>JADMLD010000183.1:1454521-2909043 GCA_017589585.1 Phylloscopus whistleri
CTCTTGCTAATTACCATGACAGTTGTTCCATCACAGTTACATTCCACACTGTCTAGCACATTAATCCTCATTCCAACGACATAGAGAATTTCTATGACTGACGTGTGTCTGTATAAAACCAGAGAAACTAAGCATACTAAACATATTGTTGAATAAACACACTGTTAACATCACACCCATATAGTTACATTAGACAAAACCCAACACAGTATGCTTTAAAACTTTTCAACCTGTTACTCTTGGCATGAAGCCCAGTGACTAAAGGTGCCACAAAGGACACCAGCGTGTGTCAGTCATCATTCCTTCAGAGTGCTGAGTCAGCACTTGCACTTCAGTACCATTCAGCTGTGACTATGACACAGGTTACAACTGACTTGTAGAACTGTACTTAGTTTTGTTTGAACATAAGAAACTTTGGGAACCTTCTCGGCTAACATTTGAAAATTATACTTTAAATCAAATTTAAGTCACATCCTCTACCAGCAGAACCCAAAAGAGTTTGTGTAAAGGACTGGATGAGGCCACAACCAGCCTGATCTAAAATGGCCCTTCTAATCAACGTCTTTCAGGCTACCTCTGCTTTATTACTCCATTCATTAAAAACCCATGATTAGTCCAAGTCAGATTTTAACGATTACCCCCAAGTTAAAAATATTTAAAATACAAATCTCAAGTTATTGTTAAGATCTGACATTATGTTTTGAGGACTATCAGATTTCAGATTTTTTTCAAATGTTTCAGTACTGAAGATATCAAACTATATCAAACAGTTCTATTCTTCTCCCAAGGCAACTGTTTCAAAGTAACTAAATCAACTACAAAGTTCACTAAGACAGAGTTCACATACTTAAAATATCAGTAATAGAATATTGACATTATTCAATAATCAGCTGATTTATTCAAACTTGTTTAGTATACAAGCTTTTACTAACACACAAGCTAATTTCCATCCTATTCTTTGATAACATAAAACTTTATTAGCAGCTTTTTTCAGAAAAGACAGATTGTATTTACAATTTTCCTCACTATACCACAGTAACTGAAGCTTTACTTGTACAACATGCAAGTGAAAAGAGGAGTAAAACCTCCTTTCAACTGGCAACACAATACACACTATGCAACAGCACTCAAAAAAAAAACCTGATGAAAATTTACAAAGTACATCTTAAGCATTGTCAAAATTACAAAGTACATCTTAACATTTTACCAAATTAGGCTCAGTGACAACAAAGCATAATTAGAAATGCTCTAATACACAAATTGGCATTACCCAAAGGTTTATTTTCTGCCTGCTTGCCCTTGAAGTATTGTGTAAGATGATAGTAGCTCTAGTTTTTCCAGGGAACTCGTGAGTTCCTCTATACCCACCATTACCCAAACAAGTTAACAGGGCTTCTTCATGCAGCTTTTTCTTTACCCATACAAAACCCTCTCATGAAACAATCTTCCCAAACTCATTCCCATCTCTGTGGCCCATGAGAGTGTAAACCTGGCCCATGACATTTCAGAAGCAAGCCAGTAAAAGAGAATGATGAAAAATGTGTGCTTACTTGTCTTATCAACACAAAGCACAATTATGAACAGCAGCTGGACTATGTTCTCCAGAGGCCTCTGAAATTGCAGCAAATGCTCTCTTCAAATTTAATCAGAAATGAATTTTTTTTAAATGTTAGTATTCAAATAATATTTTACAGATCTAGGATGCAGAATAACAAGACACATGTCTGGCAATCCCTCCTGGTTAGAAAGACAGCAAAGGTGGGTTTTTTCACTTTCTTTTCCCTCCAGGAATATACTTTCCACCTGCCCAGAGCTGAACATTCACAAATACTACCGTGCAGATACAGTGCCCAGCTTTGATATGCAATTTCATTATGGCCTAGACAGTCTCCTCTTGTTTCACCAGACCAGCAGCAGAACACCACCAGAGAGCTCAGAGCTTGTTTCTTAGACAGCTCAATCTCCACGTGGATTTCAGATATGACAACTTGATTTGGAGAAAGGTAGATAAATCCAACAGTTGTTGAGAATCTGCTAATGTGTGACAGAGAGAACTCAGACAAAAGCAGCACTTGCACTTGACACTTACAGCAGTGGCAGGGAATGCTTTGAGAAGGTACCAGAACTCAACCACCCAGCCTAGGAGCTTGGTGCCACAGTCCCTGGCACAGGTTTTGATCAAGGATAACCATCTTTATGCAAAACAACTCCCAGGTTCAGCCAGTGAGCTGGCAGAGATCAGCAACTGCTCCCCGCAGGCAGTTTGGATGTGGCCACCCTGCTTTGGAGCATGAGAGTTTAACAGCAAGGAAATGGGCTGTTCCACTGCCAGCTCTAAAGCAGCCCAAGCATATCAGTTCAGCAGTACAGACCCACCCTTAGCTCAACAATGCTGTGGCCAAACAGTCCCCAGCACACTCTGCAAAAGGTGTATTCCTGTTCCCAAGCCAAAAGCTTATTTCATAGTGTTGGCTTTTGTCTTAGTATCTCCTCTGTGGTGTGTTGTTTTTGTATTGGGATAACTGTTTCCAAAACCCCATCACTGTGAAGGCTATGAAGGCTCTGCATGGCAGAGTACAACATTTGGAATGTTGTCAAGCAGAATTAATACAAAGGTTTGCTTGCATGCAAACAGGAAATATTTAAGTTCTCCTACTGCAAAATTCCAACTCTTTTCTCTTACCCAAACACCCTGATACATGAATGGCTTTACATTCATACTTCAGTAAATGAGCTGAAAGGAACTTCAACTTCAGCCACAGCTATTGTTCACTGAGGAGACTGTCCAGCACACTTGCAATTTCAGAAGAACCCACTGAAATCACTTCAGTATGCTTTGCTGCAAGTCAAAGCCATTAAACACTCAATGAAGCAGATGGTGCCAAACCCCTGAAATACAGCATACAATACTGCACAGCTATGGATACATGAATACAGAAAAAAAAAAAGAAGTCCTAAAAGGTTGGAAATAGTTAACATTTAGAAAATTAAGTCTGTGAAACACTTAAGTTTGTTAACACTAGATAACTGGTACTAATCAATGCTTCAGAAAACATCCTTAGGAGAAGCAGGTTTGTTGTAATGTCAGATGAAGTCAGAAACACTTTTTTTCTGAAAGTGATAGAAATACAATAAAATGCAGAATGTACATTTCCAAGGAAGAACTGATGAAACCCAAACTATAGAACACAAACTAGAAGTTAAAGGAGAACTTCCCCAGGAAACATGTGGGACTGCCATAAAACTGGCACTGATTGCTTTTTAAACAGCTAATTCTCCAGGGCTCAAATGGCATCCCCAGATCTTCACAGATTTCCCACCAGCCACAAGAAAGTAGTCTGCATTATTTTTAAAGTTGAGGAGCCCTAATACATGTGTGTATATATATACATATATATATAAAACAGATCTTCTCCCACCAGGAATATAAAACTAAACTGTTTAGAATGAAAACAATGCACACGGGTGGTTCTGTGTGAAAAATCAAAAACTTGTTAGCTATATCAGGAGTAGTTCCATTACTGGCAGACAGATGGAAGGGGTCAAGGCTGGAAAGGTGACATCCATCATCTCAATCCAGGGTCTGGTGGTCCAACCATATTTACCAATTATCAAAATAGTCTTCTACTACAGATGTCTACAGAGGCCAAGACAGGCCTCGACCATATCCAAAACACCAGCTGTTAAAAAGATGGCTGTTGAAGTTCAGAGATAGCAGTATGTCATTATTCATGTCCTAGGACACAGAACAATGTCCTTTCAAAGTTTAGAAATTACAAACAGAATAATCTTACCAGGATTTCCTTGTCTATTTTCACTGCACAGCTTCTTAGCTCTTTCTTACACTTAAAACTGGGCCATCTGTTTTTCCATATGCTTAAAGGTTTTACAAGGACTCGGCCTATTGCAAGCCACTGAGACTTCAGCTTCCAAGTCTTTCTCATTCCATCTTTTCAGCAATTCCAACAGACACCTTTACACCTTCTGTAATGAAGCTCCCTGAGTCCTAAAGGATTTCTGGGTCATCCTCTATTCAACTAAAATACTTTGAAGAACAAAGGCATCTTACCCCACATACTACCATTTTTGCAGCCCTGGGGTTTAATGCATCAGCAGGAAACAAACCTTTAAACAGCTCCATTGTAAAATATAAATATTTAATTGTTTATAGGCTAGGTTGTTCTTATTGAAGAAAACAAAGACAATCCTAGGCAAACTGCCACCAGTGTTTCCAAAAACAAGGGTCTACCACAACTATTATCTTCTATTTGGTGAAGCCTGGGAAATTAGTCTGCTGCTGAGGAGTGGCATCTGCTGGCAGACAAGCACTCCACAAAAATCAGATTCACCAGTAAAACAAATATTTTTTTTTAAGAAAAGACAAATCAGAGTTCACATTATTCACAAAGCAACCCTCACTTCCCTCTTGATTGATAGGATGATGATGTTTTTCTCAACAGTGTAACTCCTTTCAGTTACACTGATGGTACTGAATTGCCCATGAACCAGAACAACATTGCTAGTGCTACCAATGAGATTTCTTTTCACTTCTCAATCAGCAGCTGAACTGAAGAACAAAAGACATGTTTGCTGTTTAATTAAAACCCTTCACATCATGGTTCTCTTAAATAAATTCTTAAAATGACTCACTGTAGTGGATGTCAAATAGCTCACCAGGGTACTTCACCATGAACAATAAACTGAATTTAAAAGGCCCAGAAAACAAATGAATATCATGATTTGCATGATTTTCCTTAAATTAATGAATACCTTAAATTAATTCTAAGCATAAAATCAAGTTTAAACTACTGCAAATAAAGTACATAGACAGAACAAGTAGTTGAACATGAACCAAAATATCCCTAATTTTAGAGCAGCCAAGAGTACAAGAGTACCACAGCCAAAAGCTGACCTACACTTTCCACAAGGTTTTATTATTGGAACTGTGGCAAACTGTAACTTCTTGGCTAGAAGTATCATGGTGGACAACTGACACATGCCATATTCATTTTGAAAGGGGAAGAAAAAAGAGAAAGAGATCCAGTTGAAATGCTTCGCTGGCATCCAGGAATAAAAACAGGAATAAATAATATTTTATACTATAATTTCATTTTTAAAGAAAACTTCCTACTCTAAACAGTACTATGCAATAGCAACATATTTTGTAACAGCATCTAAAATGTGACATTACTAACAATAAAGCTTTTCATTTGGTGAAAAAAACATTTGCATTTGGGCTATTACTGTGCACTTCCAAAAATACAACTGCTTTAAAATGCAATAGCTCCATTATGAAAAAAATAAATAAAACTTTTTGAAAGAGTTTTGTACCTACATACTGAGACTCCATCTGCTCTGAGCATACTCTCCTGGGCACTACCACAGCTGACCTGAATTTTATAATCACAGAATATGTCAAGTTGGAAAGGACCCACAAGGATCAGTCCAACTCCGGGCCCTGCCCAGCACCATCCATAAGAGTCACACCCTGTGCCCAAGAGTATTGTTTACCAATGCAAATCCAAACCAGAAAGCACATTATGACAATATTTTGACTAAACCAGGTGGAAACCTCAGTGAAGTTTTCTAATTGAAAAGCCTTCTCAAAATCTGCATCAGTAAGTTAACAATTCTCAATATATATTTTAATAAATAATTTAACAATAATTGAATCTGTAGGAATTCTAGTTTGTATTAGAAAATTCAGCAGCCTCTTTTTTCTAGCATAGGAACAAGGCTTCTCTAGCTAAGTATTTGCTGCCATCATGTGTACACTTTAAAAACTGCAAATTTATGAACAATACTTTTCCTTTATCAGGTCAAAAATCAGCCAGGAGAGTACACATAAGGGCATTACAGACTTCAGTCAGAAGGTGATGAAGTTTCAAGGATTGCTAATGTAATATGAATTCTGACCTCAATACAGATTGCCTATTATAATTCAAATTCTACTACAAAAACCACATGCTTTCACTATGCAATCATAAGAAGCAAGAAACTGATTATAAGTAAATGGTATTTGATAGCCCACAAAAAAATAAACCAGTTGCTCTGGCTTATTCCATGCAAATATCAATACTTCCAACATCACCCAATACCTTCAGCCATGACATCTCCAAAGAAGCAATGGTGATGGGGACTTAAACCCATATACCACATTTCTTCTGGTTCAGGAAGAAAAAAAAAAAAAAAAAAAATAACGTTGCAGTGACCTAATGTTCATTTCTTCTAAATTACAGACTAGAATAGTTCAGCAAGAAGGAAAAAAATACTGTAAGGTTGCATAAAACTAGTTTATCAAGTTTACACCATTCAGTAATTCCGACAGAGAAAGGGAAGATGCATCTACATTGTGTCTGTTGTCAGCCAGTCTTGAAATATGGGTGCAAGGTCAATGTAGAAGGCATTTTACAGATTTACCTAGTTACTGCAGTGAGGAAAAAAGTGCATCATGCTCTCTTTCATCTCAGACTGCTCTGTCTCTTACTAATACCCTTGAAAGAATAAAAAACAGCACAATAACAGGACTCAACCCTCCCACATATCAATAAGCCTAAAATCCAACAGTCAGTAACTCTGCTTCTAGTAGGACTTCTAACCTGTTCATTAGAAGTACCTCATTATCATACATTACTCCTGGAAACGACCTTTAAAAGCTAGAAGTTCAAGCATTTTATCAGATACTATGATTAAATGTTATCTAAATTATATCCTTCAAAAATACAGTTTGAAATTAGCAGCTTTGACACACAGAAACAAAATATACTTCAGCAGAAATTTTCTGCTTGATGGATTCCCAGAAGTGAGCTGCACAAAAGGCAGGGTATCACTAAGACGTGTGGTGGCTAAGTACAGTCAGCTTCAGCGTCAAAACAGCCAAAGCTCTTGGCATTACAAAAGACAGCTACAGCAACACGAATGGTGATAAAGATGCCACTAAATGCAAGATTATGAGGTCAAAATCTGAGGTTCAACCTCTTGCAAAAAACAATATTCAATCAAATTACTTTATTATCAGTGAACTGCCTAAAAAACCCCTTTCACTATTCAATGGGTACACACCAGTACTTCCTAAGTACAGCTCTATATATAAAAGATCTGGGGCTTTAAAATTCTCCAATATGCATAACTCTGTTTGTGCAACCTCACATGACACTGAAAGGAGAAAAAAAAAATCCAGAGTTTCTAAACAATTATTCTGATGTGCTCCAGATGCCATTTTAACTTGCAGAAAATATCAATTTTCTGTCTACACAGGACAGAAAGGCACATCTATACAGTACATGCAATTACAGCACTCATTATTGCAGTAATTACAAAATATGGTACTTGACAGCACTTGTAGAAAGTTGGCAGTGTTTACAGTGTTGATAGTGGAAATGCACTGACAAGGCGTAAAACCTACCATGCTTACAAAACACTACATGCTGACAATATTCACACAAGTACCAAACAAATGCTAGAAGGAAGGTGTCAATAAAATACAAACAAGCAGAAATCCTTATAACTTTGTAACTGCAATTCATACACAGTTTGTTTGTTTGACCCACTACATCATCTTAAAACGCAACAAAGTTCAGACCTCGATACCTGTGTGGTAGAGCAGACATGAACAATTCGCTTGAATTGCTGAAGATTGTACAGCAAGAGCTGTGAGGAAAAGCCATGAGAAAGAGCTGCAGAAACTGAGAAAGATACATAAAGAAGGAACTGCAGAATATGTGTGCCCCTCCCAAAGAACAGAACAGCCTGCTGTGGCAAGTAATTGCACAAAAGAAAAAATACGTTATAGGCTGCTATGTACTAAATCGCATGTAGGCTGGACAATTGGAAATTGGTCTGCAGAAACTAAAACAATCTGTGCCTTTTGTCAATAAATGTCCTTGCAACAACACACTGCTTGGTCTGTCTTTTGCAAAATACTTTAAATACTAAAAATAGCGCTATAACACTGGGGTAAAAGAATCAGAATACCCATCTGTCCTGTTTCCTTTTTTCTCTGTCAGAGAAAGCAAGGAATCTAACAACACTCATACTTGCACACATACAACTTGAAGAAAACCTTTTAAGACATCCATTTGCTTACAGTAACCTGTGTCAAGTTAAACTTTTAGAAGTGGCTGTCAAGGAATACTGAAAAAGAATCAGCCTAATTCACAGCAAGTAAGATAAACTTAAATTCAAAGAGTATTTGGATATCTGAGTGCACAAAATAGCAGACTACTGGTCATTGCAGCTCTAACTTTAAAAAATCTGCAGGTCCTGAGAATTATGTGCTATTACAATTTATACAGAGTAAAGACTTTTGATTCCCTAAGTTTCACACACATACACAAGTACAATGGCATGTGAGGAACGTGGCTATGCACATGCTGTCTCATATGGCTTGGACAGAATTTTATGCCACCACTAGATGGAAACCTGAATTACCTTTTGAACTGACAATTCTGTAAATGCTCATTGCTGGTTCTGCTTCTACTGTGTCTGGCTGTTTTTTTATTTAGAGATCTATTCTCATCCTGGCTGTCACTAACCTGTACTCATTAGGAAGGTACAGACATTCACAGAGCTACAGTATCTTCAACCCTGAGAAATATGCCCTGCCAGTGCTATTCAATGTAAGGAATAAACTGTTAACACTCATTAGAGATGCATCCCACTTCTACAGCAATTTAAACTTCTCAATCTAACTTACAACTAATAAAAATGCTTTGCTGAGAAATTTCAGTACAGGGATTCACTGCATACCACATTTTAAATATACAAGGCATGCCATGAAACCATCTGAAATTTATAAACCTATTTGCACATCGTGTATTTTATACTTGCAATGTACCTGAGGTGACTGGCACACACAAGTGACTGACATTACTGCTGGATGCCACCTCTATGCCGTGGGTATGATTTCCTGCTGTGCCAAAACAGTTGTAAATAAAAACTTCAACTAGCAGATAAGCAGTTATCAAAACAGCTATCTGACTAGCTACATGCAATCAGAGACATGATAGCACACAGATAATTGGCATGGTAACATGACAGAAGCACTGAGAATACTGATGGCACAATTTATAAAATTTTGAATTAAGAAAATACAGTAAAGGTCTAAAACCAGTATGTACACAGGGGAAAAAAAATCCAGCAAGAAATCACTGGCCTCAGCAGTGGCCAGGTGAACCTGAAAGAGAATGACACTGCTTTCCAGGTGAGAAGTAACAAATTCCCCTTCCTGAAATGGGTGTGCATCATGCACAAGGCAGTGGGTATCCACCAGGCTACCCCAAGTCTCACCACTTCAGAAAGCTCCCAGACTGCCTGGATTCTCTATGGAAGAAAAGCAGACACCAGCTCCTGAATCTTAACCCAAATCTGAAAGAGCACTGAAAGGATGGAAATTATGACATAATATGAAAAAGATGTTATTTGCATGAAACTTCACGACAGGGATTCACAACAAAAGGTCAACCTTTGCAACTGCACACAAATACTAATTCAGGACACTCACCAACTCATGGGAGCACCCAGGCAAAACTTCATCAGAGGTAGACTTCAAATCCTACAACCAAGCAGGCCACCAGGAATGCCTGGCCAAAGGAGCAGCCTGATCTCCTGCAGCTATTCATGCCCAAATCCCACATGCTCTTCAGTTTATCAGCCACAACTCACTAGCTCCCAGAGAAGTGCAAAATTCCTTCCTACCTTCCGAGAAACATAAAAGAAAATAGAGGAAATTGACTCCAATTTAGTTCTTACAAATTAATAACTAGTGAACACCCTAAGTGGGGGATAAAAACATAGGATTCAGTAGGAATTTACTCTTATTAAGAAGGTTTTCATCCAGATAGCCATAAAAATCACTAAAAGCAAATTCCAACGTATCCAATAATGTTAAAATTAAATACTACTCTGAAATCCTATTTCACAACTTTAATAAAAGTAATAAAATGGCAAAAAACCTAAAGACATATTTTACTTTCAAAAAAATGTATTTCTTTGTCAGGCAAAGAAAACATCTCTTATATACTGTACTTCACTGAAACTGAGAGCAGAATTCAGAATGTCAGCAGCTGTTTTACACTTATACTACCTACATTATTTGCTGAAAGACAGCACAAAGGGCAACCCACACATCCCATTCCCATTCCAGTCTGGCCACTGACTGTAGTTAATGGCCAGACTCCAGTACTGGCCACAATTTCCTCTTCCACCCTCTTTGACTATTTGCTCTTCAAATTCTCCATTCAACATTTCAACTTTTTTTTGAGTGCCAGTAGTTTAAAAATAAATCAAGAAAGGAAAGGAAGATTATATTTGCCCAGAAAATTTAGAAGTGAAAAGTTCTGTAAGTGTATCCACTTGTGAGCAGAAAAAGACCTATCAGAACAACTATATTCTCTGAGATATGACAGCATCCCACAATCATCCCAGCAAAGTAAATACTGCATGTGACGCAGGCAACTGAAAATAAATTTGATGAATGACCATTATTTGAATTGCATCAAATACACTGATTCAAAAATTTAATCATTCCTGAGAGGCTACATGACAGTTCATTTTAAAGCTTGTAAAAAGGTTTTCAGGGTCTAGAGGGGCCAAAGAATTTCTAAGGCAATTTATTCAATCTATTAAACTGAGAAAATGTTGTGCAATTCTGCAGAATGATTCTGCTTGTCTTAGAGACAGTCCAGGCCCTCTCATCTACAGGGTCAGGCTTTTTTAAAAAGCCAAGTACAAAATGGTCATTTTCAAAATTAATGCTTAAATGTAAAACAAATTGTTACTGGAATTATCTAGCTGAATATTGTACCTATTGCAATCTGAAATGAAGTCATCAATACTATCTTAATATTACTTATCTTATGTAAGCATTCTCATCAGCTACCATGATTTAGAAGACTGCTGAACTAATTGACTTATCATACCTATCAACATTAATTCAATAGCATTCCAAGATAATAATCAGTATCAATCTAATTATATCAGCAGTCTCCTGTAAATGAGTACCAATTATTTTAATTAAAATATTAAATATTTAGAAAATAGATAGGAACATACATTAATAATTTATATGCTTAATTTGAATCTACCTGAACAAGTATAATTCCTGAACAACAAAGCTTACTTTCTTTGTATCCCCATTTAATATTTTCCAGCAGGTTTCCAGACACAAACTAGCAATCCTATACCACTGATAGGAAAACCACAATATTTATATTCTTCTACTTTTATATGAACATATGGACTTGCAGTCTATTATTGGTCGTACCCACTTAAAAACTCTTCCAAGAATATTCAGTGGATAGTTTCCCTATTTTATGAATGCAAACAGGTCAGCTTAGGTTTTGTACAAAACTTCATTATGCATCTACATGGTTGGCTCTAAGATTAATCCCTCAACTCCTGTGCATTCTAAACAAGACAAGATCCCTTCTCATCTCCTTTACAGGAAAACAACATGAACCATTCACATACTACAGCAATATCATTTCAGAGCTTTATACCTCTTTTTTTCCCCCTTTATTTTTAAAGCTGATCTTAGAAATCTCCCTATAGGTTTTCCACCATGTTTCACAACAAATAAAGGAATTTTGTTCCATTTGTGAGACACAATCACAGAATCAGTAAGACTGGAAAAGACCTCTAAGGTCATGGAGTCCAACCTTTGATAAAACACAACTTTTGAACTATAGTATGGCACTAAGTGCCATGTCCAGTCATCTGAACACTTCCAGGGACAGTGACTCCACCACCTTCCTGGGCTCTGTTCTTAACAACCACTTTTGTGAAGAAATTCCCTCTGATGTCCAACCTGAACTTCCCCATGGCACAACCTGAGGCTACGCTCTCTCACCCTGTCACTAACTGCCTGAGACAAGAGGCCGACTCCCACCTGGCCAAAACCTTGAATTAACACACCCAGTTCCCTTGAATCAAGGTAATTTAAATAGCAAGGGGGACAGGGGCATCATTTGAGGCAACCATAAAGTGATTGAAATGCCAGGCCTGTTTTCTAAATGCTTAGCTAATATGAATCCAATTGGAGGACAAGAAAGCACAGCACAGGCTATGAACCAGTATATTGAAGCACACCCAGAAGGTCTGAGTACCCAAGGAGAGCCTGAAGAGTTTCAGCAACAGTCAAGTAGTTTCATGTCAAAATAAGACATCCTTGGAAATCTTCATTCAAAAAGCATTTCGGATGGCCTATTAAGATTATACTTCATACTGAAATCCTTATTGGAAGTCAAGAAACATCACTTCAATCATCATATCCATAATCTTTACCTCTGATGAATATACATCAAGATGCATTACTTTAACATAAAATTAAGAATACTAATTTTCTATAACATGAGACATCATGCCACTCTGTACCAGATGCCCTGCCCTACATGCAACAGAAGGCATGAGAAAAGAACCTTTCCAGGTGGAAGCTGAATATTGACAACACTAAAGTGCATACAGCAAGGTATATGCTTAGCCTAATGAACAAGCAAATCAGGAAGAAAAACGCTGGAAAAGCAACACAGCAAAATACTGTTATCAGAGCTATAAGTACACATTTTTCTAAAAAAAAAGAAACTTAACAGGAAATTTAAACAACCAATTTGTATTAATGTTGTAGTGATTTCTTTAAGTGGATTTTTTGTTTGATTTTTTTGTTTTAATAAAATTAGAGGTGAGAAGTACAGTTATGGTTCACGTACATGAAGCAGCAGCATTATCTCAGCTTTACTCGTGGCTAACTGTGTGACTCTCAGGCAAGAACTGGGCACTTCACAGCTATGCTGGTGTGTCCTGCAAGAACTGTCCTGGAGCTGCCAGCCTATTTCTGCTCAAAAGAGTGTCCTGCTGCCCAGGAAGGGTGCAAAGAATAAAACACAAGAGAAACAAGTGGTGCACAGTACAACTGCTCATCACCTGCCGACTGATGCCCTGCCCATGCTTGAGCAGTGATCAACCCCTCATGGCCAACTTCCCCCAGTTTATGTACTGAACATACTACAGGTTGTATGGTATGGAATGTGCACTTGGCCAGTTTGGGTCAGCTGTCCTGGCCATTCTGCCTCCCAGCTTCTTGTGCTTCTCCTCACTGACAGAGCATGGGCATCTGAAAAATACTTGATTTAGAGTAAGCACACCTAGCAACAGCTAACACAGTGCATTACCAACATTATTCTCATACTAAATCCAAAACACACACTGAACAAGCTACTATGAAGAAAATTAACTCTATCCTAGCCAAAGCCAGGACAGAGGACTGACTCCAACATGAATTAATTAGCATGTAATTAGAGCCCAAAGTTACCTAATCCCAGTTTGTCCGCAGTCCACTTTCCTCAATTACCTAGTTCAAGTCTTCATGGGGCTGGGAACCACAGCATAACACAAGATGCACAGCAAGTATCACAGGCCAAAATTGTGAAAGTCTGATTTAAATTCCACACTTGAAATAGATTATTATTTGGGTGAGAAAAAGACCTCAGAACAAAATAAAAATTAAAGATGAGAAGAGACATGTTAACTACGTGCTAATATATCCCAGCATCTTGTTAGAAGACAGGCATATTTGCAAAGTTCTTTATACTCACATACTCAAAACAGTTATTAAATTAGTTTCCTTTCCTTGAACATATCATAGCTAATAGCACTAAATGTCAGGTTTCAAAATTCAACTTCTGTTACTTGTAGTCTAATTTTTGTCACCATTTTCCCTATAATCTACATTTAAAACATTTCAAAACTGAGAAATATTTTCACTATTTGTTTACTTCACTTTAAAAATGGCTAAAGATATCTCAACATAAGCATTTCAATGTAAATATTTCCTTCCTTTTCTAAAACTATTTTAAGGAAGATTTTAGCACAGAAAATAGTAACCTGTAACTTGTCTCCTTAGCTCATGTTAAAATTGAAAGCAGTGATGCGGAAACATTTCAGCAGTATCAAGTAAACGGCAATTGAGAATTACAATAGCATCAGGCACTTGAGAGGTAGATACAAATTTCTCTGATTTGAGGATCTATCAGTTGGCAAGAGGCAATTAAAATACACTTATTCCTTTCCACTGTAGAGAATACCAGGCAGTCTTCTCCCTGCTTATTTCTGAGCCCCAGCCCAAGTTACTTTAACCCACAAGGTATCAGCTACTGCAGGTAGAAGGGGTGGGGCAGCTCTCCCCCACTACTCTTCTGGTACACTGGGAGGCAATGGATGCTACCTTTGCTAACCACCTTCCACTGCAAAGCAGAACAGAATTTCCCTCCACAGAAAGGAAAATAGTCTTGAGATTCAAAAGTACTACCAAGCCAGTAGTTCGAGGAGCATGAGAATTAATGGGAAGCTTGTCTATACATCTGTCTCTTGCAGCTGTGTTCATGCTTTAACTGAAGTTTCTCCTCTGTGCAGTATCTACACATTTGCGTGCCATGGGGACTTCTTGGGGACCTGTTAATATGCTGATATCTGCTGGGGTCCAGGCACGTGGAGAAAGCACCTTATGGCTCTCCCTCCTCTGCTGCTTGTGAAACTTGTTACAACCTCATCACTTGGGAGTGATTTGCTTTTCTCTCCTTGGTGAAACCAGGCAGGAAGTTCAGGGGAAAGGGTGTTAAGCACAGAAGCAATGTACACATAAGACTTGTCACTGAAAAAATGTTACTCAAAAAATGAAATGCAAGTTCACAGGGAAGCTATTTACATCTCTGTACTTAGCTAATTATAATTGTACAATTAGTTATGCATGTAGTTATAAATATTTATATAGACTTATATAATGCAATATTATAGATCAGACAATTCTGCATATATTTTTATTTATATATTTATATACAGCTAATTATATAACTGACGTCACTCTGTTACATATACCTGTGTGTGCAGAACTATGATCACACACACTTGAGGCAAGGCAATGAGAACCATAAAAGATAACCTGCCTAGAGACATGGAGTTACAATGCATTCCGCAGCTCTGTAAGGAGCTCGCCCTTCACGGGAGCATGCCCGAGGAAAGAAAATCAGCTGGGCTGGAAAAGACCTCTGAGATCACCGAGTCCAACCTCCGATCAGCTCCGACCGCCCGGAACCCCTGACCTTGCCGGGGCCTGTCCCCTTGCAGGGACGCTCCCGGCCGCGTCCCTGCCCCGCGGGGCGGCGGGCACTTGCCTCCCATTCCCGCAGGAAGCGCTGGGCCTCGGCGGGCTCGGCCGCTTTGTGCCTCCGGAACTCCTCCTTGACGTAGCGGTCGCCCAGGTCGCGCAGGGCGGGCGGCAGCGAGCGGTGCAGCTGCAGGAGGCGGCGGTACAGGCGGCGCGCTCCGCCCGCCATGGCGGCCCTGGGGGCGGCCCGAGGGGCCGGGCCGGGCCGGGCCGCGCCTGCTCCGCGCTCCCTGCGCGCCGGCACTGCCGCCAGCGCCGGGCCCGTGGCTGGCAGGCCGTGTGGGCAACCAGACCGAGCAGTGCTCTACAGCCAGACCGAGCAGTGCTCTACAACCAGACCGAGCAGTGCTCTACAGCCAGACCGAGCAGTGCTCTGCAACCAGACCGAGCAATGCTCTGCACCCAGACCGAGCAATGCTCTACAGCCAGACCGAGCAGTGCTCTACAGCCAGACCGAGCAGTGCTCTACAACCATAGCGAGCAATGCTCTACAACCATAGCGAGCA
Source organism: Phylloscopus whistleri (assembly GCA_017589585.1). Taxonomy (NCBI): domain Eukaryota; kingdom Metazoa; phylum Chordata; class Aves; order Passeriformes; family Phylloscopidae; genus Phylloscopus; species Phylloscopus whistleri. The sequence continues at coordinate 1,470,185 of JADMLD010000183.1, forward strand.
ATGCTCTACAGCCAGACCGAGCAGTGCTCTGCAACCAGACCGAGCAATGCTCTACAGCCAGACCGAGCAATGCTCTACAACCATAGCGAGCAATGCTCTACAGCCATAGCGAGCAATGCTCTGCAACCAGACCGAGCAGTGCTCCACAGCCAGACCGAGCAATGCGGTTGCAAATTGCACTTGTAAGAATGCATGAAGGGAATTGGTTCACAAAGAAGTGTGCGGGTGGCAGAGATCACGATAGATATAGGTATATAGGTATATAGGTATATAGGTATATAGATAAAGAAAACAGTTCATTTTTGTCTCTAGGTTCACCACCAGAAGAACGAAATGTGCGCTTTACACCAGAGTAGAATGTGGCACAAATTATTAGGCCACTAGGCCCAAGCTTCATACGCTTAAATTTGACTTTCATTTTCACTATGAGATGAGAGGAGTCGCAGCAATAAACCTTACTGCCGCCGTGGGGCTGCTTGGGACTTTGTGCCACCACGTTGTCACTAGGGAGTTCCTGCTTGCTCCTACCTCCCACTTACAGCTCAAACTCCGACTCCCTAGCTCTCCGTAAAGCTTTTTAGCAGCTTAACATCACATCCAACTCGCCCATGTGGAAAAACCTGCAAATGTCAACAGTCATAGATATTATGGAAAAAGCAGAGTCAGGCAGTGGCAGCAGTGGCAAAAGTCCTGCCTCAGTATGGGTGAGTGTTAAGCTCTCTCCAGCCAGTGAAATTACTCATGATTCAAAACAAAAAGGAAACATTTTCATAGGGCTGGGGAGCATTAAGCTTTACTAAAATACTAGGAAATTCCATTAAAATGTACTGCCTCATCAAAAGCCCAAGTCATTATATGAGAGCAACAGAGTAAAGGGCAAAATACAGGCTAGTTTACTGACCACTATTTCTTTATGTTTATTTATTGTTCTAAGCGCTTTATTGATGGAAAACTGAAGTTCCCAGTAAAACAAAGTTAATAAAATAAAAGCAAATGCTTATAGGTTCACTATTCTCAATGACAGTCTCCCATCATTTTCGTGCTGGTGATGCTGTCAGAGTGAGCAGTTAGCCCCTGGCAGAGGTGGCCTGATCATCAAATTGATTGGTCTTGCTATATTTTCAAACTGTATTTTCTGCAGACATTTCTTTGAGGGAGGATCTCTGCATCTAATGCATTTTGTCTACCATTTGTCCTTCAATATATTCACAGTTTAAAAAGATTGAGGTTAGAAAACTGATTTGCTGTATCACTTGTTTGCAGTGATGCAATTCCTGTGAATCATCTCCGGGTGCATTCATTTAGAGAATTTTTTTAAATATTTTATTTTATCTTGACCACGTTAGTCATGTTGCACATTGAGAGCTTTCTCCTTGCTACATCCACCCTGTGTGGTTTTTAGTTGTCTTCCTTCCATGGCCTGCTTAAGCCCTCTGCTGGGCACTTACTTTGCCACTCAAATACTCACCAGGCTGAAATACCAACTCAGGCAGATCTGTGACCTTCAGCGTTTCTTACATCTTGTCTTTCTGTCCATGGAGACCAAAAGCCATTTTTGCCCATCCTGTGAGGCAGATGGTTCCTGCCCAGAAGGATTCCTGCAGCATCTCTGCACCTCCAGGCTGCTTCAGCTACAGCTCTTGAGCCTCATCCTTGCACCTTCCCTAGGTGCTGCTAGAGGGGTGAGGATTTACCAGTGAATTCCCCATGGAGCAGAAGATAGAGCTGTAAGCTCATCAGCTCATAACAGTCTAAGTTTTCAGTCTTTGTCTATTAAAAACTTTTATTTGCCTAAGTCTTCAAAGGTTTGTGCACTATCAGGCAATGCAGAGAGGCAGCAGAGGCAATTGAGTGCCATACTCTTTGTGTATAGGCACGAAAGGACTCACCATCAGAACTCATTAAGACATTATATGATATTAGAGGTATTATTTCCATATAATATCTTCTCAGTCATCAGTATTCAAATTATCTGTGCCACACTTTGAATCCAGGCACAATTTTAGTTAACACACATGAGTGCAACTCCTATGCTTGCCTCTTGTTGGTGCCTGCCTCTGCTTCCAGGCAGCACTGCTTCTGTGCAGGGCACTGGAGCATCTGTCCTGCTGCTCCTGGTGTTCCACAGCCTGTGAGCATTTCTTAGCTTAGGCACCTCAGGAGAGTGGTTCATCCCACTCCTTTTTGGGCAGGTGGAGGCAGTTAATCACTATTTCCTTTCAAGTGTTGATAGAAGGAGTGCTGTGGTACATGTGATTTAGACAACCCATAATGGATTATTCTGTATCTGACTGGACTTTAGAGCACTGGCTCAGTGTTTGTTGTGCTAGAATTGGTGTGGATCCTACAAAGATACCAGAATGTCTTTGTGCCATACTCCATCACAGTGCCTTTGGATCTGGGGAGTCAGTGTCAGCTCTGCAATAGGTCAGCACAAAGGCAGGGAGAGTGGCTTAGCCAATATATTAAATCGCTGTTATGGCTAGTAACAGTGTGAGTAGCACCTCAGCTTGTTCCCAAGGATATACAAGAAATCTGTGGTAAAGGATGCATGCAAAGTGGTTTCTTAGCCATCATTCTGAGCTTTTGACCCTGTGAATCTGCCAGAGTGGCCGTGTTGTTTGCTACAGTCCTAATTCCAAATGCAGAAAGACTGGAGGAACACTTCCATGTTTATTTTTTCCTTTTATCAGTAATATGTTGACTAAAGAAGATGAAGCTGAAGTATTTATTGAGCTGGTATGATTGCTGTAATTTTTTAAATTATCAAGAGCATCCTGAGAGAAGTTCTTTTTGTGAATCAAAATAAATGATTAAATATAGAATGCAATGATGTGATATTTCTTTCCAGAACTGTTGGTACTCCTGGTGAAGCTAAATTGTATTGTCATATTTAAAATACACCCCACAGAATAATCTGTAATCTTTTTTCTAAACTGTGGATAAGTGTTAAAGTACAGTCTAATTTCTTGCTATTAAAAAAAAAAATAAAATTAGCCTTGTCCCATACTTCCTTTTTTTGCATTGTGCAGATCACAATCAAAATGCATCTCTCACTTCAGAATTATGGTGTTTTTAATAAACTCTCTAAGTATTTGAATAGATTCAAGACAGTTTCTTTTTGCATGCTATTCCAGACCAAGGTAGATTGAAAAACCAAGCCAAACATTTGTTATGACAGCACAAGTTGTCTACTAAACATTCTGTGGCATCTTCCAATGTGTTTCATAAACTAAAAAGACAAGAAATTATCTCCGATCTGTAGGAAACAGAAAATTAATACTTTTAGGAATGACTTAGAAAAAGCCATGGGTACTCAGAGATTCTGAGGATGCTTCTGCCTCTGTCGAAGTGGAGTAGAGTTTTGTCCTTGATTCAACAGAAGCAAAGTCAGTCCTAGCATTGGACTGTCTGCTTCAAAACCCACCCAAAAGTTGGACATGCAACCTACTATGCTGCTAAAATGCACCAGCTCTTTGCCTGGGCTTGGGGAAATACAGCTGATGAAGATACCAGTCATGTTTGCTGTTGGCTGCAGAGACAACTGCCTGTCCATGGCTGGTGCAGTGTCCTTCATAAAGCATGTGCTTGGTATGCTCCAGGATGGTCAGCAGAGCATGGTAGTGAGAGCAGATGATTTTCTTCCAAAAGCTCTATTTCAGTGAGGAAAAAAGATGCCATAATAAATGTGATTTGGTGCAACTCATCAGGATGGCTTCGGGTACTCATGCATGCGTCTGATAGTAGGATGAAAACAAATAGAACATATTTCTGATGAAATAAATACAGCACATGATGATTTTGGAAGGGAGAGGCAGTCAGCTGGTTTTGGACTACAGTCAATTACATGCTTGGCACACTGGTAGCTTTTGGACATTAAAAGGAAGTTCTGCTTTGGTTCAGCTTATGCTTGAGCTGCTCATTCATTTCAGGATTTCTTATACTTTCATCTGAAGTACGTGATCTATATCATCCAAAACAAATTTCTGACAGTTCCTGAGGAAGCTCCACTTGCCTCCTGCAGACATGAAAGATGCCAAGTGTGTTAAAATATTCAAAGAATTTAGCTACCAAACTCTATCAAGTTTCTGCTTGAATATGTGTGAGCAGAGCTTTGCAGCAAGCCAAGTGTAGGCAACATCAGCCCAGAGGAGTGCCAAAGCTTGCACGTGGACCCTCCTGCTCACCATCTCCCCACCTTCATCTCCTCTCCCGAGTCCAGCGCTGGATTTCAAAGCACACATGCAGCAGCATGTCTCAGGGAAGTGTTGTGAAAGAAAAAGAGAAGATTGCGATTAACCTCGTGAGGGTTTTCTTTAATCTCATTTCAGAAACATCTAGTATGCAGTGGAAATTTTCTAAAAGAGTTCTACTCAGTGAACTGATCCAAATTAAAATTTTGGGTAGAATGATTAAAGAGCATCAAAACTCCATGTAATGGCAGGCATGGCAAACCATGTAATGGTTTTAGGGGGAAAATCCTACACCTTCTTTTATAGATGGTGCCAAGTCAGACTGTGAACTTGTAATCTTTTTCATCCTTAAGCTATTATTGTTTTCAACATTCAAAGAAAGCACCCAAAAGATTGCCTATAACACAAAACATTTATTTTACTTTCGAAAATTCAAACTGAATTTAAAAATGTCAGTTATTTGGAATTGCTGTGTGTCTTCTTCTCTTGTGAACAATCTTTTTGATAAATACAATACTAGTTCACTTGGTTAATTTGCCACGTGCTGTTCTGTTTAACTGCATTCAAATTCTGTAAGAGATGCAATATTCTGCTTTAATTCACATAGTAAGTGAATTAAGAGCAGAATGTTGATGCTGAAATAAATACAATTTGAAAGCACATTTTGTTATTTGGAGTATAAAATGAAGTGTGCACCATTCATAGGTAAGGCTTTGTTTTCCTGTTCTACTTAGTAAGTCATTGGGAAACTTAAGGCCATGCAAAGATGCTTCCACAAATCCATTAAAATTCCTTCCAGAATAACACAAAAAGAGCACAGAAATGTTTATGTAGATGCTTTTAACAGAGGAGGGAAACAAGTGAGTAGATGATCAAATTAAAAAATGAGTATTTTGAAAAGCTGCAGAAAAGACCACATGTATGTGACTGCAAAAGCACAGCCCAGCCCCAAAGCATCAGGAGGGGAGCTAAAGCCAGCCCCTTCTGAACAGTGGCATCCATGGGTCCTGGCAGCTCCAGAGGATATCCTGTCAGGCCCTGAAGCCTGAACTCAGGGAATAAAGCTAGCTAGGCTACATCACTTCCAAACTTTTAGCACAGCTTCACATTAACCCAAGAGGAATTTAAAGTGCAACTTTAACATGTTTAAATGAAGTTAGAAGAAAGCTTCTTGTCCTGTCTCCTATTTTCATTAAATATGTTTTATATGAAAAGCATAGCTTACAAATGCAAGCTATGAGGTTTCTCTGGCAGCATTGCAGCTCTAAGTAAACACACCATAGTATTATTTTGTTTGCTTTCTTCCCTAATTAAGTTTTTAAAGTTTCCTCTGTGTGGCTGCTTCAGTTTTGGCATTAGTACTGAGCCAAATGGGACTGGGAAGAAGATGGTGCTTTCTCTTTCTCTCTCCCTCCACCAAGTAATCACAAATCAATTGGAAATCCCTTCTTGCTTTTTTATGATATATAGATAGCAGACTACATGTCACAAATAAAGCATGAGCCCTGTGGCTCTTACTGGTCTGGGAGCCCATACCTTCCCACTGGGAGAGAAACAAAGCCATTGACTGCATTGACCATGGGAGGTGCAGCTGCAAGTGTCCAGGCTGCACACCTCAGAGCAGAAGGCAGGACAAACCCACAAAATTCGAAGCCAAACATAAATTTTGAAGCCTTTGAGAGTGTGTGGATTTCTCCTTTTACCATGCTCAGTGGTTACAAGTTTTCAGGTTCAAAGCTTTGCTATAACATTATTATTGTTTCACAAATCCAGATCATTGTCTGCTGTTTAAAATGAAGCATGCATAATCCAACATCGTTCATTATTTTGGCATAAACAATATGCTATCAGCAAAGCACCTGTTCCGTCTCAGGTCTCTAGCACTTTAAAAGCCCTCTGAGGGCATCCAGTCTGTCCAGGACAATTTAACGTGCAGGCCAAGTTCTGGAATACTTAACTGGCCTCACGTTAAAACACTTGGCATCACCTTTGATGTGCAGCCTGGGATAGGCATCTCTTGTCTCTATCCAGTTTCTGATGTTGAAATCAATCAGGAAAACAAATCCAACATGAAACTGTGTAGCTCTGAAACTGTTTGTGCTCTTTTGTTGTGTTCCCTGCCCTGAAACTCAGCACCACACTGCAGACTGGGGGTGTATCTCATCCAAGGTGGCTACTCATCCAAGGTTTATTACTGGATCTGGTAACATTTGTAATTACTTTTCTTGATAGTCAGGATTTTCCTATGTGGTTTCTTGGTATAACATCTTGTGTTAATGGTTGGGATTCAGGACAGAACTTAGGATACCACATGAAAAAAAGCTTTTAAATAAATACTCAAGGTTCCTTAAACCCTTTTTATCCAACACCACTATCACTGTTAATCAGTTCCGCCCCCTCCCCAAACCACCTGAAGGCAGGATCAGTGGTGATCAAAAGACATATAGCATTTCTTAGAGATATGGTTTTTAATAATGAGTTTATTGCTGTTGCCTTGTGAATTATGGCTTTTCACTTCTCCTAAACCAAAACAAAAGTTATTTGCAAGGTGCCACAGGAATAATTTTTAGACTGAAAAACAAGTAAGTTAGTGATCACAAACTGCTTGCTGCTTTGTGGAAGTGGCATTTGGTTTTTTACTTCTTTGCGATTTGTTTTTAAACTGAGATGTTGAAAGATAACTTGTTCCTGTATGCTATGGAGCAGTAACACTCCAGGTGCTATAGAAAGCAGGATGTAGGGAAAAAAAAATTCAACTGTTTCAGTCTAGTGTGTTAGACAGTAGGATGATCACAATCTCTTGAAAGTAAAAAATTTGGAGACTTTTCACTGATGGGATATAGCAATTACTAAGTGCCCTAGCATTGTTTATTCTCCAGTTTTATTTTCCCACCAAATATAAGTTCTAATTTTTTTTATATTAATTTGTAGGGTATAAAGATAATGTACATTTAAAAATCCTTGACAATGAATCTTGAAAGCAAACTGTTTAATGGTTCAGCAACATACTCCTGGAACTTATGGTGGAAATAACATTCTGTGGGACAGATGATTGTTCTGTGAGCTCTAAAATTCAAATTATTGCTGTGTCATCTTGAAAAAATGGAGAATCCCATCCAGGTCTAGGGTACAGTGTCTATTTCAAATATCAGGCTGGAATATCAAAAGATGTACTTGAGGGGATCAGTACTTCAGAAGTCCTTCAAAAAGAGAAGAATTGTAACCCTTTCTGCTGTTCAGCTTCATGTATCAAAACTGTACTCTTTAGAGCTTCCAGAGGGCTTTGCTGAGACTCATTTACTGTCTTCCTGCACTCTGCTTTCAAAGTTATGCCCTGGGAGCAAAACTTCTCATTTTAAGCCCCAGATTTCAAAGTGCTCTGAAATCCACAGGCATCTCCAACATGTTTTGAAAATTGTTACACCTCACCAGAGCCAGAGGCATCATTATCCATGCAGGCCTGAAGACAGTTGGTCTAACAGGTCTTCAGATAATACCCCTTCTTTTCAACCCTCCCAGGAGAACTGCATTTTGTATGCTTGGAAATCCACCGGGATATGATGATTGTCTTGAAAACTTAGTCATGACAATAACTGGAACATTTCACAGTGTAAATTTGGAGTAATTCCTCCCTCCCTGTGGAACTGCCTAGCAATTTTTGATTCTTGATTTTTTTCTTTTTTTTGTAAACAAGTGAGAGAAATCTGAGGGTATGAAACCCGTGAAATATATGTATACTGCAGGCTGAACGAAAGCTTAATTCTTCAGCTAACCAAACAGACTATTGAAATTTGGTAAACAGCCAGTTGAGAAATATCTAACACTACTGATAGTTTAGAAAAAGTAAAGTAAAATCAACAGATACTAGAACATGAATAATTTCTCTTGCTGTCAGTAAATACTTTCAATTCTCTCTCAAGTATCGTCTGTTTGATACGTGTCCTGCTGTACAAACAAAGGAATAGATATGCCACAGATATGCCAAACAAGTCATATGTGCTCTGTATGCTTATACCTGTTTTGATATAAATGTACATGCATCTTTTATATAAATGTATATACTTACACCCACATGCCCCTCCATGGACATGGATACACACACACACAAGTGCACACAAAACTGCTTTGTTACTGTAACAGTCTGAAATAACATACCCAAACCATTTTTCTTGGCTTACTTTGTAATCTGATTTTTAAGGTTTTTAATATGGTGCCTTTTTTTCCTTCCTCTCTGGTAACTCTTCCCTGTACTTTCCACAATATAAACTGTGCCCTGTGTGTGTGTACTTGACACTCACCAATTGCTTTGCACACTTGCCTATCAAAATGTGCCTCCAGGTACACTGAGGTTGTCTGAGAGTACCACATCACCATTCAGCATATGGGAAACTTGAGAAACTGAGTCATCATGCCAACCTAGCCTTCAGTAAGACAGTGTCAGAAATGGTACAACAGCTTAAGGCTTTCCTGTGTCTCAATTCAGCACTTCAGTCAATAGCTGATACTGTGTCTGAGGTTTGGACAACTCTGTATTATTACACACTGTATCAATGTGTCCGTTTTTATTTAAAACTTTTTGGACAATACATCATTGTTGTCATCATCATCATCAGATATATTACCCATACAAATCCATCTAAAGTCTATCAGAATTTTAGTATTTCTATATATCCTGTAGAGGCTCTCTCAACAACAGGAACGTGCAGCTATTGAGATCTGAAGCCTTAACCCTAAAATGAACTGAAAGGTGTTCCCACAGTAAAGGCTGAAATGCCCTAGCAGCAAAAGAGTTGAAAGATACTGATTGTCTCTAGCTGACATTCAGTAACAGAAATATATCTTGAGGCAAGATTAAAACATTCATTAAAGAGTGAAAATAAAACATCATTACAAAAAAAAATGAGGTTTCCCTCTTACTCTTTAGTAGTTACAAAACATTCTTCTGGTTCTTTAATTGCTGCTTGCAAAGGCTCTGTACTGAGTCATTTAGTTTCTGAAAGTAACAACACTGCTAGCCTTCTTATTGGCATTTACTCCTATGCCACCCACATTGAGCTCCAAATCAGGATGCAAGGATTGCTGAGCTGTGAAGACTGTATTTGTGTAATTCTGCCAGCAACCACCCATATAACCTCAGAAGAATCAAAGAGAACTAAAGATATGCTGAAACATTCAAAAGTCATATGAACACAAACTACCAGGAGATGTTCACAAGCTTAAGGATATTTTACATACATCCTGTTCCATGTTCTGGTTGGTCTTTTCAGGGTGGAGAGAGATGGGAAGTGGTCAAAGACAACTCTTTCTATTTGGTCATTTAGCAAAGTGGAAGGTTTTTATTCTATCCGTCTCATCTCCAGATGGTGGTAAGCCAAATCTCAGCATTGTGCCTCACTGCAGGACCAGAGAAAGGCAGTTGAGTGTTGCCACAGAATGAAAAAAAATGTATTTTAAAGCAGATGAAGACTAAAAACTGCTAAGAATTATTAGTATGGTTATGTTCTTTAGCCATTCCACAGTTGGCTTATTCAGTTAGTAATCATCCCTTCCTCACTGGGTGTGTTCTTGCTGAGGAAAATGAAGAGATTTACCCAGGACTAACAAGGGATCAAGGCAAGATGAGAGTAGTTTCAACATCAGCATCCTCACCTGCCCCTCTTTGTTTCACCCCTCACCCAGCATGTTCCTGTGTTCAGTTTGCATGTCCTAGAGGAGTTTTGTCTTTAGGCTTGACAGATGAGGCTCTAAGGCTGGAAACAGTGTTCTTCACATCTAGACTCTGGATTAAGTGTCCTAAGGATGGCATAGGCTCTGTACTACCAAAAAGCAAGATCTTCCAGGATGTCTCAAAGTGAGCACACAAAATAAATAACGCAGTTCACATCTGAGGTGTATCCAGATGGAGACTGCAGTTCTGTGCATGCAAAGGTCTCTGGTTCATCTCTACAAACATATATGGAGATGGTACATATTTATGCATCCACATATGCAAACAGATCTCCGTATTGAAGACAGGAATGCAGAAAATTATGTTAAAGGCTCCTCCTAACTTTGTTTTACTGGATGTTGCAGTGATCTGGCACACCTGAGGACAAATGTTCTTCCAATGGTGTTTTTAACAAGGGTGCTTAACTCTCCCACCTTTACTTTCTGAGACTTCATAAATATTTTTTTAGTATTTAACTGCCCCTCTGTATTTTCTCACTCTTCCAAATTAAGCAAAATTAGTTGATTCATTTCAAGTTTAAGTAATGAATTTCTCATCATTTTTACTCCCATGCATGAGCATAAGGCTGCATTGTCTGGGATGATTGGCCAAGTGGAAGATGTTTATTTGTAGTGAGGATTTAAGAAAATCCCCTGTATCCACTGGAAATTGTAAGCATAGAAATGTCTCCACTAGTCTTTGGTTTGTTAAAAGAATTGTGTTTAAAGTTGCTCTCTTTAGGTCCCAGTTTGTCATCACAGTTTCTCTTTAAACAAATAACTCAGGCAGGGCAATGCTTTTTGGAGGCGGAGTGAAGGTTACCAGTGAATATCTTCTTGGCTGGTCAAGACAGTCAGAAGATTTTTGGGGTTTGGAAGGAAGAAAAAAAAAAAACCCAAAAAACAAAGCTCACCCTTTATTATCTAAACAAATATTTTTTAATATTTCTATGTAAGTGCATTCATAGGAAATGTAAATAAAAGTCAAATGAGGGAAGACAATAACTAGGGAGACTCCACAGAGTGATTATTACCTAGAATTATTGTGGAATGCACCCATGGACACATGGTGCACTCACCTGCCAGCATAAAAGACAGAGGGTTTTTATAGGCACTGACCAGGGACGTTGAGTATCACACTGACCATTTTCAGGCTGCATCCCAGTTCCTGCAGTGTGAAAATCAATAACATACATGACCACTTGCAGAAGTCATGGATGGTGTGGCAGCATAGGACAGCAGCCCAGAAATCTGCATCTGATTTATTTTTTACTCATTGTTAAGTGTCACTACGTTTAACATGACAATTCACATCCCATAAGAGCTCTGTTTATAAAAGTTACACATATCAGAAAAATATGGAAGACATTTCCTTGTTCTTGTGCCTTTTTTTTTTGTCTCAACAGAATGTAGCCTTTCAGAACCAAAATCCAGGATGACATATGCAATCAAACAGCTTCACAGATATACACATTCCTGTTTCATCCTGCATCCTGAATATTGCCAGTCATGAATCAAATGGAAATTCTGACACTCTGAAATGGTTTGAGGAGGGAAATCCAGCCCACAGTTGTCCCTTTGCTATGCAGTGTACAGAAGGAATCATCTGCTGCATATGGTCTCGTAAGAACTTCCTGCAATATTTTGATGGTCAGACCACTTTTATCACAGATTTCTCTTTTATTGCTATGAGGAGGACCATTTTTAGATCTTTATAATCACAGACTGAACAAGTAACACCTTACCATGTTTTGCTTGTTTGTGTTATGCCCTCTCCCTTCTCCCCTTTTCTTCCTTGCAACAGCACTGTGAAAGGCCCATTGTTGAGCAGTAGGGTTGTGACAGTAGGGTCAAATCCCTTTGCTCACATTCCCTCATCTTCTCTTTAAGGGAGGAAATCTAAGCGAGGGAGTGAGACGAAAAATTGTACAGAGCTTTGGAGTGCTCACTCACCTTATACAAGATGCTGCTCCAGTTCAAGCACATTCTTGACTCCTGCTAAATCCAATGTGAAATGGTACTAAAGTCTCCATGGATTATGGTGACCGCATTTATTGCACTGCTCATATTTGCTGCTCTTACTTCCATGCACAATACTCATTAATTTTGTACAGCCTCAATATTCTTGTCACCACCTAGAAGCCACAGACAGGATCTAGTCTATGCTGTATTCCTTAGTTCTGGATTGATTTGCTTCCATGAATGGAAGCCAAAGCCTTTTTTTCCACACAGTTCCTTTTCTGGATGCTGCACTGATACTCTGGCTGTATAACATTTCCAACCCAGTGCCGCTCACTGAGTAAATTGCACAGCCTCTCCATTTTAGAAAGCAAGCATGATGATTTTTAGAGGTGCTGGTTCTGCTGAACTGCATCATCTTGTTGAGGCAACACAACTAAAAATTATAGGAGCAGAGTTGATGGAAGACAAGGGATTTCAAAATTATACACACTTCGAACATAAGAAGTGTGAGCTGGTAGGAATTCTTTTTTCTCATTGCTATTGTTAGCATTCACAGTTCAGAAACAGACATGTTTTTATTGCCTCCTTTATTTATTTTTAGTAACACTATTTGCAAGGGAAATACCATACTGCTGGGGCACCATGCCTTTGGGGTTGATTAGGTATAGTCTTCTGCATAAGACTTACAGAGGTTGCACTAATATCAGTGTTGTGCAGAATTGTGTCATTTTAGGGTATCAGAAAGTCTGCTTACATGTATCCCTTTTTTTAAGAGGAGAGGGGGCATTTGTGCATCCTGTATCTTGTTTGTGAATTTTAGCTGGCTACACCCAGTGTAAGTTGCTTTAACTTTTTAAACTGACAGCTGCTACTGAGAACAACAGAGAAACTTTGCACCATCGGAGGATTTGTGTTGTTTGTTTTTCAACTAACAATAAACAAAGTTGTATATAAATAAAATACTTTATATTTTCTGGGTTTCAACCTCTTTTGTATTTCTTGAGATATCTATGGGTGTTGTTCTGATTTGTCATCCTGCCTGTCAGAAGAATGTCATCCCTTTTCCCTGCAGAGTCAGCTCTGGGCTGTTTTGCTCCAGCAGACACTCTGACAGCCCTCTTCATTGGCCAGTAGATGTCATTGTGTTTCCACCGCAAAAGCACATCAAACATATTCATCTGGCTGCAAATGCCTGTCTGGTCCTGCAAACAATACTGTTGAGTATTTAGGATTTTCTCTACCCTGCAGCAAAATATTTGTTAAAAATGCTTAGCCAGAAAAGAGTGAAAATTAAGTTCCAAGCATTTGATAGCTGTGACTAACTAGCCAGAATACCCTTGGCTTCAGCTTAATGTAGTGCCAATGGTGTTATACAAACACAGCTTACTCAACAGGACACAAATCATTGTTAATAAACTATTACAAAAGATGCCAACAGCAGAAGATAGAAATAATGTCTCATGCATTAGCCAACTTCTTTAGGCAACCAGCTCATTCTGCTGTGAGGTCATCTGTTCTTCAACACTCAAACAGGATTGAGAATTTATACTTCAGAACTTTTTAGACCTTCGTAGTGTAATGAGAAGAGGCTGTAGTCTGTTATTTTTCAGCTGTTTTATTCTGGACTATGTTAACAGGTTCCAAATTTGCATGATATAATATTTGTGATGTAATTAGAAAGTTCCATTTGAAGTCAAAACTTGGTAGCAATAGAGAAGGAAACACTTGGCAATAGTACAAGAGGTAGGTTTTTCCAAAAAGGCTGACATTTTTTATCGGTAAAAACTCAAGAGAAATCATTTAACAATCATCTTGCAACATCCATGCTGGAAATGGCACAGAGGGCCAAATTCCCTGCTGGCAGCAACCAGTGAGGCCCTGCTGGCTCTCACAACACAGGAGACCCTTGACAGATTCAGCAGAGAACTGGCCTTTTGCAGTGTGTTTTGAGTCCCAGGGGCCGCTGTGAAATTGAGTGAAGTCAACGGAAATCTTTTGCTTGTTGGCAATGGGCTCTGGATGAAGCCATGAATCAGGTTTTCTGGAGGCTGGCGCAGCACATCTGTCTTGGGGTGAGGCAGCTGAAAGGCATAGGCTTGGATCTGAAAGGACAAGCTTCATTTCACAAATCTCTGCTCAGGCTTCACTAGGAATAACCTGAGATGGCACGAGAGAAATACTGTTCCTCCCTTAGAGTGGCTCATCCTCTTGCTTGCTCATGGAAACATCTAAAACTCTTCCTGGACTGGGAGACTTTTGCACAGGTAGGTGACTGGTTTGGGTTGAGAGGATCCTTTAAATATCATGACAGGCAACCCCATGCCATAGGCAGGGACATCTTTCACTAAACAAGGTTGCTCAAAGCCCTATCCAGCTTGATCTTGAACACTTCTAATGGTGGACAGAGTGGCTGGACAGTGGCAAGGCAGAAAGGGACCTGGCCTGTCTGGGTACTGGTGACAGCAGCTGAACATGAGCCAGCAGTGTGCCCAGGTGGCCAAGAAGGCCAATGGCATCCTGGCCTGGATCAGGAATAGTGTGGCCAGCAGGAGCAGGGAGGTCATTCTTCCCCTGTACTGGGCACTGGTGAGGCCACACCTGGAGTGCTGTGTCCAGCTCTGGGCCCCTCAGTTCAGGAAGGACATTGAGTGCTGTGTCCAGCTCTGGGTCCCCCAGTTCAGGAAGGACATTGAGTGCTGTGTCCAGCTCTGGGTCCCCCAGTTCAGGAAGGACATTGAGTGCTGTGTCCAACTCTGGCCCCTCAGTTCAGGAAGGACATTGAGTGCTGTGTCCAGCTCTGGGCCCCTCAGTTCAGGAAGGACATGGAGACACTTGAGTGCGTCCAGAGGAGGCAACGAGGCTGGTGAGGAGCTTGGAACACAGACCCTGTGCGGAACAGCTGAGGGAGCTGGGGGTGTTCAGCCTAGAGAAAAGGAGACTCAGGGGTGACCTTATCACTCTCTACAACTTCCTGAAACGTGGCTGTAGTCAGGTGCGAGTTGGTCTCTTCTCCCAGGCAGCAACTGACAGAATGAGAGGACACAGTCTTAAGCTGCACCAGGGGAAGTTTAGGTTAGACATCAGGAAAAAATTCTTCACTGAAAGAGTGATTGAGCACTGGAATGGTCTGCCCAATCACCGGGGAGGTGGTGGAGTCACCATCCCTGGTAGTGTTTATAAAAAGACTGGATGTGGCACTGGGTGCCATGGTTTAGTTGATGAGATGGTGTTGGTCATAGATTGGCCTTGATAACCTCAAAGGTCTTTTCCAACCTAGTTTGTTCTGTGATTCTGTGGGTCACCTACAAGTATGGATGGGAACTGTGGCTGTTTCCAAGTTTGGATATGAGGTATATGGTATATATACAGAGGTCCTGTAAATGAGGAACCCTTGGACTGTCTAGACGACCAAACCCTTGCACTTGCATGAACAGACAGAGGTCCACAGGTACTACAGCAGTGTTCTCTGGGCTGTACGATGACAGAACATGTTTAAGGATCACAGCAGCCTCAGCTGCTGTCTTACAGATAAATTCACCTGCAATTAGAGCTATCCATGGCACAGATCTAGTCTTTATTAATATTCCAAAGTAGTCATCTGCAGAAAAAAAAAAGTGACAAAACATCAGCTTAATAATGCATGGCTCAGGCTACAGGTGGCATACCCATTTCCTACACATCACTCCACATTCATGTCATATATGCTATGGCTGCTCACTTTTCAAAGCACATGAAGGAGACTTTGTACTACTCAACTGAGAGCAGTCTCAGGCTGCTGAGCTCCCAGTGCTGTGCCTCCAGACTTTCACATTTACCTGGGATTTCTCATTCGAATAAGATCATTTAGAACTGCCCCCTGGTAATTTTTTTGATCTACATCAGCTGATCCATAAATATCAAATAAAAAATATGCAACACTGTCTTAAATAGTTGTATTCCCAGCTCACTACTTCCTCATCTGATTCCTCTCCGTCCTGTTCCCTATCCCGTGCAGCCAGGGCTTGCTGGAACATTTGTCTGAGGATTTAGCTGACTAAAAACACACCATAAATTTTTCTTATTTCAGGTGCACATTTTTTTCCCATACAACCAACTATGTCATTGCAGTGTGAAGGTGTAAAGGAAAAAATGTAAAGGATAAAATGTAAAGGAGAGGAAAATAGATCTCTGTTTTTCTATCTGCCTGAGGATATTCTCACAGAAGTGGAGACAGTGGTGAGATGGATGTGGGAGCCCAAATTGCTGACTTTAATCTGGACTCCAGTAAGTGTCCTCTGTCCCATATTTCTATCTAAAATCTCCTCTAAAGTGGAGGTAATGCTATTCATTGTCTCATTTCACCTAAGAAAAAACATTCTCAAGGTTGTTAAGGCATTTACTACATAAACTAAATACATAAGATGTACTACAGAAACTAGAAAATTCCCACTCCTGCAAAACACCAGGAAGAAATGACTGATTCTACTTGTACCAAATGCATTAGTTAAGAAGATCACTAATTTAAAAATGACAGTAAAAATACTGACCTATCTCACTTTCTAAGCATGCCTTGGGGATCCTCACCAACACAAACGTTCCAATTTATTAAAAAAAAAAAAATACTGGTTGATGGTGTAATTAGAGCCTATGTTAGAACACACTTCCAGAAGGGAGATGAATGAAGACTTTCTGAATATTGTACGTTTTGATAAATCTAAGTTTTGCTGTATTTGGTTCTGCTGCTATTTAAATATTCTATAACTTTCAATGTAATTGTGCCTAAGTTTGCATATCTTTTCTTGCTTAGAGCAAATCCAAGTCTGGAACACTCAGGTGCAGGTGGAGGCTTTGCAACAGGGTTCATGTGTTAAGGAAACTACCCCCAGTCAGATCATTCATGCTGAGACTCTCTGCCAGTGACATTCCCAAGACCAGAGACTGGGACTGCTGGGACCAGAGGTCCTTCAGAGAAGGCAGTTCTGGTGTGCTGATGGGAGCCCTGTTTGGCTCCCTCCACACTCCACTCACACAGTTCAGACCAGGTTTCCTTACTGGTTCAGCTCTAGGCTTTCCCACAGCAGAGTCTCAGATGTCTAGTTACATTTATTCACAGCACAGTAACACAGAAGCTGCCAGAGCTGTCGTGCCAGAGGAGGACACTCAGCAATGAAGTCTTCACCCATCTTCATCTCCTTTGTTATCCAAAAGGTCAGCAGTTCCAGGCTCCTGAAGTGTCTCTCAGTGTCCACCTTGATGGCCGGCCATCACCCATCTTAGTGGCCTTTGTTATCCCGAAGGCTGGAAGCCCTTTTGTCTTGGGCTCCCACCCAGAGCTCAATCTGCATTTCGATCTGCATCTCAATCTGCATCTTGCAAACCCAGCTACCTGGATGAGAGGTGTTCTCCACTCAGGGAACCAGGGACAACAGCCATGGCACCCACCTGATCCGGGGGTGGCTGCACTGCTGGCCGACAGGGATGTCACTTCAAGAGCACCTCTGCCACCATGGATTCCCTCCAATCACAGAGGCCTCAAAAAGGCATCTGGCTTAGTCTTGTCTCTTGGGATTCCTTTGCACACCCTGGCTTGTGCAGCCATGAATCTCTAAGACACAGCACTGAGAGACATAAGAGGAGATGTGTTGGAGGTTAGGGGTTCTTCCTTTTTGTTTTGTTTTGTTTTGTTTCATTTTGTTTTCTGTCATGGTATTTTTCTCCAGTTTCACTTTTTTCACCTCTTTGGATAGAACTAGACTCTCCTAAGCTTAATTTTTTAAAATTAAAGCAGTGATGCTAATTCACAGAACCATAGAAATATAG
The DNA here is from genome assembly GCA_017589585.1 of Phylloscopus whistleri. NCBI lineage: Eukaryota > Metazoa > Chordata > Aves > Passeriformes > Phylloscopidae > Phylloscopus > Phylloscopus whistleri. The sequence goes on from JADMLD010000183.1 coordinate 1,487,845, forward strand.
AATGGTTTAGGTTGGAAGGGACCTTAAAGATCACTTAGTTCCAACTGTCCTGCTATGGGCAGAGACAGCTTTCACTTCTTCAGTCTCCCTCTGCAGCTGGTACCACCATGGTCCCAAAAAATCCTATCACACCTTAAAGAGCTGGTCTAACACTGGCAGGTCAAACCCCCTTTGGTTCCTCCTGCTGTCTGTGGTGGGAATTGAGACACATGGGCACCTTACTGCCCAGCTCAGGCACCTGACTTCCAAGGAACCAAAGATGATGAACTGGCTCCTGACTCCTGGTGAGTGCTGTGCCCACTTTTGCTAGCCATAACAACAGTCTGTGAACCCACCAGGCTCTGCATCCTCCAGCTGCAGGGTAGGTTTACCTATGACTTGAATCTCTTGACCATTTGTAAAAGATAGAAAATATGAAATTTTACAACAGCTGAAAATTTAAGCAAGAAAAACCCTTCATGTTCATGCATAATAATTAATCTTTAGTGAGGTTATTTGTAATCATGTTAATAACCTGTTTATTCTAACTGTTCTTAGTATAGCATCATCACAAAAGCCTCTTGGTGTGCTCAGTGTGGAAAGTCAGCTGAGATGCTATAATGATGTCGAAATGAAATGCTGTCAGCGCAAATCCATAAAATGACATAACGGTGTCAGAAATGAAAGGGAATCATATCAGAGTGTGTTCCAGCACCACTCAAAAATTTGTGAGAGGAAAGGGTGCCACAATTGGGGGACAATGTTTGTTATGACAGAAATGCTCAAGAAGCTAAAAAGGGAAACCGTGTTTGCCAGCCACATCACTTTTTAATCCAGCAGATTTATGAAGAAGTTGTGCTAATTTCCTCTATAAATATCAGTGAGCAGAACAGTGCTTTGTGTTGCAGAAAGTGGTTTTTAACTAGTTGCAACTCCAGGTTTCTTCTGAAAAGGAATAGAAAGGTTCATTGCATTGTTTGTGTAAGTAAACAGTCATTTTTCTTTTGAAAGAGAGAGAAAGAAAAACAAAATGCTTCTTATCCAGTTATCCTCCTTAAGGAAACTCACATCCCATGACTCAAATACCATCCTAAAGAAAGGACTCTCTAGGCATTGCAGGTAGGACAAATCTATCCCTATATCTATTTTTCCTGCTTTTTAATGGTTAGAAGTGCTTAGAAATTCACACATCCTTTGAGCAAGGATCAGTGTTTTGCAGCTGTTCACCTCCTTACCCTGTAACATCATGCTCAGCAGATGCAGAAGAAGGAGCAATGCAGAGCTGGTTTCCAGGTTGGTCAAGTTCAGCAACTGTCTGGGCATTGGCCTGCCCGTGGAAGGTAGTGGGTGGTTCCCTTTGCTTTGCTTGCTGTTTTTTCCTCTTTTCTTCACCACTGAAACTGCCTTTACACCTTGGGAGTTCCCTTGCTCTTTTTGCTCTTCCTGTTTCTTCTGGGTGGGGGGAGTGAGCAGCAGTATGGGTACTGAGATGTTGGACAAGGCCAGCCCACCAGGGATGTGAACTGACTGAGTTAAACACACATCCCAAGTTTAAGGAATAGCTTGCATTTACCTTAATTACTTTGTGACACGGACTTTGCTAAGCTCTCTCATAACCAAAACTATTTCTAAACACTTCTCAAAGTTCTATTTAAAGCCAGGTGCTGTGGAGGACATAGTAAAGGGTGAAAACACATGCTGCAAGAGCAAGCAGCAAGCAAGCAGCTTCATCTGCTGCAGCACAGAAACAAAATTTCATCTGGTGGCTCTTATCCATGCCTTACCCAATGACTAAACTAGAGCTCGTGACGATAAGCTGAGAATTTGCAGAAGCTGGGTGCTGACCTGACTTGGCTTCTAGGGAAGGCCATGGTTAAGCTCCCCTGGCACCAGTGGGAGCAGCCTGGCTCCAAAATGCTTTTGATATGATTTGCTGGTGGTAATGAATTTGCCATGACATTTGCTTAGACTGTGGTGTCTGAGGTTTAATTATCTTCATTATTAAGAAGAGTTGTGTCGCTTCTGTTTGGAGTATTCTGACTTCAGATTCTCCTGAGACCGAGCAACACTTGTCCCTGTGATTGAATACCTGTCCATGGTGCCTGGAGTGGCACTCATGCGGAGGATGGGTTTAACTAAGAGTTTGAAGACTCAAACATTAAACTCATGGAATATGTGCACACAAAACAAAACAAAACAAAACCACCTTTATTTGCTGGTTCTTGGTGGTTGTCCAGGATTATATGCCCTTACAGTGCTAAACATTCAGACTGTGTATATAGGTGATCTGGAAAGTGTTCCTGACAGGTTGTATATTAGCTTACATTAGCATCCACCTGTATCCTAAACACTTGAGTGTGACCATATTCTTGGTAGAAGTTCAGGGTTTCATCTACACAGCTTTCCCATAATGTCTCTCCTAGGAGAGAGTGATCCCACCTTCAGACACATCCAATCCTTCTTCATGTCAGCAATGGAAACTGAAGGTACTGGCCAAGACTAGAAACCTGGACTTTATGTGGCTAAACCAAGGCAAGCTGCAAAGACCATGTTAATGAAGGTTACTAACCAGATTATGCCCAAAATTCATGGGCAGAACCTTCAAACAAGACAAAGGAGATTGCGTATCATTTCAGCTGCTAAGAAGAACTTTTAGAATCACAGAATCTTAGAATGGTTTGGGTTGTAAGTACCTTAGTACTTTATTTAGTTCCAATCCCCCTGCCATGGCAGGGACACCTTTCACTAGACCAGGTTGCTCAAAGCTGCCTCCACCTGGCCTTGAACCCTTCCATGGATGGAAATACCACAGCTTCTCTGGGCACCCTGTTCCAGTGTCTCACCCCCGTCACAGTACAGAATTCCTTCCACATACCTAACCTAAGTGTCCCTGCCTTCAGTTTGAACTGCTACTCCTTGTCACTACAGTTCTGCCCAAGGCCCACCTCCCTGTGAGCCCCTTCAGATGCTGGAAGGTTGCTGTGAGGTCTCTGCACAACCTTTTATTTTCCAGGCTGAACAGCCCCAACTTTCTCTGCCTGTCTTCATGGGGGAGGTGCTCCAGTCCCCTTATCAACATCATGGTCCTCCTTTTCTAAGTGCCTGTCTGCTCTCAGGGCTTACGCTTCATTTGCCAGTGCTAGATTTAAACAACAAAGTAGGTTCCAATCACTTTTTTTTCAGATAAGGTTGTTTTTTAACAAAAACTGTAAATTTGATTAGTCAGAAATATTTCATCACTAGATTTCTGAGGTTTTTATCTTCAGCTGTCCATTCTGAGGGAAAAAAAAATAGTATGGAAGCCTGAAAAGTCCATGTTGATGTTTTACAACACGTTTTCATTCTGTGATTACAAAAATTCTTTCATTTCCTTTATACAAAACAAAAGAACTGAAAGCAACACTTGAAGTTGAAATAAAATATTTAATTTCAGTCAGGAAAAAATGTGTGTTTTACCTGACCCAAAAAAATTGTCAGAATTTCTGATTCCTATGTGATTTGGAATAATTATTGAGTGATAATTTAAAGAAAGTTTAAAAAAATTCCATAAAACTTTCTGGTGAAATAAAATCCTACCTAAAATTGTCCGAACATTTTGAAAAGTGGTTACGTCATATTAGCAATTGGCAGTCATATTGGCTGAAAATCAGAAAGCAATATTGATAATTTCAATGGAAAGATACTTTTCTGCAGTGAATTTGCAACTTATTTCTTCTACAGAAATGGTGGTTAAAAAAATTCGATTTCATTTCTCAGTAGATATTCAAGCACATGAAAACCCTCCAAGAAATCTCTGAAAACATTGCTGATTTCAACTAAAAACCATTTTTCAGACATTTTCAATTTTGACAAAATATTTTAATTTTACTAGGAATAGCTTATTAGGCTATTTAGCTCATTTATGTAAAATGTAGTAGTAGTACTACAAAGTAGTAAAGAAAGTGGAAAATCATGATTCACATTGTGGTAAAATGGGGATCTGTTTTAAAATTTTACAATTAAAATTTGGATTTCTCCAAAAAAGTTTAAAATTTTTCCCCCTGTATGAACAGAATTTTCACTGAAAGAAATTCTCCAACATCTTACATGCGTTCATATATTTTAAAAGCATGTCTATTGCTGTGTCAGATGTGTCTCACTGGAAAAAGCTATTGACTTTTCCATTCTATTTCTTTAATTTTCCACTACTCTTGTGTGTTGGAATACTCCAGGTAGGTGCTCTGTGTGCTTCTGCTTATGCTGTGTTACACAGCAGGGAAACCTCTTATCTCAGGCTGGTTGCCTGGTTGAGACAAAAAAAAAAAAAACAACCATATTTCAGGTTGTAAACACAGCTGTGGAAGAAATATTTTCTATTTCCTTGCTGTTTGTTTTAATGCACTAAAAAGACATAATTACAGAAGTTTGCAAAAATGCTGAAGTGCAAAATACAATAGTAGTTTAGTCTATGTGTTCCTTTTATATGTCTATATGTCTTCAGATGTAGTTTTAGAAGTCCAAGAAAATCTTTAGAAATGTCTTCTCTACTTTACACTCTGATTTGCCCTCATAAATAAAGTGCAGAATGTTCAGAAAAAAAAAAAATTTAAAAGTAATCTCATAGCTACACTGGTATTAAGAAGTGTTCAAATCTTGTTCTTTCTATTTTTCATGCCAGCTTGAAAATTTGTGTTTCTATTGTTTCCTTTTTGACTCTGTGCAAACACTTTAAAGATAGGAAATTGGCAGATCTATGAAAAAAAAGAATAGAGGTTTTGTAAAGCTAACCACTCCAACTTCATTTGAAGAAAATGAAATCTGAACTCTGAAAGAGGACAATGCCTTTTTTTTTCAGCTTGCAAAGAAGTAGAGTAATGCAATCCTTTTTATTTCCTATTTAAATAAAGGCTGAAGCGTTTTCATCTGTGGTGTGTAAAGTCTACTTTGCAAAGAATAAACTCAGAGCACACACATTGTAAGTATGTGCCAAGAGCACTGGGTTTATATTGGTTGAGTAAACAGCACTATAATATTACAATTATAAAAACAAAATGTGCAGAAAAATGTGATTCTCACTCTTTTGTTAACACTCTATTAGTTCCTGCAGTCCTAGTGAGAAAAGATTAAATGTGAAGCCCATAAAGAGCTCTGCTCCACTCAAGCTGCAAGACCACCAATTACTTCACCAAAAAAAGAACTAGATTTGATAGAGGTCCTTAGTCCAAATCCTGTGCATGAACACCTGAAGCCATCTCTCCTGAAATCCTATGCAAAATAACACTAATGACATCCTGGTCACTTCAGTCTGTGGAAGATTTCACCTTTTATATCACAGTGTGAAAGCAAACAAAGGGCTGCAAAAGTTCTTTTGACTGTGGCTGGAAAGATCACACTGGCACCAGTGCACATTTTGGATGACACTGTACCATCCTTTCACTCCACCCACAACTATTATTTTGTTGCCCAGAATTGTTGTAATATGACTGCTTCCCTTCATAATCTCTGCATTTTATCTAGCTTCTTTTCCAAAGCCAGAGAGGATAATTGTCATCTTTTGTATAACACAGCAGAAAGGCTGACGACAGGCTTAAGGGCAATGGCTTTCTCAGTCTATCTGTACCTTCTCTAGACTGCAAGTTCACTGAGGCAGAGGGCAACAGCATGATGAGATTTCCTCAGCTGCCTAAATTAAGTAACAAGTGCCAGAGGAAGAAAAGTTTTTACGTCTAACCCATCACAGTGGAGTCCTCCAGCAAAATGGGATGGAGAAAGGACAGCTGAGAGCCAAGCACGAGTGCTGCAATCAATAGGGTGAGGCAGAATCTACAGCTCTGTGGCTCCACATAGAGAACCAGGAGAGGGAATGTGACACAAAACTTCTGTCTACTCCCACTGAAGCCAGTGGAGACTCTTTCTATTGGACAGGGATCATGGTGGTGGTTTGTGTCAGGTGGGTTCCCTGTGGAGATCAGGGGAAAAGGAAGATGTGGCCATGCACACTTTGTTGGAAAGAGCTGTAGGGCTAACTGTTTTTCTTTCAGGTGATGAAAAGTCCCAAAGGCAGGCATCATCACGCACACACCATTTCTAATACAGAGTAATTCTGAAATCGGGGTGATGTGATGTCATTTGGCAGAATGTGAGGAAAAGGGGAACTTTTTATGAAAGTGACAAAAACATTTGAAGGCCAGAAAGGATCACAGCAACCATTTGCTCTCGTTTCCTGTACAGCATGAGCCATACAACCTTGTTTGGTCATGTCTCCACCATTCTTTCTTCTTCTTCTTGATCTAAAGATCTCACTTGGAAAAGGAGGTATCTTCCTGAAGAAGTATGATGAGTCATGCAGAAGCAACCACAACCTTTTGGGCTTATTTTCAAAAATTAATTTATGGTTTTTGAAAGAAGAAAGAAAAATTGTAAAACATGTCTTATTTCTAATCCAAATGTATTTTCACTTAAATGTCCTTAATGAAAATTCTTTTCTTTCTGTAGGTATCCACCCAGGGATTTTCCTCAGAATATGTGCCTGCATATTCAAAATCTGTCTCTGAAGAAAACCACCTTATTTCTCATTCCCAAACCAAGGCATTTTCTTAATAATAAAAAAACTAGCAGGCTTGCAGAAGCACAAATTATACAGCCCCAAGAGCTATTTTTCAGTCACTGACTAGAGAACATTGTGATGAAGAAATTTTAGCTGAAGAAGAAAATAACCTCCATTTTTCCAATAAACTAAGATCTTCACAGGAATGTAAAATGAATCTTAAAGCAGAGCATCTTGATGTTTCCTGCAGCAGGCCCTCTTTCAAGGACAAAGATGTAATTCAAAGATGAAAAAATGAATACCATAATATGGTGGTGACCTTACAGAGCCCCTTGAAGAGACAGCACTGACAACGCAGCCAGTGACATCCAACTTCCCTGCAGGGCTGCTCGCAGCTGCAGCCTGGATTGTGAAAGATGGAAGAGAAGAAGGTTCCCCTGTACCCCATAGGGAACTTTTAGGAGACCAAGTTTGAATGGTAGTGTACATTTCAGTGAAGGACGTAAAACCTACGGCAGGAGATGAGATGAAATAAAATAATGAAGCCTGGAATTACATGGGGAAATCCAAGCATATATTTACTTTAGAAGTATTATTAAAAAGGCAAAGCTACAACTGAAGAATTGGACATAATGTGGGTTTTATGACAGATGCATGTTATTAAATCATTTTGTAGATATACTCTACTGCTAGCTAGAGTATGTACTGTTGGTGAGTACATACTGATAAGCTTAAAAGGTAAGGCCAGGCAGACCATGTAAGGAATAAGTCATAGGGATGGACCCATATGAAAAGACATGTGCATTTGCCATTTTAATCTTTAACCTGCAAGGTGTCCTTGTCCCTTGTTCAGTGTCCCTTCTCATATTCACTGCTCCCACCGTTTAACTGCTGTTGTTAATGTATGGTTTAACACTGCCTGACTCAAACTGATTGCACAGGCATTAGCTAAGCACGAGATTTCGAGATTTTTTCCTAAGGCTGCCGTCATCTGCAAATCCTTCAAGGTCTGAATTATAAAAGTTTGGCTGACCTCTGTAGGAAAACAACGTATTAGATCATTATAAAAAGAGCAAAAGGAAAATTGCAAGCTTAATTCCTGAGATTTGTAAGTTAAAATCCACAAGGGCCCGGAGGCGGGCTTCCCTGAGCCTGCCAGCCAGCAGCCCTGCCCTGCCCTGCCCTGCTGAAAGCACACCAAAGGGCCTGGAGAGCTGTGCCTCGGATTCTTTGAGCGGTCATCTTTTAACAGGGATGTCAGAGGTCTAGGAAAGCATTCCTGTGGCATTGGGATGCAAAGGGATTTATCTCACATCTGAAGTCCTGCAGAGAGGCAGCAACCCTGCTCCTATCTGAGAGGCCGACAAGTGAGTTACAGCTGAAGGAGATGTGACAGGCGAGAGAGAAAAAGCAGAGTGAATTCCTGTGCTGGAGATGAATCAACCCTCTTCCTCGAGGAGCAACTGCCTTTGGCTACCCAGAGCTAAAAGCTACAGTAATAAATTTTAAGGCCTGAAAAGATCATTACAGTCATCCAGCCCAGCTGCCCACTCATCCAGGATGCTGAATTTCCTGAAGTTGTTCATGCCTGCCCCTCCTGCTACCACAGCTGAGGTCCTTTCCTCCCCTGCTCTTGCTTGGAGGCCCTTCCCAGTATGTCACTGCCATCACTGTCTGCCGTGCCAGATGTCTGCAGTGCCCTCCCTGTGGCACCACTGCTGGGCAGCAAGAGCAGCTAGAGCAAACATTTACCCTGTAGAGTTTCTGGCAAAAGGAGATTTTACATTCAGCTCTCCAGAGCTGCTGGCTCATGCTCTGCATCAGAGCAGCAGCTCCAGCAGTAGCTTTGCCCATGTGGCTTCAGATCCATGCTCAAACATGTTTTATGGAAAGAGACCCATGTTCAAACATCTCGGGTAACTGCACAGGGAGCCATGCTTCTGCAGCCCTCACTGCTGACCCAAACTGCAGACCTGGAGAGGGCTCCATCTGGTTTGTGTCTTGGCTTTCTTTGAAACCCCTGGGCCTAACATCAGTTGAAGCTCCTACAGTTATTGGAATAACAGCATCCAGCTACCTGAGGAGCAGGCAGGTAGAAGAACAACTCCATTGGGAGAAGTTGGGTTTTATGATGATGGTTCTCTGCTGGCCTCCATGACCTTAGAAAGAGACCAGTATTACATTGTAATGGAAGAATATGGGCTGGAAATGGGAGAAAAAGACTAGGACAGACTTTTCCTGAAACATTCTGCCCAGCCCAGAACACATCTCCATATTTGTTGAGATGGGGCACATCCATGTTGAGCCCATGAATGGAAGAATAATGTGAGTTCCCCATCTGCCCCATGAGCTCCATGGACAGAGGTCCAAAAGGTAAAGGAATGGTCGAGATCATTGAGCATCTCCCTTTCTGGAGGAGCAGGCCATGACTCAATGGGGACTGCGAGGCAATGCCCTACCTTGGGAAGGTTGTGATGCATCAGGAAACAGCTAAGCAACTCCTCAGCAACCCTGGAAGGCATGCCCTGAGAAATAAGGGAAGGGGGGATGCAGGCAGGAGCCTTGCATCTCCATTAATCTCTTAACATCATCTTGTGCCCCACATTTGGCTCAGCCTGCTACAGCTGACCTTCTCAAGAAGCCCTAGCTCCCCTCTTCACTCATGCTGGTGCAATTTGGGGGAAGCAGGTGCAAGTATATGCTTCTCCTGTCAGCTCCTTGGCAACTGAAAGAGACAGTCACAGGTTGCCCTAAAAAGCAAATTCTACTTCCTTACATTGTATGTCATGGGTTTTATGCACTGTGCAATTTGCAGGCTGGACAAGCGAGGCCAGCAGAGCCCAGTCTGTGGCCAAGCCTGGCAGTGAATCCATCAGCCATGGAAATGCCAAAGTGACAGGTTCACTTCATTAACTGGAGGCCCGGTGTTTCTTGGGCACGTACAAGAAACTGGAAGAGAAAAGGCTGTTGCAGGGGTGGGAAATGACCCTTTTGGATGGATGACCCTTTTGGATGGAGGATTAAAACAATGCCTGCACCAGTGTTAGAGGGACCACACAGGCTTTGATCCCAAGTTCACATGTGCATCCTTCCATCAACACAAATTGTGACCTTCACACAAACATGAACATCTTTCCCTTAGGAGTGCCTGAAGTTCCCCAAAGCAGGGCATGTCATGCCTAGGTGGAGACATGCCCATTTTCCTCTCCCTGAACCGGCTGTACCCAAAGCCAAAGGCTCTTCAGAAAGCTACTGAAATGTGAGCAAAAAGTCGTAGATGTCTTCCCTCAGTTTTCTGTCAGGTTTATTTTTCCTTCCCTGCTTGCAATTGCTGCTTTCCAAAATCCTTTCCTGCATTTCTCCCTTTCTCACTGTCTTGTGAAAATCCTTCTAAGCAGTTCACTAGCCCTCTCCACTGGATCCCCAATAGCTTTTGCCCATACTGAAAATCAAAAGACTTTACTTTGCAGCGGAATTTTTTTTTTTGGCCTTAGGTGAGAATACAAGGACTTTCAGTCCCTTTGCCTCTTCATTCTGAAAACACACCCCTAGGTAAACAAGTCCTAAGCCTAAGATGAGGACAGTCCTCAGTTGTTGGAGCTGCTGAATGGCAATCACCATTTTCTGATGCTGTAAAACAAGAGTTAATCCGTGTTTCCACTGCGGAGGGCTGTTCGGGGCATATTTTTTTTTTTAAGGAAGGGAAAAATTTTCCTTTCATTCTTTGCCAGCAATTTCCATGCAAATAAAGTTTCCCAGCAAAAAACTCGGTGCCCAAGAGAGAATATTTTATCCAGAAAGTGAAAGATTTTCTGCGAACAATTGCAAGATTTTATCCAAAAGTCTGAGAGGCGCATCCGAAATATTTCTCTCGTTGGCCGGAAACAAAGCGCTGCAGAGCGAGAGGGGACGGAGAGCCCTCTTTGAACCCGGGCGGAGAGGATACACAGTCCCGAGCAGGACCGGGGCGGGGCGGGGCGGCCGGCGGGCACCGGCCGGGACGCAGCGCCCGTCCCGCCGCGGGGCTCTGCCGGGGCCCCCCAGCGCCGCCCCCGCGGCAGCTCCCAGGCGCGGGCGGGAACAATCGCCGCCTTGTCCTACCGCGGCCGCCGGCCCGGCGGCTCCCGCGCCCCGGTCCCCGTGCCCTGAGGGGACAGCGCTGGCGGGGCCGCCCGGCTCCGCGCCCGCCGCCGCCGCTCAGTCTGGCCCCGGCGGGGGCGGCGGCGGCGGCGGGGCGGGAGGGGCGGGCGGCGCAGGTACCGAGCGCGGCGGCGCTGCGGGCCGCGGCCACGGCGGGGCGCTCGTGCCACGGGCACGGCCCGCGCGCGCCTCCCGCCGGGACGGACGGACGGACGGACGGACGGACGGACACAGCGCCCACCGCCGCCCCCCGGAGGGTCAGCGGCGCTCGGGCCCGCACCGGCCGCGGGGGCCCCGGGCAGCCGCTCGGGCGGCTTGGCGGGCATGTGCCGGTAAACAATGACCGTATTGTGAAATGGAAAACAGACTCCGGCTCCCTCCGAACCGCCCGCTCCCACCGGATGTGTTAAATAAAAACCGCTGGGGGAAAAACAGCAGAAAGGCAAGAAAATCGGGTTCGGGCTGGGAAGGACGAGGGGCAGGAAACCCGCGAACAGGCGGATTTGTGTGCCCTCAGCCCGGTAATCCTCGCACGGACTGCGACGGCGGCGGATGCCTTCAGAAAAAAAAAAAAAAAAATCAGCTTGGGGGGTTTGCGGTTGGATCTGTTGGGCTTCTGCCTTTTTTTCCCCCTCTTAATATCGAAGCGCTTTTTTTGTCCCCTGCCCTGCTACTGAATAAAACAAGAGGAAACTTTCTCTGCTGCAGAGATCCGGGTCTCCCCGGTGAGCTGTACAAGCAGCCTGTCGGGACGGCTTGGCCGGGACCCGCCGCGGCTCCGGAGCCGCCGGGGCTGGGTGCGAGACCGGCGCCCAGCTTCTCTCCCGTTCTCTCCCCTAAAACGGCACCTTCCTGCCCGGACGTGTTGAAGTGCAGTGCCCTGGAATTTATGGCACAAATGGGCTTTCCTCCCCCTCTCCCCCTCTTCGCCTTTTTAAAACCTCTACCGTCCCTTCCAACTAGATGCAAACTGGGAGCTTTAATAAACTTACTCTCCCCTTCCCAAGTCGTAAACATATATCCCTGTCCGGTTCCTCTCTTAAAAAAAAAAATTATTAAAAAATAGAGCAGGAGAGCTATTTCGAATGGATTTAAGCAAGTGATTCGTGTAATGAAATGCTTAGGGATTTGTTTAATGTGATTTTATATGAGCTGTGGACATTTCCAAAGCAAACAATAAGTTCAAGTACAACATGCACGGTTGTGTTACAAGTGTTACTCAGCTGGCTGGGAGATCTTCGGTGAGCAAACAGGCTAAATCTGGAGAGTAAACAACTTCAGAAAAATCTACAACTCCAGGTCACTGAAGACAGCCTTTTATTTGTTTTCCTTAGTGTCTAGTAAAATTTGATCTTTTTCTTTTTCTTTTTTTTTCTTTTTCTTTTTTTCTTTTTTGCAACACTGCTGTAAAATCAGCAGGGACGGGCATCAGCAGCCCGTGGCTCTCTCCGGCCCAGACACAGAGCGCGTAGCCTGGGATCTGGGTGCGCAGATGGGCTCGAGAAAACGGGTGCAGGTGAAGGAGGGTGCTGCTGGCCGGAGAGCTGTGGGGAGCACAGCCCCGCACGGCGCCAGTCACTTCCGTGGGGCTGTCACCCTGAAAGCGGGCTCTTGCGACAGCCTCCAAGGGGAGAAGCCCCACGATGGCCTCACAGTGGTCGTGCCCACGCGTGAGGGTGATTTGAGCCCCTTGTAAAGGGCTTCTGGCCCTGGGCAGGCCAGACGGTGAGCATCGCCCCGGGGGGCTGAGGAGCGCTCGCTCGTGGGGCCGAGCGGTCACAAACGCACTTGGAGGGGCTCCAGAACCGGCGAGAGAGTCGGGGGCTCTCCAGCCACGGGCATCGTGCCACAGGCAGGTCGCCCTTCGCGAAATCCCCGGGGTGGGTGCCCCTAGGCCGCGTGGTGCCACTGGTAGCTCCCCCACACCCCCACGCCAGGGCATTATGCCGAGTCTGCCGCTGGCTCCGGGCCGTGCTAGGGTCTTGGAAATGCAGGAAATGATGTAACTAAAATTCGAGGTACTTGGGGGTAATAGGGTTTGCTGTATTTAGCGCGGAGGTCCCGGACGTTTCCCCGGGGAAGGAGGACGGTCCGAGGGAAACAGCACGGTCAGACGCTAATGGTTATTGTCACCGGATCAGAAATGGAGTTGGGAACCAGGAGCGCCCGGTGCGGTGTTCCCAAGCCGTCAACGTAGCCAAGGGGGACCGGACGGCAAATCCGAGCGGCGTGGCTGCAGCCCTGCCCCAGGCGCTGCGGGTGGAGGTGCGGGGGCACCGGGCTGCAGGGCTGCCGAGCCCCCTGCACCGGGCTGCAGGGGTGGGGGGAGCTGGAAACCTCCCAATCGCGGCGCTCCGTCTCGGAGATTGCTGTTGGTATTCACTTTAAAAAGAGGTTGAATGAGACTTTTTTTTCTTTTTTTTTTTTCTTTTTCTTTTTTTTTTTTTTTTTTTAAGCCAAAGCTTTGTTGTGCTAAACTAGTTGGACGAGTTAGGGTGTCGCTGCTCCCGATTGCTCTGGCCAATGGAACCCGATCCACCCTGCTGTGCGTAAGAGCGCAATTAAGGATTTAACCAAGCCTATGCTGCGCCCCAGCCAGCAGTCTGCCGGAGACAGACACCGCGCCGCAGCCTCCTCCCCCAGACATGTCTGCTTAGAGCCGGGCAGCCCCGCCGCCAGCCCCAGCCCGCCGCCGGCTCCGAGCTATGACAGGAGTATTTGACAGAAGGGTCCCCAACATCAGATCCGGCGACTTCCAAGCTCCTTTCCAGACGGCCGCAGCCATGCACCACCCGTCCCAGGAATCTCCCACTTTACCCGAGTCCTCCGCTACGGATTCCGACTACTACAGCCCGGCGGGGGGAGCCCCGCACGGCTACTGCTCGCCTACCTCGGCTTCCTACGGCAAAGCGCTCAACCCCTACCAGTACCAGTACCACGGCATGAACGGGTCTGCCGGGAACTACCCTGCCAAAGCCTATGCAGACTACAGCTACGCCAGCCCCTACCACCAGTACGGCGGGGCTTACAACCGCGTCCAGAGCTCCGCCAGCCAGCCAGGTGAGGCCAGGGGGCCGCGGGTGTGCGGGAAGCTCCCGCGGCTTTGGGGAGGCTGGGGGAGCGCGCAGATCCCTGACCCACGGACCACGGGGATGCGGCTTTGCCTGAACCAGAAGGGAAATTAAAAATAAATAAATAAGTAGGAGGGGAAAAAAAAAAAAAAAAAAAAAAAAAAAAAAAAAAAAAAAAGGGAAGAAAATTGAGAGGGAGGGAAAAAAAGTGGAGAAATGGTTTACTGGTCTACTTCTTTTGACCAGACCGCATGAACTAACTACAAATCGTAGGACTAGTGCTTTAGCGCTCCTGTCAGCTGCCCCGGGCCCCCACGGCTACCTCCCTCCTCCTTCCCCCCGCAGGAAGAGGGAGAAAATAGCCGAGCCTTGTTGCATGTCTCAAACTCAGGTTCGCGGTGTTGAAGAAAGTTTCCTTCCCCCTGTGCTGGAGGGGCGGGGGAGGAGACTGGGAGGGGGAGACCAGCCGCGGCGTGGCTGCGAAGCCAGGGGGCTTTTTCACCAGAAAGCGTCGCGGTTTCAGTGTTTTACTTCTTTGTAACTTGCTGTAGGGAAAAAAAAAAAAAAAGAAAGAAAGAAAAAAAGAAAAAAGAAAAAAGAAAAGAAAAAAAAAGGGAAAAAAAAAAGAAAGAAAGAAAAGGGAAAAAAAGGGTCAGGGAGGAAAAAAAAATAAAACAATCCCGTGGTAAAGCCAAGCGGCTGGGCTTGGATGGGACGAGTGCGGTTGCGGTGGCGCTTGGGGACACGCCGGCGGCGGCGGGGGGATGGCGCGGGCGTGCGGAGGAAGCGGTCGATGCCTTGGGTCCGACTGTGCTCCGGACAGAGCTCTTCCCAGCAGGGCCCCAGCCATCCCCCGGCCCGCGGCGCACGCCCTGCGCTCCCGCCCGCGCGGCGCTGCGCGCCCGGCAGGATGCCCGGGGCGGGCGTGGGAGGCGCAGGAGCAGGGCCGGGGGTGGCCGAGGCCGGCGTGGGGGGAGCGGGTTCCCACCCCCGTCTCCTCGCGGGGAGCCGCCGCCCGGCTGCGGGAGCCCCGGGGGGAGCCGCAGGGGCCCGTCGGGCCGGCGCCGCTGCCCGGCCCAGCCCGCGGGCGGGATGCCGCCCCGGCGGCGCGGAGCGGAGCGGAGCCTGTCCCCAGCCTAACTTCTGCCTCTCTCTCCCGCTCTTGCGCCCGTGCAGAGAAGGAGGTGGCGGAACCCGAGGTGCGGATGGTGAACGGCAAACCAAAGAAAGTGCGCAAACCCCGGACTATTTATTCCAGCTTTCAGCTGGCAGCGTTGCAGAGGAGGTTCCAGAAGACCCAGTACCTCGCCCTGCCCGAGCGGGCCGAGCTGGCAGCCTCCCTGGGACTCACGCAAACACAGGTACCGCCAGCGGCTCTGCTCGCCCCGGCGCGGAGGGGAGGGCTGGATCGGGCCCGCGGAGGGCCGGGAGGGCGGCGGGGGCCGCAGCCGCGGAGCACCGGCTTGCCAGGCGCGCATTAATGGTGTCGCTTTCCCTCCCCGCTCCCTCTTTCCTCCCTTCTCCTCTCCTCCCGCCCCGCTCCCAGGTGAAAATCTGGTTTCAGAATAAGAGATCCAAGATCAAGAAGATCATGAAGAACGGGGAGATGCCTCCGGAGCACAGCCCCAGCTCCAGCGACCCCATGGCCTGCAACTCTCCACAGTCACCTGCGGTTTGGGAACCTCAGGGCTCGTCCCGCTCCCTCAGCCACCATGCCCACGCACACGCTCACCCTCCAAACTCCAACCCGTCCCCCGCATCCAGCTACCTGGAGAGCTCCACTTCCTGGTACCCCGCTGCCAACTCCATCAACTCCCACCTCCAGCCCCACGGCTCCCTACAGCACCCGTTAGCGCTGGCCTCTGGGACGATTTATTAGAGCCTGACCCTTTTTTTTTTCTTTTTTTTTTTTTTTTTTTTTTTTTTTTTTTTTTGGTTGTTCCTTGGACTCCTGTGTTTTACTGTTAAGGAATAATAACGAAAGGAATGCATATGGGGAATTTTTAAAAGGGAAAAGAAACAAACAAAAAGATTAAAATGTGTAAAGCTTGTGCATGTAACTTATTGCATTTCAAAGGAAACCCTTTTTTATACAATACGGACTTTTTTGGCTCAGCTGTGGACACTATCATTGGTGCCTTGAAATCTATGACCTCAACTTTTCCAGAGACTTTTTTTCAATGTTATTTTAACCCTGTAAATAACTGTAGATAGAGGAATTAAACTGTATATTCTGAATAAAATAAAATTATTTCGACCAAGAGAAACGTTTCCAAATTACCCCTTCTTCTCTTAATAAGAGGGAAAAAATATAATACCGATTTGCTTGCAGAAAGAAAGTGAGGAAAGAGGATGGGAGCTGGGAGTTCACATTCTGTTCCGGTGCCGTGCAGCGGCAGCACAGCCGGGCAGGCTGGCAGGACCTGGCCCTTGCGGGTACCCACGGGCGAGCGAGGGGCGGCGATGCCCTCTCCCCGCGGGGCGAGGGGCTCCGGCACGACCGCGTACATCTCATTGCAATAGTGCTTTAAACTGAAGGGAAAGCTGCCCGAACTGGTGCGAGAAAGCCAATCTCTCGCCTTAAGCCGCCCTGAATCCTTTCCTGAGAGCAATTAGCGTCGAGAGCTGCACACTCCACAGCCCATCAGTCGCCCGTGTGCGCTCGGCTAATTATACAAATTACGTTTCCGTCAAAGGGAGCCACTAAATATGAGAAAAGAATAAAATGAGGGCCCTGCTCCCCTCGCTCCTGCTAAAAGCCTGCGGCGGCTTCGACTGAAGGAGGAACGTTTCAGAGGTACTTTTATTGGTTTTGTTTTATTTCTACACGATTTAGGGAAAATAAACCTTGCGTCAGAGCGGCCGCCAGCGCTGCCCAGTGCTGGAGCACGGCTTGGGCGAGGTGGCCGGAGCGCTGCCCGCTGGCGCGGACCACTGGCACGGGCTCTCTTCCATCAGAAATCCCGCGGGGACCCCCGTCCCGGGGGGCAGCGGTAATTCACGGCCGTGCGGGGTACGGCAGTCAGTGTGCCAAAGGCGTCGCTGGAAGGATCCCCGAGATGAAAGATGCCCCTCTGGCAGCTGAGGCTGGCGGGGAGAGCGCTGGAAGGAGGGGAGGCGAGGCCTGAAAAGGCACGCTCCTGCCCTGGGGCGCACTTACCTGTCTCCAGTCTTCCTCCCCGCTGCCCTCCCCCTCCTTTCTTCTCCTTCCTCTCCCGCCTGCCATGTTCTGTGCGTGTGCGTGAGTGAGTGTGGCGTGCCTCAGTTTTCTCCCCAAAGAGAGAAGCCCGGGTTCGCTGTTTTGTAACAGGTTTGGGGGTTGGTAAATGTCTCGCAGTACAATAGACCAGTTTGTTGGGTTGTGCTCCCTGCAGGCCGGGGAGAGTGCGGGGGTGCCGGGGGCAGGGCGGCGGGGGCTGCCCACCCCTGCCCACCCCTGCCCGCCCCGGAGAGCGGCCGCAGTGCCCCGCCGCACCCCAACCCTTCCGCCCTTCTGGTCACCGTCTCCTGCTCATTTAACTCGCAGGGTTTCAGGGACTTTCCTCGACTCTGGGGCTGACGAAAAGCTCGGCTTTATCTCTTCTGCTCGCTTCCATCCTGTGCAAAAATTTTTTTTAAATACTCGACCCTTTCACTTTCTCCCGCTCTTTTCCCCATTTCCCTCTAGACAAGCACTCAACCTGCAGTAAGAGATTCTCCCCTCCCGGAGGTCACTTCCCTTTGCAGAAAGGTTTGGACACAAGAGGTGGAAGTTCCATTTCCCAGGTGGGTCCACCCACCCCTTTCTTTGAGGAGCTGGCGCGGGGCTGTTGGGTTAGGGTAACCTGCCGGGGCTGGCCTGGGCGGACAGCGCAGGAACAGCTCCGGGAAGGAGAAATGCCGGGCAGAGATGGGAATTCACACTGCGGCTGCTGGACTAGGCATCGCTCGCCTCTCCAAGCCAGCCGAGTCAGCTCGGCTCTGTTTCCATGCCGGTCCCTCACCCTGCTTAATTTTTCCTCCTCCCAGAGCGGGTTGGTGTTGGGCAGGTCGGGAAAAGCCTGGCATCCCTCCCCTGGAGAGGATAAGAAATGCCCCGGCCCCGGTGAACATTCTGAGTCTGCGGCCGCCCGCCCCTCCGGGAGCTCCCCTGGCCAGGGGGATGCTGCTGTCCCCTCTGTCCCTGCACACACAGGCAGGCACACCCTGGCGCCTCTTCAGACCTGGGTGTACCCCCTGGGCTCCAGCGGCGGCCGGAGGGAGCCTAGCTTGGCCAGGCCTCCCCGCTTGCCTCCCCGGCAAAGGGATGGCATGAACTGTCCTTTGTCTGATGCTGGGTTTGGGCTCGGCGGATTGCTGGCTCGGGGCTTTCCCCGCCCCTCCCCCTCCTCCCCTCCCTTCTGTTTTCCTGGCGGCCACTTCCATGTGGAGCCCGGGCAGCTCGGGGAGCCGAGAGGAGCCGCATTCCTGTGGGTGCCGAGCGGCTCCAGGGCTGAGCCACAGGGCCTGACACACACACACACACACACACACACAGACAGAGGCGCGCAGACACACAGACACACACGCACAGAGCAGCCTGCAGCCCCCGCTTCTCCAGGTCGGCAGCTCCTGACCCTGCCCGCACCCCCGGGGCTCTCGCACACACAGCACACCCACCCTAGGCTGCGCTCGCCCCCGCTTGGGACGCACACCTACATCACCCACACCCGGGCGCACACGGTGCTCGCCACCCCCGCCCACGGTGGCGGCAGGAGCACCTTCCCTCTTCCGCCCGGCCTCCCGCCCCTGCCCGGGCATCTGCCCGCGGGCAGAGCCTTCAGCCGGGAAGCGCTGCCTCCTCCCCGAGAGCCTCGGCGTCCCTCCCGCTCATTCCCGGGAGAGAAAAAACACCCCCTCCAACCTGTCACCGCGGCAGGGCCGCCCGCTCGTCAGGCGTTCCTGTCGCCCTCTCACCTGCCCTCGGTGTCCCCCGCGCACCGGCTCCCCCGCGGCCGCGCTGGCTGCGCGGGCCTCCGCGCTCTGCCCTCTCCGCCGCCGGCAGCGCTGTGTCCCCGGAGTGCATCCCACATGTGGCATCAATTAAAGATTTCTGCCACGCAATTTTGCGACTGACAGACTTTAGGTGTTTCGGTTGTGGATTACGGAAAGGAGATCTATTGCTTCAGGAAAATCGGGGCGGGGGAGGGGGTGTGGGAACCCCCTCTTCTCGCTTTCAGTCGTTCAAGCGATTGCTTGCAGTAACTCAATAACCTGTTTTATAGGTCAGATAAGAGCCGTGAAAATAGGAAACGCGAAGTTTACATTAAGCCTCTCTTTCTCTTTTTTAAGGGAGAATCCGTGTTGCATCACTTAAATAGTTCTCTTTGTTCGGTGGCGTGTCTATTTACATGCGATTCAGGGAGGATAAACAAGAGTTTATCTGCCTGCCTGGAATACAGACCTGATAAATCCCGCCACGCACCCACGCCCCGGCTGCCTGTGAGAACACCTTCCGCTGACACGACCTTCAAGGCCGCGGGTAAAACTCACGGCTCCCTCAGCTCCTTATTCACCTCCAGCTGAGGGCCCGGAGTGCCGGCCCCGGCCAGAACCTGCCATGGGTTGAGCATCTGGCGAAGAGGAGCTTGTGGGTAGCTGCTCGCTCCTCTCCCGCTGCCGCCTGCCCCTCGGCACTCCCGGAGAGGCTGTCTAAACCTCAGCCTGGGCTTTGCAGGATGGCTGAGCCAGCCTCTCCGGGCCGTACCCCGACCCGGCTCCGTGCTCTGCAGCGGCATCATCTGCCCGGTGGCGGAGCTGGCCCTCCGTTCCGGGAGATCTTTGCGGTCTCCTCGATACGCACCGTATAACGCGGTTTATGGGGCTTTCGCCTGGTGCTGTTCACTGAGCTTTCTTTTATTCTCCTGCTTTTTACTCATTCGCATGGAGAGAAGAGCGCAGAGTAAGGCTGCGGGCTTCGGGAGCGGCTGCGGTCGGGAGAGGCCAGCAAGGGCCGGGGCGGCAGCCCTCCTGCCCATGGGGCCGGCCCCGGGCGCTGCCCCTTCGCATCTGGACCCTGCGGAGACTCACCGGAGACTCACCGGAGACTCACCGGAGGCTCACCGGAGACTAACCGGAGACTAACCGGCCGGGCGGCAGCCGCGCTTTGATGATTTAGGCCATTAAAAAATGTAGCGGGTTTGTGTATTTCGTGTCCAGGGTTAATAAAAGTTAATCAGGAGTCGAAAGCCAACTAGCCGAGTGAGTTAACCTCGCTAGCTGCGGGTAGTCCTGTTACCCAGGCTCTTTTGATTAATTAATTACAATTGAGTCGGTTCTGTGATAATTTCCCTAAGGACCCCCGAGGCTCGGTCCGGCGGGTGCGCGGGAGCGCAGAGAGGCTGCCGGCTCCGCAGCCGGCCGCGGAGAGCCCGGCGCTGGCGTCCCGCACCCCGCGCTCTCCTCCGCCCGCTTCCCAAGCTCCCGGGGCTTCTTGCCCGAAAGTGACGTTCAGTCACCTGAGGAGGCACAAGACAATGGCGAGCCCTCTTTTGGGGATGGGTGGGGAGCTCGGGGATGCTTCGGGAGCCGGGGAGAGGCTGCCGGGAAGAGCCGGCCGAGAGGCGGACTGACGCGAGGCGGGAACCGAAGCAGCAGCCCCTGACTGCACATCAGGCTCGCAGTCGTTGCGATTTGGACACGTAACGCTGCAGACCACTGATTTGCTATTTTCTTAATTCCCGCTCTTCTCATTCCCTATGAATCAAACAGTCTTTTGTCCTTCAGAGTTTGATTTGATCGCTACTGTTCACATTTCACTTTTGTATTTTTCCCTCCCTATACCATTACTCATTGAGTGCCCCGTGAAATTACAATCGTACATTTTCAACTCAGCAACCCATTTGCAGTGCAAAAATAGGGTCTAAATAATGGCTGAATTAGCCCTACTGGACAGTTTCAGATGTAACACTCTGTAATAATTATATTGCAGGCTGGATTAGGATGCTATTATCATAATCTGGACGTTTACAATTATCTGTAATTTGCAAAGATGCGCCAGGTCTTGATTACAGCAGGTTTTTTTTATCAAGCTAACCATCACTAAACAGTGACAGTAATAACAGCTAATTTTGCTGGCAATATAAGAGGTGCTGGGGTGTGCAAACAATTTCACACCTGGATGTGCTCACTCAACCAAGAATATAGAGAAAGAGCTTCTGCCCTGAGACTCAGAAAAATATTCTCCACTGCTTCTGTTCAGTACAGATTTCTAGACCCCGATCCTTGCTTAGCAGATTTTCAGAGGGGTAAGTTTTGGGGCTCGCTTGGCTTTGGGGTTGGGTCGCGACTGCTCCGCGCCTTGCCCGTCGAGGCACGCTCCGGCTCTGCTCCCGCACCTCGGCGGTCATTCCCGGGCAGGTGCTTTGCCTCCCCGGCCCGGACCCCCCCCGATACGCGCCCCCTTTCCCCCGATGCCGCCGGGGGCGGGGGTGCGGCGGGAGCCCCGACGGGCGGCCCGAGGGGCGGCGCGGGGCTCGGCGGCCGCGGAGACACCGTGCGAGCCCCGGGCCGGCCCCGTCCGCCCGTGCCCGCAGCGGGGCGGCGGCGGGACGCCTTTCCGCGGCTCTCCGCGGCTCTCCGCGGCTCTCCGCGGCCCCGGGGCGGCGGCGGGGCCGGCGCTGGCAGGTTTGGGCTGGCGTGGGGAGCTGCCGCCGCTCCATCCATAGATGACGCTGTTTCACGAGAGTCTCCCGGGGCGCTGCCGCGCCGGTGGGAGCCGCCGCTGCCATTCGCTCCCTCCGCGCTCCCAGGAAAGGCCTGCCTTTCCCACCTTCTCCCACGCTACCAAGCTAATGGGGCTTCTATTATTATTGTTATCGTTTATTTGTTCGCTCGCTTGCTTGCCGTCCGGGCTTTTTCTGAGCCTGTTTGAGGAACCGCTGGCGGGGGAGGAGGGCAGGACACATCCCGAGGTCTCCGCTCCGGCACCCACGCGCGGCGTGCGGGGGAGGCCGAGCCCCCCGCCACCCACGGGAGGCAGCGAACCCCCCGCTCCCCCGCCCCCGGGGCCGCTGGGCGCAGGCAGCGAAAGGGTTAAGGAGCCTGCGGGGGCCGTGGGGGCCGGGACCCGCCGGGCCGGGCCGGGCCGGGCTCCCCGGGCTGCGGGACTCGCTCCCCGGGGCACCCACCGCCCCGCTGCGAGGCGAGGGGAGCGGCGCAGGGGCCGGCGTGGGGGGTGTGGGGTGTGAAGCGGGGTTTTCTGAAAGATGCACACAATGCTGTTGGTTTAAATGTACGGTAGCTTTCTCTCCAGTGTCATTTGAATAATTCAGTGAGCCCCACTACCAGCTGTACTTCTGAAGCCTCTTCCATTCTTTTCAGCATTATAATTTTGGTTAATTTTCAATTTTAGGCCCTACGTCTCTGCAATTTGTGTATGAATAACAGAATAATTTTCCTCTTTTGTTTCGCCTTTCCTGTTCCTGAATCTAAATAAAGATGGCTTTTTAGTATTAAAAGTGGAAGAAAATTACAGGTAATTATCTTTGACGGTAAAAACGCTGTAATCAGCGGGCTACATGAAAAATTACTCTAATTATGGCTGCATTTAAGAGAATGGAAAAAAACCTTCTTGTGGATAAAAACCTTAAATTGTCCCCAATGTCTGCTTCAAATTGGATGGCACTGCAGCTGGAGGCTTTGTTCAGAATTGATCCTGGGGAGCTCTGAACCCAAAGTTTCACAGTGGGAAGGGGAAAAAAAGAAAAGAAAACATTTTTCCTAATGTAACAATACGAATGGTAGAAAATGACAAGACTGATCGGTTTTAAAGCACTCTGAAGACTGACTGAGCGTGGAAGTTGCTCAAAAAAAAAAAAAAACACCAAACCAAAAAACACCCCCCAAAAAACTGGTATATTGGTAAGTAGTCTTTGCTTTGTGTCTAATTATAGTGACTGTCCTTTTGCACGACTGTATGTAGCTGTCATTATATGGAGCACTCTGAGGATCTCTATTGACTTCTGATAAATGGCTCAGTGGTTTCAAGGTTCATAATTTGAAGGATGCCCAGGTCTCTAGCCATTAATTCTCGCAGTATGGGGCACCCAGCTTGGATGAGGAAAAGGCTTTTCATTGTCAGTAGTTGCTGTGCTTTCCACAAGCCGGTGCGGCTGGAGCTGGCTGGACAGCGTGTTGTGTGCCTGGGCACCTCTCAGGGCTTTGCAAAACATTCCTCAGCTTGCATTGTCTGCTCTTTAAAACAAAGGAGGGCGCCTCCTTTCTTAATAATTTGGAGTCTCCAACCTTTGGGAAGAAAGACAGGGCTCTGAGCTTTGCCTCGGCGAGAAACTCAGCTCAGCTAAGCAGCGGAGCAGAGAAATCGCAGCAGAAATGGCCGGGTGGTTAGGAACTTCGTCTAGGCGTATCTTTGTGGACTCGGTACCTCCTGTCATTTTAAGTCGTAGCCTTAAAACCGACTAAACCGCCAGCTACCCCACCCCACTTCATCTTTTCTTTCTTTGCTGGCAGATTTATGCTTTGGTAGGGGTGTCTGGGCACTCGGGCAAGCCGGGCACAAGGATCCCTCTGCCCGGACTGGTCTGGGGGGCAAGTCGGGGCAGGTGGGGGATCCGCTAAGGTGAAGAGAAATAGGAGCCAGGCGGGCGTTTTGTGGCTTTTACTCTATATATGAAAGAAGACAAAAACATACAAAGTATATGTACAACTAAAATTCAACAATATATACAGAAAGGTTGCTCGGGGAAAGGTCCCTCTCGCTCAGTGGTCGCGGCTGCCGCCGGGCAGCGCTGAACCTTCCTTCCCCAGCCCGCGGCGGCGGGTCTGGCCGCGAATCCCTCGCTCTGTCCTTGCTGCTCGTGTCCGGGAGGCTGTCCGGCTGTGTGCGGGGCTGTGCGGGGCTGTGCGGATGAGGGGGCTCTTCCAGTGACAGACGGTGGTTTCTTCTGAGCCGCAGCCCGTTAGGTTTTTGAGAAAGCATGCAGATTTTGCTTCGTGGTAATGTTCTAATCTTACAGTATATTTGCATTTTTTCAACCAGTTCTCCTTTTTTTTCCCCCATCTTAATTTTTTTTTTTTTAAATAACTTCTTCTGTCTTTTAATCCTTTCCCCAGTCCGGATTTGGTGAATAAAAATGAAGGAGCTTTGACTAGTCTCTCTTTCATCATGTAATGTCTTTAGCTCATTAAACAAGTAAAAACGGCTGCCATGGTAGATTCAGGTTCTTGTGGGCAAAGTCTGTAAAAAGTTTGTTTTGACGTATACTCCACAGAGAAAGAGGCTGGTGCCTTGGAGTCCAAAGGAAAATATCCTAAAGAGTAGTGTCTTCTGTGCGCCAGAATGAAAATTGTGTCTTTCTGTTCAAGATCAATCGCTGAGGTTACTTAAAAAAAAAAAAAAGAAAAAATAAAGCCACTCTGTCTCTTTGCCGCATCTACAAGTTCACACAGAGCCTGTTAGCTGGCACGGCTTGGCAAAGCAGGGGAACTTCTTGCCATGTCGAGACGAGGCGTTCTTGGGAGATTATTTCTCTTGGACAATTCACATCATTTGTGGTCTCTGCATTGTGTCTTGATGTGGAGAAGAATACCAGTGAGAATAGCCAGGCATGTAGCTGTTTGGAGGCATATTGACTCCCTTGGCAGAGGCTGAAACGTCCCAGACTGGAGGCAGAGCTGGAGAGCGAGGGGAGAGGGCAGCGGAGCCGGGCAGAGGGTCGCTCTCGTGGGGGTTACTGCCCTGCTTCAGCAGCTTCTTGAATTTGGAGCGCTTGTTCTGAAACCAGATCTTCACCTGTGGACCGAAAGGCATGAGAGATTAGGCTGCCGGCAGCGCCCAGGGCACAGCAGGGAGGACCCCGGGGGTCTAATCTGGAGAAAGTCTTGAGCGCACACGCCAGTCGGGTGTGGAGCTGGGGCTGGGGAGAGGGGAAGGAGGGGTGGCTACGGCTGCTCTCGGGCTTTGGATGCAGCTGGAGAGAACTGGGGAGGCAGAGCGGAGCTAGAAAGCGAGAGGGATGCAGATTTTAACCTGGGACGTTGTTTTCCCTGGGCAGGCCCGATTGTTATGGCTGAAACAGACCACATGCTCTGAGGTCTCCTGTTTTAGCACCCCATTCAGAATTTTGGAGGTCAATTGATCATTGGGGCAAACTGTTGTCAAACATGGGCAATCATATGATTTTGTGCCAGGAGACAAGAGCCAATAGACAAAGGGTATCTCACAAAGAAATTGCACTTCTGAAATCCTCACGATCAGATCGAGCAGTCCATGCTGATGTGGCAGGGGAGGAGGCATAAGAGAACCAGGATTGCGGCTTTATATTACGATGTATTATTAAAGAAAAAATAATTTTATTTTCTCTGTGAGTAATAGTATATCAACATTGCTTTGGGTCTCATCCTGCTCCTAACCCAGCAGAACTCCCGAAAAGGGAGCCTGCACCCGATAAGGTGTGCAAGGATCAGGCCCACTGGCAGATCAGCATTATTACAGAAATTATATATAGGTAAGACATGTATACAGAATGTATTTTTTTTTAAAAAAAAAATCAATCAAACAAAGAAAACAAATTTCCCACGCCTATTTGACCTCTCAAACTTTGCAATCATAATGCTAGGGGATAAGCAGGGCTTCTCCTCTAGCTGCAAGATCAGGATCGGGCCCCTAAAAAATCTATGCATGCGAGAGAGAAAGCGAGACAACAGTGAGACAGAGCGTGCATGCTGAGGATACCAACATCCCGTTTGCAAAACCATCAGGCCCATTCCCATCATTACTGTTTGCTGAGCATTTAAAAATTGCTGTCTGGAAGAGACTGTTACCAATGGCACTGATAAAATCCTGAAGTTATTTGTTAAGCTCATGGGTTCACATGATAACATTTTACCCGAATTGATCCCATCTATCCATGCACTTCTCCAGAAACCCCAGCCCGGTAAGCCGTAATGCCTCATATGTCTTTCAAGCTGAAATTAGCAGAATGGCACAGCTACTCCAACCACACTTAACTATGGCTTAACCTGCCATAATTTTGTACACGGCTGTCTTTGATCTTCAGATCTATTATCACCTTCCGTACATTTTGCCCAAGGCTAACCACTGCATTTGCGTTAGTCATCCAGGGTGAATTAACTATTGATTTAACAGGTATTTCCTAACGCCTTCCTGCTTCCCCTCTACCTACATAGGTTGCTACGAGGCAGCTTTGCTTTTAGCTCTACCTCGGGCCCAGCGATTCCTTGCCTTTGTTTTGTTCTCCTTTTCACAGCCGGCCAATTGCATTCTAGGTGCTGGAATTATCCGAAAATATAGGCAATTTTAGAACGTTATGTGCGGCATCAAAAGGCAGCGGTTGCTGGCAGGCGGCTGAGGGAAGGGCGCGTTCAGCTCTTCCTGCGGTGGCCCGATCGCTGTCGCCTTAGGTAAGTCCTAGCACAGGGAGACAGACGGGAACCGGGTGCGATACCTTCTCTACCGCTCCCGACAGAGGCCAAAACGTTTAGGGAGCATCATACTTTGCTTGGCCTTTGTTGCTCGAGCAGGATTTCAGTGTTTTGGGATTCCCAGTGTTTACCTGTGTCTGGGTAAGTCCTAATGAAGCTGCCAGTTCAGCTCTCTCTGGAAGTGCCAGGTACTGAGTCTGCTGAAAGCGATGATTTAAAGCCTGGAGTTGTAGACTAGAGTAAATGGTTCGAGGCTTCCGAATCTTTTTCCCTTTTCCATTAAATCTGATTTCACCGTTTTCAATCACTGTGGTTTTTTGCTGATCTGCAAGCAAAACAACACAGCTGAAACATCACCCTCCTTAGCTATGAAACGCGGGTATTTTGGCTGCCACGGCTCCTGAGAACGCCAAAGCCTGTCCCGACGCCGGTTCAATCCCACAGCGCAGGCACAGCCTGCGTCTGCTTAAAGGCACGCGCGGCACAGGCTGCTGCTCGGGAGCTACCGGGAGAGAAAACAACTGTCCGGGCATAGTGGGCATACTCTCCTTCCTCCCGAGAAGAAAAAAAAAAAAAAAAAAAAATTGTAACTGCAGCGCTGGCTTTGCGAAGGTATGCCTTGTTCCAGGGCCATCCAGGTTTTACTCGGCTAATTGACTTCGCGTCGCCAGCTTGGTGGTCAGTGAATCACCAGTCCGAGACTTTTAACAATGCTTCCCCCCCCCCGCCCCCCTCCCGTGCCCCTCTGGATGGATATGTACGTCTCCCTGCAAAAAGAGAAATACATAAATCAGACGGCCCCCGAGCGGAATGCGACCCGCTCGCCTGGAAACTTTCACTCCTCAGGTGTTAGCAGGAATTTTGCCTAAAGCCGGTCCCGCCGTAACAAAGGAGCGCCGAGCGCAGCCCCTCGCCGCCGGCCGCGGGGCGAGCGGGGAAGGCGCCGGTGCGCAGCGCCGCGGTGCCGCCGGCAGCCGCGGAGGGAGGCGGCGGTCCCGCTGCCGGTACCGCAGCAGTAGGCCCGCGGAGGGGCCGCGGAAACGGGCAATCCCCCCCACACCTTTTCTCCCCGCCGTCCCGCGCACCCAGGGCCGGCGCCTGCCTCGGCGGGAGCGGGGGGCTCGGCGGGGGTCGTTGTGCAGGTGCCCGGAGGGGGGGCTGGGAAGAGGCCCGGGGATGGAGGGAGCGGGGGGAGAAGCTGGCAGCGGGTTCGGGAAGCGGTGCCGGGCTCACCTGCATCGTCCGCCCGCGTCTGGCTGGCCGCGCTGCTGTTGTGGTAGGACTGGAGGTAAGGGCTGTGCTGCGAGTGGCTCACGTAGGGGTAGGCGGCCAGCGAGCGGTGGTTGTAGGAGCCGGCGCTGCCGGAGTAGGGCGAGCTGTGGTGGTGATGCTGGTGGTGCGGGTGCGAGCCGGCGGCGGAGTGCAGGCAGTGCAGCGGGTAGTGGGCTCCGGCCATCGCCGGCGAGCTCTGCTGGGAGTGGGGCGGCGGCGGCGGCTGCGGCGGCGGCGGCTGCTGTTGCCCGAACTCCATGAAGGCGGATTTGGAGGAGTCTTGCGCGTCCAGCCCGTCAGCCATCGTAGTCATGGTCATCATCAAAGTTTGGGAGGGAGAGCGCGGTGCTCCCCGGCTCGCCCCCCGCGCTCTGCCTCCTCTCTGCCCAGCCACCGCCGCTCCCCTTACCCGCCGCGGCACCGCTGGAGAGGCGGCGGTGATTTAATTTAATTTCTTTTCTTTTTTTTTTTTTTTTTTTTTCTTTTCCGCCTTTTTTTTTTTTTCCTTCCCCCCCTCCTCTCCAAGGAGCCGTTGTGCGAGGGGCCTCGTTCACTGAGGGAGGGGAGGAAGGGGAGGGCGGTGTGCGGGGTGTGTGAAGGGGGAGGGCGGGCTACTCCCGCCGCTTTTTTGCGCCGCTCTTTTCCTTCATCCCCCCGGCGCGTGGAGTGGGTGTTGTTTTTTGGGTTTTTTTTTTTTTTTCGGCGGTGTATTTTTTTTTTTCTCTTTCCTGGGGGGGGCGGTGGGGGGGGGGGCGTGGAGGGTGGGGGCAGTTTGAGGTGGGAGCCGGGAAAGTTGGGGCTCCGGCTCTGAGGGGCAGGCACGCGCACGAGCCGAGCGGCTCGTCTGCGGAGGGCAGCGCCTCCCTCATTGGTCACTCGGCCCCCTGACGTCATCGCCGCCAGCGCGCGCGCTGCCCGCGCCCGCCCCCCTCGCGCCCCCCCCCTCCCCCCCCCCCCCCCCTCACACCCGCGCGCGTTGCGCGCCCCGCGCGCGGGAGGGGAAAAGGGGAGCGCCCGTGCCCATCCCCCCTTCCCCCCAAAATCACGCATTCCCCCGCCACACGACCCCCTCCGTCCCCCTCCCCTCCCCCCCATCCCGCCTCCTTGCGCGGTATTTTCGCCGCGGCGAAGCGACGCGCAGCGCGTTTTTTCCCCGCTGAACGCAGCAGCGGCAGCTCCCGTAATGGCTTTCAAATATATGCAAATGGCTACGTGCGGTTGGCGGTTTTGGCAAAAAGCTTGATTAGGATATAAACGACCCAAGGAAAAAAAAAAAATGTGCCTGCGCCCTAAATTTGTCTTTAGATTACAATTCCAGTTGATTTTATTTTATTGTCAACATTGTTAATGATAAAAATAGAGTCGTTTTACAGTTATTTTTACTTTCTGGAAGGAGGCAATTAGACTTCTAATCAGGAATACACAAAAATCTCCCATGATTAACTGCAGTACTTTGTTCAAATTGCTGCTATAAAATTCAGAACAATTTGCCTGTAATGATTATGGACTGGGTTTATTTTGGGAGGTGGAATAAAAGTGGATATAGCATAAATTATCCTCTAATTATACACCAGTGTCGCCTCAATTATCCTCTTATCAAAATGGTTGTCTAACTGCCGCATTTAGTTTCAATTCTCTCCTTTTTTCTATAAAAAGAACTTCATACCTTGTTATTATTAATCCATTTATTATTTGCAAGGGGATTTATATCCGAACATCCAGGTGGTATTACCACTTCTCTTTCAAAGATGGACTAGGGAAAGACATTAAGTTTGATCCAGCACGGCGGAGGATCTCTCTCTCTCTCCTCTCTCCTCTCTCTCCCCCCTCTCTCTCACCCCCTCTCTCTCTTTTTTTCCCCCCTTTCCCTCGCTTAAATCTCCTCGCGTCCAGCTAAGCATGAACTCCAGAGACAGACCCCACCGGAGAGGACTGAGGTAGGAAGGACCCTGCGGAACTCGCTAAGCCTAGAGAAATCCCAAAGTTGCTCTAGATGGGGAAAGGGGCTGGAGGCTTCGGGCTTTGAAAACCAACACCGGCACCAGCAGCCGCTGCTTCCAAAACCTCGCGCAGCCCGGAGACGTTCCCAGACCGATCCCAGGTCTTGACACTGCCTCTCATTGCCACATTCCCTGAGGATTGGTTTTCAGATTCTGCAGATGTTTATATGTATTTTTTTTTTTAACGCGTCGCTTGTGGAAATACTTAGAGAGGTTTAATTTTTCTTTCTGGGATTTTTTTTTTCTCCTTTTCATTTCTTCCTTTATTTTGGAGTTGTGCTTCCCCACAGCCCCATCATTAGCTCTGGGAAGCCGAAGGATGCTAGCCCCCTCTTCGCCTACCGTTGGGGGGGTGGGGGGAGGAGGGGGAAGGAGGATGCGAAGCGATGCTCTATCGGTGGAAGGGCATAACCCGCAGTCTCTCGGCTCTTGTGGTTCATATGCCTTGTTTCAGGGGGGCATGGGGGAGGGATGTCTTTTTTCCTGTGTGCCTGGGATGTTCTGAGCCCCCTTAGCCACCCTCTCATCGTTGTTTCACTTCTTGAGCCCTTGGAGTCGGTTCAGTAACTCTGAATGCGGTTGTAAGTGTCTTGCCTTGTTCTCCGGCTTTTAACAAGGGTTCCACTTTAACACGCGAAAGGGTAACCCGATCCAGGCGTTTACAAATCTACAATGAATAAAAATATAGAGAAAAGGGGAAGAGAAAGGAAAGAATTCCTACTGAGACTCTTTATTCATAGGTGTAGGTAATGTACTCAACAGGAACAGGTACATTTGGCAGTTTTATTGCTTTATACCCTCCAGCTTGCTGTTAACAT
Source organism: Phylloscopus whistleri (assembly GCA_017589585.1). Classification (NCBI taxonomy): domain Eukaryota; kingdom Metazoa; phylum Chordata; class Aves; order Passeriformes; family Phylloscopidae; genus Phylloscopus; species Phylloscopus whistleri. The sequence continues at coordinate 1,518,074 of JADMLD010000183.1, forward strand.
CATGAAGGCGTTTTTTTCGCAGGTGCACATACTAGCATTTTCTCTAGCAGCAAGAGCATGCATAACAAAAGGTGCCAGAAAATAGGCTGGGGAGTGTTTGCAACACGTTGCTTTCTTGTTTCGAAATAATTCCTGCCGCATAATGGATGCTAACCCCGGAATGGGGGAAAGCTGGGCAGAAGAGGAGACCGCTTGGAAATAATACCTATATGCCGCCTTGGCGAAGGCGATAAGGCGTCTGAGTCAGACAAAAAGGAGAAGAAAAGACAGGGAGAATCTGCAGGAACTGCTTCCTGCGATAGACAACCAACGAAGTTGCATACGCATCTCCGGTTCAGCCTCGCTGACGGGCGGGATGCGCTGGGGAGAGCGGGACGAGCAGCGGCTCCGGATGTGGGCCGGGGGCAGCGGCGGCGCCGCGGGGATGCGGAGCCCCCGCCGAGCCCTCGGTGGGCGCCGGCCGGAGGGAAGGGCTGGAAAGCCGGCGCTGCTCTTCCCCCGCGGTGCTCAGTCATCCTCGTCTGTCGTCAAGACAGTTGACTCCGTCCAACCTCACACCGATAATTTTCCCCAATTTAATTAGGCCCACCGGGGGTCGTGGGGGGTCGCGGGGGGGCGTGGGGGGGAGGTGTGGGGAGCAACAGGGGCCCGAGCCGTGCCCGGTAGAAGCGGCCAATGCAGGGATATTTCTTCTCCGAGGCTCAGGCAGGTCCCGGGCCCGCGCCCCGGCGGGGGATGCCAGGGCACCCGGGGGGTCCCTGGCCGCTGGGGACACTGCGCTGCCGGGGCGCCGGTCCTCCCGGGCTCCCATTTGCGTGCAGCCGAGCTCCGTCATCGGCCTCTTTCTGGAGAAATTAGACCTGAATCAATAGCTCTGGACGCACCAAAACAGTGGAGAGCTCATTTCCCAGGGCGGGTGACTCGCGAAAAACGGGTGGGGACGGGCACCCCACACCTCCCAGTCCCCTCTCCATGAAGTGCCTCGGAAAGGGAGCAGGCAGAAATCACGAGTGAGGGGCAGGAGCCCATGAGGGGAGGGAGCTGCCTTGCCTCAAGTGAGCTGCGCGGGGCCGGACGGGCCAGGAGCCCGGCTGGATGGGGCAGCGTGCGGGTTAGGGGCAGGCTGGGGACTGTCCAGAGGCGGGAGCCCCTGCACGGCCTCCCGTGAGCACACGTCCGTCCCTAGGAGAAGGCAGCAGGAATTAACCGCATGCGACCCCCCTTCCTGGCTTTAGCGCTCTTTCCGCGGCCAAGCCCGAGCTCCCGGAGGTCTGGGTTGCAGCCCCGGTCGGGGGCGATGGGGTTATGTCCTGTGCACTGCTCTGCGCTCTATTCCCTCCGCACCGCGGGTACCACCGAGCCCTGCCCGCGCATCCCTGCCCGGCTTTCTCCTATCCTCGCCCCGCGGTGTAAAATTCCCAGGGAACGCTCTCCGCAAGTCACCCTCGCTGGTCTGGAGAGCAAGGAGGCCTTTGCATCCCGAGCGGGATTCTGGGCAGTATCTCTCCGCGCCCAGGCTGGCTGAGAGCCGCGGGGGCAATGCTACGCTCCCTTGCCTTCTCCCCCGCCGTGCTCCCCTGCCCCGCTGGCGGGCGGGGAGCGTGGCACCACGCACCGGGCTCTCTGTGCCCCAGGACTGCGTGACTTCGTGCCACCGCTCTTCGGTGTCACCTTAAACCGCCTCGCTCTAATGATGTTTGTGGATAGCACATTCAAAGGACCAAAGTGTGTTTGCGTGGTTTAAGGTCGCATTTGTGAGTCGAAAGATGTCACACAACAGACACAACAGTCAGAAGGAGCTGACAAACAACAGGAAACGGGGTTCTATTTTTAGGGTGTAATAGGAAGTTAATGTAAGCGGTCAGGAGTTTCCTATATGCCTCCGAGCACCTTCTGTTCCATTCATTCATTCATCCATTCATTCATTCATGCGTTCAATAATAACAACAGGGGAAAACAAACATTCCCATTCCGTTTCTCATCCCATCCTTCCCGGGAAGTCCTGCTGAGGTGTTTGCAAGGGTGGGCTCTGCAAGCGGAGTCCCTCTTTCGGGTGGTTTATCTTGTTTTGTTTTGGTTCGTGGGGAGAGATGCGATAGCTGACGGCGTTCCTCGGGCGAGGTTCCTCCAGGAGTGTGCAGGGGCTGAGGGCTGCGCTCTGGGATTACATATCCCCTCTTCCCAATTCACACCAGAGTCCGGGAAAGTGATTTCTGTCTCACACCGGTCAGAATAGCTGGGAAGGTCCGAGAGAAACTTATTTCAGGGATTATGTTGGTTCGCGTGTTTTTGCGCGAGAAGCTCATGTACCCGCGTGAAGTAGATCTTGCAAAAGGAGGGGGTTTTTTTAAGTGGCAGAGAAATGCTGGGGGGGGGGGGGCGGGGGATGGGGGGACGGAGTGGGGGGGGAGGGGAAAAGGCAAAGATTAGATTAGTGAGGGATCTCCTGTTTTTTAGCAACAGTACGGAATCCACAAAGCATTTGAAAGGTGCTCGGGAGAGAGTGGAGGTCTCCAGCAGAACAGTGTGTGGAAAATCTCGAGAGAAGCGGAAAGCCAGAAAATATTCCCGCTGGCAGCGATCCGCTCCAGATGCGTTTTTGCGGAGCGGCTCCTTCCGCGGATGCTCGGGACCTTCCCCGCCGGAGCGCGGCTGTGGCGGCCCCAAACGCGCCTCCGCCCCGCGGCCGGCGCTCCGCGGGTGTCCGCGGGTGTCCGCGGGTGTCCGCGGGTGTCCGCGGCCGCTCGGCGCTGATGTGCAAGGCAGCTGCCCCGTGCGGCTCGGCGGCCGCTGTCCTGCCCTGGCAGCGCAGCTTTGCCCGCTTCATTTACAGCTCCCAGAAGCTCGGCACAGTACCTCTCATTGCATCTGCCGATGACATTTTTTTGCCCCCCGGTCTCTCAAGCCTGTTTACCCCGAAACACGCGTCCTCCTGCTGCTAGTATGTCATATTGCCATCGTCTTAATAGCAGCTGAGTGGTGAGGAAAGGCACCCGCAAAAGGAGGTCACCTCCTCGAGCTGGAAGCGAGCCATTTTAAGGGGAGACTGCGGAATCTGAGCGCTGCCAGCGCGAGAGCAAGAGCGGAGCGGAGGCTCCTCTGGATTTCAACCTACTAACATTTTAACAGACAGGCAGGCGTCAATGGCTTTCCATACCGCGAGTGTGAAGGAAGTGGCAGGGAAGCAGAGGGGGAGGTAAACCCCAGCCCAGCCTTGCAGATGGATCACACACGCCGCTTTCTATATTGTAGCCTGGGTCAAAATAATGGGAGTCAGAAGGGGAAAGATCCAGAGGGAACCAGCCACTGTCTCTTGTACAGATTTGTAGTGAAGCCTTGGCTGTGATTAGAACCTTACAGATAGATTCATTCAATGTGTGGCTCCGTAGAGAGTCGCAGACTGGGGCTTTTTGTTTGGTTAATGTTTTGTCGTGTTGTTGTCGTTGGTTGTTGTCCCTGATGGGGGGTATGTGTATGTGGGGGGAGGGGGGTGGTGTATACCCGCTTTAAAATGCAATTAGGTTTCCAGCGAGTGGCTGCTCAGCTGGAGGACGGAACCCCCGCGGAGGCCCTGGCCACCCGCCCCTTCCCGCACCTGGTCAGGTGTGCGGCACACCGCCGTCAGTGAAACCCCGCTGACAGGTCTCTCCCCCTCTGCCCGTACGGCGAGCCCGGGCTCGGCACACGCCATCCCCGTGAAGGGACTGAGGGGCCGGCTGCGCCTCCTTCGCCCCTCCGCTGGGACCCTTACGTGGCAGCGGTGTGGGGGGATCTTCCCCTCCGAGGGCCGGGGACCTCCCCGAACGCAGCCGCAGGTTTGCAGACCGCCGCCTGGGAGGCTTTCACTTGGCAGGCGTCCCCGCCTGCCCGGGTGCTGCTGAAGCAGATGTTTGTTTTAGCGGGGACTTATGTTGTTCTGTTTTCTTTTCAAATGAAAGAAAAAAAAAATCCAACAACAATTAAACAAAAACCCTTTATCTGGCAGAACAAGATGAAATGCGATTAAAAACTAAAAACAAAAGAAAACAAAAAACGCAACCCGCCACCGCTCTTTAAGTGCCCATCTTGGAAGGGCTCAGAGGAGAATGGAAACTCGAGGCTCTTTTAAGTCATCAGAGAGGCTGCAATTTCTCCTGCGGTAGCGGCCAGTCTCACCCCCGAGCCAAGCGCCGCGCCGAGCCCTCCCGAGCCCAGACACGCCGGGTTCAGCCTCGGCTCCCCACGGCCACTCGTGTGCTGAGCCGGTGACACCGGAGGGGAACGTGTCACCCCGGCGGCGCTCTGCAAGTCTCCGATTCCAGCGGGAGAAAGCAGAGGCTTTAATTACGGCAAACGAGCGCGGTGTCCTCTCTCTTCAGTCTCTTTGCCTTCGTTTATTTTTAGTACACTTCAAATGTCTACACATTTCCCTTGTTGAGATCACTGCAATTATTTACTCTGCCTTTAGGGATGCATTTACCCAAGCAATGAATGGAAATGTAGTAAACACTGCTCAAAGTCAATGCAGTTATTAAGGTTTATTTATTAGGAAAAGAAGTAAATATCTCGGCTTTACTTGTTTCTTCGGGCAGACTCGTTATCTAGAGTGGATTGCAAGGAGAGTTCTTCACTTATTCCCGTGTAATGAGCTTGCTTTATACGTTTATCTCGCATCTGTATCGAGCTACAGCTTCTTTTGTCAGGGTCTCAGCGGACTATAAAAACAAATCTAAAAGTTAATTTAGAAGGATAATCCGGAGGGATGCATTATCTGATCTCTCTATAGAAACTTAGCTAGGTAAGGTCCCGTATCTGAAGGCGTAAAGAAATACCTACAAACAGAGCATCGCCTCCAGCAGCCTGAATTCCGCCCGCATCCACCGTCCGGAGCGTGAAAGCTCTTGAGCGTGGTTTCACTGGCAGAGTGAAACTGCTTTGCCGGACTGACTGGTCCTAGTGTGACCACGGCGTTATGCTCCGCACCGCAAGAATTATTATTGTATTTCGCGAGTTGGGATCGTCACCTTTCTCCACCTGTTTGCCCTGACCCCTCTTCCCTCGACCTCTGACGGAATAAGCGCAGGAGGAAGGGACGCTGGGGGACGTGGGCGGTAAGATCACGTTAGGTATCTGCGGCGTGAGGCGCGGGAGGTATTACGGGTTTCTGACAGCTGGATCTGAAACAAATCAGATCTGGATTAACTTGCCTGTTTTGTGAATTGTCTGCATTTGAGCAAGCAGCCCTCACCCACTCCGCTTCTGGCAGGTTTTGTTACACGTGCCTCTATAAATATATTATCCCAACCCTCTTTCCTCGTTGGAGATCTCTGTTCAGCAAAACAGAAAACAGAACGAGGAGAAGCGATTTTCTTTTTTAAATGAAGACATTTATAAGTAACCTAATTTCGTATCGTGGAAGTAAATTTCATGCTAGGATATATTTTGCACAACATGTAATCTTTTACAGCCGGAAGACATTTAATTAAAGCCATATTCGGAGAAGTACGGCTTCAAAGCAGTCATACGACCACATACCTCATTCATATTCAGGATCCGTCCGCGAATTCATATTGTTCTAACGTGGGACATCGCCTCTACGGCGTAACTCTGCGAGGCCTGGGCAGCATGAGAGATAACACAAAGGAGGGCAGGCACGGAACAGCACGGGCGCGCTTTACCAGGCGGAGAGGTGTCTGTTTAACCCAAACACCGCCGCTTTCTGCTTTTCACCTCTCTGCATTCGGTCAGAGGAACTCCCGGTAATTCACACGCACTAGCTGGGGGCTGGGAGGAGAGGGAAAAGTCCAGCGAGGACGAGCCGGGGTTAAGCACCCCGAGCTGGGTGCTCCCCCTTCGTTTCCACACGCTGCTGCCCACTTCTTGTCGCCTTGGGAAATACGTGTGTGGGGACAAGGTCTGATCACACACTTTGCCATCTGCCCGGAATAAGGCCGGGCATCTCGCGGCAGCCCCATTTCCGAGCTTTCGGGGCTGGACGGGAAGCGGTCATGCAGACTCATACACCCCACGGCTAAAGGGGGATCTCTGGAGAGAGGGAGGGGATGGAGCCCTGCCGGCACTGTTCACGGGCATCTGCGAACTTTTTACCGCACTCGTACCGTCTGAACGACAAACACACTTTCTCTTCAAGTTTTTGCCCCATCTCCTGCTCGACTGTTGGGTCACTCAGATGAAGATCAGGGACCCCCTAAGAAATGGGAGTGTAGGAAGGGAATAGCCCAGGCCCGAGGTGAGCGCGGGGCTCAGCTCGGCATCCCACGGTCTGCGGGGCTCAGGTGCTGACTGTCCCTGTCCCTCCGGCTCCGTCCATGGGACACTATCCCTTTCGTTGAAATCACTGCTAAAACCGCCCTGAATTCGTCGAGAGCGGAATCCCCCACCCCCGCCCCCTTGCACTGTCTCTCTACAGTAATTTTTGCCTAAGCGGGTGCTTGGTGCTCGCCGCCTTTCCCTTGCCACCCCCGGGGCCGCTGGTGCGAAAGGTTGGCTCTCGGGCAGCCGAGGGACCTGTGTGCTCCGGGGTCTTGTCAGCAAGCACTTTTGTTTTCTTCTCGAAAGGGATGGCAACATACTTCCAGTGAAGCGGGGAAAAGCGAAGCGAAATAAACCCACAACAAATTTTGCTCCTAAATAAATCATCTCCCTATCCGGCCCGAAGCAAAACAAACACGCAGCAAATCGAGTCGCCCCCGCGGCCGCCCTGCCTCCAGTCGGGGCTGTTTCAGGGGGGATAAAATTCAGCGGCGAAATCAAATCAGAAAGGCTCTGGTTAGTTTCCTTGTTGCGGTAATTAAAAGTATTAATTGGTTGTGTCGACAGCTTAAAAAGACAGGTGTTGCTAAAAAAGCGTCATTAATCTTCCAGTCATTACCAAGCGGCGATGGGAACCGGACTGGGAGAAGGAGCCGATTGTTCACGAGTGTCTTTCAGGGTTTAAGAATGGAGATTATAATAATACTACTGCTAATGGGACGACTTTCTCTATTCCTTTGAAAAATGAAAATAAATCAAATGGCCGTCAGCTAGAGCAGGGCAGGAAGTCTCTCATGGACTTCGACCCGTTTAAGATATTTTAATGTTAATTTTCGGTGCATATATATATACACGGTTTAAAGTGGGGACAATTATTCATTCTTTCTGTATTCGGATTTTTTTTTTTTTGTCAGGTGACCTGTGGCCCGTGAATAACATAAGTTTTACACAAGTTTTCGGTGCACCAATCTAAACTTCAAAGGCTCTGACTAGCTGCTTTGTCCGTCGGGCAAAGTAAGAGTCAGTGGCGTTGCAGCCTAGGTGTGTAAGAGCGAGGAAAGGAGTAAATCCAGGCCCCCGGCATGAGACCCGACCCCGGCTTTTCAAAGGGGTGGGCCGGGGGGTTGTTTGTTGCTCCCTTTGTGGCTTTGGGTTGCTTGGCCGCGCCCGGCGAGCACAGAGCCGCGGGTGGCTGGGCCGAGCGAACCTCCCTGAGGGGAGAGGAGCTGCGGGTGCGGCCGGGGAGCGCTGCGCGCTTGTCCCGTGCGCTCCTCGAGGGCACCGGCGGCCTGAGGGGAGCCCAGGGCCGCCCTTCGAAGGCCATGCCCGGGGCTTCGGCCGGGGGCCTTCCCAGAGAGAAACCCGCCCCCCTGCCGCCTCCAGGGGACTCGGGGCCCGGTCCCGTCCCGCTGCTGGGGCAGCGTGGCCGGTCCGAGAGCCGGGCCGGGCCGAGAGCCGGGCCGGGCTCCCCCGGGCGCTCGGCGGGGCCCCGCCGCCTCCCCGCGCCGCCGCTCCCGCACGTGACGCGGCGCGGGGCATGCGCGCGGCGCCGGCCCCGACGGCCCCGACGGCCGCGCCCGAGGGCGGCCCGGGCCCCGCGCTGCGCCGGGCCCGCAGCCGGCCCGCCGGGGCTGCGCGTCCCCGCGCCGCGGAGAGCTCCGAGGCGGCCAAGCACCCCGCCCGACGGATTGTTTTAAGTCTTCCCGACGGGGCTGTCCCCACCCGCCGGCCGGCGCGGCCTCGCCCGTGCTCCCCTCTCCCGGCCCGGTGCTGCCTGCGGCGCTCGGGCCGTGCCGGTTCTGTTCCGCCGGCCCCTTCCTCTCCCCGGCCGGTGGCCCCTCACGGTGCTCCCGTCTGTTCCTGTCCACACCGCCCTGCTCTGCTCCCTGCGCAGGGCCGGCGGGGGTTCCCACCACAGCTCCGTACAGGTTTACCGCCCCCCACGCTGCTGCCCAACACAGTCTCCGAACGCCTCCGGCCCGCCCGCACCGGCTGTCCCTGCAGCTGTGTTTGTTACCGAGGGTCCTTTCCCAGCCGGGCGGCACCGGCCGGGAATGCGCCGGCCTTTGCGGGGGCTGAGCGGCGGCTCCGGCGCGGCTGCACCGAGGGAGGCACCCCGCTCCCGAGCAGCCTTCCTGAGGGGCCTGGGGCCGAACCCCCCTGGAAACGCAAAGGCAGCACACACACAGCCTCTGCCTACTTCGGAGCGGTGATAACTTCCCCCCCCCCACACCTTGTTCTAAAACAACGAAACACAGACTTACCTGAAGTGGTTTTTATTTTCACAACAAGGGATATTCCCTGCATTGCACACATACACACAACGCGTGCACACGCATACACACACACACGCACACACACACTCATATTAACCAATAGAAAAGCCAGATATGAGGGTTTGATGCTCTGCTGTGACATGAATAATTGTTGCATCGTGTAACTTCCTACATCTTGGTTTTAATTTGCAGTGAACCAAACAAAGATATTTGCAATTTTTAAATAAGCACTCTGTGTAATAAATGGGAACATTGTGCATGAATGCTGTTTCTTCCCCTTTTCTTTAGAAGACATTATTAGCTCTGACAGCATGCAGCTCAGGTTTGGAGGAGAGGATTTTGTAAAGGGATGATAGACAGGAAGGGCAGCAATCATGGGCTTCTTGGGCTAAAGCTTTTTTTCTTTTTTATCAGAATGTTCTGTTCGATGCCATTTATCCTTGATGATAGAAAATTGCTCTGTTGCCAGGACGCTGCTGCTGAAATAGAGGGCAGGAGCCACATTTCCATTTTGCAGCTTGAAAGCTATTCAAATGAATTTGCAGAAAGGGGGGAAAATCTCGAGATAAACAAATGAGAATAAATCGAGTTCCCCTTTCCTCTCTTTTCTTTATCTTTTTCTTCCTTTTTTTTTTTTTTTTTTTTTTTTTTTTTTTGAGGTGTGTATATGTGTACGTGTGAGGGACCTATTCATTTCCTACATAAGGATTTTAGTTCATCAGTGTTTGCAGCACCTGGAAGAGCTCCAAATCAGAGAACACTTATTTTGCTGCTGTTCCAGCCACTGAACATATAAACATATTAGAGAAATTTACCTGTGTGTGCATATCTGCAGGCACCCACGATTTCCTCACATGTGTGTATAAACAGCCAGACCCAGAAATGCAGTGCTGTGTATTCCTCTGCGTGGCTACCAAAGACATGCACCACCACCTTACAGTAAATATGATTTCTTCTAACATTTATTTGTTGATTCTGGTGAAATACCTCGTTGTTTTAAAACAATTAAAATCTATGCTTAAGTTACAGCACTGTCCTTCCATCATAGCTAATTGTGTGGGAAATCTTCATTTTCCCTCCTAGTCCATTTAGATATTTCCGGAGTCCCAAGGAGAAGTAATAACGCATCTGGCTATAATCCAGCACGCAGCCCAAGGGCTAATATTTAATCATTATTTTTAAATTAAGCATTGAATAAAATAAAGCCAGAAACATTATTTATAAATTGGAATGAATATAATGACAAATAATTATGCTCTTCCTTCGCTGGTGATTCAAGGCTCAGCTCAGCTCCTCAGTTCAAATCCAAATAAATGAGACGTGTGAAGCCTGTTAAACACTTCCATTTCATTTACTTGTTCCGTCTGTAGGCTGCTGATGTGTCAGTCTGGAAATATTGGACATACCTTGACTGGGGCTGTAAAAACTCTCAGAGGTCTGAGAGCCCGGTTACCACAAAATAACTTTAAGTGAATTCTAACTTCACTTCCCTGAGTAAAAGCCGGTGCCAGTGAGTCATGGGGTTGAGAAGATTATGCAGCCTTCTCTTAAACGTAGGATTTTAAGCGAGCATAATGTGTTTGATGACATACTATATTTGATCACCTTGGGGTTTTTTTTCACTATGTCACTTCAACAGAGTTTCACCTCCTATTAATCTATAATTAGCGTGTTGGCTTCAAGCATGATATATTTCAAAGTGGCATCTTGTTAGATGTGGGTTCACTTCTGCAAGGAAGAAAATTCTGGAAGTAGAAAAGAAACAGGACTGAAAAAGAAGGATTGATTTATTGGCCTTGGCCAACAGCTTTTCCATAAGTGTCCAAGCAGTCAGGCATGTGACTTTACTATTGATTTTTAAATCTCCCTTCAGCTGAAAAGTTCAGCTCGCAAACAATAATAAACTCTAATCACTGCTGCTATTAGATTAGGCTAAACACGGGGATCCGAGCGCTCAGCCGTGCCCAGCTCTTCCCCCCGCCCGGGGCAGCGGCCCCGGCAGCACCGTGCCCCCCGTGCCGCGGGGGAGGTGCGGGGGCTCTGCCGCCCCTCCGCGGCAGCACCGGCGGGGCCCCTGGGGCTGCATCCCCCGGGCCGCATCCCCCGGGCTGCATCCCCCGGGCTGCATCCCCCGGGCTGCATCCCCCGGGCCGCTCCTGCCGCAGCCCGTGCCGGGCGGGCCGGGGGCACCGCGACTGCGGCACCTCGGGGAGGGAGCAGCGAGCGGAGCGGGCGGGATCCCTTCTCCGCGTCCCTCGCCGGGAGCCGGGGGCGGCCGAGTTGCTGGGGCCGGGCGGGAGCGGCCACGGGGCCCCCGGGAGCGGCGCACCTGGGGGGACTTCCCGGGCCCCGCGGGGCTGGCGCCGGGCAGGCGGCGGAACTCGCCACGCCGGGAAGGTGCCGAGGCCCCACCCGCGGCCCCGGCCCGGCCCGGCCCGGCGCCTGTGGCTGCGGCTGCTCCGGTGTCAGAGCCCGCCCGGTTAGCGCGGCCCCCCGCGCTCTGTGGTGCGGTGCAGGCGGCGGGCGATGGCAGCAGTCCCGCCCTGGTGCCTGGCGGGCCGTCCCAGCAGAGCACGGGCTGCCCCGCCGGCGAAACGAGCGCTTTGCGGGGGAGATCCATCGGCGGGGGCCGGGCTCCCCCTGCCAGGTGCCTCACTGTCAGTAGAAAGGGATAAATTATAATTCGAGGGACGAGATTAAAGCCGGCCTGGCCTAGTCTCCTGCTATTATCTGGGAGATGAGAGCCTCTGTCTGGGCTTCCTCCTGCCATCCTTAATGTGGGGACTTGGGCTCAAGGAAGTCAATGCCTGCACATTGAAGTGATTGTGGGTGTCAACACAAATATCTGTAATACCCGCTGTGGTTCAGAGGGTGCCACTGCCTTTTCAGGCAGCAGGTGATTAGTTGTAACAATTATTTGTAGGTCTTTTATTTAGTAAAACGTCAGGCCTGCATGAGTCCAGGCTTTTTTAGTGACTACTTTTGAGTACTAAAAAAAGTAAAGATAACTAGAGCTGGGTGTAAAGTTTCAAAGGCACAAGGCTGAACAAAGAATTACGTAGACAAGAAATGACAAAAGCCATGGAACTACCAGCAAATGCTAGAACCACCAAAAAACCCCACACCAAAACCAGCAACATCCAATAATATCAACAACAACAAACCAACCAGAAAACCACCAAAAAACCAAAACAAACTACCAAAACTCACCACAAAGCTTTTCCAGTAGCATACTTGTAATACACTACAGGATTGAACCAGATTGTCACAGGAAACAAAATGGATCACAGACTAGTGAACAAGCTTGGCTGCAGCCTGTCCCTTTTCACAGTAATGTCCTTGGTGGTGTGCAGCAGGCGATGTTGCTGCGGGCCCAGCCTGCTACCTCCATTCTCCTCACATGTCTCTGCAGGGGCTTGCTGGCATGGGGGAGGGACATGCAGGCATGGCAGCGAGGCATTTCACAGCCTCCCACCTCCTGTGCCCTGGGCAGAGCTGGGTCTCTCAGCCTATTGCTTGCTATACAGACCTGGCAATTCTCTTTTCTCACAACTGTCCAACACAGTGCATCATACTGCACTTTGCTCTTGCTCTTCTAAGTCATCAGGCTTACACTGTCTTTGTCTTGTGGAAAAAATGCATGTGGCCGTGTGATTAAAGCATGTCTAATCATGAGTTCCCCTAAGGAACTGAATTTGGGTTGCGTATGTAACCTCATGTCTGGCACTTTCTACCTTTTGAGTGACTAACTTCACAACCTTATTGTTCTTTTGGCTTTGACGTATAGGTGTGTGAGAAAGATCTTTGTGTAAACCCAAGCAAAACCAGCAAGCCTGACATTTTTATAATGTTGGCTTTTTTTTTTTTTTAAATGAAGGTTGCCCATAGTTTGGTTTTATGCCCTGAATGCAGAAGTTTGTCTTCTCTTTGAATTCTAGCAGACACAGTACCTAAAAAACCTCTCCAATTTGGGTTCAAACACAGCCACAGTTTCATGAGAATGGCTTTAACTCACAGCCCAGTTATCACTTGATCTCTGGAGCCTTCTCTTCCCCAAAAGAGAATTAGAATGACCCTTTTCTGATTACACTCATTTAAGAGATTAGGTTTTGGAACATTAAAGAGATAAACATTTGAATATGCATCTGTCTCCTTATTACCACTTTTAAATGGCTAGGTCTTAATGGTACATTCCATCAGTAAACCATTAACTTCAGTTTAAAACCATAAAGTTTTTGCTATATAGGAATCTTTTTAAGAGACTTACATTGTTAATTAAGGGCTTAGGAATGAATAAAATCTTCAGTTTACAGATCCACAAACTTCGTGAGACTTCTGTCACTGAGAAAACCACAGACCTGATTTGGTTCTCCAAAGTAACACTGGCTTGAGCAAACTAGATTTTTATTTCTCAACAAATTCTTTTGCATTTTCATATGCCAAATAGTTCTGCATTCAGGCTGGCCAGATTCAATACCAGTATACTAGTTTATTCCAGCTCCTTCTGGGCTTCTTTGCACTTTCCTTGGGGAATCCTCTTCTCCAAGCAGCAGAAATGCTTAGGGGATCAACTCTTAGCCAAATATGGCATCAGAGTAAGGACAGGGCATATACATTCAGACATCTGAGCTTGAAGAACATTCCAGATCAATCAAATATACAGGAGTTTTTTATATATTTTTTTTAAATTGCTGTTTAAGCAGATTCAGAAGGTTACCTTGGCAGAGACCTGTTGTATGAATTTGCTACTGTTACACAAATGATGAAGCTTCTGGGCTATAAATGTATTTGTTCCACACTGAGTGATTCCAGAGAACTCTCTAAGGTACTTTAATAGCCTCCCCATCATGTAACTTTCCAAACATAGCTCCGTGGTAATCAGCTACATGTGAAGACTGATGTTTTACCATCAAGTCATGTATGTCTCAGATGAACCTTAAGCAAGGTCAGACAACAAAGAAAAATTCATAGTAGTTTTATTTGAAAGCATCCATGGCAGAAAGTAGCCAGACTGGCTGCTTCCAGACAGTCCAAGATCACACACATGTTTCTTAAGCATTTAAAAACTGTGGAGTTAAGGAAAATTAACCTAGAGTTTGTAATGAAAACTCTTTTTTTCCTCTCTGAGTTACTCAGTAAACTGTATAATTTTTTGTAGGCTGCTAGTGAAGAACTGCTCCAAACCACCACATGAAAAAAACTTGACCAATTTTAATAATATTTCATATAAAAAAGAAGCATGCCTGTAGTTATGTTTTATGTTTATGTTTTATGTTTTATGTTTTATGGTTGGTTGTCACACTGAACAGTTACTGTACCAGCTACATGAAAGTGAGGGCTCCTTGAGGTTAAAAACCTGAAGATTTTTATCATCTACTGAAGACAGTAGAAAAACCTTATGTTGTCTGTATGGGTATTTTCACAGGCCTTTAGGTAATTGAGCAGTTCTACCCCAATACTGAATATTCCCACCCCTTGGGGAAGACACATTTGCTCACCATCCATAGTGCCCTTTTTGTATTGCAAATGTGAAGGGAAGTGTGAGCTGGCTTTACTTAAGCCAAGCACTGTTGACTACTGGAGGATGAATTACATCTGTTCGTTCTGCCGATATTATAAATTAGATACAAATTGTAATAATTATGCTTAATTGCTACTTAATTACTGATTAAAAGAAACGTTTTTATGATTCTTTATTACAATCCCATGCATTTTTTCCCAAGGATGTTTAATCAGGCAGACATTCTGAAGAACAGCCACAAATCATATTTTAGTGGTAGGATTAGAAAGACAGTGTTACATACACCATTTTGAATATGAGCATTTGCATATGACCTAAACTTCAACACAGTTGGAACCTGTTGCCAAAAAAATGCGCAGCTTTTCAGAACAAAGATATTTCAGATATCCAGAGCATGCTAGGACACTATGGATTCCCTCCCCTCCCCCCCACCCAGTATCATAGCCCTTTGTTAAGCAGATGAACTTGCAGGCAGCAAAGAGGGAAAAGAAAAGAACTTTTAAAATATACCTGGGATTTGTGCTCTTACCAGTAAAGTCCTCAGTTCAGTGAATTGAGAGGAAGAGGAGGAGGATTTTTTTGTGTGTTTGGTTGTAGAGTAGGGAAAATAGATAGAGATTTATCTGCTTGAATCCAAAGAGCCAAGTGGATAATTAATGGAGAACATGTCTAGATAACTGGCCAAAGAACAACAGCAGGGTTGACCCTATATTTACAGCTTTGAGAGAACAGCTCATGGATATCAAAATGATTTTGACTCTTCAACAAATGCTGGTTTGGGCCCCATTCTTCTGTATGTATGAATTGACTATCCTTTTAAAGTCAGCACAGACATGCTGCTAACAACTGCTGATATCAGACTCTAGATACTTACAATCTAAAAAAAAATCCTATTCTGTAGCTATGAAGTCTATTTAAAATAATTTTCCAAGCATTAGAGAGACCAACTGCTACTAGTGGTTTAGAGTGTTGGATTAATTATGCCCATTGCACTGCACAGTATAAAGCACTTATGATTACTACATGGATTGTTTTTCTGGGGGGAGGGTCTTGTCATTCGGAAAGGAAAAAATAATCACCTATTTTCTTATGTCTTTGCTTGTTACAGAGCCCATTTAAGTCAATGGGAGTGTTGCCATTTGTTTGTGTGGGCTTTCATCAGGCCCTGTATATGCTACTGTGAACTGGAGGGGGAAAAGGAGTACACTTCAAGGGAAGAGAAGCAAGAGGGGAGGAGTTAAACAGAGGTGAAGAATAGAGCTCTTTGTCTATTAGTTAGGGTTTACATGCCTTGTGGAAAGTAGTGCTCCTCCAACACTGGATCCCTCTGATCCACAATTTAATTTTTACATCTCCTGCGCTAGTTGCTCTTCAGATCATTATAGTGCTCATGTATTATGCACTGAGTAGCACTAACCATAACACTCCGCTGCTCTGGTGCAAAGGAAAGGAAGGCATTGAACTGAATGAGCTTCTCTGGGGTCAAAAATGCTTTTTATTTTTGCAGATGATGTCGACTCTCCTTGAAACATATTGTCCAGCACAACGCCTACACATATCACAAGAACTTTTCTGAGTTGCTCAACAATAACTAATCACTTGTTGCCTATGGAGAAACAAGACCTGGTGAAACCATGGAGTTCTCCTGATGAAGTCTTGCCAACATTCTTCAGCTGAAACTGGAAGGGCTAACTGGACATGCTAGTTCATTCCCATGTCCGTTTTCTTCTGGTTACACCCACCAGAAGACAGTGACAATTGGTGGCAATTAGAGAGGAAAAGTGCCATTGTATTTGACACTAGGCTGGACTCTGGGGATGTTCTGTTGCTGGGTGTGTCGCAAACTGCTGGGTGACCTCGGGTAAGAGATTTGGGACTCAGACTTATGATCAGTTTATAACAATTTAACAAGCTATTGTGTCTCAGTTGAACAGCAGTGACTGTCCTTGTGTGCACTTTCACCCAGAGCAAATGGGCTGATGTGACCCAAAGTGTAGTTATATGAACAAATTAAATTGGTGCAACCAGCTCTGCTGCCATGAGATCATATCCCTGAGAAGACAACTAATCTGGTTTAAAATTGGTGAGGTTTTTGTTTTGTTTTGCTTTACTTTTTTTCCTGGATTGTTTTTAATCTTCACCAGTTCCCCAGTGCATGTCACTGGAGGAGTAGTTTTTTTGGTAGTGATGTTAGGCGTACAGTGGCAGTGCTGATTTAACCTGTAGTGAAACAGGTCTGGTTACTTTGCCATTACTGTGGAGTAAGAGGGCGTGCATGGAGTGAGCAGATCAACTGGTGCTTGAAGATATTTCAATGTCATTGTAGGTCTGATCTCTTAGATCCTGGTCAGCAAAGCACCAAAATGTCTCTAGGAATCAGACTATTTGTTCCTCATGTAAAAAAGGAGGAGCTTTTACCTCCCTCTTCTTTCTCTGTCCAGATTGTAAACTGTGTAGTGGAAATGTTCTCACTTCATGTTGCTACAGAGTCCAACACAGTGATGGACTGTTCTTATCAGAGGTCTGCATACCTCTGTAAGTACAAATAAATCACAAGAGTAGCAGAGGGAGAGGTATGCTCACCTGTCCGTGGAGAAAAGCAGAAGGCAACAATCAACTTCTGAATTTGTAAGCTTTGTTGTCTGCCAATTAGCACCAACCTCAGAGTAGTGATAAAGGTATATCCTGAGCCTCCTTTCACTAGGTAATTTCCCTCAGTAAGATTTTTAATTATTATCTGAAGTGCTTTATTTATAAAGTAATTATTTTGGTAGAGAAACATCATCTTAATAGTACAGTAACGTGTGAATTACCATTTTACACCACACACACACGTACACATCCCATTCTTGGGGCAGCATTTTACAGCAGTTTTGTCTTTTGCTGGTCAGGCAAAATAATGTGCATTTGTGTGAGTTAAGGAGGACATAGGACCTACTTGAGAGTACTGAAGAAGGATGAAGTCAAAAAAGAGCTCACAGTGCACTTCAGGTATCTGCTATCACAAAGAGGAACCTGCTCAAAGAGGAGCTGCAAGGTTATGTCTCAGAGAATAAGAAAGATGAAGTCACTGGGTTGTAAAAATAAACCACTTTTTGCAGAAAAGTCTGTACATAATTTTTTTTATCTCAAGTGAATTTCATGTCTGTAAGTCTGGTGAATTGATATGTACTAGTTCCAAAGAAATTGTTCTTTGTTTAGCTGGTTTGCACTCAAAAGCAGAGTATTTACACTTTGTTCTTAGGTGCTAAATAATGACGGTGATGTGTTGGTTCTTATAATTATGATCACATTTTACTATGGCAGTAAATACTAAAGTTTAAAAGAATGTGCAAAAAGAGGGGTCTGGATGGGTCACAGTCAAGCTGTCTCCCAACTGCTCTAACAAGAGTTCACACCAACATGTTCCAGGTCTTTGAGATGATTTCTCTTCTAATGTAGTAGCTGCTAGCTAGCAATTAAATTTCTGTCTATAGAAAATGAGTCCAGCTGGCTTTGCTTCCTCTCCCTTGAGAAATTCTTCAAAGTTCTAGGTTCCCACAGCAAGGCTTCCATGGCTTCAAAGGCATAATTTGGCACATGCCCACTGGGCATGCGTTTGTCAAAGTACACACACAAAATTTCACTGTTGAAGATCTGTGCCCCAGGGAAGCTTCCACTCTGAGGTGAAATTACTTCTTTCCAAATGCCATACTTGAACTATGAAAGGATACACCCTTTAACATAATAATAGTGACTTCCAAATGCAAAGACATAGCCTCTGATTTACAGCAAGCATACCCACCGAAGATTAGCTCTTGAGATATCTGAAGGCAAAGTATTATAGCAAGAGCTATTTATCCTAGATTCTGCCTCATTACAAATCATCCTTGTACATTACACTGAAGGAATAATAAAACAACTGCCTATTATCCCTACAGAGTGGCAGACAGATCAAAACGCTCTCATCTCTTACTAGTCCTCATTCAGACAACTGTGGCTCTGAAGTCTAGCCTGAACAAGCCACACCTTTTTGAGACAACACAAGTGCTCTTGTTTCTTCCCACCGCAAACAACTTTTTGAGAGAGGAATACTGAATGACAAGTAGCACTCCTTCCTGCAAATAAGCCATGTGAGGTTTGTTCCTCATACCCACCCAAGCAGCCTGTCTAATGGCTCTCTTCTCTGAGAGCTCTTGTTGGATCTCCTATTCTCATGAGCTTTCACCATTTGACAGCGTCTTTTTTGACACAGCCAAGAAAGGTTACACAAGTAACCACAGATGCCCTTGAGAAAGATTTTGAAGTATATCTCAGCCCAGTACACAAAAACTTGTGTAGGCCTTGTCTGCTACTGTCCCAAAGCAGTGTGTCCAGACTGAGTAGCTGTCTAGGTTCCCGCTTCAGTCAATGGAAAAAGACATCCTGTACTATTTTTCAGAGATATCTGACTTTAAATTCTTTGTTAGGGCATGGTGATATGTTTCTGGAAGTGAACATCTACCTCCATAACTAAAAAGAAGGCATAGACAACTGCTTTATCCTAGATGCCAAATTCTTAGCTAAATCTAAGGAGACAGGCATCATCCAAGTGGATGAAACAATGCCCAGAAGGAAAGTAAAGATGTGTAAAAATTTCAACTGTGACTGGATGTTTGCCATCCTAAAAATTTTGTTCTGTGCCTAGTTTGTGAAGGATCAGAATAGCTTCCAATCAGACCAATTTTGTTTCTCAGTTACAGCTGTGGAAGTGCAGTTCTAGTGCTAGAGAACCAAATTAACTGCTCCTTAGGAGGATGGTGTGAACTGCTTGGTGCCATGGAAGAACAGAGCAGGTACACTTCAGGTTACTGCAGAGGTAATTTCTGTGCTCATCTCTCCAACTGATTTTCATCTCCTCCGCTGGCTTCAGCAGGAAGGCTGGTGCAGGCAGGGTTGAAAACAGCAAAAGGGTAGACCCCTCTATGCCATTTTATGTACCATTTGGTACATAACATCTGGTCACATTGATTATTTCAGGGGAAGGAGTGGATGGGACCTTAAGCACCTAATTAGGGCTTGGCTGTCTAAGCCAGCTTTGAGTATGAGGCTGAAGCACCTATATAGTGAGCCTGGAGGGACTTTGTTCTCACAGAGGAACTCTGCTCTGAATCTTGCTTCCCACTTTTGTCTCACTGAACCTGAACCCCTCAGCCTGCAGAGCAATAGCATCTTCTCACTCTAGTATTTGAGGGCTTGTTTAAGCTTTGGGGGAGCTTCTTTTAGTTAAAAATTGAGTGCCAGTGTTTCTTTCTGTTAAAGCATTTTGTATTTGCAATAATTTCTGTACATATGACTTCTGATTCATTACAAAAAGATTTAATTCATTATAACATCCTTAGTTTTCTCAGGATGCCATAGGTTTGTCTGTAGTCTTTCCTTTAGCCTGCTTTGTTATCTATATTTCTTCCTTTGACAGAGATGGTCATACATCAGAGCTTGTTCTGTTTAGGAAGCTATACCATTGGTGGAGTCAGGCCCTTTCTTGGCTTCAGTCCCACCTATTTACAAAGAACATGCCAACTTCCCTTTTGCTCAGCCTGTAGATGCAATCAAACCACCAAAGACAGTATCTTTGCTTACAGCATCACATTTTTTTTGTGTTCAGTACCCCCAGTAAGTTCTCCCTTTAGGCTTTATGCCCAGATAGTTTCCTTTTAGCTGCTGTGTTTGGAGCTGATTTCTCTCTCTGTTTCAGCTACCTTGTTTTCTTGTACATGCGTAAAAATACACCCTTACCCAAAGCAATAACCATCAGTACCACCTGCCTACATTATTCAAGATTTAGGGTGCACTTTTGCCTTGTCTCAGAAACCTGTATTACCTCATCAAAGAACTACTTGGCTCTGTTATCTCAGATGAAGGGTTACTTCCATCAGCTTCAATGCCTCTTCTCCCAGTCTTGAACAATAGTACATCGTGTTCACCCTGTCTTTGCCCTTACAGGATTTTCTACTTGCTTATCTTTCATTTATCTCTGTATTGCTTTATTTGGCACTAAAATACAGAATGGACGTGCTGGGACTAAATTCCCCTCTCACTGACAGTTCTATCTTCCATCTCCACATATAATAGATAGTGGAAATACTTTTGATGTACATCCATAAATGAAAGAAGAGATAGAACTTTGTTTTCTTCATTTCTTCTGTCAAGTCCTGCTAGGAGGTTTGTTTGTTTGTTTATTCTCTTATTTATTTCTCTAATACCTCAGCTTTTTTATTTTTTTAGCTGGCTTTTAAAGAGCACTTGTAACTTTAAGCAACACTAAGGGATAAGACTATCTGTGGACTGCAAGGAAATTACATCTAAATTAAGAGAATAGAGGTTAAAGCCAGTTTTTTGTCTATCAAACAATCATCTCTGGAATTAGGAAAATAATGCTCTTACAGTTAGGAAGCTATTAGCTGTTAAAGCTTTTAGTTTCCCTTGTCAAACAACATCTGATGGGCGAAAGCCATGCTGACAGGGATTCACTTATGTCATAGGCTTTCTTTGGAGAGAAATACAAAGAAACATATGGGTCATTATGACCCACCCCTTCATTACCACTGTGGAAATGCAGGTTTTTCACAACAGAATAACATCTCTGCAATACCTTGGTTGTCAAAAACCACAATTATAGTCATTGTTTATGCATTAGGGAAACCTCATCCTAAATCTGGCACCATATGGGGGTGAAAAGAGCAGCTGCTGACATTTCAGGATAATCATTATGATCTAGATGCAGATATGACTCAGCATGATGAGCCTGACAACAAGAACAGGAAAAAAAGCAAAGCAGCATAGGCAGGTTTCAAATGTCCCTTCAAGGCACCAGCCCAAATGCATTTCTAAGGGGAGAGGCTTTCAACACGCATCAAGTGGGACAGCTCCTTAGGAACCCACATGGAAAGCCTGAGCAGGGCTCCAGGCCAGCATAGCCAAAAGGGTTGTTGATATTTATGTGTGTTGCAATCCAAGGGAGAAAAATAATTATTAACTGCCCAGAAAGAGTTTTGGAATATTGTTTTTTCCCCTTTTTTTGTGAACAATGAAACCATGCCAAGCAAAACTATGCAAACATCCCCACCTCCCTGTTTTCAACCCCTCTCTGAAGCACTAGCTCATCACTTTTCGGTCACTTTGGAGTTCAACTGATTCCCTTTTAGCAGAAAATAACAGGGATACTTGGCTTTTTCTATGCAGCTCCACTGGAATTATTCAGTGTCCCTGAATTCTTCTACCAGGCCACTACCTTCTCCAATTCAATCTACCTATTCTCTTGCTATGATGCCTGCAGAAAATGTCACTGTTGATGACTACAGAATGTTCTACTTCCTGGGTCTTTTTAGCCCTCTTGGCATGCTATTTCCCAAGGCAGGGATGCTCTTCTCTGCATGCATCTGAAATATGGATGTCATGGATGAAACATGATGACAGAAAGGCACTACATACAACTTCAAGAAAATGCTAGACAGTTGATATGTATATCCAAAGCCTTGTGCTGGTACATCAGATCTGGCAACAAATAATAGTTGTGTTTACTCCATAAATATGTAGTCCACTTTCCTTGTGTCAATCTCAACCTTTTGGTTTGGAAGATTGTGTAATTTTTAAGGAAGAAATATATGCTCTAACTTAACGAGGGACATATCCATTAGAAAATTAAAATGCATCTCCTTTCTTCAGAAAATGCTTATTTTGGTAACAGATGAGGAGTTCAAGTAGTGCCTGTAATAAGGCTGAGATTCACTTACAATTTTGTCAGGGCTTTTCACGTCACCCCTTCATCATGTAGTGGGGATGGGCCCGAATTAGGATGGATGTAATTCCTGGTTTGTAATGGTGTAGAGGCCAGAGGGCCTTGGACAAAAGCAATGCTAAGACCAAGCTTCTGGACACTTTTTTGTTAATTTAACAGCTGGCAATTCATCTTTTCCCTTTGACTGAAGGCCTCAGTAAAGGACGGGACACCAAAATGTAGGTATTGGTTGGATAAGCTATTCTGGCCTTTGGGAGCTGGCCTGAAGGCTATAGGCTGGTCATTTATCCTTTATTTCAAAAAGTCTACAAGAAAACAAAAACCAACCTGACAAACCAAATCCCCCAAACATGAAAAAATCCAAACAAATAAAAAACCTCATACAAAACCAGGAAGTCATATATAGAATCAATAGAATAACAATCTGAGCCCCCCAGCTGATTTGTAGGTAGGTGCTAACTTTTTCAAAACATTGGAGGCAATTTAGATTTTTCACAACCTGTCCTGTACAGCTTTAAAAGAAAGTCTCTGCTGTTTTGGTTATTTCTGGAGATTCTTCTACAGCTCAAATGTTCTGTTTGCTTCTAATATGATATAAATTCTCATATACACATTAGCAGCCTGATTCTCCAAATTTCTGCCATGCCAATTTGAAAAGATACTGTTTACCAACTAATAAATATATTTCATTATTCTTTTGCCTACTTTTGGATGTGGAGGAGGGAAATGAAGCTAAAGAGTATATGACCTGTGCCCTTACAGTAGACAACTGAATATTTATATATTCAGAATAGTACAGCATTGCTATCTGTACCATTATTACTGTTGTGTTAACATCATTATTAGTTTGCACTGTGGTAGAGATCCCCCTAAAGATCAAAGTCCCTTTGTATCATGCTCTGCATGAAGAAAATGAGAGGCCCTACTCCCATGCTGATCACCTCTGCTCATGCTTCAGCTGCACAAATGTTATACTTGTAAAGTAGCTTCTGGGAGTACAGTTTTGGACATCAGGGGTGGACATCTATTCCAGATGAACGACCTCTGTCATACTGTTCTCCCAGTTTTTCAGAGAATATGACTTTGGCTACACCTTTACAGATGCATGGCTACATCTGGTTTTGTACAATTTGACTTGTTTACATACTCTGTTCATCGCTCTATCAATGGCTCTTTAATGATTTGGCCATTTTGTCTGATGTATTCCTGTACAACATTGAGACCTTTTCTCTGTAAACTCTAAGTATCACGTGACTTGATTTTTTGGAGCATTCTCTGGAGTTCAGGACAAGGAATGTGGTTGTCTGATTAGTGTTGAAGGTTTAGAGGTGTGTGCATATGGGGAGTTTTCATATGTTTGGGGTACTTCAGTGAGCAGGTGCTTCGCTGTTCTGGGAACCTGCTCTCCTGTGGTGCTAACAGTTTTGGTGCATAACTACAGCAAATGTAGTTTTCCTTGCAGGAAAGAAATACGTGATTCTAATTTAACATGGACCACATAGATAATTCTTCTCTTTTTATTACTGGAAACCAAATATATTTCCTTTACACCAAAATGTCATCCATCATGCAGTCAAATGACTGTTGCTTGCTGGGAAGGCCATTTAGAGAAAGCTGTGCTTGTAGAACTGTTATTCAGGACAGAAACACGTTTATGACTGAGGTGTCAAGTATGTCTGCTCATGAGTTTTGTTGTTTCATATTTTTCTTTCTCATTAGTGTGATCTCATATAAAGAATGGAGAAAATTACAACGTATTTGTTAAAAACTCAACATATTTCTATCACAGGCAGGACCTTGCATTGTGGCTGGATAACATGCTTTGTCAGACCAGTGAAACTAATGTGAATAACTCAAGGTTTTTGCTCACCTTCAGCAACACCTTCTAAATGGTTGCAATAGTTCAACTAAAAGCTTCATTCTCAACAAGAGAATGCTGTTGACTCTATATCCAACAGTGGGAGAGCTGTGTTTGTGTCAGCCTTGGTTAGAAAAGACAGCTGCTTTTCCAGCTGTGATGTTGAAATCCTGATTTAGATGCCAAAGTAGAAAAAGTTGTTTTTTAAAAACAACAATGGTAGCAAAAACTGTCCTTCTAACAAATGTATGGTATTATTCCTCAATTCATTTTAAGACATTTTGTTTCACTTCCCACTTAACAGTATACAGAAGGAAACAATAAAACTGGCATCACAGATCTGAAAGAGTAGCTCTTGGGCTGGTCTGGAGGAAAATAAGGAGCATGAGGCTAAGCCAAAAACATGTGTGGAGACTTGGCACCATGAAAATACTCCAGATTCCTGCTCTGATCCCCTCTGCTTTTTGTATGCCCATTCTAAGCAATGTGACAATGTGTTTTCTTACTGTGTACATCACTGCTGGAGACAGGATGTCCTCTGGGGCTCCTCCAATAGAAGGGTGATTTGTTGGTTTAGCAATCATTAACTCATCCCTATTTTTTTTTAACGCAAATTAAAGTTGGCAGCAAAGTAACCTCATGCTGCTCAGTGGCAGCTCCTTGGCAGATCCATATTCTCCCTGGTTAGGTCCTCTATGCCAACCAAGCCGTGGACTTCAGAAATTGTTTGGAGTGCTTCAGCTGGCTTGCAATCAGATATATGTTCTGGCAGGTAACTGAAAGACCTCTCAGAAAACATCCAGGGTTTTCATTAAAACCACAAATGCATGGATTAGCAAAGTTGTTTACAACTGGAAGTAAGGAGATGGACACCACGTACAAGTATTTAATTATCTAGTAAAAGAGGAATTTTAGGTTACCGAGCAGTTAGAACTAAGGTATTTATGTACAAGCAAATAATTTCGGGTTAGGTTGAGGTCAGCAGTCTCCACTGATTTCTAAGGCATTGATGGGAAGGTATCTGTAACATTCAAAAGGCTGCTGACAACATCAATCAAAACCTATTATGTGACATATTATTTACTTGGAGATCTGCTGTATTAAGATGCCATGTGGTTGGAATCAGATAATTTTAATTGTTATCACATGTAATTGGCAGCCACATAATCGTGTCTTACCGATCTTTAACAGTGCTTGTCTTTCAGACTTCTTTCCTGAGGCCCGAGCTCTTTGTGGATTATTTCAGTGGTCTTTTTAATATCAAAAGGAAAACTAAAGTTTTCAGAGACTGGACATCACAGTGATCCTACATCTGAACAATGGACTGTCTGATGTTAAACCAACATTGTAATCCGGCTTTCCCAAAAATTTCAGAGCTCATTATAAAATGCTTTTTAGCTGTAAAAGCAGCAATGGAGCTTTTTGTTCTAACCATGCAAAAGCAAACAGACAGATTCTGCTTTTACTCACTTTGTTTTGAATGGATTTACTCTCTGTTTTCACTCATGTCACTGGACTAGCAAATTTCTGGCACAAACATGTAACAAAATGGAAGAAGGAAGGATGCTAACAGCTATTAATTGTTATTTGATAAAAGCACAAAGTATCTGAAGATATATTATGACCCTAATTATTTTAAAAATAGCACTGGGGCACACAAGTATTTCAAATCATATGTGGTGGCAGTATTTTCTTGATTAGTCTATTAAGATCTGTGCAACTGAGATGAATTCCATTTCTTCACTGTATTTTACCTCAGGTTTGTAGCTAAAAAATAAGGGCTGCTCACTCCAGCAACTTGCAATGTTGCAAGACAAGTTGTATTTTACACTGTACTAAACTTTCTAAATATCTCTTAAGATCAAACAATTATAATCCATCCCATTAGAAGACAGTTCCTATTGAGCAATTTTCTTAATGAGATGCCACAGGCAGATGAGAAAATGTTGGGTCTGGTAAATTTGCATATATTTATACTCATAAAATATGATCAAATTGCTTATATATTTTTACACTATCTCCACTATCTCTTCTTACATTAAATAAATAAATAAATAAATCTAGTTTTGGCTAAAGCATATATTCCTCTTGGCTTTAAAAGCTCATAAAATGTATCTGGTAATTTTTTTCCTAGCTCATAATCACCTTTATTCTTAGAAAGGCACCTTGCTTTTAGTCTGTCTGTCTTAAGTTTCCAGCCCTTGGTGCTCTTGCTGGATGGAAGAGTCCTTCTCAGCTTGATATTTCCCTGCTGTGAATATCTTCCCATCTTCCTCCTGATAAAATCAATTCTTTATTTTATACTTTGATTTTTGTTTACTGTAAGGAATTCTTCCTTGAATAACTTTGTGGTTCTTTCTTTTACCATTCCTGGTTTCTGTTGACTGCCCAGTTTTCATCATTGTATACCATCCTGCCAAACTCATGTCATTAAGATATTGTATTTAGGGGTATGTTTGCAAGGCCATTGGCAAAGTTATTAAAGAACATGAAGCCTTGTACAGAACTCAAAGGAACATTGGGAACATCCATTCTACTGCAAATTCCAGCCAGTGCCTCTGTTTTGGAGATCTGTCAGACAGTTTTTAATCCATTTGAAATGTGTTTCATTGCTATTATAAAATACTAGAATCATAATAGTATGTCAGTTCCTGTGGATATGAATTTAACCCTTCCTTTCTCCTTGTTTCTTTTGTATTACTGTACTAGCAGAGTGCTTTCCACATAGAATAACTACCACTAAAGGAGTCCCATTGAAGAGACTTGATAGACTTGACCTAGCACTTTCTCTACATCAGGATTTAACAGCAAATATTTTATTTGGCTATTGAGCATGTTTTTTACTGGTTGAATAACTACTTGGCTAAGCTGATATCAGTAAAGCACCTGATGGTATAAACACTTAACTGGAAAAATCCGTTGTGAGTTACCTTCCAGTCTTCACTTTGATTTGTGCTGAATATTAAAGTATATATCCAGAAAGCAGAAAGAGAAAAGCCATTGATGACACACACACAAAGGCAGTGTTACATTTGAAATTGTGACTCTGGAATTCAAGGCATGATGGTTTTATGCTAAATTTTAGTCTCATGCTAAAAGCTGATCCATTGTAAGTGCTGAAACAAGCATATGCACTATTGAAATCAGGAATCTGTGTTGTTGGTATTCTTCAAGTTGCATAATTGAATGAGACGTGCGCAACCAATTTAGCTATAATGCAATGACAGAGAAATTAGCTTCTACAAGCTCTGACTATTCAGTATGTTTAATGTACCTAGGGCCCTGAAATATATGTATTTATTACCAAACCCTGTGGATAAACAGAAGTAAATCGCCCTGAGAAAAGCTGCTGCTAACAGTATTCTGTGGTTGGCATTCAAGTTAAATTATTTTCAATGCAGCTACTGTGGAGCATTTGTACCTAAAGCCTGAAAGACGTTAAATACGAGACAAAATAATGTCCTATAGCTAATATAGGTTAAAACCAACACATAAACATGGCTAAGAAATTAGTATAACAGTGCAAAAGGGGAGTTAGGTGCTCACAAGGCAAGGGTGTGTGTATCTCCATGACCTTGCCATGGCCATTACAGGTTTTCTGACCTCCAGATTCTGCAGAGGTGAGGAATCGTTATAAGTGCAAGACTTCTTCATTCACATCAGATTTGATTGTTGTGGTTTGAGTTTCTTTCAACGTGTGTGTTTCTGGCACCTCCTCTCTAGTTAATCATCTGAAGAAGGCACTTGACTTCATCAAAAATACCAGGGTAAATTAGAACAAAGTCTACAAAAAATTGTGGTTTAGCTTAGAAGGAATTTCAGTTGTGGACAAAAATCTTCATTCTGCCTAAAAAGAGATTATTTTTTGACTGTAGCAACCTTAAAAGTGAACATCAAACAGATCGAATGACTCCTGAATTCTAGAGGGAATTAATGATCTTCAGCTTTAAAAATACACAGAGATATTGTTGCAATAACCTGGAGTATTGACTGCACATCAGAGGATAGCTCTTGATAATTTTCCAGATCACTGTTATGAAAGGGGATTCCTAAAACAGAAACATCTCCATCTCCCTCAAGCAGTAATTAAAAAAACCCCAGCAAACCAAACAAGCAGTTGGCTGAATTCAGTGTTCACATACATGTGCCATTTCCCGTTTGCAATCAATGAGTAACTTCTGCATATACCCCAGGGCAAAGTTTGGCTCATCATAGTAACACTCTAACATTAATTTAGGATGATTAATGATCAAGTCAGTAGCAATGTAGTATTTGTGACTTCTATCCTAACACTGCTTAACTTTATATTATTTTTTAATTTACAGCTGCCGTGGAAAATGACCAGAAATCTACTATCTGAGAAAACCCATCCATCATCTTCAGGCAATCTTCCAATCTGTTAACTTTAGCTGCTACTAATAAATGTCTCAGTCCAGGAAAAGCAATTATTACGATGTTTCACAGAACAGCTTCCAGATAACACATGATGTAAACTGCTCTTGGGCAACATTTCTTCTAAGGAAACTAGCTTTTTTTTTTTTTTTCTTCTTCAGTAAGCAGCTTTACTAATGCAAGTGTGATAAAAACAGAGGTAAAGAGGAAGAGCAATTGGAAATGGGGTTTGACCATAGCTACGGCACCATTTACACCTCCCAAGGGCTTGAATCATAATACTTTATAAAGCCCTTGTTATGGGTATGTTCAGCATGCAGACTCTGTCAGTGAGGCTGATAGATCTTACACGTGACTGAGATCTGGTCACTAATGCATTACATCACATAAAGCCAAACCAGGCAACCTGGTTTGACTGCAGGTTCACATCCAGAGAGTGATACCTACTATCTAACATATGTAACCAGCAAGGCAAAACAAGCCAAGCTCTGTGTGTTGGCATCTCTATTTTGATTCTGCTACTTTGGGGCCCTCAGTGAACATGCAGCACCATAGTGGGCTGCTGCCTGCATTCAGTACCCTGCTCAGTGTGCCTGCACGTGGCAGTGCATTTCTCTCAGTCTCCACAGCACATGGGAAGGCTGCTGTGGCAGGGGGAGGTGCCACTGGGGGCATCACCATGAGGGTGGTGGAGAGATGGAGGCCTCTCCAAGGTAATCATGGACCATTATTAGGTGGCTTTGATGGATGTCCTGATGGAGGATGAACCCACCTGAGCTCCCAGTGCAGAGAGCTTCCTGTGTCAAAAGAGCAGTGTATGGTTTATCTATGACTGCCTTCACTGTAGCCTGATTTCTGTAATGAGGCACCTCTGTCAAGGGATTGAGGAGGAAAATTTGACAACTCCTGTATGCCAAAAAACATACATTGGCAAAGTCTACTTTCAGATCCTAGAGCCAATACTTTTAGGATCAGTAAGGTGGCATCAATATGGTGGCATCTCACCAAACCTCTCTGATTAGTTTTGGGGGCTGGTTAATATCACACATCTTTTTAGAAAGTTCCTCATCACTAATACTTGGCTGTTCTTCACATGTCCTTGTAAGCAGATGTTACCTTGTGACTAGCTTTCTGTCTGCCCTTGCTAGACTCCTTGATCTTGAAAGCTGACAACATTTAGCAGGATTCCAAACACCCATCTACCTCATCAGACTGAATGACTTGTCTTTTCAATTCCACTTCTCTAGTGTATTATAGATTTTCTTGCTATGTTTCGATTTCTGGTTGCAGACTTGCTTTCTGATTGTCAAAGAATTAGATACTGAAAGGAAAGCATGATCTGTATTCCTTCAAAAATTTCAGATTAGTGTAATATGTAATCCAAATTACATATGTGTAATATGTAATCCAAACCTAGATATCCATTTATTTTCTGAGCAAAGGTTTGGTCTTGAGTACCATCATTAAGCTGTTTGCCTTTAATTGTCAAAGACAGCAAACAATTTGATTTTGATGTCTAAGAAGAGGGTAAGTAAAACACATTGCTGAAAGGTCAACAGTCGGTGTTTGGGAGTTCTTGGCCCCTTGGACATGCTGCCAATAAGTGCCTGGAAAGGCTGATTTTGCCATAAAGCATGCAAGTTGATCAGAGTTTGGTTATAGGAAAGTCTACATTCTTCATGCAGTTCATAGGTGGTTTAAAGTATTCACCAATTTAGTTACGTGTCCTTTGTTCTCCTAGGCAGTAGTTCTACTGTAGTGAGATGGAAAGTGTTAAAATTACTTTCCCTAGGATGGGACATATTGAGAACTTCTGCCTTGTCAATTTTTTTTTTTTTTTTTCTTCATGTGAACAGTTTTTGGGTGTCAGTGATGTAACATATTAAAATATGATCATGAAATTGTGAGCAGGAAACATTTAATGGTACCTGCTTGATTCCTGACTGCATTATGATGTCTGTAATGATGAGAAAGGTAAAAACAAAAAAGACATTTCCAATTTGGCAGATGCTCTGTAGTATTAACAGTGAGTCCAACGATTTCAAGGATAAAAATTCTTATATGCCTAGTGAACTGAAAAAAGTGCTATCTCTTTCTGTATATTACAGGAGAAGATTCTTAAAAAAAATATATATATAAATTAAGATACCAAATTTAAACTCATTCTTTGCCATCAGTTTGAAATCAAAAATTGTCACTTCTTTCCTTGAGACATCCATTTTCATTGAGAGTGGCTCTTGCCTTTCTGGTATTACTCTGTTATTTCTCAGCAATGTAGTCAGCCTCTACAAACCATTAATGAATATATTTTTTCATCCAGATATTAATTTTCTGGTATAAGACAGTCTTATTCCCTAAATCCTTTAGACCTGACACTCAGTTTATATGCACAACAGGTCTTTGACAGTTCTGTATTTCTTTCTAAAGCAGAAAGTCAAGAGGAAATAAAAATAAATTCTTATGTCTAAGTATTTAAAAATTACTCTGGTCTAGATGTCACTAAGGCACAAATGTGATAGTACATATTTAAAAAGAAATCACCAGATGCAGAATACAACATTCCAGACACACCAGATTGTATTCTGATTCACACGAGCCTTTTGTCTGAGTAATTTACTCTCCTGGGAGTTAAGGGAAATCGAGTGACAATGTTTCAGTTTTCTACTTTACAACTTATTGAGGTCCCCAAGTTCATATTTCCTTACACTCTTCTTTTGTACTCACTGTGTTTGTCAGAAGACATGTGTGAATGAAAATACATCTGAAGTCTGCATTGCTTTTGGGGCTTGGTTCAAACAGGATTAGCAGCCATAGAAGGATCTCAGCAAAGGTTTCCATGATTTCCAGTTACATCATTAATGAAGACCTTTTGAACATTTTGGTCTTCTGCCTTTCATGTGAAGAGAAATAATAATCTTGCATTTGAAAAACATTTTGGTATTGCCAGGGATGTAGACATTAATCACTGTTATACCTCTTTACAGAGTAAGAAATAATATACCGTTTAACAGAAGAACCATGCTTTATTATATTTACAACAATGGAAACTAGAATATGACATTTTTATTTAAAAATCAAACCACAGAATCAGTTTTGATTGCAGTATTTTGTACTGAAAATAAGAATAAGAAAGCAATTAAGTATTCATACTCATGGTCTCACACAAACACCTTCCATGGTGAGCCTGTTTATGCAACTGAGGATGCCATACAATTGCTTTTATTACCTTCTTATAAAACAGCCTGTATAAAACACTTTTTTTTTTATTGTTTCTTTGTGTATTGTTGAGCCTGTTTGCATTCTAAAGGGCTTTGCCTCATTAAAGCAATTACCATAAACTTGCTGTAGTTTGGTTTTTTTTTTCCCTTCTCCCTCTGAGCACTAGAAATATCCATAAAGAGCTCTTGCCCAGCTGGGATGTTCTGTGTCTCCCAAGGCTAGCAGTGGGAAGCTTCATTCTGAGGACAAAAAAAAATCTGCAGAGATTTTCTTTAGCTGGAGCATCAAAACAGCAGTGAGCCTGGGCAGGAAGGGGGTGAATGGGGTTGAGCTCTGCCAGCTCTAGCAGGGCTCCTGACCTCTCTCTTTTTGACACAGGCGCAAGAAGAGTGGAGACTTTCAAATACCAGTTTTGTCATGTGAGGGGAGGAAATAAAGGAAAGGTGGATGGGTTTGTTGTACAGTAAAATTTTGATTGATTCTCTTATGGGTTTTGTGGTTTTCAAGGGGGCAGGGCCATTGCTCACCTGCCCACGATAGTCCTTACCCTCTGCATGCTGTGAATCAGATGGGAAGGGACCTCCCGTTTCTCCCTTAATACCTCAGGTACAACTGCTCAGCTGGTGAGATGTAAGATGTGTAGAACTCCTGTCAAGGATTTTTAGCAGTTTGTTTCCTACCACTGCTGAGGGATGAAGAGAGAGAACTCTCTAGGGTTGCACCTGGGTGAGCACAAATACGAATTGACCGAAAGCATGGTGAAAACAAAGGCAGAGCTTATCCTATGGAAAGGTTGATGAAATAGTCTAAAAATAATTTTCCTTGGATCAGCTTAACAAAAATTTCTTAGAAAAATCAAGACTCACAGGTAGAGGAACCTGTTGAAGATCTACAGGTAAAGGTGACAGGGAACACAGATGGCTGGAAGGTTTTTGAAATAAAATCCTCAAATCAGAAAATGCTGATTTGTCAAACTCAGAACTTTTAAAGTGAAGATGGTTATAAGTTCAGTGAGTTTCTGGTCCAAGTAAAAGACTTTCATTTGCTGTCCCAGGGCAGCCAGAACTCTCTGGATCGGATATTCAGGTTCAAAGCAGCAGACCACATGTAGGATTATAATCTCTTTGAGGTGACCCAGGGACACGGAAATCGGCATCACACAGTCTGGGTGGGTTCTGGGCTGCAGTCTGCTTCAAAACGAGAGCTTCTCCTGCTGGAGGTGCTCCAGTTTGCATAGATGCCAAGGCTTTCATTAGGCAAGAGAGTGAAAAAGCCTGAGTTGGCAGTCCAGGAATTACATTACCATGCTGAGAGGAGCAGATGGAAGTCAAGGTCTCTTCCCAGGCTGACATGTCCTTACTTGTGTGTAGTGAAACTGCTGCAGCCAGGGAAATGAGCAAGAGCATCCCGCCCTCTTCCAGCACACTGAGCTCATCCTGGGTTACTACAGATTTTATTCTGTTTTTTTTTTCTTTATAGAAATATTTTTACCCAGTTCTTCAATGGCTCCAATGAGAACCTTAATCTCTGGCTATTGACTGCTCAGAAAGGACTTTTTGAAAGGACTTAGTAACATCCTGAAGTAGAACAGCAGTGAGACCATCTTGAAATTGTGAGATCTTCCACTCTGCAGGGAAACCATTTTTCCTACCTAGCTCTAGTAAGGAACAGTTCAATGAAAAATAGAAAAGATTTTAACACCAGGAAAGTATATAGCACTCAATAAAAGAGCCCTTTATTTTCAGGAGTACACAGAAGTAGGATGAATCTCTTGATATCTATTGAAATCCTAAACAGAGGTGCAGGGAGAATTAGACAGCCTGCAGTGTGCTCAGGGACAGCCCCAGGGGAGGAAAGCCATGATAATTACTGCTGTCAAACAACATGCAGTGCCATATCCACAGAGGTTCTTCCTTTCAGATTGCAAGCTGAGGCAGTTGGAGATGCTAGAGCTTATTTCCCACCATTCCATGGTCTCTTCAGTCCTTCACTTCTACATGAAGGAATTCTAAAGGCTCAGTGGTGCAAGTAGTTGCCTGACCACAGTGGCTGTTGTGTCCACTGTGGTGCTGTGATGAAATACATGAGAGACAGCGTCACATCAAAACCTGATGGGCCTTCTCAGGAAGCCAGTAGAGAACCATCTGTGTATGAATGTAAGAAAATGAATTTAATCCTGCTTTCCTGTTTCACACAAACTCCCATTTAACTGGAATATTACCACACCACATGGGCTTGGGCCACCACAAAGAGTAGGCTAACTCTGCTTGCCTATTCCAATGGTGATTGCAAAGGATTAGCCCAGAGTCTATAATCTCTCTCCTTTCCTGGTGAGTAGTTGCTGGTGCTGTTGGCTGTAATCCCTGTGAGGAGGTGCTGAACACCTACCTTTCAGCATGTGACTCCAGATCTCTATTCCTTGAATAAACCCAAACCATAAACCCATGAATTGTTCCTTTCTTTATGATCATATAAGTTCTTATGCAACAGAATTCCCTGCAAGTACCCACACCAGTTCTGAGTGCTCCTTAGCATTTTTCTTTACTGTGGTTATATTACTCCAATGCAAATCGTTCAAAACATCTGCATTGTTATCAGAGCTGCTACAATTTACATGTAAGCAACAATAACTGTGTCCTGCACCTTTAAAAGTACTCATGCCAGCCTCACCTCTTCTTATCTTGACACCATCACGCTGCTTCACTACATCTAACTCTAAAGAAGTGGCTTGTATTTATTTGTTGGTTGTCTCAATGATTTTGGAAGCTGCCAGTGACTTTCCTAATTCAATAATGCTGCTACTACAGCATTAATCATTCATCATATCCTGAAAGCAAAAGTGGAGTGATTTAAGAACAAAAGGATTTAAAGAAAAATAAACACATGACCCACTGCGGCTGCTTTGGGGAAAGTAGCAATATATGCATGGCAAAGGCAGTAATGAATAGCATCTGCTTTATCTGTGGAAGAGAAAACAGTGTAGACATTGATCATTTCTCAAAAAGAGTGGCTTTGACCAAAAACATGGAGGAAAGCCATCCAGAAGCTATTTTGTGCAAATGAAGTGCAGATTTGTGTATATGAGTCCATACACCATTTGCTGTTTCCTTTCATTAAAACCACAACATTAGCACTGGAAAATTATTATAATGGTTACAGTCAAAGCCACTGTAATGCTCAATTCTCAGAGAACTCAGCGAGTGAAGGGGAGGAAAAAAAATCCTTCCGATCTCAAAGAAGTGTGCTTTAATGTAATGAAGCTCTGGTGGAAGTGGCTCAGGTATCTTATCTTTGCATGTTCCTACCAGCTTATTGTGCAACTCATTCATTGCATCCTCAGGGCCATGCAATGACACAATGGGATTTCTCAAAGCACCCTATTACCACCTCCGTTTCCTCCTATTGAAGCCAAATCCTGCTCCTTTCAGGATGATCTACAGTGGGCCAAGGTAATTCGTGGTGTGCCTTGGCTGGCTTTCTCTCGAGGGTTATTTTAGCCCCCTGGCTCCCAGAGGCAGAGTTCTGGAACCCTCCCAGCAGCTACACTGGCCTGGGGTCTGACTAGAGCTTCACACTAACCTTGTTCCATGCCCCTATCCGTAGACAAGCAGAAGGAGGCATGTGAGTTGTGCAACCTAATACCAGAGGGAATGTCTTTGCTTTGCACTCTGACATATTCATACATGAAGGGCTTCTGCTCAGGTATAACATTTGCAATAGCTGTGCCTGTGAGGGGATTGCTCTGCTGAGATGCTCACAGGAGGAGGGCTGCAGGGTAGAACCCCATGTACCCCATGACAGTGATATCCAGCCTTAGAG
Organism: Phylloscopus whistleri; assembly: GCA_017589585.1. NCBI lineage: Eukaryota > Metazoa > Chordata > Aves > Passeriformes > Phylloscopidae > Phylloscopus > Phylloscopus whistleri. The sequence continues at coordinate 1,553,170 of JADMLD010000183.1, forward strand.
CAGCTGACTAAGGAGCTCTTCTTTTTTCCCTATTGTTGTGTTGCCTTGTTGCTCACTTTCGTGCTACGAGGCAGCTCCTCCCAAGATTGCACAAGCTTTCTGCGTTGGGCCAGAACTTTTCTCTCAACAAAACTAGAAGCAAAACCTCCACTTGCCTCCATGGCAACAGACATGGAGCCCAGGCTCCACTCTGCCTACAGCTGTCCAGTGAAATCCTCCTCATATCGCCCTTACAAGCCATTCTGTTCCCTGGAAGTGCTCAGAACCAGCCCCCCACCCAAGCCAACACAATCCTTGTTATCAGGAGCAGCCACTGCAGTGCCCCTCGAAACAGGGGACTTTTCACACACAAACCTTTCATGATACTTTCAAAGCTGCAGTGTCAGAAGACTATTAGCCAGTTTGCTACTCAAGTTATCCACCTCTTCGCTCATAAGATGATTATAAAGGCAAAAGGGCAAGTGAAATTTTTTGGCATCGCTTTTAGACCTTAGTTGGGTGAATGGCTGGTCCCATGAGCTGACTCCCTTCTTGCCTCCTGTAAATGTGCAGCCCTGTGCCTGAGCATAGCTGGGGTTTGGCACACTAATGCTCCACCTCTGCATTGCTGGGAGAGGCCACTGAAAATATACAATCCCCAGACGGGAGCGATTTAGTGAAATTAAAAACAGACAGGGGGCATTGAAACAAGGAGGTGTCAAATGTTCCCCCTGCCCCACCAAGATTTTGATGTGGCTGCTATGTATACCTGTCTGTCTCCTCTTCACCGCTGTCTAAGTTTGAAAGTTAAAATGCACAGAAGGAGTGGAATTAGAGCGAAGTCACACACCCCCTCACAGACACACACATGCGCTTTTAATTGTCTGTTATTACCAGTTAATTTCAGCTTGTCCAGAGGCAGGAAGAAAACAGCCTATAGTGGGTCTTGGGCCTCCAGAGGTATTGTAAAACATAACATCCAAAGGCCTTCCTTGACTCCATTGCTTCCTCTAGCCCACAAAGAATGTATTAATTCACATTGTTTGATTTTTCCAGATGCCGCTGCTTTCCCACTGTAGTCCTCCTATTTTTTTTTTTTTTTGTTAAAAAATGTACTTTAATGCATGAGTGAGTGATAATGGTGCTGCCTTTTGGCAAAGAACAAGCAAGAGGAAAATTAAGAAGTCAAGATAGCTTTTTACAGTCCCAAGTAGCTGCATGTCTCAGAATAAGAATGCTTTATTTGAATATATCACAAGCTTGAAGGCTTCAAGGGAATCACAGCATTGCTTGGGCTCACAGGAATTGAAGGGGGAGCTAAGAAAGGTTTTTATTACATAAGGTTTTCGAAAGTTATCTATTCTTCATGTCCTTTTCCGTAGTAGTAGTAATGGTACGGAATATGAAACAAAGGTGTCACTGAAGCAAGGCAATAAATTAAAAGCAAATGACTACCATAGAGTATAAATCTACCACTGCCAAGTAGATTTGCATTTCCTTATTACTGGTGGGAATAGGAAAAATTCTAGGAGATAGAAGACATAATATTTAAAGCATTAGGATTGTGCTTAGACTACCAGTATTTAAAAATACAAGGATAATTTGGGATTTGTGAGCCAGTGGGAATCTTATCTGCACCCATTAAATTCATCAAATGGCACGTAAAAATAAAATAGTAACAAGAGTAAGTGAGCAGGAATATATGAGTTTGTGCAGATTTTGACAAATCTCACTTTGCCTCCCTAATCTCTTCGAATATTTGCTGTTGTCCACAGAAGGGTGGACAGAGGTGAACCAGGAACCCACTTCTCTAGACTTCCATTAACCTCTAAAAAATTACACACATGAATCTAAGGAAAAAAAAAAAACCAAAAACCCACGGCATCATGCAGGTTAAGCTGAATATTTCTGTCAATCAAAACCATCTGGAACATAGGAAGCAAAGTACTTTTTATAGCTAGTGAGTAAAAATTACTCACATAAAGATTAAATGGCCAGCTTTTGCCAAAGTAAGAGGTTTACTATTGAGATGCTCCATTTATTGGGATCAATGTCATTACTTACTATCCTGTTATTACTATATTGCTATTACTTCTGTGTTTACTATATAATTGGGCAGTGTGATGAAAATTATTAGCAATATATTTTTTTTTGCTGTGTGAAAAGACCATTTTGAAGAGGTTTGTGTAGTTGCAAATGGATCAGTAATTTAATAAATTAAATAAACAGTAATAAAATGGCAACTAAAATTCAGTGTTGATAAAATATTTATACAGCCAAAAAGGAAAAAAAAAACCCACCCACCTTTTTTCAAAGACTTCTCAAGCACTGATTTAGAGGGGATCCTAGTTGGCAGTTCATTGAGATACTCTATTAATATGGAGCTGTGGGTTAAAACCCTTGATGGGATTTAATGGGATGGATAAGGAGCAGAACAGCAGAATGCTCTTACATAAATCACTACCACCACTTCCTCCAGCACTGCATAGGTGGGACTGGCTGTTCTGGCTGCAGAAAGAGAGTGCATTTGGAAATGAACTCAGAAATTACTCTGACTCATTGGTGGAGAAATTGGAAAGCTGGGATTTGTTGCTCTTTGAAATGGAGAGAAAAAGAAAGGGACATGATAAAAGTAGAGAAAATAATCAATGTTCCCTTTAACACACAGCAAAAAGAGCACACTTGATGAAAATAAAAGGCAGCTAAGTCCAGACCACTAGCAGGCAAGTTTCCTGCTTCCTGAGGGCTCACATAGACCCTGGTTTTGCCAGAGGATACCAGAATTCAACAACAGGATCTCAACAAACTCTGAAGAAACACTGAGCTTCTTTTTGGGCAACGATGCTATCTGCAGTTACAATAATTAATGCCAAGAAAAACAGCATTAGAGAAAAATATAGAAACTTGTAGTTAAAGCCAGCACTCATTGTTTTAGGGATTATTTTGCAATCTTCATTGGACTGTTGTCAGGGCAGGTAATGCATCATGCTATTCTCAGGTTGGCCTAGAAAAGCAATTTTCATATTATTGTCTTGTCTAAACTATAAATATGCATTTTTTGGTCAGGCCATCTGATAGCAATTATCAGTTTTTACAGCAATGGCTTTCCTCCTATACATTTTTATATAGAAGTAAATAAATAGGGTTTTCCAGATGGAATTTTGAGCATGATTTCTCTCTGATGAGCTGCTGACAAATACATATGCATATTTTTAATTACTATCCTCATTTTAAAATCAGACTGGTTCATTAAATGATGGAAAATGGCTCAGGAAAGACAGGCAGTGCTTTGAGCCCGCTGCTTCTGGAAAATGGTTCAGGAATGTCAGGCAGTTCTTTAAGGCCTCTGGTTCTGTTCCCTAACTTTTTACAACACACAGGATCTGGGATCCAGACAGATAGGACACTTGGTATCTTTTCTTTTCTTCAAATACTCTGTATTTAAAATACTACTCCAGTGGTTTCTGACAACTGCTTAGGGCAATTTTGCTTAGCCTAGCGGAATGTCCTGAAAACTACTGGCAATGATTTAGCTCCCAAAATTGGAACACATTTAGCAGAGACAGAAAGCCTATGAACAAATAATGGACAAATGCCAGAGTAAATAAATGTGGTTCATGAGCTGTGGTCAGAAATGTCTCTCTTTCAGTATGCAGTGCAAATCTTTTGCCAACATTTACCATAAAGTTATTACACAAAGCAGTTTTTCCTCTCAGTAAGACAAACTCAATGAAAGACTGCTTCTAGTCTAGCAGCCTCCCATTAAGGCTCTGATAGCCTGTCATGCCACGAGGAAACCTGGGTGCAGTTGGGTTGCTTCAAGCTGCGCTTTTGATTTTGTTACTCAGGCTTCTGTACAGAGAGAGAGAGGCAGCAGGAGAGACCCTCCCCACACTTCAGCACTCCTTTAGGAGACCATGGAGAACCACAGGGCAAATTTTAGGCATCTTGTCTCCCAAGCCCACCTCTTGGCCTGGCTGCACAAGTCCTCTTAAAGCACCTTCTTACACTGTCATTATGGAGAGAGGCATTGCAGGCATCACCACCACCCAGCAGCATCACCTTCCTTTTCAGATGTCCCATCAATGACTCCAAGAGAGGAAAGAGCAGGCATAAATCAATGGCAAGCTATTGCTGATGCTTCTTCCTGAAACTCCTTCATCATTTGTTGTAGGCTGATTTCAGATATTTGCATTATCAATAAGTGATGGTTGCTGGATGTGGGTCGAAGTGGACAGAACTTCTTTCCTCTCTTGTCTTTGGAGGAACTGACTGACGTCACCTTTAAAATTCTGCAGAAGAAACCAAGAATTTACAGAGCCTCTCTGTAGCCATAGGAACCCTGATTCCAAAGCTAAACAGCCAGAGGTGGCTGGGTTTGGCTGCTCTCCCACCAAAAATGCCCTTCCCAGCTACCAACTTCCCATGTAAGAACAGAAGAAAAAAAAAGTTTAGTGGAAGGGCTTGCCTCACACTCAGGCAGTTTGGGGTTGACCCAACACCAGGATAAAATAGATGAGGAAACTAAAATGACATTGTTCTGCTCTGCATAGTTTTCCTTGTACTAATCACTGAAAATGCAGAAACAGAGACTAAATTAATTTTGTGTGTTGCCTATGGATCTTAAGCCTCAGTTGAGTGTATCAGCTCAGGTACAGTGCCATATGGAATGATTTTCAGCTCCATCCCTTGGCGTGTGAATGAGAAAGCATCTGGTTGAAGAAGTGCAATTTGAATTTTTGTATAAGATCTTGCCCCATCTCCCTTTTCACACATGAAGATATATAACCACGCACCCAATATTTAGAGAAGCATGTGAGTCAGACCAGAACAGGAATCTCAACTGAAATAGTTAAATAGGAATCCTAACTAAAATAGTTAATGGGAATCTTATAATTTACAACTTTATGAAATCCTTAATAAATACTGTTCTAGCAGTTTTCTGGATTTTCACCACTGACAGGATCCAGGCAAACAAAGCTATATAATTTTGATAACGCCAGATAGAGGCCAAACTGAAGTTATAGGGAAAAACTGTCCTGCTTTTAAAATGTGGAATATTTCTGTATATGAAAGTGTCTAAACCCACCCAAGCATTCTCTAACAGGGACTGAATGAATTTGCTCTACCCTAACCCCATTCCTTTAATGAACATGCATCATTCTGTGCTGTGCCCGGCAGATGTAATAATAGCAATGTCTGGTGAGCTTCTGCAAGGAGCCCTGCAATGAAAGCACCTTCCCCTCCCGCCAAGTTAAAAGAGAACAGGCTGACATGTATTGGAAATGCACAGGCAATATAATGATAGCAAATTGCTTTGGAAAGAAAAAGGTTCCGCAGCGCACATGTCATTTCAATCCCCAGCTCAGAGGCAGTGCTTCAGCTCCATCCTTTGTGTCTCCCTCCAGACCTACCCCCTCCCTCACCCCTGCCTTTGGGGAGAGCACTCCCCGTGCTGTAGATCAAAAGCAGCATCTTCACTACAAAGGAGGAGAGAGCTCATGAGTCCGTACTGCGCCCCCCCTCCCCAAAAGTGGGAGCTTTGTTATCCTCTTCATCACTCTTTTAAGAGCATATTGGAAAAATTCATTCCTTTTGGTCCCTCCTGATGAATTCCTCTGACTGGGACATTCCTGCTAGTGCCTGTTTCCCTGTTCAGCACTGTCCAGGCTGTGCCATGAGGCTTTTGTCACAACAATGGTTCTTCTGAGATGGTGACAGAACATCATCTAACACCCAGGAAAATGGGGCTTAGCCATTATTTCTAGAATATATTTAAGCCCTTTGGGAGGTTGCTATTGAAATGACTATCCTTTTTTTTTTTTATTATTATTCTGATATCTAGCAAAATATAAAAATTGTCTGCTAGCCTGAGGAGGAGCTTGGGTTTCAATATGTCGAGTGGGTTGCCACTGTGGGTCCGGAGCTGTCAGGAAAGAAGGGGAAGTCATCTTATCCCCTCATTTATCCCTTTGGACACATTTTTCATTCCCCCCTCTACTTCCTTGACCCTTGGGTTGTGTTTGTGCAATTCCAAATGCATTTTACAAAGCACTGGTTTTATTTTTGCTCAAAACTTTTCAGCTTTTTCAGCTGTGTGAAAAAATCCCAATTGCGAAACAGCGTAAATCACACTCCTCCACCTTTCTGATGTGCAGTGCAGTCAGAGTATCTGGACATTGTCAGGGCATTGTAGCCCGTATCCCAGGGTGACTTTGTTATAAGAAAGGAGTTTAATTTTTTCCTCTTTTGTAACCTTGTGAAATTTCCACATTAAAAAGCAATCACATCTTTCAAACCAGCAATGATTGTGTTTGGCATCATGGCTGCAAACCCCCAGTGTGCAGGGCTGAGCTTGTTTTCACTAAAATGAAATCAGCTTTCAAAATAAATGATCTGCAGCAACATTATATTCCCCAAATCTTATAATCCTATTAACAAAGTTGATTTTTTCCTTTTTTTCCTTTTTTTTCTCTTTTCTTTTTTTTTCTTTTTTTCTTTTCTTTTTTTCCCCATTGCCACCAGACTGACAAGGTTGGCCCTGTTTCAAGGGGTACAGACAGAAAGTCAGTTGAGGATGTAGCCAAGACATGCACTGTAAGCCGAGGACCAGCCCTGCCAGGGCCTGTGGTTAGAAGCTCTTAACGACTATTGTAAGCCCTTAAACATAATCATCTGTATTTCACCTCCACCTAACGTGCTTCATGTGTAGCATGTTTATCTGTTCACACAGCCTTTCAAGAGACTCAACAAGCAGCCCTGTTTGCAGAAGCGAGAGGGGAACGGGCTGCCTTGGCTCTCCCCATGAATGAGGCTTCTATCAAAAATGACACGGCAGTGCCAATGTGGTGAAGGGAAATGTCTCCAAAGTAGCCTGGGCAAAAATCTCTTTGCCAGAAGTGGAAATTACGTGGTAATATCAAAAGGCAACTTTACTTATATATAATTCCAGGTTTCTCTCCAAGTATTTTTTTTGGAAGAAAGTCAGAAGGACTCAGTCTTCTGCTGCTTTTGCTGGTCCTGCCTCCCGTACCCTTCCCACGGAGGGGACTGGGCGCCCCTCCTCTCACAGGCACAGGGCACCTTGGAGTCACTCTGTTGTTTTAAACCCTGACTAAAAAGGTGCAATAATTGGCCTGGGAGGTAGAAATCCTCGTGATCATGGCAGAAGTTTTATATTCCTTTTTGGATCAGGAGGGAACAAACAGAAAGTGCTGAGACCATACAGAAGGAGCATGGGAGGATCCCTGTTCTTCTGTGACAATGTTTATTTGGCAGTTGCACTTGTTGAAAAACTGGGTCCCCCTGCAAAACCCATGTTTCTGAGGGGTGATAGCTCCCAAGGGCACAGTGGCTCAGCAGCTACTGTAGGCTGCCAAGTGCTAGGGTGCAGAATTTGTAATGAAAAGGTGTCAGGCCCCTCCAGCTGCTCTTGGGGTGCCCGGCATAGCCTGGAGAGAAACCTGGGATGCATGGGATCACCAAAGCAAAGACACCCCTGGCCCTCCCAGACACGTTTTACTGCAATGAAATGCTGAATGGGGAATGTAAACATTGCTTTTATTTTGTAACATTTTCTTTTTATTAGTTCATCAGGACAACAGTGGTTTCCTTAGGCTGTGGATCTGAAGCTGACAGGGCCCTGCAGCTGCAGGAGTGTGAATCTGGGCACAGCAGCCTCTGTCAGAAGTTGTCTGCAGTTGAGATAGCAGCTGCCACCTCCCTCAGAGCCACTGCTCCCTCCCTTGTTTACTAAGTGGCTTTGCAATAGCTTTATGTGAAATTTAAAGCCTTAAAGTAAAAACATTAGATTATGAAGTAAACAGGCACAGTCCTCTCTGTTAAAACATAGCACCTGCTTCTCCTCTCCTCACCTCTTTGCTAACAGTGCCAGCTGAAACGTATTTTTGACAAATCACATCAGGTCAGATCTGCGGCCACTGAAAGCCAGGGGAGATGTGCTGCTGATGATGTTGGGAGCCCCTCAATCAGTATTGCAGTCCCAGTTTTTAAAAAAAGCAGTGCTGAGATCCCCGGAGTAATAAGCTTGGTTTGAAAATTGGGAGATTTTTAGGCCTAGGAAACAGGGACTTTATTTTATCTGAGTTTTGATTTTTAAGCCTCTAGAAGATTACATGGCTGAGCTTTGCTGTGTAACCAAGAAGATTTGAGGCTTCAAAAAGTAAACAAAGGAAAGACGATATTCTGCCAGATCACTTCTGCCAGGAGCTGGGATTTCTGCAGGGCAAAATATTCCAAGATTTGTGACAAAATCTCCAGAGCTACAGCATAAATAGGCCCAGAGACCAGTCAAAACATTCACATGTAGCTGCAACAGTAAAATTGCTGTTTAAGCAGGTAATTTCAGGAACAGACTTGAAAATTATTACAGTCTCTTCCACTGTTCTGGTTTTAATAACTGCACATTCCATGCAAATTGCTGTTGGGATGCAGTTAGCCTTCCGATAACAAATAAACATACCTGCTGAAGACACTGTCAAACTGCATCTGCTCACTGTATTCATTAAGTGTTCCTCAGCTGTAGGATCAGATACTGAAATGAATTACATGAATGAGGTACAGATTTGCCTACAGTTTCTCCAGTGCACTCTGCTTAGGCATGGCTTCTTTTCTAACTGGATCTTCTATTAAAATATAAAGTTAGATTTGACAAGCATTCGTAGGCATCTCAACAAACCTGCTGTGGACTTGCCTGCATTCCACTTACAGACATCCTGGTAAAATTACAGAGTAGATTAGTTTGGAAATTACATCTAGATAGTGTCTGTTCCATAGTTTCTTTCATTTTTACAAAAGAAATTATTCAAAAGGCTGTCTAGTTTTATGTACTGAAAGAGTTTTTAATTTCAGTAGTATCATTACAAACACCTAACGCTGTGTATAAAATAGAGCAGATCCCCCCCTCCATCGTTTTTGGGGGATTTGGACCACCTGAAATCTGAAGCTGCTAAACATTGCCTCGCTTCCCTGACTCCCACAGCACCCCCTTCATCTTAGTGCTGGAGCGGGCAGAGTGAGTGCAGACTGCTGAGTACAGAATTAAACATTTGGATAAATATCCTGCTGAACTGGAATCTTTCTGGGAAGGGCTGGATGTGAGAACTGAAGTTCAATGTTGATGCTGGGGTTGTATAATCTTTTTCTTTTCAGAGCTCTTCGCCATCCAAGAACTGGAATTGTTGTGATAACAAACAAATGCAGGCAGGCAATGATTTGGGAGGAAATCAAGGTGAGATTTGGACAGGAGCAAGGGAGACTGGGATGCATCAGTCTCACTTTTTATTTGGGATTGAGTAAACTCAGATTCTTAAGCAGATATGATAATGTGAGTGTATATGCTAATTCCTAACTATCAAGATTTTACCATAAACAATGGTAGAAAAAAGTAGTGGAATAATTATGAAAAATATACTGACATTTTCCTTTTAAGAAATTTCAACTTTTTTCCTGAAGAAACGGTTTTCTAAGGCAATTTACTCAGGCAATAATAGAAGTGTATTTACGTAGCTGAAAAGATTAGTAACTCTCCTGAGAGAAAACAACAGATTCCATCTACTCATCGGAAAACTACCACAGCTTGCAGCTGCAGAGAGAAAGAATAAGATGTGCTGGAGCTTGTGCCAAGAGGAGCTGCCTTGTGCCCCTGCTCACCGGGCTGTCCTCTCCTGGCAGCCCCTCTGCCAGCCTTGACTGCCACGCATATGAGCTGCAGGTCTAATGGCTGGTGTTTGCACTGCAGAAGTGTTCAGTCAGCACAGCATAAACTTATAAAGTGCTCTCCAAACAGGCAGAGGGCTCGATGAAGTTTCCTCTCCAGTTGTTCCAAAGTCCCAGCCAAAAATCTCAGCGGGATTTCCCGGAGGAATTGCAGATCAAGAGCAGCAGAGCTGCAGCCAAACACCAAGGCTGGAGGTTTGTGTATTTGCTGCTTTCTTCCTTGGACTGCTGGGTCAGACCCCACTTGTGGGTTAGCTGAGACTGTCACTAACCCTGCTTGGCCACTCTCACCGTAGCCTTTGCCATGATCTCCTTTCCTCTGTCAGCTCTCTCACGGCAGTCCCACCATCTTTCATTGTTTGAAAGGGAACCTCTAAAGGGTATTTTTTTAAGGCTCAGTGCCTAGAGCCAGTTAATTGCATGATAATCTCAGCTTTTGTTTAAAAAGAAATGTGCTAAGTCCTCATGATGGTGGGGAGAAGATTGTACATTTGAATCTTTGGGGATTGTAGAAGGCAAATAAAAACGTCTAGTGTGTGTATATATATATGTTTGGAGGTGGGAGAGTAGCACGTTACAGCATCACAAGATTGGCAATAGCATACTTTGTTTCCAACAGGACTGACTGTTTTCTCTTGGCCCTTGTTTATTTCTGCAGCCTGGTGTGCTTGTGGCTTGGCAAATAAGTCTCTCTGGACCATTGTAATATTTTATTGGTGCATATATAACTATTGGAACAACAGCTGTAAACCAGAAACAAATTCTTATTTTCTTTTTGTTTCATACTCTGGCATGGTAGATATTATAGCCTTGGTATTTTCTGAAAAGGCAACACAAAGTCTTACGTTTCCTGGTATGAAAATTATGGGTACAGGAAACAAACACCTCCAATCAGTGGCCTTTTAACCTAATGGCCCTTTCTAAGGTGGATGACTTTAATACCTTTCTGTGCTTGCAAGGCCACATATTTCTCTCTGATTCTTACTCTAAAAGCAGAGGTCATGTTAGGCCAAATATGATTGTCCTCAGCTAGATTTTATCTCCTTTCAGTGGTAGGAGAACAAGCTTCCAAGAACTCTGTCTGGAGGGCTCACTACCTTTCTGGCACTTTCTCACTTATGGAGCTGTGGTTTTCTGCTATTTCCTCCTTCTGCTTCCAGTGCTTTTAGATGATAACAAAAGTCAGTTCTTCACCATCAGCACATGCAAAATACCAAAGAGCATGAAGAGGTGCAGAGGTGGGAGAGAGGGAGAGGCTAGGATTCTGTGCCTCACATCGGCTCTGTGCTCAGGAATGACATTGGGAATTCAGAGAGCTTTGCATGTCATATTTCCACCCTACATCCGAAACAGAAGGGTCACCCTGGTTGTTGTTTCTGGTTTTGTAGATGTCAAGGTATTAGTACAGAGCAGCTTTCTGGAATACAAGGTCTTTCTTATACTTTGTCCCATCACATAAATTGTTGTACTTCAGAGAAACCCTTAGGTATTGAGGCATGCTAAGATGGGATCATGAAGTGTTCAAATGATGGGAGGGTCATTGTGCTGCAATACCCAAGACAGGTGCCTGTTGAAATTTGCCATAGATACTTGAGGGGAGGTCAGCAATGACCAAACTTCACCAGCTACAGACACATAAACATGAGAAAAAATCCAAGACAACCAAAAGTAACACTGTATAAAGCAGTAGATATCTTATGAAAACATGACAGACCCAGCTGGAGAGAGGACTGACTGCTTAGCTAGAGGTGATGGGGATTCTTCAGTAGTCCTTATGCTTGCACAGTCTGCTACTTACTAGCCTTGCTCCTCTTCCTGAGGGAGCTTATAAGGCTGCTAGCCAGGCAGAATGCAAGGGGAAGAGTTCATCATATTAAAACCTATAAGCTGGCACCAGGGGACCAGGGATGAATGTTGTAATGGATGTACTCTAAAGCTGTTGTCACCCATGATTTGAATTATACGTTATAGGAATTACTATAGCAAGAACCACATAAAGAAGTGGAGGACAAGTCTTAGGAGAAGCAGTACAAGGGCAGCAGTGAGCTGACCTGAGCTGGATTTGGTGCCCAATGACACATGCTAAAAAAACCACTGCCTCTCCTGTCCTAAGTGACCCTCATGACAGATGGAACCCAAACTCATGGACCAAATTAACTCAATGGACATTTTGTGGACACTTTATGGGCATTTTATGGACATATATTACAGGGATGGTCCATAGACTAAGGGAACTATATATATTCCATCAAAAGATGGGTAGGGGGTGGGGCTTAGTGAGGATGTATTGGAAGGTGTGGGATCATGACATAAATGATATAGTATAAGGGATGGAGAATGTGCTGGTTTTGGCTGGGATAGAGTTAATTTTCTTCATGGCAGCTAGTACAGGGCTGTGTTTTGGATTTGTGCTGGAAAATGGTGTTGATAATTCAAGGATGCTTTAACTATTGCTGAGCAGGGTTTGCAGAGTCGAGGCCTTTTGTGCTTCTCACCCCACCAGACCAGCAAGTGGGTTGGGGGTGCACGAGGAGTTGGGAGGAGACATGGCCAGGACAGCTAACCCAGGGGATATCCCTTAACATAAAGTGTCATGCTCAGCATATAGAACTGGGGGGAAGAAGATGGAAGAGAGGGATGTTTAGAGTGACGGTGTTTGTCTTCCCAAGTCATTGTTACATATGTGGAGTCCTGCTTTCCTGGGGACAGCTGAACAGCTGCCTGCCCATAGGAAGCCGTGAATGAATTCCTTGTTTTGCTCTGCTTGCATGTGCAGCTTTCGCTTTACTCATCAAAATCTCTTTATCTCAGCCCATGAGTTTTCTCACTTTTACCCTTCTGATCCTGTTCCCCATCTCATTGAGGGATGAAGTGAGGGGGAGAGAGTGAGCAGCTGTGTAAGGCTTAGTTACTGTTAAACCACAACACACTCCTTCACTAAGTTGGCAGTGTTTTGTTCTCTACATTTTCCTTGCTGTTTATTCTCTCCTGAGCATGTAGTGCTGTAGAGACACAGCTTTGGTGGTTGAGCAGCAGCCACAGGGGAAACACAGGATATCCATGAGGGTGACACTGGTCTCTAAGGGAGGTGTGATTTATGGGATCAAACTCCTTTCCTGTCAGATTAGTGGGAGGAAAGCAGACCCCAGTGTTGCTGGAAAACATTCTGACAAATCTCAGTGAGTGGTTTCTTGGCCTCAGTGTGGGCTTTCTTTCCCGCTTAAAGGTACAATTTTACTCTTAAACTGTGAATTACTTTGCTCAGGAATTTCTACCTTATACCTTAAACATTGATGGCACTTAATAAATAAAGTATTGCCTCTCTTCTCTTCTGCTCCCCACTTATTTTTTTTTCTTTTCTTGTTGATAGTTTGCTCTCAGTTCAGCTGCAGAACTCATATGTACCTTTACTCCACACAATCTCTGATCACCTCTCAATCTTCCTCTGTAATAACTTCTCCCTTTGAGTTGTTCATTTTCAGTGCAAGAATCTATGTGGAAAGTGACATGACAAAAGGAGGCCAACTGGAAGCAAGGTAAAGGTGAAAATGCATGGGATCAGCTGTCTTGCTTTTCTTCAGTGCTTATTTATTAAAAGGCTCTGTATTTAAAACATAGGAGAAGCTTCTGCAGAACACAGCACCTCCTGCACCAGATAATCTAAGGCTGCAGAAAATGTAGTTGATAAAACTGGTTTAAATTTCATACCAAGTATGCTCAAATTTTAAGTTGTTCATTAATTTTAGATGGAACTTCTCTTAATTTAACATTTACCTGCTTGTCATTTGTTACTACTTCATTAAGAAATAAACTGAGATCTGACACTGAGTATATAAGGGGGTCTCTGTCCCAAAGAGCTTCAACTCTAGATACACAAGACAGTGCCAGCTGGGAATGGAAACAAATAAATAGATGCAGGAATTTGTCCTATGACAAATGGCAGGACAGTAGCAGTGATGTGATAAGAAACTGAGTCTCTTAGCACCTAAGTCAATGCCCTTTTCACTGGGCTACAGTAATAACAGCAATGACTCCTGCTAACAGGGAGGTAATTTTGGTATTCATAGCAAGATTAACCAACACACCATGTCCAGTAGAGACAACTCAGAATTCATATACACAAAGGGCACATTTGTTACAAATTCACTGAATCCTTTTAACCTTTTTCCATTTATGTCTGAATATTAGCACTTGGAAATATGCAGAACTAGGGCTTAACAAGCCTGAAGAGTTAGATTATGGATGTTACAGTGCTCCTTCAGTTTCATTAAATGGCATGCAAGGTAATTATCACTCATTGAGTTTCCCCTCCTCAGAGACAAACCAAAGGGGCTCAATTATTGCGGCAAAATCTAAGAGGAAAAAAGAAGAAAGAAAGTTTAAAAAAAAAAAGTGACAAAAGTATAGTGCAGGTGGACTATTCCAAAGGGACCACCAGGCCATGCAGCCCTGAAAGATAAGCAGTGACTTCACATGGACATGAGTGAGTCTTAATGTCCAGTGATCAGAGACAGCAGAACTTAACTCTTGAATGTGACAGAGGGAAAATTACTACATCCTCACCTTCCTCTCTCTTGCAGATGAAGGACAGCAGATTGCTTGGTGGTCTGGCTCACAGAAGGACTGGGATTCATTTTCATTCACAAGTCCAGTAGCTGTATCCTCTGTAAAGACTTTGAATGCCCTGTGTGGGAAAGCTGCACCAGGTGTAGAGATTCCTGTTCCTGTGATCTGATTTTGTCCAGGAAAAACTTGGAGCAAAACTTTATTTTCAAATAGCTACCATCTAACTGAATTGCTTTTCTGCTAGTGGTAATGGTTGCTTCTTAATCGAAAGATACATTTGAGAATAAAGCCATTGGTGTCCTTTAGGGGGGCAAACCAAAAACTTTAGAGCATTTCCAGATGTTCATTGTATGAACAATACTGTAAGGAAACGATCAGATTTTGAATGTGAAGTTTCAAAGAATCTCTTCACAAAGGAGAGCCATCACAATTTGCCTGTGAGGAAATTGGAAGGGCAGGACATGGCCACCTCCTACTGGATGAGGCTCCCTTTTGTTTGCCTTTTTCCTTTTCTTCTTGCAGATCATTACTTACAATGACAAAAATATTTACCAGATACCTTGAAGCAGGCAGCATTCACAGCAATGCAGAGGAATACAATAAGATTTCCAAATTGTGAGTTTTGTGTTTGACCTCCTGGTTTCCCAGAGCACTTGATCAGTACTGCCTAATCTACAGGGACAAGGCATCAGGGAAAACTCCAGCGTTGTCAGCAAGTGTCCTGGATGACTCTCCAGGTCTTCTTTCCTTGTGTGTTTGAGCATTCTGAAGCACACACCTGGGCATGCTGCAGCACTGCTAAAAGCTCAAGCACAGGCAGAGCAATGTGGGATCTGCATTTGGATGGAGCAGTCTAGAGACATGGGATGAAGATTGATCTAAAATAATGCTTCTTTTCCAGAAGGAGCTGACCACCTTGTAAGACACCAATGGCACACTAAAGCATTTTGGCAAACTTTCAGAGCATACACCTATATCCTGACAAGATGGAGAGATGGAAAGAAGATTGCTAGAGCCATCTGAGTAGTGAAAACAAACACAAGTAGGAGTGAACTGAAGAAATTTTTTCTTCTTACATGTCCTCTCTGTGCATGTTTTCTCTGAGACCAATTGTTCAGCTGCCTGTATAGACATCTGACCTTGAAAATTTGGCCTGAGGACCTGAAAGCACTATTTGTGCTTGAAACACAGACTCATCTTGTCATCATAGCTAGGATTAAAGCCTCTTTCCAAAGATGTGTCCTGCTGAAGTTAAAAGTGTTACACTTCTCAAGGTCTCAACAAAAAGTATTTTCCAAGTGGAATTGGCTGAACCCATTCTACCAGTGATCACTGTACCTAACATATTTACTGTGGAAAAATGACTAGACCACTGAGGAGAAGGGATACAGTTCAAAGACTCAGCTGGTACATGCTCAGATTTCATTGTCTAAGTATAAATAACCCTGTAATAAATGCTTGAATCAAAATTGTGAAACTTAGTTGAGGGTAGTTTCAGGATCCAAACCTAGAACTGCCTAGGAATTTCATGGCTGGTCACTCTTGTGGGTTGCCCTGCCCACAGAAAAAAAATAGGAGAAAAAGGCAGATTTCCAGCCCTGATGCCTGTGTCAGGCCTTGCCAAAAGGAGCAGGCTTGTGGCTGTCACAGCACACTGGAGGTTCAAAGACTTTGGTCACCTTTCCTAACATTTGGACCTTGGGAAGTTGCTTTATCCCCAGGACAAACTCATTTTTCTGTCTGGAAATGGGAGATAATAGTTCTCTAAACAGTAAGAACAAAGTCTGTATATTTCATTAATTTATAATGCTCTATTAAAACCAAATAGAGAAACAAAATCTCCAGTACAAACCTATATCGTCTTCTCAGTTTAAACATAACTTTCTGTGTCCATACTACTTCCTTGAAGGTAGAACTCCACAGAGAAGCCAGCCAGGGTGGTCCTAATGTGATAATTCTGGGTTTCTGGTGGCAAAAAATTCCTTTTCTTTTCCAAAAAAAAGTATTTTTCTTAACATATTGAAAACGAGCCACACAAAGAACAACATTCCCTAATGTTTGCATAAAAAAAGAGATGTACTCATAAAATACAGATGATGGGCAGCTTTCCTGTAGTCACAAGTCAGTGTATTCAAGCACTAACATGCGTTATTTTCTAAAAGTAAATACCTGTATTCAGATCAGCTTTGTCTCAGGATTACTTTTATTAATGATTGAAAATGTAACAACTTCTCTGTCAGCTCTCAGATCCAATTTAAAAAAGATTCAAAGCAAATCTGAATACTGCGAGATCTCTCAATTTCTTTTGAGTTGATTTTTCTCATACATTCAAATTCTTTTATAATTAAAACTCACCAGTATTATATTCTCTATTTATGTCCATGTTATTTGGATATAAATTTCTGTGATTTGGACATGTTATTTATTTGACTGTCAGTGGTCAATAGGATCTACCAGGTCCGCACTCCCATCATAATTGCTTGGTTTATGTCAACAGTTCTCATGATCCCTAAGTGGTCTTCCATTCCAGCACTGTTCAGAGCCACAGCATTTAAACATCTAACATCAGGCAAGGATGGAGCCACTATAGCTAGTAACGCTAAGGCACAAATGAGATTAAGGTAATAAATATCAGATATCAAAGCAGCTTCAAAACAGCATATATCAGAGTCATGGAAAGAAAGAATTTTTCTGATTCATCATCAGCTCCAAAGAATAAAAAGCCTTTCTGACCACTTAAATGAAATATTCTGTTTGATCCCCAAATGAAGTGTTTTATTTTGAAACTGAGATTTTAAAAAGTGTTTTCAATTTTATTTCAAAGTAAGCTGAAAGGCATCTCAAAACAAAAAGTTGGTTTTGCAAAGAAACACCAAGTTTTTATTTTTGAAAATGTTAGAACAAAAGATTTTCATTTTGAGGGAATTTCTCCTCCGTTTTATATGTGAAAATAAGTTGGTGCAATGGGGCATTCCTGGAAAGTTTTAGTGTTGACAAATCTTCATTTTTCATCTAGCAGAGTCCTGGTGAAAAAGTATTGCCCACTCTAATAGGTGCATAATTTCATAAATCAGATGCCATTCCTTCCCTTTCCCAATGAAATTTATATTTTGAAGGCAAATGCAAAGCTCTCCTTAGGAGGAAGACAGCCCTCAGCAGAAGAGGTCTCCAAATATTGCTGGGTCCAAACCCAGGATGAGCCATCCTGCACCGTGAGCTACCGACATTGCATTGGTGCTGCGGGAATGATGCAACTCAAACTGGAGTCTAAAGTAATGTGACAGTTTTCTGTAATGCAAGGTCATTGAAAATCTTCCATATTCTGAAGTGAGACAGGTAAACCCTCAGCTGATGTCACCAAAGTTTAGTTAAAGGCATTTGGTGCCACTGCTGGTGCCACAGGACCTTGGAAGGACAGCACTGCAGCCTTAGATTTGGGACACTCAGTCCTTCTCATGTGTCAGCTCTGGGGACCTTACAGAGGGGTATGAACCCCAGTCTACTCAAGAAATGTAAGATGCTGCAATATACCTACTTTGTTGTACCTAATGATACCATTAGCCTCTTAACTACCTCTAATAGAACTTACAAAAAACTTCAGGATTTGCTCTTTATTTTTTGGAATTACAGTGATTACTTTCCTTGAAATGAAAGTAATTTTGAGATAGGATGAGTTCTATGTTTTCCACAGATTTGGTAGCTGGTGGAAAGTTATTTTCTTCCAGTGACTTGAAGAACAGAAAGGTGATTCCTAAGGATGGGGTGTAAGATACTTAAATTCAAAAGCCAAGCTGAGGGAATTACTTAAAAAAAAAAAAAAAAAAAAAGGTAACTAAGTGATTGGTGTATATTGTTCTTCATTTGAGACTCTGAAAAAGAAAGTCATACCTACCTCTTCTCCTCTACAGAGGTAATGGTTTCACAAGAGTGTTTTATGCCAAGCGTGTGTGTAGGTGTGGATGCTCTACTTGAAGGTTCAGAGGAGAAATTCTTTAGCAACGACAGTGATCATCAGAGCAGCATCTGCCTTTCAGAATTGTTTCCTTCTCTGGTTCCACTGTGAAATACTTTATCTTGTAATTACTGTAACTTATTTGTATCAGAAGTGCCACTGTGAATTAGACTTAGAGACAAGTGTTTTTATCAGCTTCTTCAGTGAAAGAAATGCACCCTGCCATTGGATTCTTTGCCCCATTACAACTCCATCTCTTATCATCCCTCCCAAAAAGATTTGGTTTGGTGCTGGGCAGTGTGAGAACCATGGCTTTGATCTGTAATTTCTGAATGTGTGCAGAATGAATGACTAAGTACTTACAGGTTACAAACTAGAGGTTAAGAATAATATCAAGGCTAGCACACTATGGAGCTTAATTACTGTTCAGGTGATATTGTCCTGAGATGCTTTAGATGCCCTGGAAAGCTTACACTGGGTTTGAGCTCTAAATCTTCTCAGGCTGAGGAAGCTTTGGTGTTTAGGTCTTTCCTGATAGCATGCTAGGCTGATGCTATCAGCATTCCCTCTTCTCTCCTTGTCCCCAAAAAGAGACATGTGTGCACCATCCAAGTCACTGACTCATTTCTGAATCATGCACCAGTACAGGAGGGTGAGCTGCTGCCTTGGAAAAGGACACTGCTTTACAGTGCTTCTGTCTTTGGCAGCTTCAACTGACCACACTGAAGCCTCTCTCTGCTGTGAATTTGGCCATTAGAGTCTGACTGCAGTTGCACCTGCAGCCAGCTGCTTGGTTTTTCAGTGGAGCAGAACCATGTTTCGTGATGTCATTGTTGCTCTTTGGATTAAGCCTCAAGAGACTATTTCCAGGACTGAAGCTGCAATCTGTCATTCATGCCCAGCTTCTAGGTGTGTAAAAAGTAAGAAGGAAGGACATACTGAGCCTCTCCAAATCCTCATGTTGGTGTGTCCTTTTTCATCACTGAATATCAAAGTGCTCAGAGTTAATCCTGCAACTCTTCCTGCAGGACAAACAAGTCTCTGAGTCAATTGCACACACAGAATAGAACTTCTTCCCCTCCAAAATAGGGAGGTGCTTTATTGCAGAAACTCTGCTAAACACACACACTTCCAGCAACCCACTGAAATCAGAGAACAATGACAGGAACTATATTCATGGGGGTTTTTTACCTCTTACCTCTTTGGCAAAAGGAGAGTGGGCGGAGACAGACACTTTGGCTCCACATTCACCTAAAAGCCCTTTCAAATGCCTGGCACGTTGAGCAACATGGAGGCAGCAGTTTCTATCTTCATTTCTGTGTGTTGACAGGGAGAGAGGAGAATTTTAACTGGATCAGCTCGTTTCCTGTGGTGAGGCACAGTTTGCATGGGTGTAGCAGCAGGGAGGTGGATGCACAGCCATGAACAACAGCTGCTGCAACACAGGGAAACAGCAGCAAACTTGGCCACATTTTTATGTGGATGAGCTGATAGCTATCACTCCAAATCCCAAACTGAATCCAAACGTGAGGCCACCACATTAAAGTAGTGTGAAGCTCCTGGTCTGGCTCACACCATCCTGTGATGCACAAGAGATCATCTGCATGAATGGAAAGGTGTTGAATCTCCAAGGACTTTCCAAGGAAGGAAAAGGATTGTTTGGTGAGATTCCAGCCCAAACCACTTCCATACAGGGCCTGTGAACGAGGTCTGTACCATGATGTCTTGCCCATCTCTGTTTTTGCACTCTTTCTCCACTGAAAAATTAGTATTATTTTTCTTGCTTGGACTGCACAGACCAGACCTTGTAGTGTCCTGCCTCTGTGAAGAAAAGGCCCAAGCCCAGGAAGCGGATCTGGTCTAGGGGGAATAGAAGAAAAACTGGCCCTGAGTGGAAAGCTGGAGCATATTCTTGCTTCTAAGACCAATTTGCCAAGACTGAAACATTCTGGAGGCAAAGGGATTACACCAGACATGAACCTGTCCTGCTGTGTTTTGTAAAAAATTGGGTGTGTAGAGTACAGCTGCCTTCAGGCATGTTCAGCCTGCAAAACCTGTTAATCTTGGTAGAAAATAGGATTTACTGCCCTCAAATGCACCACAAGAGCTCTCTCTGCTTCCATACAGGGGTATTTGTGTTATTAAAATGACTTCTAGCATTACTTTTAAAGGCATAAAAATGGAAAGAAATGCTTTTCCTGCCTCAGAAACCATTGAAGAAAATCTTGACCAATTTAAATACACCAACATGGACACTGAAATATTGTTGGTATTTACGACAATTTAATTATTCCTTAATGACTTTCTCAATTCCTTTTAATGATGCACAAATAGCACCAGTAGCTAAAGTTCATGCTTCTGTTTTGTGACCATATTAAACATCTCTATTCCAATCAATGCCAGATACAACTGCAGATTAAAAACAACCATTAAGCTTTAAATAACCTTTCCATCTCTCTTATGACAATTCAGATATTTGCATTTTGCTCAGTCAGACATATCATGTAATGTCCCAGATATAAATTTTTATGTACCTCTTCAAATTCTGAATATCTGTCAAACTCTTACAGTGAAGAAGTACTACTGCTTGGAAAAGGCCATGAAAGGGGATAAAACCCCAGATATGAATATCTGACCACTTAGGCTTTAGCTAGCTTGGTCCCCAGCTCCCACCTGAGGCTGCTTTCTGACGCTTCATGTTTGGTTCTATGGCTGTGAGGTCATCAGGTGCACTTCCTGCAGTGACTCATGGATGCATTTGGACCGGAGGGAAGGAGGTGAAAGGGGAGAAGGGATGTGTGTGTGTGCGTGGGTACGCGCACAGTGCAATCCCAGGCAGGTGGTGCAGGGGGTGAAGCAAGGCAGGCAGGCTCTGCTGTGCAGTGCCGGGGAGGGAACAATCCCTGGCAGCAGGAGCCTGCCACAGGGGCTCTGGGGAGACCCTTCCAAAATGTCCATGACAGCTGGTACCACACATTGGTCACCAGGTGAGATGCTTAAAGTTATATGCTACAAACAGCCCTTGTGCCCAGGAGCCCTTGAAAGAGTAAAACCAGCAAGGCCAGACACAGACACAAGCAACTCCAGGTGGCTATTTTGGGTCCTATGCTTCTGGCAACCTTGGGAGGCTGTGTCTTCTGTGCCTTGCATGCCTTCTGGTGAGCTGCCTCTCAGTAGCTTTTTTGCAAAATCTGCTGCCTCCCTCAGCACACTGACAGGAACCAGTACCTTTGGTATGCAGGGATGGAGGTTACCACGGGCCAGACAGCACAAGGCAGCTTGCTCCACCCTGGGTCACTCCATGCACTCCATCCTGAATGGGAGTAAACCTTCCAGGGGAGGATCTCAGGCAGAAGGCTTGGAAGTGAAATCTTCATTGGGAGAGCTGGGATGCTTAACAGAGAATTTGGTGTTGCAGAAGGGCCTGGAGATGTGAGTTTTACAAACTTTTAGAGGAATTTAAGATTTTGATTCTATATATATTAGTTCGCCAAAAAGGAGAACAAGGACCAGATTCTGATCTCAACAATGTCATTGCAAGTACAGATAATAGCACTGATTTCAACTAATTCTAGAAATTATGATCTTGCATTAAAACTAGTGGTAAAACTACTCATGATTCAGTGGAGCTGAGAAATCCCCTTACCAAGACCCAAGTGCAATGCCTTTTCAAATGCCAGTGTGTGAGATGCCAGAAACACAGCTGTGTCCTTGTCTACATCCCAACCAGTAATTTTAACCCAGATGAGATGCCCTATAGTTGCAGCTAAATCTAGCATATGCTTTGAAGTGAGGTTGTGCTCTTGCAATTATTTGAATAGTTGTGAAATATAAATCAATTCAGCTCATTCTCATATGCCAGTTGGCACACAGGACAACAGGACTGGAAAGGTAATTCCAGGGTCACTGATTCTAACTCTGCTTGGTTGTGGGCACCAACTCAAGTTCCTTCATGAAAGGGGAACACCAAGTGATACACAGCATTTAAGATAAATTCTCACCAGGGACTTGTAAAATGTCATCAGTACATCCTTGTTTCCTTTAGCCACTAGTTCATGTAGCATCTGCAAACACAGGTGGAAAACAAATCAGATCATTGATTTGGAGTTAGCTTGCAGTTGACTGTGAAATTAAATGTAAACTGTACATAGATATTTTGGGTAGATTTGTTGCATTTGAGAATATTTAGCTTTTTGTCAATATTTCTATTTCAAAAATACTCAAAAGATGGGTGGATGAAATCTTGTTACTTAAATTACAATGCACTGAACAATAACACATCTCTATCATCATTCTGATATTAAACCCTGGTCATATTTAGCATTTAAAATGGTCAAATAACAATTATTCCATCACTAAATCAATAAAGCTTCTTGAACAACCTATAGTCAGCAAAGCTGGTGACCCCAGTAATAACCTAAGAACCCAAGATAAAACATGTGTGTCCATAAACAGCTGAAGTCTTGGCTTAGTTAGCATGACTAAGTTGCATGCTGGCAGAACATTTGATAGTGAGAGAAGGTGGCAAGCTACCTTCTCATGTGTGAGCTCAGGAGGTACTGTTCAAGCATCCACTTGTAAGAGATCCTCCCTGGAGGATCCAGCAGCTCCTGTGCCCCACTATCACACAGACTGGGGTGCACTGTGTCCTTGGGCCTGGGTGCAGAGGACTCAACACTGCACATGCAGCACATCCCATCACCCTGCACAGAGGGGCCACTGCTCCATGGCCCTGCCTGGGGTCCTGAACACTGCACAAAGCTCTGCAAACAAGGGATCAGAAGTGCTCCAGCATTGCCTGGCAGTGCTGGTCATGGGAATCAAATTACTCCCTTCCCTGCTCACCTGAATGAGTGGTAAGTGGATAGTAAGCGTTAACTACACAGGGAGATCCTCAACAACTTTGTGTTGGGATACAAATCCACATCCCATGTCACGCCTCATAAATGAAGGTATACATAGCTGAGCAGTGGGAAGTGCAGTGGCTGCTCCAAAATATGGCTCCTTCCTGAAGCAGGTGACTGAGTATAAAACACTGTGGCATGCTGTTGGCACTGGGGAGTGAGAATGTTGGAGATGGCAGGGAGAAAAGGAGGGAGAACTAATTTCTTTTTTACAACCTGCCTTCCCCTTCAGTGCAGGAGCTCAGAGGTATTCATTAGAGGGAAAACCAAGCAATTTTCTCCCTTTCAAAAATTAGCTGGGGATGTCCATTTTTTTATTAGTGATGTTCACATTCCAAGCAAAACTACAGCTGAATGCAAACCTCAAGAACTACTGAACTGACTCAGTGCCATTCCAGTGGAAAATGGTTGATTAAGTGGATTGTGTTTCAAAGCCTGGAACTGAATGTCTTTCAAAACTCTGGGATGTTTTTGAGTTTATTTATTATTTATTCTTCTCCTATAGGAAAATGATATACAGTTGGTTTGTAACAGGGCAAACAATGCAAAAGGATATCAGCACTATTCCCATCCACCCTCTGGGGCTGAAGGCACCCTTGAATAGCCCATAGGTCAAGATCTGCTGTACCCTGCTACCCAGTGTGACATGGGCTGTGACCCACAGCAGGTGATGGAGAGGTTTGACTTGGAAAGGCAAGGCCAGCCTCTCTGTCCTTGGCACTTTCTCCAGTCAGCAGAACAGGGCTGCTCTGCTGTGACTTCTCTGATGTTCCTGATGTCAGCAATCACTCTGCTGTAGAAACACAGGATAAGTGGAAAACCAGCTTGGTCAGGGATTCACCCAGCTGGTCTGGAACTCAGTCTCTCTTCTCATGAGATGCAAATGAACCTGTACCATGAGCTGGGCAGTGTCTAATTGCATGGAAGCATAGAGCTCCACACTCTCACCAGAGCCCATCTCACTATCATGGGCTCCCCATCATGGGATAAGGCATTGGGTTTTATAACTCCCTGTCTCCTACCCCTGACTGTATTAACAGTTAATCTGTCTTGAAAGTGTGCCTATCCTCTTGGGATTCAAAAAGAAGGGTTACCTCCCTGTGCAAAACAAGGTGAAGAGGATAAAAATAGTGGAGTGAGAAGCAGTGGGGAAAGATAAAGTGTCCTTTCCCTGGTGGGCTCCAGACTACTGTTTGGAGAAGAGGCAAGGCTAGGAACAGTAAAATGATGTTTGAAACTTCTATGATGTTTGTCCTTCTTTGTGATAAAACTTTACAAGGGTTTACACCAATTGTGCTTCAAAAGACTTACAGTTTCCACACATTTCTGTTTTATGGTGGGTTTTGTCAGCTTCACAGATCACACTATTAAATTTTACAGCTACAGTTCTTTCTGATAACATCATGTTTTCACGTATTTCCATTCCCTTGCATCTCCCTACAGCATGTGACATTGCCCAGGTGTGCCAACAGAGGCTGCTTACAGCTCCTCTGACCTCATTCTGGGAAAGTATCTGTGGAAAGTATCTTGGGAGACTGCCCTCCAGAGTTGGCCCTTGAATTTTTTCATCCTTACTAATGCCAGTACAACTCCAGTGGCAGCAAGGGCTACTGGTGGCAGCAGGAGTCTGCACTGCCACAGTGTGTCCTGGTTCCTGTGAGGTGACAAAAGGGAAGGATGGCTGAAGACCTGTTTCCACATGCTTTCTATCAGCACTGTGGAGGCACCTCTAGCCACAGCCGTGCCATGTTGCAGGGAAGGAAAAAAAAAGTTGTGTGGAGGTTCCTGGAGGCTGCTCTGCATGCACAAGGCTGCCTGGTTGCAGGAAGGAATGTCCACATGTTGTAGGAACTATCTGAGGTGTGAGCCCTGAAGCTGCCCATGGGGCAAAGATGTCCTTAAAGTGCTTGGGAGGGGTGGCCAAATGCCTGAGTGTGCCCAGACTCTAAGCTATGCGGTCCAGACAGGTGAGATATAAAAGTTTTCTCTGTCAGCAGATGATCTGAGCTTGGCTTTTCTTGAGCTCTTTGCTGGTGAGCCTGGGATAGGAGGTGTGAGCTTCATACACCCTGCTGGGTCCTCCACGGCAGCAAGCTGCTTCCAAACCTGCAACCTCTGCAACCCATGGCCTCCCTTCTCAACATCTGCCTAGACTCTGCCACCAGCTTTGGTGTCCTAGGCACTTCCTTGTGCATGGAAATTTGTCCAGATTGTCTGCTTTGCTGCCCTTTCTAGAAAGGTACTAAAGTGAGGGAGTATCCGTGTTCTCCCAGTGTGTTTTCCAGGGACTGAAATGAAAGTTGAGATTTGTCTAACTTTTTACAGCCCCTGTTTTCTCAGTGCATGGGAATCATGTTTTAGGAGCGATGTGTATCATGGCCCTGATTATTTACATCCATTGCCTAGTTATTTTTATCTGAGTCTGAATTTGCGGGCTAATTACACCGGCACACGCACACAGACAGAAACCACTTTGGCCCATTCCCAGAGATAAAGTAACCTGAAGCATGCATTACCAGCTCGCTCAAAGGTTTCTTCTACCATTTATCTGATAGATCTTAAAAATAAAGTGGTTTAATGCACCTTCAAATGAAAATACACAACTACCATAACAAGGATTTCCATGCTGAAGGCAACCAAAATACAACACATCAAAGTCTTTCCTAGTGCAAGTCATACTACCTCTGGGTGCCCACCTGAAGCTTCAGAAACCACAGCCCTTCTCCACATGGACACAGACACACCATGTGGCATTTCTCACCCCAAAGCAGGTGTCAATCCGCTCACCTTCCCATGGTCCTGCTACTCTCACTCACTGGTTGAACTTAAATTATGATGCTTTTTTTGTTGCATCACTGATAGAGCACTTGGACAGTCTCAGGAGGAAGGTCTAACCCTATAAGAGATTCTTTAAATAGGGAACATGCCAAGCATGTCTCCAATGATCTGAGACATCTTGGATGTCCTTTTTCACCTCATCCCTCCCATACCAGGAGCCAAATATCCTTTTAACCCTGGGATATTGACAAGAGCCTGACAAGAAATGTAAAAGCTTTCTATGAATGACACATTTAGGGATAAATATTCTGGACCATACCTTTGGAGAAGAGGTTGTGGTATGGCTGTGGGTAAGCACAGGTGCTCCCAGCCAACAGGGAGATGCCAGTGGGGAGTTGTGGAGGAATAGAGTGTGTGGATAACTTTGCTTTTTAATAGCCACTTGTTTGCTGGTAAAATGTGAACATGATCTTTGGAAGTTTATGAACATTATTTAGGAGAGTTTTGAGAGGTTTACTTTCTTTGTAAGGGAGAGGAAACTTTGTCAGAAACCCACCCTTCTCTCCACTGTGTATTAGGTAAGTTGGAAAAGGTGACTTGAAGGCAGAAGTTAGAGTTTTAGGGAAATACCTTCAGACTGGCACTCCCAAGGAAAGGTGGACAGGAGACTTGGCCCAGATAGGACAGGACATGCTTCATTTCTGGCATGCCATTGATCTGGGTGCAAGCACTTTACATGTACTCACTGAACTCAGAGAAAGGCCAGAAAATTATGGAGGTTTAAGAAATGCATTTGCATCATAACTGTGTTAAATTACTTGTTTTAAAACTTGTACTTTACCAAAAGACCAATGTTTGAGGCTGTTCTTCAGTTAGGCTCTAAGGTTTGCCATGTAAGATAAACATTTTTCTTTATAAACTGTGCTAAGAAATATGATTCTTATCATCTTATCAAGTTTAATTTTGACACTGATCCATTAAGGATGTCCCAAAAAGATGGAAATTGAAATGATGAAAAATACATCATGAAGAAGACAGTGTGCATTTTTAAAGTAAAAAATTAGATACGAATAAGTCATAGTGATCAAGCCTCATAGAAGCAGCTATGAGTGATTTTGGGTCTGAATTCTGCAAGGGCATTTGTTACCTGTAATGAAAAGGCATCAATACTTATGCAAGTAACTCGCTTTTGGAGTGTAGCATCACATATCCATCTATATATCCACACATATGCTAGCTGTGATAGAACTAGATATGCCAGCCATATCTGTTGGATATCTATATGGAATTTGATCATATTGCATAAATGTTTGCATATATAAAATATTCATATAGCATATTTTTAACTTTCTGCACCAAGAAGCTTACCATTGCTCTGCCTCTGGATGTTTGTTTTTTTTTTTTTTTTGTCAATTTGGAAGGGTATATCCTCCATGGTTTTGTGTGGCATCATCCAGACAGCAGGGCCCATCTGCTTTTCTCACCTGCCCAGGGCCAGAGCATGCCTGCTATGATGGTTGTTAGGGCTCACGTCCCCCTCTGCCTTGTTTTGCCTTCAGCTTTCTTTTTTCTGGAAGTGTTCTCTTTTCCTCTGGTAACCCAACAGCTCCTGGTTGCACCCAGCTCTCCTGTTGGCAGTGTCGGGGAAGAGATGCTGTCATTGCTCTGGCACAACCAAAATGCTCTTGGAGGTCATTGCAAGGAGAGCTCAGCAAAAGGGAGAGGTTCACAGGAAAACAGAGCTCAGATTGCAATGAAGCTGGTGGTCAGGTGATCACTTGGGAGAGAGATATAGGATGTTGTGATGAAACCATCTGTGTCATGTCTAAGTTGTAAACCACAAATGCAAAGCCATACTCATGGTGAATGCAAGTTCAGAGGCACCCCTGGAGAATTTGGGTGTAGGAATGCTGATAAAAGCAAAGGAAAAATTCCTCCCAAATTAGTTTGCATGATACAATTTTTAGCCCATACATCCAGAGTGAGTTTAGTATCTCACATCAAGGTGAAAGGAGTTTGCCTTATCCCCAGTATTAGGAAGTGTCAGTACAACTCAATGTCCTGATGATTCGTGACCCTCTGAAAGCATTTTTATGGTCAGGGTTTGCTTCTATGTATAAAATTAACTTCAAAGCAATTTTCCCCTTTCCTAAAAAACTGAGGCTTTGGGTTCAAAAATAAATAAAAGAAGGCAAAGTAAAGGAGACCAGATCTTAGCACTTCCCAAAGAAAATGAGATTAAGAAGTATTTACGAGTCATGGACTCACCCTTCCCTTGATCTCTATGTGCACAAAAATGAAAAATGGCATATTTAGCTGTGAAAATCCCTTTTAGATGGTGAGATTCTTTTAAAATGGTAAGCCCTTTTGAGAAGGTAGGCCCTACCTTTCCCTTTCTGGGTCAGACTTAATGTACCATTGAAGCTTAATGCATGGTGCTGGGGACTCTGGACCTATGTTTTCAACTTTTAGGTATGGTTCATTGCCACTTATCTGTATAAATTTTGTATTTTCCAGCCATGAAACATGAGACTTGTAAAAACAGTGATGGAGACACTACAAATTATGTCTCCCCACTTTCCCTGGCATGCACTGATACAAACAAGCACAATTGTATCATGCTATTTTGAGTCACAAAATAATAAAAATTTTCATGTGAAGATGGCACTAATATATGCAATGTGATTTGAGCCAGTGGACTGTGGTAGCAGGATTCATGAATTACAGTGTTCAAAAATAGTAGGAAAGCAAAGGGGTTTTTTTCTCATTTGTGATACCACAGAAGTCCTTTAAAAAGCTGGCCTTTAATTCCAGTGATGGGCTAAATCTGAAGAATGAACCAATCCAGAGGCCCATTTAAGGACAAGGCTCCTGTCCTTCAGAGCTGCTTTTCATCCCTGTTAGACATATTGGAAATAACCCTGCTGCCTATTTGTTGGATTTGCTTTCCCAGGGTAGTTTGAGAAGCTGTCCTGCAAAGGCTCTATACCAAGTAAGCCCTCATGGATAAGATTCACATCCAAGCTAATCAAAAGAAAGGGCTGGAAAGGACTTAGAAGGCCAACTCAACATTTCCATGCTGTCCTTGAGACACATTTGTCCAATTGGTCCATAAGACTTATCACAACAGCTGCTTCACTGCTTTGCCAAGTGAACCTCAGTGCTTCATTATCCACAGTGTTAGAAAGATTTTTCTTAAAGTGCTTTGCCTAAGTCTTTTTGGCTACAATTAAAATACGTTGCTGCTTTTTGGCACCATAGAAACAGTGATCAGATGTTTAGCTTCTTGGCAAAGCCCTTTTACATATTTGATGGTGTTTCCCCTTTGGAGTCCCTAGTCCAACTTTTGATCTTTCTTCAGTTGCTCCTCAAAGGTCTCTTTGGATTTTTTACCTCTGGGATGTCTCTGAGAGGTCCTCACATTCCTTGATGTGCAGTAGCCAAACTTCAGTGCGTCGTTGCACCTGAAGCTGCACTAGTGCTTTGTAAAGCACAAGGATGCTTGCAGGTGCCCAGCAAGCTGTGTTCCCCAAGAGGAGCATTCTTCAGATATCCAACACAAAGTCAGAATTCTTTGCCACTGTGTGACAGGGTTGACTCACTCAGCCTGTGCTCCATTTTAATGCCTGCCTGCCTCGTCCTTGGAACTGCTCCCTAACCAATTTTATTCCATCTCGTGCTTTTGCTTGATCATGGCTACCTAAATTTAATACTTTGCATGTGACTCTATTAAATTTTCCTTTTCTTTTTTTCAGCCAATTTCTTCAGCTTGTCAGATCAGTTTGGATTCCAGCCTGTCCTCCAATTTGACAGCAATCTCTACAGTATCATAGAATCTGTAGCTGAAGTAAACATATTTTATATTTCATCACCTAGCTCACTAAATGGAAAAAAAAACCCAATGTATGTAAGACAGAACCTGTCACGAGTGAGTTTTGCATTGGAGATATCTTTGGATTTTAATGTTGAAACACTAAACTTTCCCTTTGGTATGGTACCCAGTTAGTTGGGCACCTATCTTATGGTGTTTCTCCATAGGAGGATTCCTTACAGGGAGATGACAAAAAAGTTACTGAGGTCAAGCTGGACAGTCCTGCAAGACTGTGTAACATACCAGCCTGCTGGCAGTTCTCTGCCCGTTGCCATACCTGTGTGGCTGCAGTGGGGAAGGCATCACCCAGGCTGCCACAGAGGTCTGAGGTACTCATGACTCCGAAGAGGTTTAGAAAAACTCTGGGAGGATGTTGGTGGCTGTTCATAATGACTTGAAAGCCATCTGCTGTAGAGGACCCTGATGGTGACTGGAGGCTGAGGGGTAGAGCAGAGGCCGTGCCTAGCATTACTTAAAAATACATTTTCATGGGTCATTTATTAATTGGGTTAATATCCACTTGTGGTGGATAATGAAAGTGGCCATGCTTTGGTCTAGATTTATCTGGCAGGTGCTGAAAACCAAACACCCAGTGAAGTCTGAGCAGTATGCTCAATTCAGGCACTGACATTTTGCTGTCCCTTCTTTAAAGGTTCCACACCACTTATATAATGCATAATGTTATGTGAGAGTTGCTAGTTCTTGCTATGAAAAGGTGATACCTTGATTTCTATTATGTTTAAGTGGATTTTTCTTTTCTGTAAAACTGTAAGCCAGAAACATGTTTGAAAGGCCAGAGCAAGGTAACAAATGTTAATTTTCTTGTATGGTATGTTATATGTTGTAAGTGAAAGCCAGAAATCAGAAGCTTTTCAATTTGACACATAATGATTGCCCTTAGATACCAGCCTGCTTTATTTACAAGATGTTAAAAATTACATTGTGAATACTCATATGATCATAATAAAATGATTGGCCTGTGGAAGTGTGAATTCCATTTAGCCTTTACAAAGAAGCATTTAGTGGGCTTTGTACTGCGTGGGCATGACCTTAGAAAAGGCCTATCATTTGACTATGAAAACATGGCTTAGTTCCAGTGCTAACAACATCGCTCTGCTAAAATAACTTTGGTGGGCACAACGACCTATAATTTTTGTAACACCAAGAAAAAAGTGTTTTCTTTACAGTAGTGCTAATTGTGTACAGGATTGATTTTTTGTGTGTATTAGTAATATTGGTTTGATTAGCTATTTTTAACAAAACTGTGAATTGTGAACAAGCATCTCTGGATGCTTCTTTGAGTGAAGGGTGAAAACACTCAGGTCCCACATTAACAATGTTCTGTACTCGATTCTATTATCTCACCATTTTGGTTTTATATGTGAATCTCAACAGATCAATCAGAGCCACATCAGTAATATACTATCAAATGGTACAAAAATATGATGATGAGGAAAATATGACTGTGAACACTCAGAGTTATAACCTGAAAAAGGCACCAATGGAATAGAAATTTTTCCTCTGACCTCGTTCCCACTCACCCTGGTTACAGAGCAATTTAAATTTGAATACCTCAGTGTAATTCCTGATTTTCACCAGAGTGAATTTGGCCCAGAGAATAATACATTTGCCATCAGTTCACACTGACTGTTACCTTTTCTTTACTTCAACTGACATGTATGATGAGACTGACTATTTTCTAGGCTGTATCCTCTAACTTATGTCATCACTGACGGCAATAAAATGAAGAATGCAAAATGCAGCCATTTCAGCTGAATTGTGAGCTATGACTGCATGAGGTTAAGGGCTCATGACATGTATGCATGCTTGCTGCAAACGTCACAGAAGAGGTGTTTTTGTATCAACTCCAAAGAATTTGGATGAGAGCAAGTGCCTTTTTCACTTTTTGGTTCTGTTTGCCTTGACATAATTCTGCTATCCAAAACCCCAAGGGAAAATATTTCAACAAAGAGACAGTCTTCAGTGATTAAACTGTCATGAAACAAAGATGAAGTTGGTGGGATTGATTGGCTCTCACTGTGCCTTGACGCAGCTGTGGCTTGGATGAGCAGGACTGGTTATGAGTCAATCTGACTAGGATGGGATCATGCCAGAGGTCGGAGGAACCAGATAGTTACGGGAGCACAGGCAGCTATTTTCTCCTTCAGGTTTTCTTTTTTTAACGCCAGTGATTTGTGACATTTACTGAATGAAGAAAATGTCCCCAGCACAGTCTTCATCATCATCTACCCTTGTTACTTGGAGTGATGCTGCTGGGGTCCAGCACCTCCAACCCTCACCTTCAGCAGGGCAAATGCAAGGACCTGAAGGAAGTCTTTGCAAGAGACAGTCAAAGCCTGGGGAGCCACCCTGGTTTCCTAGGTTACTTGAGCAGACAGGCCAGGACCTCATTTTAAGAGATTCCTACATCACTCCATTACTGAAGCAACAGAAAATCAGGGAAAATATTGGTAAAGGTGATGTCTGTCATTCCATACTCTGGCTCTGCCCCATTTTCTTCTTTGCACTTTATTTTGTCCATCCTGAAGGAACCGTGTCTCAGTCTCATCAGATAGTGTCCTTGTGTAGAAGCAAAGAGGCTTCAACAGCTGACTTTGAGACATGATGCTCTGTTGAAAAGTGAAGGAACTGTACTATGGAGATAATTTTTTGTCTCAGTTCACTGAACTCCATGATTTGTTGACCAGCAAAAGATGTCATGAAGCCTATTGATTCTCCCTAAGGGGCACAATGTGCAAGAAGGTACTGGTGACTTCTCTTACAAGGGATCAAAAGGATCTGTAAAGACTGTTGCATACTGATATGAAGAGACTGCTTTGAACACAAACACATATCACAGCCAAGTTTAAAGAAACTTCAAACTTCTGAACTAATAAAGTAAAACTGGAATGATGTGCATATCAATAAAGGCAAGAAACTATGCCCATGTGGCTTGGCTTAGTGGTCTTTCTGTCCTGTGGGAGAATCCTTAAACAGGAATGAATTCACTCTCTCACTGGGTTATAGTTAGGAAGAAACTCAGCTAGGGCTGACCCAGACTGATGCTGCTTAAATCGAATCTAAGCTGTAGCTTCCATAAATCATGTTAGCAGATTAAAGTTACAATTGAAAGGTCTTGATTTGTAGGCACCAGACTGTAATTTAGCTACTGAAGTAGAGGGCTGTGAGTTTAAGAACCTGACTGGGAACACCCATCCCATATTACATGTATTTGGCAATAAGCCTCCATTAAGGGACCAAAGAAAACAACACAGCCGTGACTGATCAAGTGGAAGAGAAGTAATACAAAATACCCATCAGTTTTGTTGCTTCTAGAATATCCTGGAGGGATTTAAGACATGAAAGGTAGTCAAGAGAGTCTGAATCTTGCCTTTTAGTAAATAGTCACCCTTCTGCTGGTGCAATTCCTTGGTTTTGCAGTATTCCTGAAAATATTTTTCAAGTTCTTTGGGCAGATTCAGGCTCATACACCTTTTTTCCAGCAGTAGGCCACTCCCTTGGTTCACTATGGGGGCCCAATTTGAAAGGTTAATTGTGAATGCCATGTTATAATCATCCACATCTATATCAATTAGCTTTAATGGTTGCCTGTGCTTAATATGTGGAGTTCAGCTTTGCATTTAACACACTCCTACACTATCTGTAATTCCTCTCTAAGCTTCCTCTCTTCCCACAATTGTTTGGTTTCCTTCAGTACTCCTTCACCATAACATTTATTCTGTGCTTGTTGGTTTTTTCTCACATAGTCCAACAGCCTTATGGTACACTCTCTGTTTTAGTAAAGCCTGTTTCTTGTGCTTGGAAAAGCACAAGACATACATATGGCATATTTTTTATGTTGGCAAGAAGGAATGTGGACTATCACATTAATGTCTAAGTACAGAACTTCTCAAGCATTCTGATTTTCACTGGAAATCTATGTGGCATGAAAACTTCAGAGAGACTGAAGATTGTTTGAGGGTGGTTATCAAACAGCATATAAATAGCTGTTGGGTGCAAATTATGTCATGAGAGCATCTTGTGATGTACCTTGTGCAGTTAAATGGTCACACTGCAATGCTGGCTGAAGTTAAGGGAGACTTTCTTCTGGAAAATGAAGTTTCTATTAAAAAACCCCAAGCACTTTGAATAATTGCTAACAATAACCTGGACTATAGTACTTCAATTGTACAGTTCAGGAACATTAAACCTCTTAACCTTTGAGTTGCCTACTTGATTTTAAATGAATATGGTACTTAAGATGATAACAACTGTGCAGCTTCATTCTTTATTAAGGACACACATGATTTCTCCCTTGCACATTAACACTCTCATTATAATAATAAAGAATGGCAAAAATACAGGTATCAAAAGATTATTAGTACCTTCTAGACACAGTCTTTTCACAGTTCCTGTTTCCAGAACTACACCACTCTAATTAGTGTAACAACTATTGCTACATTCAGAGTGTCAACAGTAACATTTGATGACACAGAAACCTTGAAGAGACTCATTTCATCCATTGTTCTGTCAAGACTTTGTTTGAAAAATCTGGTTTATGTCTGCTCTTCCCCTGTATTTCTTCTAGAGTGTGCAGAGAAAAGCAACAACAATAGCATCCGTTCTTGGGGTTAAGGTGAATCCAACTATATATCATGGAGAAAATCTGCTTTCTTCCAGAACACCAATGCACAAACATACTGCATCCAACATGAACCATTCTGATGAGATTAGATGTATTTGCATGGTAAAAGATCTTCACATCAAAATGTAGATGCCACACAAAACAAAAGACAGGCCAGGAAGAAAAACATGCTTTGTTAACAACAATAAAGGCAGCTTAGCTTCTAGTAATGGATAAGATATGGTATTTTGTCCAGATCCAGTTAAATCTAAATATAAAATGTAACATTCCTACCACGGGACGTATAACAGATGCTGGCTGCATGAATCAAAACTCAAAGGACTTTTGAGAAGAGTGCCCAGCTGGACTGCCCCAAGCCTCAGCAAGGTGGAAGGAGGGAAGGCAACTCCCAGACACACAGTGAGCTCTCAGGGCAGCCAGGCTGTGGTAGCCTATAGACTGTTGTCAGGGCAGCACCAATGCTACTGTGGGAGATGAGCTGAGCAGGCTGAGCTCCCACAAAGGGCTCTGGCTGCCCACGTCCATCTGCATGCCCAGGGACAAGAGAGTGCAGGAGGCATTGCTTCTGGCCTTCAAATGGGCTGCAGTCTGCAGCAGGGTGCTGCTACTCTATCCTGTAGGACAACCCCAAATCTGAAACACAAGGCAATTTTCTCCAAAATGAAGATAATTTTCACTTTAAAAGACTAGAGATGTTCTTACCACAAGAAAGATTTGATGAGCAGGCACAGACCAGATTAATTACCCTGCTTGCAGCAATTCTATGCATCAAGGTATGGAGGGAGGAAAAGAACAACTTATGTTTTTACATAAACAGTGTAAGAGTTCAGCTCACCCTCAGGACATGATTGACTCTGACAGCCACATTCTAGCCACCCTTCTATGTAACTGAAGGTAGTCTACAAGTGCAGAGGGTCTGATTTTTAACAGAGGATTAAATATTGCTGCATAATCCTTACTAGACAAGCTCAATAAACAGATTATATTCTCTTCAGTTGGATTTCTCCTGGCTTTATCAGCCTCTTTCTTTTCAAGTCCACACTTCCTTCAGATCACTGTTCCAGCATTTCAGATATTATCCTTATTTACATGCAGTGGATTTGGACTAGATTCACAAAAAGTTTACTCACCTAGCATCACTTACCTGCCACTATATTTCTAAGAACCACCATTTGAATTCCCATTGAGCTGCTGCATATGCCTGGAGGTGCCTATTTCCCTGCCAGAAAAATTCCTAAATATCGCCCCTGAACTTGCCAAGGTCATAACAGTGTGAGCCTCCAAGCACCTAAATCACATCTAAGCTCTTTTGGGATTTGCAAAGTGTTACCCCCTGCTTCCAGGCCTGACCTGACATGCATTTTCAGAGAACACCTTCCAGATCAGGCATCACACAAAGTACAAAGCTCAGTAAGAAAAATGGTGGTGAATCTCTGGTTCACAGCATCCATGCAGCATATGTGGGATGAGGTTCCTCCCTTTTGAGCAAGGGGAGCTTGTCTTGTTTTACAGGCTCTGGTCTCCAGTAATTTCTGTGGTTGGAGGTACTCCTGCTCTTGAAGATGCCCCAGTGGAAGAGCCAGTCAGGAGGTAATCATGGGGTCAAGTGGGGAGAAAAGTAGGAGAGGAATCAAGTGCAATCAGCACGGATGAAAACTCTAGCAGTGGATTTACTGAACTGAAGTGAGAGCTACCCTCTTTCTCTGGCTGTTTTGCTCTGAGGGGAGAGGCATGAGACACAATGCTTAGCAACTGCAGAAGTCTGGCAGAGGAGATGGCTGGCCTTCATTCTCTTGGGAATGGTGAAAGGGGGAAAAGGAGTTTTCTCTGTCACTTCAGGACAGCTATGTAGGTTGCTGAGTACTGTCTGAAAGCATCCTCAGTGTCTGAACCCTAACTCCAATTGTATTCTAAGTGGAATGAAGCAAATTTCCAGAAGTTCCAAAACATCACAGGGCAGATGAAAGGGCCTTGTATGTGTGTTGTGACTTCACCACTACTTTGACTGGATAACTGTCCCACAGATTCTCTGCTTTATTTGTTGGATTTGTCATGCTGTGAAAGATGCAAACACCAAGTTGTACAAGAATTGATCTCTGGAATTCAAGTAATAATTATTCTGTATTTATTAAAAAAACATTCCAAAACAGTTCAGATCAATTATGGAACCAGTCAGTGTAAAACAAATTTGCACAATCAGGACAGATTTCATAATGCCCTCTGGACTCAACTAACTGGGAATAAAAATGTTTGAAAATTATTTCCAACCACATTAAAGATAGTGGCATTTGCATCTTTTGTGCTTGGGGAAGACGTCCATTGCTCTATCTCATTACAGGATGTAGGGCCTGAGCCACAGTGAGCACTCCACAGCCTCAGATGGAGAAGAGCAAGAGGGTAGCCACAGCCAGCATAAACTGCAGTGGCTGTTCATCCTGAGCACATTAACCAAGATTTTCCCAAACCCATCCACTACCACAATCAGTAGCACCTCTGCTGAGGTAGAAATCTACTTTGTTTGAGATTCCATTTATGCTGAAGTGAATGGAAAAAATCTTATTCTCCTTAGAATATTAAAAATTATTATTAGAATTATTAAAAATATCTACTCAAAAATAGGTATTCTGACTTTGGTCAGAGACAAATCAACAGGTCATGTGGGAAAATTCAAATGTAGCCTAGAAAACTGAACAGGTGAAATCATCCTACTGGTGAAACTACTATCAAAGTTTTTCCAATTTCAACAAGGCTAAAATCTCTTTATTTTGGTATGGATGTGACATGAGAATTTATAATCATAGATGCTGTGACTGAAAGGTCATTCAGTCTCTTCTCCCAAATATTAAATAATGTATTCCTTAGTGAAACCAGAAATGAATTGCAGCTCATACTGAATTCAATTATCTGACTAAAAAGGCAATGAGAATGTAAGGACATGCAAGCAACCTTCATCATTTATTTCCAGGTGATTTCCTGAAAGTAGTCACAGCTTGATCCTTTTGTGAGGTCCCATAACTCCCTCCTCAGAGAAGATGTATTTAAAGTAATCATCCATTTATGCCATTTATACCTGGCAGATAACTGAACACGAAGAACCATTTTAGATTTGTCTGATAAAAAAATTGAGAGCTGATTCTGTGAAAATAGGATTTCAATGATATTTTGGGAGAAACACTCTGCTTATACTGTTTCTCTAATTTAGATGATAAATTTCTACGAACAGACCATGAAAGAGTCGTGTGTGAGGCTTTCGTGCAAGATCCTTTGAACAAGGCTGGGGGAGGGGTGTCAATTAAAAAACCCTTTTCTTTCATTTTGCACCAAGGTTCCCACATCCCAGAAAGCAGGATTACAGTAGCACAACCAGGAGAGATGCAATCGTGAATCAGACCCTGAGCTAACAGCCTATTTTAATTCATGTTCAAACTGTGTTAATTGGCAAAAGATAAAACATCTACACTGTTTGTTTTGCTGTTTGGAGCAAAGGAGTTTGTGTTGAAAACCGTGACTAAATAATAATTAACAGGCTTCAAGTAATCAATCGATAGTATTTCATGAAAATAGCTTGTAAACTAGAGTATTTGACTCACCTTTAAAGTTGGTTGGTGGGTTTTTTTTGGTTTGGGTGGGTTTTTTGTTTTTTTTTTAGGACAGCAGTGGTGCAAAGCTGAAACTAAATCCAGGTTTGCACTTCATTAGCAATTCCTTATTGTGGTTTTACAATGTTAAATTTGTACAAACAGATTAAGTGTGTTTTTTAAGCTGTTCCTAAATAGCCTGGGAACTAAGAATTAAGTGCAGATTCTGCCCAACCCCTCAAAACCCAACACACCCTACTCCAAGCCCAACACCTGCTGTTAAAAATACATCACACAATGGCTCTGATCTTACCTACCAGCAGATGTGAAGATGCCCAGAGGTCTCTCAGATGTTTGTGTTCCTGGGTCACGTGAGGGCACCAGGAAGGGGAGGGAAAATTATTCTGGAATTCCAGAGGTCACCACTGGACAAAAATAGTGAAAATTGCACACATGCAGAGAAAAACAAAAGGTTCAGAAATCTGGAAATTTGGCCAAGAAGCTTTACTGGGGGCAATGTTTTATCCCTGAATTAAAAAGAAAGAAGAACACGGCAAAGAGATTAAAACATTGTTATCAGGAGAAAGAAAGGACTCTTATGATGGTCTCTAGCCTCAAGCTGAAAATAATTAAAAAGTTCTAGCCAAGTTAAGGGAAGACAATCCTCTCTCCTAAGGCTTCTCTGGGTGAGCTCTTAAACATTTCTACCTGCATGTAGCTGATACATTTTTTTAGTCTCTAACTAATTATTATCACTAATAATCTGCTGCATACTTTTGTTTTCAGAAGAATTTTATTTCCAGACCACCTGACTGTTCTGCATTTTCCTTATCTATACATTTTAGCCAGGGAAAGAGCCTAGAATTTGCCTAAGTATTCCACTTGTGTACTCATCCACATGGTAAATTTGATTCTAGGGAGATTATTCACACCAGACGGCCATTACGCAGAAAAAACTTTGTCCCTCACCCCACAGTGTTTGTCATTTCCCCATAGTAGCTCTTTGTGGGTCTGCATCACTTTCCTCGTGCAGAGGAAGGTCTCATGCAGTCCCTGCCAGGGGAAGCAGTGTTTGAAAGGCTCTTGTACACATATGGAGGAGGATGAAAGCCCAAGCCACGCATGCACAACACATGGCAGCACTAACAGTGCTCAGAGCTTCTCAAAATAATCAACTGAGCTGCAGTGACACAGCAAAATACATCATAATCACATCAATTATGCAATCACTATTTTGTGCAAACAAGCCTCTGGGATTTCTTTTTAAGTAATCAAAGAAATATCAGACGTGAAAACAATGAACCTTCCTATTACAAACGAGTACGTTTCCGCTGGGGAAGGGGGAAAAAAAAGGAAAGAGGAGAGAGAACTAAACCAGACAGGCCATAAAAGTGTCTTAGTCTGGCTTAAAGAATGTGACCAGCTTGTCCTCAGCCCTGGGAGAGGGCAGAGCTGCTCCGTGCCAGCTTGCCTATGCCCCTCCCCATCTGTGGGTGCTGCACAGCCCCTGTGCTGGGATGCCACCAAAGTGGCACTTGGGCTTGTGGGAGGAGGGAGCAGCACTGCTTCCCACCGCCGTGGATTTTACACCCGGCCCTCCTCTGCTGCCTCTCAGCACCGCACGAGCATCGGCGGCTCGTGGCTCCTGCCCTGGTGGCCCAGGGAAGAGAGGAGCCTGCATCCTGATGCATTCTGCATCCTTCATCCTGCATCTTGCATCCTGTGTTCTGCACCTGGCATCCAGTGTCCTGCATCTGGCATCCAGTGTCCTGCATCCTGCACCCAGGGGAGCCCGCAGTATCTCTGGCTGTGCTGCACAGCCCCACATCCCCATCCCCCCAGAGGGATTTTGGCATGACCACGTGCATTTTAGTAAACGCTTTGGCGAAAGCTGGCAGAAGCCCTCACGGAATGCCCACAGCACCGTGTGCGCAGAGCCCTCGCCGGGCTCCAAACCCCTTCCTCCTGCCAGGCTCGTGGAAGGCTCCCAGGCCCTCCAAGCAGGGCTGTGCAGGCCTGGGGGATGGGATACAGCTGCTGGAGCCGCAGCCTGGATCTGGCAGCAGCTTTGCTTTGGAAGGAACTATAAAGAAACACTTTGCCCTGCAGCTAAAAAGCCTGATAAAAATCTGCGAGCATGTGAATGGTGAGGGGAAAAAAGGGTCAGCTCAGTTCTCTGCCTTCGCTATTGCGTCCCTCTTGAATTCTCAGGTCATCCCTGGTGCCCGTGGCCGCTCTGTGGGGCAGCTGGGTGTTCCCACTCGTCTCCTCCCCCAAGGCAGACTCCTCTGGGAGCAGCGGGCCTGGTGTGCCAGAGGAGGCCGTGGTGCCCGTGTCGGCAGCACCCAGGGCTTCTCCACAGCCACCGTCCCGCCTCAGAGGCCGGAGGTGCCATGTCTCCCAGAGACAAGCCGGGGTGAAGCAGGCGCCATGTGGGGCTCCCGCCTGCCCGGGCGCCCCACCAACCCCACCCCGCTGGTGCACGCCGGGGTAATCCGGCCCCTCAGGGAAGGGATCTGGGAGCAGCGGGTAGCGGGGCCCAGCCTTGCTGACATCAAGCGTGAATAATTGGGCTTTAATGTGGCTGGAAGGTGGGAGGGGTGAAGGCGGCAAGCACACCACCTTTTCGCTCGGGGCCAGGGCACGGACGGTTGCTGGTTCCTACCCTTTCCCTCCAGCCCTTCTTTCAACCTGGCTCTGGGGAGGCAGCCCTTCCCCAACCCTTGCAAAGGGCTTTGAGCTCAAAGGAATCTCATAAACTTGTTCCCCTGGTGCTCCCCGGGTCTCCCTACCTTGACGTGGCTTCAGCCACATCAGCAGTGCAAGGCAGCTGGGCTCCCACCTCATCCCATCCCAGGGAGATGCTCTCCTTGGGTTCCTCCAACGTGTGACCCTGTGGGGTCTGAAGGATTCTCTCACCTACTCACCTATTACATTTCACTGGGGGAGTGGGTGCTTCTGGCCACCAAACCCCTTTCTCCATCCTCTTAGGAGAGGGAAATACCTATAATGCTCCTGACGGTACTTAAGGCACATTGTGTGTCTCTGATGGTATAGGGAATGTCCCCTGTCACCATCAGCTGCAGCACCCCCAGTCTGCTGGAGTGCTTCAATTTATGTTCAACAGAACAAGTTCTTCACAGTAACATTAAAAGTGGGCAAGTGAGACATCCAAATTTTAAAAATATCAGGAGTTGAAAAAAATAATTGTCCTTTCTGTTAGCTCAAGAAGATAAATTGAGGTGGTGGAAACCTGCCAAATCAGCGTCGCCACCAGAGGAAACTACTCCATGCAGCTACCCCTTCCAGCAGAGCTCGCTCCTGTGAAACACAAGGTTAGTAACATGACTGTATAAGAAAGCACTTTGTCTGACTTCGTATTAAATATTCCACCTGAAGAATCTTCCAGTCAAGCACAAAGAAAAAAATTCATATTGCATCCTTATCAGTGCTTCTTCTCCCTCTGCTTCCAGCCTAGCTGCTTCTATTCCTCACTTCTATTCTCATTTGCTCCTCTCATTTTCTTCTACCCTGTGTATTGCCAGTTACTTAGCTCCCTTTTCCACAGATAAACTATGAAGACTTAACCCTATGGATTCCAATGTATTAATGAGCTAGCCAAAGGCAAGCAAACCAATACACACACCCATTTATCTCAGAGCTTTTTTGCTTACACTTCCCTACAAATCCAATTATAGGACCGCTTTGCTGTGAAATATTTTTGATGTGTCTACATTTCCCCAGCTCTGAAGCATGATTTTGGGGGACACATGAAGAGGTGGGTTATTGTGTTGAGTTTTCTTGCATTTGAGTTTCAAGACTTTTCAGTCTTGCTATGGAGTAGGGTGCAAGAAATCTCCCAGCAGATATCTCTTTAGATTGTGTTTAAATACAAAAATAAGTGAAATAATAAACAAAAATAAGAATAAAAAATTAAACACAATAAAACATTAAATAGTAAACATACAGCTTACTGTATGTGGAGGGTACTTCAGCTGGGTGCTAAGCATAAACAACTGCTACTAATCCCAGTAGAATGCTTTGCATACTCAACCCTGCACAAGACACGTCCTAATCACATGTAAAATAAAAACGATTACATGTGATGGGGATCACCCCTTCCTAAACATATCTTGTAAAAACTTACCAAAATAGCAAATCAAATGCACCTTTGACTAACAGCTAGTAGCAATTCAGAGCTTTTCAGTTATAGTTTTGAAGTAGAAAAAATAGAAAACTGATTTTACAGAATGGAGGAGAAACAAGACATTGTATTGTATACAGCACACAGTGTGAAGGCTAGGTAATGAATTCAGATAGCCTGAAAGGAAAGGAAAATGAGTGCCTTATATACAGATGCTTCTCATTTCATTTGCTGTAATTCTGTGTATATACAGTCATATTTCTGCAGTTCAAACTTAGAGTAATTCTAAGGAAAATGACAATAGGTTATAAGATGCAGTTATTAAAAGAACTGGATCTACAGTTTGCAGTCAGTATTTAGTGTTCTGAATATCTAGATAACCAAAGAAGCAGAGGGACAAACTATAATAACTTTCAGAGAAATAATCTGGTATTTATCTGGCAACTTTCAATTCCTGGAAATTCTGCCTCTGATTTCAATAACAGTAGAAGACAAAAAACTATGGAAGCTCTGCTTCCCAGCCTGATGCATACTCACAGAGTAAGGTTGAAGGAGCAGGTAGGATATTGGATTAAGACTCTCAGAAGACTTAGGAGGGAATTTCACCTCTGTACCAAACTTCTTTGATAACAGTAAGGAAGTCTTTTAACCCTGCTCTGTCTCACTTCTGCATCAGTAACACAGTCTGGACTGCAAAATTTCTGTGCTGACCTTCTTTTGTAAACAAACTTCTACATGTCTGCTAACATCCATCAAAATCAGAGTTCCCATGTAGTAGTGCAAGGATAGCTCAGATTTTGCATACACGCATAAAGATACACTTGCACTTGCATAAAGAAAATGCAAGTGCAGGTGTAGAGCACGGGAGATGCCAACATTGGGACGCAGATTCTGTTGCCTTCCTAGTACAGCACATGTGTAGTCCTACTACATGATCCACTGCAGCCACCTCTTCACTCTGAGTCAGCCTGAAAAAGCCCTGAAAAAGAAAATTTTATGCTCAGTGTTAAAATACTGTCAATGATGTCATTTAAAATGTGTAAAGGCATTGGTAGAGTCTTAACACCT
Source organism: Phylloscopus whistleri (assembly GCA_017589585.1). Classification (NCBI taxonomy): domain Eukaryota; kingdom Metazoa; phylum Chordata; class Aves; order Passeriformes; family Phylloscopidae; genus Phylloscopus; species Phylloscopus whistleri. The sequence continues at coordinate 1,596,393 of JADMLD010000183.1, forward strand.
TGCCAGCACAATAAAAGTAGAGAGAAGGAGTGGGTCAGATGCAACGGATTTTTTTCCTGTGGTCTTTTTAGAGAAGAAAAGGGCGAGCAGGGGGAGAAAGAAAGGTCCAAGTTGAATAAATGTAAATGTATGAATGAGACAGTTCTAAGCATACCCAGGTGTCTTGCCAGCTCACTGCAGAGAGGTCACAGAGAAATAGAATGTCTAATCATTGGAATAAACACAGCTGTGCATACTTACATTTTCCATACCTATTTTGCTAGTGGGGGAAAAAAAGAAATCATTCCTCAGATCAGAAGATCTTTTCCCAGCCACTTCAAGCTCCTTTTTTTTTTTTTTTTTTTTTTTTCTTAAGAAGTGTTTGGGGGTTTTAATTTTTTAATTTTATTATTTTATTTTGTTTTTTGGGGCAAAAAAATTAAGCTCTCCCTACTCCAATTGGTTTTCCCCTTTCAGATGATTATTAGCATTTGGAATGTTTTTGCCTTCCAAACATCTTTGATATTAAATTGTACAGAATTACGTGAAGACAATTTTTTCAGCATGAGATTTAAGACTTGTGGAATTTTAAGGTAGAGAAAAAGGAGACTAAAATGATTTTTGGACAGCAATCACAAAACTGGAGGATTTTGTTTGAATAGAGCCAATGGCAAAAAAAGAGCAAAACTAAATTTGCTCAAGGCAAGGCACACAAAATTCAGCAGGAGCAACTGAGGGTTATAATTTTTTAAAATTTCTACAAGCTGGAGAAGAATATTTGAAAACCTTTGAATTAATCATGAATATTTTGAATAGATATGTTGTTTCAAGATTTTATACAAATCAAATGTGAACCAAGAAATCTGAATGTAAAAAACCAAACGTGCCTTTGGATAAATCAGCTGGTCAAATAACAGATATTAACTCTCCCTGGAAACCTTACCCCACTTGTACTTGCTTTTAAGGAATTCATTGTCACAGCATTTTGCAAAGAGAATTTATGACAGAGTAGGAAGGTTCCTTGCAAATTTAATTTGAATAACTGAAACTATTCTTGAAATGTGGCCAGAAACCTGCTTTTAGCATGTCATTTGAAAACCAGGGGCTCTGCCACCAATTGCCCTTGCAGTTACATGCAAAGTACATATGGATAAAACTTACAGATACTGGTCTGTTGTTGAGAATTATAGAAACTGCTATCTTCATTTCCGTAAGTATTCCACATTTTTCTCTGATTACTTTTGTTTTATAACGTGACCAAAAATATTGCTCCAAGCTGAAAATTTCTTTTAATTTATAGGATGGGGGAAAGAGCTCTGTTCTTTTATTAAAACAATCTTGAGTCTGTCATGACTCAAAAATAAATTTTGTAAAATGAGATTTTACTGTTGTTTTAAGAATGTGATACATTTGCTACTTTGGCGATTGAGCGAGTGAACACATTTTCAGGACTTGATGCTTGTCTGAAGCCTGATAATTTTCAGCCTCCCTGAACAGCTATTTTGTCTGCAGCAGGCAAATGTTCTTCGTGAGACTACTCCCACCCAGCTGAGAAACCCTTTCCCAGCCCACGGGATCTCCACGCAGGCTGCTTTGCAGTCACAAAGAAACAACTGAGTAAGAAGGAAAACTGGCACACTCAGCTCCCCTTGAAGCTGGACCTGGCTGACCTGCTACCTCTTTTGGTGTAGCAGACATTAATCAAGACAGCAGGATTAGATGGGAGCAATTTTGTTGATGTGGCTTTCCATCTCTGGAAGTGCCCTTAGCGCTCTTTCCTGGGGCAGACATGGGCATGGCAGAGAGATGGGTTGGACACAGGAGATCTAGGCAGAAACCTCAACTGAACTTCGTAGCAAAATCAAATTAATTTTTTTTCCTAGGAAAAGTGGAAACAAAAGGACAAGCGACAGAGTGAGATCATTATGGCTAATTCTCTTCTAAATATCCAGGCCAATTCAGATAATGTTATAGCAAGGGCCATATTGAAGCAATTTTTAAGTAACCTTTCCCACCTGCTTCTGCACAACCTTATCACTGTTTTTCCAACACAAGAAAGCAAAACTCCTACCAGGAGTGCACAGGGCTTGCAATGTGCTCCAACAGCAGATCCCTTGAGCACTCTCAGCAAGTAAAGGGCTCTGCTTTGCCTTTTGGGGTAGAGCTTCATAGTTGTGCACTACACAGGTTTTAAAAAACATTTTTAAAAACCACACTGCTGGCAAAAAACCACATGAAGTGAAAACATCTCTTTAAAATGTATTTTTGAACAGTTTCCTCACACAGTGGAGTCCATTGAATATACAAATAGCTAGTTGTAAGTAACTGGGAGACTCAAAGTTGTGGAGCAGATCAACTGCTCACAGGCAGGATATATCTGAAGCCAAACTTTCATTAGGTGCATTTAAAATTTTGCAAATTTGCAAACTAGAGCCAGCTTTGTCATATCAATGGCCCAATGCAGCTGGTAAATTCTGTAAGTCTAATTTGAGTCTTCTCCATAGTAAGAACAGGTCCAAACAATTTACCATCATAGCAAGGGACGATGAGGTGGGTGCTGAATTTCCTGAAACACTGAGACCAGGGGAGAGCACAGTAGAGCAGCAAGAATGAGATATCTGTGCAGCCTGCCATGTGGGGAAAGCCTGAGGGACTAGGGAAGTTCTGGCTGGTGAAGAGTTGAGGGGAGTAAGAAAATATATCTAGATGTAGAAAGGAAGGGGCGGGGGGGCAATTAATCTCATTAACTACAGTCCTTGATGAATAAGTAATAGAGTTTAAATTACAAGTGTTACTAAAATATGCAAAACAAATTCTGCTACAAAGACTAAGAGGAGAAAATGTTGTCAGGGCATGGGACCAAAGTGCAAAGGGCTTGATTTATTTTCTAGCTCTGCTGTAGATTTCAATCATGTCTTCAGCTCTTTCATAACTGAAGGAGGTTCCAGGAGGATCAATGAGTTAATATGGATGTATACAAGTCTTAGTAGAAATAGAGACTGAGTTTAGGTCAATTTCAATTTTGTACCCATATAATCACAACTACAACCCCCCTTGTTATTTCCTTACAGTAAAGGCCAGATAAGAAAGACATTATCAGATAAACCACTTATTGTGTACAACCTATTCACAAGTCATTCCTAGAAAGACAGCATTATCCAGGGTTATTAGATAATTTTTGGTTCTCTGACTTAGCAGCCAAAACTAAGGAACAGTTTAAATGATATTCTAAAATATTTCAATTCTTCTATATGAAAGAAAAATATTTTGCTTTGCTCAGGATGAAGAATTTTGGTAATTTCTAAAAGAAGTGCATGAGACTAAAGTTGCAGGGAGAAGAAGCCAGTGTTTTCAGCTATGGAACTCCTTTTCTGCAAAGTTCCAGCATCCCAAGGCAAGGAAGCTGCCAATTTTTCTTACTGGCACCATTCCACTTTTTATGTTTGTATTTAAATTTTTTTGCTTAGGGTAAGGTGTTCCACCTTTGGAATCAGTGTTCTCCCCAGCAGCTTAAGGACACGCGTCCACTTGCCACTCCTTCTGGCTATATGGTGTGGCAGCATCCCACACAAAAAGCAATGGCAGCAGAAAGTTGTGCCAGAGCCCCTACTTGGAAACACAATTGTCAGAGATGTGCCAGGGACTGGCATGGTGTTACTCTCTCAGGCAGATATGAACTTGAGTTTAATTCAGCTCATAAAAGTGTCCTGGGTGTTGACTAAAAGGGGAACAAGCTCATCCCCCTCTATTTAGGCTGTCTGGCAAAGCTAGCTTTCCTGCTCCCAAACATAATTTTACTTAAATTATTCATTGAGCTGAACTATCCAGCTGGAATTATCTAGTAGAATCAGTCTAGCCAAAGTCAGGGATACTGATTTATTTTGCCCAACGATTGAAAATCAGTAAAAGTAAGGAATATCACAATTCATTGTTGTTACGAGTTATACATGCAACTTAGAGAAAAGGCTACAGAACAGAAAGAGGAGTTCTTTTAAGAAGGGTAATTAACCCTCAAAGCAGGTCAGATAGAATGGGGTAGTTTCAGTGACTTCTAGCCTTCAAGTCATGATTGTCTTTCTGAAATGCAGGTAATAATTCAAGAAATTAAGGGCCCCATGCCCAAATTATTGATAATATTTGATGAATTGTGCTGTGCAGGTTAGAGTAAGTACCCCTGGTGTTCCATTAGGGCCTTGACGCTCCCAACTACAGATGACTTGAAAATCAAGAATATGACTGTGACCATGACCAGCTTTACCCTTAGCATTGCATTTAATGTGTCACACTGAAGGCTTCCAATGAACAGGAATTCACTGGAAAAGCGATCTCTGGTTTCATTTATATATTGAATTAGTTGAAGATAATTGTATGATTATTCATTTTCCATTCATTCTCTGGACTCTCACTATCAATTTAACTTGAGTGACTTTGAGTAAGCTTGAGCTCTATTGAAATGGAGCATGCAGAGATAAGGACATCAGCACACAGGCTCACACTTCGATTACAATGTGAATTAAAATCTGGCTTGTTGTTCTGCTTCCAGGATGAATGCAAACAAAATCACTTGAGGCACCAGGGAACCCTGAACGGTGTACATTTTAATTGTTAATTCCCCCTGACATCCTCTTGGCTCCGTAGGCAATCCTATGACTGCCAACAAGGAGTGAGTTGGAAATAAATAAAGATACATGGTTCTGGGATTCCAGCTAATTCCAGCCAGCCTGTGGAGATGACAGAACAGAGAACTTTGAAACCTCTGATCACTTAAGAAACTGGTTATAGCCATACCTAATGGAAAAGGGATGTGGGCCAATTGCTCCATGTTGTGGCCCCAAACTGAGCAGGTTATTATGAAATGCCATTCACTGTTGTTCAGCTGGTGTTTCAGGACATGACTGATCCTGAGTTTACTGGTATGGTTCAGATAAATCTGAATGCCCTGAAGTAGCTTGATCCTACTTCTGGCCAATTTGCACTATGGATCTGGTGCAGTGCAGAGGCTGTCTTGGCCACTTCTCATGGCAGTATCCAGGAGAGAACTACTGGCCCCAACCTAGAGTGAGTCAGTACAGAAGTTGGCTTCACACATGTGAGCCTGACTCATCTTCCAATTACCGAGGAAATGGTTTTATCCAGGAAATAACCTACACCATCAAGGCCTTTTCACAAAAGATGCTTTCCTCAGTGTCATTCATAGAAAACCATTCAAACACACTCTTAAAGCCAAGATGGGTTAATCTCTTAGAAAGCAAGATTATGGCATTGCGCAGAGACCATGCAGGCTCAGGAACACACATTTTCCAGTGAAGCTACCCAGCTGCAGGTGAAAAGTGAAATGCCAAGCAGGAAATTCCCACAGAGAGTGTCCCATAGCGAGGGGTCTGAAATCCTGCCAGCTGTCAGGGAGCGGTTAGTCTAGCACAGGCTAACTATCCCCTCTGAATGACCAAGCAGAGAGAAATCTTACCACCCTGCACTCTAACCTCTGCCAGACCCATAGCCAGAGCAGAGGGCAGCTTGTTCTCCAGTATCCTGGCAGTTCCAAGACTGTTTCTGTTCCCTGTCTAGAAGGCATGCAGCATTTACTGTGAAAAACATGGACAATACAAAATACAGAAAATTCCTCTGGGGAAAGGAATGATCAATGAAACTGTTGCTTCTGTGGTGCAGCTGCTGGATCCTGTGGGATATCGATGAACAGCCCTTTGTGGATTAGTAGAAAGAACCAGCACTGTTGTTATCAAGATAAAACTATTCAGGTGTGAATTTACCGTTCCGTTAAGACATAAAAAAACTCCTGACAGCAACTTCTGAGCACATCCTATTTTTCTTTCCTCCTCAGAACTGTGGTAGAAAAACAGTTTATTGATTTCTGCTAAGAAATCAAATGTTGTTATAACTCGAAGGGTGTCCAGTTACAGAGAAAATCGGTGGTAATCGGAAGCTTCGTGCAGACCTCGCATGACCCTGCTCATTCCAGCACAGAAAACTGTTTTTGTCTCACTTCGAAAGAAACCAGACAAACCCTGCAAGGTTACTTATAATCCTGACACTGCTCTCAGATTTGCCATATGCTGGGAACATGCCTTCTTGCCTATTTACAGTATATAGCTGAAGGACTTTGTTACAGCCCTGATATTTGGCATATCTTAAGCCTATTTAGAACATCAACACCATCAATCACTTGGTACGGGGCCGAGCAGCTGGATGAACCTTGGCTATCATGTGAAGGCTATTTGTCATCTGGGCAAGTCTGTTTGGTGCATAACGCTCCAGTCCCAGAACAATTTTCCCTCTCCAAAAATATTCTCTTTGATTCAGGAAGCACGTGATTAATAACAAACAAGGGTTTAAAGATGGAGGTCAAGGCTGAAACCTTAACCAAACAAGTGCATTGCTTATTAATGTTTGCCTCAGTCTTCAGATATTCCCTTGAAGAGCACCCTTGGTGGAGAAACACAAAACTGTTTCTAAATAACATGAGATTTGAGAGATCTGCTTGGCCATTGCCACCACAGAGGTTTTTCTCAACTATGACAATGCTGTTTGTACAAACTGGTAGTCAGACAAGAAATGGCTAGCAGGAACTCACATTTAGGATGAACTGTGCACACATTACATTCCCAGTTCTCATCGAGACGAGTAATACTCAGCACGTCTGACATTTAGGCAATTAGCCCTCTCTTTAAAATAAGAAATATTAGCTGACATGTCTTAACCATCTGTGTGAGCCAAAATAAGAGCAAGGGAGTTTACATAAACAGTCTTAGTGTGTTTAACAAGCATGTAGCTAATGATTTAATTTTTTAATCCTCAACAATAGAGACTACTGGATATAAGCAAGTGCTGCATCATTTATGCCTGTGCTATTAATGAAAGACTAGTAATTAGTGGGTGACTAAACTTCAAAAGAACATGTTGCTTCAATTCATGGTGTTGTAAAAGACAGATTCTCCCCAGCCATCTGCAGAGCCAGAAGGAAAGGGGAAGAGAAAAATATTTTGAAAGTTTGTCTTGTCAATTAAAATATTTTGATCATATCTTCAGCACCACTTTTTGACCTCTCTTCACCGCTTGTCTTCCCATCTTTCCTGTATTTGTTAGTTACCTAATCTGGTTTAGAATGTAAATAGAAAAGTCTCGTGTCACTGTATTTTTATAAACAGATTCCAGCATAACACAATGTAACCTAACATCTGAGTCGCTGTGAGGTTTTTGGGGTACAAGGCATAGGCAATGGTTGTGCTTACAGGGATGACCCTGTTAAGCAGTGACAATGCATGCAACAACCAAATTTGTTAGCGCTCATTGTTACTAAAGCAGGGTGAGTGACCTTGTCATATTTAACAGTTCTGAGCAGACACAGCAGTGGAGATCCTGAGGGCAAAACCAGAATTTCCATTAGTGATGTAACAATATACTGACATAATTAACCCCTTTTCCACTTCCAATGGCTTGAATAACTGCATAGTCCAGCTGGCAAACGCCGGATGCTTGGAACTTGCGCACCCAGGATTTGCAGGAGCAAAAACCAAAACAGAAGTCGTGAGCGCTCTGTCTTTTTTCTGAACAAGTGCAGCATTCAGAGGGGAGTGTGGCTTTAGCCCAAGAGTGGTCATGCTAGCATGAATGCCACCACCTCCATCTTCCAGCACTGCTAGAACAGCAGTAGCAGACACAAAGGGTACAAGTAATGGCAAGAAGCAACCCAAGGATTTGGCAAAAAATGCTCATTTCTAACCGCTTTTCAAATGGAGCTGAAAACCCTAGGGACTGAAGAGTGAAATATCTTGTTTACAGTTAAATTCCTGATCCACGTAACTAAGCAACAAAGCACTGTGGCTCCATAAAATGGAAGCAAAGTTAATTTTTTAACAATGCCACATTACCTTTGTACATCTTGTTCCTGCTCTCCCTCAGGGTCTTACATGAATGAATCAGAAAATTGCTCCCTTATGTTAGGCTTGTGTCTGCACCTGCATTAAATTCATGTCAGAAAGGGGTGGAGGAGGCAAATGTTAGGAGCACCAATAGCATGGTACTCCTGGATTTCAACTCACAGCCTGTCCAACATGACAATTGCCTTTAATAGCTGTTCAAGGCACTACAAGAAATGAGCCTTGCACCAGTGGTGGTCCCTTCAGATAAAAAAAAAAAAAAAAAGAAAGAAAAAAGAATAAAACCAATCTGGGATCTTGTTTAATTTAATGCCTGTCTCCCATATGGCTGGTCATCTCCCTGCAACCAGTCAGAGAATCAGAGTCTTTGCAAAGGAGAATTAATTATGTTTACAACATCTTTGTAAATAGAAGCACTTTCTGTGCACCAGGCTAATATTTTTGATGGTAGAAAACCGGAGTTTCAAGCCGTTGTATCTGGGGCCTGTGGGTGTCTCAGTGCTGGATTCCTGGACCAATGCCTGCAGCCCTGGTCTGGCTTCGGGCCAAATCCAGAGCTGAAAGGGGCTGTTCTCTGGTTCTGGTTTTGGATGTCGCTCCCATGATTTTGGCACAAGCGAATCAGAATGCAAGCTCAGCCTTGAACCCCGGCATTAGGCTAAACCTAATATGAAACTTCAGCCTGCTTCACATTATTCCTGCTGGTTAATTCCAGCTGTTAAACTTCTCCCCCCACTACCGAGCCAGAGAGTATTTTGTTGACAAATTTGCCATGCATTTCAAGGAAAGCAGAACCTGGCCAAGGCTTTGGGGTTATATATTTTTTTTCCACTGCAGGAAATGGAAGTGTTGGCAAAAATATTCGCTGTTGTTTAGGATAAGAGAGTGTTTGGACATATCCAGTTTTAAGCGGTCTGCTTAGTCTGATACTCTTGATATATGAGACAGCAAAGAAATATGTCTAGGAGTCTTGGAATGAGGCATCTTTTTTATAAGATGAGTGAAATACACACGAGGATGAAATATTACTTGCATATTACCACCAAAGCTGGTCAAAATTCACTCAATTGACTCCAGATGTGGGTTTCTTCGGCAATTTTAAAGTTAGCACTACTGTAACTAGGTGTGAGGCCAAGGCAAACTACTCTAGTGCTTTATAGCACTTGGAAGCTACAGTAGTCAAATCAAAATATGTTACAAGAGAATCAGTTTCTTTAAGCTTAACAGCAGGAAGGATTTAATATACTGAATACAGCCAACCCATCTTCATTTGAAGGAACATAAAATAAATCCTTACCACATTTGTGACTTATTATTTGCATAAAGGACCCTGTTCAAGAAGCAGATCCCTGACATTACTCATGCAAGTAGGGCCCTACAAGTCCTATTTTATTTTATTTTATTTTATTTTATTTTATTTTATTTTATTTTATTTTATTTTATTTTATTTTATTTTATTTTATTTCCATGAGATTACAACTATGCTTAAGGTGAGCATGCACCTCCATGCTCTGCTGATGCTGGTCAGTCATCTGAATATTCAAAGCTACTTTTCAGCACTTATTAAGTGCTTAATGAAAGATACTAATTCTATTTTTTTTCTCTTTTCTTCTGTCTGTCTATTCTTCTTGCAATTAGGCACTCTGTGTAAAAAGCTTCACAAAGGAATCCACCGTAGCTCTCACCAGCAAGATGTTTGACTCATCCTACAGTGATGGCACTGAGTCTTTTAGCATCTTATCTATTCACTAACCACTTATAGTTGCATTGGCACAGAACATTTCAGTTACTGCCTTCATTTATTTCTTTATTAAGCTGTGAGAGTGATCCCATCACAAAAGGTAAGGAGCTCCTTCAGTGCTTTCCTAATGAACAGCCGACGCTTTCCTGCACTCCAGCCCAGTTTGTGTTGCTGGAGCTTGAACGGGCAATGCCCATCATCTGCCATGCTCCAGGCAGAGAGGATTTCCATGGAAATAGACATTCAGATCATCCTCGATCCACTGACATTGCTGTGGTGATAAAAGGACAACATTTCCCCTGCAGTTTCAACCAGTTTGGCTTTTTCCACTGCAAGGTTGGTAAGAACTTACTCTAAAACCCCCAGGTGCTGGAGCAAAGAGGTTGCCACGTTTTCTGGAGTGGATTTTGTCTGGTTTTTTTATTCATTTTAATACAGAAGGGCCCTTGGAAATGTGACCCCACAGCACCCTAAAAATAAAAAACTGGAAGAGAAAATGATTTAATTTAAAGTAAGAACCTTGATCTGTGCAAACCAGCCTCCTGACTTTTAATGCTGGCCATATTGCAGTCATGCTAGGCTGGAATGACAGACATGCTCCACTTTTACCATGGAAAATCTTTCCCTGGCTGCAAAGGAAGAAGTAAGATTTGCCACAAAATTGCACAGCAATCTAAGCATTTAAGACTTTCTCTAAACCACTCAAAACCACCTCCTGTCTGTCTGACATTTCCAATGTGGGTATTTCACAAGAGGATAATTTTAATATATAATTTAAGGTGGTCAGGTAAGTCTCTTTTACTATATGTCATATAGTAAAAGTTTAAAAATAAAACCTGAGGTCATTTAGGGGTTTTGACTGACCTTCTGTTGAAACAGTTCTATCAGAAAACTGCCTTAATGTGTGTTGGTGATGTGAGGACACATCTTCAGCTGGTAAAAATCTGTTTGTAGCTCCACACATGGCAGGGGGTCTTTGCCAAGACACAATAATCTCATGCAAATTTCCCCTGATGATTTTAGAACTCTTTAGTTCTTTAATAAAGCATCACTTTGATAAAAGTTTAGCAGAGATGTGAGTAGCAGAAAAAAAGAAAAAAATGATACTAAAATAGAAAATATTTTACACTTAAGAACCCTTGGCATGCTACACAGTACTATTTGATTAAGTGAAGTTGTAATACAAAGACAAGGATTAATCACACAAAAGAGCAACATAATTAATTGCAAAAGCTGAGGGAGAATTTCAAGAAAGAATGCATCCTTTCTTTTAGCTTACAAAAATACAATTAGTAATTATTACTGATTTCCTGGAGAAAGTCCAGAGCAGAATTAAAAATATCTTGAGTCACAGGGAAGTTCATTGGTCCATGGGGACAGACATGCTGGGCTGAGAGAAGCATATATTTGTTCAGCAACTTCTTGTTATTAAAATGATCTGTGCTGAATTACATATCAGGACATTCATGATTGGGTCTGTGCCAGGACTGGGGAACTCTTATTTCTAAATGCCCATTATCTATTTTAAATAAAAAGTAAATCGGATTTCTGTCTGAAAGTTTTGTAAGAGCTGCTGTTACAAGTAATACTTAAAGGTCGTTGTAATCCAGAAAAATCGTTACAAGCAATCAGAAAAGCCATGAGCAGATCAATTTTATCTAAATTATTTTAGCTCACATGGGGCAAATTGACGCATTTCAGAGGAACAATATCCTTTGAAAATCTATCTACCTGGGATCATCTGATCAGCCTTCACATTTGTTCCAGGCTGCGTACACATGAATTCTGCTCAGCCACAGCCAGCAAAGCAAAACTTGCAGTTGATGTTACCCATGCAGGGGGCTTGTTTCATTCCTCCTTTCCCAGGACAGAAACTGCTCCTGCACAGGAGCTGCTGCCTCTGCAGGGATGTGGGAGTTGCCACAAACACAGAATCACCACACATCTGAAACACACCCTTTTAAAGACAAAACCCTCCCACAAAAGCATTTGGCTCTCTATCTCCACACTTACTTGCAGCCTTTACTTCCACAGGGTATATTCAGCAGCCCCTGAGGTCAGCAGACAGTCGACTTTGATAGGGATTGAATCATACCATAATGACATGCCTAAGGATGACCAGCAAAACATCCAGCCTAGCATCTCAGATTCATGCAAAATGCTCAGGATGAGAAATTATTGTCTATTGAAATTAGTGGGGAAAAATTAATTGACGTCAGCTAAGAATCTGGTCAGGCAGTTTCCAAGTGCATGGAATATGCCTACAGAACCACATTGGTGTAAACAGCAGCAGATTCAGGTGAAAAAAAATGGTTAGTCTGGGAACACCAAGATTGCAGTGAAATGAACCCATTGCTTGGACTTTCAAGCCAAGCTGCATGTGAGTTAACTTCCAGGCCTGCTTTAGACACTGTCCAACTTCAAAGACACTCTCAGACAAGTCTGTTTCTAATGGCATTTCTCTATTACACTATTAAAAAAGAAATCAGTGTTGAACTTCACCCTAAATTCATAGTGAAGCTTGGCCCACTGGTTACAAAGAGCTAGATTGTGGTCTATAGCCCTAATGTTTTGCTGCTGACTGAGAGATGCCCTCTGCTTGAGAGATCCTTGATGGGAGCAGAGCCAGCAGTCAGACATGTTTCATTTACTCCCACACAGACCAGCAGAAGGGACAGGTGGGGGGAGAAAAACGAGCAGGAACAAATTATTTTGGGGGCTATTCCCTAATGGGAGCAATCTGAGGAACCCTACGGTTGTTCTAGCCTACGCTTTGGGTAAACATGGCATAGAACAATCACCCAAACTTGGCAACAACAAACACCCCCATGTGCACCTTTCCTACTGAGTAGAGTCCAGTTTGGTGCTACCCAAAATTCTTTGGCTACATTATTTTATTTCACTGTAGCCAAGTGTCTTCCTTTGCTTACTTTCTGCTGTTGAATACAGGAACAGTTAGTACATCTTCTGTGGTTCATGAAAGCAAAGACAACCCATTATATTTAAAGTTCCAGGACCACAAGTCTCTCCAGAAGGATGTTGTTCTGGAAGAACAGAACTGATGTAATTCTTTTTTCAGGTGAAGAACAGATGTGGTAGTTGTTGTAAAGTCATCTTAGCAAATGCCTATGTGAAGTGGCACTGATGAAAATACAAAGTATTGAGCAATGATCTACTTCATATAGAAATTGTCAGGGAGATTCCTGTACTTACAGGGAGGTGGACTGGGTGCTCTAATAGATCTTTTCCATCTCAGTTTTTTATCACTATGATTCATGCTAATTGTTAGTAGGAAATCACTTAGTGTCAGTAATAGAGGTGACACATTCATTTCTTTTTAGTCATTGCACATGTATTGTATTTGAGGTGAAAGAAAGGGTTTATTTCTCTTCTTCTTTCCCCAGAAGCATGTTTGGATTTAATGCATAAATAGTCTTTCTTCCCTTAATCTGATTCACATGACAGTATGCATTTGCATAAAGCTTCTTCTTGGGAAAACCATTCAAACCTTTATCTAGAGAGAGTAGACATGTCGCAGAATTATGTCCTGCTTCACAAGACAGTTTCTTTTTTTCCTTTTTCTGATGCATTATTTGTAGCATATGCTAATTTATTATAATGGTTATTAAGAGCATAAGGCCTTGCCTTTCAGCTTTCCACATTTCCCCAGGCATACCCTAACATTCCTCTCTTTTCAGCTGTGCTCATCTTCTCCTGTCAGGAAGTAAAGAACAATTAACACATACTGCAGATAAAAATGTTCGCACCAACCCACTCACTATTTGTTGTGGCTACAGCTCCAGTGTGCTTTGTGCTTTCTAGACATCCAAGCAGGATCTGCTCCAGCAAGAACATGAATTGTAACATACCATAAAGCTGCTCATTTTTACCACACCACCTGTTGTTGGTCAAAAGGACAGTACTATAGTTTAGCCTAAGATCTATTTCTGGGCCAAATAAAGCTCAGATTCATAGCTCGCACCTTAAATTCTTCCAATCTCTGCTTCAGAGACACCAGTTGAGAGAGGATGAGGAGTTAAGTCAGGATACCAATACTCCTGCTGGCTTTCTGCCATCTTGAGTTAAAGTCTTACACCTGGTTGCTCTGTTCAGGAGCCCCCTAGACCAGGAGTGACAAACAGTCTCCCTTTTCACTTCAAACACAGCCAGCTCTCTAACCAAGAAGGAAGGCTTCAAACTCCCATCCTACCTCCTACCTAAATTTCATGTGGAAAAGCTCCTACCTGAGGGGGAGTCCATACTCTAAAGCATTGAGCTGTTCTTAAGTCAACAGAGACATACTGCGAAAAAGCTAAGGCCTGACTTTCTCTCTGGCTTCCATTTTGGCCCCTTTTTAGTTCTGGGATTCATGGCAATATCATTCTGAACTCTGACAAGATGTACTGCGTGTAATTACTCATATCTGTGGCTATGTAAATGAAGGAAAGAGACCCTGTGCAATCTCAGTTTTGAAGAAGTGTAACCTAGATATACGTTAATAATCTAGATATAAATTATTATAGATTATATATAGATTATACACATTATTATAATCTTTATAATCTAGATATATTTATTGGATTTTAATAGATGATAGAATTGCACTGGACATTTTTATGAAATCAAGTTTCTTTTGTCCCAGTCCTGAAATGAAAGCTTGAACAGATCCAGTGTCAATATTTTTCCTCTTGATAAAAAATTATATGCTTTAGAATGCCAAAATCTATAAAAAATTCACTAAGATGTTACTTTCCATGGAGTCATGAAGTCTCAAGTTGAAACAATATTTAATATCATAACTGAATTTTAAAGTATCTCTTGGGAAAGAGAAGTATAGATATATGTGATATCAAAATTAAATCAACAGTTAGAGTAACAATGGATTAACATCCACTCAACAGAGGACTGGAATTGTGTCAAAGGGTTGGTGACACCATAAACCACAAAAGCACCAGCCAATTTTCCTGTCCTATGGCAAGATTTTGAATTTGCAGTTCAGCTGAAGTGGCTCTTGGTGAACTAACAGAGCAATAAATATAGCAATACATCACTGTGTGCATGTTTAGATACCCACATAAAATAATTTAAAAGAAGTCAGAGGAATGCAGGTAGGTACTTTCCAATGAAATGAATGAAGGTAACATTCTAAATCCAATTGTTGTTATATTAAAATCACAGTTATTTTTACATAATTCCATTGAAATAATTTGTGATGGTAATGGTTTTCAGATTGGGACCCCATATTTTGAAAATGTAGCAACAGTCCCTAATTAGCAGGCATATTTAAAGTGCATGCAAAGTAAAGAAGGTGAAGGTTAAATATTATGTTCAAAATTTAGTAATTGGGAAATGAATCCTTTAAAGAGGCAGAAACGATTCTGTGGGAGGCAAGTATTGTCCTTCTGCTGCTCAGTGCAACCTTTCCATTCCTAATTATTCCATATTGAGTAATATGTTACAAAAAGGAGAAACTGTTATGTATGTGCAGATCCAATTAATTTTTTAAGGAAAGTGGTCTGTCTCATCTCCAAACAAGTGCTTTCTTAAGGAAAGGAGAAGTACGGTAAATCAGAGAATTCCTCCATTATGAACAAATAGTCATTGAAGTTTACAATTCAGAATCACTTTGGTACCCAACATACTGCAGTATTGAGTTATACCTCCTTGGCTGATGGAGATAACCATCCACAGGAAGACTTTGTTTTGCTTTTTGGATCTGGAGAGCAGTCATTACCACAAAACAACTGCAATGCTGTGCTGCTTGGACAGAGCTAATGGCCTATCTGTAATCAAGTTATTCTGTCAGCAAAGAGAGACACAAACACATGTTTTTAAAGAGCAAATGTTCACAGTACTTAGTACACAGTACTCACTTCCAGCTGCCTTACATCCCATGGGTCTTCCACTCTTTGATGAACCTGAGGTTTCATTTGATGCCTGCAGTATATTCTGTCTTAGACTTGCATGTACAGTGTGCAGACTCCTCAGTAAGGAGTTCTTTCCTTCTGCATCCTCACAGTCCTGTTCTCACTTAATCCAAGTCCTAAAGAGAAATTAGGCAAAGGAAAGAGAGGAAGAATTCACCAAAAAGGGGGCTCCTGATAAACATACCTCAAATATATTCTTTTGTATCTCCTGTAATGAATCATGTACCCAGCTCTTCTGTATAAAGAGCTCTCTTACAATAAGCAAGCATCTTTCCCACAGGAGTGGAGGCTCCACTAAGGCTCAGGTTGGATTTCACCCCATCCATTCAAATTTCTCTCCTGTTTTTGTTATTGCTACAGCCTGCACAACTGAAGATGATGTACAGGAATGAGAGTGCCAAAGAAAGGAAGAGCTACTGGAGGTAACCCTTTTTTCTTCCAACAAGCTGGATCTGCAAAAGAGCTGCATCATATCCACTTAAGGACTGTGTATGTTTACATGTTGTTCTCCATCTGTCCACAATGTCTATTCCACAGGGTAAGACCCTGTGGCTGAGAGACATCTAGGAGATGGTGACAACACCAGACTATCCCTAATTTTTTTTATTTTTTTATCACAGTATGTCCTCTCCATCTTTTGTTATTAATTTATTGTCAAATTCAAAAAACTAAGGAACAAATGAACCCTGAACCAAAAGACAAGATACTCAGTTTCAGAGTTTAAACTTGTCCCTCAATGGGATTGAAATACACCACCTCCTAAGGCAGGAAAGTCTTGGGCAATGGCATACACAAGGGCAAACACTGACCAAGGGACGGAGGGACCACCTTTACTCTTTACACTGTTCTGACTTCATCGTTCCAGTTCTTCATACAAAATCCCTGCTGTGGAAAGATTCTTCTGCTTTTGGTGTGGTTAACAGAAGAAAAGTGTGGCAATGAAAGACATTTATTTCCCACTGCCCAACATGCTTTCCGACTGTGTCTTCATATCAAAACCCCCTCCAAATTGCTTTTTTATTCCTTCTGTCCTGTACATGAAGTCAAACTGAGATTCATTTGCAGAATGGTTTGAGTAACCACTGCTCTAAAGCATAGAGGGACCAAAACAATAGTACAGCAGTTGAGAGACTTGCCTGTTCTTTGCTAAAGGGGTGCCAGGAAACAGTGTCTGGAATAGACACCTGAGATGAGCAATGTGACAGTGAGCCTCAGAAATCTATTTGTGGATAAGTTCTTATAGCCACAGAACAATGGCAATACCCTAGAAATCCCTAAATGTTGACCTTCTCACAAATACAAATCTGCTACCAAGAGAGCGCTGTCTGCTGAGACTGCTTGTGATGCAAGAGGGCAATGAACTTTGGTGTACCTGTCCCAGAGGTCTCCCAAAGCTAACAAAATGAATCTGTAACTAACAAAAATCACATAAACCTGCGTTAGTGACCAAAGTTAGGATCTGCGTTTCTGGGGTGAAGAATGGCTGCTTTTTCTTGCTAAGATCACTAACAGCTGAAGAAATCCAACAACATTTTTTTATGAGCCACTTAGAGCTTGTAAAATGGTATTAGCTATTATCATAGTTAATACTGCTTGATGTGGAAATATAAACTTGGGAAAACAAGTACTAAAACATTTGTGTAAATGTAACACCTGACATTTATGTTTATTAATTTGCTTTTGAGCAGTTTCCATATTAAAAAAGAGATTGATTACTCTGAATGTGGAAAATACCACGTTGTCACTAATATATATTATTTAATTACAAAAGCAATAGAAAGAGGGGTTTAATATAATTCTCCTGCACAATTCAGTATGCAAGATTTTTTAAAAACCTAACACACACTTGACAAGAAACAGATATGTTGAAAGACATCAATAAATGTACTGATTAAGAGTTTGAGACACTTACTTTAAAAATGTGGAGCAAAGGCTGACTATTCTAATTACCTGAGACATGTGACGTCAATTGTCCTTAATACTTTAAGAATGACAGATTACAAATGAATAGATATTAGGGCTTTCTGCTCTGTTGCTTGCTGAAGAATCTGTTGAAGGACAAGTACTTGGATATGTCACCTTGTGTCTGGGGAGGGGAGTAGAGAAGAATGAAAGGATGATGATGGGAAAAGTGAGATTATCTCAGTGTTACATTCTTTCCTAAATCCAAAATGGAAACCGATTCTTGAAGAGAAAACAATGCTTTGTGTTTTTCAATTAGAAATACTTAAAGGTATATGCAGCTAAGCTTCAAGCATTAGCTTCCCTTCACAGCCCTGAGGAGTGCTAAGAAACTGTACAGACCGTGTTTCCCATATAAATAAAAAGAGGAAATAATTCTCATTAGTGCTGAATATGGCCTGCTGACCAAGTTGTTTGCTGCTTTCAAAAGGCTCAAAACAAGAATTAAACTTCTAATGATGTTACTACAAAGTCTCAGTTAAAAAAAGGATTATGTCTTTTTTCTAAGCAAGTCTGTGAGCATCTTTGCCCTCAAAGAGAAAAGGCATACCCAGGATCCAATCCTGCTCCTCTACAGTCAGGAAGAGCATGGATTGAGGTTAGAAAGTGTGGCATTTCCTTAAAGTAATGATTTTTACATGGAAAGAGACTGTGAGAATTACACCGTGATGCCAGAATTAGCATAGTCATCTACTGTACAGCTCCTGCCTAAAATAAGCCATAATTTGCTTCTTCCAGCACATAAGCCTGGTAGGGACCCTTTGCTGTTGCATTTCACACATAGCCGCAGGAGACAAAGAACATCCAGCAGAAGTCTCACAACAAGCACAGCGAGCGCTATGGCCAGGAGATCCTCTCAGGCCAGCCACCACAAAGAGCTGCAGCCCATGGCAGGGCACAGGGTGACAGCCTCCCCTGGCAGAGGGTCCCATGGCAACGGGCTGGAGCTGACCTAAATAACACAGGTCTTTGCCTCTCTGTGACAGGCAAGGGGTGTGCATTTCTCCCAGTGACCAGTGCTCACGCATGAACGCCTTCCTGCCACTCTTGACACAACCTCATTGAAACTGCTGACCTCACCAGGGAGGTATTTATGACATGTTCATTACCCAGAGTCTGAACACCTGGAAGAGAAAAGGCTCTGGATTCTATTACCAATCCTCTAAGTTGTCCTGTTTCACTAATTACTTTTAGTTCTCATTTATTACACATAATATGGCTATTTCTCTGCCCATCTTTCTTTCTGCACAAAATGCAATGTAGAAAAATTACTCTGTCACCAAGTAAGAAAATGAGACAATATTTCTCTTCAATTCCATGAGAAAGAAAATTGCTTTTAAAATGCTTTATGCATAAAATAATAATGTTTATTTATGTAAATACATATTGGCATCTATTGTCCCCAACACAATTAACATTCCTTTTCCAGAGAATAATTCACAGGCAGTGACTGAATACAAATTGCAGCTCTTGAGAAGAAGTATTTTAACAAACACAAATATCAATGCCCCTAAATATATCAGAATGGTTAAGAAACACAACAAAACCAATAAACCACTGATAGCCATTATAAATTCAGCAATGGCTCAGTTAATATCACAGTCCTCTGAACACATTTACTCTGCCTGGATTTTAGCAACACAATCTCCCTTGTAGATACAAAATGCCACTTAAATAGAGGCCTGTGCTCCTGTGGCTTTCCCAGAATTTAACACAAAATGAATAGTACATCTATGCTGCTATCTGGTACCCACGTTGCACATAAGCCTGATGATCAATGTTTCTGTAAGGGGTTTTTTTTGCAGAAAGACCAATCCCTTTAGTGTGAAGAAAGTAAAACCACAGCAGACAAAGGGCACACATTTTAAAGCCTCATAACACGGACTTCTTATTTCCCCAGTGATAGGCCTAGAAAAAATTGTGGGTAGCAGCAGTACCCAAAATTCTTATTAAAATTTTTAAGTGGTTTTGCACAGAAATACTTCTTAGAAGTACTCAAAAAAAGAGGACTCGACATTATTTGATGGTGTTCTGAAAACATATAAGGTAAGAGGGAAAGGTGAAATTTAAAGGCAACAGGACAGTACCCTCTGCCAAGACTAGAAAAGAAATTGAAAGCAGCCCTATAAAACACTTACTTATAACATGAAATCAGTGAAAAGGTAGAAATCGAACTGGAGAATTGACTTCTCATTCTCTCGCTTTACTCCCTCCTTGAAAACAATCATAAAAATGTGAAGCAATTTGGCACAATGGCCTGTTCTCCTGTTAGACTCCTTGATGCATTTCATTCCTTCTAGTTATCCTTAAGCGCTTCATTAGACAAACAATTATATGATTCATGCACATCTAGGACAGAAAATGTTTTAGTGAACTATTACAGTTCTTGACTCTACATTCTTATGGTCAAAACCACACGGAGACAGGACAAATTTACCTATAAAACCACACAAAGCTTTCCATTTTCCCTAAGGTATAAGAACTCGATGTAATTACATCTAAACCTTTAATGAAAATATTTTCATACTACTTCTGTCCAGGTGTGACAAACTCATCAGTGTTTCAAGGACTTGGTGAAATAAGAGTTCTGAGACAATCGAAAGACTTTAAGAGGCTGAGCCTGCAGAAAACAAGGTAACTTCCTCCAACAAAAAGAATCACAATGTGGCTTTCAGAAAGAAAATTCCCAGCTTGAAGATGTTCCAAAGCACATTTTCTCCCAAGAGTGCTTGCTAAAGGAAAGAAAATACAAAAGGAAGAATATTGCAAAAGAGAAGAAAATCCACCTAACTCGAACCACAGCCATTTTCTTGTCTGATAAGTCCAAAGCCAGGTGGCTAGAATAAAAGATTGGTGTTTATCTGTTAGAAGATCTGGGGCTGATTCATTCTATTTACTGCATCAAGCTCACCTGTGAGGCTTTATAGATGCCTTGGGGGAAAAAAGCTCAGCAGGGGTTAACTTCTTGTTGTGGGGGAAGAAAGGAGAGGTGAGATTTGAGTTTTAATTGGTGCAAGGGGAAATCCCCTCTCTTTTATATACCTGGTTCAGAGAAAAACACAGGTAATAACAACAATAAAAAAGTCTTAGGAGCAGAATTCTTTAAGCATTTCCAGGTCATCTTGGAGGTGGGGGAAGGGAGTCATCATTATAAAAGCTTCCCTTGAGGTTCAGTAGGGAACTCAGTTGTGAGATTTGTAGGAAGCTTTAACTTGTGTGAAATCTGTGAGTTTATTGCTTGAATTAACTCTGAGCTGAGGAATAAAGTATACTTAATGCACTTTTAAAGCACTGTTTTACTTCCCCGTTTGTTTCTATAAAAGGATGCTTTCCAAGCTGATCTGTGCAGTATATTTGTCCCTCTGGGTTTTACCTTAATTTGCTTGCTTGATCCAGAACTAAGAGACTTGAATATCTGGTCCCAGAAGTTATTCTTTCATTGTGTACAACTGTCATTTCTGTCTTGCTTTCCATTTAAAAGATTCCTGCTTCCAAGATTGCAGTTTTCAGGTACTAGAAACCTAAAATGTCAATGCTTCTCTACAGTGCAGTAACTACAAAGATAAAAGAAATCAGTTAAAAAACCCAGAACGGTTGTTTTAGTCCAATTTGCAGTTTATGTGGGATAAAACACCAGCCAGTTTAAAACTAAAAGTGAGAACAAAAAACGCCCCTAACTTTTACAAATGGCTGCAAGGCAGTTTATTTTGAGCAAAACCCCTCTAAAGCTATTCCAAAACTACTTGCTTGTAGAGGCAAGGTTTTTCTAAAGCAGCAGGTGTGTGGAGGTGTGTTGCCCTCTGTTCTGCAGGGTTAGCAGATCTGCTCCCACCAGCCCCCTTGCCCATCAGCTGCCAAAGGCCACCTCAAATAGCACAGCAGCAGAAGGTGGTGACCCATTTCACCCCTTTTATGTCAGAAAGATGTCCTCCCCCATGGGTTTCTTCACTGTCTGAAGAAGTACCTCAATAACTATATTACACTTTCTGGACAATTTGATCATGAAACACTGCTGGCAAATAATGTTTCATATTTGTAAATTTGCCTTTTTTTTTTTTTTTTTTCCTGCATCTAGCTCCTTGTTATGGTAGGCAGCTACCTTCTTTGTCTATCCTTAAAGCTGGTCCTGACAAAAGCTGTGTTGTATTCCAGCTGAGCCTATAAAGTTTACAGAATAACAAGGCTGCTTTAATATAGCAAACAGAATGGCCAGAGATGGGCCAAAATTACTTTGACATTTAAAAAGTCCAGCCTTTTTTGCTTTATACTTCCACTTAGTGCTGAAGTTGAGAAATATTTAGAAAAATAAAGCTTTACATTTTCCTGTTAAATCTACCTATTTCATACTGTGTAATTAATTGTGCCCTTGCTCTTTCAATCCTCTCAAACTGAAATTAATAACATTGTGGGAAGCCATGACTTTTACAAAGATGTGTAGTTTAAAAACTGAAGAAACACTGATTCAAAGAACAAAGTGAGAGAAACATAATAAACATTCAGTCTGGGGGAAAAATTAGCCTGTTTCTTCATCTCTTGTCAGCTGGAGTCACTAAATTCCCCCATCCTGGTACATCTCATGGAGCAAGTAATTTGGAGTAGATGACTTGTGGATGTACAGAACAGCAACATGGAAATCTGGCTCCACAGCACTTACATACCTTCATCTGTTATGCTGTGTCAGCTGCACATGACGCAGAAAAATACTCAGTTTAACCTTCCATCCCATTTAATATCCAGGATCAACTGATAATGGAAAATTGGGGACTGAAGTTATTTGTCCTTAGTCCATTTATTCATTGGGAAAAGTAGCTGCATGCTGTTGATTTTACTGTTCTGTAACTCAAAAAGGTAACTGTACTCTGTTTTTTTCTTACTACTTTCCTGCAGTCTGGCCTGACCTGAGCCACACAACTGCTGGCAACAGCACAAGGCCAAGCAGTGGGATAAAACATGGATGGCAAATATTCTTGCCACTGCTTCCCAAACAGGTCCTACTGTGTCTCTCCTTTGGGGTCACGTTCTCTGGAGTCATGTGCCATCCTGCCCATAAAGGAAACAAAGAAAGTTCATTGCTGCAGTGTCAGATCAAAACCAATATAGATCCTAAAGGTCAGAAGGGTGATAACTCCACAGAGCTGGCTATGATAACTTCATTCCACTGTAGAAGGATTGAACAGTATAATCTCAATTTAAATGCTTGGTGTCTGGCCCTCTTATTCCCTAGTGAAGCAAACAAGTAAACAAAAGTAAAGGAGCCTGAAGTTTCTGGGGAATGTGGGCATGGTAATAAAATATTCATAGAACCAAGGATAAACCTTGCATGAGGAAGGTACAAAAGAAGTTAGGAATTTTACCACCAGCTCTGGTGGCAGCAGCTGTGTCTGCATTGGGGCAGGACAAGATGTAGTTGTTTTTTTCTCAGGACCAATTAAGCAAGGACTAGGAGTCCAACCAGCTTCCTCCAAGAAGCCCCAGAGAGCTGCACCCAGTGCTTCCCACCAAGGGACTGGAACATGGCCACTGCTTTCATGGATATGGGCATGGGGTCTGTCATCTCAACACTGCTTTGCTGGTCCCAGTGGATGAGATCTCCTGTCACTACCCTGAGCTCTGCACCTGACTGAAGTGATTTTTCCTGGCATTTGCCTGTGTGTTGAGTCAAACCCACCTGCAAACTTAAAGTAGAAAAATGTAGCTAATAATCAAACACAAATCCTTTCAAAGAGACTGGAGAGCAGGAAGAAGGAATAATTGAAATACAAATAACAGAAAAGGGAAGAAAGGTTTGGCTGAGATCTAAAAAGGACTTGTGAGATGAGTATTTGCTGTGCCTGATAGTTAAGTATCTGGCTGCCTGCATGGGTTTATTACCCTGAGTTAAGTACTGAGGATCTTCACAGAGAGTAGGGCCTTAGTTGCTCAGAAAAATTAAAGCAGTTAGAAGTAGCTTTTCAGCCCCTGGGAATAAAGTCCTAAAAGCCATCAGCTGGAGGAGAAAACTACCCAACCTAAAGTAGTAAAAGGCCAGTATTTCTAACTTGTAAAGAGAACAAATTCTACCAGAGCAATTCTCACTCTTTTCTTCATCTACAAATATACTGGACATCCTTACATTGATTTGAATGTGCCTGTGGAGAATACTAACCTGGATTTAACCAAAGCTGTTCCCAAATTGCAGGTTAAAAAAAAGCAGAAAGAAATGTTGATCTGCCTCCTCCATCTGTTGTTCTTTAAATGAGGCATGAGCCTGCTTTTAATGAGTAACTTGAGAGACAAAAGGAGGGCTCTTGGCTTAGATGGGAAATGCCCAGGAATTCAGGAGCAAAATCCTGCTTTTCATTGAGGTGAAACAATTTTCTGAATTTTTATCCCAAGATAGAGCAACTCATACATTAAAAATCTGTATTGCTTAGGGAATAAAATCAATTGCTACAGTTCCTGTAGTAATTTCCCAAAACAAAACATATTTGTCTTTTCCATTAAAAAAAATTTAAGATACTCAACACCCATGCTAAGGGAATTCTTGTTTGCAACAATAATAAGAACGTAGTGAGATCCAAAATACTCCATGTGGTAACATACAAGAAAACAAAACCTCTGTTCCTCAGATATTTCAATCTTCGGGCAGAAAAATAGCTAACACAAATCATTATGCTTTAGCTCTGATTATCTTCTCAGAGACCTACAAAACTCCATGCACCAGGAATCCATTTATGCACTGCACCAGCTTTTGCTGTTTCCTTTTTCCCTGTCTTTCAGAGTGATCCCTATTTATCTTAATTCCTACACATCTTTTCTAAAAGTCATTGTGTGGGAATATTCTAGGACAGGATGTACTTGTTACTTTGAACCAGAGATTGAACAGACAATGCCCCATTGCTATTGTCTTGGCAATATCTCACTATCATTACAGAAAAAAATAGGTTTATTGGACGTCAAATAATCATTGCTACTGCTAATAATACTATTAACATATTTTTATGTCAGCTCTTGTTATTTATACCATCTTAATAAAATCTTAACATCTGTAAATTAATAAAGTAAAAATGCATACTGTTAAACAGCACTCCCCTTCAGCTTCATTTCTCTTGGTTGCTCTTTATCTACTGGAGGTATGCAACCCAAGGATGTGGCAGTATAAGAAATATTTCTGAGGTGGGAAAATCCTTCCCCATTGGGAGATTTCTTTGCCACAGCTGGCTGTAGTAGAAGACATCTGAACCCAAACAGTTAGGACATTCAAGGAAGTCCTGTATTTCAAACATTTTCAGTGGTGTTGTGGTGTTATTTTCAGACCTGCAGGACATTTACGGGCTCAAATCTGTACACACATGTTGTTTTAATCACAGGAGTACCATGTGAAGCATGTGCAGGAATATTTCCATGGAGTTACTTTATACACTACCTTGTAGCTGCTCTCATCTTCTGAACAGAAGCCAGCTAAGGGTAAGCACCTTCCCATCTTACTTCTCGTGAAAAAGTATTCCAAGGCAGTAAGTCTACACTTTTTTTTTTTAATATAATGTGAAAATCTGAAAACCCTTTCCAGGGAAAAGGGGAATCAGGTGGAAACCTGTTTAACAGTAAGACTGTTTTTCACAGGACTTTTTGCAGAGTCCCTCTCTCTTCTTCCAGATTGTCTCAGACCACGGGTTGAAAAACATTGCTCTGAAGATGATTTCCAAATGACAACATAAAGCAATGAAACAGAAATCCCTCTGGCACTACTGTACTATATTAGAATATTTTAGAACTACAGGGAAAAAGGATGTTTCATCTAAGAAGGAATAGGTAAAGTTGTTTCATAGGGACATAAACTCATAATTTTTCAGATATTGTAATTGAGTCAATCAATTAGGCAATTTAAAAGAATGAATTAGGCAATTTAAATGAATTAAATATATGATTTCTTTGTCGTTGCAGAATGGTTGGAAAATCAATTTCTTAGAGACAAAACAGCAGATGCTTAACCTGGGTTACTGTGCTGTATTCCCTGACAATCCCCAGGTGAGATTGAGTTTTTGAAGCAATTTTACTTTTTACTGTGTTATTCCTTAGATGTGAGAATCAAAGTTGTGCAGTCCTAAAGTTATTGGTGTGAAGTTAAACTCCTTGAATCCTTCCTTACCCTCATAAACATGCATCAGATTGGGATGGGTTGGTGACCAGTTTTTTATTTTGGTAATTTTGTTAACAGTCTTACAGGAAAAGAGTTGAGGTTTGAAAATGCGCTTTGGGGATTTAGAGACTTTCTTCTTCTGTGGCATTTTATAGGTAATTTGGTGGTATCTTGGAGCATAAAACAATTGGCTGTGGATTTGTAATGAACTGGTTGTCTTATTTCCCTTTTCAATTCATATTAAAGAAACAAACTGGGAAATGCCTTATTTGAAGGAGGGTGGGGTTTTTTTCAGGGATGGCAAACAAAGTAGATAAAAGCTGATATTAGCATTCCTACATTTAGTTCCTGTGACTATAGACATTATAGACATTAACCTGTTTAATATGAATACTGTCTCACAAAATGCTGGTAATAAGAGCTAAACCGTGCTGTATTTCATTTCATTCCCGCTGATAGCATTTATCAGCAAAATCTGGATTTAAAACCCCCCAAAATATGCAATTTAAGCCTCATCATAACTGGACTGCTGAGGAGGAAAGTGAGGGGATTATCTGGAGCCTGGAAGCACAAATATAAGAGTGTATTGTCAGCATGGGCTATAGGCCTTTTAACAAATGGTAGTGTAAGCTTCAGCTGACAGGCCTTTTCACAACTGACAGATGAAAATATGAAACTTAAATTCTTCATGACAGATAGCTGTGCTGAATGAAGAGGCCAATGGGACAGTGCTGGGTTGGGGGCGAGAGTGACAAATACAGGCCCAGTGTCTGCAGCGCAGGATGGCTCTTTGTAACTCACACACAATTCATTCTTCAAGTCTCTCCCATTTTGCCAAGCAAACTGTTATAGCAGACTGGGGTTTTTTTCCCTCTCTTTTTCTTTCAGATCAACATCTTTTTTTAGTAGATGAATGCCAAGTCTTAAAAGACGGGGGTGGAAGATTAAATTTAATGTGCAGGCATGAAAGATGTTTCCTGGATGCTTCTCCGTTGGACTTTTCCACCCCATCTAACACACCGCTATTGTAGGAAGCTTATTCACTGGTCTTAATCCTCAGTGTTGCAGAGCTTTGTCAAAATCTTTTAAAAATTGTATTTTGAAATCACTGCTACTTTCTGTCAGCATCCCACCTCTCCAGCCCTGCCTGCTCATACGGCTGCATTCCCAACCAGGATGCTCCTTGATGCAGGATGGGGCTCATGGCATGAGATGGAGGTCCTGGGAGTCCAGGCCCTGCCTCCAGATGTGGTTTTGTAGCAGGAAAAACACAGGGAAAAATTCTGTGCAGACAGAGGAGCCCTGTACACCTTTGCTTGTGGAGCCAGACCCAGTCCTGCCACTGAGCTCTCTCATGGCTTCACTACTGGTACCTGCAGCACCTGTCCACAGGGAAGTCCCTCTCCCATAGCCCCAAGAGTCTCCTGAGGTGCAGCAGCCTCCTGTGGACAAGAAGCTCCTGCAGATGTTGCTACCTCATCTGCCAGCACCAGTTTCCAAGCTAGTCTCCTTCAAGCCATGCTCTGTCTAAGAAAAGTGGCCTGTATGGTTGCCAGACGTTTCCTGGCAGGGGAGCTCCTTGGCTTAGTGTCCTGCAGGGCATCACATCAGATGATGGCAAAGGTCTCCTCTGGCCCTCAACTCTATGAAAAAGAAGAAAACACCCAGGCAGGTTTTGTTGGTTTGTTTGCTTCTCCTTTGCAGAGGGAAGTGCCCAGCTATGGAGCCGTTACGGTCTCCCCTGTGTTTTCAACCTCGTTTCTGGGCTATAAAAAGGGGAGATGGGAGCCAAAAATAACAACACACAGTATGGCCTCTGGCCAATCCCAGAGTCATTACCTCCACAGAGTTCCCTCTGAAGTCAATGGACTGTAGGATCCAATCCTTAGTATTTGTCTTCTTTGATACAATTTGTAATTATCAATACAAGAAAAAGAAAAAAATGGAAAGCCCTAAGGTAATATGTTAATTCTTACCAGATGTACTGTATGTATCCTTATATGCTAGAAGCCTGGCAGGACTGCAATGTCACAACAGACATTTACAGAAGTACCTGGGGAAATGTAACAAAAAGTGTTAGTAGAAAATGGTCTTTCAGCTAAATTACCTAATATATTTGCTAATGGTATCTGATTTAAAAGCCATAAAAATACTAAGTTAAAAGCACATTAGAAGATGTGGTATATTTATAAGTGTTTGTCACCTTGGCAACAAAAGAGAAATTCCAAATCTAACACTAGCTTTCACAGGCCAAGACCTTTGAAAATTGATAAATGCCTACTCTTTATAGCAATGATCTTCTCTCAGTGAAGAAATACCCCACTGTAAAAGGAAGTTCCTCATTGCATAACAAGATTTGTGATAGCTTTCAGCTATGGATTTGCCCTGTCTGCCCACTGTAGTATAATTTATAAAGACTTGACAATGAAAACAATACGTTTGTAAATATGGTAAAGCACTGATCTTTTTTGTACCCTTTTTGTAACTTTGAGCCCTAATTTCCTTTATACAACCCAGGTTTCTTAGAATCTTTCTGAGCTCTAGCCTGGCCTGGGTCAGTTTGCAGATCTGTAGCTCTGCTCTGATGGCTGTGATGGGGGCTCTTTTTTCCTGCCTATGAATAGCTGTGCCACAAGCACTAAACTATGCATGCCTTGATAAATGAAGTACCAGTTTCAGCTCTGCCTTTCTACATAATATATGGTCCCATAAAACTGCATTTTAAGACTAAAAGGAAAGCTATTTGCTCACTTGTAATGCAAATGCTTCCAGTATATTACCTCTGCATACAACTGAGTATAGATCCTTATTATGTTAATTCTCAAAGCTCCACTGCTTTGCCCACTGATCATGGATGAAGATCATAGGGACAGATCTACACAGAGAATTAACAGTAACCAAAAAAAATACTCATGCTCTCCCGTGGACCCCTCCAACACTGCAAAGCTCTATTCCGTGTGATGTGATTCTGCACCAAGTTTCCCTGAGGAAGAGGGAGTCAAATTAACCATGAAAAAGAATGTCCCCAAAACTGAGCATTACCCAGCATAATTGCCCTTTACCTGTATCCTCACATCTGACGGAACTGATTTAACAACTTGATCACAAAAACAAAGGCAAAATCTGTTGTATGTGGATAATCTCTCAGCAGAGGTGAAACCCTATGGATTCAAAGCTCCAGAATGCCTTTAAGGATTAGAGAAGCCTTTAGAGGGCTTTAGGTAGCACTAGATTAGATGCTGCTGAGCATCTCACATCCCTCTTTTTCTTCTTATTTCATAGATGCTTTCATTTTTCTTCTGCTGTTGATTCATGATGTTGACAACTGGCTAAATTGAATTGACAGCTGAATTGTCCATGATCTCAGGAGACACTGAGCCAAGCTGCACAGAAACCCTATATATATCCTTCATTTGCATCAAGCATCTACGGGAGAAAGAAGATTATCAACATGAATTAAAAATTTGGAGAAGTTGCTTTGGAAAGAAGAACTTTACATTTCAGAGTTGTTTAGGACACATCAGTATTAGTGTATAATTCTACTGTCCTGAGTCTAAAGTTTGGGTGTTTTTTTTTTTTAAATAGGAAATTTAAAACCAGATATTTCTAGTCTGATTTAGATTTCCCTGTGCAAGTGGTCATGCCTAACTAATTTTCATCATAAGCACACCTTGCTTTTGTTAAAATTAATGAGGACTGAGAGTATTAATCAGACTGGACCTCCAACCTTGCCAGTATTTCAGTGGATTGAAGACCAAGCTCACAGCTCTATCCATCTCTATCCATCCATCCAGTTGTGCCCCAACACCTCCTGAGTGAACATCTCCAGTGAACCATAGAACTGACCCTTGTATTAGTGAAACTACTTTTTAGCAAAATACCTGCCATTTATATGGAGCTGATAAAGCTTCTATTAAGGCACTGGTTAATAGATGTGGTTGGAGCTATTTTTCAAGTATTGATAATAGGGTGGAAAAAAGGTTTCAATTAACAGAGGTTGCAAGAATCATATGGATAGACATGTGCTCTTACACTCAAGTGCACAATTTTCACTGATTGATAAACCTAACACACCACTTGAGACTATATCCTAGTTACATCACTTCACCATTAGATTCTTCATTTACCCCCAAATGAATAGATTAACATTAAGTAAACTCTATTGAAAAATTGTACATTTCAGTGAAGCTTCAACATAAATTTGTACCATAAAAGAGTATTACAATTTATCCTTTGAAAGTCATTATTTAAAATGTACAATTCAAGTTTTCTATGCAATAAGTGTTTCAGATATGCTTGTTGAATAAGTTTATGCAAATCTGCAAAAGACTAGCTACACCATGTATATAATACATATGTATATATGTATATAACATACAAAAATATAACACCTTTAAATAAATTAATATTAAAAGATTATTAAATTTTATTATAAAGGTGATCACCCACATTATTTTAGCAAATCTGTATTCATGGATTTTGCTTGTTTTTATGTATGCCCCAAATAGATTGGATTTTCATTTTGTTTAAAATAAATAAGGTAGGTAATATGATTTTCTATCTGTAGAATCAGAATTTTATATGCTGGGAAAAAAAGACTATATTATAGGGACATTCCCGAAAGTCACTGAAAAAGCAGAGCAGATAAAATTGCCTTAAGAAGGTAAAATCAGTACTGTTAAAGGATTGTCAGGACTGTGGGCCAAATTTTGAAGAACATGGAGTTTTTCTGTGAAAACCAGATGGCTAAAACCCACACTGTAATACCTCAAAGAATCAGGGCTTCAGTACCCAAAGTTTGGCTGCCTGCAGAACTAAAGACCAATTGCTACTCGCTTTGTGCTTTTAAGAGGAGATGGTTTTCCATTACACCCAAAAAGGCAGCTTTCATGAGTCCTTGGTGAATATTTGGAGCCCCTTAGGGTCATTAGCAGTATGAAAAGATATGGTGTTTCTAAATAGTCTTAGAATTCTTAATCTCTGACAGAATAGGGGAGATCTTTCAACTGCTTTCTTTTTTTTTTCAGCAATAAAAATAATATACATTTTTTCAACTCTCTTTTTAGGTTGCAGTTTAAACTCCTACAACTGAAGAGCCAGGCATGTGGATGTATTTGGTTACACTGTGCCAATAAACCATGCATGTGATAACTGGTTGGGATATATAATTCTAAACTTAGTCACATTTTTGGGAATTGAGGAGCCACCGCTTCAGTTGCCTCTCGGATCTACATGTGATTGTTTAAATTTATTTTTCCTTGTGGCTTACATACGGCCTGCATAAACACTGGACATACAATTTCAAACCTTATTGTTTTGCTTTGGTTATACTTCAGACTGCAGCCACCTCAAACCACTTCTAAGTGAAAACACAATGGCAAAAATGGACTTTTCCCTCCAGATGACAAGGCAATGAAATACAAAGAGCAAAAATCTACTTTTTTGAAGCACTGACTTTTTATATGGCCCATGAATCATCTGCCATTAATGTGCAAGAATTTTTGTGAAGATGGTGCCATAGGCAGAATGATGCAATGGAGAGGATCTAAAAGTCCCAGCATTTCTGAGATTTTGTTTTTTGAATAATTGTTGTTGCCATAACTTTAAATATACTATCAATTTCCTCAAGGATTGTTCTGCTGATCAAAGTTATATATCTTACTGGTAAGCAAAAACTGTTGACTTAAAACATAAATATCTGTTCTGAATGGTTTTTTTTTTTAAATCTGGGTTACTACAAAGGAAAAATAAATAATATCTAGACTTGCAAGAACACGAAAACAAGATTATAAAACAACCTTCCAGACCTCAAGTATCTGATCTGCAGAAGAACTTAGCATTGCCATCTCTGGGTGCTTTGGATCTTTTAAAATCAGGCCCAGAGCCTGAATAAGAATGTCACCACAAGACATTTTCATGCTATTTGCAGATTTTCTTTACAATACCTCCAGCTTTTGATTGTGCTAAAGGCTTAAAAGCAAATCAGAGAGAAGACTCCCCTATTGTGTATTACAAAAGATACAAGCCAGAAACAGTAAAACTGAGAGTACTGTTTCCTAATGCACTCCTTCACATGACAATCAGTTTAGATCTTTTACTTTCTTTCTCGGCCAACCTCAATAACTATGTATTCAAATCTAACTTTTTTTGCTGTAATATACTGCCATAGATGATCCTACCCATTTTTAATTTACTTTGTATGTTAGAATAATAATTACCACCACTATATCATCATATTAGCCTGCTTAATTGTATAGTTTATCTGTATAATAAGTACTGTACAAGTAAGTATTTTAACTTATGTGTCTGTATACAATGTAGACAAATGGATTTTATATATATATGTTCTCAATAAAATCATTGGTTTTGTAGATTCATTTGACATATGCTCACTGATGAGTTTTTTGTTTTACTCTGATGCTGTTTTTGTAAGAATTCCAGGTGTCACTGGTGCTACTGTGTTTGTGATGGGGCTAAGAATTATAGTTACAAAATATTTATGTGCTTTGGAAAGCAGAGTAGGACAAGGAGATTTTGTTTTCTAGGGTTTGCTTTAAAATATAATTCAGAATAAGTTCCCATCTAACAGAAAGAAAAAGAACTAACACTTTTTCACCATTGTATATACAGTGGCCCAGAGTTGGCTGGGCCAAGTGCTGTACTGATGAGAGCTGGTTGGAGGAGCTGAATTAAGATCAAGACTTGCCCAAATTGCTCCTTGTGGCTTTGATTGGATGTACTGCATCAACTTCACTTGGTAATCTAAGATAAAAAGAAGACTAAGATAAAAAAGGTCTCAAGAGTGTCCTTGTTTAGAAAGAAATTAATTGATGCCTCTGCTAGTGGCACAGTGTTTCTTCATTCTTTTCTGTGGAAAACCACTAGAGGATTCATCAAAACCTCTATGCTTGCTGAAGAAGACACGACAAGTTAATGGGAGCTCTGAGGAAGGTATGCTGTATTTTGCAGGATGAATGAGGAGGCGCTTAGGAGCTCCATGGGTTTCTCCATGCTGTGGGCACCACTGTCTGCTTTTCCAGCTGGGGTGGCCTTGCTGCCCCCCTGCCTGGGCAGCAGCTGGCAGCAGCTGGCAGCACGGGCGCAGGGGAGCCCAGCGCGGTGGTTCCGCTCATGCATTGTGCTGGCCCTGCACTGCTGGCCCCTGTGCTGCATCTCTGGGAGCTACATCCAGGGCTTCAGGATTAAAATACACCTTAGACACCAGACTTCCATTGACTACATAAGTCTATGTGATAAAATACACCTAGCTTGTTTTCCCAACATTTGCAATGAAGATGTGTCCGCAAGCACAGAAAGTAAACCAACTGCACAACGCTTCTTCACAGGCCATGGATGAGCCACACTGGGGCACAGGGGCAGTAAGAAGTGAGGAGAGTGGAGGGCAAGAAGTGAATTGCAGGGGCAGAAACCGACATACCTGGACCCCAACTGCCCATACCTCCCTGAAGCGACTGGGAGGGAGGGAAAGTGGGAAGCAGCAGTGAAAGCAAAGGGAGCTGAGGTGAGAAAGGAGGGAGAAGAGGTGTTTGAGTGAAGGAGAGCCTGAAGAAAGGTAAGAAAAGTGAGTGTTTGTTCAATTGTATATGTCTTCTTTTTTTCCCCTCAGTACACAAGTCAATAATTAAAAGGCTGTGTTAATTTGCAATAAATTAAATTAAGTGAAATCCCCTGCATTGAGGCTGTGCTGCCTGTGACACTGCAGAACAGCTGAATGACAGCCAGGGCTGGTGACAAGCAGGCCCCAAGGGGTTGGAAGGGCAATGAGTACACTCTTGCCTGCCAGCACAGCAAAGCCAACACCAGCAGCATGCTCGGAGTGACACACACTGCTAGTGCCAGCTCCCACCAGATATACCCGAGAAGCTCCTGAGGGGATTGCTGAGCTGTTAAGCAAGCTAAACAGATACATTTAGGGCTAAAAATGCCCTGGAGGAATTTTGCCAGAGAAATGTGGCCAACAAGGATGATAGTTCTTACTTGAACTTGTAAGAGATTATTTCCGTCTCCTGACTTTTCATACATAATTATGGGCAAGTCCTCCTAATATAGTCAGAGATGTGATTGGTCCCTTCAAATTACATTTCAGAGCTGATATTTAAACCCAGGTGCTCTGAATCTCCACCTTGAATGGCCCATTTATGTATTTTCTGAACTGAAAGTACAGAGGGACTGTCTGAGGAAGTCCCCTAAGGTGAGGTTGGCCTCAGGTTCAGTGGTGTGATTCTTGCTCTTGAAATAGTCTAGGTATTAGTAAGTCCCACAGCTTGCCAGGATTGCTAATGAATAGCCCTGCTTACCTATCTGAACATCAGAAATAATGCTTAATAATTATTCCCAGGCTACAATATTTGATTTTATTTGGGTTGAACTTCATCCTGGCCCCACCTTAGATATGTAAAAGTAGAAGCATATTTGAGATGGAAAGAAAGGCCTACTCTGTTCACCCAATTCCTAAAGGTCATACTAAACTATCCAGTGACTATCTCCTGGTGAGGCTATCACAGTGTACTCCTCTCAGGGCAGCCATGGCAAAATAGATGAAATCAGTTGTGCAGTAACATGAAAAAGACACTTGAGCACAGAACACAGTTATTTCAATGTATGATAGGAATTCAGTCACTTAAGCACAGGCAACTGATGCTATTTTGGAAACCCTGGGGTATTTTGCCCTATCTCCAGCTGCAGTTGGGAAGGGCCAACATCTCCCAGGTTACATCAGGTGCCTCTGTGTTTTAGGGCATCTCAAGTGGCCTTAGAAACATTTGTTTAGGCAACTGGGTTCTACCCTGAAAATCCTGGTACTTGCATGAAAATTGAAGTCATGGTGAAAGGTACCTAGTGCTTAATTATGTTGTGGTTATCCCTTTTATGTTCAAAACATCCTTACAATTTTCATCAAGATTCTGCAATAAACATTCTGCTGATACAGCTACATGGACTACACAGTTATCCCAGGGCTACTTGGCTTTGTAAAATCCAGTTTGGGATGTATCTGGTACTCTTCCAGGGTGTAGAGCTGAGAGGCCAGAAATCAAGTGGCCAGAAAATGAAAGGGGAACAATATTTAGGAAGCTTCCTGCACTCTATACAGAGGAAGAGTCAAAGGAAAATAATGGTGAAAATTTGCAATGATGGACTGAGACGAGAAGAAAGATGATACCAGAAGTGGTAAACAAAGGCAGGAAATTGTCTGCTGGTGGTGTTAGTTCTTGATTAGGAGCCCGTTAAGTTTTGGCTAGAGGGCTAAACCCAAGGAGACATTTTGTCAGCCCCAATGTGGAGAGAAAACAGAAAGACAATAGAACAATTAGACAGAGGAAGAGAGCAGAAGTGAACAAACATATTGCCCCTATTACAATGACACACAGCTAGAGCTTTGCAGCAATACTGCCCAGCTGCCTTTAGACCGAGTGAAAATGAGAAAATAAATCAAACCCTCTTTTGACTGTCAAGGGCAAAGAGAGAACTGTTTCTATTTCAGCCACTGGTAACCCGATAGCTTGCCACAGCATATTTCACATAAGGAAGTCTGCAAAGCAACATCCAAGTGTTCCTTGTGATTAATATTCCTTATGATCTGCAGCCTCCTAATCGCATCCTGACCCCAGTGAGGGTCAGCTCTGAGAACGGATGGGCTGTGGGAGCAGGGTGGGCTACCACGAGATCCTGGTGAATGATGGAGCATATGGAGAGAAAAAGAGGACCTCTGCAGACATGAATAAATAAATAGTGGCAAGTCAAAGGCACTGACCTCAGGAATAATGCCATGGGTCCAGAGCTGTGCAGAGCTATTGAAAGAAGCAGGGCAATCTGTTCCTCACTTCCAGATGCACTGAACGTAGGATGTGCTTTTTTCCTTCAATTTAATCCAAAAAAGCTACAGCATGAAATGCAGCACTATCCAGAGACACAGAACACTATTCTGAAGGGATTCCTAGGATGCATTTATCAGTGCTTGGACTGCCCAATTCACTGCAGGACAGATATTCTGCACTGCACAGTAATTCACCATTCTGAATGGTAACAATGCTAAGAAGCTTTCCTGTGGGTTTGGTTTTTTTTTTTTCCCCAGGAACGAGGTGCATTCCTGGATATCTAACAGACTGGACCATAAGACAGTCCCTCTCCCACCCAGATAAGCTTTGTAGGCACCACTGATCTGAGACAGATGTGTCTGGGCTGGTGGGCCATTAGACGTAGGTCTCTGCCCAGATTTCACATGATATTGATCCACGGCTGGATCAAACACATACAATGACAATTTTCTTTGCAGCATAGGGCTTTTCTGAATAGGCACCACATGGTAGCCTGGAACCATGCAGACCTCCAAAACAACAGTTAACTCAAAATATCTAAAATGCTTAATATGGCTTTGAGATTTTTTTTTTCAACAGGACACCTTTGACTGCTTACAAGCAAATTAATTTCCAATCTGTTCTATTGTCTCTTCTTAATCTTATCCTCAATATGCTTTCAGACATTAAAACATCCAAATCAAAGAAAATGGGGCCAGGCATTGAAATGACTAATAGTCCACCTAAAAAAAAATCTGGAGATCTTAATGAGTGTACTACACACAATTTTTGTTTCACCTTGAAGAGAAAAAAAAGGCTTTAATTCTGAAAAAAGGATTTATTTCCATTTTTCATTTATGCAAATTACACTCTGAATAAATAAATCTACATAATCCACCTCCCTGCTAGACAACTTGCAGCAACATTTGCCAAGAGAAAGACAGGCTTTTCTGATACTAATGCATAAAACATGCTGAATAAAAAAATTAAAACGAATCATATTGTGTAAATAGCTCATGTGCAACTCTGGAAAGAATAATAGGGGTCCTGATGAATTACTCAGGACTGTCTTGTTCAATTATTTCTAACATGTTACCCGTTAAAGGTATATTTAAGTAAAGGTTTTAAAAGAGATAGTTATATCCCAAATCACTGAAATCTATGGGATTTTTTTCCCTTTAATTTCCATGCAACAGGCGTATAGATCTTTCTACTGAAGCACCTGATACTGTCAGGCTGTTGGCCTTGGAAAACCAACCTATTCAGCATGTAGCTGATGTGCTGTGCAGGGGCTGCAGCTCCAGGAAAGCAGATCTCTTCTACTGTTTTGGGAACGTAGGGAGTGCGCTCCCTAATTTGATCAAAACCTAATCCTTGATCTGTGTGTCCTGTGTCCATGTGAAATACAGGCTTGGTGACTGTAAAGGTTGCTGCCAGTCTTGGGACTGCCACAGGGGAAGGGTCAAACAAAAATCACTGGCAGTATGTACTTTAGAGGTATCTGTGGCCTTTCCCTACTCTGACTGCATAGGGTGGATACTGAAATGCAACTCTTACTCTCTATTGTCCATCCAGAAACTATCAAACTCTGATCATACTTGGAGCTTGGACACCCTCCTGCAAAATTTCCATATTGAAAAATCTGTTCTGGACAGCTGAATCCTTTTCCCTAAAGAATTAAAGCTACTCTGTGGGGCTGGGTCCCCCAAAAGGCTTGAGTATTATAAACTGCATCACCACATTTTTACATGCTGTGATGCTTTGTGGAATTTGAAGATATTTTTTCTCAGTGCAGAACTGTAAGTTTCTCACATGCTTCCCAAAGGCAGTGAAGTGTGGGATATACAAAGCCTACAGACTGGAAACTACATAAGAAGGCCAGGAAGAAACCTTAAGAAAATAGGATTTAATCTTGTGTCTCTGCTAAGAAATCCCAGCCACAAGATTGGCACTAAACCCAGCATTTTCCAACAGCTACCTGCAGGAGAAGAAGTTCTTTCTATTTGCTTCCCATATAGTCTAGTAGTTAGGAACATACTCATCATGGTATGTCACACCCATCCACCACCTGCCAGGAGATTCTCCTTGGTAGGTTGTTTGCTGTTGCAGACTGAGTTGTTTACTTGTCAAATCTGCTCCACCATGAGTGAAAATACCTGAATATACTTTGGAGGAGATTGACCCCCAAACAACCAGCAAACAGCCTGTTGGTTTTGAGACTCAGCGTTCACACCAGGTCAAATCCAACTTGGACACAGTGGAAATCTGAAGGTAAGCCTTGTTGCTTTGCCCTCTGGGAATTTGTTCCTGCAAGGTCTAGCAGGCTGGTTTGGAGAATGCTTCACAGATCATGTCCTTCAGGCAACAGAGAATGGGCATACCTTGATGAGAGAAACACAACATGGTAGATACCTATGCCCTTGGGGACCCTACTAGCAGAGAGTTAAAGGGTTTGGGGAATTGGTGACATCTGCATTCATGCATTCATCTCCTAAAAAGGCTGGACAAGCTAGTGAAATTCCAGGCTTAAAAAACCAGGGGTATTGGACTTAAACCAACAGATTTAGAGTTTTCATTTTAAAATTAATTATTTTAAAGCAATTTTACAAGTGAAATAAAAAAAAGTAAAATTTTTACAAGTAAAAACAAGAGCCAAGCTCCTCATTTAATAACAGAACTCAGAAAGCACAAATTTAAAAGAACCATCAAAAAATTTGAGATTTATAATAAAAGGAGGAGATTTTGACACTACAGGTTTTTGTGGCAACACAAGATTAAGTTTGGCTAACTGGTGATGCAGGAATACTCAGCTCCACAGATGGGAAATGCATAGGAGCCCTCAAATCCGAGCCTGATTCTGGTCAGACTCCACATCAGTAAGACAGTGCTTTGGGAGTCCTTGACTTTCCCTGTTTCACTGTGCAGTGGCTGGACATATTCTCTTGGGAAGTACAGATTCTTCTTTTCATGGGCACTCCAGAGCTTCCTAACCAGCAGCTTGGCAGAGAAGGAAGAGAAAGAAGGGGCAGAAAGGACTCTTGCGTCTTTTTACAGCAGACATATAGGGAAACTCTATGAAACGAGTCCAGGCTGCTTCCTGCTTCAGGGATACTTGAAGCTACTTGTCCATAGGAGTTTCTGAGTTACATTCCTTCTTGGATAATCTAGGTGCAACTGAGTATCTTGTTATTCCCCTGTGTAATCCAGACTTCAGTTCTAGGTTAGGAGAAGCTAGAGAGTTTGAATATGAGCCTTAGTACCTGAATGATCATGGATCATTACAAGCTTTTGATATGACAGACCCCTATCCCCTTTATCTTGTACTCTCTTAGAGCAGTACATCTACTCTTCCAAAATGCATGGCTTGCTGAAAATCCCAGCTAAATTACAACTGGATTTCACATACTGATGTATTAAACCAGAGTTTTCGTAATTTCACAGTCATCACTGTTGGTCAGTCCTGTCACAAAAGACTAAAATGTGACTGCTCATCAGACCTTTCACCTGGCAGAAGGGCTCATTTCCCACCTGCCTTACCTGTGGCTGCATGCCAGAACACGCTCATGTTGCCTCGGAACTCAATGATATATGAATTCCCACATCAGTGTTTCGTTGTTTCCCTGACTTTAAATCCAGGACACAGTATCAGCCAGCTGTGCAAGTCACTGCCTCGTGAATCAGCTTCTCACAGAGCGAGGGAAAAAATCCCAGCTCTTCCACCAAACTGGCAGTATTGTTGTGATTGCTGGGAGAAAAGCCACCTGTGCTGCCATGCACAGAAACTTGTTCGGGCTAGTAAGTGCTGATCTTTGCCTTTGTTGAAATCATCAACAGAACCTAGATTTAAGTGAAACAAATACAATTTGGAATAATAAAAACCCATAGCATTTCTACTTTTCACATAACAGCCTAAATTCTTAGTGAATAGCTTAGTCAAACACTCACTTTTCAAGCTGCTTGCTTGTTTCTATGATGTAATGGACAAGGAATTAAGAAGATAGCAAACTAGCTATGTTTTCATGGAATCACAGAATCAATTAGGTTGGAAAAGACCTCTGGGATCATTGAATCCAACCTATGGCCAAACATCACCTTGTCAACCAGACCACGGCACTGAGTGCCACGGCCAGGCTTTCCTTAAACGCCTCCATGGAAGATAGACAGCCCATTCCAACCTCTAATCACTCTTTCTGGGAATGAATTCCTCTGAACGTCCAACCTAAACCTCCCCTGGCGATTTGAAACACTACATTTAAAAGCCAGAAGTGAAAAAAACTCTAACACCATGACTTGGAGATTAAGGACGGCAGGCTGATACTCGGTAGGTTTTGCCTGCACACAAACCAATAATGAAAGAAAGCAGAGAACAGACGCGCCCAGAGCGTGCAGTTTGGTCTGAGGTTGCAGGGAGCCCTCCCCAGACCCCACAGTCGGCACCGACCCTTCCCTCCTCACGGGCCCCCGAGCGAGGCGCGGCCGTGCGGGCCCGGAGCGGCGGGCGGGGCCGCAGCCGCCGGGGTGGGTGCGCAGGGCGCAGGCGCGGCCGCGGCGGGGCCCGGCAGCGGCGCAGGCGCGGCGGTGGCCGCGGGATCCCGGCAGGCTCGAGGGCGGCGGGACGCGGTGCGGGCCCAGCATGTCGGAGAAGAAGCAGCCGGTGGACCTGGGGCTCCTGGAGGAGGACGACGAGTTTGAGGAGTTCCCGGCTGAAGGTGCCGGGCGGGGGCGGCACGGGGCGGGACGCCGGGACACGACGGGCCGCGACCTGCAGGCGGGACCGCCGCGGCCTGGGCCGGCCGGGGCGGGCGGGAGCGGCGGCGGGACCGGAGCGCCCCGTGCGCCGGCCCTGCCCGGCCCTGCCCGGCCCCGCGGCCGCTCCGCGGGGCACCGCTGTGCCGCTCCGCAGGGCCCGGCTGAGCCCCGCGGAAGCTTCCCCGGTGCTCCGCGCGTCCCTGGCCAGCCCCCGCCCGGGCAGGGCTGCAGCGCCGCCAGAGCCGCGGTCCGGCGCGATGGCCGTGCCCGTGCCCCGCTCCGTGCCGGTGTCACGGCGCTGGGCACACCGCGCCTGAAGTGCTGTGTCATTGTGAGAGAGGGCTGGGAACAAGCGCGGGAGAAATTGACTGCTTTTTGGCACTGGAGATGAGAATGGCAAGGGAGGGGAGGGATGAGGACTGGAAACTGAGCGTAAGGTGGAAAAACGCGTGAAAATGAAATAAGTGCGCTCTGTAGGTTGAGTCTCTTTACCTATTGAAGAACAGATATGTATATGCTGGTTTGCTTTTCATAGGTACAGATATACTTAACAAGGAAGTTAAATTCAATAAAACAGCTCAGTGTCCCTTGACAGAGATAATCTTGGAAACATCCCTATTGGGGCATGTTTGTTTTTTATGTCCTTAGTTCTGGGATTGTCTCAAGTTGTGGATCATGAGAAATGATATATATCATGATGAGTGTAACGTCAGGGTTTTTTTTCTCTAGTGTCTTTACTGCATGTGGTTTTTCTGTGGCCTTGCAAGCCTTAGGTGTTCTGAACCATTTAGTAGTCCTAAAATTAACATTTTTGCATGTACTGGTGGAGAAAATTCATGACCTAGAATATTAACTAAAGTAAACTTACAAGACCATACTTTCTTTTTCATAAGTGTTTCTGAAACAGGAAAAAAAAAAGTTTATCTTATTTAATGTAAATTAAGTATTGACAGTAGGAGAGGTCTCTGAAGCTTCAGGACCTTGGATTGGGCAGAGCCCTGACTTGCTGTTACAGAAGGTGAAATTAATTTTGCTTGACTCTAGGTGCAATGCTAAAGCAAAGTACCGTGCAGGCTTTCTGGGTGGAACAGAGACTTAGTAAAAAGTGACCATCATCAGGCTTCTAGATGTTCTTCCTTGCAGAAAATAAGAGCCTCTAAAGGGATCCATTTGAGTCTTAAGTGAGGTGATAGTTTTGAGATGCTGAGTGTTCAGACTGCTTTGTCTGTTATTTCCAGTACTTAGGAAAGAAGTGTGATAACTGGGCTCAAACCCATTCCAAATAGTTCTTTCAAATTAAAACACCACTTTCTATCAATAGAACTTTGTTGTCTTCTATTACCCAGTTTTTATCCAAAGGAAATTAGATAATGCAAATTTATGTTAAGGGGTGAAAGCGTGGACTTTTGGGGTTTAGTGCAACCTAAAAATGTACTTAATTTTTGAAATCAAGTTATGTATCAAACCCAGACGTGCCCAATTTTTATGGGATACTTTGAAGTATAGCATAAGTATACTACAGTAGATGAAAATACGTGTAAATGAGTCACTCAAGAATTTTTCTACAGTGCATTTCAGAATATAAAAATGTAATGTGTAAAGTGATAGAGCAGGGGATAAAGAACCCTAAAATCCTAAAATCGGGTTTTGTTTCCCAAGTGCAAAATAAGACAATTGGTGATTAGCATATAAATATAAGGAGTTCAACCATGACAAGGTTATAATTTTGGTGTATATTTGTAATACTTAATGGTGGTGGACTCTCAAGTGATCTTAATACTTTCAATCCCAGATAATGCTCTGCCTTTTTTTACTTTTGTTTAGTCACAGGCATGTAATGTATCAGGGAGTAATAACTGTATTATACAATTGTGGGCTAATAGTTTCAATATACAGATGCTGCAGAATCTTGTCCTGTGGAGATGAGGATGTAATTTAGGCTTTGCTTTCACTCTCCTCCTCACCCCAGCAAGGAAGATGACATGGGTCTTTCTGGCTCCTCTTTACTCACTGTGATTTAGAGCATCTTTGTGCTGTCTGCCCTGCTGATCTTCTGTGACTGAAGCTGCTGTTTGTTGTGCTGGATATTAGTTACTGGGAGACTTTTTTTTTCGAGTTTGTAGTTCTGTCTGAGCTACTTGTATGTTTTTAGGTAGAAAAGTTTGACTTTGTGTTAATTTTCAGTTGTTTGAGCTTTGTGTTTTTTTTTTTTTTCTCTTCGAAACCCAGATAATCAGGAGAGTTTTGTGTTTTTTTTTTATTTTGACAAAAAAATCAATGGAATATAAATTGGCATGGGCAAAGCTTATTGCAGGTAGTTCTAAAGGATAAACCCTTCCCTTTGAGCAACTAGCAATACAACTAAATCCAGATAATGCATTTTTATATGCAGCATTTTTTCTTCACCTTTTCTTCCCAGTTTTTTCTTTTGCTCTCACAGGAAAGTTTCTATGCTCCTTCATCTTTTCCCATTATATAGTTTATTTGAGTAGGGAAATTTAATTGTAATGCCTTCCACACGTGTGTCTTTAATAAGTGACAAATGCGTTTTCCTGTCCTGGTGAATCTCAAATATTAATTTTGTTGCCTGTCAGTGTTAGAAAAAGGAGGAGAAAATGCAAAGACCAGGCTTCATTCTTAGAAAGCTGGCTGTTCACAGTGAATTTGTTTTTGATGTTTTACCCCACTGACTTTCTCCCCTGCTCCCCCCATACACTTATCAGTGTTCATTGTTACTTTAGGCCTCAGTCCTCAAAGCTTTCTGTGCATGGGCAGCAGATGGCTTACTAGGATGGAAGGGGGAGAAGAGTCTTATCTCTTTAAATACACTAATAGACTTTGAGAAATAAAAAGTTGCAGGTGTCAAAATTAGGGGTCTTCTCTTTTTTAACATTTGAAAAACTGTGTCTTTCAGTCGGAATAAACTGAGAAACTAAAAAAAAAATCAAGTAAGCCAGCTTATGTTTTCATAGTGATTCTGAGCCTTTCATTTTCATTACTTTTCTAAGCTATTTAGTTTGATTTTAATATTTTTAATAAGGAAGCATTAAGTGTGTGATCAGTAATTTGTCAAGAGTGGTGGGCCAGATTACTTTATTATAGGAAAAATATAAAGAGTGTTAATAAATAGACATAAAGTGTTTCCCTGCAAAGGCAAGACAGTTTCTGCTGTCTTGGGAGCCCAGAAATAGAGGTATCAAGTGCTGTTTGCAGATGCTTGTCTCAATTTGCCTTTGCTTCTGCATCACAGTTAGTTTTTTGTCCCTTGTCCATCGTCTGACTGCATCTGATTTGAG
This sequence comes from Phylloscopus whistleri, assembly GCA_017589585.1. NCBI lineage: Eukaryota > Metazoa > Chordata > Aves > Passeriformes > Phylloscopidae > Phylloscopus > Phylloscopus whistleri. Next base: position 1,639,879 of record JADMLD010000183.1, read on the forward strand.
GGAACAGAGAATGTGTCTATGTTTTGGCAAGAGCATCTGATACATGTTTACTCTTCTAATCTGAAAAAGGTGTTTAAATACAAATCTGGAAGGATGATGCTACAGTTTATCCATAAGTATGCAGAATATCTCTTAGGAATGTTTAATCTTGCAAGCCGTGATGAGCGTGTAATGATTTTTTTCACCAAGTTTCATTTTTGTTCTAATTACAGAAACTGTGAGATGTGATTTAGATTTTCCTGTCTCATGAACACTTGATTGTGATCCAGACTTCTCTGTTAAATTTCCCAGAAGTCTGCCTTTCCCTGTGGCTGAGCTAATGGGTCAGTAAGACATGGTACCAGAGCAGTGCAGCACACAATATGTAGACCTCTTTTCTGTCTTTAGATTGGACTGGTTTAGATGAAGATGAAGATGCACATGTCTGGGAAGACAACTGGGATGATGACAATGTAGAGGATGATTTCTCCAATCAGTTAAGGTAATTTTACATAACTTACTGTTCTAGAACACAGGTAAAATACTTAAAATGGAGTTCATTAGTTAATATCTGAAAGTTTGAAATCTGCCTACTTTAAAAAAAATAAAGATCTGAAATGGAAGTAAATGAAAGCTCTACTTTTTGCTTTTTTATTTAAAGCCTTTTAGAACCAGACTTAGGGATTACAAGACTCTGAAGTACTGATCAGCATTTCATCTTTTGATAATTCTACTGAAATATGCCCCAGGACATTGTGGTGACAGAATTTTGCTGTTATGCAAACAATGCAAAGATCATGGAAAGTTGAGATACAGGTGACATTCTGTCCATTTAACACAAGTGGATCTTTTCTAATGACTTTTCTCTGTGTGTGTGAAAGTTCTGAATTGTACTGCCAAGATTAATGGCAAAGCATCCAAGATTATCCCTTTGTGCTATGTGGTGTGCAAAGTATGTTACAGTTTTATGTCTGTACTTTAAAACAGCACTGCTGCTCTTTGTCCAGATGGGCAAATTTTCTGGAGATTAGTGATCGGTGTTAACGTTAAGGTTCTTTCCTATGTGATGAACATACTGTTTGTGAGCAACAACAGCAAAGTAATTGTTAATTACATGCTTTAAAAAAAGTGATAGCAATTTGTGTACCTCTAAGCCAGTTGCTTAATCCTCTTTGTCACTTGTAGTTTCAGTAATCCTTTATTGACGCATAATTATAACTTAAATTGTTTCAATCATTCAGAACAAAGCCAGATTCTATAATTAATCCCTCAGTATGTTGCATGAGGAGCAAACTGTCTGTATAATACAGCCTGCTTAAACAGTTCCTGGGTTGCCCTTGTACTCTAGGGAAAGCAATTATTTTTGTGTCTTCTGCATAAAAAATTGTTTGTATAGTTATTTCATATGTGATTCAAAGGCAGATAAATGATGATATTGGAAAACATGTAATGAAACAGATTTCACAAAATAGGATAATTCTTGATAGACATAGTTGATCTAGACAAACTTTCTCTAACTGGCCTTAGTTGCAGCCTGCAGTATTGGTGACCTGATAGTGATTTGCAGTGTTGCCTGGTTGTGGCATGTTTCATTCATCTCTAGAAAGCAAATGCTGCAGTCCTCCACTTTTAAAATCCTACTACGAAATGTGCAAACTAACCCGAAGTATTTTTAGAGATTTGTACTTCTGTGTCTAGATAGAGATAAGCTAAGACCAGGGGATAAACAGGATGCATCCTGGCTGGTGTGTTCAGAGGCAGGTGAGAAGCAAAGTGGTGGCAGGGCAGGAGTGATAACAATCGTAGTTCCTGACTTGCTGTCCTGGCCACAGCTAAAGACAACAAAGCAATTGTTTCCCTCAGAATTGTTCACTGCAAGGTGTATTGCACCAAGATATAAATAAAAATTCCAGACTGCGCTATTCTAAAAGCAAAAAAAAAAAAAACCTTACAATTGTTTTGGAAGCACATACATTTAAGTCAGATAGAATAGTGAGCTTGCTTGAGTTAAGAAAATCTTGAGAATAATGTGTAAGATTCTTGAGAATATGTATAAGATAATATTTTGGTTATTCTAATGAGTTTGGAGATGTTGCAGGTGCATAGGTGCTGCTTTGTGCCATATGCTGGGTCAGAGGGCAGTAACTGTGATTAAAACAAATCTCTGAATTTTTCACTGAGAAGTCACAGTGATCTGAGATAAAAAATGAAGTTCAAAAACTACAGAGTAAGTAGGGTTAAGGTTAGTATTAATCAAAAAGCAGTATGACATTGCTACTTAAAGTAATTGTATATTGTGTAGTATATTTTAATTTTTTAAAAAAATAAAATAACAGTATTGTATATGTGTTTCAACACATCTGTCTCTTCTCTATACAGAGCTGAATTAGAAAAACATGGATACAAGATGGAAACATCATAGTTTTTGCAGAACATGGAGTGGTTTAACACTGAACTGTGGATAGACTTTATTGAGAGAAGAAGAAAAGATGGAAAATGAGAAGACACACCTAGTTCATTATCTGCTTGGATTTATTATTGTTTTATATAAAAAATAAAGTTTTTAATCTTAGTCTAGTCATACATTCAGCCTCTACTCAACTGGTACCTTGTATTTTGGTTCTGAACTGTCTTGTGTGGTGGAATTCACAGACCTGTCTGGAAGGCCACTAATGGTCTGTCAGTGGCTGATGCTCTTGCACCAGCTGCTGTCATGGGGAGCTAAACAGGTGTAACCAGAAGGAAGAGTAATGCATCTTGCTGTCACAGGAAATAAAATACTTGTGTATTCCAATTAAAATGCAGCAGTGATAGAAAGCAGTATTAGGGAGTGATAAAGCTTGTTTTGCCTCTGCATTTTATTTTATAATGACTTGGGGTTTTTTTCTTAGTCATTTCATGTGAGTGCTGGTTTAATAAAACAGACTTCAAAGTGTCTTGCAACAGCAGAAATCCAAACTCTCCAATCTGGTCCTGTCATTTCTCAGGACTGATAAAGAGGAGACTTCTCTGGAGATGAAAGTTCTGTTCCTGCACTTATTTAATCCTAGGAATCTGCTGAAATTGCCTCCAATTCGCCAGTTACAACAGTTCATCTGTATCACACAAACATTCCTGCTGAGAACGGAAATCAAACTTCCAACTCCATGTTTCATGGAGGCCAACAAAGATTTGCCAGAAAGATATCACAGTAGTGACTGGATTCAATTACTGTCTGAACTAGAAAACAGAAAGTGGAAATTACCACACCTATTACCACTTCCATGAACTCTCCCCAAAGGAGCTGTTAAAGCTGGTATATGCAAAGACAGAGGGAGATGGCAGCCATGGCTCCAAATTAAATTAGGGGTTTTTGATAAAGGGGCAGCTGTAGTTACATACTTAAGGAATTTGAATGAGCTACTTGCTTTTTAGCTGTTCACTTGGAGAAACAGACTTAATTGTTACTTAAAGTTAGCTTTCAGAATAAAGGTATAGTTGATGGACATGCAGTTATTTAACCTTGTTAACTAAATAACTGAGTATCTTATGTTATAATGACATTGATTAATGCAACATGCGAGGAAGTTTCCCCTCCCCCAAATTATTAGGTGGTGCTATTTTAACAGTGGAGGCAAGATTCACTGTGACCCATACTGCTTCCTGAAGAAGCTATGTGAAGACTGAGAACTTTGCCATCTGAATGGTTCCACAAAACTAAAAGTTTCAGATGGTGTTGGATGTTGTCAGTTTGTCCAGTTCTGTGCTGCTTTGGAAAAGGAAGGGAAGGCTTTTCAAGTATGCTTCATTTAAATTGTTCATATTGAGATGTGTGGCTCACGCAGCCCACTTCAGTAGAATACAAGTCCTGGAGTTCATATTTTGACACATAACAAATGTAAAGTCTGTGTATTGAATGGCAAATAGCAATACAAACATCCTCAGGTTTGTATTGGGAGTTTAGGAAAAGAAGTATGTTGAGTACAGTTCTGGGATTGCTGGTGTTATTAACACAGCAGTACTGAGAAGTTGAGTAATACAACTGACCAAAAAAAGATGACAGAATAATAGTGGAGATGCCTGGTGCAATCTGGATGGGGCAGCTTCTTTCCATTACAGGATTCTGGAAACCTGACTAATGCAGCCATGTCCCATTGATTGCAAGCAGCAGGAGGAAGCCATGGAGATGGAAAAGCATTTTTGCCTCAAGAAGGCTGTTTTTGCTGAGTCTCAGTTTTATTAGTATCTCTATCTTTCCCTCTTTTTTCACAAAAGCAGAATTGGAAGGGAAGCCTCAGCTGAGGCAGTGGCTCTGCACTCTCTCAGTGTTAACCTTGGGCTGCTCGGTTGTGATACGAAACCCCTAGCTGGGAAAAAAGGAGAGCAATCTGCTTTGAAGGTCAGTTTGATGATAATGGTCTTACAATGCTGTCTGCTTAAGAGAATGTATTTGCAAAGGACTAAATATGTCATCTGCAAAGTGCTACTAGAATGTAGCTTACTGCAAAATCAAACACTTCATGGGGCTGATGGCCTATATAATTACCACTGGGGTTTTTTACCACTAAATTTTTCCCCCTCAAGTTTATTGTATGGTCACATGGTTCCTTTTATGCTTTCTAGTTTAAATATGACTTGGGAACCTTTCTACTTCTGATTTCTTTCTAAAAAAATTAAAACTTGGCTGGTTTTGAGACACGCTAAAGGCTTTTTGCCCATTTTGGTTCGCTTTTGACAGCTTTCACGTCCAAGAAGGCAGTTGAGGTGGTTGGCCAGGATGTAGCAGTATAATTCATCCTAATGTGCCTGCTATTCACCTTTAAAAGGAGATAATATTCCTGTGTGTTTGTAGACTTGAGATTTTTAGATTGGCCTTGCTGGGAGAGGTTTCCTTTGGAAGTTGTTCCTGGAGGTGTTGTAGCAGAGGAATGCATGAAGTGTGGGAGACAGGTGTACGTTGGGGTTCTGAGGGAGGACCCACTGAGAGAAGACAAAGATTTTGGAAGGAAGATCTGCAGCTTGTCAAGGGTGGGAATGTGTTGAAAAGAGGGAGACTTGGCAAAGATCTGAGCAGAGGAGAGGCTGGGCTTTCTAGTTAAGAAAGTAGGACAGCATGTGGAGGTGTGTGTGTGGCGATGGCTGGGTGTGGGCTGCTGGGTAGTCTCTGTTCCCTGTTGTAGGAAGGAGATTTAGGTTGATGTTGTCGTGTGTTTGTGGACCTGTCCTCCTTACTAGTCCATCCCTCAGCCAAGACGTGGAACTCTTGGCCAGTATCCTTACTCTGAGCCATGCCAGGGTATGTGGCACACGTCTACAACTCTCTACACGAGGAAGGAGGGGGTGTTTTGGTGTTTTGCAACGTGGGGAGGGTGGACTCGCTGTGACCTAGATGCTGAGGATGTCTCAAGGCAAAGCAGTGTTCAGTTAATTTGGAGGAAAGCTCTGGAACGTTCCTGATTGCCAGTGTTTGGCACTCATGCTTTGCCTTGATCCTTAAACCATACACACCTGAGAAGAAATGCAAAGTCACAGATAAGCACACAAAATGGCAAGCAGTCCAAAGTAAGGCTGTTTCAGAATAGCCTTTGCTGTTTGCCCCCCTGGCACCTGCCTCCCTCTGCTAGCTTGTGCAACAGCACCAACAGCTTCCCCAGGTATTCTCTGCTGCTGGGTCAGTGTGTCCTGTTCCCCTCCTGCTGCACCATGCCCACGTGGTGCTGTGTAGAACGAGTCAATGTGGGTCTCCACAACACAGCAGTGTGGATGTTTTGCAATTGCTCAAATACATTTTCCACTGTCCCTGGGAGAGGGAGAAGTGTTTCCCCCTCTTTGAAGTGCACGATTATTTCAAGTGTGAGACCCCAGGACCTCCTCTTTCACTGGGTTTGGTAGTATGTAAAATGCTTTGCACGTTCAAATGTTTCTTTAGCTTCAGTTACTGCTGTGCATATTCAGCATTTCTGCCAATCAGGATTTATGGGGTACCAAGTCAACCACCCAGAAAAGGAGGCACATGCATTACAACCTTTGTAGCTTTTGTAAGGAATGAGGCAAGGACTCCACAAATGGCTACCTTTCCCTGCTAGTTTTTTCTTGAACTTTATTTTTTTCTTATCCTGTTTTTTCATGAACTCTAACAAGGACTAATAAGTCCCCTGAGGGAGGGGGTACATATAAGAAAATATGTGATCATAAAATTAAAGACTATGAGAATACATATATATGGGAAAAGGAGTTTGTATTGCACAGTCTCAGATCCAGTGTTTCCTATCTTTTAACTGTCTGACTTTACAGCACTAATAATAATCTTTTAATGCAGGTATGATTTTTTGTTTGCATAATGATACAGCTAAATTTGATTTAATTTCATGGCATGCAGGGAAATAAGAAGATTGATGCCCAGAAATTTTTTGTGGTGAAATTTTACTAAAGAATAAATGTTATGTAACATTTCAAACACAGTGAGATCCTTCAAGATGAAGTGTGTGATATAAATGTAAAATATTTGCAAACTGTAATTTAGCAACCGTTTTAAAATCACAGTCAGTATTCCAACCTCTCACATGCGGCGGGTGAGATCCTTTGTCAACTGCGAGCTAAGGGCAGTGAATGTGAGATTCATTAAGTAATTATATAGCAACATTAATTTCAAATTAATTTCAACAGTTGTTTTAGACATTAGCAACCAAATTAGGGGACCAAAGGCAAACAGTAATGCAGCTTAATACTTTTAATAAATGAAGGCATTTGAAGTGATTTACATAAATCGGATGATAAGTTCTCATTTAATGGGCTTCCAAATGCCCCCGCCTCCCCTTCCCGTTCACCTTCGAGCGTTTCCAGGCTGTGTGTGCTCTGCATTTATCCAGCTCTCTTGTTACATCGTGCTTTTCTCAAATACACTACACTGGCTTTATAATAAGCAATCAGACTTTCTGGAATTTGTTACCGTGAGCTGGAACCCTTTATGGCTTCTGAGTCTACAGCGCTGGGAGGCACGGGAAGGGAATGGAGTCACTATTGACAAGGCTTCTAGGAAAATAAATGGTGGAGAACAAAAAAGGCAGATTAGGGTATTGGGGGATGCTTGCCTACAGGCAGGGCAGGGAGATGAAACCCAGCCCATCAGCAAGTGAATGGGTCACAAGTAATGGATAATGACCAGGCCTTTTCATCTTCCCTGCAGTGAGCTCAAGGCTCTTAATGAAAAGGAACAGGCACTGGTCTGGATTTACACTGCACCTGATAGAGAGACACGGCAGCTCGGTGACTCACCCGGGAGCCGAAACCAGCCCTGCCAATGGTCCCTCCGGCCACCTCACCTGCCTTGGGTCCCTCCTGCCACGAGGAAAATAAAAGCCCTTCCTTCACGAGGGAGCTGGTAGACTGTGAGATGTAAAAGGGCAGTTGTGGAGGGTGGGTGATGGGCTGGATGGGCTGTGTTTCCCTTCCTCATGGTATTGGTTTGCAGTGTCCAAATAGGATGTAGTGGAACTGTACAACACAAGCCTCTAACAAAGATTCCTCTAACATGAGGAATTATCCCAGTCACCAGGCTGTTCAGTGATACTGTCCAGCTGGCAATAATGTTTGAACCCTGTTTTTCAAGACTTGGGTAACAAACTGATGCTATCAGCCACTTCTCCCTCAGGAAAAGCAGTGGAGTGGCTGGGTGGTAACAGCATATCCAGAAAACAAAGGTGCAATGATCTGTCTGTGCTCAGCTCAGTACTGCTTTCTTACACCAAAGAGATCTGGTTTAGGCCAGCAATGCACAAAAAAGCATGAGCTCTGGAGGAAGAGTTTGATCAATCTTATTCTGAAGTATTTAAGATGTTAGTTTTCCTCTTCCCTTCTCAAGCTGCCTGTTGTGCCCTTTGTGCAGGTGAGTGTGAGCTAGCAGAGCTGAGACCCAAGCACATTTTCTTTTTGGCTGGCAGTTAGCCATGGAGGATGATGTCAGAAGGAGATGAGGACAAAGAGGAAACCATGAGAGCAAGCTAAAAAAAACACCTGTTTTCTCACTGAATGTTAAAATGGGAAAGGGTAAGAATCCCTCCTCAGCAGAAAGCAGCTTCTGAGGGGGTATGTGAACACATCACAGGTTGAATCACTGTAAATGGCAATTCACTCCAAATTATACATGTGAAATGGCAAGACCTCTAATGCAACAAGTCACGTAGATGGATCCATTTCAAGACTATTGCTTCGGTGGCTTTCTAGGGTATATTGTTTTCTCTCTCGGTTGTTTTTTTTTTTTTTTTTTCCCTGGGGCATATTAAAATTGTGGAGGGTGCTGTGCAAAGCGGACTTTATCCAGCAGGTATGACCTTAGTTCTCTGGGTCTCCTGCTGCAGGGCCCAGCTCCTGAGCACTCAGTGCTGCAGCCAGATGTGGCTTTTCAGAGCCAGGTTCCAGCTGCAGCTGATCCCTGATACCTCAGCCGAGAAATGGGCTGTGCAGAGGTGGCAGCAAATGGGTACCACTGTGTGTTGCCCAGTGGGAGCCTCAGCTTCAGCCTAGGAATGTGATCTTCTCCCAGCCTCTGACATGGCGTTTCACAGATGAGGTATTAGCTGCTAGGAAATGGAAGGTATTTCACTAAAATGTGTGCTGGATTCTGTTCCTTGCTCTGCTAGTCTGTGATCAGTGTCCATTAGAAGAGAGAGTACAATAGTGTTTCATTGCCTGTGAGCATGAGTGAGATTACCATGGTACTGTACATCCCTCCCAGGATGTAATTTCTAGGCATTTCTAGGCTGAAGCCTGCCTTGTTAGAGCCTGTCTGCTCCCGTTGTAGGTGCTTGCTGTTTGCACCACAAAGAGGGTCTGGCATGGGGTAAGCCAGCCTTAGAGGAATTATAGTAGTTTAAAAAGTAATTAAGAGTAATAAAACTAATGAGTAGAGATTTGATTGGAACTTGATGGAGCTGCAGAAACTGCATAACTCATCTTAAAAAGAACATATATATATTACATTTATAAATAGGCTTCCTTATTTTTGCGGTTCCTGTGGAATATTTAGCAATTGCTGTTCTTTTTAAAAATAACTTTGATTTTATACAGATATCTAGGGCTTGCAGGATGTGTTGTTTATTGAGAAAACACACCCTTTAGCAGTAGTCTTCTGTCAGAACAGGCATACATGGTGCTTCTACAAGCACAGCATCAGGCATGGCCTTCCTGCCCTGAAACTGTCAGTGAGACTGAAACAATGCACAGGATACTCTGCAGGAGAGAATGGAGTGGGTTGTGATGGCCATTGGTAAAAGACCACAGGGAGTGGATGTTTGGGCTCAGGCAGAATGAAGAAAAGAGGAGCCTCCTGAGTGAAGAGGTTAGGAGGCAGCAAGAGACACAGGTTGTGATTCAGTGGATAAAACGGACTGGATCCGGGTTGCATCTGAATGGAAATGAGCTCTCTTCCTAACCTGAAGAACAGCATACCTGAAAGGCATAGGGAACTCAGTCAGTTTGTTTCACCTAGGAGACAGGTGAATGGTGATTTAATTGCAGTTCTCAGGCTCCTGTATGAAGAAAATTGTCCCAAAAGGAGATGGGAGTTTTAACCTCACTATAAAGGTAAAGCAAGACTGAGAAACTGGAAGCTCATGTTAGACAAATCTATGCTGTATGTTTTTGCAGCAAGTTCTGATCTAAACCACTCTCAGATTTAGTGGTCTGCCCACCATGGAACTGGTAATCAAAATTCTTCTTGATGCTTTGTGCTGGCTGAGAGAGAGATGGTATAGTTGCAATGCAGGAATGGCAGGATGGAAATATGGATATGTTAAAGGAGATAAGGACAGATGAGTGTTTCAGTCTTTCCTCCCCATAACTTTTGTGTTTTCCTTCAGCTCAGCACTGCAGTGAGTTTTGCTGTGCATTAATGGTGCATGACATGAGTTCATGTTGTGCCATCTCTAACCTCTTCCATGACAGAAGGCACTAAATCAGGCAGTTTGCCTCCCAGGTCTTTGTCTCTTCCTGGTTTTGCTGCCTTGATGTCCCAGGGTGTTTGTCAATTTCACATTGATGTGGGATCAGAACCTGGAGCCAGAGAACGTGGGGCAAAAATGATCCTGCAGCCATGGACCCAAGGAATCACTACAGGGTTGTTTGTGGTGTATATGGAGCTGTTCCCCAGACCCCACTGGACTGCTGGGTCCTTCTGTGTGTGGGAGCTTTGGGTTTCCCTTCCCTCTTCCTTCAGAAGGCTGCAGAGATCTAAATGCAGGGTCTTAACTAGATTCAAATTCCTTACAATGTTTCAAAATACTTAGCAAAGTGTACAAATTCTCAAATATTCAATGTTTCCAAGGAGTTAGAGTTCAGTCTGCTCCTCCATCCTGAAGGAACCACATTGTGAGCTTCAGCTCTGTGAGTTTGGAACATAAAAGTGATTTTTCCCCTAGAAAATCGTGTTAGCAAGAGCACTCAGGGAGCTTCTTCCTCAGTTCTGCTGAAGCCAGTTCCAGTAGGTGGAAGTGTCTCTTGCTGGGCTCACCTTTGCCATTTCCACAAAGATTTTGAAAGCAAGAGAAGGAGTCAAGGAAGAACCATGAAGCTAACTCAAGAGAGATTCCCCACAGCAAGACGACTGTGCATATTGCCAACATAGCACAAAGCTTTCACAGAACAAAACCATCCTAATATAGTGAAGGTGCCACATGCCTGAAGAGTGACTGTGAGAGGTCAGACCAGAGACTCTATGCCCAGAGGTGTCAGTGGTGAGGAGAATCTGGTTGAGAGGAATATCCCTACAGCCAAAGCTGCCCCTCAGAGACATGTTACTAGTGCTGCTAGCAGTTAGACACAAGTGTCCTGTTTTGAGGGGGAAAATGGTTGTGGAGAAGCATTTTCACCTTCATGTGTGGATATCTCCATGGTGCAAAATGGTGACTTTTATGGCTATGATGAGTGACAAGCAACAGTGATCGTTTGAGGCACTTCAGCATCAGCTCTGTAGTAAGTACCATCAATCCTCACCACTGATTGCTCTTACTGAAGCTTCAAGTGATTGGAGAAACTGCCCAATGTTCACGAAAGAAGTTGAACCTCTTTAATCTACCTCTGGAAAATCTTGAAAACAAATATATTGATTCATTTGGGAGGGGATGGGGTAAATCAAACATTGTTCTAGTGAGTTTGAAAAAAGAAAAATATAATTGTAGAGACAGCAAGAGAGATGTGAAAATGCAGAAGAGGTAAACCACTGAATACCCACTGAACTGAAGAGGGTAAGGAAGATTGAATCGAGGCTGTGACCACCTCAGAGGCACAGGATGCAGTGTTCCCAGGGAGGTAGATGTTGCATCAGGATGAACACTCGTGTCCGCTCCCCATGCCTGAGTGCAGTGTTTCGCCAGTGCCTGGTATGCAGAGCGGCACCAGGGCCTGGGCTGTGCCTCTCTGTGTCAACACACCTGTTTTAGAAAGTGATGGCAAGCTCCCAGTTGGATGTCCTTTGTGGAGAAACCTTCCCATGGGTAGATACTCCTCCTTCAGGAGGGTGTTCTGGTTTTGCTTGCTTTGAAAGGTTGGAAATAGTTGCTGGTTTTCCAAGGACACTGTGTTGTGCAAGCTGTTGCATGTCCCCACCTGGGCACACCCTGTGGCGTTAGCCACAATGTCTCTGTACAGAAATGGTTTGTTTTCAGAAAATCTTTAGTTCCTGAAGCCAAGAGTGTCTGCAGGAATGTAACTTGAGCTACACACAGATCTGAGACCAGGATAAACACAGAAGAGAGCAGGAGACTGCAGGGATACTGACAACTCCTTATCCAATGGCAGGGAGTAGCTGGGTGGGCAGAGGTCCCTTCCACACCCTTACCTACCACCCACTAATGGAAGCTCTATGCTCTGGGTGTAGGAGTGGCAGCTAGAGCCACTAATGATTTGCCAGGCAGGGTCTTTGTCACTTGTCATGCAGAGTTTCATGAGCTCCTGGGTTTATGTTGAGGAAATGGTAACAAACAGGAAATCTCCCCTCCCCTGCCATTTTTTTTTTTTTAATCCCACACCACCTATTCACCTATTTCTGCTATTTTAAGGAATTCACAGTCTAGGACCCTGTTGATCATTTTTATGTGGTAAAGTTTGCTGATTTTGTATCAGCATTGTTCTCACTATTTTTCCGTCACCCAACACTTAAGTATCTGAAATTTCTACCTTCTCATAAAAGATGCCTCATTTTCTGCTTTCCTCTGCCAAAACACTCTTGCTCAGGTTGTCATAACTGTCTTTTAATAGGGTTTCAGGCTGCAGGAGAGCTTTGATCTCAGTCCAACCCAGATGGGTCCAGATATATTGTTACACCTCCCATGGACCCTACATCTTCCAACCTGCCATCTGCCCTTCCACTTCCATCAAGGAATGTGGCACATGTAATTGCCCACGGATTTTTCTTTTCTAGTGTGCAGATTAAAAACTACCCCCTGCTCAGAAATGGGGGAAATTATGGGCAGGGGTGTCAGGCTGGAGGAAGGTGCACAGAGCTCCAGGACACCAAGGAGCAGAGGGGAACTGCAGGCTCCCCTCAGCTCCCACCTCAGAGCTGGTGAAGACATTGGGCTGGGGAGAAGAACAGACACTGGCTTCTCAGCAGGGTTAGCACTATGACAACACAGCACATCACTTTCTGTATTCTGCTTTCCTACTACCACTGTCACTCCTACGATTTGCAAATAAGGAAATCACATGCTATTAATGATCAGAAGGAATTCCCATAAGACTTCCCAATTAAAGTGGTCTTTTATGTTATTGGAGGCCAATGTTGCCTTGCATAGTCACCCATTGCTTCAAGGGCTTCAAAGCTTCATTTCTGTTTCAGTTGACATAAAACTGACCAAAGGCAATATTATAGCCACAGGTCTCTGTTTATTTTCATCAGGAATGCATTAGCATTTCAAGGAAATAAAATCTACCCAAAAATCACTGGGTGATCACCAGAACAATCTCCAAAAGGTTGTGAAATCACAAGATGAAAATTCACACTCCCTGTAATGAGATGGAAGTTGAGTAACAGCAAAGAGAATGTCCATAAAACAGGAGGTGTGCAGAGCTGCATTACTATAAGGGCCATCAAATCACACACATGGTGTTGGGGAGCTGGCACCGCTGATTTTGCTAGAAATTCAGCAATTTAAGTAACCTAATCAAGTGTCATAATTAATTGGAGGTTAATTTCAATTCTTGGAAAACATGAAGGGTAGTCATTGCTTGCTAAAAACAAATTAACCCTCCCCACAGTGAGGGTGTTTCTCCCTCGTGCCAGCAGAAAGCCATTGGCACCCTGCACCCGGGGGGCACAGTGGACAGCCATCCTGTCCCTAGAAAGGAGTGCAGTGCACTCACACACGGAGGGATCCCTGTTGGGAGGCTGCTGGGGCTTGCATGACAGCTTCACCATCCCTTAGTGAGCTGCCCTCGGTGCCAGAGGGGGTGAGTGCTGGGACGTGGTGTTGTGTGACGTTACTTTCTTTCTTCTGCATCTACGTGTTAGAAGTGCAGAGGTGCCCAGGTTTGCTCCTCACACAGGTGGCAGGCATGGCTGCTGTGAACTCTTGCTCCTTCTTCCCAGTAACACTTGCCAAAGTGCAACCAACACTCTCTGTGACAGAGTGCAGCTCCAGCAAAGGGGATCACCCCTGCAAATGCACTATCCCAATCACAGGCAACTCCAGTGATGTTAAACACTTCCCATTTCACACATAGAGAGCAAAGCATGACTTCTTTAATGTGTTTTGAAATAACCTGTCTTGGATTAGCCCACTATCTCTTAAAGTTTGGCAAAATGAATATCTCAGTCCATGGGAAAAGGTTTTGTAGTTTTATTTTAAGAAGCACTTGGAAGATAGTTTTATTTTTGAAAGAAATGTAAGCAAAGTTAAAAAGCTGTCATTCTTGTAAATCAGAATTTCTGACCTCCAAACACACAGTATGGTCTTCAGTGAGCAGATTTCTGTGGGCTCTGCAGAAGTACTTTCTCTGGGTAAATCTACTATTGTGCCAACTTACTGTAATCATTGTAATCAGCCAAACCAATTACAGAGCAGCAACCTACTATACACATAATATTCTAGGTATATATTAAGGATGTTCTGTTAAAATTGGTTAAAGTCCTTTAGCAAGAAGAAAAGCCTTCATCACTATTTTTTTTTGTACTTCATTTTAGTGAGGACTTAAATATAGTAGCATTTATATTTTTCACCTTGGAAAATATTTGTACTCTAAAATAACGCATTAAAGCTTTGAGCCTGAAAACACTAATGCACAAGAGTGACTTTATTTATACATTAGCAATATTTTAGTCAAATGGTCTAATGTTTGCAGAACCAGATTCTGAAAAGTAATGTACTATTTTATGTTGTATCACTACTGGTTCAGAAATTAATGGATGCTTTATTTATATCAGGCATTTAGAGAGAAGCTTTGTAACTTGGCTGTTTTATACTATCATATTGTTGGAAGAAACACATAAATAAATGTAAGGGAATGGGAATTGAAAATAGAAGGAATAAAATGAGCACACATGAAATGTTCAAGATGTGAGGCACACCTGCTTGAGTCTGAAATGTCCCAGATTCAGAGCGGAGGCAATTTTCAACTTTTCCTCTGACCCAGGATTTAGTAAAACTCTTGATCTGTCTTTTCACAACTAAAAAAATCCTTTCATCATTTTGCTCTCCATCAGCCTCAGAGGTTAAATCTTCCCTTTCAGCTCCGATTATCACAGATGTGGCTTTGCATGACCGGAGACCCCAGGTTTATCCAGGGCTGGCCTTTGCATTAAACTCAAATGCCTTTTCTTCCAAAGCTCACACAGACCAATTTGTTTAATGCTCTGGATATTAAGTGTAGTCATTGCAGAGAGTGGTTGGGACTTTTTACCTAGAAGAGTGAGCAGTCTGTGTCTTCAGTCACAATGGAAAGAAGAAGGTGAGGTAGACAAGCAACACTGCTAGAGGAAACACAAACAATTCTACTCACAGATGTCCATATTTGTTTCTGGCAGTAATCCTTACTAGACCTTTTCTTAAAGATCTGAGATGCTGGTAATGGGAAAATACAACACCTATCTCCATCAAAAGTACTTCATGACTGTTTTAAGATTAGATTTTGACCCCAAAGTTGAGGTACCCTTTTGATTGCTGTTTCTATCACCCCTGAGTACCTGGTGTGGCCTTGTGCCATCGTGGTGTCTACAGGAGAGGCCCTCAGGTGGTGACTGGATCTGCAGCACACTCCAGTGGGTGCTGAGTTGGGTGAGCTCTGACTCAGAGCTGATGTAGAGCTCTTGGGTGGTTAAGCAGTTTCTACCATCATTACTATAATTTACTGGTAACAAAACAAGATTCTAATTAAAAAAACCCCAAACAACCATATAGCTAAATAAATTTTATCCTGTCCTGTCACTTTATAGTCACGATTCACAGTTTCATGCTTGAGCCACCAAGGTGTGGGGACCAACCCTTCTCACACTCTCCTGTGGCAATACATGGACATTTCACTCAGAGGAGCACCAGGGAGTTTCCCAAAAGCAGCAGAGCTGGTTGTGTAGGGAAGCTAGGAGTAGAAATGCCAGTGAGAATGAAGTAATGACAGTCACAACCCTCCACCTAAAATAGAACCTCAGTTGCACAAACTGTAGTGTCACCACAGCTGTAACTCCTTCCCTGGCCAAAGATCTTCACAGCAATGGAGAAGGGGCAGAAGGAGACTCCTGGATGGGATGGTTCATGCTCACCAAAAGGAGTTATTGCTTCCCTGGGTAAATGCAATGTGCACTTGTTGAGAAACGGAGCTGAACCACTTCAACTTCTAAATGACAAATGGTTTTCTACTGCATCATGGCCCACAGGAACTCAGCTTACTCCTGTGAAGACCTGGATATCTTTTTCTTTCTTTCTTTCTTTCTTTCTTTCTTTCTTTCTTTCTTTCTTTCTTTCTTTCTTTCTTTCTTTCTTTCTTTCTTTCTTTCTTTCTTTCTTTCTTTCTTTCTTTCTCTCTTTCTCTCTTTCTCTCTTTCTCTCTTTCTCTCTTTCTCTCTTTCTCTCTTTCTCTCTTTCTCTCTTTCTTTCTCTCTTTCTCTCTTTCTCTCTTTCTCTCTTTCTCTCTTTCTTTCTCTCTTTCTTTCTTTCTTTCTTTCTTTCTTTCTTTCTTTCTTTCTTTCTTTCTCTCTCTCTCTCTCTCTCTCTCTTTCTTCTTTCTTTCTTTCTTTCTTTCTTTCTTTCTTTCTTTCTTTCTTTCTTTCTTTCTTTCTTTCTTTCTTTTTTCTTTTCTTTTCTTTTCTTTTCTTTTCTTTTCTTTTCTTTTCTTTTCTTTTCTTTTCTTTTCTTTTCTTCTTTTCTTTTCTTTTCTTTTCTTTTCTTTTCTTTTCTTTTCTTTTCTTTTCTTTTCTTTTCTTTTCTTTTCTTTTCTTTTCTTTTCTTTTCTTTTCTTTTCTTTTCTTTTCTTTTCTTTTCTTTTCTTTTCTTTTCTTTTCTTTTCTCTTTTCTTTTTTTTTTCTTTTTTTTTCTTTTTTCTTTTTCCTTTCTTTTTTTCTTTTTTTTCTTTCTTTTTTTTCTGTTTTGGCTCTCTGAGGTTGTCCAGCTCTGCTTTCCACTACAAACATCCCTGGCTGAAGCTTCATTATAAATTTCGTGGTGCATATTTACTCTCAGACTAACAGCTTTCAAAAATGGTATCTGCCTTTTCTTCCTAAATAGACCCCTTCTACAGAATAATAACCATGAATTTCTTACTGTGAATATGTAAATAGGTGAGAAAGAAAATGTATCCACTGTCACAAAGAATAACATTGCAGCCTTAAACTTCAGATCCATTCAGAATGATTTGCTAACATTTGGTCCTCCAAGCTGAAGTTCCAAAATTGCCTGTCTTGTGCAATTTTCAAACATTCCACCTGCACAGAGTGAAGAAAAAATAGCTATTTCCAAGACAGAGAAAACTCCATTTAACATGTTTTACAAAGCATTAAATAGCTTTCATATTTCAGATGAAGAGCAGAGAATATGTCCTCTGTGCTCTACTTACTAAGTACTTACCATATTGTCTATTCCAGGTAGTTTCAAAGATACTATAACATTCTGCATTACTATGATTATTTATCAAAACCAAAATCATGTACTTCTTTATGAGTCAGGAGTTCAGTGGGGAAAAATTTAATTTCTGTGGCTTTTAATTTCTTGAAGAACTGAAATAATTTCCGTTGAAATTATTTTGAAAGACTAAAGCTTTCTCTAGTCTGCTTGCTAAATACAATTGCAATGATAAAGTGCTTTGGGTATCATTCAGCAAAAAAGCTGAATATCTATTCAGTTATATCTAATCTTAGGACTGGTACTGCCTTCTTTTCTCTGGGTCTTCTGTCACATTAGAGTTTTTTATAGACACAGGAGATTGTATTTCCCGGTGTAAAGACATTTATGGAGTGTACTTTGTAAAACAGAACTGCTATTTAATCTGACAGGTGAAGGGTGACTCCCTATAAAGTCTATTTGTCTGCATGATAGTCGTGTTTTCACAAAGAAAACCTGATTTACACAAATGCAAACCTGAACTACAGAGAGAGTAAAGAAAAGGCCCAGTAAGACTTGTGCAAGAGAACCTAGGCTCAGTGGGGGGCTGAAGCTGTATAATTATTTATTTATGATATTTGAGCCAAGGGCTGCCCTTACAGTTTGCAGAAACCTAGCCCACGAACATGGGTAACTGCAGAACATATAAACCATTTTAATTTATACTACATTCTTCCAAGAATATTGATGCTTTATCATTGTTTTTTTGTTAACAATTGTGCTTACAAACTCTTCTGAGAAAAAAACATGTTTTCTCATCATGATTAAGAATTCAGAAACCTGGGGCCACTTTGCATGAGGTAATGTTCCTAAGTACCCATGATTCCTAAAAACATCTACATTATTTCTATGCCCTTTAAATTGTTAAAATAAAACAAAATTTCTCTCAAAATAATTACAGGTTCCACACCAAATTTTTTGCTGATTTGCAGTTGATTTGTACGTGCTGCAGAGTACCTTGGAGCTGGATTTAAAGGATCGGGTGATTTTTCTTGATGTGTTGGAACCAGGTCAAAACTTGTAGTCAGCAACAACTGATGTTAAAAAATAGGAAAGTTTCTATGGCAGAAAGAAAGAAGTCTTTTGAATTGGGGATGCTTGATCGGTGGATATGACATAGTGAAGACTTCCTTGCCATATTTCCAGCATTTTGTCTTGAACTACCAGGAGAACAATTTGTC
Source organism: Phylloscopus whistleri (assembly GCA_017589585.1). Taxonomy (NCBI): domain Eukaryota; kingdom Metazoa; phylum Chordata; class Aves; order Passeriformes; family Phylloscopidae; genus Phylloscopus; species Phylloscopus whistleri. The sequence goes on from JADMLD010000183.1 coordinate 1,658,099, forward strand.
TTGTGATGTTTGGCATTTCTGCCGCTGATGCCAGAGTAAACTAAGGGGAGGAAAGGCAAGTGGAAATTAAAAGCCTGTCACATGAGAGTCAGAAACTAAGGTTAAACTTTAGATGTCTTTATTTGAGTTCTTCACTTCTCTCTAATATGACCTCAAATATACGACAGCTGCTTCTGAGGGTAGGTCTCTGCAGTATTTGCCAAAACAACCAAAATCACACAAACACCTTTAGAGTGAAGTCTGCTCAGAGGCAACGTGAATCACTTCAAGCTCTGAGCTGGCATGGGCTCAGACAGAGCATTGGGCAGCAAAGCAATACATTTTCCACCGAGACATGCCCGTCACCATCTGCTTGTCCCAACTCCTCCCGTGCTGCTGAGCCGACCCCTCCTCTGAGGGCCCTGCCATCCGCAGGAGCCCAGGGTGTGACTGCCAGCATCCCTCGGCATTCCAGCCATTGTTCCCCGGGGGCAGTGGCCGTGATGCCGGCTGAGAGGCAGAACTGATGGAAAGCTGTCATCTGCAGCTGGGGCAGCAGCAGTTTCCCCTGGTCGGAAGGGAAATCAAAGAGGAACTTTGAGTCACCTGCTCAGTGCTGTCCTGTGAATCAGGAGTGATGGCTGGTGGCTGCAGTGTCAGGAGATGTTGCTGCACAGGTATGCAGCAGAATAAAAACCTTCAAACCAGAAGAGGTAAATCAGAGGGAAGAAATAAGGAATAGTCCTGAACCAAATAAGGAATATTTCAATGAAGTTAAAAGACACCTGGAAATTAAAAAAAACCCACATTACTGATCTACCAGTACTGAGTAGGTGCCAGCACCAGCTCAGTGAGAAACGATGATGATGTGCTTTTTGTGAACATGAGGATGTTTGTGGCAGTGCAGGAATCTCCAGCACTGTGGCTGGAAAGTCAACAGGACTTCTGTTCCCAGCATACTGAGCAAACACAAACACAGGGTCTGCACCATGCAGAAAACATCTCCCAGATCAGTTTCCAGCGTCTTAGGAAAAATTCACAGCCAACTGCTCAGAAATAGCAAATGTTTGGCTGCATTTATGGTAATTTCTCACTTCTGCTCCCTCCGTGTCAAAATGATTATGTATATTCTTCAGAGTTGATAAAGTTACTCAGCTCCAAAGCCAAAAACATGTGTTGAAAAGCCGAGGTTCATTAAAGGCTCTTTTGATTCCAGCCATTTCACACACATTTTCCCTGAGCTGTGGCAAGCTTCCAGCATGGCTGAATCCAAATGTTGCTCCTGTTACAGGCACACAGCTTGCCAAGACTAAGGTTATTCCTTCTCCTTGCAATGCAATGTTTCTTACTGATCACTGTTGTGTGGAATGAACTTGGTGGCACCAGCTTGGCTGCTGAGTGTGAAAAAATATTCTGATCCCTCAGTTTGGGGAGTTTTGACATGTTTTATTTGCATTTATTTGCACATATCTAAACATTATTCAATTTTCAAACAGTCATGTTGGTGGTGGGAAACTCAGGTAAACTATAAAAATGAATTAGCAAGATTTTCATTTGTAGAAAGTAATTTGTCTCCACTGTAATACACATAGATATTGTCAGGTTGGAAAGAAGAACCTTCTTGAGAAATCAGAATCAGATTTATGAGCTCAGTTTCAGAGTCTTGTTCGCTTGCTTTATTTGCATAGCATAGCAAAGAAAATCCAGCTCTTCTGCTGTTTTCTATTTCCTGAGAACACCTTCACCCCTCTCACCAGTCATAGAAAGCTTGTAACCTTCCCCCTCAACAATTCCCAGGTGCGGCCTTGGGAGTCTAGATAGATACATCATTGACAGAAGGGCATTTCTTCCTAAAGGCATATGATTGCTGCCTCTATTTCATCTTAGCCATAAACCTGCACAAAAAAAGTCACAGATCACACAATATTCTGAATTGAATAGGGATCATCAAGTCTAGCTCTTAAGTGAATGGCCCCTACAGGGATTGAAACCGTGGCCAGTCGCTATAGTACCATGTTCTAACCAACCAAGCTAGCTGGGATGCTTCTCTTTTGCCTTCTCAAGGCCTCAGACTCGGCAAGAGTCACAGGGCAGAGTCTGGTGACATGGAGGACAGTGCTGTGCTGGCTCCTTTTGGGGCACACTGGTCAGTGGGGCTTTTGGCTCTCATGAAGGACAGCTCATGTCTGGGATATTCAGTGTTATAACACAGTGAGATTCCCAGACCATCCATTTGTGCTGTCCCATTTTTCTTGCTGCACTTGGAGATGGTTTCTTCGTTTTACTTGGATTGTAACTGGTGTCAGGACTCTGCAGCCATAGTAAAACTCTGCTAACTCTACTACTCAGCCATAGTAGGAGTCTTCTAAATACGGCTTGTAAAACCATGCTTAGCTGGAGAGCTGTCCTTCATTTTGTGACAGCAACAGGTTCATCACAGTGTCTCAATTGCTGCAACATCTTTTGCATTAAAAATTAGTTGGGAGCAATGAGGCAGGCAGCAGCCACATTGTCAGTGGGTACAGTGAAGCAGAGAAGAGGGATGAGTGTGACAGAAGAAAGACTGGAGATGCCAGGCCACAGCTCTTCACAGCTCTTCAGGTATTTTCAGAATATTTTTTCTGGCTTTTATTTTTGGGTTCCTTAAAAAAAAAAAAAAAAAAGCTTTTTGCTTGTCTGGAGCTTCTGCTTCTCAGTCTCTGGAGGCTGTGCTGCTCCTCCTGTTCCACGATGTGTCAAGCAATGCATGAAATATCACAATTACCCCAAGGGTGGCAGTCCCTGGGGAGACCTGACAGCACAGTTCAGATCAGCAGAGACTGAGTTATTTTCAGCTAGTTTTAAAGATCATCCAGTAATTCCCTTATATATTCTACAGATTCTGATCAAGATTTTCCTCTTGCAATTTTTTAAGTCAAGAGCAAAAATCCAACCTTATTTTCTCTTACAAGCAGGAGCAAGAGGACTCTTTATTACAGTGATGCTATGGCAAACTATGAATTTAGGGCACCAGGCTTTAGAAGTGGTAGTCCAAAGGAAGCTTACCTGGTCTTTTTTTCAGTTTCAAAGAGATAAAACCCACTGCCATTGATTTTGAACTACTGCTAAGTATCCTTTCCTTGGTCTCTTCTTGGCCTTCTTCACCTGCAAGACGTTCCCTGTCACCAGATGTACTCCACTACAGATTATGAAGCTTACAGACTCCCTAAAATGTCAATGGATTGATTCTTCTCAGGCCTTGACAAGGAGGTTCAATCAAGCATTGGAGCAGGTTTCTCAGGGTGTCTGTTCAGTCTCCATCCCAGGAGAGGTTAAAAATCTGGATGGGTAAAGCTCTGAGCAACCTCATCTCATCTCGAGCTGACCCTGCTGTGAGCTGGAGGCTGGATTGATACCTGCTGAGATCTCTCTCAACCTAAATTATCTGGTGGTCCCATAGAGTGGGTCAGGTCAGTACAGTATGGTCTACTTAAAGTTGCAAAAGGTTAGAGGTGGTTCTTTATTGGGACCTAAGAAGGAGCCCTGAGTAGAAAACCAGAAAAAATCCATCCCTCTCCATGTGAGAGATAAGTGATAAATGTGTGGAAACAGAGTGGCTCCCTCTTCATCCTGGAATGATGTAAGCTAAGCCACAGCCTGGCTGTGTGTGGTTTGAGCACACAGCACTGGCACAGAGTTTTGGAAGACCCTCATCTGGCTGTAAGGGTTATCCCACAGACTGGCACTGCAGAAGAGATGGAGCCCTCCTAGGGTTAACCACCACTGTGCTGGATATCTGCTGGCACCTTTGTTCTGGTACCTTGGGCACAGCCACACTCTGGGCACCCCGTGTGCCTCCAGCTGCTGGCTGGCAGCGAGGGATGAGAAACTCAGGTCTCTGCAGGGTGGGGGTCAGGATGAAGTCCTGCAGGATACAGAATACAGAATACAGAATACAGCTGTGTTTGTATCCTAATGCAGGCTGCTGGGGCAAGGAAAGGGAGACCTAACCCTCAACATTGGCTGTGGAGCTGTTCAGAGTTTTCAGCAATTTCTCAGAGGATACGACCACGTCAGTAATTTGCCAACATCAAATAGCTACTCTGAGCAGCATGGGCTAAGGATGACAGAGATCTAAACCCTGAGAAGCTTCAGATCTGAATATGGGACATGACACTGAAATTGGTGGTTTGTGTGGCTTCTTGTGATTTTTTGCTCCTATATTGCACCTACCACATAGCTGGTATGATTGCTAGCAGAAATAGTAATTTCTGGAGTTGTGGAAACTGATACCAATAGGATGTTTTTCACTGTCTCTATCAGAAAGTGATCAGATGTGTAACCAAATTCAGTGTTGCCAATTTTTATATATTTGTTGTGACTGCGAAAAAAAAATTGTTCTGCTTACAGCTCTGAACTGCTCTTGCTGTTTCAGAACTATAACTTTTTATTTGAATGAAGTGTACATTTTTAGTCCTTACAGCTGGAGACAAAAGCTTGAGGTCCAATAGCCTGTGCAAAGACACCGGCAAAGCAGACGTGATAACCTATGCATTATCTCCTTTGTTCTAATTTTGTTCAAACTGAACTCAGTACTGCCTAAGCTATGTTATCACCTTCAAGATTTCCTCCAGCTGCTGAACATGGCTGGGAAATCAATTTTTCTGTTGATGGTACCCCCATCCCAAGAGATGTTTGTTATCATAACACATTGCAGAACGTTGTCCTACAGCTCTGCTGGCAAAGAAAGGGCTTGGGCACACCTAAAGTGTCTCTCTGGCAAAGCCAGCTAGCTTGGATAAAGGGCTGAGGATGCTGATCTGCACTTACCCAGTCAGCTTTGCTGGCTGAAATCAGGGTAACTCCTTCCCACCCACACATGGTAGGTTGGGCACAGCAGACCTGAAAAGGAACCTCAGTGTGTGGCTGTTCCCCCATCATTAGGGCTGAATGGAAGTTCTGGGCAAAACTCTCCACACAGGCACAGCCTCAGCCTTCCTTCACAGCAGGGAGGTGATGTCTGTGTTTTCCCCCTTTGGATCCTGTAGCAACTTATTCTGTAGAATTTCCTTTCTTGCACTCAGGAGACCTTTTTAATTCCCTAGCTTAGCACTCCATTATAATTTTGCTGTGGAAGGAGGTGGCAATTTTTATGTCAGGGCTGCTGGGCACAGAACAGGATCTGGATGATAAATACAATAAAATGAAGGTGTCAGAGAAACACCTTTTCAATGCCTTAAGAATTATCTGATATCCTCCTTCCACAAAATGAAGGTGTTTCCTCAGTCCATACTTATTGATCAGTCATGGTCACTGGCACCCTACTGGCCAGAGAAGTGCCCAAGAGATCCCGTGGGCACACGCTCACAGCAACAGCACTTAGTGTGTGTGCTGTGTGGGCAACTTAGGCAGTTAAATCATCCTGGTTATCATCCCTTTCACTCACCCCCTGCCACGAAAAACCACTGCAAGAAAGGAGAGGTGGGGAGGGTGGAGGGGGAAGGGGAGCTCTAGCAGGAGTTTTCACCTGGATACAGTTGCTATAGGAACCACTTACAGAGCGTCTCGGTGCCTCCACTATACAAGAAAATTTGCTTGTCCTTAATAGTGGGCAAAGTGATTTACCCATAGGTGTAGACATTTGGCCCCTGCTGACCCCCAGCAGGACAGGATCTCCTTGGCCAGGGCAGCAGGAATTGCCAGCATTAGCAGCAGGAGAAGGGGCTCCATTGTTTGATGGAACAGGACATGGAAAGAGTGATGCTCCCTCTGCATCTGCAAATGACAGTGGTGGTACTCAGAGCACTGCTGAGGTTAATGGGCAGGAGTGGAGGGTCTGCAGTGGACAGGGAGGATGAGAAGAAGCCAAGAAATAGGGACAGAAATCTGGGTTTTTATAGCAAAGGGTTCAGGAATAAAAAAAAAAAAAAAAAAAGTGTATGTAAGCTCTGGAGGAAATTGAGTAGAGGAAAAGATGAGAAAAGAAATCAAAGCTGTGGGAGAGATGGATGGCATTAAAGGTGCAAACCTTGGAGAGTGAAGCAGCATTAGCGGAAAGTGCCCAGCTTAGTATTTGTAATGTGCACTGAGATCCTAGGATGAAAGACCTAAGTAGAAAGAGCAATACTGTGTCTTTTAATATAATTTTTTATAGCTCTTGCAATAGCTATTAGTTTCAGTCCTTGAAACCTCATCTTGATGAAAACGGCAGTGTTGGCTCCGTGTCATTATCCTGCTGCTGGGTGTACATTTGTACTTGATGGTGTGGTACAAGTGCAGAGATTGCAGCTGCTGGAGCAGGGGCTTATCAGCTCTGTATTAGGGCAGCTCTTGACCCTTGGTTTGTGGGGAGCAGTTCATTGGCAGCCAGGAATAGACCGCAGACAACAAGTTAATGACCTTTTCCCACCAGTTCAACAGGAAATGTAACCGCAAATTTGACATTGCTGGCAGAGCCCATATCAGAGGAGAGCGGTTCTAATCACTGCAGAGCAGTGAGGGGAGGCTGCCAGGCACAGAAAAGATTAAACCAAATTACATGGAGGATGCCCAAGTTCAGCAAAGCACTTGAGTAGCTGCCTAATTTTAAACTATAGCTAGCACGAAGTATGAGCCAATTTGGAGTGATGATAGAAGGAACAATCTAAGGGTGGATCAACAGAGCAGTGCCGCTTAGCAGGAGCTCAAATGAGCAGAAGAAAAGCAGAGGCAAACTTTAAAATGGCTCAGAGTAGGCAACAAGTAGGTGAGCAAAGGTCAGGTGAAGAAGTGCAACATGACAGAGGAGGAAAGTGGCAGCAATAGGAGTGAATTATAAGCTATTATGATAAATGGCAAATGGATTATGGTAAATCGTCTTGATGGCCTATTTGTAGGCAGCAAATCAACAAGGGTTGGAACCTATTTACCATGAGATGCACTTTAACTTCACAAATTAATAATACAACCCTAAACAACTTCTGCTAAATGCACCACTTCACAAAATTACACAATTTAGGTAAGGAAACCTGGATTTCATGTGTCAAGTAATATAAATACTATGTTGATATAATTGTATTTTTTTCAAATATATGAATTTAAAACAAAACAAAACAAAACAAACCACACATACAAATTGAGCAAATGATAAGTTTATAGACTTTATGCTCTAAATGTGCTGTTTATGCACTGCCAACAGGACCTGGGTTGAAAGTGTTTTTCCTGTAGTCAGTTCTGCAAAGGTTTGCCACCATGAAGCTCCTGACCTCAACGATTACATATGTTTCTTGAAGAGTCTTTATAATTTCTTTCTTTCATACTCTTTCTTTCAAAAATATCCTGCTACTACTGCCCATATTTTATGCCTAATCTCACAAAAGGCACCAAGAAAAGCATTTGGTAAAAGCCAGGAGACTCATACACCAGCAGCTGACATGCACAGGACTACTTCAAGTGTGGGTGTATTTGAAAAATACTGGCAGTGGTGGTCTGATCCCAGCTGTCCTCTATACTGGCTGCAAGTTTCCAAAAAGTGCTGTTTGTGGTGAGTGGATTCATTGGTTTGGGCTCAGAGATCTCAGAAAACTGTGACAACCATTTTTCCTGTGACGTGGATGGGCAATATACATATCTAACAATCAGGCCTCACAACTGATCTCCCAAATATCAAGGAGAGAGCAACAGATCTTAAATACCTGTAATTCATAAAGGGCATGAGTCAACCAACAAAACCCAATCACTTTATGGGCTTCTGTAGCAGGAGGATGTGACAGAAATCGTGGAAGAGAAGAAGTAGAGAAAGGTATTCATGTTGCCAAAATTCAAGTTAAAGAAATAGGCTGAGCTCTGAGTAAGGATGACAAAGACGTGTTGAAAAGTTCTGTCTCAGGGCAAAGTGTATGTTGCAAGGGGAAAAGTTTGTCATAGGAGACAACAAAGCACCAAACTCATTTTAAATCTCACCAATAGTGAAGGTGCTCTTTTCACTGGGACAGCAGAGATTGGAGGCAGGAAGAGATGATGGAAACATCACATGTATTTCAGTGTGGACACGCTCCTGACAGCCAGGAGGAAGATGGTGGGATTCAGGAACTGGAGAAGAGGCTAGTGGCAAGAGGGGTGCTGCTGCTGCTGCCCCTGTACATGGTGCCTGAGCATCCTCCAGCCTCAGCAGACTGGCAGCTCTTCCCAGGCAGGAGAGCTGCTCCTCTGCCTTCTACAGGCTTCTGGGAAGAACTCCATTGCATTAAGGCTCCTCTTCTGCTCTGTTAATTAACTGATGACCTGATTTCTCCCTCAAGAGATCTTTTGTCCCTTTATTTTTATCATCCTCCCTTCTGGTTATTCTGGATGTGTTTTATATCCATACAAATTTGGGTATCATCCCAGGGACCTGCTGATGACAGGAAGCTCTGAAGACTGACTGCACACTGCATATAACAAGCATTTCTGTGTTTTCTAGTTCAGTAGTCCCCCTTATTAAAAAATGCAAACTTTTCTTTTTCTGGCTTATTATCAAAGACAAGACACTTTCCCACTGTAATTTCTCCCATCCATACATTCTTCTATTACCTCCTATTCTCGTGGCTCCTCTTTCTGTCTCTTATTGAAAACTGAGCCTGTTTTTCCATTCTCTCTTCAGAGGAGAGTTTTGACAGCCTGGCTCCTCAGCTGTCTCTTGGCTGGCAAGTTCCCCTTCTCTTCTGAGCTGGAAGAGTTCTGCCCAGCTTGGGGAAAATGGGGCTCCTCTACTGCTTTTAACAGAGGCTCTGTATGCCTGAGTGTGCTATTCCCTGTACAACAAAGCACTTGCTTGCTTTTGGGCTCTTGGCTGGATGTTAGGCTGGAGTCTTCCCCATGCTGCCAGTGATGGTGTCCATCTCCCTCTCCCTCTCTCCAGCTGCTAGATTTGGTGCAAACACTGGGATCTAAGAGTCACTGTGTCTGCCTTCCTCCCACCCCAGTGTGTGACATTTTGCCTGTCTGTTGTAAACTAACATTTTTTATTACTAGCATTGCAATCTCACTGGCTTCCCTGTGCATTAAAAAAAAATATTATCATTGCCAGGGTTGAGTGACATAATAATATCCCACACATTGCCCCACAGGATTTTTATCTTCAGATGTGAATTCCCAGCTCCACTGAAGTCCTAATAGATTTCAACCTATTTTCAGAATTTTGTTCCTTGTAATATTTATAACATCACCTCAAAACTCACAACAGCCCAAAAAATAGATTTAGAGCAATTCCAGTCATTCAAATGAACTAAGATTGGCATGAAATCAGTGCACAATAGTAAGAAACAATATCAAAAATATTCAGCATTTCTAGGTTACCTTGCACCAGATTCCATCACATCTTGAACATTTTGAAGTTTTGCAGTGTTAACAGAGTGGGCCACAACTTTGACTGACTCTGTTTTTCTTTTTTCTCTGGGAATAAAGCCACATAAATAACAATAGATCCAAGCCATTTATTCCTGTAAAATAAAAATGAAGCTGAAACCTTTTCTTCCCATGAAATCTAACAGAGAAAAATTACCACGATTGGCAAAAGATTTTTCAGTCCTTTCATCAAGTGAAACCTATCTCTTGAGACTAAGATTTGAGACACTGACTTTTTTTTTTTTTTTTTTTTTTTTGAACGAGCCTGTCCAGCTAGAGATCTTTGACAGGCTTGAAACACTGCAGCAACCTTTAATTTAGAGAAATTATTTCCAGTAGGGAAAGTGGCTGGTCATGTGCAGAACTCAAATTAGGACCAACACCAACAACACCCCCCACCCCCAGAAATGGGGATGCATAACACCATCCAGGCTTGGCTTAGCTCTGGGGCTGATTTGTGTTTCAGCAGCAGCTGTTCAAATAAGGAGCTGCCCCGAGGAAAGATCTGTACAAATGACTGGGCAGGTTTTGGGGTTGGGTTTTGGTTTTTCTTCTTTTTTTTTCAGTTCTTTTCAGCCTCTCACCTAAAAACCCTGAAACAACTAGTTGCCCTTGTGATGGATGATTATAATAATTATTGGAAAACAATTGAACTGTGATCGGGAAGGGAGGGTGGTAATTGAAATATTGACAGGTGGTTGCTTTGTGCCAAACAGGAGTTTTTAAGATCAGCTGAACTTTGAAGCTTATGAAGCTTATGGTAAACTATTTAATTAACTGTGTTATGGATTTTACTACAGAACCTACAGAAAGACCACAGCAAGACTCTCTAGAAGAAGCTCTGAACTTTATACAAGCAATCTTTTGTTAAGGAATGCTTCAGTACATATATTTTTATATCAGTTTTTCCTGATTGTTCCACCTTTTAATTTACATGGATGATGTGTATAAAAGAAAAAAAAATTATCTATCTTCTCTGATAATCACATATCATTGACACATGATGTTATCTCAAAACATCATTGACACATGATATTATCATAATTGGGTGATACTAAGGTAATCACATCATGGAGCCACAAGTAGGAAGGGCACAATTTATTCCCAGACAACTATGCCAATGCCAAGGGGATGACTGATTTTTAAGGATTCTGTGGGTTTATTTGGGATCCAGAGAGCAGATGTTGTGAATTACTGAGAGACTAACTATATTAAAAAGTATTTTTTTGTTGAGGTATTGCTCCTAATAGAATAAAGAGGAGTGTTGCCAAGACAGTAAGAAATACATATTCCTCAAAACCTCCTGGTAGGAAAAGTACTTCCTGAAAGGATATCCTGAAAGAATGATAAATTTGAACTTCCTCCTGAAGCATTCCTTCTTTATTAAAAGTCATTTTGTCAATTATTGTCCAAGAGGTGCACAGAAGATTTAAACACCCAATCTTGCAAAAGTTTCCACAAATGTAACATTTCCTGAAGCATGAGTTCTGAGACAGACACTCTCCATCATTTTGGACCCAATAAACGATGCATGCACTTTTCCATCACCTGGTGAAATGGGATCCATTCCTCTGCCAGCAGAGAGCACATCCCCAAAAAAGCAATGATCAGGTGTCATAAATGAGCAAAACATGAAGGATGGGGCAGGGAACTGTAGTTCAATTTACATAGGTAAATGTCTTACATACACACACTGGATGAGCCTCCTGCATCAGCTGAAACACCTTTGTTGTTGCAACTGATATTTTTTTGAGTGAGCTGATTATTTGTAATTTAAGGCTAGTGATCTTCAGTAAACGTTGTGAGTAATTGAACTCTCTCTTTAGCTGTCAGCACAACTTCTACCATCTCCACAATTAAGTAGGCTATTTAGAAGCATCTCTGTGGTAGCATTTGTTGGTTCATTTCTAACATTTTCATATTAACTGTTTACAAATTGCAGTATCCTTGCTAAAACCTTGGAAACAGCAAGAAAAGCTGTGTTCTGCTGCAGCTTCCCCGGCTGGTTTCCCTGAATGTCTCTGGCATACCAAAGGGGCACAGATAATGGGTCTTATTCCACTCCTCTTCCATTTTTGCTTTGCTTGTGCCTGAGGTTGATCTCTTCCTACATCCATCAAGGACTGCATTTACCAGGGCATATTCTCTGCTGCTGCAGCCTGGTACCTCAGGGTATGTTTGGAGGAAGGCACATCAGCTGAGGGTCTGAGCAATGAATGCAGTTTAAATGTACCCTCTAACTCCTCATGTAGGTGGCTTGTGCTCTGCCAAGGTCCATGGGAAATGGATGGGGCAGAAAAGTCACCCCTGGGATTTCTCTGCTCTTGCTTCTCATGGATCATCATGGAAAGGCAAAGCCTGAGTGAAGGTCACTCCTAGGGGGATCACAAGGACTTTGGCTGAGGGACAAAAGAGGAAAAAAGGGACATGTATCCCTACATCAGCTTCCCATAGCCCCTTTTGCAGAGGTGAATAATGAGATTTTTTAGGTGTTTAAAGTATATCCTGAAAAACATAGTGTTAAGCAAAGGAAAGTCTGCAAATTTCAAATAAATTCAACGAAAACTTTCAGCACCCCCATGCCCATAATACTGGGAGGTAAAAATTCAGGAAAGCCAAACCTGATGGGGCTTTCCCCTCAATAAAATCCTTTGTCTTTCTGAACTAAAATGTAACTTTGAATGTTTAGTTAATGCCATTCATAATTTTCTTCGTATGGATAAAAATACCTGCCCATGGCTCCAGAAACACCTCATTTTGAGTGGATTGAAACTCTCTGGATCTCAATTACATTTGCATTACATCATGACAAGGTGACTTTGAAAAAAAAAGGAATTAAAAAAATTCTGCAAATCCTGTTTGTAGCTGGCAGAGCAGGTTGCTTGTGCATTCTGGTGTGTGGGTGACAGGACAGACATGTTTTGTACCACGTCATATGGAGTGCATGTTGTGGGACCTGATAGGGGAGATGCTGCACCAAGGCACAGGCCTGTCCTCCTCACAACACGATCAACTGCATGGCCAAACCTCTTCATGAGCCTTGTCTGTGCCTGGCAAGCAGAGCAGATTTGCCTCGTCAGTACCTAAGTCTTTCTTCTGTATATAAATGTAATTGAGTCATCCAATGTCTTGTTTTCTCATCCCTCCTTTGATCCTTCTCACAAGTACTTGGCTGGAAGAGCACATGGGAAATCAGACCAGGTCAGCTAATTCAGTTCCTTCTCTTCAGTTTGCTCTTCTTATCTGTTTTGGTGGCCAGTTGCTATAAAGTACATCCTCAGGAAAATCAGTAATGTAAAGCACTAAGACCAGTGTTTCAAAGCTGGGCAGTGTCTCAAGAGGGGCTTTTGGTTACATTTATTCCAACTCATAACTCGTTTTTAGAGGGGCTGCAACTTTGATTTCTGAGTTGCAGAAGCATGTAAGTGTTCAAGGACAGGTTGGATGAGGCTTTGAGCAACCTGATCTAGTGGGTGGCATCCCTGCCCATGGCAGGGGAGGTTGGAGATAGGTGATCTTCAAGGTCTCTTCCAAACCAAATTTTTTTAGGTTGCCAACTTCAGCCAACACATAACCAAAGACATTGGCCTCTGTGCTTTGATAGCACCATTTCAGTGTAGAAAAGTGTTTTATGCTACAAGGTAAAAGCTCTATTTCTCCTGCAAACAGCTCATAGACCTGGGCTGCCATTTGAATGCACCTGGTGATTCACACCACTGCAATGCCTTTCTCTGAAGTGTACAGTGCAAAAAAGACCAAACAAGACAAAGGTTGTGCTGAAACTGAATTTTTAACGTGGAACAAATCTGTGCAACTGGACCATAAGACATAAAACTGCATAGTAGTTGTACCTATCAAGATGTGGTGAGCTCTAGCTTCCCATTTAAAATGCACAGGAAAGAATCCAGAATTATGGAAAGAAATGAAAGATTTCCAAATAAGATACAGTGGAGAAGACAAGGATTCAGAAACATCCTTTTACTGATTAGATTATCTGAGGAAAGTTGAATGTGTCAGAGAATGAATACAATAGAGATATCCAGAAACAAACAAACAAACAAAAACCCCAATACTGGGTTCACTTTGGAGGGAGTCCCATCAAGCAGCAGTTTGATTATTTACAGCTGAGTCCAGCCTGAAGATTGGACATCTGGATATAGATAGTAGTCTATATATATATATATATATATATATATATATATATATATAAGGTAGTCTTTTTTTGCACAGGTAGAAGAGTAGGAAACTCATAACCACTTTGTAAATGTTGTCTTTTTATGATCATGTGGATTCTTCTTTTTTATCTACTTACCTACCTATCTGACTACCTATGTACCTACCTATTTAATAAACAAGTCTGTACTTACTAAAAAGATAGGATGTTGCTTGAAATAACTTCAATCAGTGTTTATTTGAACAGCACTAACAATGGTTGTGGGTTTTTTTAACAAGCAGCTCACAGCCTGAGAGTAGCTACAGAAAGCCTTGATCTAAACAGGGATGAGGAGAATGAATAGCATGTGACCTGGTGTGGTAGGGTGACTTTATGCTGCTTGTATCCCCAATCGTCTGTTCTGTTTGTGCTGTATATTGTGTTCTGTACCTTTAAAACTTGTTCTGGGAGTGAAGGGGGAGAAAGAACAGCGCGTAGTTTGTTTTGAGGAAACTGCCTGACTCCCACACGTCCCTCTCCGGTGTTCGTCTGAGGCACAGACAGTGGTGGGGCAGAGATCTCCTGTGCTTTTAGTTAGTTTTAGCTAGCTAGCTAGGCAGAGAAGACTCCCTAGACTGTTTTTTTTTCCTTTTTCTTGGGACTGTGTAAATCTGCTCAGGACTGAAAAACCCAGAGGAGCAGCGAGGGCTGGCACCTGCGGCCCGCCGGGCCTGGACCTTCGGAGAGACTGAGTGAGCTGAGCTACACCCACGGCAAGGATTGTCTCTGTTTGCCATCTCTCTTCGGAGCGGGCAGAAGTTTTATTGTTTCATATTATTAATTCTTTACATTTGTGGGCATTTTGTTTGTTAAATAAATAGTTTTTTCCACTTTTCTCCTAGGAAGTTCTTTTCCCGGACCGGCTGGGGGGAGGGGCCGTTTGGGTTTGCTTTCCAGAGGAACCCCTTCAGAGGTTTCCTCCCAATTTTGCCCTAAACCAGGACACCTGGGATGCACCATGCCAGCCTTGCTGGAGGGAGAAGGATACATGGGGATGAGGACAGGGGAAGGCAAGCCTCTCCTTCCCCAGTCCTTCTGCCCTTGAATCCAGTAAACTAGTATCTGACTGGCTTGTTCTTAATTTTGCCATTCTTAAAAATTGGGCTAAATCCCATTGCCTGCTATCATCTAACAGTGCTTTCTTCAGCACCTTATTAATATAGCAGGGATCAGAGCATCATGATGAGCACTTTTAAAAAAGATCACAGAAAATTACTAATGATCTTGCCTGATTTTGATTCTGTTGGCCCAGACCTGTTGGTCAGTAGCCCACTGTCTTTGTTTCTCACTTTGTGGAATAGCCTTTCTGGTCTTTGTGTAACTGCCTGATTCACTGGTGTCTCAGGAGCTGCTGAAAAATGCATTCTCTGTACCTAGAAAGAACCTGTATAAATATTCTCAATAAATAAATAACAGTTGTCATTTTCAAAATATGACAATCTCCAGTTGCCTGTGCTTAAATTGAATGACATGTCATTTATCCTAATAGATGTGAATACATGTATAGTACATATGAGTGAGTCACCTAATTCTTATTCACCTCAGCCTTGGTCTCAGTTGGGGGCAAGTGCCTCTAACAGGGTTTGGATGGATCAAATCACAAGCAGAAAAATCTTGGTCAATTATAGATGCCTAAGGCTAAAAGGGCTAAAAGGTCTTTTTCTCTTCTTCATTTCCACCCCCCCCACCCCTAATCTCACCAAGCACAGGATGCCCCTCCTATCCACAGGTTTACTAAAGGAGCAAGTCAATCTCTGATCTGTGGAACTTCTGGGAATATCTCTTCTCCCTGTAATTTAACGTGACTCAATTCTCCATCCTGATAATACAAGTGGTGAGAAAAGCTTCTAATCCTATTGGCATACCCTCTTGTCAGCACCTCTTTATTTCACTGCTTTAAAGGCTCAACATGTTTTCATTTACAATAAGCACTAAGATAACTGCAGGTGCCCTCTCTAAAAGCAAGGTTAACTCACCTGAGATGAATTCTTTTATTGCAAACAAAAGCAACGCATGAGCAGGAAATACAATTAATACAGGTGCTTCCCTGAAACTTAGCAAATGCCATTTGTCTTGAAATGACATAAATCCCCATTATGTAAACAGGCCCCAGAGGCTTGATTTGTATTATTTCTGCAGAGGAAGGATTTAAGCAAAAGATAAATGAAGTGGTGATGGTGGGGAGAAAGAAATCCTTATACTTAAAAGGTATTTATTTGACAGTAAAACTACTAGTATGCTATTTTGTGATTGTGTTTAAAAATACGCAAATGCCTGAACAGAGACAAAAAATCCCAGTCTAGATGGGATTTGCAAGTTAACTGATTTTTTGCTGATGATGTGCAATATCCTGTGTATTTGCAATACAGCATTCGAGTGTTTAGTCTGACACACAAATCTCCTAATTATTTGCTGTTTGGTGATAATATCAGATCCTTCTGGACATTGCCAGGTGCTGAGCACCTTGGGTCTCCAGAGCAGCAGAAGGATGCTCCTTCCCAGCTCTCTCAAGAAGGATCTTGAAGGGTGCAGCCTGAGCTCTTGCTCCTGCTCCCTTTGCACCACCAGGAGTGCAGCTCCAGACCTTCCAGAGGCAGGGATCAGGGATAGATCCATGGAACTGCCTCTGTACCCACCACTTCCAAATCTACTGCTGTCCCCAGGGATTCTGGAGCTCAGGATGTCTGGTGAGTGCATGCTGATGCCATAGAGCTGGACGTTAGGCCATCTCAGACATTTAGTCTGTGCTTGACACTGGGGCACCATGTTCTAAAACAAACTAGAAATATGCCAACAAGGAAGCAGACAGGGAAGGCAGCAGAGATTTTGCTGCTGAAATACTCTGTTCTGTTTCCTTCTCTGCTACAGACTTATACTGAGCAACCTCAGAAAACAACCTTACCACCCCAAGACTCTTCATGCCCCTTTCCTCTGCTGATTTTGTCTAGCTAGTCTTTCAGTCCAGGTAAACCACAGGTCCAGGTTTTTAGACTGAACAGCTATTGTGCACTGGACAACAACCTGTATTACATAATTTTCTGAGAAATGTGTGTTGCTTTCCTGAGACTGTGTACCTCTCTTCCCTCTGCAATTACCAGTATGAACTCTTGGTGCTTATAAACAGGTAGGAGGAAGGTATAAGGCTGTCATCATAGCTGTTTATGCTCTAAAAGGCCACTTCAAAATAGAACTTAGATAATAATTTCTCTTACCTATCTCCTTTATAATTCACATATAACAACTGAAAAACAGACTCCAAAATTACCTAAAACAAATAAACAAACAAAAACTGGAAGAAAGAAATTGTAATACTTAATAGGAGCATCAGACAAACAACTGCAATTATGTTGACAAGTATAATACAGTGGTTTAGATATTCGGCCGTATCATCACCAAATCCAGTACCCCCTCCTTCTTCACCCAAACGCTGTGCTTTGTCTAATGAGTGCTCCTTAGCCTCAGTTTTTAACAAATGAGGCTCTGGTTTTTGCAACCAGTCCTGCTTGGTTGCATTTCTGCAGCCCTGAGGAAACTATTGCCCTCAGGTTAACTATGACCCCACCAGGCATCAGCCTGCAGAAAGCCAATTGCATCATCTGGGCCACAGCTGAGACACCAAGTTGGACTGATGTCTTTCCTCTTACCTGTATTCATTCTTATAAGCCAATAACTTCCAGTATCAAGACATCAAAGGCATAAAAGTTTATTCTTTCCCCCCACACCTTTCCAGGGTTGAACCCATTGCACATCCCAAATGTCATCCATTGTCCATTGGACCTTTATGTGCCAGAAAAATACTGTGTCAGTCCCTTTCCCCTGAAAATCCAGGATTTATTCAGCTATAGCAACATTAAGCAACCTCAGTCTGCAGACACTACCTTCATCAGGAATGACAAGTTGACATGGTTGTATGCTCAATTAAACCTTCTCTTCCTTTTTAAACAAATGCATTAGGCTTCTAAATTATGTGCAAGTTTTCTTGTACACTCTGACTACATTAAGCTTCAGATGCCAAACTTTGGTTGCAAACCTTAACTTGGTTATTTGGAGAAGAAAGATTTAACACAGTTTTGGTTTTTATTTCTGACAGATATTTAAGTAAAATTAAAACTGCTTTAGAGCTTTTCCAATTTTCTAGAAAACATGCAGATTCCCCAGAAAACAATTTTTAAATGTGTGAGCTATAAAACAAACTGTGAAAGACCTACTTTCCAGAAGTCCCAAGAAAAAGCAATTCCAGCTGACAATGAAGATGGGTAACTGTCACGTGAAAATCTAGACCTAATGTTCCAAAAAACCTGCTTTGAAAACTTTATCAACTACTCAACTCTAAACTTGGGTGGCAGCTGTGGCATTTTCGTTTAATTGCTCCTTTCTTACAATTAGTGTTCCATGAACGAGCCCTTTCCTTCATGTAAAACCCCACTGGGGTCAGCAAAGGATTTGCATCTAAAAATAGAGGTATAATAATTTGCAAAAATTATACTCTGGACTGGCTGACTGGCCTGTAAATGTAAATATCCTTTTGGGAAAATCAAACATTTTTATAAGAAAAGTTGCTTCTACTGAAAGTCTTTAGGATTTTTGTTGTCTGGTAAATGAAAGAAAGCTTAACCCAGCAGAAGCAGCAAGCTGCTCCTGGTACTATTCTCCTCATCTAGGGTATTGATAACTCTTTAACAGAAGGAAGAGCCGAGCAAGCATCTCTCTCTCCAAAAATAATGTCTAATTTTCTCTTAAATGAGTGGGTGAAGCACTTTCTTACAAGGAAAAGCGATAGACAGCCTACCTGCACGAGCAGCTGCAGAAGAAAATGTCATGTCCATTGCCTCCACCATGGGTTGGTGGTCTCACCTTGCTACAGTTTAGTCTCTAAAGTTGGAGATTCCAAACTCTTGTCTGCTTCATGAAGCTGTTTTACTTTCTAAATCACAGTTTACTGTAATTCAGGAGGTCACTGAGTGGCATTTATGTCTGAGATACCAAACACTGAATGGAAAAGGCTGATGCAAGAATAGCACAGAGCTGAAGTGCTTTAGGTGCATTGGCCTTCACTGTAGGAATCAGTCACGTTCCTTGTCTTCCCATCCCACCTGAGAAGACAAACCACTTCTCTCATGGGTATTGCATTGGTCTAAGGAGGAAGGTACACCTTTCAATAATGGTTTGACATACCCACCATTTTGAAGACTCAAAAAAAATTCTTCCAGAGGCAAAAATAAGGAGCCATCCCAGCCCGTCCCAATCATTCTTCAGTAGCTCTTAATATGATTTGCAGACACTGGCTTTAAATGATATACAGGGAATCAGAGATGAGAATTCTTCTGTAATACATTTAATTTTCAGTTTTCTCCTCCTATGAAATATCCTCCAAGCTTTGGATTCACAAGAGGTTGCAGTAAAAAGGTTTCCCTCCAGATCACGTAGGAGCAGAAGTCTCTTGCAAGGCCATGCTTTTCATTATGGCCAGAGGGCAAGACTGTGAAGTCCATGCAGCAGAAACACAAGCCTTTCACTAACCCTACAAAGATCTGTGGTGAGCCAAAAGCAGAGAAATTGTGTTCTCCTGCCACAAGTGAGAGAAAAGACTCTGCCCCCTAAATAGAAGAGCAGAGGACTGCTCAGGGTTGGGTGCAGAGGAACCTCTTTACCAAAAGGGTGATACCAGACAAGACTGCGGGATCCACCACAAGAAATGCATGCAACTAAAAGTTTTAATAGTAAAAAGACCAACTAAATCTTAAATATAGTCTTGCATGCACACACTTACTGATTTCAAACGTCCATGAGAAGAACAAAAAGCATTGTCCTCCAAAATGTCCTCATAATAGAACCTGGCAATGTATTTCATTTCCTGCAATCTCTAAAAGACTCACAGAGACCCAGGCAAGGAATGGATAGAACATATGTCTCTGAGACTCCCAGACTTCCAGGAAGATTTAGGTGCCTTTGAACATAAAGTGACCAAAATGATGATAATATTTTATATATCAATGTTTTGATTTGAAGGTTTGCAGCTGAAATAAGCAATGTAATTTGTACCCTTATCCCAAAAATTTGTGTGGGCTTTACATAATTTAAAGTTGGAAGATTTACATTTCAGAAACATAATGCCATGTTTAGGGAGCACTGCATTAATTGGAATGGATCTGGAGAATAAGAATACTATTTCAGTTTGGAAAATTTCTGCTGGGGTGGAGAGCGGGGGGAAACTGCATGGTCTGAATGAAACCCTGAAAGACCAACAGTGACTGAAAAGATGGAGAGCCAGAGGAAACAGGGCTGTGGACAAGACTTTCAATAGATGGGTCTGGTGATATCAAAACAAGTTAAATAATGGCTAAGGAGGGAAGCAGGTATTTGAAGCAGGACAGGTCATTTGCAATAAGATTGGACCTGATCGAATAGAGTAAAGGCAAAGAAAAACAAGGAGTTAGAGAAGTAAAAAACTGTGGTTTTCTCTGGATTACCATTCTGCATCTTGAATATGATAAATATGTATGTCTTAGACATGATATAAAACTTACCTACCAACTGTTCATGGAGAAATTAGACTGAGAGGCACTATTATGTCAATAAAAAAATACACTTTGCATCTTCAAAAATGTTTTGTTATTTCTGGATGTGATTTTCTGATGTGCCTGATCCCTAGCTAGTATTGCTCTCAGTCAAGTGAACTTCACTGTAAAAGTTTGATGTTTTTTGAAAATCACACCTAATAACCTCCCAGAAGTTGCAAGTGAAGTTACTTTAAACCTAGGGAAATGCAGTTTGTGCAATACAAATTGTCAGGATTAGATATAAACACTGTACATGCAGATGGAGAGACAGAAATTCTCATTTACAAACAGACAGAGCTGCACCCGGGTGCTGGTGCTATTGAGCTGCTGTGGTAGATTTGGCATTCTTATCACATTCTTGCTTCAAAGTCCAATTGTCCTGACAATTGTTGTTCTGATTATTTATCAGAGCACAAGAGTAATATTGTTCTCCATGTCACTGTACAAAGAGATGTTTTTCATGCAGGAGATAAACACATTTCCTTCCTTTTAAAATCTGTCTTCTCCCCTTCACTTTGTCTATAAGCCAAAATGTATATTAAAAAGGTATTTGTCCCCCTATTCTTCTAGTTTAAAAATTATGGGTAGTGGCAGACCTTCCACCCTGATTTGACTCTTATGCCAACATCACCTCATACACTGCACAAGCAGAAAATTCCTGGCAGTCCCCTGCTGGGGATTTTTCCAGCATGGCAGATTTTCTGAGTGTGCAGAGGGAACCTGACCAGTGCCTGTTGCACTGTCCCTGCTGCCTCCAGCATGGGAGCAGGATGTGGCTGAGGGGCCAGCACGTCCCCACCACAGCTCAGGTGAGCTGCAGCATACTGGAGCTGTGGGGAAGCAGGAGGCCAGGTTTGTTCCCAGCCCCTCTGGTTTCAACAGGCCTTTCCAACAAAGCCTTCTGCCTGCCTTTAAATATGTTGAGAATTCTGAAGCTGAATGCCATCCCTGTAAACTCTATTTTACATTGGGGATGCACACAGGTCAGAGCCACTGCCAGCTTTCCAGTGTCTTCTGTGAACGACACCAAAGTGATAGATGTCACATGAAAGAAAAGATAACTAGAATGTGCCCTGAATTCAGAGCATGCCAAGAAAATTTGAAGAGAGGTAGTAGCTAGCTGGCACTATTTTCATAATTATAAGCAAATAGGCTTTTAGCATCAGCAAAGCCCCCATAATCTAATACTAGTAATCTAATCAAAGACCTTGTGAAAAACAGATTCTATATCCATATGATGATGTGATGACCTATAAAATGATGATAGATGTTCCTAGCTGACATTGGTAACTAGGAGAGAAAACCAGGTTTACTGTTTTTATTATGTGAAAAGGTGAATTCTTTAATTATACACTAATTTGTCCACAGAACCCTGGAGGTCTAATTGTTAAGTCTGCAGGTTGGTTGGATGGAGATTTTTAAAACAGGAAATAAAAAGGCATTATAATATAGGATAGGATAGGATAGGATAGGATAGGATAGGATAGAATAGAATAGAATAGAATAGAATAGAATAGAATATTTCAGTAGGAAGGGTTCTATGATGATCATCTGTTTCAGCTACCTGACCCCTTCAGGGTTGATCAAACCTTAAAACATGTTATTAAGGTCCTTATCCAAATGCCTCTTTAGTGCTAACAGGCTTGAGGCATCAGTCACTTTTCTAGAAAGCCTTTTCCAGCATTTGACTGCTTTTTTTCCAAAGCCTTTAAAACATCATTGCTGAAAACCTATGCCAACAGAAACAGCCCATCTCCCATCTATTTTCTCAGTAACAGACAGTATCAGCAAAAAATTTTGTACCATAGCCAGCAGAAATCAATCCTGCCTAGCACATGAGAAGCAAGCTAAGACTGGCAGAAGTAAAGGACCAGCATCTCAAATGTTCTCATTGCAAAGACAGGATACCTTTTGGCAACGTATCCTGCAAAATAAATATGTTTTAAATTTCAAATATTTAAAGACATGTTTTGTATACACTTCTCTCTCATACAGCAAGTCAGTTTTGTACTACTTCGTGCATTGTTTGAAGATGTGAGATGCTCCAGTGATATGTAACTGGGAAACTATTAACAAAGTGCCTCCATAGAGATTTCAAAAAATACAGTAACTTATTGAAACAAAAATGAAAAATAAATTATGGGACTAACAGATGTATTGAGTTTGTGTGGCAAGGCTTTGGTAGCAGGAGGTGACGGGGTGGTTTCTGTGAGGAACTGCCAGAAGCTTCCCCTGTGTCTGACGGAGCCAAAGCCAGCCAGCTCCAAGACAGACTCACCACTGTGGTGATGCCTCAGAGATAACATATTTAAAACCAGGGAAAACAGCTGGACAGCAGCAGCTGAACAGAGGAGTGAGAATATGTGAGAGGAACAGCCCTACGGACATCCAGGTCAGTGCAGGAGAGGCAGGAGCTGCTCCAGGAACTGGAGCTGAGATTCCCCTGCAGCCTGTGGTGCAGCCCATGGTGAGTCAGCTGTTCCCCTGCAGCCCATGGAGATCCACAGTGGAGCAGAGATCCACCTGCAGACCATGGGGGACCCCATGCCAGAGCAGGTGGATGGTCAGAGGAGGCTGTGACCTTGTGGGAAGCCCATGCTGGTGCAGACTCCTGGCAGGACCTGTGGCCCCAAAGGACAGAGAATCCCGTGCTGAAGCAAGTGTGCTGGCAGGAGCTGTGACCCTGCAGGGACCCACCCTGGGTCTGTTCCTGATGGGCTGCACCCCATGGGAGGGACCCCACGCTGGAGAAGTTCATGAAGAACTAAAATGCATGGGAAGGAATCATGCTGGGAGCAAGGGAGAAGTGTGAGGAGAAAGGAGTGGTAAATACAGTGTGTGATGAACTGACCTCAACCCTCATTCTTTATCTCCCCTGTGCCACTGGGGAGGAAAAGATAAAGAATTCGGGAGTAAAGTGATGACTGGGAAGAAGGGACAGGTGGAGGAAAGTGTGTTAAGATTTGATTTTAGTTCTCATTACCCTACTCTGATTTGACTGGGTATTAAATTAAACTTATTTCCCCAAATCAAGCCTGAATAACTGCTGAGTGACTTCTCTCAGCCCTTGTCTCGACCCACCAGCCTTTCATTATTTTTTCTCTCCTCCAGATAAAGAGGTTTTGGTGCCCAGGCAGGGTCAACCCACCGCATGACTTACCTCAAAGTCAGCTGGGGTTCAGATTAAGGAAGGATGGATTTTGTCTATGGGAAGTATATATGAAGGAACTTCAGGTCTTGCTTCCTTTAGGACAGAGTACATATTTAGAAGTACCGAATATTTCGGTGTTTGTGTTAAATCCTCTTCACTTCTTTATTTCATAGCCACAGTCTTTCTATTTTCCATTTGCTCAAAAAACAAAAAAAAAAAAAAAAAAAGAAAAAAAAGAAACTTTGCGTTTAAGAAGAAATCCCTGCTATCCAGCACCATGCAATTAGCATATATGAATAGGAAATGAGTTCCTGCTGCTCTGGACCATTGTTAATCCATATTGATGGGCTAGAAAACATGACATCAACTGTAAAAACCCAAGAACATTCCTTAAAATATTCAAATGCTGTACCTGGTCCCGTATTCACTCTGCATCTCAAATTCTCATTGACTTTGTGGGTGCCTGGAATGCAGGAGGAATGCAGGATTAGGTACACGGGCTACGTGTGGTGTGCCTGCCTTGACAGCAAAAATGGCTTTTGATTCTCTCTGAAATTCTCTGAGACATAGAATCAGGTCAAAGGAAGTGGACAAAAAATGCACACAGATTTTGTACAACTGCTATTTGTGCTAGGCCAGATGCCACCATCAGCTCGTTGGGGCTGTGTTTAGCTGCTGCTGAAGTGGTATATGCACACTTCACTGTGCAATGCTAGAGAACCGTGGAGCTAAACACCTTTTGAACTCCCTTACTAGACCCACACCTACTTGTTCATTGGCCTCTCTTTTATTTTTTACAACTTTTATGCAAACTGGTAGCACATAAAATTTGTCTTTAATGATGGGAGAAAAATATCATCCTAGTGATGGTTGAGACACTGAGCAATTTTGTGTTTCCAGGGAAGTTCTCAAGAATTAGTGCTGTGGAAGTGCCCTGAGAGTTGCTGAGTAAAAAAGGCTTAGGAGTCATCTCAAGTGGTGCGTATTAGAGCACCCCTAAGGTTGATTTTAAATGCAGCCAAACCCAAAATTAGCCCCTATGGCACTAGAGGTAGAAGTAAAGGTGTCACAATCACATTCAGTTTCACCATGCTTCCCCTTTTTTCATCTGCTCTGTGCAGAGAGAAGCATCCCCTTTCAAGCCAACAAATTGTATCTGTATATCTCTGCTTCCATTAAAAAATGCACATAGAAATACCCTAATCCATAAAGAGATGCACCTCTGAGTTCAGATCTGTCTGTAAGAGAATATCTGAGTACTCCTGGAGTCTCCAAAGAACTGTATCTACCTACCTAATGTCAGCCCTCCCATGGTGTGGGCTGGCTCAGAGGCTTTCTCTCAAAGCCCATTTACTTAAATTGTTGTTCATAAATTGTTGGCCTTATCGAATTTAATGACATCTTCTGAACCATCATTATTGAGAAGGGAAGTGTGTGAGTCATTTCTCTCCCAACAAATAAAGGTTCAAAAGTTTCAAGCACCAGCTAGACCTTTACTTTTCAGACCAATCTTTCTACTCCCAAAAGTCAAAGCCATTAGTGCATTTCAGAATTTCCAGGCTGTGAAATGTCATAAAAAGAACAACCTCTTTTGAGATATTGGAGTACAAAAGCTGCCTTATAAAGGTATCACAGTACCATTGATAATAGCTTTGGCAAAGACCTTTCAGGTCACTTAGTCCAAACCCCAGCAAGGAGCAGTTATGCTAACCTTTTGTACAAGCCTTGTTTTGAACACCTCAAAAACAATGCAACTGCAGGACTAAAGGCTTGGTTCCAGCACCAATTCCCTTCTCCTGTAATCCCCTAAAACTCTTTCTTTTGAGTTAGGTCTTCAGTCTTTTTTTTTTTTTTTTTTTTTTTTTTTTTTTAACTTCAGCAACACAAAAGGTTTCTTTTCAGAATGCTTGTCAATTCTCACCTTAGATGAGTAGGTCTAGTTTGGAACCAGTGAACCAGTGGGTTTCTCAATTTTTATGGGGCTGTTTTCAGTCTCGTATCATTCTGCTGGTCTTAAGCTTTTTAAGCTGACACTTCCCTGCACCTAAGTGATTTCTTCGAGGGTACAGAACTGAAGCTGAAGGATCCAACAGTTTCCAAAATCAACAATAGGAAGAAAGATGATGTTAAGATATTTGAGTGGTGGTTTTTGGCAGAAAGACCCTAAAATACAGGAGGGACAGCTTTCTGTGGAAAAATATGCTTTTCTAATGGAAAAGAAACCTGTTCATCATAGTATTGTGTTCTATAAAAGCTGAAAAGAGTAGGTTGGGACAGGCAAATCAACATGGACTATCTAAAAGCTGTCAGCCTTCAGGCAATGTGTCCTGACTAGGAAATGCTGCAGAAGAAATTCTGGCTCTGGGGAAAAAAACTAAGCTTGGTAGTTCTCACTTTCTTGGGATACCAAACTAAGTCTCAAATAACTCTGCTGCAGGACGGTAAAAAGAAAATGCCAAAACATTTCAGGGGGAGCAAGAAAATCTTTAACTAGGAATCTTCCTTTCTAATGGACTTCTCTTGTGCAGTCTGGTGAATAAAGCATAGTGATTGCAAATACTCACTGGATTATACTTTTAGAACAATTATTTAGTTTGCTGCAATCACCACATTGCCAATCAACTAATTAATACTGAATTTTGTCTGAAAGTTCAGAGGAATCAATTTTGATTGCTCATGGTATTTCATGTCATGATAAGTCATGATATTTCAGTGTTTCTTCTTATGTATCAGCCATTAAGTGGAGAAACATCAAGTTTAATCCCACCTGAAGGATAGGACAGAGAGGTCAGTGGGTCTGTGAGCAACAGGGCTCAGAGCCCCTCGTGCAGAGGGTGCCATGCCCCATGAGGTGGGGTCACCTCCAGTCCTCATCTGCCAGACCCTGTGCCCTGCTTCCCCCCATCCCTCCAGGCAGGTGGGCAGGCAGAGGCAGGCTGGTGCTGTTGGTTTTCATCTGCCTATTTCCTCGTTGCTATGACAACCCCCCAGAAAGTACATCAAGAGCTACATCATCAAATATCACAGAGCCAGTGACAGGAGGTGTGTGTCACATGAGCCTTTGGCTGCGACCTTGTGTGCTGGCAGTGGTGTCCCACTCCTGCCTTGGAGAGGCAATAACACACATCCCCCTGCTCAAAGCCCCTGAGAGGGGCAATAACACACATCCCCCTGCTCAAAGCCCCTGAGAGGGGCAATAACACACATCCCCCTGCTCAAAGCCCCTGAGAGGGGCAATAACACACATCCCCCTGCTCAAAGCCCCTGAGAAGGGCAATTACACACATCCCCCTGCTCAAAGCCCCTGAGAAGGGCAATAACACACATACCCCTGCTCAAAGCCAGCCTGTTAGCCTGTGAGAGGGGCAATAACACACATCCCCCTGCTCAAAGCCCCTGAGAGGGGCAATTACACACATCCCCCTGCTCAAAGCCCCTGAGAGGGGCAATTACGCACATCCCCCTGCTCAAAGCCAGCCTGCTAGCCCGTGACAGATGCAGTGGCTGGCTCCTTGTGCTCCTAACTGCAGACAATAAAATGTCTTCATGAGGTTACGTTTTCTACCCTCCCAATCTAAACTTGGGATGAAGCCTATGTAAAATTTCCTTTTATTCCTTACTCTTTCCCTGGGCTAGCACATTCTTTCTTAGTGTTACCATTGGTGTCTTTCCTGTTTTCAAAACACATCTGAAACTGAATTATTTTTTTAAACTCTTACCAAGTTTCTGTCTAAATGAG
Organism: Phylloscopus whistleri; assembly: GCA_017589585.1. Taxonomy (NCBI): domain Eukaryota; kingdom Metazoa; phylum Chordata; class Aves; order Passeriformes; family Phylloscopidae; genus Phylloscopus; species Phylloscopus whistleri. The sequence continues at coordinate 1,685,083 of JADMLD010000183.1, forward strand.
GTATCTTTATTAGATATTGTATTCCCTGCTTTGTGTACTTGGCTGTGTTTTGGAAGTGAAAGCACAGCCTACCTCTGTTTCTCAGTATAATAAAAGATCAAAGCATTACAGAAGCTGTGTCACATAATGTATTTTCTTGCAGTATATATTATTAATTGTGTTTTTGTTAGCTGAGCTGTGTCATTTCAACTCAGGAGAGGAAGGGATAGCTTCTCCCTCCATGTCAGTAGGTGGCAAGGCTGCCATTGGTATATTAGACAATGGGGGAGTTCATGCCTCTCAGCCTTTGGGAAAAACTGGGGAAATGAAAGCCTCTGTAGTCATTGCCAGATATCAACTCCTAATTTTAGCCACTCAGCAGTGTTTCTGAAGGTAGATGATTACTTTGAAAGGCCATTGTGATGTTTCCTCAACCGTTTCAAAAGCAATGTATTATTTTTAACTTGGGGCATTTTACCATCTTCTTGAACACCAACCTGCCTGGATTTCTCCCTTATTATGACTCCTACACTGGAAACATTTTCTTCTCTCATTATTTGAAAAGCAGAAGTTTCCAAAGCTATATAAATAATTCATGAGAAAGCATGCCTGCCATGTGTGGGAATAAATTGTATGCAAGAAGAAAGAAGAGTTCAGGAAGTACAAAACTTGGAACAAACAAGTGCAGAAGATGCTAAAACCAGGCTGGATTAGTGGCTAATCTCTACCAGGCCAGTAAAATGCAACAGAGAAAAAACCAGAGAAAATGGGCTTGAAGTGATGACCTAACCTGGAAGCAATTTGGGGCCAGGACAGCATGCTACATGTGTGTACAACATCTGAGTACACGGTCTGTGGAGAGGAGGAGTGTAAACTGTTGTCTGTATATGAACCATAATATGGCTAACCACACTCATGTTCACTACTAATGAAAACCAGCAAGTTGTACCTTTTACCTCTGTCACAGTAAAGGGGGTCATGCAAGAGGGTGCTAAGAGATGTTCTCGTTTCAAAAGTTAAAAATAAAATAAATATTAAAAAAAATATAAAAGCTGCTCTGAAAAAAGGTTGGTTTTGTTTTGTTTTTTTTTAAAGCTACCTTGATTTGGGCGCATTTTAACTGACTCAGCATACAGAAAGCTGTACAGAGATGTTAGCCTTTGAAATAAATGCTTTCTCTTTCTTTGTCCATCCATGCTACTAGAAGAAAAAGAGCTGAGATATGGGTAACCATCTACTTCTAAAGCTGAGGAGAGGGCTCAGTGCTTTGTTTTGAGATTGGACTGAAGTGTGGGTGATGCAGTTCTTTCCTGGCTAATTTCTTAATACATTCACTTCAAGAAAAAATGTCGAAAGCTGTAATTTACAAAGTGTGTGTTGGATGCTGGGATTCTTGACTCAAAGACAGCAGTCCCTTTTGCCTTTACCATGATCATTTTTGGCACAAGAAGAGTGGGATTCCTCCCTGCAATGACGGGGACATCCAGCCCCAGTTGGGAGCTGCACTTGGTAGGTGAGTGACTGCTTGAGAGAAGGCTCTGTGTGACACTCCAGCCCCTCTCTAGGACTAACTGCCTGACTCAGGACAGTGAGAAAACTCTGCAGAGTCCTCGGGCTGCAGAGGTTCCTGTCTGAGTTTCTTGACCTGATAAGTTGGGGGTGCATTTTAGGTCCTGCAGTTTGGGATTAAGTATCTGCAGAATGGATTTTGCATATTTCCCAGAGACTTTTTAATGTGAAGTTCTGAAACAAGGTGGAGAGCTGCCAGACACTGCCAGGCTATCAACAGGACAGCCTCAACAGGAAGCTCAAGGTGTGTCTGAGAGAGGCACAGGTACTTCTGACACCCTTTCCTTTACCTACCAGCTTCAGCCTGGGCTCCCATTATAGCCAGTGGAGGTAACTGGGATAAAGCAAGCCAGACAGACACCCATTTTCCTTTCACTGATTATTGCCATTGCTTAGACAACTTTCTTCAATGGTATGTGACTTCTGGTTATTTCTGGATGGCTAAAATTGAAGCTACTGTATCCTCTTCTGGGTATCTGAAAGCAAAAGTAAAGAAGGGACATACTGAGGTATCCCTCACCTATTCTGGGAGTTAAGTAGCCACTAGAAATAGGCTTTTTTGGCTCACAGCATTTACTTTAAGCAAATAAGCCTATCCTGGCTAACTCTTGTTTCAAGCAAGGCTGTTGTTGTATTCACTTCCTGATGCCAGGCCAGAATACGTAAGGCAAAGTGAACACTGAAAATTTGTCCCACTGACCTTTAAAAGGTCTTGAGGTTTTGAAGAGCTAGTGGACTCAAGTGCAGAGGCATGTGGAATGCATTGCTACGATGAGCTTAGCATGCTCCTGTTATCAGCATGTACATCACCTTAGACATTGCTTGACAAAAACCTGTCTTCTAAAACAGGCACGTTCCTTCTCCACGGCTCATAGAGATACAGAAACTGAAATCATCTTTTATGAATGGAAAATGAAATTAGCCAGAAATTACAGTGATAAATGTAGCTTTAGAAAATCTTAATTCACTTCAGTCGAGTGATTAACTTCTGCCACTCCACAGTGCTCAGTTATTGCAAAGTCATTTTGTGACATTAAACAATTAAACTTTAGACCTGGGAATAATTTTGCAGATCTTTATAGAACCATAAAGTTCATTATTGTTTCACATGCTTGCAATGAAATACAGTGCACAACTCCAGCTGTTTGCTCTAGCATAAAGCCAGCCTCTGGATAGAAAATGATAAGCTCTGGGCAAACTACCAACTCTCCATCAGTCCAGCTCTCCCAAAGGGTTATTCTCTGCAGGGCAGAGACTTTATTTGTTTCTCATAGCGAAAAGTTCCTGCGAAATAGTTTCTGCTGTAATAGTCTGACCAGAATGATAACTGTGGGCAACAGTGGTCAGAAACAATCCTGGTGTGAATGGGCTCTTGCTGGGGCCAGCTCTGCTGCTGGCAAGCACTGGTTTCCCAGGTGGTGGTTAGAGGCTTCAATTCAGCTCACCTGGCATTCAAAGCACTGGAAATAGAGGTGTTTCAACTTCTCTTTGCAGTATTCAGCCTGGTGCCTTTCTTTGTGTCATTATTCCACCACAACAGGAACATTTTCATTGTAAATAGCCCTATTTCTGAGGAAGAAAACTGGGGCCCTTTACGAAGAAAATTGTTGTTTTACTAAAAACACATGTGAAATGTCATGATTTCTCATTTTTTCACCACCAAATTACCATTTTGTGTGACACGCAACAAAACCAGAACATATGTATGGGTGTGAAAATGGGTAATAACACTGCAGAAAAAATGTAGTGAATGTTCTCAGTGATTTTTCAAGACCCTGCTCTTTTTAACAGAATAGCTCTAGTACACATTAAACTAATAAGCAATATGTATTTGATTTCCATAATGTCCTTGTTGACAGCAAAGGCAGCTAATTAGTGTAATTGATATTTGTATTTACTTGGCTGTTCTCTTGTGTAATTTTGGAGAACGGCTGCTCGTGCTTGTTATCCAAGTGCTGGGTGTAGGGACCAGCCATGACAGTGGCATTTGGTGTTTTAGGGTTGGGCATGGACCCCAGGGGGATTCAGTGAGCCTGCTAAGCCTTGGTGTGTCACTGTCACTATCATGACAAGCTGGGGCTCCGTTGGCTCAAGCTCAAAATCTCCTATTATCCACCCCAGCCACCATCCCCACATGGCCCTACTTCATTCCTGTGGCCACTGTCCAGGGGCTATAGCTTGGAAACTAATTTTTGAAGCCTGGAAATGCTCATTTCCAAGCAGATGCTTATTTCCAAACAGAAGCTTTATTTTTTTTTTTTTTCAGGTTCTGGCTACCAAATGTTATTTATAATAAGCTGGAAGGCTACAGAGGTGATACCAGCAAGGCAACAAATCTCTGCATGACAGTACTACTTACTGTAGCAAGAAACAGCTTTTCTCTGTGACCGCATTTCTAATTGGGCTGTAAGAAATAGCATTAGAGCAGTGGTGTATGAGAAGAATCATATTTGTATGAGGCTCATGGCTTGCTGTGGCTCATCCAGATACCACTTTACAACTTCAGTCATCAAATCAGCAGAACCACAACAGGCTCTGGTACAAGCCAAAGGGGAAAGTGCCATTGTAAAACTGAATACAGCTGCTTCCATAATAGGACTAATTGCATATTGCATCGCAGAGCTAAATTAGTAGTGAAAACAGTTATAAAACCAACAGACAGTGAAACATGACTCACCAAGCAATTGCTGCCAGTTTGGCGAATTCTCATTGGCCCAAGTTCAACAGCCCACACCTGCATTTTCTGAATAGTAAATATATAATAAGGCATAATTACTAGAAAAATACGCAGCCCTCCAAATGTGACAATACGCTACTTGTTTATTGGGATAGTGAATAGTATATAATAAGTTTGACCCAAAGTACTTCTGAGCCACCTGGGGTCACGACGCAGAGAGGAGACAGACAGCACAATCCTGAGCCATGCAGGAGAGGTTATCTGCTTCCAACCGACACACTGAAGTGATACAAACCTCCCTGTGCCACTAAATCAAAGGAGAGTAAATAGGAAGAAAACATAAACAATAATCACTGTTTTAAAAAACCCAGATATTTATAGCCTGGCTTAAAAATTCAAGCTGCAATCACTTGGGATGTCTCAGCTGACTTTACTCACAGTAACAGCTCCCTCAATAAAAAACAGATGTAGAAAGCGAATTTCATCTGTTTCTTCTGCTTATGGTCCCTTCCTCCCCTCTCTTTGCAGGGGATTTTGTGGCTGTGCTGCCCACAACTCTGTGTGAGATCAGGCCCAGGGCACAGGGAGTGAGTGAGGTGTGTGAGGTGTGCAGGGCAAGCTCTCTCCACTGCAGCCCTTGGAGCTGATGCTGACTGCCAAAGATAAACCCCTGCTCAGGCTCCAAGGATGGCACTGCCTGGGCACTGCTCCAGCCTCAGCAGTGGCTCCCAGCTTGAACAGTGATTTCAAAGGACATTGAAATATTTGGGTTCCCTCTCTCCCATGAAATTCCTTCCTCACTGATTTCTGCAGAGCATAGGTGGAAAATCTTTGGTTTTCCTCCATCTTTATCAGACAAAAGACATTGCAATGCTCCAAGTGCTTCTTTCAAAGTCTGTTTTTACACCTGTCTCTGGACATAATGGGGGAACAGCTCTAGAACAGGCACATTAACTTTTCTTGCCTCAACTCCAGGGCAGCAGCTATTACTGAAAAAGAAATTCAGACATCTAAATTCATTTTGCATTTCCACTAGTGCTTCTACATGTAGTTCACAGAAATAATCCCTGTCCTACAGCTCAGCTTTCAGAGGTGCTGGAATCTCTGTTCTGAGCCACTTCAGACTCACAAGTAGTGTGACTGTGATCAGGTCATTTGATGTCTCAAGTCACTTGATGAGCAGCTAGCAGGTCCAGCCTCACATGGGGAGGAAAAATTAATTTGGGTGCCTTGAAGAAACAGCTCTCCCTGCTTTCACCAGGCTGATATGGCATCACTGCTTCAAATTAACCTGTATTATTCTGTTTTTCACTCCCAAGAGCACTTGAAACTGTTCCTTGAGCAGACAAAAATCTTCACAATTTCAAAGTTATTCCCTTTAGTAGAAAAAAAGAGTTTTTCCTGTGGTTCCAGGACGGTGTGTGCTCCAGCTGAAACATTTGACTGTTAGCATGAGCAGTAGAGCAAGCCCACATCACTGGGCATATATAAGCCCTTATCAATAAGCCACTCACTGTGCATCTCCTTCCTTCCCCTTGTAATGCTTCTCACCACATTCCTTATGGAGAGCAACAAAAGGTGTGGGTGGGGTGCCCCTTAAGCTGGACATGGTTGGTGCTGCTTCACAGGCTTGAGGACCATCTGGAATCAGGGAGTTTCATTGCTTGACAGGGCACAGGACATTTTGCAGTACACCACATTTCTGTCATGACTTTAAAAAAAAAATTAATCTGTTTCAGTTGTGTACAAATCAAAAGCAGGTATAAAGTCAAAGGCTCTGAGTCTTCCATGAGACAATACTGACCTGCATAAAGGTATATCACTATATGCCAGGGCTTCCCAAGCATTTCTTCCCTTTCTATCCAGAAATTTTGTCTTGGCAGAATTTCAGGATTTCTAAATTCTGAAATTGTCCATGTTTATCTGGGATTTCCAGGCATCTGGGAATGTCATCAACTGGCAGCCACACTGAATCAGATTTACTCTGCATGTACTGTATTGTATGTGGTCTGGAAATGCCATACAGGGATAAGATAGATTATTCTTGCATGGAATAAAGCAGCTGATTAAAACAATAGGAGATCTATTACTGACACAACAGGGCCAAGATTTCACTCTGCATTTTGATAAAACATTTTAGGAAATAGGATTTTGCCCATGACAGTTTCATTTGAAGGAATGCTGCCTACGGTAGCTTTTTACTTCTAGAGGCCCAGGTTCAAATTTATGTTGTAGGACTATAGATCTTGCTCTGGTCCCACCTCCCTAAACTGGCTTTTAATTTCCATACACAAAATTTTCAGGGACATCATCCTGCCCTGGAGAGCTCAGACTAGAGCAAGAAGAGATTTTGTAGCTCAAGACTGAAAGGCATCAGGAGCACCATAAAGAGAGCTGCTGGCCTCAAGTTTTATGCTGGCAAGTAGCAGAAGCTTCATAAACAGGAACAAAAATTTTACAGCTAAAACTGTACTACCAGGAAGGAAAAAAGAAGAATGGAAGGGAAGGAAATGGAAAAAGTGCTTCAAGTCCATGCTTCAAGTTCTCCCTTGGTTTAAGACACTGAGAAATAGCTAAAGCATAAGTGTAGGTCAGCCAGGAGCCTAAATCCAGCTAAGATGTTAAGCCATTCTGTGTACTGCAAGGGAGAAATTAGCAGAGCAGAAACATTTATCTTATTGTGTACGTTCAATCTGCAAATATCTTAAACTTTAAAACTTGCTTGTTCAATGTCAATTTTCTTCCTGCTTTGTGTGCATATGTCTGTGTGTGGTGCGCTCGCACAGATTTAAAGCCACTTTTCTCTGGTGAACTTTTAAGAGCTTAAGTGTAAAACATTATGCAAGCAAGTATTTCTGTGAAGCTTTGGAAGATATTCAGAAAGCCTTGTTATCAGCTTCTTGTTGGCAGGCTTGTTGGTATTGCTTAAAACCCAGTGCCAGCCAGCACTAACAAACAACCTTTTATTCCTCCACCACATCAGTTCCTCAGAGCTGAATATTTCTACTCATATGGCAATATTTTAGCAAGTTGTTGAGTTTTACTTCAGTGTAACTTCAGCAACCAAAGAACTGCACTTTTTCAAGGTTTCAGGGGAATGGAATAAATTTAGGTTAAGTAATGATGATTATTCTAGGCAAAGATTTCCTTCATTTAATCTTCCCATAACCAAAAAATGCAAGCAGCATTGCCACTCATTAAAAAAAAACCCAAAACAAACAAAAAACCCCAAACTAATGAATTTCCAAGGGAAATTAGAGAGTCAGTCCTAAAGCATTTGGATTAAAGAATCTAATTCTGCAGCCTCTTTGCATATGAAGCAAAAAGCAGAGTGGATGAGAGCCACATGCTATGTAGTTCTTCAGGCTGGCAGATTTATTTTTCATTCCTCTTCTCTCTGACCAGAAAGTCTGTTTCATTCTCTGCACCCTTCTTGCTCCAGAAAAGTTGTTTTCCTCTTATTTCCCCAGGGTTGCTGTAAATCCAGACCTGTATTTAAGCTTTTGCAGAGGTCTGATCTTTGTTCCCACACTTGACTTCTGATGCCAGGACTTGGCCTCACCTTCAGAAATGATCTGAGTGCTTGGTCACCAGCAGGTGAGCCCTGGGTGCACCTTGAATGAGGATACAGTGTTTGCTTTGCTGTTGAAAGAGACATTTGCATGCCTACAAAACACACTGCCTAGCACAGGGAGCTTCATCTTTCAAAGATTTCTCCATCTCCTTTTAATTTGGAGGCATTCCCAAGAAAAGTCAACAAACTGAGACTGATGTATCTTCTTCTCTGGCAGTGCTGGAGGGCTGCCCAAGTTCTGAAACTTCCATGTTTTTAATTGTCTTACAATGGGGCAGCACCCAGGAATGCAGGGTGTGGTGGTGGGATCCAGCAGCATCCTGGCAGGAGCAGCAGAGTGGTGGCTCCTCAGGAAACTGTCTCAGGAGCTGTGGCACTAGGAGGTCAACATTTTTTTACCTCTCTGTCTCACACTTGCTTAGTTTAAAAAGTAAACCTTTTTCCTGTCTCTTTCAGTCCCTCAGACCTCAGACATGCAGTAGGAAACCAGAGAATGATGTTTTGCAACAACTGTGTATCTGAAGGACACTACTATCACCCCCAAGCCCCCTTTGTTTTCCTGTAGCACCTCTGCAGCAAATCCATCCTGCCTGTACAAGCTCCAAACTGAGCAGTTGTCTTCAGACAATTCATGTGTTAATATTTTGGTACCGCTGCTGGACCAGCCAGCCTTTCCTCAGTTAGAAGTCAGTTTGACTCTAGAAAGGTTTCAGGTAGTGAGGACTGGGGGACATGGGAGGAGGGATTTCTCCCCTGCTGAAGAACCAACCATCCTACAAAAGTGAGCTCAGGATCAGATAATAACAAACCATGCAGAAAGAGGGCAAGGGGAGGAGGAGGTTCTTTTGGCTGTGGTGTTGGACAAGGTCCCAGAGGTCTCGTTTTAGTTCATCACCAGACCTAGGGTTGTCTGGGTGTTGTTTAGGGTTTTACCCATTTTGTACTGACCCTTTGCACTGATTTGGATATGACATGAGTAGCTCTACCTCAGCTCCCAAATTGCCAAGCAATACTGCTCCTCCACCTCCTGAGCCCCTGTGCTACCTTGTCTATTCAAATCATAACAAGTTGGAGAAAAAAAAATATTTTGGGTGGAATCAGCGTGCCAAATTTTGTTTGTGAGATGGGATCTGCAGGTCTGTCTTTGACAGGTATTGTGTGATCCCTGACCTGCCATAATGTTGAAGTATGGAAGGGAGGTGATGGGAGTGAGGATGGAGAGCCAGGGACCTCAAGGAGCTCTATACCTGCCACCAAGGAAACTGCAAACTGCAGCCAGAGATATTTGTAATGTAATTTCAAAATGATGCTCAGATTCCCAGAAAGAAACTTTAGAGAAGAAAAAGAATCTTTACTTCTCTTTAGAGATGTTTACCAGAGAGGAGAACATGGCAGCATCCTTCTAATAAACTGTTCCTGCAAATTAGTTGCCCAGCTCCTCCATGTGTGCCTGTGTGCACACATATTGAGCACTGTTATGAGTGTCTTTTTTAGGGATATCTCAGGCTGCATCTCGAATCCCTGAAATATGATGTTGAAACAGGAATTCTGGAAACCAGGATAAAACCAGAAATGGATGCAAACACAATTAGAATGTATGGTGTGCCGTCTGCATCTTTAATAAATGTTTGTCTGCAATGAAATACAATTAACATGTAAGATAATGCAGTTTACTTCATTTAGCTCTTCACTGGTTTATAAACAAATTCTGCCAGCTAACTGTCCTTGTTAAGCAGATGCACTCACCATACATGAGCTAAAACACACCGCAGACTGCAAACTGGAACAGGTGCAGGGACTATAATAGGATGATGAATTTGTCAATTTACCAGCTCTATGCATTGACAACAAAGAATGCATTTTATTTAAAACACTCAACATTGAAAAGCAGGTTTTTTCCTTAGTCTAAGGAGTCCAAGGTGAAGGGAAAAACATGCAATAAAACTTCATAATGCATTCTAACTTTTAATGCTGGTACAGAAGGTATTTCAGATAAATTCTATGTACTCTGTACTAATTAAGAAGGCCAATTATGCCATTGATTTTGAAATGGAGGGATTACTGGAGAACAACATAAGGGGAGCTTCTGATTACTCCAAGGAGGTGCTGTGAGCAAGGAAGATGTGGAAGAGAGGAAGATGTGGAAGGAGAGCTGCTGAGGGAGAGGGCTGTGCATAGCATGGGACAACCTCCAGAGAGAGCAGACTGCATATGGTAATATTTTATTCACATCACAGTTGAGTCCAGTGTTGGTTTTGTGTTTACCCAAATTACTATCCAGTCTGATTTCCACAGGCATCCTGTGGCCAAACAATGTTCATAGGCACCTCCCCAGCTCAGACACACCAAAAAAGGTAACAGCTCTAAGTACCAATTTGCATCTTTGAACACCTAAATATCTGCAAATCTGGGCTCTTGTGCCCAGATTCCTAACACCCCATCAATGCTTCATGCTCAATCTTGCCCAGAAGCATCCTGAAGGACAGTCATCTTTTGTCAAAAAGATCTTCTTGAACCCCATGCCTTTGCTTTGTGATTTTAGCTAATACTGGAACGTATTAATTGCTATTAATTGTTTCATCAGTCTGTATGATTTCACTTAGTTCTCCAAAAACAATTTAGTTCAGGTGAAGTCTTTTTGTCTTTGCTTTCCAGCTAGGGCTGGATCCTCACCCAGCATAAATGAAGAAGTTGAAGGAGCTAAGCCAACATATATTTCTAGGGAACATCAAGCCTATATTGTGAATAACAGCTGAAACGTTACTATTCTCAGCTACTTATTCAAACAAATTATGCTAGGTTTAAGTGTAGATAATGAAAGCCTGGAATCAGCCTTGGTGTAAAAGGGTAAAACTCCTTTGACAGCAAGAACATTACATTTGGTTACCCCACAGCTGAATTTAGCCCAGTCAGTTCAGTTTGGCATTATCAGTGGGAAGATGTGGCTGTGAGTTCATGAAATGTCACAGCCTTATAGCTATAAAGGTGACACTTTAAATTGTCTTAAAGAATAAGTGTGCATTTAATTTACATTTAACAGGATGGTTACTGTATATCATTTAAATACTAAATCAGTCTGAGGTTTATGCACTAAGGTTAAAGAGTTACAGCAACTGGGGAGAATGGGCCAATTCAGCTCTGATGAAAGAGTGTTGGCTCAGTGGAGGTACAAAAGGGAATATTTTGGCTCCTTATTTTGTTTTGTTTTTCAGAATCTTTCAGCACAGAACACTGAAGAAGCCTGAGACAAACTAAACACTTTCTTGCTCATGTTTCCATCTACATGGTAAACCTAAAGAAAGATTAGTGTTCCCAAAGGCTGACTTTTCTACTGCTGACACAGTTGGTTGCCCAAAGAAATTGTGGCTATACCCTTCAATCATGCTTCAGCTGCTGATGCACCTTTTAAAACTGCATATCTGGGTCCTAAAGGCAGTGGACAAAGAGCCAGAGATACAAAGGGGTTTGTGAGTTGTTTGGTGGTGGTGGGGGGGGGGGGGGGGGACGGGGTTGTGTTTGTTTTTGTTTGGTTTTTTTGTTTGGTTTTTTTTTGGGGGGGGTGGTGAGAGGGCAGAGAGAGGCAGCAGGAAGGCAAGATTTTTCATTTTGAGGTGAAATGTCAAAGTGTAAAAAGTGATCATTCCAGAATAAAGCAAACTCCGAAGCATTTCTTGGAAATGGAAATAGTTGATTGATATGCCTGTTCCAGTATTTCAGTTTTTTAACTTAATAATTTTTTAACTTAATAATATATAATTTGATTTTATTTTAGTATCATGAAACCTATTTTGTTACAACACGAAAACTTATAAAAAGTCATCTTTCTGGGAAATGAAAGTGCTGTGTTCTTAGAGGATAGAAAGATATTTTTTTTTTCCCTTATATTTCCCGTCAAAGGTCAGAAATTTCTGCAAAATATTTTTGCCTTTGATAGTTTTAGTCAGGGAAACAGTCTGTGTAAAAATTGCCACTAGCTTTAGCAAGCAGAGCATTATCAGGAGTACACAAGCTAATTGCCTACATGCACACAGAGGATGGATGTTTGACTGAAATTGTGCCTGCAGGTACTTTAACTTACTGCTGGAATTTCTATTCAACACAGAAATGCTCTTCTTCCCTTTACCTCCCTCTCTGCCAGATTTCAAATGTGGCTGGATATTAAAGGGAAAAAATGGGAAGGAAGTGAAAGATCCTTTTCTCCTTTTAAAGGCAAATGTCATAGCTCTGTATTTGAATTCTTTCTCGTTAAGGAATTTAAGGCTGTGGATTGCTATTCCTGGACAAAGCAGTTGTTGTTCTACCCTAATTGCATCATTTTAGCAAGAAATGAGAAATGTACCTTTACACTTTTTGAAAGTGTGTACCAAAACCTCAGGAACAAGAACATGACAGTAGGATCGTCCATCTAAAAGAGACAATGGAAAATTCTCAGTGCATAAACACAGATGAAACAAGCTACTTTGGCTGTTTGTTTATGTTTTACATCATTAGACAGAGAATACCAGATGAGGTCATACTTCCTTTGTAAATCTGAATTTTGCTTTGACTCCTACATTTACTGCTGTATGTGACAAAAAGTGTCTAACAGAGAACAAGTTCAAACTCTTGGCATTGAAGTGAATATTGTCATCAATTGAAAGTATGTTAGAGCCAGTTTTACTGATGAAACATTAAGTCTAGGATGTGTTTGATTACCCCTTCTTTTTTATACCTTTGGATTTACAGGTGGTAGTAATAATCCCATCAGCCACTGATACAAATCTTGACCATTTTAAAGTTTAGGATTGAGCAAGGCAATGGAGGGGCAGGCTTCACTAAAGCCACTGAGAAAACACACACAGCCACTTCACCAGAACCAAAGTTTTGTCTGAAATTTGGTTCAGACTGATCTCTAACACTACATCTTCTGTGGCAGCTTGACAAGTAAGGCTGAATTTTTTCTATTTATAGGATAAAGCCTAAAGTAAAAGCACTTAATGCACATAGCATTGGGAAATGATATATTCAACAGAAGAGGTTTTCTCAAACTCTTTGGCCTTGAACCATAATAGAAAGTTTAGGAAAACAGTGCATTTACATACAAGATGACATTTTTTGTATTCTCTGGGGATTTAAGATCCAAGGGTCATATTGGATTTGCCAGCTGGAGAAAAAATCCTGTGGTTATTGAAAGTTACTTAAAGTCACTCCTGCTCTGTAGTGCCTGCAGTGCTCATGTTTTTGCTTGATGGTATGTGGAAAGTCTTTTAAAGTGGTTAACCTTGACTAGATTGATTGTCTTTATATATATATACATACATATATATGTGTAACACTGAATATATATATGAATACAAAAATAAATAAGACACAAACTATTTTCTCTTAACTAACCCTGAGAAACTGTGGGGTTGCCTGAGACTGAGAATCACCAATTCTGCGTGTGGTAGCTTTTCCTCAGCATGATCTGGAGATCATCAACCTTTGATGAACCCCTACATTGTTTGGCAGCTCACCCCATGCTCAGTGCTGGCTCTGTGACTCTCACTGTGCTTCCCAGGCAGTAATTGTTCATTAGGCAACACCTCACCACTGCAAGGCAGATAACTGCTACAGAAAGGTCTTGGCAGAGGGTTTAAGTGCCTTGTTTGCAGTGGCAAACGGGTAATGTCCGAGTTGGAGCCCAGAGCTCTCCCTTCTCATCCCTACCTTCAGTCCTTAGACTTTCCAGTGCCAAGAAAGAAGATGGGCAATGTGGCAAACTTCTTCCTTAGCAACTTATTCAGAATTTTCTAGCTTGTGTATCGTGGTAAGTAGCTGTCAAATTAAACAAAATAGGAGTGGAGGAGGAAGCATTAGATGTCAGAGCCCAACTTAGTCTGCTTCCATTTAGCCTAGTTCATGCACTGACATTTTCAGACAATGCATTCAATTTTTTTATTCTAGAAATGAAAAAGCATATTTTCCTCTTTCAGCCTGTGACCTCGTCTTTTGCTGATGACTTCAGTCATTGTTTGTAATAGTCAAACCCCTGGGGCAGAGAACAGAGTGATTCATTGGTACTTGGGGCACTTGGATTTATAGACCACTAAACAGACTGAAATTATTCTTACTTGACTCTTGCATGAGACAGTCTTCAAAACTAGAAATGTTGCCAAACCGAAGCCCTAGATCCAGATTCAGATTTCAGTGGGCAGTGCAACCTGTTTCCATAGCAGGATGAGATGTATAGCAAACTTTTGGAAAGATCTCTGTTATGATTAGCCAAATTTACGAGCATTCACTTACAAAGGAACCCACGGCTATGTAAATACTAGACAGCTTTACTGACAATTAAGGCAAAGCATGGTGTGAATCTCAGCCAACATATATATTCTAGACAGACCATAAAATATTATTCAAAAAATGGTACTGGCAGGGGTGCCAGCAGCTGCTGACCTCTGTAAATTGTCACCCTCCTTGGTGGTAGCTTATCTGGGCACTCCCTCACCCACTGCACCAGCATCTCTGCCTACCTGGCTCCTGTGGCCGTATAGCTCTAGGCTTAAACAAAGGGCAAGCTTTGGTAGCTCAGAGAGCTGGAGTGGGTGACCATTCTGCAATACTGCCAGGGTGCCAGGAGCACCATCCCATCTTTGAAGTGCCATCTTCTGGGCGATATCAACTAACTTGTTAATGTGAGAAGGCTAAAGCCAGGATTATATACTCAGCTTCACCCAAATCTGAGCCAGCACTGGTTTTCATTTTGCAAACCAGGACCTGACAGGTGAGGATTTGCAAATCCAGATCTCCTTTGATTTTTTTCTTTAATAAAGATAGGTCAAATGTAGAACTCATTGCTACCTGTGAGGAAAATTTTGAACTAAATTGGAATTAGCCTGACCTCCCTTCTGGATTCAACTTCGCAAAACCAACCTCTGACAGACAAGCTCTTGTGAAACCCAAACATCTCCAGTTTGGTCATTTCTGCTTTGCATATTTCAATAGCTCTTTGCCAGCTACAGTGCTTATGATAATAAGAATAACAGAAACCAAAGTGAAACCACAAGTTAACCTACTTATTATATAATTTAATTAGACTCCACTGCACTTTCTCTTCCAATTCCCAACTTACAAGAGTTGAATTGTTAGGTACATTTTTCACATTGGGATTCTGAAGAGTTTATTTTGACCTGGCAAATGATTTTAAGTCTGAGGAAAAGCAGGTCGAGCAGTGGTGAAATAAAATAGGAAGTATGCAGTTTCTTCTCACCAAGCCTGGTATCTGCGTGACTCCAGCACACAAAGAGCTGGTGTGAATTTCAGGTCCTGTGCCTGCCTTAAATCAAGGCATTTGCAGAAATTAGTCGTGACACGGTTTACCCAGTGGTCTTTGCTAAAGGAGCATTTGGGGGGGAACTTTTGCATCAGATGCTCGTAACTTATTGGCTTCATGAGGTCACATGTACCATTGAGTTAGGAAGGAAGCAAAAAACATGTAGTTATTAGCAAGCCCCTCACCTTCTTCCCCTCTTCTCCCTCCCCCCTCTCCTTCTCCTTCCACTCTCTATGCCTCCCACACGAGCAGTTTCCTTCGCAGTATCTGCTCAACCTGCACAGGCAGGACAAAACGGTCTCTCTTCCTTTCACAAAGCAAGGTCCAGTGTTTCCTTTCTGCTGCACACATATTGATTTATACCCTTTCAAGCCGATTGACTGATTGTCCCATAACACACCATTTAACTTCTGTGTCGCCAGGACATTTGTTGTCTCCCCTTCATTCTTCTTTCCCCCCACTTTGGCTTTAAAGGCCACATTTTCCAAGAGGGAGACAATCATGAGAAATAATGTTTTTTTGAAAAGGGACTGATTGTCACTGAAACCGATACGTCTGTGTGATAACAAAAACTGTCATTGCCTCACATGGAACATGTGCCCCGGGGACTGGGAAGAACAAAGAGATCCTTAGAGAGGAGCAACAAGCCATGTGCGTCCTCTCATCTCTGTGGCACCAGGCAGAGCCCACAAGCCATTTTTCTCATACACCACTGGGACAGACAAATGAAGGAAGCATTTGAACCGTTTCCATTTAAAGAAGGAGTTAAATAGTTGAGTCATTCTTTTCAGCTACATTATTCCTTCTGCAGTTTAGAGCACCCAGTGGCTAGAGGAAGGACCAGGGAGAAGGTGCCTCTTCTGAATGTTGGGGCTGACCCTGCAGGTTCTCCATTTATTGACAGAAATATCATCTTAGGAATATGGCTTTTTCTCCCATTCTCTTCCTAAGCCGTAGCTCTTCAATCCTCTGGAGGGAAGCAGGTCACCTTCTTCTCATGTTTGCTTTTTTAGCAGACCAAAGCTGTAAAGAGAACTTTTGTTTCCTGAAGTATTTCCTAGAGAACAGATGAGAGCAATATTCTGAGTTTGTGGATGGCAAATGTCAAGCTTTCTGCCATCTGTTTAATCAACTGATCTGCTGCTATCTGCCAGCTATTAGCTGTTAATTCACTTTACTGCATCAGCTGCACAGTGTCACCATTTACATCCTTTGTGTCACTTTTCTCTATTATCATGAGATGCAAAATGAATAAGCTGCAAAATGGTAACTGCAATCACATTTGAAAATGAGCCCTAAACAAAATTAAATAACATTGGCTGTGCTGATCAATGATCACTATTAAGGCTGTGCAATAAAAGGAAACACAGCTCAGCCCTAGTTGGAGAAAATAGGACCCTGTGGGCCACTCGGAGGTTAGTAACTTTTCTCTCTGAGGGATTCTGTAGGCATTTATTCCATCAGCTGTATTTCCCCTGGTTTACGTGATAGTGAAAACCAGGACTTTTTAACTGATGTCCGAGGTGACTGAGCTCACAGACTAAGATGTGCCAGGTCTGTCTGCAGAAGCTTTGCATATCAAAGCTGAGGGGACAGGGAGATAGGCTGGCTTGCCTGGGCTGACCTGCAGGTACAGCATTAAGGTGAAGCTCAGGTAAGTCTCAGGTTCCCATACCTCTGGAAGTGTGTCATGGTACTGAGGTACAGATACCATCAGAGGCTTTCTGGCTGCTTTAAACAGAAAGTACCTGTTGCTATTTTTGCTGCTGGAAAAGTAACTGATACTTTTGCCCCTGCTGAGGGTGTACCTGGCAAAAAAAAAAAAAAAAAATCTTAGGTACTACTGAGGACAATTATGTTTCCTAAATTTGCTTTCTTATGAACCACAGGACATGAAGTTAATTATCTATTTCATTGACAATGAGTTGGATCCTCTAAGCTTTCAGAGTTCTTAAATACTATTCATGGACAATAACTTCAGTTGGCTTCTAGTTTATGAGAAGGATCTGGAATCCCAAAACCTTTGAGAATTGTAACTCAACGAGTATAATCAGGTGTGGAGCAGTAATTCAATATAGACACATATGGGAAAAGAATTCTTCAGCAAACCTGCTGCTTTTCTTATTTTCTCATATGGCAAAATCTCCAAGAGGATATTATGGCTCATTATAAGATTGTATGTAAAATGGAACATAATCCTGTACTTCTTATTTCCTATATTGCAAGCCCCAAAGTTAAATTATGATAATGTTCAGCAGCAGCAGTTGCTTACTGTTGTCAAAAGGCATAAAGCAGAAAGGTTTGTGTTCTGCTGAGAACGATATAACAAATGATATTTATGTGAGGGGTTAAACCCAGGATCTTAAACAGGAAAAGGACAGCATGAGAGGTCTTTGCACCTATGCTTGTACAGAATGCTGGAAGGTGTTCATCTGGGGCAGTCACAGAATTTTTTTCCAATTGGCAACTCAAACCCACAATAAAAATGATTTAATAAAATCAAAAAGAGTTTGTCCATCTAGCCCCATCCTGCTGCTTTGGGGTGCCAGCAAAGCTCACATGGCCACACTGAGGCTGTATTGGAGCTGCCCAGAGCAGCTAGATGGGAGCTCTTGACTCCCTCTGCAATGCTGCCAGACAAAAGACCATTGTTCTGAAAATTTCCATGTTGTAGACAGAAAAACAACAACAAGGCAAGCTGAATGGCCATCAAGAGCAATTAAAACCACAGGGCATATGATGCACTATTGATTTTATCTGTTTCTCCATTAAAATTGCTTCAGACTGCATGTGTTTACAGGTGGTTTTATCAGATTCAGGTAATGTTAATAATAAAGCAGAGCCAACAGAAGTGTGCTCTCCACAAGGGCCCTCACAGCACAGGAAAGCTCCCACCTAAAAGCCCCAAAGCCTTGGTGGGTGCTTACCTGAGAGCTGGAACCAGGAAGAGGAAAGCACATGATGTTATGTGAATGAGAATCAGAGGTGTTTTGCTTAAATCTAAATGGATGAATTGTGTACAGCATTAACAGTTGCTAACGGTGAATAATTTTGCAATACCATAAATGCAACATTTGTTCCAGGTTGTGGGTTTAAAAGCAAATCTAGGTTGCTGCACACATGTAAATAAGACAAACCAGGCTTTATTTTGTCTCAATACTTAGAGAAAAGAGGGAATCAACTCTGCTGTTGCCTATGGCTTTAGCACCCGTATCTCTCTCTTAGCAGGACTTGCTGATTAATGAGTACACAAGCCCAGTCAGAAAGCAGGTTGTGGTGCTGGAGCAACATCCAGATCCCTCCATCAAGCCACTAGGTGATGCCACCAGTGTCCCACCACAGTCTACAGGTCATGGGTGCATGCCAGGCAAAATGGCAGTCCTTTCCCTGAAGGGCTCATGGCATCAGAAAGCAGACACAACTCACACAAAAAAAATGAAAAAGAGCCCAAACCCTCGACGGTTGGAGGTTGTATCCTCTGCAAGGGCATGGTCCCATTCCCAGCTGTGCCACTGAGATTTTTCCCTGGGAGTCCAAGGTGAGATGGTGGAAGGTCAGGTGCACAGAAACTGGGCTCTGTCCTCCTACACACACTTATTTATAAATTTGCACCCATTAAAAAAAACCCTAACAAACCACTCCAGAGTTCCTGGCTGGTAGTTGCTAATCATAAGTTGACTGATTTTCCTCTTAGATGCACTTCTGCTCCTGTACCTCTCCTTTAAAATCCAGCACCAGGTCTGGGGATACCAATTATCCCATACACTTTGCCTTTAGTGTTATCTGCAGATAACACTATCATCTAGCCCTGTGATGGATGGCTATCAAGGCCTGTCAGAATGCCTCATGCTGAATCACTCACAGGAGAAGATGCCTGTACTAGCCTTGCTATCTTATGGTTTCTAAATGGCTCTGTGCATGTACAAGAAACACCCCTCCAAAACAAGCAGCTTGTGTATCTTATAAAAATTACTTCTAAATCTTATATTACCCTTCCAGCTCATCCATTATTTGTGGGGAAGGTAGAGTTTCTTTTTATTCCTGTCTGTCTTCCATTAAGCCAAAGAACTCTATAAATCAATAATAACCTTTTAGAGATGAACCTCTTTGTAATTATGTCTCCAAAGCCAGGTAATTGTTTGCATATTTTTATAAAGAAATAAAGAAACACGTGTTCGGTATGACCGAAACAGAAAAAAAACAAAGAAGAAAAAAGTAATTGAAACTAGTTATCAGAATTCATCATATTCACACTTTTCATCAACATTTTATATTACTCTTAGACAATTAACTTCTTTTGCACAAGAATCAAATCAATCAAACAACAGCACACACACAGGAGAAGAGAAAGTACAGTCTCTCAACTGGGATCTGATTTGGGTTTTATTACAATATGGTCTTTATTAAGGATAATAATCTACAACCTTTGAGTTAAGGGAATGGTTGATTTGAGTCAAACCAATCTTTGTGTATCTCTCTGATGCCTCACTGACATTTCCCAACAGGAAGGGGCTAAGAGCCCAAACGGGAGTGATCTCCGATTAAGAAACAACACAGACATCTTGAAGGCACTTGGTTTGTAGAATAAGATGACAGCAAGCAGAGCGCCCTGGGGCACTTTTCCAGGATGCCTACTCCCCGTGTGCCAGCCATCTGGGTTCATTTAAAGTCCCCGCCTGCCCCTCCGTGTGTGTGTGTGCGCGTGTGCCAGGGGAAGGTGGGGAGCAGAGCTGGAGGGGCTGTTTCAGGTTCCAGGCTTCAGTGTGGGCTGTGCTGGGGGCTAAACCCTCCCGCCTGGACCTTCTCAAATCCACCAACATCATCTGCTTGTCCCTCCAGAGGAGCAATTTCAGCAGGACCAGCTGCAGGGGATATGTTTAGCATATCTTTTATTCAAAGTGAAAGATGTTAAGCAGGAAATTTCAGGAGCCCTCTTGTTCAGAGAAAGAGAAAGGAGGATCAGGGGGAGAAAATAGAAACTGGAAAACATCCATGAAATTAGTCCCAAATCATTGCCTATACTGAGCATTTCCTGACAAGCTGTCTGTCATATATTTGCAGCAGGTTATGCAAAAGTCTCCATTGCCAGTAGCATACCCACATGACTAGTGAGAAAACTGAGCTACCAGTGCTTCAGAAACTGCAGTCACCAATGTTTTATTTGGAATTAGTTTTTAAAAGGAGCATAATAATTTTTGAAGGGAGAACTCACAGAGGATATGGCCAGCAGACAGCTTCAAGCCATGTATTTCCTCTCCTTATTGCCCTGGATTTTAAAGCACAAGTGTATCAGCCTGAGCAGGCGTGCTGCCCCAGTCCCTCGCCTCTCAGGCAGTTCAGCAGGGGCAAATAAGCTTTGACACGGCTGGGGGACTCCCCAGAAACTGCAGAACAGGGAGGGATGGGAGGACTTCAATTCTGCAGCCCCATAAGGATGGGAAATGGGAAGAAATGCAGCAAGACTAAGCCACTTCTGAAGACACAATACCAGAAAATCCCAGGAAAAAAAATTCAAGTGGATTCACAGCATGCTGGACAGAGTAGCAGGACACCAGGATGAGAAAAGGACCATGCAAATCATATATATTGAATACACAGGACTGAATACATAACAGAATGAGAATTTAATATTTCTTTGTGCTTTTATACATTAAATTCTAATAGAAATCGAATAAATGATACAATTTTGATAGCAAATTTTTAAACTTTAATATTAAATGTTTAATTTTAAAATCCACAAATTAGTTCTAGAATTTTCAGACTGGTTTAATTGAATTTAGTGGTTTTGTCTTCACCAATCACACTCTAAGGGCCCAATCTAAGAAATACTGTGCTGGCAAGATGTAAAGCTGTGACAGTAGCTACAGCTACAGAGTGTGTGACACAAAGAAATGACTCATCTCCATGCAAGACCAGCCAACTTTATATATTCCAACAGACAAAGCCTTTTAATATCCCAATAGGTAAAGCACCTACAGATAAAGAACAGTGCTGCAGCTCTTACCAGAAAAGCTGGGTGTTTCTTGGTCAAAATTTTATTGTCTCTGTGTTTGTGCTGATTGCATCCTTAGGTACCAGATTTTCCAGTTTCAGGTGAGATCTGCAGCTGGTGGCAATGGTTTCACAGGCAGGTCTATACTTCTGGCTGGGTCACCAGCACACCTCCTTGACATCTTCTGCAGGAGAGGTGAACAAGAGAAAACATCCAGCTCCTGCCACCCTTTACCACTCTGGCTGATGGGGAGATCCACCGATCTCACCACATCTGCAGAGGTGCAAAGAGGCCTCTCCTCCCATGTCTGGGCTCTCAGTAGCCATCTCTTAACAGCCTCAGCTCACCAAATTGCTCATTGCTCATAAGCAGCTGTATTATGTACTGACTCCCAGCAAAATATGGTCAAAGAAAATGGTAGCACATAACTAAATGTCCTCCTGGGACTTCACAGTAAGCTTATATTTGTGTATTCAGGTTTATATGTGTGCACTTTCTGTCTGAGCCAACATGAAAAAATGAATGAGGGAGGATTTAGCCAGACGGGACTTTGCCATGCTTGCTAAAATGTCTCCAACTTTTTGAAGCAAGAAGGTAAAACCAGAAAAGCATTGGGGAATTACCTACTGGTCTCATCTGTATCCTCTGACATCATGTAGATGAGGAGAAAGGCCAGCTACCCCAATGTGAGCAAAATCATCCAGGAGAGCAGATTGGATTAATTCTGCTGACCATTCCTCAGGCTGACTTATTATTCTTTCGATGTCTTGCATTTTTATATGACCTTTTTAGAAGTCTTCAAGGAAGCAAAAGCCTGAATTTTTCAGTGCAGTATAAAGATAAGAAACAGTTCCTGCTCCACAAAAGTGTGTGGAGCTAACAGCCACACCTTAGAAATAGTAATTGTGACAGAGGCACAAAGGAGGAACCAGAAAGGATACACAGGTCTTTGCAGTCCTGTTTCTCTGGTATATCACCTGGACCATATGGAATAGCCTGTGAAAAAATAAATTTGTTTATAATGAAGTGGCTTTAAGAGAAAAATTGCAAGTTCATTCCCTGAGTAGCCCCTCTGAAGCTGGTGGAGTTGCCCTAGGGATGAATTTGGTCAGGCATATGTCAACTAAGACCATAAGACATAATTTGAACTTCTACCTTTGCCAAATGAGCGAATATACACACACCATTTATTGCCAGTTCTGTTGGTTTAAGAGGTGCTCTGTGTTTCAAAGCTAACATTTGTACCACTTGTTGCTGTGGTTGTCTCTTATTAACACAGCAAATAGCTAATGAAAATCTATGGCCTTGGAAAAAACCAGCTCATAAGTTAGGACTTTTAAATAAGCCTGCCTGACATGTACACACAGCATGGTACCCTGCTACTTTTTGTTTTATTCAGTCAGCCCATTTATAAGGACACAAAATCATGGGGTACAAAGGTTGCGAGGAAATTTTTTTTCCATGAGGAAACAAGCCTGGCTCAACTGCAAACAGCTCATGCTCTATTTAAAGTCAGGCAGTATTCATTTCTCATGCCAGAGAACCAGATTCGTCCAGGGTGTAACTCCACAAACACAAGAAATTTCTACTAGAGAATAATTTAGTCCAAAGTGCTTTAAATGCTTGCTTAATTTATACATGTTTTGGTTTGGCTCTCAAGCTATCAGTTGCCACCACTTTCCCTCAGGACCAGGTGCCCCTGTGCTGGCTCCCTCAGCCGAGCACAGAGGGAGATGGCTGAAAGCTGTTTCCTTTCCTAGACATTCCTCCTCAAGGCTCCTGTTCTGCAGAAAGTGTCACACCAACCTGTCTATGATAACAGTGAGACCCATCCAGCAGCCACATGCGTCCCTAGTTTTGGGCAAGCATTTCTGAGATCACATTTCCTTCAAGGAAGCTAAATTCCTTTTTGAAACAAGGTGGCAGCTCTTACATGGGTCCATTTAGCACAGTTTTGTACTGCCCCACGTGCAAGGGAGCATTTCTGTAAAGCAAAAATAAACTGTATAAAGTTCATCTTAGCAACAGCTCCCTGCCCTGCCCCAGGGACTAAATTAGCCTAATCAGTAACATTTAAACATCAAAAACATGGATTTTCTGAAGCGTCCTTTACCTTCCTTTAATCTTGAATATGACATGTCCATCTCTTAGCAGGAAATTTGTCTTGTGAATGTCCACCCTAAAGAGGCCACTAGCACATGGTGTGGAAGCGTGGCACAGTGACAAGGGGATTGCACCCCAGCTGTAATCACCAGACTTTCCCTAACAGGAGCTATATGGATCGGATTTGCAGAGGCTCCTCCCAGAATAATTAAAGCATTGAGCTGTTAGGATTTTTTAAACAAGGTTTCTGGCCCCTTACAAAGCATGTATGCTATATATCCTTAAACATGACATGTTTTCCTCAAGGAGTTCCTTGTCAAGAATCTTTGTATTTAATGGTGGGTGATGATGAGAATATGCCCTAAATGAAACGTAATTGAAAATGAGATTATGTAACTTTACTTCCTCCATAAGTAGACTTTCCCTTGACATATTGTAGTCAGGGTTTGCATTGAAGTCTTTAGTGTTAAGCAAACTGACAATACAAGATTTCTTTAAGAAATTAAAAAAAAAAACCACTGAGATCTGATTAACATCTGCTGGTCTTCTGCAGCAAGAGGAAGTAGAGCTGTGTTCCAGGGGAATAAACTTAAAAGAATAAAATCCAGTGGGTGATGAATTTAAAAAAAAAAGGGTTAGTTTAGTGAAAATCCTGATGTCACTCAAATAAATCAGACATAAAAACAAGCAAGCTTTAATTTACTAATTACCTTATTGGTTGTCAAATAAAATTTTAGTCACTCTTAGTACAGCTGCATATACTCCTCTTGAAGAAAATGGACAGAGTTTCTGTTTTATTAAAGACAGCTAAATTGAATATTTTTTTTACACCAAGCTTGAGAATGAGGCAATATTTTGCTTGAAAGTTTCCATGCCCTTCCAGCAGGCAAAACACAGTCTGATTTACTGATCCTCAGTAAGACCTCAATAAATGTTTGGCTGGCAATTTCCCTTCAAACCAAAAAGTAAGAGTCAATTTACTGTTTTAAATAATGCAACAGTGCCTACAATTTAAATGTCCGTATGTTGGATGTTTAAGTATAAATAATTCCATATAAATAATGGAATTTGTTGCCTACAAAATACCAACTTCCAAAAACACTATAGAAGAAAAAAATGGTGCACTACTCTTTTGCAATGGACCAGATTCTTTTTAAACTTGACCTGTGATTCCACAAGTGATATTATTTCTGAAAAAAGTCTGTCTGTAGGGAGGTCTCTTTTAAATAATTTTTTTAACTCTTAAAGACTTGTGATTTACAGTGCTGAGTGGTTATGTCAGCAAAAAAAGTATTCTTTTCTCTTGAAAAACTGATAGAAGTTACTATCAGTGAGTAGTTTTACTCACCATGTTTATCTGGCTCGCTAGGTTTAGTTGAATCAGTTGGGATTTTTCTCACAAAGTTTCTTTCTGAAAATGCTGCTGATATCTGCTCTATTTTTCCCATCTTTTCCAGGTGAATAGCACTTCTGTCCTTGAGGGTAGACCATGTGTGAATGAAATGATCAGTAAAAGTAATTACAGTATCAACAGGAGCTAAGCTTCTGCCAATGCTGCTGCTCCCATCTCAATTTTCAGTTAAACCAAATCACTTTATAAGGTGTCTGGGGACGAGATTTAGGCATCTGAGATTAGAAATGGAGATCAGAAATGTCTTTTTCTGGGGGCAGTCCCCTCTGGCCATGTATTTAACACACATCCAGGTGGAAGGATGTCAGTTGGAGTAAAGCTGTTGCTCCTGCTGTGCTGTAAAAATTATGATAATGCACTTACAGGAATCACAGCAGTGGTTGAATGGACAAGGAGGGGAAAGCAATAGAACAGCTGTTGATCTTTGAGCCAAACAAATAAACAGCACTAAAATGATGCTGCTACAGATTTCTGACTCATCCTGTACCTAAGAAGCTGTGGTATAGGGGTGAAGCCTACGTGAGAGTGAGCTGGGCTCTGATCTGAACACAAGTGCACCAGGTTACAAGGAAAGAAAAGGCAGCTCTGATATCAAGGGTCACTGTCTTACTTCCCTCTCCATGGGGCAGCTACATGTAGACAAAAAATTCTTTCTGATAAAGTAGATTTGCACATCTGTGTGTCTGAATACTGCAGAAGATGAGTAGAATGACCTTTATGTTCAGGTTGGGTGCTTCTTACTAATGATTACATCTGCTTAGACCAGAGTTTCATTGGGGTTTAGGACAGCCAACAAAGCAGAATCTGGCATACAAGAACTAAAGAGGACCCCTATCAAATATTCCTTAGGGCATACACTGGTGGAATTACCAGTTTACCTTTTCTTAGATTTTGCATGAGACATTGTAATTCTCTTACTCTACTACAGGATCATTTCAGTTTCCTAAAAAGCTGGGTCTGAGGCACAGAGATGAAGGAGGACACAGGGAGCAGCTGCAGGTGATGGAGTGCAGCCATTCCAGCCATGGCTCTTCGTTCCTGGCTAGTCGAATGCCAAGAACATCCCACTGAGACATTCCACGTGCAGAGCAGTCTCTTCAAACTAATGTGGCAGTAAATATGTGAATGAATGGGGCTGCAAGTGCTGTGAGAGATTAAGAGGCTGAGGAGCTGGTACCTGTTACTGAGAAGCTGGGGTCTTCTGTGATCTCCTGGCACCAGTTTTGACCCTTAATGTTCCAATTTGGGTAAACAGGACACCACTATAATGGCTCAAATAACTCCAGACAGCATGGGCTTGATCTGCAGAGGCACAGTTCAACATGAAGGGCTTGGACAACTTCTGTCCTCAGACTCCACACCAGGACCATGACAAGTTTGGCTTCAGCCTGACAACAAGGGGGCAAGGGGCAGTGTCAATGTGCCCAGGGCTCTTCTGGTTCTGAGGCTGGCTGGCATGGGGTGGCTTGTGTCCGTGCTATTAAACTGTCAGTAACCCCCAGACAATTTAGAAGGCTGAATGATTGATTTCTAGTGCCTGGAAACATTCTTCAGGGCTATTTAATTTATTAGTATGGACAGAGTCAATGTGAACTAACAACCAAGTCCAGACAAGGAGCTGCAGTCCGGCTGTGTAGAAGTAGCATCATCAGCTGTCCATAGCCAGGGGGCAAGGGTGGGGAGACCAGAAATATTGCTCCAATTTACTACCACATCTCTGCTTTTCTGTGTTTGTTGTCCCCTACACCAGGCAAATTTTGCTTTCTTGTCCTTTGGGACTCACTGGTTATGAGTGGAGAAATATTGCCACCTGTGAGCACTCAGATGTCTCTGTCTGTATGCTTCCATGGCACAGAGATTGAGTCTATAACATCTAAGAAAATACTTAGACATACACACCTTCAAGCACTAGATTATTGCTGTATAGATTTTAGAACAAACACATGTGATACCAGAGAGTCAGTATTTTTAGTTTCAGTAACAAAGTAGGTTGAAAAATATGGAAAACCCACTAATCTCCAGCCATATATTAATTTTACTGCATGCAAATCTGATTGGAAGGAAGAATTCATGACAAAGCACTTCAGTTTACCAACAATTTTTTTATCACAAAGCTATCAAAGCCTAATATAGTGCTTTCTCCACTCAAATGTGATCTTTCAGTAGTCCCAGTGAAGCCCTCCAGCCTTTTCAGTGAAACTAACACCCATTTTTTTCTTTTTTGGGGGGCTGGTCTGTCCCTTGGAGTCTTCTTGTCATGCACAAATGTCATTTTCTAGCCTGGCCTGGTTCTCCCCTGTACTACTCAGCTGGAAGCTCTTCCATCTAAGCCACTACCTATAGGCATGGTGGAAGTGGGCCACAAAGCAGCCAGGGTCAGACAAAACACTGAGGCATTTGAAAAGAAACTGCAAAGGGCAAAAGAATATTACTGGCTGAAACTGGGGTGAAAGTTTTGCTCTCTCTTTCCTTCTGTAGTCTTTTTCTCCAGTATTTGCTCTATTTTTTTAATGTTATCCCCTGCACTGCTTTACCCTTGCATCTCTGGGATCCCTTTGCTTCTGTCAATGTTTCAATGTCCTGTCCTGCCCCGCACAGTATATTCTCCGCTTTCTATTTCCCCTGTGCTTGCCAACCTTCATGTAGCCTTAAAGCTTCAGAGAAATTGATGTAAAATTCTTTCTTGTTGCATGTGGCTGATTTTCTTTTTACGACGGCCACATTTTCTACTTCTTATCTCTATTTGTATGTAAACATAATCTCAAAAATATAAAAGAGGGGCAGCTAGCACAAATGGCCAGCAGAGCTATTGAAAAGCCACCACAGGACATACATCTATATGAAAGAATACACTGCTTTTTGATACCAGTGGTTGCAAGGTCATTAATGGCAGGAATAGGAGACAAACAGTGTTAATAACAGGCTAGTGAGGAACTGAAGGAGCTTCATTCTTCCTATGAAAGCTTTTAGGATTTTCTCCAAATCCTTCCCTGACAGGAAAGGAACGAGAGGACTGGGAGATTTCTTCCACCCTGGCTGTTTCTTTGGTAGAGCACAGCCAAAGCAGGATGCCGTGAGGATAAGTGTTTCCTACCTGAATATGTTATACATTGACCACGGTGGCAGTGGAGCTACCTTTATCTGCCCTCTTCTACCTGCAGCCCTCTGAATTCATAGAGGATTTAGATTATATCTTTCAGGGTAATTGTTGAAATCCTCACTCAATGGGGAAAACGGAGAGGTTATGAGAGATTAAGAGGTTGAGAAGGAAACTGAAAATGTTATAGTCTGTTTCTTTTGACACTTTCCCTATTAAAGGTTGGTACTTTCAAGGCTCGTCCACCTGGACGGACAAGAGTGAGGTGGCTCATTCCCATGAGACAGTGAACAAGAATTTGGCTCAATGGCTAAATTAGTTTTAAAACTTGGGAATAGATTTTTCTCCAACAACAGTACAATTAAGAACAACAACTACTGGGGATCTGGCTTTCATTTCTGCTGTTTACAAGTTTAATTTAGGTTGGGTTAGACCTCTGTGAACTTAAAAACGAGCAATTGCGATCAGCTGTTCACTGACCAGCTGATCAAGAGCTGCTTGCTAAATTAGGGAAGAGGAATAATTAGCTTGTCAACATTTAAACCCCAGAAGTCTGTAGCAAAAGGTTACTTTGAAGGATTCCTATCACCATATTTATTGACCTTTAAACTCTTCATCTCTTCTGTCATTGATGTTTAATCGAGTCACTTAGGCTGTCAGGCTAATAACTAAGATAATGAAGTAGTCTAGGACCTTGGTTTACTACTTTGTTATTCTAATGCTAATTTTAGAATGCTAAAAATAGGTTCACTAAAAATAAGACATTGTGGGTGGGTTTTTCTCCTAAAACAATTGAGCTTCTGTTACTTCCCTTCCCAAACTATTAAGATACCATTAGATTTCAAAGAGGTTATTTTGTAGTAAAATTTAATTGTCATTTTTGTTGTGAAGGGCTTTTTAAACCAAATTCCTGGGCAGGTTATATTTGAGGAATAAAGAAAGATGGATTTGTTACTTGTTTACAGTTCTGTATTGCTAAACACCAAGGGAAAATAACACTTATATCACAGTAAGTGCACCAGGAAGGTGAATCATTTTATTAAAGGACGATATCTTTAAAAAACAAAGTCACTGAAGCAGGAGTGATTGGTACTAAAATGTTTTAATAGTATGCTGATTGCATGGAATGTCTGTGAGGACAATTTAGGTTCTTCAGATGTTTACCTGAGCTGTTTTTTTTAACCTTGAGTTGCTCAAATATTTTTTTTAAGCGTGATTTTGTTTAGCAAATTTCTCTGTGCACAATGCTTGAGCTTCAGATAATTTTGGTATGGCTGCAACTTCTTTATTTACCCCATGGTTCCTGGTATATACTTTTACCCTTGCAGCCATTTCAATATATTTGTATTGTGGTATACCTAGCAATATACATAGATGAAAGCACTGTGCAGGAACAATCCACAGTAATAAAACCAGATTCTGAGAAGAAAAAGAGAGCATCTAAGTATGTTTTTAAGAATGCTGGCTTGACACATATTTTTCACAAATCCCTTTCTTAGAAAATCCCCCTCTTTGGTTTTATATGCAGATTTTTCCCCCCCCAAACAAGAGGCCCATCTATTCAGATACTCTGTCATGCCCAGAATGTTAAATCAATTTATGAGTTTTTACTTTTCTTTTAAAATAAAAGAACTTTTTTCTTCAGCCTTCCTTTGGACAGTTATGTGTCCTTAATACTTGTAAAGGGTTCTGTGAGATTTTAGGCCATTAAAAAACGTTGAGGGGTGTGTTTTTCGGGAAAATATATTGGAGACTGTTTTACATACTGGAAAATAGTGTTTCAATGGAATTTTGCTTAATAGTAATAAAAGAAAATAAATTGCTTATATTTTTGATTTCTTTTCCCTTGAGGTGTTAGCTCCTCTTCATTTTAAAATCCTGTTTGCTATACTCCATCAGTTTGACCTAGTAGCTTTGCAGCCGTAAGGACACTAAGCTATTTTATTTTCTCTGAAAGGGAAGTTATGCAGACAGCCTTAGATGTCCTATAGCTTGTCAAGTTTCCTGGACTATTATTTTGGAGGGCACAGCTGATTGTGTTAGGTAGGGGGAATAATGCTCCCTGAGTCTGTGGAAATCTCGGTCTCTCCCAGCCCCCTACTGACTCCTGTTTTAATGCTGTGTGCTCTATCTAGTAGAAACAGCTCCTCCAGACTGAAACAGAATCAGTTTTATCTGTCTGGTAACTATTTATGTGCAGGTGTTAAGGCATCACACAAACAACAGTAACATCTTTGAGACTGGTTACATCATTTACTGCACTTTTATATCGGGCTTAAACCTGGTGGCCCCTTTAGTGTTAAATAATTCAGAACAACTGCTATGACCTGGCATGGCTTACACCATCTTCTGGGGAAAATCTTTCTTCTTGTGGATCCCTAGCTTTGAATGAGATGAGATTTTGCTTCTAGTGGAAAACTTTTTCTGGAATTTCTTTATGATTCCTCCAGGCCAAGAAGGCTGTCAAATGCTTCATTCAGAAACAAGATTTTATCTAAATAAGCTAACTCATGTTGACCTCTTTTAAAAGTACATCCTACCAAAAGTACATTCTCCTGCATCACAGTACCTTCTGATCATACTTCCCTCCAACATTGGCTGGAGCACCTGTTAAAGCTGAAAGGCAGCAAGGAGCATCAGTCCTACTTTTCTATTTTTATTCCACAGCAATCTTCCTGTTAACTGTGAGCTTCCTGAGTTGCAGTTTTGGGAATGAGGTGGTTCTGGGTTAGAGTCAGTATCAGAGGTGGTGGAGCGGAGGCAGTAGAGGCAGTATCAGAGATAACCACATTTCCCAGGCATGCTGACTCACCCCATGCCCTTGGGATTGCTTACAGAGCTTCACGCCCATAACCTGACGCTGCTTTGGTGCCCTGTTTTTTGGCTGCTGATGGAAAGCACATGGGAGCACACTTGCCTGGAAAAGCAGTTTCTGCATGTCAACACGGATATCTTAGTCACAGCTCTGGAGGAATATATAACAGAGTGTTTTAACTAGTCCTTCCCACACAGGGAAGAGGTGTTTCATGTCATCAAGTGCACCACACATAGACCACAGCATTGTTATAGCCACTGGACTTGGGGATTCTTATTCAAATTAAGAGACATCCTTATAGAAATATATATATACACTAGTATGCCAAGAGAATAGTTTTATTCCCATAATTTGCAAGAGTGTTGTAGTACTTTCACAATTATAAATTTTGATTTTCCAAAAGATTTTCTTTACACAGAAATGTTACATGAAGACCATATTTCATCTACATCTCCAAGATATTCCTCTGATGAACATTCTCTCTACTCACTAATTATTATTCTGAATTTGTTATTGGTAGATACCTGCCAGCATCTCAGTTCTCATTGCTCTGGGAACAGCTGCTGCACTTAACTTTGGTTTTTCTTTTCTTAGGAAAAAAAAATATTATCAGGAAATTTACTATTTCCATCCAAACTTGCAAGCTTTCCCAGATAGCATGAGCTAACAGCACTTTGATTAAACTTAAACAGGAGCTTAGTCTCAACCTCCATGCAACCAAAAACTGGTTGCAGCACTGATTACAAGGGAAGCAGGCTTGTGTCTGATCTGGATGTCCAGAGCACAGTTAAGGACATATTCCCCAGCTCTGTATTCACAGCAGAGATCATAAAAGCAGCCCCACACAGAGAGAGGTACAGGAGGCAGAGATATCTCACTGCTTAATGCTACTGTGCATCCTTGCACACTCTGACTCTGCAGTGCCTCCACATATTTCCTGATCCTGTGGCTCCAGGTCCTCCCTGCTAGAGCCACCTCCACCCAGCAGCACACAGCTCCTGGGACAGCACATCCGAGCCTACACCTCCATGCCCTTACACTGAGCCCTTGCTCCCAGACACAGCATTTTTCTTCAGTTTCTGTGGTATGGTCAGGGAACTCAGGCCTCCCATCTCCTGGATGGGCCACACAGATGTGCCACCCCTCTGTCACCACCAAGAAGAGGGCTTTCTGCCACCATAGGGCACCAATTGGAATCCCAGTGCACCAGGAGTTCTTATGTCTGAAAAAAAGCTATTTATTTTTGGGTCTCAGCAATCTGTTGCAAGATGATACGTGTCTCATCTACAGAAGGGCTCACCTCCCCTCAATAAACCCCAGAAATTACCTCCCTTCTTTTCTCAAATACCTGATGGCATGTTCTTGGGCAAATCTGGGCTCTGCTCATCTCTGGCCAGATCCCTTGGCTCCACCAGAAGGAACTGCTTGAGGCCTTGAACTGGGGGCTGTCAAGGGACACACCAGGATAAACTGGCTGCAGTCCTGCAGAGCAGAAAGCAGTCAGACAGTAGCACTGAAAGGGCAAACTAGCTGCAAGCTTTCTCCAAAATTAGGCTCCTGCCCCAAGTTCCCCCTTCCCTCATCTGCAAAGAGCTGCTTTGGCCCGGTAGAGACAACCATTACTGCTAGAAACCTGCTGCAGATTTCCTACATGTCTTAGGCAAATCTCTCAGTTACCTCAAGGCATTTCTGCAGCACCAGGTTTAGGCACCTGAATCCTGCCCTAGATGGCAGTAGTAGGACAAAGAGATGCAAAGCACTTGTGTCCAGTGGATGTCCCACCTTGGCCATGGCCCTGCAGCATTGCCTAAGCCTGTATGCAACTGAGCACGTAAAATGAAAACCAAAGCTCATCGATGTTGCATGGCCAGCTGTAGCTTGTAGGCACACCAAAATGGAAAAATTTGTTATTTCTCCTGACAATCAGCCAGAGCCTATTTTTCAAGGCATATTAATATTTCTCTTGCTAGTTATCTTCTACAGAACACAATTATATGAGCTTGTCATTAACGGAGAGACCTCACTGCCTGATGCTGCCCCATTCAGGGCTGAAGGTGCCTGTACACTACTAGGCTGCAAACAGCACACACTGGTACACTGATGACTTGGGCTGGTGCTGGTTCAGCACTGCCCTGAGTAAACACTGCAGCCACTCATCCAGCCTCCTGTTTTTGCATTCCGGGATATTTCAGGAACACATTTGAGTTACACGCTTCACCGCAGCTGTATTGACTCTGAAAGAGAAATGGTGGCCTTAAAAAACATTCTACTCTCTAACTCAGTGGCAGGATTTCCAGATTGTGAACTGAACTTCTTAGTGTCAGAGATATTACTCTTTGGCTATTCAATATACTTGGATGAATTGCCTATTTTCTGTGCCCTTATGGGCTCTGTAAACATATTCCTTCTGTTTAGAAAACACCTTCATTACACTCTAGGTACCTGAAGAATATTTTGCCAAGTGACTAAGGACTTCAAAGGAAGCCAGAATCTTTGCCACAGATGACTTTCATGTGAGATGTAGCTATGCTTTTATTTATACATTTATATTATATATGTGAGAGCATGTCTGCTTATACATATATGAAGATATTTATTCCAGAAGGATTTCAGATTATTTCATTAGGTATTTTTCAATATGGATTATTATTTTACACTTACGCTCATTGTACTTGAAAAGCTTATAAATAAAAATGCTACCAAAAATTCCAATTCAGAGTTTTTAATCTGACACATTTTAAAAATAGCTGCTTTTCCCTTTGTGGGATTGCAGTGGCATTCTGCCATTGCCCATGCGCACAACTGCCTGACTGTGGGATTTGTCAAACAGGAATAGCTCACACACAGTCTCAATGACTGTATGATTTAACAAATTTGACTCAGATGTATGAGAATATAAAGACAGTGAATATGCAGCTGATGTGTCACAGGGGGTAAGGGGTTTGCTAGATACCACAGTAGCAGCACCACATTTTCCTGACAAGAGCATGATAACTGCATTTTGGGTGTTTGAGTGAGGAAAGGCTTTGTATGTGCACAGAGAGATTGGTTTTCCCTGGAACAGCTTGAAGTCCTGTAGGTGCTGAGCTCAGCTCACATAAGATTTTTCTCAGAATGCAAGCTGGGAGCTTGCTTTAGGTCCACAAGTCAGTATTTGTTCTCTTCTCTGTGCCAAATCCTTCCATCTCTGTGTACTGAATTGAATACTGGTTTATCATTTTGAAAACAATAATTTGAGTCCATATTTCAGCCAGTAGTTCCTTTTTTCTTCCTCTTTCTTCCTCCTCCTTCTCCTAGCTTGCCACCATTTGCCTCTGTGTGGTGACTTGCTGTGTACGGCCATGAACATTTTCCAAACTCGTTAATGACACCCTTCCTACCTCAAATGATTCACCCTTTGCTTCCAAAATGGGAGGTCATCTCTTTTCCTTTCCTACGGAGTCTCATATAGTGCTGCTGGAGAAAAACTCTCAGCTATATTTAAGTGGTATGCGTGGTTATATTTCACCAGTGTTTGAACAAGTCTTTTCAGGATTGCTCTAGATGAAGGCACTCGCTGTTTATTCCTGTTATTATTAGCCAGAAATGCAACTAAAAAACTTTATTTCAAAGAGGATGCAAGTTTCTGGCATTACATCCAAAAGATCTTGGTGTTACTTGTCTTCTTCTGCCTGCTACTGGAATAAAAGCTTGGCTCTAGCATCCTAAATCTGATAATTTCCAGAGCAGCTTTGATTCTCCAGCTGCCACCCCCCAGAGTAGGGCCATGCCACTGCCTTGTAGGACCATAGGAGGTATCTTTGAGAAAGGACTTTTTGAAGTCCTATTGCCACTTCCTATGCCATCAACTGGGCATACAAATAGAAGATATGAGATTTTCCAGAGTAAGTAGGATCCTTTTAAGGTGATGTCTGAGGGTGATGAGATTTTTCAGAACAAAATTTTTGGTCAGTAGATCTTGTGGCAGAAAAGTTTTTAAAAATTTGCTAATCTCAACAATAGGTTCTCATGAATAAAAACACCCACTTCATTAAGCAGAGTCACAGTGCCATGACTCCCAACTGTGATTTAGCAAGAAATATTTCAAAAGTGTGTGTCAATGTAATATCTAAACACTGTTCTGGGAATATAAAAATGCAGAGACCCACTCAGAAGGACAGTATATCAATTCAGAGATGAGAAGTCATATCATATTTCATGAAATATAATTCTATTCATGTATTCAGTTGTACCCCACTGCCAGCCATTGTAGGAAGCAACAAATGTGTTATTCAAAAGTCTCGAGGCTCCTCCTGGAATAAGTGAATAGTGCTGGCTCAAACCCCACTCCAAATTTCTGGGCTCACTAAGCAGCCTCCCAAGGGGCTCTCAGAGGATGACATCTCACTGTGTGTGACTGCAGAGGTTATGCACCAGGGGACGTGCATGGGGGAAGTGGTGCTTGGCTTGGGAACACACCCTGTCACAGCTGGGGCCACACGCCAGTGTCATTTAGAAGGAACATTCCTGTAGGGAAGTGCCCCATCATTGCACCACTTCCCATGAGCTGAATAGTTTTACAAACTTAGTGTAATCATGTCTGACCTGCCTCGAAGTCCTTGAAAAGTGCAGCCTCCTCCTGTTCTGCCAATTCCCTGAGCCAGCCGTGGAAACCTGGCACATACAGACTGTGTGTGCCCACTCAGCTCTGCCCCTGTCCTCATGTCTCTTCCCTTCAGGAGCCCTGCCAGTGTTAGAGGCTTCTGGAGCATGACCACAGCTCACTGTAACCTTGAGGAGGGTCCTTGCTGGAGAACTGTGTTGCCCACCACAATGCAGAACCTCTTCTGCTCTCTTTCTTTCATCTATTCCTCTCAGCCTCTCCACCAGTTCTGCCTGTGCAGTATTATTATTCTGTCTCTTGTTTTGTCAGCAGGCCTTTGAGGTGCTAGCAGGCTTATACTGCTGAGTCTTCCTGCACTTGAACTTAGGAAAAGGAAAGGGAGAAAATAAGAGTTAGTCTTTCTTGTCTGTATGAGATCTTTTTGCACTGCTACAACTGATAGAAAATATCATTAATCAGCAAGGTACAAACTCAAATAACTACTGAACAGACCCCACTATGCTCTGAAGTTCAGGAGTACTCAGGAGGAGATGAAAGAGCAACAGGAGAACCTCAAGGCTGGGACCAGTGCCTAGAAAAAAGGTGATATGGTAGGACAGTCAACAAATAGATGATCAACACTGCACTGCTGTTTTGAATCAAAGGAAGAATCTCATCAGATTTTATTACAAGTCCTGAGAAGGCATGGCAGGTGAAGCAAGAAGTTGGGACTGCTGCATCACACAATTAGTTACATCTCTTTTCTCAAATCCCACCAATATTATATCCCAGCATATATCCAAAATGTATATAAAGATCAAAAGTAATGTAACTCAAGCTTGGTGTAAACTATTAGGAAAAGAACTGTAAAAAGTAGTAAATTTAATATCAAACTTTAAAGTGTTCAGAAATGCAAAATTGGACAGCGGGAGAACTGAAAGCTTAGATTCTTTGTAGTAGCATAAATTGTCAACGCCTTAACACAGAAGTCTTCTTAAAAGATATTAAAAGAGGGCTAATAATGCTGCTAATTCTTGCAATTCTATCATGGTTTTTAAGCACTTCAAAAAATATAATGATAACATAGCTCTTCGAAATTCATCTTTAAAGATGAAGCTAAACAGCACAGAAAATAAAAAAAACCTCATGTTGTTTGAGGACTTAACTCACTCAATCTTGGCCATAGTGAATTAAAACAGGATATCACAACTATGCACATAGCTGTTTTTGTTATGAAAGACATGAGGTGTAAATACAGAGCTCAAACACGGTCCTTCATTCTGGAGATGAATCAAGGTGTAGAGAGTTTTAGATTCCATTTATTGCAATGTTTTTCCTTCTGTAATGTAGTAATGGAAGTAATTTCATGGGCTCTAAGCCTTGTCTCTGCTCGAATGCAAAGAACACAACAGTCTCCCTTAATCCCCAATATAAATCTGGGTAGTCTTCCAAAAGAAATCAGCCAAATGATCAGGGAAAAATGATTAAGTGGTTTCAGCAGAGGGATTTATGTGTTGTCTCTGCTAAATAAAAAATTAATGGGGACGGAGTATCAGCAGCTGGGATCTGTCAATGTATTCACTCTTGGTTTGATGGTTCTTCTGCAGAAGTAATGGGCAGTCCTTCTCATTGCAATTACAATTCTCATCAGCATCAAAAGGAACACCATTGGCAAAAATGGAGTGGTTTTGAAAATCCCAGTAATAGTATTTTCCAATTAGGCTCAATTTTATTGGTGAGTTGTGCACTATCATGTAATGTAATAGGCACAAATATCGTTGCTCAGGGTGTGGGACAAGACACTAAAAAGGGGAGGTTATTTACTTTTTGGGATGATGAAGGACATTTGCCATGCAAGGTGGAGTGCTCTGCGCTCTATTTTGTCCCTCTGTTAAAGCAACATTTACTATTTTGTTATGCTTTTTCCTATTTCCTCTTTACATCATTACCAAAGCAAAGTTTGTTTATTTTGTCACCATAACATCTTTACCCCAGACAGAAATGCACCTAAATAACCCCTGTGAGTCTGCTGCCAAGGCTACTCTGTGAGTGAGCTGGCAGGGGATGCTGTTGGAGGCGTGCAGCCAGGACAGCTTCCCAGGGATGCTACACCTTGTCCTCATACTCTGCCTGTCTGCCCTTGCTCACTCTGGGACACGACCTCCCACCTGGATGGTGGCTTCTGGCTTCCAGCAAACAGGGCAGTGGTAAAGAAGCCTTTGGCTGCTTGACCCCATCCATGGATTGGATCCATCCAGGCATCATCGCCTACCAGAAACTGTTTATTTATTTCATGTCTTGTACTGGCCCCATGGCAAAAGCTGTAAATACTGCCTTTTATCCCTCTTAAAACTCAGAAGAAATGGGAAAGTTGTCTTAGTACATTCAAGACTGAACTCCTTTGAGAGGAAAACAAAACATGTTTTGCCTCCATTTATTAAGAGTTTTCTCTAATGTGTGTGAAGGGCTCTTCATTTTGCAGAAATATGAAAAGGAAAAGGTCTGTGGTCCATAGCCCTACTGATGTAGAGTGCTCATATCCTCTGTCTGGCTCAGAGCAGCAGGATAATCTCCCAAAACCAGAGCAGGTTTGATAATCTCCCAAAAATGGAAATTTCTGCATCTGCACTATATTTAAATCACTTTTAATGAGATGAGTGAGAATTCAGGTAAAGGATTTGGGAGAGACAAGAGAACTTCTTGGAAGTACAAGACACAAGAGAAGATAGAGAGGAGAATTATATCCATTGAGGGATGAGGGGGCTAAGCAGGAGAAGTTTAGGCTGACCAGGTATGAAATCAGGACTGCAAAGTGTAGGGCTCAGACTAATGTTCATCTCAAGACAAGAGTTACTAAAAAAAGATAAAAATATTTTTGTATTGAGTATGAGTGGGAACTTAAGGAACTCGGCATTTGTCTGTTTGAAAGGTCTCCACACTTTGGGATAGCCAAGGCACGGTTGGCATGACAAAGCTGCTTCTGGGCTCTTGCAGAGCTTTTGCTTCCTCATGCTGAATTTCAGCAGTAATGCCTTGGCAATGTGTATGTTGGAATTAAAAGAATATATTTGTTAATTTGCTCAAACACAAGTGGGTAACTCTCGTTCAAAATATGATATCCTTCTATTCTTGGGGTAGAAGAGTGACAGGTAACAATAAAGGCACAGAAATATGCATCATCGTTCTACTATTTTGCTTTTATATTTTACTATTGTTCAGTTTTTCTTGCATGGATTTTCTGCACACATTTCCTCTCTTCCTTGTTTCTAGAAAGTGACATTTGGGTACAATCCCCTTTGCTTCACAGCAACCATTAGTGCTGTGAGAAAAAGTGGACCGGGCAGGGATGCTGCTAAGAGCCCTGGCTGGTGTGACAGCCCCACTCACAATGCACACACCTCTGCTGCCCTTTCCTCTTCCACATCTCCATTGCACGAGCTACAGATGCTCCTCTTTGTTTTGTAGATGTCCCTTTTCTCCAAGCACTGATGTCCTATCATTCACATGAGGTGAATAGAAGCACTGATTTTTTTGTTGACTTAGCCCCACCTGCTCAGGTTTGGGAGTCAGACTGTGGCTGGAGGTCTCCATGAGTAAGTACTGGGCTAAGGAAAACCTGTTTGCATATTGCAATTGTAAGGGCTTATATGAAAATGTGAGTGATTGCACACACTTGGAATTTCTAATTTGTCCTAGTAGGTAAACAGAGATGTCCATGGTCAGAGAATAAACAGCTTTACACATCCTGTATGGAAACGTGGGGCTGCAGCCTTCTTCCATTGTTTGCTATTTACATTATGAAAAGCTAATTGACAGTTAAGATGCCAGAGGTTAAAAATATTCTGCAAACTTAGGTGAAAAAACCCAACTGTCAAGAGTTCAGGTAGTTTCTATTTTTTTTAACGTGCTGTCAGTAGTACATTCACACTTCAAGAGGCTCTCATATAAATATTTGCTTGCAAATGCCACCAGAACAGAAAACTACATAGTGAGTCCTGGTGCTTTGAATGAGGATCTAAACCTAAATTGGCCAACAGTTTTATATAGCTTGCTTTGGTAAATCTGCTGCCTCATTTCCAGACGATTTCATTTACTCTTTATCGTCCAAATATTTGTGGAAAAATTGTTTACTTCTAATTTTGAATAAGCCCCTATATTTTCAAATATCTTCTGCAATATTGTGTACTTAGAGGACTGCATCCTCAAATGTTGCAAAGCAGAATAACTATAGTGAACTTAAAGGAGAGAGTTTGGTATAAATGAGCTGAAGATCTGGCCAGCCTGACCTGTATGAAGAATTAACTGCTTTATTTTTAAACTGTTGGTAAATTAAGTTAAACTGAGATATAATGGTAATAATGCAGTTGGCAATTGGCTTCTAAGCTCTACCAGATTCTTATCGTAGTAGCTGTTAGAAGGCAAATCAATGCTCTTCACAGATGACTTAAAAATATACTCTCTAATATTTTCCTCCCTTAGTCATGGATGCTCTGAGGTTCAAGGTCTGAAAGATTAACTTTATCTTCCTGGTGGACTCCTCTCTGAAACCTCAACTGTCTCGAGATCAAAGAAGATCTCTTGTCTGTGTTGTCATTTTGAGCGACAGGTCAGCAGTGTGTAATTCAGTGGATCAACCCCTACTATGGAAATAATAATAGATCTTCCTGAGTTAGATCGGTAAAATCAAAGTGATGGTCTAACACAACTTAATTTCATCCTTCAGAAAGAAGTCATTCTTGAGCTCACAATAACCTCAGAGGTTGTTTTTTTTTTTGTAACTGTTTTTCCTAATTAACTGTTTCACTGCCCAAGCCCATGCTTCATTTGTCTTTTATCATTATACCACTTTTATTTTTTTTTCCTTCTTTTTGTCCCCTTTTGCTTCTTTCCCCCCTTCTTTTGATACTTGGGAATTATTTTAATGAAATAGCTCAGAGGAGCTCATGTGGAGGCCACAAGGAAGCAATGAATATTTGTGGTAGCAGTGTCATGAAACAAAAATTTCTGTAAAATCTGCCAACAATGTCAGTCAAATTCTCTCTGAATGTCTGTGTGTGTCCCACAGAGTTCTTCTTGGGACCATAAAAATACATTTCTACCTGCTGCAAGAGAAATCTTCTAAAGCTCAAAACTGATGAAGGTGAGAAGCACAAATGAGCTTTTGGGATGTAACTGGGAGGTGAGTTGACAAAACATTTTTAGAGGACCACATTTCTGTTTACAGGGAGAAAACAGACACGATCTCACTTTTGGCAGCTGCTTTTTTTTTTTTTGCCAAATTTGCAGTTCAGTTTCTCCTAATGTTTGCTTTTAGACGTATTTAATCCTGACAGTACCAGAGAAGTGAATATTTGAATGTACGCTTGGAAAATTTGTAGCACATGGGCACATGTTGTACAATATTTGCAATCCTAACATGTACAGTAGCTGGTAATTGCAGAATGGCCACAGGGAATCAGCTGGTTTGCTCTGCAGCATGACCAGTACCAGCTGCTTCAAAGGAAGATGCACAAATCCTTGCAATAAGCTTTTACAGCATGGTTGGTATCTAAGGTAGTTTCCCTCTCATTTTGGCTTGTTAAGGATGGCTCATGAGATGGTACATAAAGGGTCAGCAATTCTGAGTTTCCTGCAACTCTAGCACTGCCCTCTAGCACTGCCAAGGAAGTCTGGGAAGATCAGGTGCAGAGTATCTGTGAACTTTGGCATGAAGAATTTGTTAATTTTCCAGCCTCAAACTAAAAGGCTTTCAAAGGCTGAAGCAGAGGCACCTCTGCTGCATTGCTAGTTCTTACATTGCCAGTTCTGATTATTTCCTCTGTTCCCTTTCCACTGCAACCTATCCAGATGAACCCCAGCTTTCATCATCTTTCAGGGCTTTCAGCTACCCACGCCTGCAGTGGCTGGGAGGAGGAACGGAGGAGCAGTGGACGCAGAGCTCTGGCGTTTCCTCAGTCCCTCGGGACAGACTCTTCACATCTGCTCAGTGACACCATGTACATGCAGTATTGTGGCAATATGTCATGTCAGCTGGATAACAAAGTGCCACAACCAAACCTCAGACAGGGCAACAGGATGCTCTCTGCCATTCCTACCTGCCCTGTCTGACGTTGCAGGTAGAAATGTGTGCTGTTTGCAATGCACACCGCATGAACTACTGGACATCTGAAAGCAAGGTAAAACCAAGTATATCACAAAATTCATCCACTCTTTTTCTTTATTGATGGTATTTTTTCACTGGATATCTTTCCATATGCATAAACTGCTCTGACATTTTCAGACTCCTAGACCTAAAATACCAGGATATTCTCTTCCATCTGATGAGAACAAGAGACTGTTTCATGTCAAAATATGAGATTTACTCAATTTGCCTCATTGAATTAATGTCAGGATTTTATGTTAAAAGTTCAGGATGCTTATTAACTTTTGGGAGAAAACACAAAAGCTCTATTATGTACCTTTACTGTATTAAAAAACCCCAACCAATCTTTGATGTGTTCAGCATGCAACTTTTTGAAGTTTCAAATACTATAGCAGGCGAAGCGTGGAGCAAAGCACCTTTGCTTTGGTCCCCGAGACTATTGACCTGTGATCTCAAGCAATAAGCAACTAATAAAAGCAAAATTAAGATACTGGAACATGTTTTCTTATAAAATTAAGCTTTTCTTTGTTTTAGCAGTCTCAGAGTCTCAGCAGAGTCTGCATGCTAACAGAAATTAAACTGCTTTCAAAGGGAATAGCAAGCTATACAGTCAGAGTTTAAAACCCTCCACATTCATTAAAATGTATTTGAAGAAAGATAAATCTTCCTTGCATGTCAGACAGCCATCTTTTCTGCTTTATTTTAAAAGCTACTTTCCAGAGGTCTGAGAGTAAACAAGCATGCAACGACCCCTTTAACTGCACGATTTTTTAACTTTTTTCCCCTCTCTAATAAAAGAGTGTTTATGACTTCATACACAGGGCTGGAAAGAAAAAGATGTGACTAACAAAGATTAAAGGTATAAAATCCACAGGCTACATTTTAAAGTAACCCTGAGAAGCTTTATTTAATGTTGTATATGAAAATAAATTATTTCCCCTGTCTGTTTAAACCAAATATTGCAACCTCATTTTTTTCTTCTATTTTTGCAGTTAGATAATTTTATTACTTGGTATCAGCTTTTATCTGAACCTAGTGAAGGTTTGGCAGAGTCTAAATACAGTAACAACATATCCTGTATTAACTGAACATAAAGCATTAAAGGATAAATTTTAGAAACAATTTCAACTAGAAGATTAACCAGCTTTATGCAGAGAACATTGCAATCAACTGATCCTAATTTTCCGGTGTTAAATGGGGTGACTAACCACACTGATGGTGTGGCTATTTTCATAAACACAGATTATTTAGAAAGAATAGGGAAATCTTCAAGCATTGTAACTGTCACCTTTCATTGGTCTAACTAAGGCAAAAACAATTTATATCAGCAGAGTCACAGGGTTTTCTTTTCAACTTTCTTACCCACAAAATCATTAAGTGCCATCTCTATACGCTCCACAGTGAAGGAAGGACTACATAATCACTGTATTCATAACATATACGTTAGGAGTGCTGTATTTGTTTGGTTGAAAGGAGACATAAACCCCATTTTATATATTTGGTAATTATGGCAAGTGACTCTGCTCATTCTCTGTGTTCAGCCTTGTCTCCTAGTCAGGAGCAATGATGCTCTATACTCCCTTTGCTATGTGTGCCATGGAAGTCATCACCTATTTTAACACTGCTGTCAGCTCCAGATATCCCTCTCACCTCCCTTTTCATTCGTGGTTCCCACAGCTGTATCTCATGCTGAGACATCCTAATTCCACTCCTGACACCCTCTGACCTTCTAACCATGATTTTCATGCAAAACAAATATAGCCTACATGATCAGGAATTACGCATTTTCCTGCCTCATCTACAGAAACAAAAAAGCCTTTGGATGGAAATACCTACCCCTTTTTGATAGGCATCTTTCATTTGCTCTGAAAATAGGTAGCTTCCTAATGATTTTCTGATACACTTCAGAGCAGCAAAAATCACCATTAGCTTATTACAACATAAAACATATTTTTGGGGAGGGTATTCAGAGAACATTATCTGAGGATATCACCTAATTTCAATTCCTCCTCTTAGAGGCTTTCTACATGACCCCAGGACATTCTCTTAGGATAAAATTTCTGAGACGGATTTGTACATGAAGTCTTGATCTAGAAAAGGGCTTATGTGATTAAAATGGAACTTAGGGAGGTTTTAAGTACCTGTGACCAAGACTGAAATCCTGCCAATTCCAGCTCAACTACAGCTTAACCTCAGAAGCACTGAAGGAACATATGGGGCTGAATTTTTATTTTTTGTTAAAATGTTTTAGAGGTATAAGTTACTGCAAAACACATGAAGCCATCCTGAAACACACAATTGTCCTTCAGCAACGTATATGGAAAATAAATGCTAATGAAAGGCCCAGTGGTTTGACTACAGGAATGGGCTACCCCTTTCCTTCTCCCTCTGAGTTTGTAAGTGATAATATTAGTGATGTTCAATTAACAAGGCTGTGGCATTCAGATATTCCCAGGCCTAATTTCCCATTATTTTAGTAGGAGCTGACAGCCCATAAAATTCTGAGGTTTGTTCTTTGGATGCATAACCTGCTTTTGAAGATGTGACTTAAATATTTTGGCCATGTTCCTTGTGGTATCTCTGGATCTCAGTTTTTCATGGGTGAAAGGGGCTCAGAGGTACTTCCCTGCTAATTGAGCTGATATGCTAGGTGAGCATATTTAAAAACATGTAGCTCCTGGGTACTAATGGAAATCTATACGAGATTAGTTTCGGTTGAATTGTATTCAGTTAATTTTATGTTACATTAGAAGTAATTTTAAATGCAGAACAGCCCCAGGATGTGTTAGATGTTGTTAGGAATTAAAATTACGCAATGGGAAGTGCTGGAATTGCAATAAAACACATACCTTAATATTCTGGTCCTTCTCTGAAATTCTAAAGGAATTTGGACATTATTATTGCATTTTCTCTTAAGCTATTAAAATAGATTTGTCAAAAAAGTAGAGCAAACATGATATACATCAAAAAAAAGGCTCCTCAAGAGTTTTCCAACATCTGACAAGATAGTGCATTTTTTGTGCTATGTGACAGTTATTTGTGCAAAGTTATGTGCTGGTCACAAGGAATCATGCATATCATAGTTTTTAAGAAATTACCATATTTTGCAAAATGTCTCATTGCTGGTCTGCAGCATCTGCAGAAAGAATAGAAATCTAAATGTTGCACATATCTGCCTTATGTAAAGAGATACTGACCTCTGACACAAACAAGTTCTTAAAACAGAATATTTTTTTCTACTCCTGTGTACTCAAAGTTGGGTTTGTTTTGTTTTCTAGGTAGTTTTTTTTTACTAAGTAAGAAACTACTTTCATTATTTTATGCATAACTTCCTCCCTGTTTACTTGTCCAATCTAGTTTAAAATAACTCTTAACAAGGAAGTTTTGGGAACCATTT
Source organism: Phylloscopus whistleri (assembly GCA_017589585.1). NCBI lineage: Eukaryota > Metazoa > Chordata > Aves > Passeriformes > Phylloscopidae > Phylloscopus > Phylloscopus whistleri. Next base: position 1,729,715 of record JADMLD010000183.1, read on the forward strand.
TTCTTTGGAAATTGTTTCACAGTCTCATAGATATTTCTGCTTGAAACTTACTCCTGTTATTCTTTTCAAAAATGTAATTTGTTAAAATAATCACATTAGCTTTTAATCCTTGCAACCATTCCCTTCAAAGGCTTTTCAAGGTAACAAGCAGCAATTAAAGCAGCTCTCTCCCCTCCTCCCTCTGCAGCCACTCACAAATCTCATTCTTCATTTGCTGCCCAGGACTTCCAGCCCCAGGTGACCATAAATACCAGAAAACACTGTGAGAGTATCCTGAAGTTCAGCTTCAGGCCAGGCAGGTGAGGACACTGGTCAACTTAACTTGTCCCTGTGAGTTGTTAGGGCTGCAACCAAGAGCAGCTCTTTGTGAGCATGCTGCCATAAGCCTGGGGACATCTCCACCTGAGACTTCTTGCTGCCCTCACCCCAGCTTCTTTGCACACCTTCTGCAGAACTCCTGCTCCATGATCACGGAGGGAAAAGCAGCATTGTGTCGACAAGATGCAATCCTTTGCAGAGCCAGTCACTCAGATTACATCACTGCTGTGCTAAACCCTGCTTCAACTTAAATATTCTTGCCTAATTTTTGCTCACTTAAGCAACTCCTGCCTGCATGTTCTCCTGTTTAGCAAAAGCCACTCTCAGCTGGCAGCCCTGGCTCTGTATCTGGGAGACTTTTTGGCTTGCTGTGTATACTGAGTTGGATGTTTGGTTTGCAGGGTTTTCCATATCTGAGCTCAGCTGTGTGGTTTGTTTAGTTCTTGGAGACTGGGGTTGGCCATCTGAATTCCTAGGTCTTGTGTGTCTGGAGCCAACCAGTTTGGTTTTACAAAAATATTCTCTGGTATGACAGGCTCTTGAATAGCAATCAGTGTTCAGCAGCAATGACAGACAGCAGTATCCACAGGAACTGGGTAATCTATGGAGACTCAAGTAATTGGCATGCTAATGGTAAAAAAAAATTAACTCATTCTAGGAAGATGAATGGCATGGACTCATGAATGGTGCTTTTTTTCAAAAAGGTTGTGAAATCGATATTTTCAAAAAGGTTGTCAATATTGATAATTGGCCCTTAGAATATTAGCATAATGGAAATATTAGCAATAGCTGTATTCCACAGAGAAGAAAACAATCTGTCACAAGGAAACATAATGGTAAACTGGTTACAGTATAATAAAAACAACATACACTTAAAGCCTAAAGGCTTATTTGTTTGTTACAATTACTACTAAACCTCTTACTGTATAATTGCTAATGACTTAATCAAGTGTTTGAATTTCAAGTCCTCTCCCTGCCAGCCAATTAAGACCTTTGAAAACTGGAAGTTCTTTGGGGCGGGCAACTATATCTGAGAAAGGGCATGTGTACCACATTGCACTAGCCCTCCCAAAATTCTGGTCTGAGGGTATCTCAGTAATGTGAACAGCCATGAGGACCAGGATTAGACCTCTCAGGCACTTGAGAGGAAGAAAAATGTCTCATTTTCTAAGGGACGCCACCCACAGTGTGTAACATCTTTCTGTAACCTATATAGCAAGGCATGACATTTATACCACATCATCTTTCCTTTATTGGTCATAGCATAACTTCTATTTTTTTAAGCTATTTATCATAATATATGAGTATTATCTAACTGTCTGAAATGACCTAGTTCTGAAATGACAGGATTTTCCACACCTTGCCAGCAGGAAGACATCAATAAAAACAAGCAGTTGGATTAATTTTTATGTTGTTTTCTCTAAGCTAACACTGATAAAAAAGGTCTCCACTAGTTCCTCTTTCCAGCTTTCTATAGGAAAGGAGATGCTGGTTTCTTCAGGAGCTCTGCTTGCTTTACCAGAAGAACCCTCTGTTACAGATAAATCAGTATGTATAAATACAAACCACATTTGAGAAAGTTACTCCCAAAATGCTGATGTCTGACAGCCATGCAGGCAGTGGGACCAAAGATGTATAGCACTGCCGTTTTTCACAGAGGGAACAAAGGGACATGCTAAGTTACTACATTTCCTCTTTGTTGATATTGGACACTTGTTCTGGACAAAGTGATCCAGAGGAAGATAAATAAAAAGACTTTGATTTTTCAAAATAGTGACTTTGAATTGGCCGGAAAAGAAAAATAAAGAAAGCCAGTACCATATTACCACATGCCAGGAGACAGTGGTAAGTTTTTATTTTTATAGCACATTCTGGAAAACATCAGGGAAGGAAAAAAAATATCACAGAATCACATAATTATAATTCTCTATATTAGGAATTAAAATGCATTTTCATATCACTTCTCTTATGTTACTCTTTAGGAGCTTTTGCAAATTTTAGATAATTAACAATATTAACAATTAAAGAGACTAATAAAAAAGGAAATATAAAATATGTCTGCATTTCAATGGGAGGAAAATATCAAAGTAAATCTGTCTCAGTTTCTGAGCTTACACCTTCAAAAGTGACCTTTGATGTTTCTGTTGGCTGGTAGTGGGCCTCTGGATGCATGGGAAGCTCTCTCTGTGTCTGATTGCAGGACTGGGACTTCATGTGGTGGGTCTTTGAATGTTCACCACTTTACACAGAAAAGGCTCTGGTCTGCTGGTTACCACAGTGTAACCAATGCAAGCCTAGAAAAAGGAAAAATGGAAGAACTGCATAATTTTCATCCTCATGTCCAAAATAGTAAACCCATTAAGATGACAGCTATATAATATACCTTTTGTTAGTTTCCAGTGAAAGTGGCTTCTGTGCTTTTGTGGAAAGCTTCATTCTTTCTTTTGAAGTTTATAAAAAGCTCTGTCATTTCTACATAGAGATCAGATCCTGAACGACCTCTGCGACCTCAGTGCACTACATACATGGGTTCTTCTGGCCACAGTGGAGACTACTTTGCCACTGCCTTCAATATTTGATGCTGTAAAAAAAAAAAAAAAAAAAAAAAAAATTGTCTGGGTCTGGCTAGCTGGACCAGGCTGTAAAATCAGTCTGACATTTCACAGAGCTGAGCAGCTTTGAAAACTGAGTGCTCCTTATAAACAGAAAAAAGAAGCTGAGGCTTCTTGAGGCCAGGGAGGCAATGAGCCAAACTGAGGCTGCACAGACATATGGCTACAGGTGATCATCTGGTGTGATGATAGAAGGGCCAAAGTGTGCCTGAAAAGGGCATATCACAACAGTTCCTCATTACTGACCACAGTTATTAGCCACTTATTTATAATTTCATGGAATTAAGTCTCTTTTACATCACTGTAAAGATTATTCTTAGACAGTAGAGACTTCCCTGCAAACAAGGAGGCTCTGACATCAGAAGAAATACAACCATATTTTCCAGTGCTGAGGCCATAGCAGCACAACATCCCTCTCTCATCACCATGGTCAAACCCAACATAGATTGAATAAAGACAGTGACCAAAGGGCCAGACACTCCACAGGAATTATTTTGGAGTGATTTGCAAAGACAAAGAAAACAACAAGCAGATGTCTAGGTTTTTGTTCTGTTTTGTTTTGTTTTGGGTTTTTTGGTGGGATTTATTTTGTTGTGGGTTGGTTTTGGTTTTTTGTTTGTTTGTTTGTTTTTTGCAAGGTCAAAATTTTATTTTTTAAACTAAATTTGTAATTTTGCCTTCTATAGAAACAAATAAATACATCTTTTAAACCCTACTGATGGATTATAACACATTTAACACAGCCAATCTCTTCTAATATAAGATGAATAAATGGTAACACCAATAACAAAGAATGGCTGAAGTCCTAGACTGGAGTATCCAAATGCTAGAAACCCATGGGCTTTAGGAAAAAAAGTGGAACCAAAGAGAACAGAAAGTTAAAAAAGTTCTTTGAAGTAATAACAAATGTTTGTAAGCAAACTCAAAACTAAAGAGCTAAGTATCTGATGAACAAAGCATTCAAAAAAAGGGGATAATGATGAAGCAGTATAAAAAGGAAGCTTCTTATTTCAGGATATATGCACAGCAATAGAGTCTTTCCATCTCAGGCAATATACCATTCTTATTACTCAAAAGTAGTCATTCTTTCAAAGCACAATAAAAATTACTCAGAGAACACAATTCTAAGTTACAAAACCCCTAAAACTTTGAAAGAAAAAAACATCGAAGTTATCTTTTCTTGGCTCCAGCAGCATTTTCTAAAATTCAAACACAATTTGTGGACTCAATATAGTTTTATTCTAGTAAATGCAATAGAATGGGATTCTTAGTATTCATAACAAAAAATAATAATCTGTTTGGTCTTGAGTACCTTAATGCAGAAGCATTTTGTAGTGGTGTCTTCAAAAATGTAATTATGCGCAGTGGAAAAGGGCATCTCTTTTTGTAGTTTTAGACTTATTGCCTTTCAATTTCTTTGAAAGTCAGTCTGCTCTTGAATTTTTGAGAGAGCCAAGACTATTAAGCTCATATTTTTTTTCTGGAGCAATCCTTTTCTTGCAACAAAATTCCATCTTCTTCATGAAGCAAATAGCTTCAGTTGTTTCCAGTGTCCCCTCAGATTCTTTTGCTTTCTGCCCTTCAGTCTTTTACCTTTTACTTGCTTTTGCTTGATCAATGTTTTGAGATTAACTTGATGGAAATCAAATATGATATCCACCCTCAGATACCCACTAAATGCAACTGTGTCAGAAATGCCATTGTTGTTTACTGCTATATTTCCATTACATAAGGACTATTAGCTGCTTTTACTCTTAATAACATACCATGCTGTTTGCTCCTGCTTTCTGTTTTCTCCCTGGTGACTGATATGTATAGTAGGATACCAAGAGCAGTCTAAAGACTGTGTGAGTAGTATGAGCTAAAAGGAGCAGGTACCCTTTCACGATTTTGTGCTTTTCTTTTAAGCTGACAAAGTGTGTGAGCCTGTACAGAGAGAGTGGAAGTACCAGCACTTTGAAATACATTCCTCCTGCTTATGCTCACTACTTTGTCCTGCAGACACTAAGAGTCAAGTACATAAACTTCTGTAGGGATTTCCTCACCATTCCCTGTATGCACAAATTATTATCAGTTTCCAAGGCAGAATGTTGTCATTTTTATCACCTGAATCCATTCTAGCTGGACTAGAGAGAACAGCAAGAAACTGAGCAGGGTGAAAATGGATTAAATACCCTTTGCTATCTTCACATTCTAGGATTTACAGGAGACAGATTTTAGACAAGCAGACATAATCCTATGTATGAATGTGGATTTGCCTAAGCAAAAGTCACAGCAAATAATCAGAGATATGCTAGAGTTCATGGTTATTCAAATGAGGAGACAGCTTTTATAAATTGCTTCCTGAATCAGCTGTGACTATGGGGGAATGACTACAGATGTAAATGAAGAAGAGGAGACCTCTGTAACTGCATTCTGTAGGCAGTGGTCAACTACTATAACCACCAGAACAAACAATGTGGGCAAATATCAGCCTTACCCAAAACTGTAGACTACACAGAGTTTGGATCAATGGATCATTTTTTCTTAAGGGTCTTCACTCCAGCAAATAATGCTGTTGACCTCAGAAGGATTTTCACTCATGTGATTCAAGGCCATTAGATCTACTCTGGAGAACGTGATTAGTTTCTCTAAGTCTTGCTCTGGGTTTCTTTAGTTGAAATCTGAATTCTAAGCCGTGGCTTATGCTATCATACACCCCTTGGCAGAAATTGTGTGCCTGGGGCCTTAAGGAAAATACACATCACAAAACTGTCCCAATGAGTAAACATGTTTGTGACCTGAATCTACTTTTGCTTTCTTAAGGCCAGTTTGAGAGAGCTGCAAAACCTCAGACTCCCCTGGTTCATTCATTGCAATTGTTGCTCATAGTTGTGGTTGTTTTCCTTCAGACACTCGTTCTCCTTTTCCTGCTTTGTGGCCTGTTTTGCACAGTTCACTTGCTCAGGCAATGGAAATAACTTCCCTTGGAAAACAACACTGAAGATCTGCAGCTTAAAAATGTCATAGCAGTGAAGAAAGGATTGCAAAAAATATTAAGAAGAAAATGACAAGTTTTCAGGAACATTCTTCGGTTTGAAAATTGCTCCTTTACAAAATGGGAAATGTTTATCTTATTGAAGATAAACTGAATTTTTCAGATCTACCAATACATCTCTGTAATGGAAGACTACTTTTTGTATTTGCTTTGCTTCAATGAGAAACAGGATTTACAGTTAATGATGACTTTTGAGCAAAACTAGAGCATTATTTTGGCTTGTTTCTTGAGAAGTAGTGAACATTAAGAATTTAGAATTAATTAATCCATAATTTAAAAGGCAAACCTTTCAGTTCAGCCTTTGGTTTATTCTTAGCCTAACTCTGTTCTTCAACAGCCTTTAACCATTTTTTTATTGTGCATCTATTAAAACTGTTTTCCCTCAACTTCCAACTAACCCAGCATGACTACTGCAGCCTGAAGTCAGAATTTCTTCCAGGCATCAGATGAAAGCAATCATATGTATGTAACTTCCACTCCGAAGGTCTGTAAGAATACACTGCAGCACATTAAAACTCCACTTTCCACTACAAATGAATGGTGCATATAGTTAATGTAATCTATTATTTTTTACTTACTCAGCAAAAGAGCTGTGCAAACCTAAAGGTAGGATCTGTGATCTTTATTAACACTAACTTCCAAATTCAGGAGTGCACCACACTCTTTCATAAAACATTATGTTTAAGGGTACTGATCATCATGAGGCTTGAAATCCTTGAGAAAATTACAAAGAAACAATGTATTTCTACAGAACACTGCCAAACCTTGAGTGTTGAAATAATATTTGTAATTTGTAAGATTTTCTTTTTAAAGGTGAGAATCCTAATTTTACATCAAAAGTTGTATTCAAGCAAATGACTTTATTTTCTCCAGTAGTGTAGAATTGATATTTCTTTTGCATTTGCAAATATAAATTTGTAACCCATTTTCACACTACAGCTGCAATTAGCTCCAAATTAAAGAATAGTTATAGGAATAACATTGGGTACTAGCTGAAGCAAAAGACAACAAAGAAATCAGTGGTTTGCATAAATCCCATTTCTAGTTGGAATGCTTTCTACTGTTACACGATTATTTCTACAACAGTGTCAAAAAGCATATTCCTCCAGAAACTTTAGTTCTGTCTTGCCAAAGTAAATATTCTTAATCTATTGTAATTTTCTGTCATTCTCTAAGGACTAACATACCTCTGTTTGAGGCTTTACAGTGTCTGATCAATGATTGTTTCAAGGAATGTCAAGACTTTCTATATACATTCTGTGCAGTCATTTACCTTTCTAGAAGATTGAACATACAAAGTATTTTAATTCTGACATAAAATAGTGCATTTAATCGGAATTATTTTTTCTAACCTGCTCTTTTCTTCAAAGCAAGTGGAATCTCTTATCTAGTACTTCAACAGAACAAGCAATTACATTTGTTTCTCTGCTGTTCCACTATTTCTAATTGGACCTAGTTACATTCTATGTCTCAAAAAAGAAAAGAATGCAATAAAGAAAAAAATGACATAACACAAATAATTTATTCATCATACAATTGGAGAAAAAATAGCTTTTTCAGCATTTTCTATTTTAAGATTTTTCAATTGCCTACAGATTAACCCATCACACTGGGCCATAATATTCCACAGAGCTGGCTGGCTCACAGTAACTTTTTTTGAAAGTCTGAGCAAAACTGATTCAGTCATTCTGGAGAACAAGATGCAAAGAATGTCTTTTCAATGCTAAACATCTATTCAGATAGTTAGCTGTGGCATTCACTGTATTCTAGAACAGATGGATGAAAACTAATAGCTAATACTTGTATTAGGGCTGTGGTTTTTTATTACTGCATGTCATGAAAATAAACTAATTTGGACAAGATGAAAACTGGAATATTTGGAAAAGTCTGCAGGTTCGCAGTAATGGTTTGCTCAGGGCTGGTACTGAAATTCTTTAAATATTTGTTCTACATTGAGTCAGCAGCTGAAGGATGTTGGGTCCCCACATTTCCATAGAAAGGCTACTCTTTGATGTTGTTGAATAATGCAACACTTCAGATCCAAATTACAATTAGGGAATTTTTTTCTGCTTCACTGCACAAGAGAGGATAAAATGGCTCAATTAAGGCACAAGAGAAACAAGTCAGAACTGATGTGCTGGGTTCCAGAAGCAGAGTTTGAGGTAAGAAAACTGAGGCAGAGGAAGAGGAAACATTGAAAAGTCTTAGACAGAATGGCAAAGGACTTCAAGCACTGGGCTAGGAAAGGAAAACTGGTGAAGAAGGATGAGGTTGCAAGTACCCAGATTAGAAAAAAGTCAGACTGAGCAAGGCTGCTCAGTGGCAGAAAGAATGAAAGGGGGACCATGAAGAGAAAGGAAATCGGCCAGATAAGGAGGTTTATGAGGAGTAGCTGTTGGGGAAAGACCTGGATATTTTCTGCACCACAGCATAATGAGTTAGGAATAAATAAAATCAGCAAACATCAAGCAACTGAGAGGCACCAGGACTTCTGCAGATATTTCTGATGCTTACAATGTCTGTCATGTACCCCACTGCAAGCCACACTGTGTGAAAATTTAGTCAGTTTCCAAAGTCCCTGCTGGATCAAGTCCCCTGCGGAATGCCAGTTCCTGGCCCTGAGACTTGCAGAACCACACATGGTGGCTTCTCTAGGGTTGTAGTACCTCCTGACTCTATTGAGGGGAAAAGAAAACAACCAAAAGACAGCTTTGGAATAATATTCCCAACTGTTTCACCATCTTTTCATGCATCTGACACAGAGAAGTTAGGATTTCTTTCCAGGTGTCACAGGTTACAAAAAACACCTGACTAGGCATTTCAGGATCACTTACAAAAGCTGGATGCAGGTTAGTTAAGCAAAGAGAACCTGAGGTACTGACCTCTGAAAAGTTGGCAGGAGCTTTTGGAATCACCTTCTGATATGCAGCAAGTAGTTGACGAGTAATGATTAACAGATTCCATATATCAACTTTAGACCATGTAGCTGTGGTCAGAATAAATGGTTCATGTTAATGATTTACACAAGCATTTCAAACTCCTTGGCACCAAAGTGAGTATCTTTGATTTTAGTAACAAGAATATAAAAGATCTGCCTGAAAGGAATCTGAAAGCTCAGCTATTGTGATACTTGACCTAAGCATCTAAAGTTCCTCCCTGAAACAGAAAGTGGTATCTTAGATGCTTAGGCTGAGCTTGTTTCTACATAATCACTCATGGAATGATTTCCTTCCTCCAGAGAAAAAGCTCTGACTGGGACTAATAAGACCCTCAAAAGGTATGATTCTCTATTCTCTAAGTTTCACTTAAAATGTGTCAACGCAGTTAGGTAGACACTTCCACAAAAACTAATCAGAACTCATCTCCTCAGCTCTTGTCCAAAAATGCACTTAACAGGCTCTGCAACAGGCACTGCAGGTCAGCAAACTCAGACCTTCCGGAATTAAGAGGAAACATGCTCTGGAGCTGAAAGTAATTTCTACTCATGTCCAAGTTTTGCAGGATATGGATATCAAGAACAACAAGGAAATACAGAGAAGGCTATGAGTTTGCTTAGCTTTTAAGAGCAAATAAACCAAGAACAAAATCTCCACTATATACCCAGGGACATATTTGGGAACCAACACAAGATTGATAGAGTGGGAAGTAAGCATTGCATTTTGCAATCTCCCAGAGTCAAGAAGTCTGACAGATGTGTCTCACCCACTATAAGAGTTGCTGCTGCAAAATGCTATTCTATATCAATTTCCAAAAAATATAACAATACTAATGGGCTCCTTTAGGCATCTCTTAAAGACACAATTCCCCCAATAAGCCATAATATTATGTAGTCACCTCTTCTGAAGTTCTAAATGCTTTTTAGAATTAACTTCTATGTGGATATCATAAAACCCAGTTTCAAAGAGGCAAAAGGAAATGAGGATTCTCACTAAAAAAAAAGTGCCAGTCCCTAATGGAAGAACAACCAACCTGCACATCTTCAATGCTAGTTATCAATTAGCATCTGATTTGTGGCTGAGGATTCAAGAAGGGTAATCAAATCTTGGGAGCAAAAGGTGCATGTATTCTCTCAATAAATACACCCTACTTATTTGAGTTATCTGGCTGAATCTAGTAATGAGTCTCACAGTGATTGCATATGCTCTGCACTGACAGGGATATACTAGAAAAAGAGGAAAGCACACAGGCCTTGAGTGGTTTTTATGACTATTTCTCTGATGTTCCTGGAGAAGGCTAAGGTAATGGATTTCCTTACCAGGTGATGAACATTTCAATGATGTGCACCTCAAGTCACTCGGTATTAATATAAACAAGAAAGCAGTACATGACAAAGTGGTTCTCCTCACCACAGCAGAGATGAACATTTTTTTCCCTTTGTAAATTTTCCTTTCTCTCCCTGGAAAAGGCCACTTTGCTGACTCACGTGTGATTAGCGCTGTTGCTGTAGTAGAAGCAGTAGAAAAGCAGAAAAAAGATGAATCCTTTTCTGCCTCATACACTTCTATCCACCCACAAAATCTAATAGAGGATAAATCATAATCCCAGATGGGAATTTTCCTACTGATTTCAGCAAACATAGGAGGGGATTTTCTGTACTGTTGTTTAAATCTTGCTAACTACAGAAATAGTGGACTAAACAACTAGAACATCCGTCTCAGTTAAACTTTTAGGAACTTACTTGAAAGCCCTGAAAATCACCTTCTGATGTGTAAATCGTGGACATCTGGCTAGAAAAACTCTGAGACACAAAAACACAAAAGCTGCACAACTCGTTTTTACTGAGTCACCACTGATCATACAACTCATCCTGAGAAATACCTTGCCTACTTCATAAAACCCCAGATCCCAATGGTTTCTTCCCACCTCACCAAGGCTGGTTCCAACCAAACTGAAAACAACATCAAACAAAATGAAAAGAGAAAAGAGGAGACAAACAGCCTACCAAGCAAGTAGCTATGTGAGCAGAGCAACCTAGACCTCCTGTGGGTTCCTGTGGAGCTTAAAGAGATAAGTAGCTGGGCTGATGTCTTCCCCTGTAGTTAGGCTTTCCTAGTGCCTCTTTAGATAGGGGTTCTTTGAAATCAAGAGATGAACCTACAGTGCAGTCAGTTCTTCAGTGGAAGCAATAAGAAGCCTTTATCCTTTATCAGGCTGCTGTTTTTTTACAAAATGTGGAGGAATATAATTCCTCTGCGAGTGCTACTTTTTTCTCAGGCCTGGTTGAAACTGGATGCCAGCTGACTTTTGACCAGATACATACAAAAGCAGTGTGACCTGCATTTCTTGGTAATGAAATTAAAAACAAGTACTCCAAATAATTAGAAGTTACCATCTTCCCTAGGTAAACACACTTGCTATCAGTGGTTCCAATCTTGTAAGTAATTAAAAACCTTTTGAACTTTTGCCTCAATCCATCTCATTTTAACAAAACAAATACCAAAAGCTGGCATACACTGATAACAGAGAGCCGTAAATACCGAGGTAGATGATAGTCTTTGACTTTATGCAAAGCACTGAAACTAACAGAAAAGCTTCACTTGGTTCTAAAGGACTTTGAGCCAGATCATCTTTCCTCAGCTTGTGGAAAAAGACTAGCTCACAGTGGGTTCTTTGGAAATGTGTATTAATACTTAATAAATGTTTTATCTCCATGTAAAATAAAAAAATATGGGTTTTCGCTGGAGAATGAAAGAAAACATTGAGGTCCAAGATGACCAAACGTTTCTATTTTCAAACATGTAAGTTTGTTGAAGCTAAGAGAAACTCAGTGCTTTGTACAAAACTCTGCAGAGGTTCAATAGTTTCTGTGAAGTCTTGGCTAATCAAAATCCAGCTGTCCTCTTGCACATAATGCAAGTTCAGCATTTGTACGTACACTTTAAAGACCTTCAAACGTTGGTAAATGATGCCTAGTCTATTCTGTGAGTAAACTCTCTTTGAAGTAGTGTGTCTATTCAATGGATTTAGTAACAGATTTCAATCTATCTTGTTAGGGATAATACTTCATATTCTAAGTATTTTGGTGACTGAGGTTAACTTCATATATAGCAAATTAATATAATGTATTAAAAATCTGATCTACTTATGCTTTTTATTTTGCAGTGATTGACACATTTATTATAATTTTTCCCTCTTCATAAATACTTCAGTATTGAGATGATCTAATACCTCTTTTGGTATTTTAACTTGGAGTTGCAATTTATTTTAGGTAATAAATAACATTGCAGAAAAAATAAGGTAATTTACCTCTTGATAAACCTCCATCTTGTTAGCTTCCATCTGTGGATAATGGCTAGTGAGTGTGCAATGTGTCTGGTACTGCTTGGATTTGGTGTATGGTGAAATAATTCTGATGGTATTGTTAGGAGCTGTCATCTGCACTTATGCAAATTTTTACTGGTCCAGAATAACAATGATTTAATGCAGCAGAACAGTTCAGCACTTGACATGCAAACACAACTGTTACTGGGCTTTATTTTTTTATCCCACTTCAAAAAAAAAACCACCCAGAAAAATATAGATAACCCCTATATCTGTAATATAATTTACATTCAGTACTTAGCTTATAAAATGTGATACTATTAGTACATGGTATGATAAATATTCTAAGCATACACAACTTGTGCTAGGTGATAAAATATTCTGAGCATGTCCTAAAATGATTCTCTCATCAGAGATGGCTTGTTACCTCCACCATCAGCAGATACTGATAATTAATCAACTGAAATGAATCTTTACAGAATAAACAAATCTGTTATACATGAAGGATGATTATGTTCTTTTGGCTGTGAAGATTTTTCATAACTTATTCATGCCAATGATGTGCCTGAGTTATAAAGTATTTTTCACTTATGAAATAAATATAGCATCTTTCGTTTGTCCTGTATCCCCTCTATCTTTTGGGCTTTGCCAATGTAAATCAGCACAAACCTACCACCTACGCTGATTTACACCAACAGAAGAATTAACCCCCTACTCATCAGCAGCAGCAATGTTTCTTTAGTTATTTCAGTTGCATTTCCAAACCATAGCTTTGGTAAAGCGTTTTCAGTTGTTTCATTTTTACAGCAATGCCTGTGTAAATGCCATTATCAGCTGTAAGACAGAATCATAGCTGTCTCCTTCCAACTTTGTGAATTCCACTTTCTTGGTAGACGTAATATGCACACTGGGAGATAGTGTTGCATTTTGAGATGGGAAAGCTGTGAAAATATACTACCATTTGTATGGATTTTATAATAAATTATTCATACTTCAACATGCTGCCTTTATATTCACTTTTCTTTGAACTGTTTAAATGACCAGTTTGCTTTTTCGTCGGCAGAAACACTGATAGACAATGAATTCTGGACAGGCATGTAAAAGTAATTGAAAATCTTGTTTTAAGAAAGGGAATAAGGTCCAGTTTGGCTGACCTTCTCAAAAATCACAAATAAACAACAGGGTTTAAATAAGAATATGTGTGACTTAAAAGTACAACAGCAAAAAAAAAAAAAAAAAGAAATATTGACAACCATTAGACAATGTTATAAAATAACCAGGAAAACAGCAAATATATTTGATGAAATCGTGATCTGCAGTGAATATCCTTCAAACAGAAGAATTGTGAATGATTCATTCAAAGTGAGTCATATTTATTAGAGAAATTCTCAGGGTTAGGCCTACTGTGCAAGTACAAATTCTTGGCAAAGAGTCACTAAAACTGATGTGCTAACTCACATCAGCCAAACATCCTTTATTAAGAACAAAAAAAAACCAAAAAACAAACAAACCAAAAAAAAACCAGAGAAAGAACAAAAAATCCACACCAAACCCTTGACCTAAGGAAGGGGATACTACTGTGTGCCCTTTTCCTTAAGACTTCACTAAAGGAGAGAGGTCAATAAAGAGTTTTAAGAAATAAGATCTGCTCAGGAAAACCTTGTGCTCATTTCTTTTTAACATCCAGCTCTTTTCCACTAGGATTGAGGCTCTTTTTTTTTTTTTTTTTGACTATCAGCTCTACTTCAACAGTGGACTTTGAAAACAAGTGGATTATGCGGCTGTCCTAGGGTGACGTTACGATGTACCCCAATCGTCTGTTGGGTTTATGCTGGATATTACACTCTGTACCTTTAATTTGGATCTGAGAGTAAAAATGGGGGGAGAAGTGCACAGTTTGTTTTCAGAAACCTCTCACCCTGTAGTTGGTGCCAGTTTTGTGGTAAGTCAGCACACAGAAAAATATCCATGTTGCTGAACATACAAAATAACACAGAAGGAACCATCTGGAAGATAGTTTCTATGTTGTGAGGCAGAGATAAGGTATACTGAGGAAAACAGCTCAGTAATTTGAATAGCAGCATGGATCTTGAGGGCCTTGGGTCAGCCTTTGCTTTATCTCAGCCTTTCACCAAGATAGTTAGTAAACCAGATCTGTCCAGTCTGATTTTTCCAGATCCAGTCCTCTCCAGACCTCCAGATGCTCTCAGACCTTTCTAGATCCAAGAAGATATTTATTTGTCTTTAATCTACATACTGCAATGCCTACATTTTAGGCATCTGTCTGCCCATACAAAATCCAGAACATTGTAAGAGAAATCATAGAAACAAGTAATCAAAGTAGTAATAGAAAAAGTAATGAACAAGATCCAAAACAGCCAGCACACTGAGCTCTGTCTTACACTGTCAATAGGTAAATGTTAAACCTTTATCAGTCGTTTAGCAAGCCTAAAAATCATGAGCCCCAGGCTGTTGGTCTCTCCAGGGTAATCGTTAATAAATAAGCTCAGCAAAGATTGTATGTGTCTGTTGAGATACGTTGCCCTGCTATACAATACCCCCATAGCTAAAACGCCCAGCAGTGAATCAGCTCTTGTTCTCTCTTCTACATGAAAACTATCAAAGCCTAGTTTTTCACCTCAAGGACGGTATCCAGATACTTGGTTGTGGCATCTTCTGGAAACAAGCTGCAGCTCTTCCTGCAAAACCCATCCCTATGTGTAATACAAACAAATTCAAGATGCCCTCTCAGAAGAGAGCACAAGGAGCTAACTCTAGGCTGTTTCTCATTTCTCGAAATCACCGTGTGCTCTGTTTTGTATTACATGCAAAACACAAAAAAACCCCATTGGCTGGAGACACACAATGTCCTGACTTCTCTAAATAGTACTTGTATGCTTTGTAATGAAAACTGACTCACAATTTCACTCTCATTGCATTCCACAATATAGAGAGTCATGTTTCTCTCCAGTCCAGTTGATCTTGGATTCTCCTTTTCACAATGACATGTCTTCACTAGAAAGAATGAAAAATGTTCCTCCTCTCTTCCCCAGAGCAGTCTAAGGCTTTGTGGTTAAAACATACTGAAATCAGTATGACACATGGGCTTGAACCTAACCTCTGTCAACAGTGGACTTTGAAAACAAGTGGATTATGCGGCTGTCCTAGGGTGACGTTACGATGTACCCCAATCGTCTGTTTGGTTTATGCTGGATATTACACTCTGTACCTTTAATTTGGATCTGAGAGTAAAAATGGGGGGAGAAGTGCACAGTTTGTTTTCAGAAACCTCTCTCCCTGTCGGACTGGCCTTGAAGAGTGGGAGTCACCAACACACAGACATGAGATGGAGAGGTTTTTTTTTCCTTTGCTCTCACTTTCGCTTTGCTTTGTAGTTAGTTAGCGTAGCTTAGTTGAGGCTGAGAAGCTTCGGATTTCTTTATTTTTTTTTTAAGAAACTGCGCTCTTCTCCCCCTGTTTTTCCTCTCAGACGTTACGATGTATCCAGCATAAACCCAACAGACGATTGGGGATACATCGTAACGTCACCCTAGGACATTGGCCCAGGAGAGTGCTGTAGTCCACTGCAGTGATTGCTTGTCATCTAAAACGTGAACATCATTAGCCTTCACTGCCTTTTCTATGAAAATAAGGAACTTGGGCCTGCACATGCATGTTGCTCATGATCAGAGAGACCTGTGAGGCCAAACCCAGGTTTTCCTGCAAGCAAGGCAGTGACCTTCCAGTCTTGTCAGCACCAAGGCAGTGCTGAAGACAAGGTCAGATCTTGAGGTGCCAGGAGCTCCTGAAGGATGGCAAAAGAAGCAGATTTAGACTAGATAAAGAAAAGGACATATTTTGAAACACTGGAACAGGTTGCCCAGAGAGGTGGTAGATGTCCCATCCCTGGAAATATTCAAGACCAGGTTGGAAATCTACCCGTCCAATCTGTTCTTGAATAAACTGAGTAAATTGGTCTGGTTGAAGATATTCCTGTTCATTGAAAAGGGGACTGGATGGCCTTTAGAGATCCCTTCCAAAGCAAACCACTCCACGATTCCATGATTCTAGGTGTTAAAAGGTGCTGTTGCATTTAGGGAGTGGTTGAATAAGGCTTTCCAGGATCATCCTTTTTCACTCACTTCTCTTAATTTCACCGCTAGTGTACTTGAAACATAGACAGGTTTTTGACTTATGTTTTTCCTTGGCAGTTAGCTCAAGACCATGTGTCAGTATAACATGAGAATTCTAGTAATTTTCTTAGCAATCTTAAATTGAAAAAAATCCCATTGAAGCCTGTTCTCACAAAAACAAAGCTCAATAGGACTGACTTTCAGGCTCACATCTAAATATCCTGACTTATGAATATACACAGAATGTAGCATTTGTATTCTAAGACAATTGTTATGCTATTTTCTCTATGTATTTTTTCTCTTTTTAGTGGTATCATTAAAATAATCGAAGATTGTTTTCTGTTGTTTATAAATGGACTGCTATTATCTATTCATTTATGACAAGGTGACAGTATTTACTTATCTAGTTTGCAGATAAGCACTACATAGTCTGGTTTTTGTGTTTATTTGAAAAAGTGGGGTTGGAGGAAGGCTCCAAGTCTGCTTTGATCTAACTGCTATTTTCTAGGTCGGGGAGATGCAGCAAGAAGAGAAAGGCTGTGCTGTCTCACGAAACAGCTGAGCACATGCAATGGGCACACAAATGTGGGGCAAGTAGAAAAGGAAGAGAATACAGCAAGCAGGAAGTTTTTACAAGAAGCTGAGACTGGGAGACTGCTGAGAAGGGGTATATCTGCTGCTGGGTCTCACAAGTGATGGAAAGAACTTCCAAGGGGCACAGGGGAGACTATCATTTGCGCAAACACAGGAAGCAGTTAACTCGTTGGACTGAAAACATAAAAAGAGATATTCTTCACACACTTACAGTGGGCAAGTACAGATATGTTTATGAATCCTCCTCTACCGTGAAGAAGCAGTTAGGAATCCTTATTCCTCTACCATCTCTCTCTAGGACAACTAATAGCAATTAAAGAGTTCATTGTTTTTGGTTTATAATGTAGTAGGTGTCTCTGAAATCCTTTGCCTTTTCAGCATCTTTACAAAACTCAGTTTAAGGGAAAGTGCTGAAATATCTACCTCAAAGCTATGACTAACTTCATACATCATTATTAACTTGAAAACTTGCCCTGCAGCTTTTCTTGTAAGCAACCTTTTAGTTACACGCACGTGGCAAGCTCCCTGCTTCCACTTCCAACCCCAGTCTACCCAAAAATCCCCCCAGAAGCCCCGGGACGAGCCAGAGCGGGCACTGGCAGGCTGGCGATTGCCCCGGAGCAGCCACAGGCCCGCAGCCCCAAACATACACTGCCGAACATGCCCGGGCAGGCTGTCCCAGGCAGTCTGCGAACCGCCTGCGAGGCTGAGCCTGCCACACTTGTGGTCACCTTGGGTACAGCCCTGGACTGCAGCGGGGCTGCTTGTGTGTCACGTTCATGCCGACTTAGAAACTAACACAGCATTGACAAAATTTGGTTGAAGGCACAGTTCGTTCTTGGGACATCCCACAATGATGGCTGGGGATGCTGCAACTGGATGAAACATCCCTCAGCAGCCTGTCTTGAGGGGAAGAAAACAGCACTGGGCAGGACAGCAGGGTTTGGTGTGAAGGTGTTGGTGTCCTTCTGCTGCTCTCCTCGGTGTCCCCAAACACGGCGGGGGCATTCCCCGGGGTCAGCAGCGCGAGTCACCCACTGGTGACGCGGTCACAGTCTCCAGCGGGCGGAGAGGCTGCAGGGCTCCCCCGAGCTCGGAGTCCCCGTGTGCCCGCTGGACCTCCAGCCGTAGCCGTGGAGGAACCAGGTGGGCAACTGGGCCCTTCACGGGGATGAGGCGGTGCTCGCCCCGCAGCGCCGGCGTTCCGCGGTGCTCGAGGCCGCATCTCCCGCCGGCTCGCCCGGCGCCCAGCGCGGAGCCCGCGGGGCCGGTCCGGACCGTGCCGGGCGATCACGGGGCCGCGGCGGGGCCGGGCGGGGGCGGCGCCCCGTCCTTGCCTGTGAGAGCGAGCGGTGACGGCCGGCGCTGGCGGGCTGGTGCGCAGGCGGGGAAGCTGCGTGCCGCGGTCGGAAGGGAGGGGAGCGGAGGAAGGGAAGGGACGGGAAGGGGTGGCCGCGCCGGGCACAGCATGGCTGCCAAGGTAAGGCACCGCCGGCGGCGGCGGGCGGGCGGCCGCGGGGAAGGGGCCGCGGCGGGGCGGGGGGGTTTGACCTCGGGCCTGTCCTTGACGAAACCCGACGGTGGCGCCTCCTCCTCCTCCTCCTCGCGGCTCGGCGGCCGCTCGCCGCCGGCCCCGGGGGAGCGGGAGGTGGGCAGCGGGCGGCCCCCCGGGCGGTGGGGCTGGGTGCCAGCGCGGCCAGGATCCGCAGCTGCCCGCGCCCGGAGCGGCGGGCCTGCGCTCCCCCTGCATCATCGGCGTGAATGACACTGCACCGCGCCTCCCGCGGCCGGTGTCGGTGCCGGTGCCGGTGTCGGTATCGCTCTCCCCGGCGAGGGCCCGCACTGCCCCTCCGGGCACCCGTGCCCTGGCCCTGCCGCGGCTCCACCAAGCGCATTTGGGCCCAGTAGTGCCTCAGCGAGAGCCCCGCCGTGCACCTTCTTACACAGCGTACAGATGCGTAAGGATACACGTACACACATGTTATACATGCGGACACGCACACCTGGTTGGACGAGAGGATGCAGCGGGTTCTCGGGACGGCGGCTGGCAGGTCCCGGAGCGGGCACAGATGTTGGCCCTGTCCTGCTTGCAGGCCTTAGTGCCATAGTCCCTTTTTGCCTTTTCTCCCATTTTCTCCATGGACCTCGTCTTACCTTCTATTTTCACATCTGGTTATCCTTTCCAACCGTTTTTACTTCTCAGTGCTCGCCTGTCAAGTGGATACCTAAAAGTTATTTAGGCTATGTTGCTGATCAGAAAGATAAACAAATTGAAATACTTTATTTAATCGCCTAATAATATACTCCCAGAAAAAAAAGAAATAGCTATTAGCCGGATCAAGGCCCTATCTAAAAGGAGATAAAATGATATGTAGTGTTGGTGTTTCAAAACTTACTACTTTCATTAGGTTTCATGTTTGAATACTGACACTTCAAAAAGAAAGTACTCCATGTCCTTCTTTTATTGAAGTTAATGATGAAACTTATGTTGAGGAAACATCAGGAAACAAAGCTTCCCCAAACAACTCAAAGCAGCACATGGCTCAGTGTGGCTGGAGTTCTGTGCTCCTTTATTTCAGGTAGTGTATGACAGAATTGCTTTGGTCAGCACCTTTCTCAATGAGAACTTAGGTTATCTGAACTGCATGCTGTTTTAGTGGGTTGAGCAATATTTGATTCCTCATTGCTAGCATATATAAGTCATTCCCAAATCTCATGTTCACTATTTGAGAATCTCAGCTGACCTATCTAGCCTTTTTAAAAATTTTTGATTGCCCACTGGTCCATACACACATGTCAGTTACATCTTACCAAACTATTGGTGTTTAAACACTTGAAAGTCCTCTATTCTCTGGCTCTTTTAACCTTTTACTTATTTTCTCTTCTCCAAGCCATGGTTTGTAATCTGCAATCCATTTGAACCTATGCTAGTCCCATACACTTAATAATACTGTATGTGTAGTTACAGTTTATCTAGTTGGGTAGACACGTGTGCTCCATGCTACATATTTGCATGGTGTCCTTTTTCTTTAAGCTAGATTTCTTACACAGTTCAGATCTCCAAAATCTACACAAGCATGAGTTGGAAAGACTCAGCACTTTAAGAGACACTTAATTGAATATTGTATATGTCAGGTTACATCAGGCTTGGCAGAGAGATACCCAATAAAAAGAATAATGGCTTAATTGTCATGTCATAAGCATTCTTGGTGTATTGCAAGGCAGAGATGCAGCTTTGTACCCCAGAATGTACAGTCCTCACATAGCCTCCAAGAAAGACTTATGGTTTGTAAGCCTAAACACATTCTGAGTGACTTAGGTTAAAAACAAACAAAAAACCAAACTAGAATTGTGAGCAGCCAGAATGTATTAATTACGTTACCTTGTGAGACTTCAAGGGGGTTTTTGTCTTCTTCGGTTGAAACAGTTAAACACAGGTGAATTTCTATTTATATTGAGGTCAGTAGCAAAATGTAAGTAGCATTTTGTACTTTGAGGGTAACAGCTGAGCTTAGGTTCTGCAAGCACACATGAGAATAACTTTGCCACGGAAAGAGCTTCTGGGCCTGAAGTTATTCACATGTGCTTGCAGGCACGGGCCTTGATTTGTGTTCTAACTTCCTCACTGATGCATCTCAGTAATGTTTGCCTTTTTCACCTCAGCCAAACAATGGACTGGTGAGTTAAATGCTTTTTCTAAAATTTCTTTAGTACTTTTTCCTTGCCAGTATCCTGCATGACCGCTTCCTTTAATTTTTTAATTATACCCTTTTAGGCATATGAGTCTTTGGGATTGAATGTAATTGGTCTTTGCTTGCAAGATTTCAAATGTTGGCATTTTTAAGCAGACTCTAGGAATTCAGTCTCTCAAAAGGAAAACCCAGATGGGATGTTAAGGCTGCATAGTTAAGCACTCAGGTATCAAGAAATGGGCACTACAGCCCTATTTAATTTCCTCTGTTGTATATAGCTCAGTGTTTGCAGCTTATACAACATTTTGAACAATGTATGTTACACATCAGTGACTTTTCTTAAACTTTGCAAACATTTTCTGGAACTGTTTTGGGAAAACTCCACTGTAAATTATATTCACACAAATTCCCAGTAAAAACCAGAGGTGAGATTTTCCAGTAGATTTTTATCCCATTGGTAACTAAATTACTGTCCTAGGTACTGGCTTCTTTTTCTGCCTTGTGCAAAAAAAAGAGGCTATGTGGAACATCTTTATGGTAATGCAGGTACAAAGCACTAAAGTTTTCCGTAGCATGTCCTGCTTATTTCTTCATTTTGAGTGTTTAACGATGCAATCACAATGTTGTTTTTCTGCCCTTTAGCCAGATAGTTCTAAAGAGAATTTACGTAGTCTAGCTAATGCCCCTTGCCGTTCACCTGGTGTGTATTTTACAGCAAAATTAAATGTTTGTGTTGAGTGGATGTCAGTTACCCTTGATCCCTATTCTGCTACAAGTTCTGGGCATAGCTGTTGTCTCATGCATGTGCAAAGTGTGACTTGCTGTCTTTTTAAAGTTCTACTGCTTGGTAAAATATAAACCTGTTTTCAGTGGGAGGTTCTAAGGTATGTCTCAATGAGACTTCTTTCTGTAGTTGATTTTGCCTTTGCTACTATGCTACTTTGTCTGTTCAACTTAAGGTCAGAAATTGATATTTATAATGGGAGCTAGTATATATAGTACTTTTAAACTTTATATTTCATGACCCCTAAGCTACATTCAAAACAGTTAAAAATTGCATTAATGAAAATTCCAAACTCAAATAATTTTGGTAGATAAATCAAATCCTAGAAAACTGTAAAAACAGTGGCTTAGCATGGAAGCACTTGAACACCATTAAACTTTATCTCTGCTATGGACAGTATGTGAATAAACTTCAGTAATTGTATGAACTGCATAATGATGATACAGGAGTTGATTTTTAAATACTTTGGAATATCTCTGTTTCTAATGTAATTGCTTTTTTGCGTGTCATGTGTGAACTTTTATCCATTGGGCACGTACTGGTTGCCCGTACTACCCAGAATGTATAAGTTACTTTAAAATTATTGTCTTCTGAACAAAGTGAAGACAAACATTGCACGCTAAAAAAGCTAGTTGTGAAATGACTGTTCAAGTGAAGGCATGAACCTTCCATCAGTACCTGACGGGGCTGCTTGCATGCTTAAGTGCATGTGTAAGTCTTTCGAAGAACAAATGCCTGACTGTCAGAACCATATCAATAATGTAACAAAAAGAGATTTGTTGCTGAGTTATGTGACAATATTTGAGATAGTTCTAATGCAAGGTAAAGAAAATTTGTTATGCAATTTTCATGTATTTAACTTTTTCTAAAATTCTCTTTTCTCTTGTGTTTTTCTGAAACTGTTTATTATGGAAGCTGTATCAGTGGAGTTAAACATTGTTTCTGGTTACTGCCACATCTACCTCAAGATCCTAAACCTTGTCACATCAAAAATAGTCCCCAGGCATAGGCTCCTTGTATGTCTTGGTGTTATTGTAGTCAGACATCTCACACTGAACACCCCAGTCCTGCGAGATGTATCACCTCAGTTGTATTAACTGGAGTTCTGTGAGGGATTGATACCACTAGCCCTGCCTCTACAAACCTTTTTGTCTGCAGAAGCAATCCAGTGCCTGCCCTGGATGATGTGAATTAGTGAGGTTTGGGTAAGCAGTGGTTGAAATGCAGGCACAAAGGCAATGCAATTCTAAGTAAATGTGATTGCAAACAACACCAGAACTATTAGATACTGACACAACTGTGCCACTTTGATTATTTTGCTGCCATGCACACCCAGTGTGTCCCTTTGTGCATCATACAGCTCCATTTTGCCTCTTTGCTCAGCTCCTTCTCCTGTGCTCATCTCTCCTGTGCTAGCAGTAGTGTGGAGTGTGCCTGCAAACAGCTTAAATTCACTCTTTTTGCCCTCAGTCGTGCCATTCTTCCCTTCCTTCAGCAAAATGGAAGGGAAGAATTGTATTGCATTGGACATGGATTTGTTGGGCCTTCAGAAAAGAAGAGGTGAGGGATTCTGTCATCATGATGGGCTCCTGTGTCCATGAGAGGAGTGGAGTCCATTGTGGACAGGCTCCAGCCACTCACTGAGATCAGTTTTGGAGAGGAAAGTGGTTGGTGAGTAAGGAGAGAGCAATCTGTTTCCCTGAAGCACCACTGAGTTTATGTACTATAGATTTAATAGTGTTATGGCCCTTAATGGTACCATGGTAATTTTTTGGATGTGATAGCACTAGGTAATATCCATGTGGAAAGTCCCATTGCTAGACTGTACAGGTCCAGCAGTGCTTGCTCATGTGTAGTTATATTTTGGATCGATGCAGAAATATGTAAATTCTTAAACACTGTATATATCATAAGACTCTTCTTTCCACTTTCTCCTCAGAAAAAACCCATGTATTTATGCTGCTTATGTTTTATTACTGCATCTTGATTTCTTAAGAGACCAGAATTTACCTGATAGAGGGACACTGAATTTATATGAGTGCTGATAACTTCAAACCTTTTCTAAGTACAAAGTAGCATGACTGATGACTGCAGCCAAAACAGAGGAGAAACCAAGTAACTTACTCCACTGTCCTGACTGTCATAGTTTATGTGTTTAGTTTCATTTGGTTTCTTTTACTGCATAAATCTTTGCTTATGATGTGTACCCTCAGGAGAACTGGTTGAGTCCTGGTCTGACAAGACTCAGCATGCTACAGGGCCCACTGGCAAGAATAATCCCAGGAAAGACACTCATGGAGCAACTCTGCTATGGAAACAGTCCATACAACTCTCCTCTGCAGTGGACACTGAGTTACCCTGAAAAGCTTTATTACAGGGGGGGGTTTGTCTCAATTGAGTTTACCTGTGTGTTTGTACTACTGTTTCCTCTCTGACCCCACCTTTTCTTATCAGAGCAAGGTGGGGGCAAGAGGAGGTGTGGAAGAGGTTGCTTTCTGTTAGGTACTGATGGCATTGCATGTTACAACTGCCAGTGGTTTTGGCAAGTTTTTGAATCTTGCTCCTTTCTATTATGGTATCCCTGTAAGAGAAATTGCAGGGTGACTTTGCTTCATGTGTAGCCTAGGAGAAGGCTACTGGACAGTTATGTGTATACCTTGTCTTCTGTGATGCCTGCTGAAAAGTATTTAAAGTTATCTGGATTTTATCACATTGGGAAATAATCTGCTCTTTCTAAGCAGCTTTATGTCCCAGGAGGTTAGAGAAGCTCTTCCAAGTGTGCCTCAAACCACATGTTGAAGGCACTCCTCCTGGAGCTGTAATGTAGACAAGCTTACAGCCCTGAGTGATAACAATGTGTCTTCTGACCAGCTTGTTTAGGCCAATATCTATTTTATTTGTCTATGTTGTCCAAGGAGTATGACAAGGAGGTATGTGATACTCTATTTCCTGGAAGATGGCATGAATGGGCTGCTGAATTTTAGCTTCATTTTTGCTTTTGATCTATGGAATTGCCTCTGCTTTGGCTGTAGAATGGCTTTGCCATACTGAATAGAGCCTGTGTGTTTGTATTCTGCCAAACCTAAACTTGCATAAAGCTCTGAGGCACTACTTGACTCTGCTGACTTGACTTGAATCATGCTGTTTTGCTTTAGCTACAACATAATCTTCAGGAACAGAGCAACTGATGTTTTATGGTGCTAGATAACTATGGCTAGTAAAATGTAAGGTTGCATATTTTCCAGTGCATTCTCTTTCTGGAGAGTATCTGTATCTCAGTCATTTGCAGAGAGACAAAGAGGTCCTTATAAAAATACTCTGTATTCAATTGCTTTGGAATAAAGCAATTTCAGCTGAAGCTGTGTTAAAACACTTAAAGGAACACTGTAAATGCATTTTTCATAAGTTTTTAAAATAATGTCATGCTATTTACAAGATCTTAGAAACAGGCAATTGCAATTATATTCTTTACCAAAAATGTTACTTGACCTGAACAAAATCCAGTGTGTTAAAGGATGAAATTGCTCACAAGGAATGGGTTGTTGGCATTTTTCTTTTCCTCTGAAGAGGAAAAAAAGAAACATTTGAGAGAGAGAGAGGCAAAGTGACTGCATGTACACCAAACTGTGTGCATTTAGAGAAGAAACAGAAGAGATACAGCTTGTCGCAGGACTAGTCACATTCCTCTTGTTGGATACATGTGAGTTCCCTAAACATCAGCTGCTGGATTCATATATTTATGATGTCTTGCATGCTTAGGCAGCCTGAAAGAAGTGTTTTTATGCTGACCAATATGATCACTCTTCAAGTCTCTTATTGGAGATCTGCCTTACCATGTGAAAACCAATTTAGAAAAAGATAATTTTTTTTTGGTGTTCTTTAGATTGGCACCTCCATGCCTAACTTTTTTACCCACTTGACTTCGGAATTAAGAAACCTACCAGAGGTGTCAGGAAACCAAAACAGCCAGTGTGCTGACTAGGGAGCATCTAAGGCAGCCAGTGGGAAATGAAAGAATAGGGATGAAGAAAAGGAAAGTCCCCGGAGGATCTTTAAACAGCAAGGTTTGCACCTCTGTTTCAGGCAGAGCCCTTGCACTGTGTTGTCGCTATAATGTAACACAAGGACTAGGGGCAAGAGGTGTGGGCCAGAACCTGATTCAGTTTCTAGCAGTTAGGCTACCCAGCTGGGAGGGGAGAATATTTGGATTCTCTGTTGCCAGCAGTGTTGATGCATTCTGCATGAGCAATGCCTCCAGCTGCCGCAGTTTCGGAGGGTTGCTGCCTGGTGCTCACTGCCGGTGCGCGTTAGGTGTGTGGCTGCTTGTGTGGTTGCTGGGTGCCAGGCCAGCGTGTCTGAAATGTCTGTACATGCTCAAATCAGGGCTGCAGCAGTTCTGGACATGCACCTTGGTGAAACTTTTGGAATCCTAAAACCTTAAATTGCATGTGACTTTCTGCTTGTAGAAACAGAATGGTTTTTGCATCATGCTGTGACTAGAGGTAGGGGAGTGTGCTAATGAGTCAGACCCTCAGAGGCTGAGCAAAGTGGAGTTTGCAAATACACAAACACACGTTTTATTTGTAGAGAGTGCACTGAGATGGGCAGATTTGTGCCCAGAACCAGACCTTTTAAAAATGTTTCTAAAATCTTAGTATCATCACTACTTCCATAGTTTCAGGATCCTACTGATTCTTTTTTGAAGCCAAGGTGAGGCTAGAGCTGATCTCTGGGACTGTTTCTTTGCCTTCCTGATACTTGGCTAATTGTTTCTCTGCTCTGATGCCAGGACTGAACTTGCTGTAGCTGTTCTGTTGGTTGGGTTGGTGTGGAGAGGTACTGGTTTGTTTCCTGAACTGCCAGGTCACAGCAGTTTTTAAAAGCTAGCTGTGAAGTTGTGATTTCACTAAATAATGATTCAGTGGCAATACTAGGGTAGCGTGATGTGCAGGGGTGAATTGGAGTGGATAACTGACTGGACAAAAAGTGACACTTTTTTTCTTTTCTGTTTTAGTATATAAATTGGTTTTGTTTGCATCAGATTAGTTCCCTAATACAGCTCACAGCAAAGCAATTTAAAGAGTTACGTGGATGGCACTGAGCACAGAAATACTGTAAACTGGAAACCTGTGAAGGGTTGTTTAGGGTGACCATTATAGGACTATTTACTGCCATGCATTTATAGATACTTCTGCATTTTCCACTGCTCAGCAGAGAAGTGAGAAGGCAGGGTTTTTTACTTTTGGTAAGTGGTTTGTCTGTTGTCAGCCATGGTCCATGTTGGGATAGACATAGAGGTTGTAGGGATTTTTCCCTAAAGGTAGGAGGCATGGTGCAAGAATGTAGCCATGTGTATATAACTGTAATATTGCATAAGCAAAATTGTGAGATCGTCATAGAACTAATTGGTCAACTAATTACCCACTAGTTATTTACATGCCAGCGGGCAAAAATTTAAATTGAATGAAGGAAAGTAAAAAATGGAACTGAAACACCAAGAAAGCTTTGTCATAATTTTTTATTTAAATATTTATACTCTACTCTTTTAAAGTATTTTGTGTCATTTTCTCTGTATAGCCTAATACCTGGACTGATGGGAATGTTTTTAAAAGAAGTTTCCTGAGTAAGCAGAAAAAAATCAGACATCTCTTGCAAATGGTTTCTACTGTTGTGTTGCTTTTGTTTTTTTAAAATGGATGTCTCTGATTGGCTTATTTATGTACTCAAAAGTGACCTGACTTTGCTGTAAAAGGAGTAATTGCCACTTGCTTTAGGCACGTTGGTGGTTGGTTTTGCCTTGATTAGCGTAGCTGGTCCCTACATGTTTTTCTAACAGTGCTGATCAGCCTTAGCTCAACACCACACAGAGAAGATGACTGCAGCCTTAGTCTGTAGGAGTCAGGCAGCTGGTGAAATTCTAACTCTGAAAAATGAAATCCTAACTCTCCAGAAATTTTGGAAATTAAAGGAGGATGACTTTGATGACTGATGCTGAAGTTGAAGGAACCTTGAGTGCCATGCAATAATCTGTGTTTTATTTTCCTTTGATTGGTAGTTTTTGAGTGATTGATACACATGTGAATTGTTAAGCACTCTGTCATTTTATGAATTATCTATATTAAAATGTATAAAGGTCAAAATCAAAAACAAAGCTACAGAGAGGTTTCATGCCTTTGTGGTTTTGGTTACTGTTGTCTTTATGACTTCTGACCTCCACGTGCCCTTGGTTTTGCTCCCTACCAGCCAGTCCATGCTAGAATAAATAATATTGGTTTATCCCTTCAGAAGACCTGATTTCAAAGGCTCTGGACCAGAGCTGGAGGGAGGGTACTCTGGGAACAGACACCTGAGACCTTTTTTGGGATTTGTCTTTGTGGGGTTTTTTGTTTGTTCGTTTGTTTGTTTCTGGTTTTTTGTTTGTTTTTGTTTGTTTTGGTTTTTTTAACCCAGATATCATATTTGGAAAGCTTAGGCAATATGAGTTTATGGTAATAAATAGTACTATCACAACTTGTGATTGTTTTAGTTACTCTAAAAGATGTTTCCATTCTTAAGTGACAAATTTTCTTTACTCTGCACATCACATTTTTGGCATCATACTGTTAATATTTTAGGTGGCTGTGATTGCAGTAGAGCAGGCAACTTCTCCTGAGACTGCTAATTCTTGATCCACAAACTGTCCTTGTGGCAGGTGAACACTTCCCAGCCCTTTTAGTGCTGTTTGCATTATTCCTCTTTGACGAAAACCATGTGCAAATAACAGAAAAAGATGTTAACACTGTATCTTATCACGTATGACTAGATTAATTAAATTTGATGTCATGTGGAGAGAAGCACAGTCGTATATGAATTCAGACCTGTAAGATTACCTTTTCGTGAAGTGCGGTGCTTTGCAGGAAAGAGTGTACCCCAGCACCTCTTTTGGTTATCTGGGGCAGGATTGTCTGGCAGCAAAACAGACTGATCAGGGAGGCAAACAGTTAATGATATGTTGTAATTTGAAGAGAATCCTTTAGAAACTGAGCATTTTAAAGCTCATTAAATGCTTTTTGACCATATATTATCTGATAGAAGCTGCCACAATACTGAATTAAATTCACCTGCTAAGGTCCAAGTTTTGGTGAGCTGGCAATAATAGTCCTAGAGTTGTAGTTATATTGTTAGATTATGTTGAGATTAGCCACAAATTATATAGCTGGAACTTGATTGTGTCTTCTTTTCAAAACAGAAATATCAAAGAATAGTTTTACTTGAAGGATATTAACATTACACTGAAAGAGTGCAGTCTTTAAATTATTTTCCAGTGTTCAGGTCCCACTGTGAATCAATCCCACGTGAAGATAATGTACCCTGTAACTCTTAATGTCTAGTTTTTGTAAAAAAAATCCATCAGTTTAAAAATTCTAAGGCTTTTAAAGGTTATTTTTGCAATTATGGGGACTTATCAGAAGAGTAATATGTGTGCTTTTTACAACTATGATTGTTATGGCCTTGATGATTAGGGTAATTGAAGGATTGCAAAGAGTAAACTTAATTTGAAAGCTGGAATACAGAAGAAGATATGTAGCTAGATGACCATAGTTATTAGCCAGTCTTATAAATATGTAGGAGCAGACTTTGTTTTCCCTCCTCCTTCAGAAGAGGAGACTGAGGGGAGACATCCCAGTCTACAACTTCCTCCTGAGGGGAGGAGGAGGGGCAGACGCTGATCTCTTTACTCTGGTGACAAGTGACAGGACCCAATGGAAGGAAGTTGTGTCAGGGGTGATTTAGATTGGATATTAGGAAAAGGTTTTTTCACCCAGAGGGTGGTTGGGCACTGGCACAGGCTCCCCAGGAAAGTGTCACAGCACCAGCCTGACAGAGTTCAAGAAGCCTTTGGACAATGCCCTCAGGCACTTGGTGTGACTCTTGGGGATGGTCCTGAGCAGGAACAGGGATTGGACTTGATGATCCTTGTGGGTCCCTTCCAACTCAGCATAATCTGTGATTCTGTGATTCAGATGTTTTTGTGTAATTAGTATTCCGAAGTATCAGAACCATGGCTGTTGAGCTAAACAGCTGTTGAGCAAATCTAAGAGATTCCTGAGCAGTTGTGGAACTGCACGGGGAGGAAAGTGTGGGGAATCAAAATCTGAGTATTTCCTATAGAGTTGAACAAATTTCTTAGACTGAAAACTTTAAGAAAAGGATGAGAACAGATATTTGATATACTTGAATTTCACTTGTTGTTTCCCCAATAAGAGTTTATTCTTTCTCTGTTTGTGAAACTGTGATCTCGTTGGTATTTCCTTTGTAATTGAAATTGATTTACTTTACTGGAATTCAGATTGTTATGTAAAATGCCATTGACCAGAGATTTTTCCAGCTCTGTGCACTGTTTTGTATTTACCTTTTCACATTTTTCGGTTTCTATAGGTGAATACTACCTGATCTTTATTCACTGAGGATTTAAAAATGTTCTTTCCTGGAGCCAAGTTTCATTTCTATCTGAGAAGATAAGTTTAAACTTAATAGGAAATGGAGGGTTCAAAGAAGGTTCCGTGGCAGGCTGGATTCCTTTTTTAGAGCTGGCTTTGCAAAGAGATGAGGAGAAAAAATTGACTAGCACTTGCTGTGCTTTGCTTTTCATTCTGTTGAAATGTTCCCTGACGTTGTTTACAGGAAAAAATGCCTGTAGATTTCAGAATATGGAAGGGCACACATTTTCCTACCTTCATCCTGATGATGTTGGCCCACTGCTTAAAAATGCACTTAGTCAACAGGGGAAGATGCTTTCACAAGGATGATCCTAAACCAAATACCAACCATCCAGCTAGCAGGAGGAAGAAATTCTAATTGTCTCTATATTCTGTTTGCTGTTCCTTATCCAAACTTCCCTGAATTCTCTCAGCCAGTGGAATCATCATTTTTGGGGGGTTTTGGGTTTTTGCCTCAGCCAATGGATATTTAATTCTGGGAAGTTATCAAAAGTGCCCACTTCATCAAATAAAGCAGTAAATTAGAGTAGTTTTGAAGGAATAAATCAGAGCAAATTATTCAGTGTTGGAGTAGCTTGAGCGGCATCTGACTACATCTTTCTTCAAAGCTTGATGGGTGTTAATCAAAATGCAAGTAAGATCTCCAAAACATGAAAGGCCGTCAGCAGGATCATGACACAAAGTTTCTATGTCTGTGCATGCGGCTCTGGTTTAAAGGTCTGTGTTCAAATGTGTAGATACATGGTTTCCCATACTGAGAAATAAAACCTCCTGTCTAAATTCCTCTTAGTAGTGTGTGTTTATGGTGTGGCTTTGCATTGTTTTTCTTTTTTGCAGTTCTTTTAAGCCCTCTACATCAGCTTAGTCAGGTCTGGGGTCTGGTGTGTGCTCTTGGTGTGGGAGAGAGACTGGTATGTTGCCTCCTATCAGTAGCAGGGCAGGAGTCTCCCTACTTAAAAGACTTAATTGAAGGATATGTTCTGCAATAGCAGTCATGCATTATCATCTGTCCTTTGTTATGTGACTTTCCTGTCATATCCGTCCATTGCATGACCTAAGATGTAGGTCTTATTTTAGGATAGAAGAGGTCTGAAAATTAGTGTTACTGAATACAAACAGCACACTTCATTACTGTTGTCATTCTTCTGTGCCTTGGAAATACAACATATTTCCAGTCTTCCCTGGATCCTTGGCTACTAAAACCTCTTGGTCACGTATTTTATTATTATTATTTATCGTATTTGACAACTACTATTTGATGAAACATCACTGATTTAACAGATCTTTGACAGAAGAAACCTTTAAGTGAGGCACTGAGTACAAAAAGCCATTAGAAAAACATGGTATGTAAAAATACTGCGTCTGCCTGATTCCTTCTCTCAGCCCATTGTGCAGCCTGAATCTGACTAGAGAAATCTTCACGTGTTTAGGAGAAGAAATTTTTGAATAATTTCACATTTCCATTAAAATAGTTTTTGTCACTGACATCAAGTCAGCCTTCCTCCTTCCTGTCACTTCACCTGTCTAAGACTGCTTGCCATTGTGTGTCAGTCTTAACTGGAAACTACTTTCTAAAGATCATTAATTAGTCCCATGTTGATGCTGTTCAAAAGGAAGAAAAACATGGCAACAACAAACTTTATACAATTGCTTTTACTCTGTTCACAGACCTAGATCAGTCACTTGGTCTGAATATTTTCTGTCAAGATTAACTGATGTGAAGCAGCAGGTTCAGTCTTTTCTGCATTGTGAAGATTATACTACAGAAGTTTTGAGCCTCTTTTATCTGCATAAAGAAAATAGTGGTGTAAAATTCTTAATGGCTGTAAAACTCCTGCAATTTGCTTTTAGTTTTCAATTGCATGTAACCTATAGGTTCAGTATCTCAGGTACGAGGATAACCCAAACCAGAATACCTAATTCTCAAGTGTGAAAACATTCAAATCCTGTATAATTGAAATAGCACCTAATAGTTCCTTATTCTGTGTGCCTTTGACAAGTTAAAGATAATAAACCAGCTTTTTCCTTTTTCCTGTGGATGTGTGGGGAGAGAAGGAACTGAAGAGAGCACTGAACTCTTAAATATGGTAGAAATATCTTAGTAAAATGTGCAGAGAAGGACTGCCAAATAGTCTTCTTTTCCTCCAGTGTTTTTAGGAAGTTTTGTACAGAATGTGTGCCTAAAATTCTTTTGTAGCTTTGGAAACCTGGGGCCTTGTGTTGTGTATAACCCACAATTTGATCAAACAAAGGTGTGTATAATGAAAACTAGAGTGAGATCTCCCGGCTTTTCTGTTCACTGCAGACTTTCTGGGGTAGTGCAGGGTGCGAAAGCTGTGAGGTGTAATCACTGATTGATCACCCAGCTTTTTTTTTTGTTTTTTTTTTTTTTTTTTTTTTTTTTTGTTGTTGTTTTTTTTTTGAGGTAAAGCATTAATATTTTGTGTTTCAAAGTGCTGGATCAACTGGTCAGAAAGAGGGTCTTTTTTTAATTTTGTTTCAGTGCTGACAGTTGGGGCTAAAAGGTAGGATACTGTGGGATAATGAACATACTGTTCTGAGTTCATTTGGTGATGTCAGGGTGCTGACATCAACCCAAGTGTCAAGAAATAGAAGAGCTACTGGTTGCTGAGACATTAAAAGAAAAGTATATATTTTCTCTAGTGTCTTAAACTGCTCTATGTTTGTTAATCTGGTATTTTTAGAGTTTAGTTTGACTTCAAAGACCTCAAATCAAATGGAAATGCCTTTCTTGGAAAAAATGGTTCAATGTTGTTTTCCTCTCTGCTAAAAATGCTTTCCTGAAAGTAATTTTAAGGATTTTATCTTTAAATTCCATCTTTAAATCAAAATTATCAGTTTGACATCATCATCATCATTTCCCTTGCAGCCAAGTGATCTCACAAAAACATTTGGAGGGCAATGCAGCAGAAGTAAATTTAATGTTTTAATGAAACAGCTATTGCTTTATGCAAATATCTATGATAAAATAGACTCACAGATGGGAAGCCAAAATCATTCAAGCTAAAATCAGTATAGTTTGTAATTAAAATGCTGAAAATGTTTCTGCAGTTTCTTAAGGAGATGAGAAGATTTTAATTATTGTTGTCATGTATCTTATAACTTAGGCGAATTATGGACAGTTATTGTGAACTCTGACAATTTTGACTGAAGTGTGGCAAGTCAATGGCAGATAAACCTCTAGGATTACTGTGACAGCATTGCATAAACAATATAGGTCTTCACTGGATAATTTTATTCCCACATGAAACTAAATTATTTCCAAGTACCCTCTTTGATAGCTTCACCTTTCAGTTCAGATCTTTAGCAAGAATGAAGGTCACACAACCACAGTGTCCTGTGGCAACTGTGTAATCTGCTAATATTTAAACATCAAGCAGTTGTTTGTTGTTAATATTGAAGGTAGAAATTGTGAAATAAAATGTTCAACTGCCTTTACTTTGTACTCCCTGTCTTCAGGGAGATTATGTAATAAGTTTAAACGAAAACCCATATGGTGCTAGTTGAACAAACAGTGATACCCTTGGTTACAGGCAAAAGAGAGTGTGTTTGCAAACACATATTTTGGCATATGTATTTTGAGATGACAGGTAAGGGAGAGAGATACTTTGTTAATGTGAAAGTCCAGGTTTTCCATAGTCAGAGGCTGATTAACATGTTAATGGGGGAAAAGTGGGTAGTTACACTGACTCAACTTTCTCAGACCATGGCCATGCTTTCTATGACCCACTATGCCACTGTGTTGAGTTGCTGTAGGGATAGAAAAAAGAAAAACAAATAACATACTTTTTTTTTTGTTTGTTTCAAGTAGGAAAGTGTTGCCATTTGCCCAGGTATGTGCTGAAATGCTCCTGATATTTTTGTTTCAGCTATGGGGAAGGGTTCCTGACCACAGGACTTTAGCTTTTCTTTGAGTCTCACCATTTATAGCCTTTTAATAATTTTACTTGGTGTGTGTGATGTTGTTTCCCTTGTGCAGGTGTCATTTGTTCTTTTTAAGGTTGTAGATGGGATCTGTACATGCATAAGGATTCATGCCCACTCCCACACCCTTCCCAGTTCTCTGAGCTGCTGAGGTGTAGCATTTTGAGTAGAGTTGAATAGATGGAATTGATTATAAATAGCATCTTGAAAAGTGAACTTCTGTCTTCAAAGAAGAAAACACAACACTGAAACAAAACACATTTACCTGCCAGTTATTCCTACATAATTCCTAATTTTTAGTCAGGAAATGTAATGTATAGGAACTTTTCTCCAGCACATTTCCTTTACTTGCTCTTTCACAAGCATGAAGTCACAAATTACAGATTACTCTAGCAACAACTTAAGATGCTGCCTGTAAACTTTACACAAGTTCATGGGGACTGACTGCACATAACTAAATTATACATTTTTTTTTTGTTATTATAGAATTAGTAGTTATTTAAGAGCAGATCATTCTGGTTATGAAACCCCTATATGGCACTGCTCCAGGTCAGCTTTCTTCAAAAGGCAGCAGGTTTTTGTTTACTGCTGCAAATGATCTTCCTCACTCACTGGGAGCTCATGTTCACATCTGGGAGAGAAAATTATGCAGAAACCTTTTTGAACATTGTTCAGGGTGTCTGTTTTTGCCATTGTTGGTTCAGTAATTCATGAAGGTGTCAGATAAAGCATGGAATGCCTCTTTTTCAGTCCTGTGTATACTGTATGATGTCAGGTGGAGTTCAAGACTATGAAGAAGTTCCCTGGGAGTGCAGCATCATACCACTGTTTTGAATCTTTGGATTGTGATCTTTCTTGGTGGAAGCACCTCTTTAGGCTGTTAAAGCTGTTTGTGCCATGGCAGGGGAAAGTGGGTGTTTGGGCAGTGGTTGGGGTCTGAAGCTTGAAGCCAGGTGAAACCAGGAGTGATTGTCTCCATTAAGCTGTGACCTGTTGGGAACCTTGAGCCCCATGAACATGGGTAATCTTGGAGAAGCTTGTTACTAACTCTCTCAGAGCTCACTGTTGCTCTGCACATCTGTGAGATGATGCTTCCTGAAGGTGCCACCTCCTGAGAACTGTGGTTTTAAACGGCCTTTTGTGTTGTCACCTACCCATTGCTTTATCCTGGTTTAAATACATATTTTATGCTAATAACATTAAGTGCCAGGTAAGATTCATGCTGCTCTAGCAGTCTGCCAACTCTCCCTTATAATCTTTGAATGTTATCAGTATCATTCAGTATCTTCATTGTCTGCTTTCTTCAGAAACTGCTTTCAATCCTGCAGTTGTTACACCAGAGAATTTTCCTATCCTTTGCTTCTTTGGGTGAGGTAATGTTTTTCTGCTAGATGTAAGCCTCTAGAAGACAAATTGCTGGAACTGGGGTGACTGCTTTTGAAAGATGAACATGAGGCAGTTGATGTCTTGAGCTTATGGTCAATGCCCTGGTTGTACAGTAGCATTGTTGTTGTAACAGAACATGCCCTGGGAGAATCAAAAGGGAAACTCTCTAATCTGGGCTGAGGTAGCCACCAAATATGTTTTAACAGGTTCATAATTCTTAGATATGCCTCTGTTTCTGAGAGGTGTAAGGAAGCAAAGTAGAGAGCAAAGTAGCAGCATTAACATCTATAATCTCATCCATTTAGGGTGAGTGGGACTGGGTATTTTTGAAAAATACACATGACTGGATGAAAATGTCTCTTAACCATTCTCAGCAGCTCCTTTGAAAAAAAAACTTTTTTATTGATGGACCCCTTATATATCTTATGGAGAATTATTACATTCTTCAAGTGAGTGGTGAGATCTGGTTTGTCGAGATACACAAGAAGATGCTAATGTTGCATAATGGCTGTCACAGCAGAGCTCGTTTGTGTATCTTTGGATCACTGTCCTGAAGATCATCTGAGTAAAAATGTGTTGTAGAAGAGCTATGAGATAATAGGGAATATTACTTTGAGGGAGAAGTTACAGTCACAGTGTGGTCACAGTACTCTATGATGGATAGGTAGAGCAGTTGGAGAACTGGGCTTTTTCTGATAGTAACATGAAAAGTGAAAGAAATTCCTGTTTTTAACAAAGTTTTGGTTTTCAGGTTCGGTTTCTTACTGGGTGCAGTGCATCAATTTTTGTTGCAGGAATGACAGCAGTTGTATCCTTGTCCTAGTCTGAAGGCTGACTATAAATAGTCCAGTTTACTCCTAACTCCATTTTCTCATAAGTGCTTAAAGTTTGGAGTAGTTTCTGTTGGCCACAATATGGTGCTTTTTCCTGTAGTTACATGATTTTGCTGAGCAATGGCAATGCCTAGCTATTTTTACCTTTGTATTGGGGTAGTTTTATTGTCCTTCTATTTTCCAGGTCTTTAAATACAAAATATTGTAGAAGTATACAGTCTAAATGTATTTTTACATAGCATCAATTAGCTAATCTTGGAAATTCTTGTAGCAGTTTTTCTTAAGATATGTACTACTCCCACCTTGGTTTCTGTACCTACTTGGAAGTATTGGACAAACTGGACAAGGATTTTCCTGTATGTATATAGTGAGTGACTGTGTGTTGGTCCCCAATCAGTTTGTGTGCAAAGATACTATAGCTCGTTGGGAATCTCCTTGTGTGAGAACCATCTTATGAACAAGCCATCTGCATCTGTTCTGGGACTTTCAAAGTAGGATCAAAGCTAGAAGGCAATTGCACAATAAGGTAGGTTTGTTAGGTTTGTTAGATTTGATGCACTTGGGGGAAGTGAGGCTTCCACCTCCCATAGTGTAGAAGACTGGGAATTGCCCAGGGATTTATAATTATGATGGAGTGAAGATGGATGTGCATAGTTTTGCCTGAGATATGCTGTCTGTTAGCTAACAAATTCCTTTTGTTTCACCATTGTGTGGAGTAGACCCAGCACAGCTGTCTAGTTTCAATAGTGATTATTCTCTATCTCTTCATGCTGAATCAGTCTGTAGGATATGAAAAGATCCTGCAGAAGATTGTTGATTATTGCTAATAGCATTCATTTATCTTAGTTTTGCTAGGTGTTATTAGACAAGGGAATGCAGTAACTGCTGCTTAGTGTAGGGTTAGACTTTTGCAAAGTGAAGTTATAATGTTTGACTGTGAGGATCAGAATTGTTTTTGGAAAAAAAAGGTTTTTGTCTCAAGGCTGAGTGTTCAGACTGATCAGACTGGATGTACCTACCTGCTTGGTAGTTACCAACTTCTCTTGCAGTTCTTCTTACCCTAAGCCTTTGGGCAGATACACCAAATGCCTTCTGAACTGTATTTTCTAGTTGAGAAGGTTTGTGATCAGCATTCAGTGCCAGCTCTCCTTGCAGTTGTTTGATTCTCTGATTGGTGAGCTGGTCCACGTCTTGCTTGTAATCTTTCTTGTAATGTCAAGTTCTGCATAGTTCACTTTCCATTGTAGATCACAGTCAAGTTCTTTTACTGCAGAAGGAATGGGAGTTCTTTTGCTGAGGTGAGAATATGCACGTTGGACTAACAGAAAATGCTTATTGAGACAGCTGAAACAGGAGACAGTGCCCTGCACAGATGCTGATGCAGAACACTTGTAACTTAGGATATAGGCCTGATGATGGAAAGTGACTAAGGAGAGCTGCTAGGTTAGAAGAATGATTATATATGTTTATGTTAGTATTAGTCTAAACATGGAAGAATGATGATTCTCATCTATATAAACAGGGTAGTTGTATTAAAATAAGAACTGGTGTGTTGTTTTAGCATAACACTTAAACAGTATTAATGTGTTTCTGCTCTGGATTCCAACTTGGCCAGTAACTGTGCTTTAACTGGTTTCCGATATTCCAGTCACTCATTTAAACAAGAATGTAAGGTCAAACCCCAGTTTGATCTCCTTTGGAGTTGCACATTTGAAGTGTATATGTATACTTTTAGCCAGAAGGAAACATTACGATGATCTAATCTGACCTCTTACATAAACTGGGCCACATGTGTTTGAGTCTTACAGGTGGACTCAATAACTTGTGATGAAACTAAAGAATACCCCTGAAAGACATAAGGTTTCAATTTTAATTTGAGGTCTTTTAGTGGTACGAAATACATTGCATTCTTTAGTTGTGTTTAAGAATGGATGAACTTCTGAAAAATAATCCTAATTTCAACACAAGTTACAAGAGCTTGTGATCACTTGATGAGCCTTTCATCAAGCATCTTTTCTCTGTATGTGTCTGTAGATGGTGTTCTCTAGAACTAAACAGACTGAGCTCACCACTGTCAGCCCTGTCACAGCTCTGGCTCTCTGCTTGGAGAAGAACTGCTGTTCATCCTCTTACCTGCTTGGTGTCAGGAGGTATAAAGATATTGAGGTGTAACAGGGGCAACCGTACCTCTGTCAACTTTTTCCTTCACATCTTAGTTGTAGTCAGATTAAAGCAAGAGAAAGAAAGAATATGAGATGTTTATCTCTCTATCTTTGGTTAGAACTTGTTATTGTTGCAATAAACTTTCTGGAACATTGTAGCAGTTCCCAAGTATTCCTGGATCACAATCACCTTTCTACTTTATTTAGACTAAAGTGGGTACTAAAGTAATTTTAAAGAGAAGATCAGATATTTTTGCCATTAGATTAATGCTATATTGACATTAATTCTGATTTTCCTACTGCCCTTTTTCTTTCTTGTCCACCCATATTGTTGTTCTTTACTGGATGGAGCACACTCACTATGTTATTATTTTGCTACCATACACTTTTGGACAACCTGTGTCTTCTTCCTCATATATGATAAATATATTAATAGAGTTAGTTGGAAATGTAATATGATTTTCTTTGATTCTCAGTGGATTCTGTTTTCTTGTATTGTACAGTTATATTTTTCTGGAAAGACTGCATTTAATTTTGAGTATGTAAGTAGAATGAAAATGCATGTTTCTTGAAAGTGAGACTGAAAATGCACGTCTCTGTAAGTTGAGCGTAAGTCAAAGAGGAGAAAAGAGGTCAGCTGGAGAAAATGGGCTGAAATGAAGGTCAAGGTGCAAGGGAGTCTAAAGATATGATGAGCTCCAGCATGCAAATCAATCTGTGTTACTGCTCTCACAGAACTTTCCCTTTCTCTGTGCACCCTTTGTTGAATGTTATTGCTAATGGGAGAGACTTAGCATTTTTAAGTGCAGTACTTACATTGCCTGTTCTGTCTCATTCTTCATGTATATTATAACACACATGTACATGTAGTACGTTTCTGAAGACTTTCAGGTGTCTACCTTAGGAATGAAAATCCCTGGAAATTCTATACATAATCTGGTCTTTTCTGTAGAGTGTTCCAACTGGATTATGGTCCTGCACTTCAGTTGCTGTACTCTCTTGTCTCCTGTTGTTTTTTAATAATAAATGTTGTTTGTTGGAAGGCTTTCTTCACTGAACCTTACTCAATACAAGTTGCTGTTTTAAATGTTGGTGTCTGTTACATAATATTTCTTTGTAAAGAGCAATAGCAACATTATTTCCCTCAGATCTCCTATATCAAATGCCTTCTCATGCCACTAGAGAGATGTTAGTTAGCCGGCTGGCTCATACCTGGTTTTACCTTTATGGAGAAAAGATGTAGGTAAAACAGAGAACTCTTTCCAGTAACAAAACACATCACCTAAACCCAGTTAGGTGAGAGTTAGTAAATACCACCTGAGCTGACAGAGGAGAAGCAGCTTTCATCTGTGGGTCACTTTTCATCAAGCATGCTACCTGTCAGCTTGCAGTCTTGTTGGGTCAGGTTACTTAGCCCTTCAGCTGTTGACATAACAATTTACAGAATGGTATGGAAAGTGATATTTTGACCTTTCCTAGAATGGGAATTGTCTAGTAACACTTGTCATCAGGATCAGTTTTTGTGGCTGTGTATGCAGGTTCAGCCTTACCCTTAGCTGGGTATGGATGAAAAGCTGACTAAATACTTCTTTTAGCACTAGTATGGCTGCATTAGCATCAGTCTTCTTGAAGTTCTCACGTAATGTAATAGAGGCTCTTTTCTTTAATTGGCGTCAGATACACCTTTCAGAATGGACATTGGTAGATGTCAAAGGATGCACCAATTAACATGGTGTTAATCATGCCTTTCCTCTCCTATTTGCTGGGAAATGGAAGAATGTGGAGGTAGACCGTGGGAAATGGAGAAAAGCTGTGTTATGCAGCCACTGCTTGGGCTGCCAGTCTGCAGTTCTTCTGTGCGTTCATTGACCTAACCAACTTCAACCTGTCAGTGTATGGTTTGAAGAAATTTACAGTAAAAAACTCCTCTCAAATTCCCCCATAATCAAAAGGGGGCTGAAAAATGGCAGCTGGCCTATAAGCACATCTCCCAAGTTTCTCAGAACTGTTAGTATCAGTGAAACTAAAGGAAAATTAGTGTAAGTTCATGTATCTTTTCCTTTTTTTCCTCCCCTGGTTTCTTTAGACTTAGCTTTCTGTGAGAGTATAACATTTAAACTTTAAGACAGATAAAGTATGATACAGATTTATATTTGCTGGCTAAAGATATTTGAAGTGTCTTTCCTTTGCCTGTATAGTGGGAAGGTTCTGGATTGAAGCAGCATAGAAATATTGGGGTTTTTTTCTTTCCACAAAGTTCCCAATTGCTCTAGACTATCAGATTTTTACAAACAGCATTAAGTTAGATCTTCATTCGCAGTGATTATATTTAGGACAGCTTGCATTTTAAAAACCACACATTTTTGTATTCTTCGCTTCACAATTACACTTTGATTTTTTGCGACTGTTTTCACACAGATTTCTGTGCAGACACAGAATTGGGACTCCAGCTGTGGACTTTGTCAGTTGAGTCCTAGCATAGGTGTGGTTTTTCTCTTTTAAAAAAATACTTGTAGAATTTTGTAAGAAACCTTAATCATTCATTTTTCTTAAAATACTCCGGGTTTTGGGTTTTTGTGGTTTTTTTGTTGTTGTTGTTTTGTTGTGGGTTTTGGTTTGTTTTTTTTTTTTTTTTTTTTTTTTTTTTGGTAGGTTTTTCTGGGTTTTTCTGTTGTCTTTTTGAGTTTTTAAATAACCCATTTAGGGTAAGGACAAACTTACTAAAGATTCATCATTAAGTGTACATGTGAGGATATAATGCTGTTGTACAGACTTAAACAGACTCCTTCCATTTTCTGCAGTAGACTAGTATGCTCCTAGAAATGCACCTGGGGTCACATTTGCCTTTGCAGTCTACCATTGCTATAAAGAGTTAGGAAAATAAAGTAGGGGTTTATTGATAACATTTCTGGTGTGGGTAAGTGAAGGTAAGATTGTATGTCTTGTCCTTTGACTGTTTATTCCCCAGTACGGAGATATTTTCACAAGTTCTTTGAAAATCCAGGTTTCCTTGCAAAGTATTTGTTTTTTTAGTTTGGAATAGATTGATGTTCTGAATTGACTTGTCAGATGAGTGTTATTATGTTAGCAAGCGAGATTGTATCAAAGTATCCTGAAGAAGGAAAGGGAAACTATAATAAGCACAGACTGAGGGGACACATCCACTTAGTGCCAAAAGCAGCAAAAGGATTGTATGGTATATCAACCAGGGTAATACTGATGGACTTACTCCATAGTGGGTTGAATATTTTTGATTCAGTGTTTTGGCAAAAAAGTGTAATTATTTTGGGTTTGTGGTGATAAATGTAACTTAGATTTTAGTTTGAGCATGTTAATTTGATTTGCAGAAAAATCTAGATACTCTGCTTTCTGAATTAATCTCATTAAAAAGATCCACACTGTAAGTTTAAAATGGTGTAAGTAATAAACCAAATGGTTACATTCAAATTCAGTTTTTTATGGAGCTGCTTTCTTGAACCAGTTTGGAGTCTGAGTATCTCATTCTTGCCATTTATCACTTATGGACTGCGTATGGTACTCTGAAATCTTTAGGTGAAATGTGCTGGAAATTTAAAATTTTGTGGTAACAACGGTATAATGCTGAATCCCAGCAGAGAGGTATGCTATAGAGATTTGATTCTTGAATGTCATTGTGACTTGTTAATGTGTGCTTGTTTAAGAGTTGCAGGGTTGCATAAGGAAAGCAGAACAAAAATGTTGAATAACCTTATATAAGTGTGAAATGGATAAAATGAGCATGGCCAACTAAAGCAGTACCTAATTTATCTAAGGTGAACATTTATTTTCATCACTCATTCTGTTGTTTGTGTTCTTGTTTTTAAATGACACTTTGACACCTTTTATGTAAGTTATGCATATTAATGTAATTGTATTTACTTTGTAGGTGGCTCTAACCAAAAGAGCTGATCCAGCTGAGTTGAAAACAATATTTTTGAAGGTATGTGAAAAGTAAATATTTTACTTTTTCGGCTTAAATTTTTCATGTATTTTGCTCCACTATTGCAGCATACAACTCTTGATAGTTTTTTTTTCAACTATTAATCATTCACTGTATTATTACCATGTTAAACTTAAATACCATTATCAGAATTGAACAATGCTCACCAAGAAGTCAGATAGATTCCTGAGTGATTGTTGTATTGACTCAGAAGTATTGCTATCTTAGAAAAAACCCACATTGTTCAGAGAATGTGGTAGGAGTTTCACTATTGTTCCTGTATGTGGTAAAATGTTAGTGTAGACGCCTTACTGTTAGATGATTTGGTAAACTTTCTACTTCCATCCTTGCCATCCTTCCTTCCTTAGGGTTATCTCTGCTTCTGTTACTTGTAGAAGTGTTGGGAAAATCACCTTGTGAAGTGCTGGCCGTATTTATTATTTAACTGAAATTCCTTCTCTGTTGGCCTTCTGTGGAAAGCATGCAAGTAAAGAAATGACTCATGAACTTGCTTATGTACTTGAGAGAAGTGTGCTTTAGTGTTTTGCTGAAAGTTGGGAGGTGATTCTCCAACCCTACTCTGTTCTTGTGAAACCCCACCTGGAGTGCTGCATCCAGCTCTGGGGCTCCCAGCATAAGAAGGATGTGCACCTGTTGGAGCTAGTCCACAGGAGGGTCACAAAGACAATCAGAGTGCTGGAGCACCTTTGCTATGAAAACAGACTGAGAATTAGGACTGTCCATCCTGGAAAAGAGGGCTCCAGGGAGATCTTATTGCAGCCTTTCAGTACCTCAAGGAAGCCTACAAGTAATCTGGAGAGGGACATTTTACAAGTATAGGGACATTTCTTAAAAACATGTAGTGATGGGATGGGGGGAATGACTTTAAACTGAAAGAGAGTAGGTTTAGGTTAAGGAAGAAACTCTTACTGTGAGGGTGGTAAATCCCCAGAGTATCTTGCCCAGAGAAGTTGTGAATGCCCCATCCCTGGAAGTGTTCAAGGCCAGATTGGATGGGACTTTGAGTAGCCTGGTCCAATGGAACATGTATGGGCCCATGGCAAGGAGTTTGGAACTAGATGATTTTTAAAGTCCTTTCCAACCCAAACTATTCTGTGATTTTGTGGAACTGGCTTTCCTTGACCCATTTCCTAAACTTAAATAACTATTTCTAGCCTTCCTAAGATTTATTAGTCCAGTGCCTGGGTAAGTATGATATTCTGGTATTAAAAGAAAAAGAGTACAAAATTTCTGAGAATGAGGTAAATGCCACAGTGCTATTAGAGAGCTGTTGTATCTGAATTACTTCTATGGAGGTGTTGAGGGCGTAAGAGAGCTCATAGCTTTCCAGTTTCTTCCCTCCATCTTTGCTCTCCAGCATCATGCCCTACTCTCCATGTAGTTCTTGGTATTTTTTCAATTGTCCCTTGTGAGCTATTATTAACAATATGTGTAGGTGTCACAATGTATATTGCCTGTATTTATAGTTTTATTATATACTGTCAGTATTTATAGCTCTGAAACCAGATTTTCAGTTGAGAAAGCCAGGATTTAACTTCTTAAGTCCTGGAACTTGTATGTGTCAGGAGAGCAAAAAGAGTCTTGCAAAAGAAGGGGTTATGTGGTTTACAGAGGAACATACTTGAAGAGCAGGAGCACAGCAGCAGAAAAGGCAGACAGGGAGTAGACCACTGACCTGAGAAGATAGTAGCATTGAGGAAGGAAATAAACACACTGGAGAGAAGCCTGGTTCCATCTGAACTATGAAGTGGTCCTCATTTGGAGAGTGGGGAGGTTGGTTAGTTGGTTTGATGAGAATAGTGTGAAAATTGTTTCTTCTCTGCCTGTGAGTATTCATCTCTTTTGCATTTCTGAAGATTGTAGCTCCCTCAACCTTCTGATTTGATGGATTGAATGGGTCATAGTTGAGCACACTAAATGCCACCTCTGACTTCTTTTTCTTCCTCTTTTGCTTTCACTTCCACTCAAAAGAAGGGATCCCAGTAAGTGAAGTAATGAAATATGAGCTAAATGTTCAGTGTAATGCAGAATTGTCATGCTGCTTACTCCCAAGAAGGAAAAATGATGAATAAATATGTTATATTGTTTCATGGTCTACAGTTGAGTAATAGCCAGAGTGTTAATTAAGGTTCTCCAGATTATTTTAAGTGGTGAAGCCAATACAGTTGCTTCTGCAGATTGTGGAATGTTCACTTACAAAATAATTTGACAACCAATTTGACAACCTACTTCAATTAAGAATTAAAAAATATTATTTCCATGTAGGAATGGTACCCACAGTGTAGAAATAAATGTGAACATATCAG
This sequence comes from Phylloscopus whistleri, assembly GCA_017589585.1. Lineage (NCBI taxonomy): Eukaryota > Metazoa > Chordata > Aves > Passeriformes > Phylloscopidae > Phylloscopus > Phylloscopus whistleri. The sequence goes on from JADMLD010000183.1 coordinate 1,774,237, forward strand.
TTTAAATGCAGTGGATGGCAGTCAACTTTTAGCATATTTAGTATGTCAAATCCCCAATAGAATGTTTGCAAATCTTACTTAAAATGGGGTTAAACTTGTTATTACTTGACTATCTAAAATGTATGTAAATTACCAAAAAGCTATTATACTATTGTATAATATCAAATTCTCTGTGGGTATAATTGTCAAAGTGGGGGGAAATAAAATTGTAAAGAACCAAATTTTAAATGTTGCTCCTCCAAAACGAATAGAATTGATGTTTTTTTTTCTTTTTGTTATGATAATTTCCAAGAGTACTTCTTCTAAGTCTTCTAACATAACCCCTAAGAGATTAGATTTTAGTCAAAGTGATCAAGCTGACATTTTTCAAGGTCATTTTCTATATGTAGTATAGAGTACGTGATTGGATTTCAAATACACTTGAGTAAATCACAATGACAAGAAACAGGGGGACACTGAAACCTTGTGCTGTTTTCTGTTATTGAGTGCCCTAGCAGGGGGTAAGACTGGATGAAAAAAAAGAAATATAGAAGCATAGGCTGTCTGACTTATTTGATTTGTTTCTCAATAGCAGCTGTGTTAAAAGTTTCTGAGAGGCTGGGATTCTGAAGGATTCTGTCTTTCTGCAAATGATTACATTGAAATCAATTGGTCTGTTAGTTCTTATAAAAGTATACAATTCAAAATTTCTTGCAGTGTAGCAGCTAGAAAGCATGTGTTACAGTGTCTATTGAAACAGGAATCCTTTAGCACTAACCAATATATAGATGCCAAAGCGAGTTATGTTTTGTTTGAGCTTGCTTCTCTGAAGCCTTGTTTCTTGAAGATATTGCTGTACCTGAAAATGGTATTTATATAGCACTAGAAGAAAATAATCTACTTACTGTAACACTTTGGCATCCCTCTGAGAGTTATATGCCTACAGCAGGTATAACAGTACGCTGCAGACACCGGTATGAAATGAAAACTGGCAGTTTTTGTCCCTTAGCAGAGCCATAGTAATGCGAAAGAAAGTGTGTGTTTGAAATACACTACAAAATAGCAATAGGCATCTAATTTATTTATTACTTTAGTGTGGATAATGCTCTGTGGGGAGCTGCAATGATAGTTTATCATCCTACCTTGCCTTAAAAAAAATAAAAAAAAGAGAAACTAGCAGTTTCTTTCCTGTTCTCAGTGCACATTTGTTATCCCAAGATAGACCTGTTTCCCTTTAAGCCAACACATGGTTCTGCAAACCTTGCCTGGGATCTCTTCTCCTCTTAATAATTGTCCTTATCTGTGTTCTTTTCTTGAAATAGGTTCTTTAGGGTTGATTTCAAATTTGATCTTCTTCAGAAAATGAGGGCTTGAAAATTTGAGGGATGACCTAACAATGAGGGTAGAGGTGGTAACAAAGGGAATTTTATTTATTTTGATATTATCTTCAAAAATGTTAATATTACTTTTATTTGTAATATGGAGGCTTCCCGTGGGAGCAAATATGCTGGGGTCTGTCAATAGCTGTTTTCTGGAGCAGTATGCTGGTAAATGTGTGTAAAGCAGGGATAGTGTATGGCAGGTGTCAGAACCCTTTTCTTATTTCTGCAGTGTGCTGAACTGTCCAAGTTCATGTTTTGCCGTTACATTTTTCTGCAAATGCTATTCTTTGGCTCCTTTCAGCGCTTCAGCCAAGGAGGAGTGTCTGTAGGTTCTCCTTTCCTTAAGGACCAGCCATGGCTGGAGGGGATGCAGCGGAGTTCTTCAAAACAGCACCCCCAGGTGGACATTCCTGCGGGATCATTCGCTCCGCTGGCATTTTGTGGGTGTGACCAACCCTGCCTTCCCATCCCCAAGTAGAATGGCTAAACGAAGGAGTCATTTCAGATAAATAAGATATGCTGCAGGTGCCCTACTGCTGTCAAAGTTTGACATACATGCTTGAAAATGTGCTTGTGCTTCTTTTTCTACTTCAAAAACATATTTGATAATGGAGAAATTGTTCACATGATAATCCAAAAAGTGTATGTCTGCCATTTTTTGTCTGGGAAGCTGAGCCTTCAGCTGCTTGATGACTCCCCTCTTACTCTTTCCTGTTTGGGTCTAGGCTGTAGGTTCACTGGAGCAGAACTGTTATCTGTTGTAACAGAGGCCTGCTCGTGATTGGAAACTATGGGTGGTGGTAATAAATGCCTGGAGGGGGATGTATTGAGGCACTAAATATTGTATTCATTTAACAGTATGCGAGTGTGGAGAAGAATGGAGAATTTTTCATGTCTCCTAATGACTTTGTCACACGGTACCTGAAGATAATTGGAGATGGTTTGCCTAATGCAAGCACTGTACAGCTCCTTGCAGGTGTGGTGGATCAGACAAAAGATGGGTAAGTGGGTTTTTTTTGTGGTTTTGGTTTCGGGAGGGGGATTTGTAGTTGATTGCTTTATTTTTGTTTTTTTTTCTTTTTCTGTTGTTCATTTAAAAAAATGAAGCCATTTTTTCAAACAGTCTGATCCTTGAAGAGTGGGGGGTTGTTTTGTTTTGTTTTTTTTTTTTGTTTTGTTTTGTTTTGTTTTCCCCTGCAGATCCATAAAGGAATACAGTATCTTTTAAGTGAAAAGAGTAGAAACATTGTTTTCAACTGAAGTACCATTTAGTGGTGCAAACCATTTTCTGTCTACTATGTATTTTTAATTCATGGAACCTTTCATGTTTGTTGGCTGGATCCCCTAACTCCTGCTTTTCTTTCCTTCCCTGAGTCTTTCTGTCTCTGTTTACTTTATGTATCTGTCACAAACACATTCAAATAGAAATCCAAAATAAGTTTAGATGGTGTAGGAAGAGATCCTAGAAAAAAGTGTCCCTGCTTTGTTTTGGCATGGCACTGTTAAAGGTTTTTTGTTGCTGTGTTTTTCCTTCAAGAGGGAGGAGGAGCACCTAAGGTATTTAGGGAGCCACTCTACAATCTTGGGAAGGCAGCAGTGAAGTTGGTTGCACATGGTTTGCATTTGAAAGGCCGACTTTGCCAATAGGCAAGATTAGCTACCCTTCCATCTTCCTTCCCCCTGCTTTAATGAAATCTTAGCTTTTGCTTTTGGTACTTGCCCAGGCAAGCTGTCTCTTCACCCATACGAATTGTTGAACCCTCCCTTTAAAGTGTCTTTAGAGAAACTTGAGAATAATTAGCTATGGACTTGAAGTGTGTAGTTGTGGAATTTTTAGAAACCAGAAAACTTCAGGCATGACTCATATCAGTGGCTGCAGAGAGTAAAATGTAAGATAAACAAAGCATGACTGGAGAATGCAGTCTTCCTAGGGAACAAATGCAGGCATAACTGAGAAGTTTTGCAGTCCTTGCTGTGCTCTCTTTTCTACTCAGCCAGTCTCATGTATTTGGCAGCTGGGCACCTTAAACCTTGCAGATGAGTTAATGTGATGATTACTGCCCTGGTAAAAGAATTCTGTAAAAGGTTGTGTTGGTAACACTGATGGCATCAAAAAAGCCATGGCTTCAGATAGTGTTTGACTGAGAACATTAAACATTTCTCAGATTTCTTCCCTTGGTTTGATGCCTGCAAAAACAGCATTTTCCAAATTACATGGCTTCAAATCCTTTTTGTAATAAGAAGATTGAGAACATAATCCATACCTTGTGATTTGGATCTCCCTCACAAACAGAAGCTGGTGTCAGGAAGAACAAAATGTAAAACTGTAGCCTATGTGAACTTGTTGACAAGTTGGGATTTCATAACTTGGCGTGATCTTGTAAGAGTTCTGTGGTGTAGTATTGAGGCTTCTAATTGCTGCTTTGTGCCGTGGGTAAGGATTGTTTCTGTAATCCACACTGTGCGGTGACAGTTCTTAACGTGTCTTTGGAGAGTCTCTTCTGGTATTCAGGCTGTCTTCCTGTTTAGATAATATGTAAAAGAATGGAGAAAGTTTGGAAAGTGATTAGCATCCATCTCTCTAATGTGGCATTTAGCATTTTTTGCCACGTGGCACAGCATTTGTACCTTGTTCTCCTGGTGTTTAAAGTAATTTACAGAGAAATCATCTGAGGCAAGGGTCAGCTGCTTTTTGGTTCTTGTCATGAAATCTTCTAAAGACAGCAACAGGACTATTGGTCTTCTGCTATTGAATACTGCCAACTTGGCAGTCCAGAGCTCCAAGTTTTACAGTGAAGCACAAACCAGCTTTTGTTGATGTTCATTTTTAATAGGCTTGTCAGTGTTTAGAGGCTTAACAAGTGTTTAAGGTCATGAGAGTCTGTTCAGTAATTCAGCATTATTTCTATTATAAAACGAAGGTATCTTGCAAGAGCAATGACAAGTTAATTTTGTTACAGTGTTAGTGACTTAAAGTAGTACAGTTCTGAAAATATGCTAGGGTATTTCCAGAAGCATTTATCCACTGTCTTGGATCCCTCTTTTGCTCTAAAGAAGCAGCTGTTGTTCATGACTGGTGAGCATGACCATTTGTCACTAAAAGGGTCTGAGCCTCCACAAGGGATGTTCCTAGCACTTTTTAGAATGCTTTTGATTCTTTCTGATTTTGATGACAAGTTAGCTATATGTACCAAGTATATCAGTGTGAAATACTTGACTGGGTAAGTGCACAGGTGAAAGGCAGACAGCAGAAGAACATCTGACTCATGAGCAGGGCATGTAGATGGGCAAAGAATTTCTTACCCAAGAACTGAAGAAGTAGTTACTGTAGACAAAATCTCATGTAAGTCTAGCCCAATTCCTGCATTGCCAGAGATTAAGGATTTGAGGGTCTACATGAGCTACTGTTGTTGTGACAAAGGTAGGAGACCTCTTAAGGCATACTCTGTTGTTCAGTGAGTATCTGTTGCCATGGGAGCAAGTTTTGCCTCCATCTTAAGACAGGGCAGAGGTTTATTTGATGGTGGGCTTTCCTGCTGCTCTCTTATAGAGGCATGTGTTTAATGTTTCCTCTAAGAAAAGGAAATGCGCTCCTTGCTGATGGCCAGACAAACCTTTCAAAGTAGTCAACTAGTAGTAACATAGGTTTTAATAAGTGCTGTATTGTTTGGTTGTTGTTCATATGAAACAAATCAAAGAGCCTGGTTCCTGGCCTTAAGCTTCTCACTCCTAATCCTAGTTAAAAAAAAAAAAACACCAAAAAAAACAAACAACTTCATTTGACCTCAGTTGGATCAGAAATTTCCCCAAAATACAGTAGCTTTCTGAAGGCTTATCAGTAACAGGCCAGGCATTTTCCATCCTGCCTACTGTAATATCATTTTTCAGATTTTTGTTTTACTTTAAACATCTGTCTAACAAAATGAGTATTTACTGCACACCTCTGTTTGGACTGTAGTAACTAGCACTTTACTGAGAAACATTATATGCTTTATTTTTAGAAAGGACAAAGTATTCAAAAATAACACTTGGAAATGCCAGTATTTTCCATTATTATTGGATATAAATGTATCCTCTAATGCACCAATTTACACTATACTTAGTTTACCTAACTTGCAGTGAAAAATTATAGATGTAGCTTCAATTTGGTCCCATTATGTTACCATGTTTAAATTGCTGATACAGTAAAAATACCTGCATTGATTTCTGAAGAAAACCTCTTTATCATTGCATTTGTAGGTATTATTACAGCAGGTGATGGCTTTTTTTCTTTGCGTGGCTATATGTAGACTTTCTCTGGTGGGAATATGCTGCGTCTATGGGGTGTCCAGATACCATGGGTGTGAGCATAGAAGAAAGGAGAGAGTAGTAAACAGTGGTTTTGCTGCACCATACCCAATTGTTCTCTTTAGACTGATGCTCTTGTATGTGGATACTTTTAAAATATGAAGATTTGAGCCTTCCTGAATAAATTGTGCAGTATTGGCACTGGTAATGAGGATGCGAAGGTGAAGGAAAACTTTGACTTATTTGAGTGGAATATCTTCAAAACTGAAATAAAATTTAGTAAACATTTCAGCTTCCTCTCCTTGTGCTGTTAAAATCACTAGGTTTTTCTCTGCTTTTGTAACATAAATGGCTACTTGTTTGGGTATATGAAATAACTCTTAAGTAGCATATTGAAGTCCATGTTAACATGTGCTGTTTAATGACACCTAATGATATTCACCAAAGGGTTATGCTAAACCCAAAAGGGTGATGCTAAACCGGAGAGAAAACGTGTTACCCAGGCAACTACCCTAGTGCAGTATAGAGAAGTGAGCATATGGCTATGTAGTACACATTTTTTCAGCTTCTTTAAGCATTAAGAATCACACGTGTAATTGACTGAAAAATTACTGCTCAGTTACTGTATTGTATGGTCATAATAGAAGTAAATGAATACGTCGTTGTTAGAATAGATCTGTTGGGAATCACTAGCAGGCTAGTCTACTTAGGGAGCAAAAATACAATAAGAAGAAAATAGCTGGTTTAATTAACATGTAAAAATTGGGTTAATTTGAATTCAGGTGGCACAGCAGATATTAATGTCTCTTCTTTAACAGTCTGGCTAGAACCAATTCGTACACTTTTAATCTTTCTAGTTCTATGATTAATTGTTTTTAAAAATGTATATAGGTTATTTTAAGCATTTATCTGTGACTTACTAGGGGGGTTATTGCTTCCAAGTACTGAAAAAAATTGCTTCTATCAGTATAAAATCTTGTTACATTGTGAATACATGGAGTTTTAATCAAACCCAGGCCTAGTAATATAGACTATGTTCTTAACATGGGTGCTGGATTCTGCTGGGATAGGTGCTGTATTTCTTTTCTGTGCTGTCATCACTGTATTATGATCTGTTGATAAGGACATGTGCAGGTTGTTTCACACAAAAAGCGACTTTACCAAAATGATGGCAGAGATTTTACATTTATAATTCCAAACAATCCTTTTCTAGAGTCTTGTCACCTGCTGTCTTTTTTGTTTCTCTGTGTGCATGCATTATAATCTTTGGGACAGAACTCAGTGCTTTGGATCTGTTTATTGTTCTGTTAGGTATGTAGCCAATAATAATAAATAATAATAACCTTTTATAGCCAGTAAGTCACACTGTAACAGTAAATATGCGTGGATACAAAACTGAGTAGGTCGTGATATATTGGTTTAAAATTGAAGGAAATGTTACTTTTGAAAAAATTTCTTTTGGCTTGGGATGGAAGTTTTCTTCCTTTGAAAGACTGAGTATCTGTGTAGTCTGTGTCTAACAGTGGGAGTACTGAGAGCTGCCAAGGAGTTTAAAGGACTGATGGATTGCTCGTGTGCTAACATGTGCATATGTAACAAGGCACAGACTTCTTTGCCAATAAAGCTTAAGGCATTCTTATATGTTTGCTGACATCATTAATTGTGAGTTTAATCTTAAGAATACCTGAGGAGGTTTCTTTTTATTTACTTCTTGCACTATGTTATAATTTATGGTGGCAAGCTCCCAGAGTTAATTATCTGTTAGACTATTTCATACTCTACATTTCTTTTACTTTTATTTATTGCATGTATATTGAGGGAGCTAGCATAGAACAGCTTTTAGGCCTTCTCTGTGCTGTGCTTTTTTAAAAAAAGTCCTCTTTTATTCATCTCATGTTTTTATGTTCCTCATGCAAGTCAGTTTGTTATCTGGTGGATGTTTGGCTGCTGATGTGCAGCAAGCACACTTCAAGTGTTGATCTAGGAAAGCCAGTAGATGTAATCTTTTTAGACTTCAGCAAAGTTTATGATATAATCTCTCATAGTCTCCTTCTGGACAAAATGTCCAGCACACAGCTGAATAGTCCTGCTGCATGATGGGTGAGTGACTGGCTTACAGGTGAGGCAGAAAGGGCTACAGTGAATGGGGTAACATCAGGCTGGCAACCTGTCACTAGGGGGGTTGTGCAGGTCTCCATCCTCAGCCCTGTGCTTTTCAACATCTTCGTGAGCGACCTTGCTGCAGAACTTGTAGGGATACTAAGTAAGTGTGCTGACTGCTGACACCCTCAAGGACAGGGGGCCCCTGCAGAGACACCTCAACAAACTGGGGAGATCACCAACTCTATGAAGTTTAACAAAGAAAAATGCCAGATTCTGCACCTGGGATGGGGCAATCTTGGATGTACAGCCAGACTGGGGAATGAGATGCTGGAAAGCAGCCCTGTGGAAAGGGACCAGGGGGTCCTGGTTGACAGAAAGTTAAATATGAGCCAGCAGTGCCCTGGCAGCCAGGAGGGCCACCCGTGTCCTGGGGGGCATCAGGCACAGCATGGCCAGCTGGGCAAGGGAGGGGATTGTCCCGCTCTGCTCTGCACTGGGGCGGCCTCACCTTGAATAATGTGTGCAGCTTTGGGTGCCATGATATGAAAAAGACATTAAACTGTTAGAGAATGTCCTAAGGAGGGCAACAAAGATGGTGAAGGGCCTGGAGGGGAAGCTGTATGAGGAGTGCCTGAGGTCACTTGGTCTGTCCAGCATGGAGGAGACTGAAGGGAGACCTCATTGCAGTTACAACTTCCTCACAAGGGGAAGAGGAGAGGCAAGTACTAAACCCTTCACTCTTGTGACCAGTGTCAGAATTCAAGCAAACAGCATGAAGCTGAGTTCAGTGAGGTTAGGGTTAGATATTAGGAAAAGGTTTTTCACTCAGAGTGTGGTTGGGTACTGGAACAGGCTTCCTGGGGAAGTGGTCACAGCACCAAGCTTGTCTGATTTCAGGAAGGACAATCCTCTCAGGTACATGGTGTGGGATACGTGACTTTTGGAGATGGTCCTGTGCAGGGCGAGGAGTTGGACTCCATGATCCTGATGGGCCTCTTCCAACTCAGCATATTCTCTGAATTCCCATAAAACAGGTGACTGGAAATTGCTGTATAGTCATGGGTCATCGTAACTTGATGGAAAAAATATCTTTTCTGACTTATGCAAACTCTTAGTTCTTCACTGTAATTGCATACTGAGTAGAAGTTTTTATTGAACTGGCTGCGGCATCACTTCGGATCAAAGTCCTAAGGATATAGTTAGTTTCCGTTAAAAATCCCCTGGGTTTATGTGTGTTTCTTGACATTGGATACGCTGAATTTTGTGCTTTTCAGAAATAATCCTTGTTCCCCAGCTGCTGCTTCATAGACCCATTAAAGCTACATGCCTTCAACACTGACATAAAGCAGCCTGAGAGACAGCAATCTTAACTATCCCAGACTGCTAGCAGGCCCTGCCACCTAGATGATTTTAAATTCTACAGCCTAGACATTAAAGAAGCAGCAAAACAGAAGAATAGTTGGCCTTTTCCTCTTTAAGAATAGGAGTTTGATCTCCATTTGAATTCTTGGGTGTGACACAGAGAAATTAGAATGTTCAAGGTCTTTGCTGTATCAAACCTACTGCTGGAAACAATGCCAAGTTGTCTAATTATGTATTTCTGCTTATGAACTAACTTCTGGAAGGACAACTCTGCTTTTATTTATGCCCTACTACTGTGCTAGCACATTAGGAACCTGGCTGTAATGATGAATATGAATAAACTGCTCTTGGGCTGAGGAAGAACATGCAGACTACTGATTGAAATTTGTGACTCAACATGCAGGACTGGAGGGCTGTGATGGATGACTAATAAGTTGCTAACAAATGGATAACACATTCTGATCGATTCCTTCTGAAGTGAGTGGCAGCATGTAGGTTTTGAATGGAATTGCTTTCCAAAAGTGCTAAGTACTGAGTCTTGAGGGAAGTTACTCATGTCTTTATTGGCTCTGTCTTGCCAGTGGAGGGAGGTAGGCTCCCCCAGAGGGCAGTTCAGTTAGACATTAAAGCTGAGGTGAGTAGCCATGCTGAGTGTTTTGCTTATTTTATGTTCTGTTGTGACTTGCTGAGAGGAGTAATGCCTTGTTCAACAGACATTTCCGTTTAGTGATATAAAGACTTCCTGACAGCACTGGGGATAGGGCATTTTAGGATAAATTTTAATCCTTGCTGAATACATTTTGAACACATTTTGGTTATAGTCTTATTTTGTTTGTATAATCAATATTATATTGTATTTCAGTTTTCTGCAGGCAAGTTGGTCTCATAGCTATTGTTTTTTCCTTCATCCTTTTAGGTTGATATCCTTTCAAGAGTTTGTGGCATTTGAATCAGTCCTCTGTGCTCCAGATGCATTGTTCATAGTAGCCTTTCAGCTGTTTGACAAGACTGGCAAAGGAGAAGTTACTTTTGGTAAGACATTCTTAAATGTGCATTCTTAATGTAAAAATCCCTACCTATGCCAAACTCTGTTTCACCTACTGTTACTGTAGTAACAGTGTACTGTACTGTAGAAACAGTGATTGGTAGCAGAACTACACTAATGCCAAGCTACTTTGTCTGTACTTTTTTAATCGTTTATGTGTGCACAGTATGAAGCCAAGGTCATTGACATCATCATAGTTCTCCCTGGAGGACTGGTCACTTCTCTTTCTCTCTTCCTCAACATGCTTGTGCAGGTGCAAACCAGCAGCGATAGGTGACTATGGGAAATGATTGTAAAACTGCAAGGAAGTTGCCAGAAGACCTAGGTGAATGTTGGGTTTGAAATCATTACCCTGAATTATTATTTTGTTTAAATTGGCTATATTTCAAGCTGGCTGACTTTTAAGGCTTAAAACTGTGTTCTGTGAGATTTTACAGTAATGAATTCATTATTACATGCCCTCTGCCATTCCCTCCCCCTTTAAAATTCAGCTGTGCATTGGAAGTGTGATGTTTGCACTGATAATGAGATACACTCAGGCGAGTTTAAAACTTGATTAAGAGGACTGTATATTTGTAGATGTCCTAGAGTTAGCTTTTGATATCTGCAGGGCTATCTCCCACCTGCTTGATGATAAGGGCCATTCAGACTGAAAGAAGGATTCAGAATTTAGCAGTTTGCACTAATTTCTGATATCGAGCTTGCACTTGAAAAAGTGTGGGGAATTTTTTTTGCTGAGTACCTACATTGGATAAAATTGCTGTTTCTAATCTGCTACATTTGGACATGGTTATTCCTATATAGCAAGTTTGTTTGGTTGTTGAACAGTTCTAAGAAAATAGAAAGTTTGATGACATTGACTCTTTGTCTTTCCAAAATGTATGTTTCGCACATCCATTGCCTTTTACTGGTATTCCCCACACATCTTATGCTCACTTAAAAAAGCCCTTCTCTTTCCATTTGAACTAACAAGATTCTGTATCCATTGCTTAAGCATCATTGTAGCCCTTTTACCATCTCCAAAATCTGGTGAGAAGACGTGCTGTCTCTTCTTGTGTCTATTTTGGGGTATTTTTTTATTATTTTGGTAGTGTGTTGAGGATGTGACAGATGTACTTTTTGTGTGCAGTATTTCACAAGTTATTACAGATACCAAAAGATTTTCAGAAAAAAATTCTGTAGATCGTAACCTTGATGAAGGAAGTATTTTGTGCCTAACATTTTTGTGTATGTACGTGGACAGAGAAGCAGTGAGAGATGCCATGCTTTCAAAACAGGAGGGAATGTGTATTTTACTAGGTTTTGTTCCAGTGAAGGCAGACCAGAGTTCCTGGAATGCATGTGATGTACAGTTTCTTGTCTGCGTCAGAGCCCCTGGTTGCTTGGAGCACTCATTAATAATCTAGGAAGAACTGTATTCGTTTGATCTGAATGCTGAATCAGTCCGGCTTAACTTTTTAACTCGTGGCATTCTTGTTCCTATTTTTCCTGCTGTCAAATGCTTCCCTTGGGGTTTGACACAGTGAGTCAAAGGATTTATTTGGCATTTGAAGTCCATTGAAGTCCTTCTAGTGATGAGAGAAAATCCCATGGCAGACTGTATTTAAGGTATATGAAAGAGAAGACATGCCAGCATTGGCAGAACCTGAGATAGCTTTTGTTTGGTTCCTTCATCTCCCGTTTTGAAACTATAGATGTATTTGTAACTTCTGTGTAGTACCTTGTGGCTACCATCCCAGCAAATGCCTGGGGAGGATGGAAGAGCTGTCTCAATATTGTGCATTCTCAGCAGAAATGGTTGACCTTTAGACAGGGCTAGTTCCTTATTTTCTATCATGAGGAGAAAAAGAGTTTTATTTTCCTGCTATTATGAAAAAACCCTAATACTTTCATAAATACATTATTAAAATACTATTAAAATTCTGTAACTTTGCCACTCAATGTCTCAGTCATGTGTCTTTGAGGCTAATTATGAGATCTTTTTCCATTCATTTGAATGAGAGTGGTATCAGGTCCTTATCAAGGTTAGGAGACTTAAATAGGGGTTTTGTATACTGTGGAATTACAGTGTGAAAGGAACAGAAGAATAGGGAAAGGATAATTTTTCAGTATACTGCTGTTAGGTATAGTATCTCAAGGCTCTCATTTTAAGTCTGTATCTCATTTTATTGTTGTAAAGAAACAGCATGACTTATCTGTGCAGTCATTGTTTTTCTGTACACTAAAATGATGATATAAATATTTTAGCTTATACCAAGTGGAATAGTTACCAGCAGTGAATTTCACATTTTGTACCATGCAAATCCGTCCAACTCTTACTCTTTCACATGTGCACTTGGCTTGGCATCTTCATTAAATGAATTAATAATGAGCTTTATGCCAATGAACTTTTACACTGAGTGTGAGATCCAGGCTGTGCATATTCAGACAAATGTTCTGGGTAAAGAAGTTCAAATTTAACACTTTGCACTTACTTTTCTTGAAAAATGCTGCACTCTTACTTTAGCATCTGGATTGGAAATGGATTTGCATTTTAGCCATATGTTGACATCTCTACAATTTTAAATGTTTCATTTCTTTCAAGTTGCAAGTTAACTGTACCCGGTTCTTTGACAGAGCTATTATCTATTTAAAGGTAGATCTGATGTGCAAGCAGTGTGGGTACATGGGAGGGGTGGGAAGTATTTCTAGTTTATTGCTTTTTGAGGTGAATTAAATGGCCACTAGTAAATTAGTGGCTAGTGGCTGATTGAGACTACACCTGGCCATTGCATCATGTTGTAGATTTACTTTCTGCTGAAGTGTCAAAGCTTTGACAGTTTGTAAGGAGTTAAAGCTCTCAGCAGGAAAGTGAGAGGAAGTTTAGCTGGCTTTTAAATTCGAGGCAAAGAGCAAACCATTGCTTCTTACTGTTGAGTGTTGACAGGCACATAAAAGCTGATAATGTAAGTCCAGGGGTTTAAGAGACTTAGTAGAGTTGCTTTTTTGTCGTATGACTGTATTTTAATGCCTCATTAAAGAAGCAGAGCCCTTTGAAATTCTTTACTAGATGGCATTTAAAAATGATGAGATGGTTAGGTAAAAAAGTGTTTAGAAACTAAGTCATTGTAACCTTCATCTTTAATTTTAGATGGGTAAAATAAGTGATGGTACTTAACAGTTCTGAGCTGTGAATAACACAGCAGTGAAACCCAGAAACTGGAACTTTCCTTTTCTTTTACCAGTTCTCACAAGCCCTTGTGAAGGGCAAAATAAATGTTGTCCATGTTGATTTTGCTGAGAGAGTAAGGAAAGACACAGTGAGAGCTGTGGTTGCCTGAGTCTGTGCTGCCAACCATTACTGAACTCGCTTTAAAGATTTTAATTCTGATTTGTATTAAAGTAGAATTACCCACCAGATAGAAATTCTTGCTCTTGTACTTAATGAAATGGAGTTGTGGTATAGTGTGTGGTTTTATGATTTTGATTTTCTTTCTTAGAGGTCCTCTAATTCAATCTGAAGCTGTTTCAAAATGGATGCTGTGTTGTGCTGCTTTGAGAAATACGAGTATGCTGTAAAATGTCAGTCCTTTCATTAAAAAAAAAACCAAACAAAAAAACCCCCAAAACACAAAAAAACCAACAAACAACAACCTCCCCCCAAAGCCAGCAAAAAACATGAAGGAGATTGGGAACCCAACCCCCAAATTTTTGTTTGTTAAGTGTAGCAGCTGCAGATTCGAGCACGGTATTTTGCTTTTGTCTCTAAACAAGACTTTATTGGCATGCAGACAGCAGCTATTGTGGGTCTCTGCTTCTGTTATTAATTGTATCAGTACATTTCTTAGATAAACACATTAATTAAGGTTACATATTACTAAGTGCTCCTGTTTGCTGATACCTGATACTTGAATTGCTTGTTTGTAAACTTTCTAAAAGGACATAGCTCTTAAGAGAGGTTTAAATAGCTCCACAGCTATTGTGATGAGCGTCAGAGTTTTTCCTCTATGGTATTTTTTAATATGCAAAAAATGCGCTGATATTTTTAATATGCAAAAATTATTACAGAAGTTTCATAGTTGCTTTTATGACCAAACAATTAGCTTCTGATTGTATGACATAGCTTTTGCTTTTGTTACAGAGGATTATTTGTTTTATGCTTTGCACTGCAATCGCTGGTATGACTTGGTTCTTCTTATGGAATCTGTAACTCTTTTTTCTCTCTTGCACACCACCTAGCTTAGTCATGCCCAGCCTGGTACACTGAATACCATGTAAAGCAATGAAAAGCTAAATCTAAACCAACAAAATAAATTGCTGTGGCTGTAAGCTTGGATTTCTTGAGAAACCGCAGTATTTAGTATTTATTAATGATACTTCTATTGCTGGTTCAAATTGCCAGCTACCTGTTGTAGCTAGTGATGTGTTAGCTTATACATCACAGCTTCACCTATACAGTGAAACATTTGCAGATTTATAAATGACAGCTGCCTAGGTATGATGGATCCAGTGGCAACATTACAGATGCAAAATCTGCTTAGTCTCTGATGTTTCTTGTTATTTGTACAATACTGGATTTTGCACAAATAATCGCCAGTTTTAATTACAAGAGGATGTAAAGTAGACTTATTACTATATTTTCTTTAAACCAATTTTTGAAATCTTCTCAGACTATTTTTTGAGAATTTAAAATCTAGACATATGTCAACTTGCCAAGTTTTTATTTTGTTTTTTCTTTTAACTAAAATGTTATGTAACCAGGCAGACTTGTATGCCAGCATCGTAAGTAAAAAAGAGCCTGTTTGGATACAAAGTGAATCTGCCATTCTGAATATTAGGAGAAGCTTTTTCCTATTACACTGTGTAATGGGTTAACACAGTTTGGTTTTGAGTTAAAGGGGAATATGGAATGCTGCCCTGTCAGGACCTTGGAATTGTTTTGGAAGGGACAGGCACCTGTCAGAGGCCACTTTTAGATCCTGACATATCATTTGATATGCGAATGTTGCTGAATGCGACTTTGGAAAGTACCCATATAAATTCCTGACTGTGTCCAAACTGTCCCTTTTCCTTCTAGCTTGCCAGCAGGTAACACCGAGCTGGGGCGGCTCTGTGGAGCGGTCCAGGCCAGCCAGGCCCTGCTGCTTCCCCATCTTGGGAGGGGGAGCTGGCCCTGGCCTGGCCAGGCCCCATTGGCTCTTGGTGGGAGAGGGGGAGGCTGCAGCTCAACATCAGCTCATTTTAAAGCCTTCCCCGAGCTGGGAGAAATGTCTGCCTGGCCCCTGGTAACAGCTGCAGGCCCAGTTGGGTCAGGCCAGCCCCGATGGTCACCAAAGCAGGGAAAGGAGTGGGGCAGGAGGCACCCACCAGCCAGGCCTCTCAGATCCGTCCTGGTGAAGTTCTCTTCCCCCATCCTCGGGCTTTTGAAAATTTGAAAATCCTAGAGGCTGCTGCCCAGCAGAGATCATGTGGCCATCTGCAGGCCCAGGCGAGAATGTTAACTCTTTCCTGGTGCAGATGAGACTTTTTAAAACTAATCCTCCTTTTGAGTAAAAGGAAAAGTACAAAGTGATTGAACATAGAGAAGATACAGCATGAAGTCAGTGAAGAGAGAGTGAAAGTCCTAAACTGGGACAAAGAAGGAAGAGGAGTGGCCTCGTTTGGCTGGACTTCTTCTTGTGAAATCATGGAGAATGGACTATTTCCTGTAACATATGAATGCTGTTGGGGGGATGCATGGCTCTAGTTAAAAGTTGTGGATTCATGTAATTGAGATTTAATGGAGAATTCTGAACAGAGGAAGAAAAAGTGATACGAAGCCCTTTGCTCCTAGGGAAAAAGGAGATCTCTAGTTTTAGAGACGAAGATGATTTTGGAGATGGAAGAAGAGAATATTTGTTTTATACTAACTAGAAGAGGCATTCTTAAATGGTACCCCAAATAAGCAGACATGACCCATATGCAGTGTTGGGAAAAGCTGCTAATGAGAGGGACTTCACAAGGGTGGCTGTCTTTGTGAGAGTTGAGACCCACAAGAGAGCTGTTCTATGTTGTCAGTGGGGAATCTCCATGGAAGTTCTAAGAGAGACTCCTCTCCTAAAGAACTGATGAAAGATTATTTTTAAATGGCCAAACTGAATGAAAATCATAGACTTTTTCTCTTTATGTTGTTTGTAGGACAGTAAACACTTTGTGGTGGGAGGAAGAGTGTTTTGAAAGTTTCATTTTGATTCCCATTTTCTTCTTTTAGTGGGTGTGTTAATAAATCTACCTTTATATCTTAAAGTTTGGGCCTGCTTTGCTTCTCCTGATCCTATCTCACAGAGGGAAAAAGAGAGTAAACACTCAAACCACTGCACTAAATTTGGCAAACTGAGACAGGCAAACATGAAACCACTACACACTGTTTGGTTTCATTTGGTATAGAAAATGCAATTGAGTTTTCTAAATCATTCAGAACTGAAATTCAGTTTCAGTTTGTTCTTTGTTGTTGGTTTTGTTTTGTTGTTTTGCTGGGGATGGTAAGAGAATCATCAAACAATTCAGATTGGAAGGAACTGTGGCAGCCATATGGTTCAAACCCTTGCAGTGCCACCATCAAGGCCAGTTGCTTGAGGGGAAATATCTAATCAATATTTTGAATCATGTCTGAGGCTGGAGTCTCTACAGCCTCTATGAACCAGCATCTCCCAGTGTTTGATCACTATTATAGTGGAAAACTAAATTCCTGAGGCCTGGTTGGGATTGCCAGAGTATTGCTGCTTCTTGCATTCATTGCCTCTTGTCCTTCCACTGTACATCTCTGTCTTCCCTTCACCTGTTGGGTAACTGTAGACAGCAATGAGCTCCTCCTTTAGCTCTCCCATCTCCAGGCTAATCCATCAGCCTCTCTATGAAATGTCACATGCATCATCCCCCAGCTGCCTTGTATAGAGAAAATAGAAGTGATACTCTGTTTTTGTTAGCAGGTTGTGCTGTTGACCTTGGCGAAAGTGATCTGGGTGTTTGTTTGTTTGATTATTATTATTATTATTACTCAGGGCAAGAGGAGTAAATTTATTTTTTATGCCCACAGGGGGCCTAGTGCTTTTCAAACTTGAGGTCTTAGGGTGCTGGCAGTTTGTTGCTAACTTCTAATGAGGCCAGGAAAGGTAATAAAAAGTGTAAGGCTGTTGCCAGTGAACTGAAATTATGGATAGCCACAGCTCTGCTTGAACTGTGGCTATCCATATTTTTAAGGAATTGCATTCTGAAAAAATTCTGAAAACATTTGAAGTAAGCAAATTATATAATATTCCATGTGTAAATTCATGTTATTCCCCCTTACATACAGCTGTGACAGAAGAAGTATCTCAGTCAGGGCTAAGCTGAACAGGATGCTGTATGGATATATCATGAGAGCCTGTTTAGTTTTCAGAAGTGACAAGAGCACAAACAACCAGAGCAGGGGAATGTAAGAGGATAAAAAAGACAACGATTTCAGCAGAATTGTGAAGTTGAAGCTTATCATGGATCTTCTTGATTGAGAAGAATCATGAAGGCACAAGCACGTTCTGTGTGATAATCTTTTCATTAATGTGAAATTAATCTGTAAGACTGCTCTGTCCTTGTTGAACAGTTTGGCTAGGGCAATGAATTATGTTCAGTAGCTAGTGTCTCTCTCCTGAAAGAGAATGCATGCTGAACTGGCATTGGTACTGGACTTAATGGTTTGCTGTAGGCATTTTGGGGGATCTGTTTGGTTGTTGTCTTTTTTAAAGCCTACTTACAATGTTTGATAGACATTTATTTACCAATACTGGTCTTCATCTCACCTCTGCATACAACAGGTGCTGTACAGCTTTTGTTGCTTCTTCCAGCCACAAAATGGTTGTGGTTCACATCTGAACAGAAGTGACCAGTTGTAGTGGGAGACTCCAGCCTCCTGCTTCTCTGCCCTGCTGTGGCTGCCTCTAAGGATGCTGTCACTCCATTGGGGCTGTTGCAGTACAGTCTTTTTTAATGCCAGAGGGTGTGCTGAGTTAACCAATGCATTTTCTAAGAGCAGCTCAATAAGCTTCTGCTTCTCACTGATGGGCTCCAGATGTTGGTATGTTACCTGAAGGTGATAAAACGTTGTGAGGGCATCCATTCTTTTATATATGTGGACCTTTATTGCACTTCTTTAATGATCAGCTTTCATTGCAAAAAGAACTGCCCTGATTTTTGGAACTTTTAAAGTGACATATGAGTGTTTTCTGAACAACTGAATGTAGATACATAGGAATATCAGACTGGCATGTGTGTGTTGTATGGTATCTTGTCAGAGATCTGAAGAACTGCTTGGAAGATGCTCCAGTTCAGTGGGTTAAAAATCCTCTTTTCACAGAAGACCAACTATAGATTTGCACAATTGACTATAATGGCTCCAATTTGAAAAGATAGAGGTAACAGAGAGCACTTCCAATTGGTGGGATAGTTCAAGAATCCTACATGCTCAGGTGGCTAAAATATTGTGCTTTCTGCTGCTACTTCATGCTACTTAAAAAGAAAAAAAATAGGTGTGGAAAAGGTGGGAACATGCCAATTTGAGAGTCAATTTCAACTGCACGAGGTCGCTCTTTGGTTAACTGAGTAACTCTTTGGTAAGCTGAGGGTGAGCTGTCTCTATATCCCATTGGAAGAAAAAGCCCAACATGATTACTAGGCAGCACTTGGGGAGACACCAAAAACTTCCACACCAGAACATACTTTAAACCATGTCAGGGGCAATATATCACTTTAAGCTTGTTTTTTATTAAGATTTTTCCTCATCCCATTTTCAAACTTGCCTGGAGTTGCAGATTAGAAAATAAAAACTTGATCAGGTTCTAAGAGCCAGAAAAGTGTTTTGTTGTTACAGATTTTAATATGAAATTTCAGATAGCAGAATGCACATAATTTTGTGGTGTGTGTAATTTAGTTTTCTAAATTGGAAAATCTGCTGTTACCTAGCAGTTAATGACTATTTTTTCCTAACATTTGGAATTCAGGACCTGACTTGAGAAGCTGATAAAAGAAAACAAAACTGAGAATATATTGGAAGTGCTCAAAGTGAAAATTACAGTTTAGATAGATTTGAGGGTAGATAATTAGACATTTTAATTGAACTAAAATAGTTTTATACTAATACAGTAGTGTTGTGGGAGTACATTTTGTGGTGTATTTGAAATTGAAGTATTTAAGTGAGGGAAAATGTATGTTAATGCTTTGAAAGAAAGTGATTTTTGAAATATCATCTATCTAAGCAAAATAGCTTTTAAAGACATAGAGCTCTCAAATCTATGCTGGAAAGCAAAGTGAAAGTTCTGGGTTATTTCTTTGAGCCAGGAGTTTGCCTTTATAACTTTGGTTGGTATATTAAATTGCTGTAGGAAACAAAGAGATGAATTCTGAATTGCTGGACAACTACAGTGAAATTAGCCGCTGCCAGTGTAAAAAAAAAAAAAAAAGTGTTGATTCAGTATGGATTCTGAAAGTCCTGTGTTTTTACATCTCCATGATAATTTCATTTGCCCACATGGAGCATTGAATTTGATATTCAGTTTTGATTAAACACAAGCAACACTGGCTTATGTTAAGCAGCAAAATTCAGCACTAGTCCACAGTTGGAATAGCTCAAAATAATTAAATTGGTTGAAATTACATTTTTTACTTTTTGAGTTAAATTTTGTCTTTGGGAATTTTCTCTGGATTTGGAGGAACTAGTTCTGTGAAAAAATAAGCACGCAAAGTTATCAAAATAAGTGGATTCTGGGGGTTTTCAGGTGTTTGTATACAAGTATATATGTGCAGCCACATTTTTCAGGTGCAGGTGAAACTGATCTTAGTCTGAGTGGATCAGGTGCACTAAGGCAGGGTTTTGCACTCTTTTGAATAAATCATTTCTAGAATGGTAGTGATACCACATGATAGAGCACAGAAAAATTGCACTGACCTGAGCTGCTTTATTCAAGCCATTCTCTTCCTGAGTCGTGTTATACGCTCCCATTATCTTCAAATGATGTGCTCCATTTCTCCTCTGCTACCTTCACTTTGAGTGTTCTACTACTTTCTTTGTAATATTTTAAAGAAATAGTAACCTAATTTAATTTCTTTTTTTTTAATTTACAATTGCAAAAATGGTTATGGTCCATGTTTTGTGAGGATCTAAAAGTAAATGAAAATACAGCATTAGTTTATTATTTCAGGGCTTCTAACCTGTGGAAAAAGGTGGCTGTGACAGCCCTTCCTGCTCTTAATGCTTTATTGAGGGAAGTTGGAGGGGTGAGTACCTTTCCTTTGCTGTCCTTAGTAATGAAACGATTCCAATGTGTTATTCAATTTACTGCATGGCCACCATAAAACTATTTCAACTATTTCCTTAACAAAGCAGCAGGGAGATGAAGAAGGTAATTGTAATGCTTGTACTTCCAGAGTGTTGTTTCTCTTCTACCTAAATAGGGATAAATGGAAAACCCAGTCAAGTACTTGGACTGCCTATCATTCCACATCTTATCTGAGCAGATATGATACTGACATACTTTTTCCAGAATAAAAGTCATCATTATCAAGGATGGAAATAAATTCTAACTAGCTGTGAATTTGAAGTTCACAACAGTAAATAAAAACAAAAAAACCAAACCAAAGCAAAAAACTCACCAAAAAACCCAAAACAAACAACCAAACAAAAATAAGCCAACCCAAATCTTGGATAAATCCCAACAATTCCAGTAAAACAAGATAATACATCGAATTATTACTTATTTCTGACATATGTATATATAAATATATATGTATGCACCTGTCTCCGTACACATATGCTTTTACACAAGTTTATTGTTCTTCCAAAAGGTCATAAGTAAAGCAAACCTGGCAGAAGGCCAGCTTGGCAGAGCAAGGATCTACTTCAGAGCTGAGGCAAAAAAAGATAGATGTCCAGTCCATTCTACAGAGAAAATTCACGTGGCCCACGCTGAACTGGAGTTAAAGCTGCCGAAAAATGTGAGGGACAAGAAAAAATATTTTTAAAATGCTGATAGCAAAACACAGTCTGGAAATAACATTGTCTCATTACATGATGAGAATGGTCATCTCACAAACAGGGACATAGATAAGGCAGCTATGTTTAATGGTTTCTTTGCTGTTGTCTTCAACATGGATGATGGGCTAAGGGGGTCGCAGTGCCCTGAGCTGGAGAACCATAGGACCAGAGGGAATGGCATGAAAGTGTGTTAGCAGAGATTTAGGTTAGATAATAGAAAAAAATTCTTTACCCAGAGGGTGGTTGGGCACTGGATCAGGCACTGCAGGGAAGTGGTCACAGCACCAAGTCTGACAAAGTTCCAGAAGCATTTGAGCAGTGTTCTCAGGCTTATGATGTGATTCTTGGGGTTGCTCTGTGCAGGGCCAAAAGATGGACTTTGGTAATCATTGTGAGTCCCATCCAACTCAGGATATTCTACTATTCTGTGATTTTTCTGTGTCCAGAAGCAGCAGAAGGTGGCTGCTCCACCAGACTGACAACCCTGATGTGAATGAGGGTGCCAAGAGGCTGGTTCCTGGGCACAGATCTCACTGATAAGGGGTGCAGTCCCATACTACCTGAGCATGGACAGAAAAGCAGGTCTGGTGATAGTGACCAGGGTCAGCCAGACATGTCCATAGAGATGAGGCAGGTCCAAGATAAGGCTGGGAAGTTTAATCAGGGGGTTGGGGTCACTGAGGTGTAGGAATCTCTGCAGCAAACCTCATCAAGAGAGATTAAGACCTGAGACAAGGCTTCTTCCAGCTCTTCCTCCTGCAGTGTTATGCCTGGACCCATATACCTCATGCTTGTGCATGAGGAAGAAGTTTTCATGGGGAAGAAGTTGCAGAACGTGGTGGTGTACTCAGGATCGTGAAGCTTATGGAAAATGTGGAATTGTTTGAAGTGGTCAGTGAGAACCAAAGCCTGTGGAAATCATTCTGTTGTCATCTCCTCTGAACTTGAGGTCAGGTGGTTGGTAAGGTGCTGGGATTTCCTAGTCATGATATTTGAAGCAGCTACGTTCATTGAAGCAAAATTCTTTTCTTTGCTGGAGGTAGGTAGTTCATATTCTTTACAGAAGTTGCTAGTACAAATATCATCAGGGTAATATAATTTTTTTCTCAAGGCCCAGGGCTTTGGTACACATTTTCTATACTATGTTCAAATAATTTAATTCTATAAAGGAATAAGAGACATAAAATGTATAGATTTTATATAAAATAGAGCTGAGGATGACAGGTTTTCTGCAAAAATGTTGTGACTATTTTATAAGATCAGTGGATTTTTGTAGATGATCATGAAATTCTTGAGATTTTGTTGAGACTGTTTACTGGGCTTAATGATGACAGTGTGTGAAAAAATATATTTGCAAACTACATTCGAAAAATATACTTGCAAAATAAATAGTTAGAAAGAATTTCAGATTTGGTATGTCAGATACTTAGGGACTGTACCCAGTAAAGATTTTAGTAGTGTGTTCTGATAAGTGACATTCCTTAGATACAAAATACAGTGGAAAAATGACTTTCAGAGTTTTCCTTTTAAAATCTAAAATTTATAAATCCAGATTTCACTTGGAGAATATTGGTGGTCCTTGTTGTATCAAGAGTGTCTGTAGTTATTCCAAAGTATGCTTTATTTCTATTTTACTTCTTAATCACAGGAAATGGAATGTCATAGGAATGAGAATGGAACGGAATCACAGGAATGAAAATGTGAATGCAACATGCTTGTTTGTGCAATAAGCATTTAAACATACACATCAGTACACTGCAGAGAAGAAGGTCCCCAGGACTTAAAGGACCAAAAACCCCCACTGTAAATCAGCAGGCAGATCACCTGGAGAGAAAATAAAACAACCCTTTCATGCAGTGATCAGAAACGAATGGCAAGGTAGCTATTTTTTAGTTAGAGACCGTGGAGGGACAAACAATTATTTGTTTCAGAACCTTGCAATTTATTTTAAAATTGAGTTGCAAAGTTGAATTTTTTGAAAGATTCATAAAAATGACAGCATGGATTTCTGAAAATGAGTGTTTAAAATCTTCAACGTGTTGTTTGTTTTGCTTTCTAACAGCTCTGGTTTGAATAATGCAAACACACAAATGGTTGTATCTTTTGCTAGCTTTAGATTGATTTTGTGGTGCTACAGCTCTTGACATTGAAGCATTAGCATTTTGCTTTTTAAAAACTAAAGCAATTCAACAGTGTTTTGAACTGGATTTTTAAGCTTCCATTTATCAGATGTTTTAATAAAATACTTGTTTAGGATCAAAGCACAGTTGTCCAGAGAGGTTGTGGAATCTCTGTTGTTGGAGATACTCACAGAATTACCATTTGGGTCCGGTTGGAAGGGACCACAGGGGGTCATCTGGTCCAGCCTTCCTGCTCAAGCAGGGTCATCCCAGACCACACGGCACAGGATTGTGTCCAGATGGTTTTTGAGTGTCTCCCGTGAGGGAGACTCCACAGCCTCTCTGGGCAATCTGCTTCTGTGCACAGACACCTGCACAGTAAAGTTCTTCCTCATGTCCAGGTGGAACTTCTGATTAAAACTGAGCCTGGTATTGAACCTTGGGAAACACCAGTAGTGACAGGCCTCCAACTAGACCCTGTGCCACTGATTGTGACCCTCGGGATTTCAAAGTTCCCTTACCCTGACAGCCTGAATCAGAAATTTGTGAGGGGATATTCCAACCTCATCTGGCCATGGCCCTGAGCAACTTCTTCTGGTTGGACTTTCTTTGACTGGTGGCTGGACTCCATGAAATCCAGATGTGTTTTCCATTACAATTTATTCTGTAGATTTGAAAGAGGTTCCTTTAAAAAAAAAGTCTAAACAGACATCATAACTCCTGGCTACTGAAGCACACCTCAGCTTCACTGTGTTTACCTAAGTGACTTGTGGCTAGCTGTGGAACTTCCAACTGCAGGTTTAATGCAAAACTACTTTTTTTTTCATTGTCCATTTTTTTTTTTAAATTTTAATACTGGACTTAGATGATTAGAAGATGACACAGTTAGAACTGAACAATAACTTGGAGTTCAGTTACATGCCACTTGATTAGGTACATAATTGGATACCTTTTGATGGTTAAATCACAAGCTAAAACACTTCAAATTTTTTGTGTAGTATGAATGGTTTTTAATGTCTGAATTGGGCAGTCTGCCTACAAATGAGACTTGAGTCGGTGATGTGGTAGATGAATGGATAATGAGACCTAGTGAGGGAAGAGGAAGAAGGCTGTTCACTGGGCATAGGAGTTTGTGCACCATAAATGGTTGCAAGAAAGAAGTATGGGGTATGTGTAAAAAGGCAGTGGCAAAGAAGATACCACATCTCATGCCATCAAAGAATCAGTAGAAGCACAGTAGGCAAACTTCCAATCAGCTGCCTGCACTGTATAATCCAACATTCATTCTGTCAGAAAAGCATCTGGTAGTAGTTGCCAAGTCATAGTGACATCACTATATGGTATGACTGTGAAAAAATCAAATTGTGTGCATTCTCTTACCATGCCTACACTAATATGGTAGTCTGTGTTTTCCAGGTCATAGGAAAAATTAAGTGCACATCTTTAACTTGGGCTGTTTAGAGTGATACTTGTACTTAAATGAACTCCTGAGACATGCTTGTGGCCTTTAATTTCTAAAACAGACAAGGGAATGCAAATGGTCTGGATAGAGACCTTATTATATTCCTAATTGGCTTGATGAGGTTTTCACTTTCATTGCTGTGTGTTCCTTTGCCTTTTGTAATGCCAATAATTAAACATTGTGTTTAGTCTGAAGTTACCATTCTTTTCACTTCTTGACTGTTTGGACATGTCTTGGTAATGTGTCCTTGCAGCCCAGAAAGCCAAAAGTGTCCTGGGCTGCATCAAAAGCAGCAGGACCACCAGGGTGAGGGAGGGGATTCTGCCTCTCTACTGTGTTCTAGTGAGACCCCACCTGAACACTGCATCTGGCTCTGGTGTCTCCAGCACAGGAAGGACATGGACCTGTCGGAGCAAGTCCAGAGGAGGAAACCCATGATGAAAGGGATGGACCACCTCTCCTCTGATGAAAAGTGGAGAGAATTGGGATTGTTCAGCCTGAAGAAGAGAAGGCTTTGGGGTGACCTTATTGCAGCCTTCCAGTACCTAAAGGGAGCCTACAAGATAGGGCAAGGGGGAATGTTTTAAACTGAAAGAGAATAGGTTTAAGTTAAATATATGGAAGAAATTCTTTACTGTGAGGTGGTGAAACACCCTAATAAGTTGCCCAGAGAAGTTGTGGATGCCCCATCCCTGGATTTGTTCAAGGCTGGATGATACTTTGAGAAACATGGTCTAGTGAAGGGTGTCCCTGCCCATGGCAGGGCAGTTGAAGCTAGATGATCTTTAAGGTTTCTTTCAATCCAAGCCATTCTATGATTGTGTGTTTCATTTTCTTGAGATGGAATTTTAATTTTGGGCTCCAGCCAAGGAGGGCTTTACAGGACACTGAGCTGGGGGAGCAGGAGACATTGTTATTCAAGGTGGCTAATGTATGATAATAAAGTAAAATTACAGGGGCATAGTCAAAGGAGACTCTGCAGCTTTCATGTGTTAACAATTTGAAGTAAGAATTGTGTAGAGCCTTGCCCCATCAAAACAAATTTGAGACTCATTTTATACTAGCTAAGTTTCTGCTATCTCTTACCTTGCATCAGGTAAGAATGCTCCTTTTTTCTCTGACAAAGGCAAATCTGGAGTCCAGCCAAACATAGCTTTTGGTAAAAGATGATTTGTTCCTAATCTCCACACAGTATCAGTGGCTTGATCTCGGGAAATTCTGGATGTGGGATGAGAGGGAAAGAGGAATAGATGAACATCTGATTTCTCTGTGAATGTCTTTATTTCTCTGGAAAAGCAGTGGTCGCTGCCAGAAAGAGACAACCTTTATTTCCTCTTGTATGCAGGCAAGACAGGCTTTTTCATGCCAGTTGTCTCTTTGAAGAAAGTCTGGCAGAAAGCAGGAACTTTATAAATGTGATCTCCAATGACAAGTGGCAAGGTGCCTTTGAGCTGTGTCAGTAGGAAGCACTCTAAATGAAAGACTTCAAATAGAGGGATAGGACCTCACCCTGAACCAATAGACTTTCTCTCCCACTGCCTTGAGAGCAGAATTTTGCTCTTGGAGAATGCTGGCAGACAAGATCCAAGCTGGCTGTGATGGAGCTTAAGACATGAATGAACAATGGGGCTGTCCTGGGGGCATTGACTTTGCTTGGGGAAAATTCTCAAAGGACATTGGGACTTGAAGTTATGAATTTTATGAATTTGAGGTTAACTGGGGTTAGTCTTTCTGTTTGTAAGTTAAATCCAGCTTGCTCTTTCACCACTGATTTCCTGGGACCACTGGGTTCTGTCCTTTTAAAGCTGAAACTACAGATTGGGTTGTGAGATGGGAAGAGGTCTGTAGTTTAATTTATGCTCTCTCTGTGAAGCCTTCTTGCTTTAGAACAATCTATTTTTGTGGGTAATACTATCTGCAAGGCTTTTGGGTCAGTGCAGCAGGACACCTGCCCCTTTCATCTCTTTGTGACTGTTTCTTTCTGTGTCTTTATTCTTCATTTATTTGGGCTCTTTGTGACATCTTCCTGGCTCTCAGCTATGCCACCTCACTCTCGCTTTTTCCTGCTTCTTTGCCTAAAAGAGGGGATTCCACTCTGGTTATATTTCCCCAAGTCAACAGAGCTGCTGTGACTGCCTGGCGTGGAATGAACCAGAAGCTGGAACTCAACATGCACAGGAGACACGACTTTATTGCCCCAAGGAGTCAGCCCCCACCTTTGCTTGTGGCACTGGAATGAGCTGGAAGGTGGCTCCCAGTCCTGCCTGGCAGGCAGAGGCTGGCTCCAGTGGGGTGACTCCCAGCTTGTTCTAAACACAGGCAAGCACTAAGCTGTGCTGATTTCCTCAACCCCAGGCACCAGCCATGCTTGGGAACTAGCTTACAGCTCTGCTGCTCACAGAGACAGACAGGAGCTCGTGGTTTGGGCTCCTGGTCTTTCTTCCACAAAGCGTGAAGGGAGCAGACCAGCTCCTGGCCCAGCCTGTGGGTAGGGAGTGACTCCTGGGAACCATCTCTCCATGTTCACAGGAACTCACAGGAGACAAGAACTGGCTCTTGGCTCGAGTTCCTGGGAGTCATACAGCAATTAGGAAGGCATAGAGCAGCTGGGAACCTCTGGCCTTGAGCTTGTCTTCAGAGGATATCTTTGCCCTATTTTTTTGGCTGAGACAAAACTCTCACATTGAAGTGGGCTCTGTCCTTTGAGACAAATACTTGTTCAGAGCTCATTGCTGTTTTCATGACTTACGGTATATGCTGTCTAGTTGCAGAAACATATGGTCCTTACTACTGATTGTATAAAATAGTTGCTTCTTCATGGAAACTGCTGTGTGTTACCAGTCTGCCAAGCGTGTGGTAAACTGTTGCCCAGTTGTGACTGCTAAATATGAAGCTGTTATTTAAGTGTGATCATACTTGTCACACTGCCCCCTCCTTGTAGAATAGATTTAGGTTTAAAATCTGTATAGTGCTGGTGATAGGTTTATATTCCTGCCTGCCATGTCTCCCCCCATACCCTGTCCTCCTTGTCAGTGCTCCATAAGTAACTCCAGAAAAGTGGATCTTAGAATAATAGTATTTCTGTAGTTGATTTGTTTGAATGTGGAGAACTCTGGGAAAAATTCAAAAGCCTGAATTATAATGACACAAAACTTTCATTGTTAGCAACTTGAAAAGGTTATGCTGAAAATCAGTTAGCTTTAGTCATCTTCTTATAAATTGTCTTTTAATCTTCCCTTGTTTGAATTTGAAACTTGAAATGTCTGAGTTTCTTTTAATTAAATGCTGTGCATATGAAACTTCACAAATAAAAATATTTTTCAGAAGCTATTTGTGAGGATGATGATTTGGGTAAACAAAAACCATTAGGCTTTCTTTACAATATGTTACTAATTTATATGAACAGTATTGCTTTCCAGTTACAAAATATCGTATTTGTATATATGTTTGTCTCTATTGTTATTTTATTTTACCACTAAATGAACATTTTTCTTTTCTTCCCAGAGGATGCTAAACAAGTGTTTGGCCAGACCACGATTCATCAGCACATTCCTTTTAACTGGAATTCAGAGTTCGTACAGCTGCATTTTGGAAAGGATAGAAAAAGACACCTAACATATCCGGAGTTCACTCAGTTTTTACTGGTGGGTCTAACACAGTATGGTTTGTTAAGAGTAATAAGAATGATGCAAGAGTCAAAGTATTTGCAAACTTGCCAAATACCATGCTGGTAGCTAAGTTGAAATACATACCAAGTGTAGGTTTTTACACTCAGAGTGCTGGACTTGTATAGTATATTGATAAATAATGTATTACATGGTGTAATGTATGGTGATATGCTATTGGTGAAACTGCTGATTCAGGCTAGCTGGGCTTTTTTTCCTTTTCCTTTGTTTTTTGCACCTGTATGCGGAAGGTGATTTTTTTTTTCTACACTGTTGTGTAGACATAGACTTGAAATTCAAATCTACAAGTCAAAGAATGCTAAATAACAGTATTGAACATTTTGGACTCAACTTGCCAGACTCATATAAAGTACTTCTGTCTGTAAACAGCATGTTTACCAAACATATATTTAATTCAGACCTGATATCCAGTAATATTTGTTATGAGCCATTTCCACACACTACTTTTGATCTTTTTTGAATTAAGCTTATATTAGAGAGGAAAAATTCACTTGTAGCATATAAAGAATAAAATACTACTTTTTGCAAGGAATTCTTGGCTGTTCATACTTTTGGGTACTTTGTTACAGAAGTAAAATATTATGCTAATAAAAAATAAACCAATTGTCTGTATTTCATCAGTACTGTTAAAAATAATCTTCAGTAGGAAAAGAGGTGAAACACGTGAGTTTCTTATTTGTATTCTTCCTGAATACTTAATGCCTGTATTAGTATTTACACTAGAGAGTTTTAAAATGGGAACCTGCTTCAAGACTGCAAGGTTTCTTTTTTCTTGTTTACACAAGTATGTTAGTTCACAGTAGGAGGTGGTATCATTTTGATGAGGAATAATTAAGATAATGCTATTGAGACAAATGTTTCAAATTGACTTTGTAGAACAGAGCCTAATTAACTTTGTATGAAGAGGACGTCAGGTATCACATGATTAAATGGTATTCCCTTAGGCTTTGTATTGACTATTGTAACTCCTAAGTAGCTAAGACATAAACCAGTTTTGTGACAGAAATAGGAATCAGAACCTCTTTTGAATGAAAAAGCAAATGTGCTACTTGATTAGGAGAAAATGCCTCTGGCAATGTGTTCTGATATCTCCTTCCAACTGCAGCATAAGCCTCATAAATGTATCCTGATTTTGGTGGTTTAGAGTCACAGTTTTAACAAAGTACCAGTCCTGTTTGCTTCATCTGTCTATTTGCTTAGAGACCTGAGGAAAACCTGTAGAAAAACTCAAAATAAAAATACAACACTTTTTCACCATTAAAAAAAACCAAAAACAAACCAACAAAACAGTGTGTGTGTGTAAGGGTTGTTGAGAGAAGTTAAGAGAGGTTAGAGTCATGGACCTAAAAGAGCTTGTAATGTTAAGACTGGGCATTTGGAATATCAGAGTCCTTTCTTTGGGTTCTTTTGTGTTTTTAACTTAAATTAGGGAGAGCAAGCACTGAGGCAGGAGTTTTCTAACTTTGGAGATTAGTCCTAACTATTAGGCTTTCTCATCTTGTGGAGGGATGTTCCTCTTATCTAAGAGGGCTTTCCTTGGATGGGATGGTACTGTGAGGACAATTGGTTGTGTTGGAAGATGTCAGTGGTCCTAATGGGCCAGCCAGCCCTTTTGGTCGTGATCCATATAGGTCAGAAACATGGGAGGAAGAGTGTAAACCAGGAGAATAAGGATGACAATTCTGGGTGTCTCTGGAGAGGTGAAAGGCACTCAGGAAAAGTTCTAATGCTGCTAATGAAAACGCTCTCAGCATTGGTGCCGGCAGCAAGGATTTTCAAATTAATTGTCCTAAGACTGCTGAAGCTGCCTGTTATCAGTACAGTCTATTAGGATGCTCAGTCAGTCACAGTAATTGGGTACATCTGTTTACCCACTTTCTAGAACTGTAAATCCTTGAATCACAGAAGTTTCCCTGCTGATTCTTGCCTTGCAGCATTGTATTACAGAAGCTGAAGTTTGGGCAAAGAAATGGCTCTCGGCACAAGGTGGAGAGTTACTGTTCACAGGCATGGAAATCTTCCTTTAAGCTCTAACCTTTGGTACTCAGCCTTTCCTTCTGACATTCTGCCTGTGCATGAGTCAGTCTTTTTGGTCTGATGTCTAGACCTTGGACCTTAGACAGCAGGAGACCACAGTGGATACCAAATTACCTTGCTGCATTCCTGATGTGTGAATGCACTTTACATTGCACTTAACGTGGACCAGATGGTTCTGTAAGGCGCTTCAGGTACTGCTTTGTAAGTACAATGCAATTTGCAACTTCTAATGGAATAATGTAGCTAGATTCAAATTCCTTTGCATCGAGTTCTATTATGTCACATAAACTTGTTCCGAGATCATTATCTGTTGCAGCATTTGGACTAATCATCACTTCTGACAAAGCTCAAGGTAGTTGGAAAATAACATTAATATATTTTATTCATGCACAAGATGGAGCTCTTATGACTTTAAATATTAAGTGTTTATATAGGATTCTGAATATTTATATTCTGCCAGCACTTTCTCTGTCTGCAATAACAGAGATGCCTGAAAGTATAGCCTCCAAACTCCTTGGCTGTAATACAGTTAACAATCTATTTGCATCAACCTGGAGCTTAAGGTGTGTTGTTTTACTCTGCTCATTTGCTATCTTAAAATTAGCTCATCTATCTATGCTGTATATCCATCATATTTATCTCTTTGGATGTGGTCATGTTACATCATCATTTAAGTGGCAAGTCTGCCTTATGAAGAGCAACATCAGTCCCTTTCTCAGCATGTAAAATCTATTCACACAATGAATTTTAACATATGCATATATGTGGGCCTGGTAAAACCATTTCTGCATTGTCTGGGAATTTATTTATGCCCCAAATATTAGTTGATGAAGTAATACTCTCCATAATTGAACCTTGGGATCTGCTCCGGTGGCAAAGATTGTGATGTATCTGATGACTTGTAGATCCATTGGGATGGAATGCAAACATAAATTTCTAAGTGGAAGGTAAAGAAGCTTTTAATGAGCTGTAAGTGAAAGCTGGGGTAAAATCTCTAGATAGGAAATAATTTAATTAGAATTCTGGTGCCAGCATGCCTGCCATGATGTATGAATTAATTTTTCACAAAGTCTTACACTACCTGGGGGAATTCTGGACTTCCAGCTTCAAGGAAGATGCTTGTTTTCTATGTGTATCTAAGTTTACAGAAAGTCTAGTTGGAGAAGGTTCTTTAGGATCTGTAATTTGTATTGCAAAGTAATGAGTATTGTATTTCTTTAAACCTTAGGCTGTCTAGGTAAAATAATATGGGGCTGAAATAAAATTTATACATATAAATAAAAAATAAAATTATTGCAAGTCAGATAGCATCTCTGAAGACTATGGATTTGCTTTATTGTTTTTCAGTTTACTTTTAAGGAGATATTTTTTATATTAGCTGCATATACACAGCATATGTTACAAACATCTCATAAAGAATTTCCTGATAAATTGTCAGTAGCTACTGAAATCATTTTGAAACATAGTTATGCTGTGAGTTGTCTCAGCTTTCAGGTGTGGAGGCTTAGGGAATGGATAGCCTTTCTTTTGAGATAAACACTTGAAGGAGTTTATTGCATTGGTATGCTCTGTGCAATGATTAGAAAAGTGACATATGTCTGGTTTGTTTGTGACAGACTTTATAGGTCTGTCTGGAATTTAGTTCTGAGATTGTTTGTTACCATGTGATTGTCTGCATGTTCTTGGGTGCCATACTGCTGCCATCCGTGGTCATGGTTTGGGAATGTCATGTGGCTGAAGATCCTTGTGCTTCTTTCTTCTTGGTGTAACTGGAAAATGTGTAGCACTGCTCAAAATAACCATAACCTAAAAAGTCTCTACCTTTCTGAGGTCAGTCTTCTTTATCTATGTGAAGTATGCATAAACCATTTTGAACTGGAAGTTAGTTTCTGAACTAAGGAGGAGGTGTGATTAGGGAGTTTCAGAAGTCTGACATCATCCCATTTACAGTTTTGTCTTGCTGTCTGTCTACAGCTAAATGGCTCTTTTCTGGCTGACAAGAAGATGGGTAAATGGCATCACCAAGACCTTGACAATGTGTTTGACCAAGTGGGTTAATTCTCTCCAGTGGGTTCCAGTTTACCAAGAAAATTGAAAAGAATCATGTTAGCAAGGAGAGGATGGGGTGTTTTGGCTTGTTCTCAACTGCAGTAGTAGCAGCCTTTTTGTAGTTAGCTGGGTGATGATAAGAAACATGCACTTGATGCACCTCTTTGGAGCATGAGCCCTGCTTTGTTCTGTGGCTAAGACATCACTGTCAGCCAAGGTCACACCAAGGGTATAATACCTCCAGACTCACTGAGGGTTGTACACAGACAGGAACAGATTGGACTTGTGCAAGTGGCGTCCAGGCTTTTTTACTGCATTTTAGTGCTGGATTCTGCTGCTGAAACACTGCCAGCAGTTTCAGTAGTTAAAACATATTGAATGAGGGAAGGAGAAGAAAGCAACATTCGCTGTTTCCCACGTAGTCCTTCTGCTAAATACAGTTTATGTTTTCTTTGGTGGTGCTTTCATTTAATGACAAACATTTTTGTTCATTTGTTCTTACGTTTCTTTCTGCTAGGTGATGAGTATTTAGGATACAAGCTTTATTATACTTAACTCCTCTGCAGAGCTCTCTGCCTCCCAAGTATTTGCCTGCCTCAAGCTGACGAAGTCTTTTTGTGTTTTTGTGTTCATCTCCTCATAAACCTTCCAAAATTGCTTCCTCCCAAATTTCTGTTGAAATTACAGTCTCAATTGGAGTGAAGTAAGAACTTGCATGGCTGCATCCAGCCAGAGTGAGTATTATTGCTGAATA
This sequence comes from Phylloscopus whistleri, assembly GCA_017589585.1. Taxonomy (NCBI): domain Eukaryota; kingdom Metazoa; phylum Chordata; class Aves; order Passeriformes; family Phylloscopidae; genus Phylloscopus; species Phylloscopus whistleri. The sequence goes on from JADMLD010000183.1 coordinate 1,807,523, forward strand.
ATAACACTTCAACATAGTGGTCTGTAATGTAAAGAAACTGTGGCTGAACTGAAACTGTACCACTTCAAGTTATAACCCCCACGAGCGTTTCCCATCAAAAGAAGAAATTTCAGATTAATTCTGGAGTGAAACATTGATCTGTCTTTCCCCCCACCCCTTTCTTCCATCTGCCTAATATATTAGGAAGTTTTCATCATACAGGGTACAGTGCTGTAATTAGAAATTAGGACCAAAATTGGCAAAGTCAGAAGGCTGAAATAAAAAGACAAGCATGGTTTGAGTGGCAGCGTGAACTGAGTGAATAGAAGGAGGGAGGGATGGCATCTGCAGGCCTCTGGCAGGTCTGATCCTACTCCATCTGAATTTGCCTTTCGCCCTTCACTCTTCTTGAACGCTGCAGTGAGACAAATATCAATTTACAGGAGATCATATTTACTGTGAATACTTCATGATGGTGATTCTTGACTAGCTCAAGTCTTCTATCAGTATGTATTTTGAGGCACATATTTGCAAATATAATGGAAATAGCTGGATAGTGTCACGGTGCACTGTAAGACTCGCTTAGTATTGCTGACATACTTTAGCTCTGATTCCATTTTCTTAATAACTGACTATGAATATGTATTCAGAATTAGCACTGTTTTTGCAGTGAAGAAGTTTTCATAATGCTTGTAACTTAAAGGGAATACATAGCAATGATTTGTGTTCTCCATCCAGCTAAAAAATACAGGTTGGGAAGTCTAACTACATCACCAAAGGTATTTTTTTTTACACACACTGTAGAACTGAACAAAAATTCATATATAATGTTGAGTTACTATCTGTGCAGGATTGTTCCTCTTAAATGACAAAAAGAGAAGAAAGTACTCTAACAGTGATTTAAGAAGAAAGGGTGAAGTTCACAGTAGGAAAAGATACAACTTTGAGAGATTATATACCTTTTTACTCCTCTTTTCTCCCAGTAGTACATTTGAATCACAAAATCAGATTATCAGGTAGTTGTATCAGACAATGTTTATGCCTGTTACTACTACTGAAATACTGGGAGCTGAATTCAGTCATGATACAAGGAGTTCTAAATTAAACTGCTGGTGTCTTTGGTAGACAAACAACTTTATGTTTTAAATGAGGATGCTCTTTGAGGGAATCCTTTCCAGATTAGTAGGTGTTTACGTGGAAATCTCTGATGATTTCATTGTCCTTGTTCCGGGAGTAGTGAGTGCTTTTACAGAAAGTATTCTGACCTGCTGTGACATATGCAATAAACTGAATAATGCACATCATGGAAAACTTTAATGTTCATGAGTGGGAGATTACTTGCACTGGTGTGTTGGTACGTGTTCTCCATTTCTCAGTTAAATGAATTGCATGACATAATGTCCAGACAGCAAAGAAATCATGATGTTGTCCTAGGTGCTGAGGTCAGTGATAGAGACCACGGGAAAGGCTGAATAGAAAAGGCTGAAATTTACGTAAAATATACATACAACAGCCAATTAAAATTAGATTACACGTAGTAGTGTTTTGTTAGTTATCAGATTCTTGTATGATTGCATTACTTATATTAAATGTGACTGGTAAGGTGATTATTTTGAACCTAACTGGTTTTTTTTCCCCGTATGTTTTCAGGAGATACAATTAGAACATGCAAAACAAGCCTTTGTACAGAGGGACAATGCTCAGTCCGGAAGAGTTACAGCTATGGACTTCAGGGACATTATGGTCACCATCCGGCCACACATGCTGACACCGTTTGTAGAAGAATGTCTAGTAGCTGTGAGTAGTTCTGGTATCCCAGACCTGGGATACAGATGTGGGATCCCTTCTCTGATGTACCTTGACCACTACATGATGTGTAATCCAGTTTGAGGATGGACTGTTGAAGTCTAGTGGTTATATTATCTACACATATGAAAATTAACCTTGATTGCTCAATATATGTCCTCAATGTTCTTGGTTTCCAGAGACAAAAGACAAAGAATGTAGATGGACCTTAGTAATGGCCTACGAATGCAGAGCTTGCCTTTTCCCAGCCATTCCATTATAGTAGATTGTGTGTCAAATACTTTTGAATGCCATTACACCCCATTTAGGACATCATCCTTAAAGAACTTGCTTTGTAATGTAAATTCTAAGCTCCTGAGTGTGATTTCCAAGTACCTGGGACAATATCCAAGGACATTCACTGTGTCTTAACTGATAGTTGTGACACTTGACTGTATATTTTGTCTCAGTTTGGAGTGAATTAATTAAATACTGCAATTCTGCAATTTCACTGAAGAAAGAAAATAGGTACATTTGGTTTTGACCACAGTTTATAATTTTAGGAACTCCTAGCAGCACATTCCAAGTAACCCAAAGCTTGGCCATATTCAGGTTTGAAGATCTGCTTAAAGGTCTGTTCTGCTATGACTTGCAAGGGAGAGTTTCAGAGGGATGTGTGAAGTGATGAGGAGTGTAAATTCTGACCAGAATGTTAGGAGATGCATGCAGCAAAAAGCATAGGCTAGAAGATTTAGGGACCAACAGTGAGATCTGGTACTTCTTTCCATGGTTCCCTCACAGTCTTGTTAGCAGCCTTCCTGGGTTATATGCTCTTTCATAAAACATCGGATATGATTTTTGATTATCCTTCAAGGTCAGTTAAATTTTGGCAAGCTTGTTCATATTTTTTCAGAAATTTGCTTGATCATTGATCTTATAAATTAAATAGTGAATTGATCCAATAATTTTTCTGTGTGCAGATGCAACACCACTTTAAAACAAAGGTTTAGGCTCAGTTCTCATTTAAAAATGAGTAACTGTTCAAACCTTATTGTTCCCATTATGTTTGACTGCCTGATAAAAGCCTGAGAGCTTACTGCTGGTTTTCCATGACTTGAAATGCCTGTGAATTTAAAGATTTCAGTTGACCTTTTCCAGAATATGTTTTGGTTTTGTTGAAATCTTCTATATAGTAATATGCTTTACATGTAGAAGTAGATTTCCTCGTTACTAGAAATAAGCCAACTTATGAAACATTTCCAACTGAGGCAGTACTGAAACTTGAACTTTGTAAATTACTACTGGTTATGTTGTTATAATCCTGCATATGTATTTGTTTAGGTTTGTAGGATGGGGTGAGTTTTATATTCTGGTCATGATTAGTTGCAGTAGCATAAGAATCCTTCATAGTTTAAAGTTCTTTATTTTGCATTTTTTTTAAAAAAGCAAACCCGTACTGCTGTCACTCTTGTAAAAGAACGTTGTTTGAAAACTTATTTCAATTATTTTTTTAGTCTTGTAATAATCTCCTTTCTCTTTTCCTCTTTTACTGTCTGTACTGTAGGCTGCTGGAGGTACCACTTCCCATCAGGTCAGCTTTTCCTATTTTAATGGATTTAATTCTCTCCTTAACAACATGGAGCTCATTAGAAAGATCTACAGTACTCTGGCTGGAAATAGAAAAGACGTGGAAGTCACTAAGGGTTGGTAGAAATGTTTGCAGTCTGAAGTTTCCTTGGGTATTTGAATGGGGGGAAGACCTCATCTGTATGCTTTTAAATCAGTTGCAGGGGGGAAGCCTGCCTCGTTACCATTCCTTGGTTTGCCACTCTGTATTGTACAGTCCTGTTGGAGTCCACCCTCCAGCTTTTTCATTTTGTTTCAATCAGAAAAAGGTCCTAGTAAACTGGTGGTGGGGGCAGGGTGAGGAAAGTATGTAAAGATACTTAAAAGTTAAAAAACTTCCTAGGACTCCTGCCAAATTGGCAGCCTATTAAAGTGACCTTCAAGGGTAGTTGAAGAATTCCATAAACTTGTATTGGCGGCACAGAAAGCTGATCTACAAGCTTGGAACAAGATGTTATCTGCTATATCTAACCACTTTTATAGAGAATTCCCTGTGCAACACCAGAGTTTCATTAATGTGGCCTCCTGGGACTATGCATGAAAAGTTCCACATCTCTTGACTCCTGTTTTGGGGTTTTTTCTTTGTTTGCTTTTTATTTTATATTTTTCCCTCTGACCTGCAGCTGATTGATACCGTATGTCAAATATCCTAAATCCTGCTGGTAGCACTAAGCTTTAAGACCAGAGAGTTTTACTTACTTGCATGAAGGACAGACTGTTTAAAGCACACATTTATGTACTGACAGGAACACTTCTGTGTTGGGTAACTTACTCCCCTTTCATCCTCCCCAACCAGCATCTTCTACTTTATACTAAAATATAGTGCAACTTTGGTGTGCTCTGGATTATTTCTTCTGGTTTGATTTCATTTAATTTTCTGTATCTTTATTCTGTTGCAGAGGAGTTTGTTCTGGCAGCCCAGAAATTTGGTCAGGTTACACCCATGGAAGTTGACATCTTGTTTCAGTTAGCAGATCTTTATGAGCCACGGGGGTAAGTAGAGAATTATCTATCCTCCTCTCTTACCTCTTCTCTTCTTTGCTCCTTGAAAGGAATGGGAGGTGGTATTGGGGAACAGGAGAGTGTAGTGTAATGGCCACGTGCAGGTAACTTTTAGTGATCTGAAAACCAAGCCCTAAGCAAACACTAATGTGAATTAATTTCCTCAGGCGCATGACGTTAGCTGATATTGAAAGAATCGCTCCTCTAGAGGAAGGGACGTTGCCCTACAACCTGGCTGAGGCTCAGAGGCAGGTAAGAACAGAAGCCAGCACTGTGCTATTTGTTTCCAGTGCCGGGTAAATAGACAGCAAACCTCTTCCTGTTGTCATCTAAGTTGCCTTTCTCTTGTGTTCTGCAATAATTGTGAGGAGTAACATCTTGTTAGAATTTATTTTTTTAACCTGTGTCTTATTCTCCCCATCTCTACTTTGTGCTCCTTCTTCTTGGGCTACATTTTGACAGGTCAATGTAATTTACTTTGGAAAGATAAAATGTATAGGAGTGTCATCCAGCCATTCAGTAAATATTAGATACATTACTAATTAAGGTGTTTATGTTTTGTAATTCCGTTGCTCTGTGTTCTTTTTAATGAGGAAAAGAGACTTCCTACTTCAAATATGGACGGTAAAATTCAGCATATAGCCTATGAAATGGTAGCCCATGTTCTAAACACATACACATATTTCTGGCTTCACAGTGTTCTCTGCTTTGCTTTATGCTCCACTGAATATCAAAATAGGAGAGCTTATGTGTAGACTAACATCAGTTTCAGAGAACTATTAATATTTGCATGTCCAAAACCTAAAGGATATTTGCTTTCAATGGTATAACCACAAATGGACTTTTTTTTAGTTTTGAGGCAAAAGGAAATAGGAGTGTTCTTTAAATGTAAAATCTGTTGATCTTTTAGTTTTTGTATTACCTTATAATATTTTGTATTTTCATTGACACAAGTTTCTATACAGATAGATTTAAAACTAACCCTTCTGTTTCTCTCTGTCTCTATTTTAAGGCAGTCTTAACTTTGTGTCTTGTGAGACTAAGGGTTTTTGGTTGGTTTTCTTTTTTCCTGCTCTGGGTCTGTGCGGAGACGCCAGTTTGACCACAATGAGTTGATCCAGGCTACATTTTTAGGACTACCAGGCCGTAAGCCAGGCCTCTGTGTGTGTGTGTACACATGCGTCTCTTTTGCTTCTCTTTTTTCTTCTCCTGCCTCCCCTAGATGTGAACACCCCCACCACCACTCCAAGACAGTATCTGGGGTGGTGGTTTTCTGTTTGTTTGAGCAGTGACTAAATGGTGCTGGGATGAATTCAAATGAGTTGGCTCCCAAAAGCTCACCATCTATTCCTAGAAGACTCGTAAAGGAGTTAAAAGCATTTGCATTGGGCTGAATATCAAGTAACATAAGTTATAATAGGTGGCAGTAAAAGGTAGACAAAAATGTGTGATGAAAGTAGCAGCTTCTTCACTTTTTGCTTTGGGGCCACTGTCTATGCTAGCATGATTTACTTTGTTCTAAGAGGCTAGGGCGTATGAACCTGCTTAAATCTTACCATTTATTCTGTGTATGCACCCTACCTTTTCATTTTTTTCCACCCAATTCCTTTTTAATGTTAGCTGCTTGATGATGAGACTGAAAAGATTTTCAGCTACATCGATATCTTCAATTTATTTCCGGTCAGCTCCATCTATATTGCAATCAACTAAAATGTAAACACAGGCAAATGTATCTGCATTTTTTATTTTGTTACTTTACTTGTAGTATCCTAGAAAGAAAATATTGCAAACAGTGCTAGTAAGTATGAAAGACTTAATGCCCCTGCAGAACTTTTCTTTATTATTTTCTTTCATTAGATAACAATTTTAAATCTGGAACACTTCTGAAAGCTAGTTTTCATTGGGTTGAATCTAGCACTCATAGACTGTGAGCAAAATGAAATTGTGGGAGTGCTTTATGGAACCTTATTTTCCTTTAGCTAATCTGTGTGAATGCTTGCATACTTGTTTTGGTAGCCTGGGAAGTAATAGGTGTACCTGGTTTTGGCGACAGTAGAAAGAAATTCCAAGCTGGAGTTGCTTTTAGCTGTAGAGAATTAATGACTTAAGAGGCAACATGTAAGCCCTCATTTAGACCACATTTAGACCACTGATTTTAGAGTTGTATAATTTTGTTGCAGTATCAGTCTATGTCCTTTGCTGTTTCGATCTGAAGAGGCTGCCTTATATGACAACTTAGAAATCAGTGGAAAAAAAGTAATAATTGAAAACAAAATCTCTAGTGTATTGTGGAATTTTTTCCAGGTGTCCTTATATCTGTCTGATCATGAAATGTTTTCTTGGGAAATGAAATGTTTTGATTATTTTTCTTGTCTTTCCTTTTGTTTTAAATCCTGCCTTGACAGAAAGCTTCAGGCGATGTGTCTCGACCTGTTCTCATCCAGATTGCAGAATCAGCGTACAGGTTTGCCCTTGGTTCAGTTGCTGGAGGTTAGTCATGGCTGAGCAAAAGAATATTCATCTTCACTATTTGGGTTTTTTCTTTGTTTCTTTTGCCTCCTTTTCCTTCTGCCTCTCATTTAAATGTGGAAGGCTTCTCAGACTTTCCCTTGGAGTTGTGTCTAAGGGATGGCATGACTGTAAGATTGAAGGGGAAAGGATCATCTGGTCTACAAGACTTTTGGAATTTATGAGCTGTTCGAGTTTCCAGGTGGTGTTGCTATCTGATTTGTCCCCAAACAAATTTCAGGAAAATCAAAATAATGAGGTAGGACTGAAAAGTGCAAAGGTGGGAGGTAGTTTAATGTATCCAGAATATATCATGAAGAAAAAAGATATAACTGAAATGTTAGATGTAAATGTGAAAGATGACAGTTGCACTCAAACAGTGCAAATGCAAAACCATGTTTTCTTATATCTTGAATTTTATTTGCAGCTGTTGGAGCCACTGCAGTCTACCCAATTGATTTAGTGAAAACTCGCATGCAAAACCAGCGTTCCACAGGCTCTTTTGTGGGGGAACTTATGTATAAAAACAGCTTTGATTGCTTCAAGAAAGTGCTACGTTATGAAGGTTTCTTTGGGCTCTATCGAGGTCAGTTTAAAAGGTGTTATATACTAATGATAAGATACTGTTAAGAGTTTTGTGTGACTGGATTTTTAAGTCTTTTTAGTTCAGACTTCAGTTTTGCTTCTTCTCTGTGTTACAGGAGAAGAATTTGCAAACTTCTTGATAATTGAAACTTCACTGTGATGAGAACGTTTCTGTAGGACCTCTCTGTCCTTTCCCTCCTCATCTGCCATAGGGGAACTTTAGCAATTTCCTACAGCAAAAATACATTGTTAGTAAAGTTCTCATTTCCTTAGCAGTGCTTAGTGCCAAGAGTGTTTTGTCCTGTTTGGTACAAAGTTAGATCATCTGTGGGGTTTGGTTCTTTGGAGTACTTTTTGTTGTGTTTCTTTTGGGGCAAAAATTCTCTGAACCAGTTGCATTTGCTTCAGTAATGATTGGAAATAGTCATCTTTATCAAGTTTTAGGTATACCTTTTTTTAGGTTGTCGCTGGGGAGTCAGCCAGAGTGATTCACTGGGTTGCAACCCACTTAGTTTTATGTATGAAACCAATACACCCAAGTTATGAAGTTAACTGTTCCAAGCTGCCTTTGTAGTCAATGGAAAAAGCTCCAAAATCTATTGACCCTGTTCAGGACGTAAATCATCCTCACTCTGGATATCTTAAATAAGTACCTGAAGTTAAATGGTGGCTTGGTTTGGGGTTTGTTTGTTTGTTTGTTTGTTTTTGGTGGTTTTTTTTTTTGTTGTTGCTGTTTTTTTGTTTTGGTTTGTTTCATTGGGGTTTTTTTGGTGTTTGGTTTGGTTTTTTGGTTTTTTGATTTTTTTGGTGTTTTGTTTTGTTTTGTTCTATCCCTGTCCCAGTTGTGGCATCATTGGGGTCAGTTCAGGTAACTCAGGAATCATAAAGAGTCAGGAACCTTAGCATGAGATTCCAGTTCTTCTCTGACATTGAGTTAAAGTAAATTATATTTCTGGTGTCACAATTATTGAGATCTTTTATCCCCCTCTGACATATTTATAGGGGAGAATTTGAAACTTTCATTACCGACTTCATTTTTAGCCAGCTTGCTTAGAAACTTCTTTTCATTTGTAAAAATAAGAATACTGTAATGAAAGAAATTAATTGTTAAAAGCAGTTGAGTAAGGGGTGAAGAACAGAGGATTTTGGTAACATATTGTTATGAACTGGCAAAGCTATGTGCACCTTAAAAAAATAACAGTTCATAAAACAATGTGGGAGACAACATTAAAACTAGGTGGTGTGATAGGTGTGCACACTGTAACACATGATCAGAGTTACTGGGGGTTGGCTAAGTAGCTCCTCTGCAAAATACAGACTCTGTAATTATTTCAGCACAATTGGAGATGGGAAGGCTCTCTTATTACTGACTGAATTTGAGGCCATATTTGGAGTAGACATAATAATTTAATAAAGACTACTGATGTGGTCTCTGTTTTGTAAGGATTTATAGCAATCAGAATATTTCAAAATTCCCAGTTATTACCTAAAGAAACAAATGTATACTCTTTGCAATTTTTGTCTGTGTCTTCCAGCATCCTGAAAGAATAAATATGCAGAATTCTACTATTGCCTCCTTCTGTCTTATTGAAATTCTGAAGGACAGTGATTTTTTTCACCTGGGGAAAAAAAAAAATAGATAAAAACTCAGAAACATCATAAATGCATGTTCTTAACTCGGTTTGCTTGTCCTGAATTTGGAATGATTTTTTTTTTTTATTGCCAGGTTTAGAGAACCTTAGGAAACTTCATCAGTATAGCTTGTCCTTCCATTCCCCATCGTCTTTACTACTTTTCAGTTTTCCAAGGAATACTGTATAGTGAAATCTCAGACAGTTTGGTGCAGCTGAACTTCTAAGACCAGGCCAATAATCTGATTTCTGGTTTATATAGTAGAATACATTCATTTTAGAGGCAAAATTGAGACCTGCGCTTCTACAAATTCTCTCCTTGAAGAGCACCCTGACCTAGCTGTATTTTAAGAGGCAAATAGAGAAAACTGCTTAAAAATCTGGAGCTCCCTCTGTGCAATTCTGTGAATTCAGACTGTTGCTTACTTTCTAAGGAGATGTTGAAGAAAGTTAAGGAGCTGAGTGCAGAAGGAAGTTTCTGGTTAAGCTTGAGAGGACAAGAAGATTTGAAAGGAGAATTTAATGGATTAGTGTAATTACTCAATGTAATGCAGTAAACATTTAGCAAGAGTCATCTTATTCTAGTCTTGAATCCTCCACTAGGTAGGACATACTGCAGAGCACATTGCTTTTAGCTACTCATTGGTCACTACAATTCTTTCTTCAACTGATTTGTTCAGGGTTAAGTCAATGTGGGTGGTTTTGTCCCCACTGAAGGAGGGAGTAATCATTTGTAGACTACTCCTTAGCTAAACAGATGCAAAAGCTTTTTAAAAATTGTACTAGAAACGTTTAGAGAAGTGGATTCTTTGTCATGATGCACTTCAAGAAAGTAAGCAGAAATTATAAGCCCCACTCTGAACTCTGCCATTTCAGATGATATTTTTAATAAAAGGCTCATATTTCCATCCAAGAGAATGAACTGATTTTTGTTTTTTGTATCACTATTTTTTTCCAAACTTGGAAACCATGTTTTAAACGACCATCTCAGATAAGGATAAATTACACCATCTTGTGGATATATAGAGAGCACTAAATTTCGTTTGATGTCAGTTTGGTTCTAGGTATAATCAGTGTTTCCATTGAGAAGACGCTTGGATTAAAAACAAGAACAAAACAAACAAACATGATATAAACCTCTGTAGAGTCTTTATAGTATGCATTATATATATGCTCTGTTGTTAGCATTTTTTTAAAGACTTTATCTCTGAGATAAATTTTTCATCTGTCTCTCAGCATGGCTGAAAAGAATGCTCATCTTATATACCTGTAATTTACTGTTCTGTCTATGTTTATACCTGAAATGCATATTTAGAAACTCACAGGTATTTTTGTACATGCAAATTTAACAAAATTTTGAAAGCTGTGATTTGTCAAGGTCTCTTCCAACTGATGAGGTCACCTACGTGTCATAATAGAATTTTAATCAGAAGTCCACCTGATGAGTCACAGAATGCTTCACAGACTTAAGCAGTGCATCCAGTAGAGATTATTCCACCCATACTTGATAGAAGCTTCATGGGAAATTTAAGTACCAGAGATAAAATACAGTTTAGGAAAATGTTTGGTAGCCATGCTGTTAATGCCACTTTGCCTAGAGGATGGAAAAGACAGGGAATGCTGTTGAAGAAACTGTCATCTGTGATCATTAACTTTTCACGAGCTTGTTTGTTAGTTTTATTTCTGTTGATGATGCTTCTAGCCCTGCAGTGACTCCAAATGCCATCTAATTTAGATTTTAATGATTTGTTCATCATCCAGCTTCATTATTACTGATGGACTCCCATGCTAATGATGCAAAAAGGCCATGGCAGAAGCTTTCCTTCCAAATTATGCAATGGAATGCCATTTATATAGACTGGAACTACAAGCCTGTTTGTACCCCAAGTTCTGTCAAAGCACAAAATTTTCAGGAAATACCCCATTTCCAGTGTGAGGGAGCTATATTGAATGGAAGCTAATGATTAATTGTCTAGTTTATTGTGTGAATCCTGTAATGGAAAAATGTGGCAGTATTCCATTACTGCGTTCCTATAAAATGCCTTAATGGTTTCAAACATTTTATCCAGACCGAGCAACAAAACCTTCAGTCACTGCTTTTTCCTAATATGAGGGGAAAATCACATCTGTTACACAGTGTGAAACTGAAGCTTCTCTGTTAGACATCTAAAAAAATACTTTGGCCAAGTAAGATTTTCATTTCTCAGTGCCATCAGTACAGCTGGGCTGGACGAGCTGTTGTGTGTGTATTCACAATGTATTGAGACTGCTTTCAGAAAATAACTTCTGGGTGTTGCAAACTGAAAGCACTTTTTTGTGCCCTGTCTTGCACACACCTTCCCCTTCCCTGAGAGTCCCACTGTGACAGTGTGTCAAATACGAAGTGGTACATTGTAATTGCTGCTAAAAAGCCTTGGATATAAAAAAGGCATTGAATAATGTGTTTACTATGTACTATACTAGGAGGCTGCCTATGTGCAAGATATTATGCTCTGATGTTATAAAAGGCATGCATTTTTAAGGCACTGTCAGACATTTCTAAGCCTGTTCTCCATCTGTGTATATGTCATGTTGCTCATCTGCTAATGCATAGTATCACTGAGAATTTCCCACTGTGTCAAGATAACCCCAATAGAAACATGACATTTTCGTATGGGGCCTTTGATGTGCTTTCTTTCTTTCAAAACTTAGCATCTTTATCATGTTTAGAAATTTTTCAACAGTGTTTCAGGGCTCCCATCAAAACAATAAGGAAAATAAAATTTGAATTTTGATGGTCATAGCATATAGAATGCACAGGTACCACTTAGAGATAGGTATGAGATCAAATGAGGAGTCTCTCTGCCTTCTTAAGATGCTGGAAATAGTAGGCCTAGCTGGTACCTGGCAAGACTATTCAACCTAGTCTTAAAATTCATGCTACCTTTTATAGAATACTGTCTGCTATCTTGCTGTAGATATATGCAGCATTTTCTGTAATTAAACTTACAAAGCAATTTTTTATAGTATAAAAATCATGTGTGAAGTAGAGGCAGGAAAAGAGAAGAATGTTCTGGGTTTTGGTTGTTCACTTGGGTTTTTCTGGTGTTGGGGTTTTTTTGACTACTATTCTATTTAATCTTTCTCTTCTCTACCTCAAAGTTTTATGGAAAGCTTTGAGTCGTAGCAGTCCCATTCAGATTTGAGCACAAAAGCAATGAACAAAAAAAAATTAACTTGCGTCAAGATAAAACTCTTTTTCTTATTACAGGGGTTTTTACAAATGCGAAGTTTTGGGAACTGAAAAATGGTTAAAAGGCCATCTTCAGATCAGTTCAGTGAAAATGGATTTGATTTGTCCTGATAATGTTGTTTCTAAGATTGCAGGTTTATGCAGATCATCAACTGGACTACTTTTATAGTTTTCATATCTTGATATTTTAGAATGTCTTTTTCTGTGATGTATTTGATAAAATATGACTTGAAAGTCATGGTATATATAGCTTGGATGTAATAATAACTGTATATGTGATTTTAAATTTAATGACCTTTTTGTTTGGAATTATATCTGCTATATCAGACCTGCTTAATTTTACTGGATTCAGCTTAAGATTAGGTAGTGTGCTTTTAAAGTATATGGAACATTTTTTTAATCTCTGAAGATAAAAAGTCATTTGCCATAATGAGTATATAGAGCCACACATGTCCTATAGTAACTTGTAGATATTATAGCAATTACAAAGATAATTTTGTAATGAAAAAAATCCTGTTCGTTTTATATTATTGTGTTTCCCTCACAGTGCTGTAGATAATGTAATATTTAATTACATTATTCTTAATGGTTTTTCATGGAGATCTGGTTTCAAGTCACTGGTACAAGTAAAACTTTTTAAGAAACTCAGATTCTGAAATTTAACTTCTGCAGAATCTCTTTTGGTTTTTTGAGCAGCTGTATATGAATTTAGTGCTACTGTATTTTTTTTATTTGAATATTCAGTCATATGTTCATAATGCAGCATAGTTATCTTGGGTAAATGTTACATGTATGTGTATATCAGCTGTATAAAGACATCAGTATATAAATATGATTGGATCTCCTGCTACCACAAACCAAATGCTGCTTTTCTTCAATGTCATTTCCTTATTAAGAGCATCAGTAGGAACCAGTAAAGCTGATGGATCATAGCAGGATCGAAGAATATACTAAACCAGAGCATGTGCATTTTTCTCGGTGTTACTCTGACATTTAGTTCTTTAAGAAAATGCTTTTCAGCAGGTTAACTTTTAGAGGTGGAAACTTAATTGTTTGGGGGTTTTTTTCAACAAAATGAAACCATGGAGAGGTGAGAATGTCAGACTTTGTAGAAAGTACCCGAACTGCTAAAAAAAGACCTCTGCACTAGGAGCTCTGTCTGGGGTGATTTTCTCACATTTTTGAATGGTGTCTTAATTTAATTATGCCGATGCATGCTTGCAACACCATTCTAGCTTCAGGCTTTGTTGGTAAGCTTTGCCTATTTTTAGCCTGTGTCATTCAAATGTTTACAAAATATCGACCATTCACTTCAAACAAGTGAAGCTGAGAGTCAGAAATTCACACTTCCAGTCCTGTAACACATCACTTCTAACAAAATAAAACAGAAAATTCCATACCTGGGTAGAAAGACACCTAACTTCCTTTGCTTTAAGAACTGATTTAGCTGGGCAAAGAGCTTAAGAATGCAGTCATACATGTTTAAATGTTTTGCATTATTTTGATTGCTATCCCCTTCGGTCCTGCCATCTAATGCCATTATTTTTGCTAGAAAAAGGTACTGAGGTTTTGACTTTTGAAGTGGATGCATTATATATCTCACAAAAATTAATTAGAAAATCTTGATTTTTGTGTGAAGATGCAGAAAATAAAAGTCAGTTTGGGACAGTACTGAAACATATTTAGCCAAGCTAGTATGAGTTAAAGAGAAAAAGAAACAATTATGTATAGACAGTGGTAGCACTTGAAGTGGTGGCACAAAGTTTGTTCTCAAAACTGAATGTTTAAGTACTCTCATTATATATAATAACACGAAATTGCTGTAAAAATCGCCTGTTTCTAGGTGCCGGTCTCTACATACATTTGTTGATTTGTTTATTTAATACCAAGTTACTCAATGCCTTGAATTCTCTATTTCCATGTTACAGGTCTGTTACCACAGCTATTAGGAGTAGCACCAGAGAAGGCCATAAAACTTACTGTAAGTTTGTAAATGGATTTTTTTCACATTTCTCCACATTGTAAAATGCATCAAATTACAATTAGCAAGTGTTAATATCTGACTTGTGAACAGTACAAGTGGCATACAAGTCTCTTCCAGAGGTGTACATGTACATTTTAGAATTTTACTGAAAACTTATTTTGGACTCACTCCAAATTATGACAAGCTCATTCAACTTGTTCAGGTCATCTGCTTGTTTGTAATTAGCATAGGCCTTTGGTTTCTCTTCCTAGCAAATCAGAATAGTTACTTATTGGAGGTCTTTTGTTTTTGTATCTCCACATGGTTCCTGTGTGTATGATTCTAGTGCACCAGGAGATAGATAATACGAGCATGTAGTGAATTGTTGGTAAGAGAGGAACTTGTTTGCATGGTGTTTTTTTCTAAATGTTTTACTTTTGTAATTTTGTTATTTCTTAAGTGTTTGTAAGGCACTTAAGAATTTCTTATTATAATCCAATCATAATTATTGTTTATTCACTGATAAGGTAGTATTCATCAAAGCTAGTACTATGCATTAAAAAAAAAGGCATGTAATGCTACTAATTGAATTGCCATTGTGTTAAAGCTTAGTATTGAACATTCTGATATTAATTTGACATTTTATTTAATTTTTTTAATGTAGTGAGCACTTCTAAAATATTAATGTATTTTATAATTTTCTGATTTTTAAAATTACCTTATTAGTGATGATTTATTTTTCGAGTAATAAGTATTCAAATTCTGCTGCAAATTCTTGTTAGAAGGAAGAACATAGCTTTAGAATATTTAATATACAATCTAACACTTTGATTTCTTTGATATCTTGTAGTTTGGTAGCTTAGTGGATATATTTGCATTTTCATTTGCGCAGAATTTGCAGCTGATGAGTGTTTTCTCTGACCTTTTAATTTATCAGCTTTTATAAATGTTTGTCTTTTAAGGTTAATGATTTTGTGAGAGATAAGTTTAGGACTAAAGATGGATCTGTCCCACTGGCTGCAGAAATTCTTGCTGGTGGCTGTGTAAGTACCTTTATTTTCCTTCATATGACATTCATGAAAGTGCAGTTTCTGGGATTAATTGTGTGGACTAAGGCTTCTGTTTAACCACAGATCCGGTTCAAGAGCAGACTCTCCTAGAGCATCTCAGTTCTTTCCTAGATAGGCCAGCCGTTCTTGATGAAAGGGTAAATGTTTCTGTGCATCGTGCCTTTTAACTGCGCTCTGTAATTCTCACAGTTTAGACTTTGTTTCCTTAATAAAGAATGTGTCTTTATTCATGCTGGCTGTAGCTTATGGCCTAAAGAGGATTCATGCTAACCTTTCCAGAAGTTAATAATTAGTTACTACTTTGTGGCACCCACTCTACCACGTCACTGCTTTCCTGATGTGTTATTGCACCCACTAATTTTCACTTTTTGCAGTGATACTGGCTTTTTGAAATGGCAAAGACTGCTCATGCTTCTTTGAGTTCATAGCAGACGTAGGCTGTGTAATGTTAACTCAGTGCATAATGCATTCCTGAATGTAGGCTGTATTTAAAACCCACTAAGATTTTAAGAGTGTTTTCCTTGCACAAAGTAGTACCTAAATGAACAACTGGCATATTACTGGGTAAATGATAATACTTCACTACTGGGTCTAGCTCTGTCTGTTCATATTACAGCTTACTGTATCTGGTATATTGATTTGTTCAAGCAAATGTAAATACTTCAGGTAAAACGAATAGTTGTTCAAAGACCAGTGCGTTTTACAGATAAAGAGCCCTGTTTATTTAAAACAGCTTTGATCACTGGGGCAGAACAATGTTGGTGTTTTTTTAATCTGTCTTTGTTTCTGCTGTCATAAGACAGATGAGGTCACATTTTCAAGCAGCGTCTACCTGTGTCAAAAACTAAGCAATATAAAAAAAATGCTTGCATCTTACCCTCAGTAGGTGCAGAGATTTGTGCTATATGTGTTTGCAGAAAGTGAACTACGATTATCAGCCTCAGGGTGCAGGGGCTCGGTTGCACTGCAGGCTGAGAAGCCCTGGCTTTCTGTAATTCTCAGGAGATGGGGCAGGATTTGGCTGCTGTCTCACTGCTCCTTCTGTTTGATCACTGACCTGTTGTAGACTGCCAGGTAGGATCCCCTTGTTCTGTAACTTTAGGAGCATTCAGGGAAGAAAAAAAGGGGAAGGAGAGAAGAATGTGGGTCTCTAAAGCCCTAAATAAAAAGCATGCTGTAAATGAAGGAAAAATGCAATAAAGAGCTTGCAGAGTAAAAAGTGTTTGCCCTTTACACTAATAAAAAGTCTCATGAACATAGCAGCCATAGAGAATTCAGCAAAATTTTCATTTAAAATGTCATTTGATCAAGAGTTTTTATTTTACAGACTGCTGTGAATTTTTTAATGCAGTACAAAAAGCGCTCTTTACAGAGACCTGTCATTCATGAGAATGCTGCAGCAAGCTTTTTGCCAGCAGTTCATTGTAAACTAAGGATCTGCTTTAAGAGCTAGGTGGTTTGAGATGTATTTTAAATGTGCTGTAAATGTTGGCTTGTCCTAAATTTATTTTAACAATAAGATACTGCATGAAGTTGTAGCAGTAGACGAGCAGTGGCAGAATGCCCTGAGTTTTCTTTTAACTGTAGTGCTCCACTTAAGGGCATAGTTTGGTGCCAGGTAGATAGGTTGCAACTTGTCTCTTCTGCAGGTGGTCTTTGGGTTCTTTTGTAATTTTAAACCCAATTCAGACTAGCAACAGAGACTCTCATTACCAGCATTGCCTAGGTTTTTTGGGGTGAATTTTCCTCTCATGGTGTAAATATACGTGTTAAATATGAGATGCCAAAGACGTTTTTTTCCTCTAGCTTTCAGCATTGTATTGGCCTAACTTTTTGTTCCCGTTTAAGCCATCGTGAAACCTGTGATTTCACTGTGGAAGCAGCACGGACAGTGTTGAATGCTTGAAAATTGTCAGTCTTGGATTTTTACCTCATTTCACAATGTAGTAATCGCTTATGTGGGAGGCAAGAAGACAGGAGGGCATGATGTGCTAAAGTCTAAAAAGGGGAAGCCAACTAAGATGAATTTTCTAAGACACCTGCCCTACCGTCTTTCCGTTTGCCACATCTAATTCTCAGCTGGGATTGTGTTACAAACACAGATTTAAATTTTTCTTCTTCAGTGCTTCTGTTTCCTTGGAGTGTATTCGTTACTTATGCAAGAGCTTAGCGCTGGGATGCGTGCTAGTTTGTAATGTTTTAAATAGCAGCCCTGTGAATACGGTAGAGTAATAATACCTAAGAAAGGGAGGACAAGCAGATACTTGGATAGTTTGGGTTGTTCAGTAACACAAAGGGCTTTGAAGGGGTCAGTATCACCTGAGTAGCTCCACTCTGCTGTTTGCCCAACCATTGCCAGGCGTTGACTTTTAGGTCTCCAAGGAGTTCACTTTGCATCATAATTACTGTGAATTAGTACACATGGCTAACTTTTGCACTTGTAACTAAAGCTGATTGTTTCATTGAACAAGTCTTTTTCTGTTTGGTAAACTGTTTTCTCTCCTAAAAAAAAGAAAGAAGAAAAGAAGAAAAAAGATCTTTTATTTCATGACCTTGTGACACTTAATTCAGTTAACAGCCTGTTTCATAGCTTTTTATTACGTGAAGATGAAAGCGATAGGTTGGTTGAGTTTTTTGGTGTGTTTTTTTTTTGAGACCCCCAAGAATATAATTAAAAGTATAACCTTTATACTTAAGGAAGGCTGTTATGTAAATTACTAACACAAGATTTCCATCTCCTTTGTTTGTAAGAAATTTTCCTAATGACTGTAGTATTTGTTACCCATAAAAATGCATGTAGCTTTCAGATTTGCACAATGCCTGACACCCACCATGAACTCTGATCTCTGCTGTGCATTTTGGACTCTCATCACTCATGCAAATCCTATATAGCCCTTATCATTATGAGGCTAGTAAAAAGCTTCAGTTTCAAGGCACGGTGTAATGATGCTGTAGAGCTAAGATCTGCTGAGCATCTAAACCACAAAGCTGACTTAACCTTATTGAATTAAAATGGGCACAGATATGCTAGGTTTGATTTCTGCTAATACTATAACTTACCTCTGGAGTTCTTTAATAAAAGGATGTGTAAACTGTAAGTACAACTTGAAATTTTTTCTTACAGTGGCAATAATCTTGAAATTTCTGGAAGCTTTATTTCACGGTCTTTTAGTTGATTTTATATCTTAAATAAAAAATAATTTTAAGTCCTACCAAGTTTAGCTGCTTGCTTTTTTTAATCCTAATTCACTTATGGGCATCTGTTGAAGGTAACCCGATTTTTTTTTAATACAGCATTATATATTATTTTTTTATTATTATTATATTAACACATGGAAAGCTCTCTTTGTAAAAGTGTCATAAATACTGTATTTGGGGTTTTGAGACATTACCTTTAATGCTAACTTTTCCTTAGGTGACAGTCATTTTGCTTAGTACCTTACATAAAGCAATTCAACATTTAATGAAAAATTTACATTTGTGCTGGGAAGGAGACGCAAATATGCAAAATAAAGAGTGATATAAAACATAAAAAAAATGCTAAGGAAAACAGAAGAAGGATTATAGCATGACTAAAAAGAAATCACTATATAATGTATGTTGCCTTGTCTGCAGAGATTAATACGCTGATATTGGTAAGTAGGAGGCGTAATTTTCAGCAGGAAAAGAGAGCTACGTTTTGCTTTATTAACCTTTCCTTCTGCTCTCCCTTCTCCTTCTGAGCATACAGTCTTTTCCTTCCAGCTGCTCAGTGTGTGCTCACTATTAGCCAGCTTAAATCATGTAGCACGGTACAATTACAGATCCCATACAGATTTGCTTTTGTTTAAATTGTCAAGGCAATTTTAGGCATATTTTGAGAGACTTTATAGGAATCATAATAAAGTTAAAATGTATTAGACCTGCTTGGGCAGCCTCAACTCTGCTATGGAACATAAAAATTAGATGCAGTTAAGTTGGAGTGCAAAATCCTGCCCAGAATTAATTTTTATATAGGAATGTGATATAAAATTCCGTGTGAATTGTGCCAAATAACAGATGCAGTGCAAATAGTTTTACTCAGCTACTTAAAACATTTATTTTATGTTTCAGAGAGTAATAAAGATAAGTCCACATCTGAGCTACATTTTCTTCATGGTGTTGCAGTGGAGACGGAGGATGCATAAACTGCAATTTCCACATTTAGATCTCTTACTCGCAAAAATTCAGATGTTTGGAAGTTGTGGACTAAAGGAGACTGAATGTGCCATTCTTGCTTTCATTATTACGAAACCTAAATGTGTTAACATTCTACTATATTTGGCAAGGGAAGCTGAGCTATGGGTAGAATTAAACTGTAAAATTAAACAGTGCATATGCCAGGGAAAAAAAAAAATACCTGCATGTATATCTGGGAAAAAAAAGCAAACAACTACTGTCACACAGAAAAGTTTTGGTCTAGTTTATTGAGATAGTTATATGAAGAGAGTCATCTTGGTGATTGCTCTTATGACCTTTGACAGTAAATGGCACATGTTTCTTGAACGTTTAGCAGATGTATTCTCAGAGATCTGTTCTCCCTGTGCTTGGGGATCCAGCACTCAAGGGGAGTTCCACCTGCTTGTGTATGCCCAATTTTCACATCTGCTTTAAGGGAAACTTCAGAATCTCCTAATACATGCTTTTTCCCCTTGATTAAATTTAAAGCTTTTTTTTTTGTGCATAAAATTGATGTTGTTCAATAAATTAATTAGATTTAAATTCTGTTTAACATAATGAATATAACTGAATATACTATAATTAATTAGGTGTTTTTAAAGTGTAGTGTTGTTCTCTGAACCACTGTAATTGTAGTTATTTGCAGCATGCTGAAAATCGTTTAACCTAAATGTAAATTTTCGGTAAAAAAAACCCAACCAGATCTGGGCTTAAATTTTACTTCACAATTGAAAACTCACTGTATTTTACCACTGCTGGGTTTTAATTGTATCTGATAAATTTTCATCTAATTTTAGATTTAAGCCTTATGGTAAGGTTTGGGAAGGCAACATACAGTAATATGATAGCCTTGTCCAAGAGGTTGTGCAAAAGGGTGGGAAAGTTACTGGTGTAAAGTTCCTGCTTCTCTTTGACCTCACCCCATATTTCTTTGCAGATTTGGATATTTTTAAAATAACAGTTTGCTGAAATTTTCACCCAGTCATACCTACTAGAACTGGTCTTTCCCCAAATCAGTACTGAATTTTGCAGAAGTTGATTTCGCTTCATTTTGAATTTAATTAATCTAATTTTAACTTTATCAAAAAAGATTTTTTTTTCATAACGAATTAGAGATACTTTACCATTTTGCTTTCCCTCTCCTCTTTCGTTTCAATTCCTTTCCCCCTGAAAAAAAAAAAAAGAGAGAGAAAAATTTTCAAACTGTAAAACAAAGTGGGATGCCTAGGTTTAGGTCGATAGTTTTTTGATTCCAGAACCAAACAATTCTGAATGCTTTAAAAGTCCATTTTTTTCCAACAAACTTACAAATATTAATTCAATTTGAATCTTACTTTTTAATTCTCCTGTTATATATGAAATATATAGAGAATTAATGACTGTAAAGTTTTACATGAATGCACACTGCAGTTTAAAACATGAATTTGTTTTGACAATTTATTTTATTACATATCCCTTTCTCCTTTTACTTCTTCTTTTACTGACAGTAAAATATTACAGTGTTTACCAGTGAAGGTTCAAAAAAACCCCCAAATCCAAAAACAAAGGCTCGAACTCAAATCAGGAATTAAAATCTAGCATTCTGTGAGAAAAAGGAAGATATTTATGATGTCACAGTAATTTATGATGTGACCAAGAAATAATGGGTCACAGTTTTAATACAGCTACCATGCCTTAGGACTTGAAAGGTCTGTAAATCATTAAATGATTCTACAGCTAGTCAAAATAGACAAGTAGAGCAGACAGAACCAAACGTTAACAGATTTGACAGGTCTGTAAGTTAATTGCTTTTATAATGCCAATCAAGTAGGCTCCACTTTGATTTTTTGGCTAGGCTTCTGAGAAGTGAATTACCTATAACGTGGAAAATATCCAAACAAATTTTAATTTGTTTCCCATTGCAGACTTGGTCAGTGCTTATAAACAAACCATACCCCTGTTTGTTTCTGTTTAGACAGCTTATTAATATTCTATTGTAGGACAGTCCTCGCAACTTGTATCTTAGTCTTGGAAATCTGATGCAGTAGCAGAATGTACTTGTGTTCAGACTAATTGCAAGCCTATTTATGAGCACTTCTATGTGAGGATTTGACAGAGCTTGCTTTACATTTTTTGTACATTTGGACATTACCAAGACTGTGATTCTAGCAGCGTTTGCTGTTTGAGCTGCACAAAGTAAAACCTTAGCCAGACCAAGGGAAGGCTGTCCTCGGAAGACAAGAAAGATTAGCTAGAGAAAAACAGAATTCTGCCTGAGCAGCATGAAAGCTGTTTCTGTGATCGGCTGATCAGAGTAGTGAAAAGCAGATGATTGAGGGCTCAGGAAATCTCATGATCTGAAGAAAAGGTATTTACTATATGAACTCCCATTGCTAAAGAGCATTATCAGAATGCTGCGTAGATAGGACCACAGATGAGAGAACACAAAATAGCGTGAGATGGCTTGTCTAGATTTTTGAGGCCTGGCTTTATGGAATGAAAAGGTGACATAGAACCAAGCTTTTGAGAACCGAGCATGCTTTGCTCTTGACATACAATACCACAAAATTAAGGTTGTCACCTTTGGCATCTGTAAGAAAAACAGTCAGTTTGGGCTTCTGTCTGTTACTTGGGAGCTTTTCTGGTAACATAGTGAAATCCCCTCTGCAGCAGTTTGGCATAATTCATCTAATGCTCTTGGTACCTACTGCCATAAACACCAAGACTTTTAGAGGTAGTTCGAAGCACTGCAGTGGCACTCTGTAAATCTGGCTTCTAAGCCTTGGTCTGTTGTAGAGTTGGTATGTGATTTTGTGGTAACTCATTGAACAGTTCTGTGCCTTAGTTGCCCTTCATTATGCAATGAGGATGGTAATTTTTCCATTCTTGAAATCATTGGTACATTTTTAATTTAATTTTTTTTTTTATGACAAAGAGCAATCTTTATTTAGTGTCTGTACTTTAGGAACCTTGACTCTAATTACGATTAGTGGATGCTGGGAAATGCACAGGAAAACAAGCTGCATCTGGCAACTGGCAAGGAGTAAGGGCCTTGGACAGAGTATGGTATGCAGTAGGACTGAATATGATAAACAGTTGACTAAGAATCTTGTAATTTACATCTGCTTGTCTTTTGTAGATTAAACAAGTAACCAAGACATTGTAGACAATTTCTTTTGCAGAGGTTGATTTTTGGTAATTGTATAATATATTGCTTATGTATTTTTATTATTGCCATTAATTGCTATAATTACTATCCCTGGGTGATATTGTTGAAAAACATTAACACTCTAATAGCAGTAGTAATGCTTTCTTCATCCGTGAAACTATAAAAGAGAATATGTGATAGGTTGGATACGATGCAGAAGAAAGATCTAGGCTGACCCTAAAACCTGTTACTGAGAGCAGGAAAGGGGCTACAATTTGAAATAGGTAATAAGGGTAATTAGAGGAACAAGAACATTGGATGGTCAGTAGCACAGAAAGGAAAAGAGTCTAGTACTTTATTCTGGAATGGAGAACACAAAATTTCCTTCTTTAATTGCAAGCTGTATTCTCTTCAGAACATACACCAAAGCTTTCAAATGGAGATGTGAAAGCCTGAGGAGAGTTGTGTCTGATGTGCTCATTTCTTAGTTAATCTCATAAGGGCACAAAAAGCAGTTATATTAAAAAGAACAGGAATTTCTTCTCTCGGTGTAGTGAGGGGGGTGAAAATCTGTTTATTTTCCAGTGAGTTTATTGCAGAGTGATTTGAACACATGAAGAAATAGAAAACATTTTGACTTTTTAAACTGAAGTATTGTTAAGATTTTTTTTTAATTACAGAGTGGACTTTATTTCTCCATGGACAAAAAGACCCCAACCAATCCTCAACTATTTCTACTTCTTCCTTCTGTTCAGTAAAGTAGGAAACTAGCAGGATAGACAGTACTGTATTACTGTGTAAGACTATACTGCCATCGAGAGGTGTTGGGTGATATCATACCAATAGCAGAGTTGAAGAACTGCAAAAATGGGGAAAAAAACCAGCTTATTTTTAAAAATTCATATGTGTATGGGTGCATAGTTAGCTGACATTGTTAAAGCACTTTTAGAGGCATGCAGATTTCTAGTTATGCATGTATGAATTGTTCTTGGATGACAGTGATATTTCCCTTTTATTTTCTCGGTCTAAATCAAACAAGACCATAAGTGCTTGTGATTAGGTCAAATGTTAAATTCTTTCAGAATAATATATAGGCCCTTTGTGGGCCCTTAGAGATAATTATCTATGCAGTACCTCTGGTTATCTACACCTATAAATAAATCAAAATTGTAGTTTTTACTTTAATCACATTATAATAACTGAGAAGTAATAGATTTACTTATACAGTCAGGTCATTTGTTTAAAAATGATTGGAAGATGTGATAAGGAATACAGAGTTGAGGGTATTCAAGTTTATAACTTCAGTATAATAAAATTTGTGTTACTGGGAACCGTCTGTATTCAACAGTTGATGTATTTGATTTTTCTGACACTTAGTGGAGAAATCATTAAGCTTGAGCAACCTGAGCTTAAATTGTGTTTATTTGGGACAGAAAAAAAAAAAAAAAGTAGTTCTCAAATTCTTCCCTTTGGGAGCTTACTTCAAATTTTTATAATTAAATACATTTTTGGCTGCAAAAGCTAGCAAACCAGAAGGCAGTATTCTTCAGCTTTCGGCAAAATAAAATGAATGAATAGGGTGATACAATATGCTGAGGATGTTTTGTCTGTTTTTGGGTTTTTTTTCCATGCCAGTTTATACCAGTACCTTGAAAAGACTGGAAAAAACCAGATTGATGAGATTTCTTTCATTGCATTCACTATGCAAAAATTGAGAAAGGCAGACAGAAGCCATGCTATTGTGATTCAAGCTACTGATTTGGAGATGAGGATATCTGGAGACTCTTATAAGTCGTGAATGTTTGAGCAGGAGGGAAATGCACACACTGGTCATCCAATTAAACTGTCTGCCTCAAACCCCCTTCTTGTAAAACCAGATTCATTGTACTTTCCTCACAGAAGCACTGGGAGGAAATAAATTAATATTTATGAGACGCTTGCATTACTGTGATGATGAATACACAATAGGAGTTACCAGTACTAGATAAGCAAGAAATCATTTCATTAGAGAGTACAGTAGCCATCTCCGGTTTTCTCCCCCTCCATTCTGAGAGCAAGGAGCTGCAGTTACCAGCACAGATGCTCAAATAACAGAATGATCAAAGCTCCCCACCAGGCGACTGTACTTGTTACCACTGGAACTGCCTCTGCAGAGGCTGATAAACCAGCCTTCCTCTGCATCACAAGGCAGGCAGGTGGTAGAAACCCTCCTACTGAGACCTCTGTCAGGTATTGTCTGGCTCATCGCTTTCAGTTATTCACCGTTTGATTTCTGGAGTGTGTCTTTGATCAAATTCAGAGCATGACACAGGTTGTTCGGGGAGTTCTGGGCTAGTGTCTGAACCGTCTGGGAACACCTCACTGGAAATGACCAGTGTCTCTCTTCAAACCTGCTGTGTGGGCAGCAACATTGATAGTCCTTTTAGTACTGTCAGGTGCATGCAAGTGTCAGTGTTTTTAAAGCTTTGAATGTAGCGAGCTTGGTTGTATGACGTGGGTAAATAATAGCATCCCTGTTTTTAAACAGCAAGCTGGAGCAGAGGAGGTCCTATGTGATTTAGCCAGAGCAGCAAATGTCTAATGCTGGAAGTGTCAACACAGCTAAGTTGGACATGCAAACACAGGCATTTATATGTGCTAACATCTGAAGTACTTCCCATCTGTTTATATTGAAATTATATGTATTGAAATAATTTGCTTTTATTCTCCTTTAAAATCAGAGATATCTTTCTACTTCCTTTATTTATAATGGCATTCACTTATAAACATTTTTATAGATTTTTAGAATTGTTCCATGTTTTGGTGCACTAATAGTAATAATAATACTGATTTTGTACTAACACTTAATTTTGTTGTGATCTTTTAAAATTTAATATGGTTTTCCTGTAGTGAAAATTAAAGGAACGTTTCTCATGGAGTCATGGTACAATGAACTGCAGGAATATCATACTGAGGGAATGTAGTTTAATTCTGCTAATAGATCAATTGATATGCATTTTTAAGTAATGTGTTTTAGAGAATGGCTGTTGTGTAACAAACTTGCAAATTAACATTATCACCTGCAATTCAGATTTTATAATTTTTAAGCAGAAAATATATATGTTGGCATGTGGGAATACCTAATAATTGTAATACACCAATTTTTTTATATATATATATATAGGAATATGCAATTCATCAAAGAATCTTTCCAGGATTCTTTTTATTTATTTTGAGACTTTGCAAGATGAGTAGACAAGTAAAAGAAAGAATTTTTTGTTTTGAATGCTTATTATTTAACATGTTTCAGTTTAAGTGCAAAGCTTAAATCAGTGTATGTACCAAATAATTTATCAGTCTAATTTTTCATGGCAACAAGAGTAGCAGTTTTATATATACCAGGATTCTGGTTTGGTAAAAGTAGTTAAATTAAATTATGCCAATTTGAAAGTCAAAACCAGTTGAGTTACATAAGAGTATGCTTTTCCTGGTCAAAATAGGAAACACTTGGGATATTTTGGGGGTTATGTAAAGACTTTAATTTGTAACCACATTGTGTATGCTCACTCCAAGTGGTAGACAAGAGTAGTTGTTCGTGTGATTTGCCATTTCTTCAGCACATTATTTGAACCATATTACTGCACATACCTTTCATTTTGAATGATAGTTAATCTGAGCTACAATTAATTCTTTTAACACTGGGATAATTTTAAAAATATGTGCACATGGAGTTTACATACTAGACACCACTATATACAAGTGCTTTTAAATACTTATTTTATATTAGTCATTACCTTCTAGAACAAAATAGTTGTTCTATTGTTCTAAAAAATAGTTGTTTTGTTGTAGGGAGGGTGAGGGTTGCATAGTTCGTGTGATTTCAGAACCTAGAGAAAAGCATAGCTGTCACGCCACAGAATTACATACTTATCAGAAGTTAGAATGACATTCTGTTGAATTTAAGCCAGAAGGAGTTTGAATGAATATTTTTTTAATACACTTATGTAACCTTTACATTACCTTTTTTTCTCATTGCAGCTTTTAGCTCAGGATCTGTCAGTGTAGCAGAAGGGTTGTGCCCTAAGTTACATATGATGAATGAGATGAACTTTAGGAGAACCAGAGGGAGCCCACAATCCTTGCCACCATTGTGTTTTAAAGCAGACTTTCAGAATCGATTGAGTGGTGTCTTCCCAAAAACGGAGACTGACACATTGAAAACATTTAGTGGTTCTTGATTAATAGAATCTTTCAGTCTGTAGACCTTTTCTTTAATACCTGGTACCTAAATAATGATGTAGAGCTCAGACTCTTGAATCAAACAGCATTTAATGGCACTGAAACTGGTAGTTCAGAGGGGTTTTTTTAAAAGCACAATATACTTGCAGTTCTGTTCATTGGAATCCATGTGTTCTTTGTTTTATGAACTCATGTCAAAACTGGAAAAAGTTTCTGCCAGATTTCTGCTCTTCAGCAGTGTGTTTTCACTTTCTATATACTGCACATCACAGCTGCTTTACTAGTTACCAATTTTTCCTTTTCCTTCATTCCTTGTGTTACAGTGTTCTTGGTTTGTCGGTATTGCATAACTTGGTGAACGTGTTCTTGCAAAAAGAATTGAGCTAGTGTCTGTCTGATGTACTGCAGTGTCCTGCAGTGGCTGGCTTGCTTCCTCTCTATTTTTCCTGACGACTCATCTCGTGGGGGAGTAGGTTTCTTACCTTGTGAGGTGCACTGACACTAAAACTCTTGACTGCTAATAGCTTAACCAAGTGCAGCAAGATTGAAAATGTCTTATCTTGAATGTAACAGGTTGCACACTGGAAATAATGTATCAGGTTAATTTATTGATTTCTGCTTTTAATTTCAGGCTGGAGGTTCTCAAGTAATCTTTACCAATCCACTGGAAATTGTCAAGATTCGATTGCAAGTGGCTGGAGAAATTACTACTGGTCCACGAGTTAGTGCCCTCAGTGTATTAAGGGACTTAGGTTTCTTTGGTCTTTACAAGGTATGTTTTTAAAAAGTGTTAAATGTGTCAAATGAACATATAATTTCATTGTTCTCACAAACTTTCATAGGTGGACACAATTTTACTTTTTAAGAAAAAATTATTATGTGATATCTTCATTTTTCATTTTTGTTTAAAGGGAAGAAACTGTCTCATCTTTATGAGCATATGATTTTTGTAAATCTTACTGAGATTCCTTTTCTGACTTCAGCAGGTTTAAAGTTCATTGAGTATTAGTTTGTGATTCCTGATATTCTGCCTGCTGTAAAAATAAGCTTATTTTCATCTGCTACATGATATAGAGCTTATAGTTTTGGAACTTTGCTTTTGCTCTTCTGTGTTTGATTCAGCAACTTTCCCAGATGTCATCATTCATTTGGCAACGGGAATTAATTGCAGCACAATAATAGTGAAGAAATAGAGACAGTGGGAGCCCAGCATAAAAATAAACTCCTAAAGCAAGCTTCCCCTTGCTTCTTTAGAAGAATATTTTTCCCCAAATAATACCACGAAAAGCTGCCTTGTGAGCATATGCTACAGACTCTACAGTTCTGCTTGCTATCTTACTGTCTTCACATAGATATATAAATACATAGAAGTAAAGTTAGGTTTAATGATGGCAGCAGGAATAAAAACATCTTCTGAATGTTGAATCTAATAGGATATATGCTACAAATAATTAAAAGGTTTAACATACTTTTATGATGTCTTCTACCTTTAGATGAGGGAAATTAGATATGGGAGGATATGAAAGGTCTTGAAGTATTTTGAGATAGCCAGTACACTCAAGTATTGAAACAAAAGCTGCGATGAATACCATATACTGCAGAGCACCCTGGGTTGTTTCTTCAGACTCTGCCTGCAGCCTACAACTCGAGAGAAGGCTTGCATACTTCTAATTTGTCCCAAGGTTTCCAGTGAAGCAGACAATATTCCTCTGTTAATTATTTGCAGCAGTGCAGCCATAAATTGAAGATGCTCCAAAAAACACTATATGAGCCCCCCTTCTTCCCAGTATTTAAATTCCATCTGCTTTTTTAGGCATTCAGTCTTTCTAAATTGTTCTGTTAACACTACAAAGAGGGAGCCTGCCCGCGAGAACATGTCTGTATGTTTTGGCCTGGAGAGAAGTTGTAGGTCTGAATAGGATTTAATGGGGAGTTGTTTTTCCCTTTAAATTGACTTGCTAATTTTTTAGGTGTTTTACTGAAGCTGAGGCTATTGTGTAAACTCCTAGTAAATGGCATTATGGTGTTGATCAGATTAACATTTACAACTGAAAACAGGGATTTTGTAAAGAGTCCGCTTCCCTGAGGCTGTGCAGGAATGGAGGTCAGATACCGACTTCTACTTGGACTAGCAAAAAGAAAACACAAAATGAGAACCAGTGATGAACTAGTTTACTAAAGTAGAAATTTTAGAATTTTTCTCCCCCTGAATATCTGCTCTTGGTGGTCGAGCAGAATTTGCTACATTTTTCCAATTTTAATGGCATTAATATTTTGGGTTGTATCATGAATTATTTCTATCCACTAGAGTAAATACTGGTGGATATTAGTCAGGATTACACGTGAACACGAGCTACTTACAGCGCTGTGATGCGTTGAAACAGACAATTACTTAATCACAAGACACACAGTTTCAGTGCTTCATTTATTGAGTCCATTTACCTCTGGGAAAAAAAAATAAAATTAAAAAAAGCCACGGATGGGTTTGGGGTTGTTTTTGCTCAGCTGTTGTCTCTGTTTCTGTCTGTCTCAACCCCTCCACCCCACCTCCTGTGTTCATGTCCTTTTGTATGTCGTTAGGATTCATTGCCTACAAAAACTTCTGTGATTTGACAAAACTAGAGAATTTAGCCTGGCAATGACAGGCACCCCCTGTCACAGACCATGTCACAAGGCTTGTGTCCAAGGGTACCCTTACTCACAGCTAGGTCTGTAATTGGGCAGGTTTGTACTGTTTTCTACCAAACATTTGGCACTGCAGTCTAAAGAAAATGGCAATCCTCTCTGCCCCTTTGCTGTGTGCCAGTCAGAGCATTGGTGCACCCATATAATGATCTGGAACAAGAAAGTCCTTAAAGCCTCCTCCTCCTTAGGGCTTAGTTTGTTTTGAACCCAGAGCAGCTCACAGTAGCTTCTCAGGATGGTTGTGCTCAGTTGAAGGGAGAAAAGGCTGTGGCATGGGGAGCCAGTCTGTCTCAGAATAATTTTAAACTGCCTTGAGGTGCTTGTGGAACACCAGTGTTGGAGGCAAAATCAGCCCTCTCCTTAATGCTAGTGCTGGAACTGGCACTGTTTGTGAGGCCAGGCAGATGTTAATAACTCATTGCATCAGTCACTAGCCCCAGTAAATGTTACCCAGAGACATCAATGGTTTTAAATGAATTTCAGATGAGACTAGATTTGGTAGGTGCTGCGTTCTTTGATGGTGCTTCTAAATTAATTTAGTAAATACAATGACCAAGTGGACATCAAATAATAATGAATCTAATGAGAACTGAAATATCTTGGTATGTTTGGAATGTTCATACTCTTAACAAGTCAAATTAGCTTTAACTATGAAACAGGAATGAGGATTTTATGACTGTCTCAGTACTACTCATGTTGTTCACTCTAACAACTCTTTCATTTGCATCTGAAGTCTTTGCTTTAGCTTTGTGTTTTGTCTCAAGACACAAGACTTGTATCTCAAGCCCTTAAAGTACTTATTTTAGTACATCTAGTTATGACTCCATAGATATGAATGTGGAAGAACAAGAATAGATAGTTATTCTAGAAAATAGTTTTATTTGGGAAACTTGAAGTTTCTTTGTAGGCTTAATGGACCTTCATGTAAGTATTCCAGATGTTTAAACATTTATCTGCCTCAGTCATGACTTTAACTGATGGACTTTCTTCTGCAAGTGTTGAAAGCAGAATTTTAGACTTTTAATTTCAGGAATTTAATTTAAAATAAATTAATGTCTTTTTTGGTTTAAGTTTATTTACCACATGGCAAGGATTGCAGTGAAAATTCTCCTTTCCTAGTTCAGAGAAAAGTCATCCCTGAAAGCTGTTCTTACCACTACAGATCCATCTGCATGTTCTGCTTAGTTCCCATGAGTAAATTATACTGAAATTCAGGTGAAAATCTGTAAGACTCCCATATGGTAGTCAGCAAGGAAGAATGTATTAATTATAAGTTCAGCCAGAAGATGTGAAGAGTTAGTCTTAGCTTCATGAAACAAATTCCTGCATGTTTTAACAAGATGTACTGCTTGTTATTTGGATTCTTATATTTTGTATTATTTTCTACCTATGAAGAACTTCCTGTGGATTTTAAAATAAAATGCCCACATTCCCCTGGTATAGGTAATTTCAGTGCTCCTGTCTTGCATTAACAGAGAAAACCAAGGCACAGACAGATAAATCTTGCGTCTCGTCAACAAATTAACAAAGGAAATGCTATGTAAACCCTTTTTGCATCCAACTGAGTGAATCTTGTATTGATTATGATCATAATTATCCCTGCATTCTAGTCCAAATGAATGTCCTTTGAGGATCACTGAGAGGCTGGATTGCCTAGTTTTGGTGCCCCTCTGTATAAGTGAGAATAATATTCTTTTGGGTCATTCATTGGCATGTTAATGTGCCACTTTACTGTGCTAGGACAGAAACAATTCACAGTAGTACTGTACTGAGATCTCTGCTCTGTGCTTTCTCTACTTGCAGACTTGATGTTAGAATAATTTTTTTTGAGAGCCAGTCCTGCAGGTCACCTGGGCAACCTGACCAGGTATTTGACCACCTTTGTGGTTTAAAAGCAAACATAGAAAAGAAAAAATCCCACACCTTTTTTCTTATGCTAATTGAATTGGCCATATTCAAGCTTCTGATCCTTCTGCTGTGCACCTCCAAGAGTAGTTTTCTTTCCCTGCACTCTCCTTTAAGTGAGCAATAAGGTCTCTCCCTAGCCTGCTCCTCTCAGAGCTGAGCACACTTAGTTCCACTTTTATATGCCATAGACTACACAGCTGGCTTGATGGCCCCTCACTGGACTCTCTCCAGCATGAAAACATCTTTCTTGTATGGGAGAGACCAGAACTGGACACAGGGCTCTGGATGTGGTCTCAGCAGTGCTGAATGGAGGGCAATAATCACTTCCCTTACACTCTTGCTACTATAGTCCAGGGTGTGGCTGTCTGATCACACTTCAAAGAGGCATTGCTGACCCATACTCAATTTGGGCACAGAATCCTTCATACTTTTTCTCCAAAAATGTTTTCAGCCTGTATTTCCATCCTATGAAGGTATCTCTGAACAGCAGCCTTTCACTATTGCACAGTATTTCCCCAATTCAGCATCATCTACTGAGAGTGCAGCCCATGTTCTACTGGTTTAGCTCTGGGATATGATGACAGACATCTCAAAAGCCAGGCTTTTAGTCAAGGTGTACAACATCCATTGTTGTCCCCTTATCCACGGTTCTGGCAAACTGGTTGGTCAGATGCGATTGGTAAATCCAAATTGGTTTTTCCCAATCTCTTTCTTCATATGCTTGGAAATGGCTTCCAGGGACATTTGCTCCATAAGCCTCCCAGGAACAGAGGTGTGTCCAGACATCTTGTAGTTTCCCAGATCTTCCTTCTTACTCTTCAAGGTGGGTGTGATGTTTGTTCTAGTTACCAGAACCCCCTTGTCTGACTTGACCTTGTCAAGGTAGTAACAACCTCACAACGTCATGCAGACTTTTCTGGTAAGCTTGTGGAACTGAGAGGCCTGTGGACAGATTTGACTAGTAAAAAGTTAAGACAAAGGTAATTTCTCTGCTTTTTCCATGTACTTTGTCACTAGGTTTCCTGCCCCCATTGTGCAGCAGCCTCACAATTTATTTAGTTG
The DNA here is from genome assembly GCA_017589585.1 of Phylloscopus whistleri. Taxonomy (NCBI): domain Eukaryota; kingdom Metazoa; phylum Chordata; class Aves; order Passeriformes; family Phylloscopidae; genus Phylloscopus; species Phylloscopus whistleri. Next base: position 1,840,101 of record JADMLD010000183.1, read on the forward strand.
CCCCTTTTGCTGCTGATGTGCTTACAGAAACCCTTTTACTCCCCCTTCATGTCCCTTACTAGATTGATCTCCAGCTGATCCTTGGCTTTTCTGTCTCAATTGTTGCACACTCAAACAGTGGTTCTGTATCTCCTGGGTAGCCCATACCCACCTCTGCTTCCCTTTCACTTTCTGCATTTGAGTTCAGTCATGAGTTCATCTGTGCTGGTCATCTGACTTGCTTGCTCAATCTTCTGCATAGTGGAATAAACCTTCCGAATTCTTTGAAAAGACTGTCCTTGGTGGACCTTTGTAACTCTAAAAGTTTTTATTTTGGGGAAAATTCCTATCACAGCACATGGAGGTTTGGGTCAGATAATTGATATCCCCTTCTCTCCCTTCCTCACCAAAGAACAGTAGGTCTGGGATCATAGCAAGGGCAACAATTTACTGAAAGTCAGTGCTTCCTCCTAGACTCCCTGTGCCTTCACTGGGTGGTCAGATATTAGCCATACTGTAATGATATGCAGCTTAGAAATAAAATGCATGTTAATTCCAGCAATAAAAAGATTTGACACATACAGCTAGTTAAGCTGACTGCTGGGTTGAACCCCTGTAGTTCTTTACAGCTAGAAAGGAAATACTTTTTTCTGTCTTTGTCTAAAATTCTGAGCTACTTGGTAAATAAGTACTTTAAAACACTGCACTTCTCAAAATCCAGATGCTGCTTTGGGGAGGCATAGATTCCCTTTGCACTTTTGCAAAGGGAATCTATTTCCTCTGTTTGTGTTCTATCTTTCAGTACATGGAGGCTTGTGACTAGTAAATTCTTTAGCTACAGATACTCTGTATGATGTAGATGACAACTGTTCTTAAAAATATAGAGACAACGTATCACAGTCAGGGAAAATATCACTTAAACTAATGCAAAATTTCATTTGTGTTGGCAGAAATGGGAAGGAATACTTTTCTGGTTTTCAGTATTTTTAATAGATTTTATTTAATTTCTAGTCACAACTGAATATTGAAGTAATCATCCAAGATTAGATAATACATTTTCTGTCTTCTGCCTGTCTTACACCTTAATATGAATAAAGTCCCGTTAAAGTCAGTTGAATTAAATTCTATTGGTTTTGAAAGACATCTTTAAAGTGTCCATGTAAATAAACACTGTAAATATACCTACTTATTTCATACATCACAGAAACTCATATCCATATAATATCTGCTATAAAATGTTTAATAAAATGTTACTCTTTTTATACATAATCATTCTGAATAGTGCTTTACAGCATAACAGACAGTACCACTCCATAATTTTGCACAACAAAGTTATTCTGTATCCCAAGAAGACTGTAAATAATAGAGTGGTAAATGGTTCTTCAAGGAAAGGGTACGTTGGTTGTGGTAATGTTTATTTTTATAATTACTACAAGGTATTTATCTCAAATTTGTGCTTTGGCTGATACTGGCAACACAATTTTCATTTCCAAAATGAGTCAGAAAAGCTTCCAAAAGTCTCCTTTTCACCCTCCTCTCCCTTCCCCCCAAATGCTTCATAAACAAGCTTCTGGTGTGTTGACCTGGAAAGTGCAATCTCAAGTGACAGGATGTGTACCAAGGTCTCACCTGGTTCCTTTGATAACAGCTGAGCTATTTCATGTCATGAAACTGAGGGTTTACAGCAGGATGATAAACATAGGAAAGACAGTAGTAAAAGTTTTGAGTTACATTTTCATCCACCATGCCTATTTGTGACTGTTCTCATAAGTGAGAACCTGCTTTTCAGAAATTTCCTTTAAAATTAACAAAAATAAAATGCCCTTCCAACTAAAACAGCTATATTTTTTTCCTGCAAACTGAATTGAAATTGCTGGTAGAGCATTTGAAATTGGCATTTTATTCCTCTAATGTGATGTTCTAAATCAGTTTCATATTTTGGTTGGTATAAATATATGTGAATAAAAACCTGTAGTAGCTTTTAAGGCAATGTCATTTTACAGTAGAAAAAAAAATGCAGCCCTTGAAAGCAAATACCAGTAATATTTGACTGATTGTTACCAAACCTGTTAGGTGCTGTTAGGGCTCCGATTCCAAAGGGTTAAGTCTGTAGTAAAACCCAAGAAGAATGCAAAATGATCAAGAAATGACATGCTGCCTATTGTTTGTAGCTATAGGATCAAAATAACAATTATACATGCCAAATAAATTCTAAACCTGTAAAAGAGAAAAAGAGGGGGTGGCTGTAAGTGCAGGTGCCAGAAGCATTAAATAACTCTCGCAGACAAGGTGCACCACTGTTGTCTTGAATGCTGCTAGGTTCCCCCAGTCTGGCATTTTTCCCCCTGCACTAGACAATGTGCATTCACTGCAGGAGACTCGGTTAAGCCTGCGTCTCCCAGACCTGCCGGCTCCTTCTGCCCAACCCGACACAGAGGTGCCTTTGTCAGTATAATTACCCTCCCCTTGTAGTAGAAATAGTTTGTTTAGAGCCTTATTTGCAGGTAGAGCTGGTATAAGCAGGAATTAGCATGCTAAAGAACCTGCCCCAGCGCTGACTTGGGTTTATTTATCCAAATCTTTGACAATCAGGGTGGTTTTTTTTCCTCAGTTGGTTTATTCAGTGAGATACTATCCGAGATTAAGAGCTTTAAGGTTATTAAAGAGATTGAAGATGGGAGCCTACTGGCTGTTGTGCGAGGAAGGCGCATGTCCTGGTGTGTAGGATCTCCCAACAATTTCATGCCTGGCAGGTCTGCACCTTGGCTGCCAGAATAAACTCGGGCGGATGCTCCTTGCTGCTTTCTGGGGATTGATTAAAACTCCCTTTGGCTTTCAGCACGTTGTCCACATCAAAAAGGTGCGAGAAGTAAAATAAATGTTTCTTTCGCTTTTCAAGATACTGTGGCCAATCTCCCTAAGCCGTTCTAATTGGCCTAGGCCGGTTGCGGATGATTAACTTGACGTTAAATGGGGCCTGCTTTTAAACATGCTTTCCCAGACTTTAAACGGAATGATGGGGAGAAACTTTAGACTGTCGCAATGCTGGACCAGAGCCAAGCTTGGTTATTATTAAAGTGGATCCAAGTTTTGATCCAGGTTTTGTTTACAGTGAACCAGCTAAGTTGATGGGCATCCCTCCCTCTCTGCATACTTGAATGTATATTATTAGTGATATTAACAATATGCCACTTCTGCCCCGTGAAAAAGAGCCTTTTAATGAAGGGGGAGGAATATTAGCAGCTCAGGTTGAACTGAGAGTTGCTTGCATTTGGACTTTATTGATTTCTGTAAGTTATTTTAACTATATCAGGATTTCAGGGTATGCAAAAAATGCAGAGGAAAAAAATGTGTGCAGTGTTTAATGACAACATTGCAAAGAAAATAAAAGTAATGTGCCCTGAGGGCAAAGGCAGTGAGGAGATTTGCTCTGAGGAAAAGCATGCTCTAAAAATAAATCTTTGAAGAAACCATGTCAGTCTGTGAATGCTTCAGTAGTGAGTTTCATAATTTTTCTATGAACTAAATACAGTGCAGACATTTGATCCTTAAAATATTGGCTTTTTTTCATGTAGAAGTTGGTAAAACCCTGGTCTTGTCTATGTGAAGATTAAAGGTAAGTTGTTAAACAGGCTTCTGTTGCGCATGAGAGTCCAGAATCCTTGTCCCTTGAATACCAAAAAAATTCATCTTCTCTGTGTCCTCAAGGTAGAACATAAGGGGCAGAGCAGCACCAACACCAGTGCTTTTTGAGCTCCTTTATGGCATTTTGCTTAGTGTCTCTAGAAAGGCATAACAAGAACCAGTGATGGGCAGCATAAATCAAACATCCAGTTGAGTGAGAAGGCAGAGGGCCTGAACAGCAGAAGTCATTAACCTCCAAAGGGAGTGTCAGGGGAGGTGGTCAGTACTCAGTCTGAAAACATCAAGAAATAAGCTGAGAAAGTGTGGTGGGAAGTACTGGGGCCTGGAGCAGAGCCTGTTGTGCTCCCTGTGTTCAGTAGCTGAGTCTGTGACACACAGAAAAGTCTGACTACAAGATCTAATGGCTTTCTTAGGTAAGTCTTTTTTTTTCTCAGAGGCATACTCTGACTGCAAACTATACTTACTGGAGTCTCCTGAGAAGTAGCTTGCAGGACCTGGTTATCTCTTCACACATCCTGCTGCCTTCCTCTGCCTTGCCTCGTGGAAAGGCAACTTTATGGTTTTGTTTCACCTTGCAGCTCTTTTGTCTTTGATAACCAGCATCCAACTTGGATAAGCGCTGTATTTGAGCTGGTATTATAGTACAAGCTAAGCTTACAGATGTGTCCAGGCATATCATTAGATTTAATTAAATTCTGTGGATATTAACACGTCCCCTGTGAAATGTCTGGTACTGAGCCATGTGCTGGTAGACCTGTGAACAAGAGAAGTACAGTAACAAGGGCAGCCCCCGAGGGTTTGTGGATGAACCTCAAGCAGTTTCACCAGGTCTCCACCCTTGCTTCAAAGAGAAGAGGCTTAGGCTTATCCATGAACCATTTATTTCTCAAGCTTGAAGATTTTACCCATTTTCCCAAGCCACCTCTTGTTTGTGCTTTCCTCCTGGTCTTAGGTCTGGCAGCCTCTGGTGTCTTCTGGATCTCCATTCTGAGGAAAGGCAGACTGCAAATCCCTTTTGCTGTTGGAGCATGAATACTATTTGATATTTTGTTTTGGTTGACCTTCCCTAGTGGCCATTTTGCTTTTCCCCATGCTTGAAAGACATTTGATTGATTGCCATTACCCCAGAAATTTTCTTTCCTGTTTGCTTCCCTCTTGGATTTGAAACCAGTTGTATTGCTGGTAACTTCATTGGCTAATTGTGCTACTTCCACAAATTGACAGCAAGGCAAATTTAACAGTAAAGGATGGAAAACTTTAAAATTCACAAGTAAATCATGCTGTTGCTATTCTACAAAAGACTTGCTGTTATGCCCCTACTCCCTCAATATATGTTGCATTATCAATTATAGTGCCTGTATAGAGTATGGACTGGGCATTAATACTTCCCTGGAGTATTAATTTGAAGTGAGAGTGAGAGGTGACAGACCTATTTTGTGGTTCTGTTTCAAGCACTTCTTAAACTCCCACTACAGGTTCATGGCTGCAAGGTCGACTATTTAAAGTTCCTCAAAGGTGTTTTCAGAGTTTACTCAAACACATGGTATTTTCTCCATTACCAGCACATACCCTCACATTCAGAGTGAGGGAGAACAAGTAGACAAGATAGATACAATGACAAAAATTACCAAACCAAGACACAGACACTCCTCAGCAGGATGAAATACACAAATCTCTCAAAATTTTAAGGGAGAAATTCCTTTTTCTGTAAGTCCTTTGCAGCAAAATGAACAAATACAGTGTTGCTCTGTTCTCTGATATTCATGGTTCATCATGGTAAATTTGTTCATTCTCAAAACTTGTTCTCTTTTTCAAACAGGGTGCTAAGGCATGCTTTTTGCGGGACATCCCCTTCTCTGCCATTTACTTCCCCTGTTACGCTCATTTGAAAGCTTCATTTACAAATGAAGATGGGAGGGTTAGCCCTGGAAATCTGCTCTTGGCTGGATCAATAGCTGGTAAGTGCCCAGATTTCTTTCTTCATGGCTCTATACTCTTCTGGCAGCACAACGGTTATGGCAGTGACAACAATAGCAAAAAATGCTCAGAAGAACTATAATGCAGCAAAACTGTGTTTTGTAGCCTTATGCAGAAACAACAAAGTTACTATGCTGTAGAGGGGTTGAAGATACTGTAATTTCCTGGTATAATAATAAGGCTCAGGAAGCAAAAGAAAGGGAAAAGGAAGTTTTTTGCTGATGTTCTTTTACCATTTATCATCATTCATTGTGAAGTTACTGTGCTGGTTTTGGCTGTGTCTCACTGGCAGGTAATCTTTTGTTGAAATTATTTATAAACAAAACCATGGCATTCGTAAAATTCTTTATGATCAAATGAATCTTGAATTTTGGTATTTATAGTACAGAAGCCACACTAGAAGTACAGCTCTCCAACCACAATGATATAATGGATGACAAAATGATGACAGTATTTGCTACCCTCAGTATCCCATTGTAGTTACTTGGCTTCTAGAGGACTTTTATCATCTCCTTAAATATTAAACAAAGCAGAAGATCTTGATAACGCTGCAGTGCCACAGGTTGCCAATTCCTCACATACCCAGGTATGACAGAGGTGCAGAGTGTGATTTTGAACACTTGGTTGTTTTAGTCTGCAGCATAGCAGACAGAAGAGCCCAAACATGCTTAACTTCTCACAGATAAATTTAGCTTAAATGTGCCAGAGCCTAAGGGAAAGACAGAGGCTTTGTAAGCCTCAGCTTGTCCTTGCATCTGCTGCATGGCTGGTCCCTCCACAGCACCTAGTTTCTACACCCAAAGGAGACCACCTCTTGGTAGCTATCTGCTGGAGGGGGCAGCTCAAGAGTCCTGCTCCTGCAGTGTCCGTGGTTTCCCCCCCCCTAGGAAACAAATAGGCTTGCAAATTTGTGCAACAGGACCTTTAGGGGAGTGTGTAGCAAGCAGGAGGGCTCAAATCAGCTGGTATTTCCACCATGCTTATCGAGGGTTGCTTGGTCTCTCCAAGAGAGATTATCATTTTGCTGCAGCCAAGTTCCTCCTCCAGCATGGCCCCTGGCAGACTGCTGTGACCTGCCAGGTGAGAAAAACGATGGAATGGCATGAATCCAGTACAGAAAGGTGGTTTAGCAATGTTTTCTCATTTGATTTTAAGCTTTCTCCTCCCTGAGAAAACTTCTTGGTCAAAATTATACACAGGGCTGTGTCTCTTTGAGAGCAGGGCCTTTTTATAGCCAGTGTCTGGTCCTAGAGAACAGCTAAGATTGGTTGGTTTGTCGTGTTGAAGCATATTGATCTCTATTCAGTAGCTCATAGTCCAGAGGAATTGAGCTGGCATTAGCAAAGCCAGCTGTGTTCCAATGACTGCTGCTCAAAACCCCCTTGTCCTCTCCCCTCCCCCACCCCATTCCAAAGCCAGGCTCCAAACTCTCCAACAGGAGCTTTTACAGCCAGCTTATTTCTTACCCATTTTAGTGGAACAAAACAATTTTTGAACTTTAGATCATATTTACAGACTTGAAACATAAGATGGCATTTTTAAGCCAAGTAATTTTTTAGATTTTCCTAGTTTTTCTCTTTCTAGCCATTGTCAGGTGATTGCAGACTGAGATAACCATCCCTTTGAAGTTCAGGCACAGAAGCAGTCTTTATTGTTGCTGATATGGCTCACCAATCTAGCTATAATGTGAATTTTATTCAGTGCTTCCTGTGAATCCCATCATAGGTTAACTCTCATGAGCAAATTACAGTGTTAGAGATACAACAGTCATTATACTGTTTACAGAAACAAGAAATTTGTTTTATTGGGTACATATAAAGTGTGATGAGGGTGCATGTGTCCACTGTTTAGTCAAGGGAAAGACAGAACAAAACACCCACCACTTCTGAAAAGCTGGCTTTGGTCTCTGGGCTGATGTCTCTTCTCTGGCCATGCATCTCACCTGGTCATCAGACTTCAGATGTGTGTGTGAGCTCTGGCTGCATGTGGGAAACTCCCCCTTCCCTCACACAGCCCATGGTGCTGGGATATTCAAGGTAGCCATACTCAGATGTGCACCTGTGTCCTTTGTCAGTGGGTGTTGCTTGTAGTGCTTAAATTATCTTCCTTTCCCTTGTAGTTGGGGTCACAGGCAACAAGTGTCATCTAGCTTGAACTGCTTCTGGTTTCAGATGTCTCAACCTGTTGTGCTGTAGCAAATTCTGAGATTATTCTAATATCTATCATCTGCAGGATCTCTCTTTAATTTGCTCTGTTTGCTTACTGCCTCCGTGAAGTTCCTTCTCCTCCCCTAGCTCCTTTTTATTCTTGTCAGCTCCTGCTGGGCTATTTGTCACGTTCTGATTGTAAGCTTCTCTTGGCAGCAATTTGTAACTTTGATTTGTCTGTAAATGCTTTTGTCCTGTACACATAGTTCCTAAAGAAAGGATTTTAGGTATATCAAGTGCAAAATATCCTGTTATATGGAGTGAGTGATAAGGAGATGGAAGTCCACATGTAGTAAGCAGAACTGTTTCTAAGTAAGTTCTTTGGTTTTCTTGAACGCACTGGTTGGCTTTTGAAGGACAAAAGTCCAGCTTTAAATTGAAGACTCAAGCAATACCCTGGTGTGGGTAAGTGTAAGCAAAGAGGAATTTCAGTGTCAATGAAGTTCAGAAACCTTGACAAGGTTTTAGTGCTTGCCTGCCAGACAGCCCATGCTTGCACTGAGTGCATGCTCAGTGTGTGAGTTATTTTGAGAGGACAAGGAGAGGAGGAGGAAATCTTCTTTTGGTGATATGCTCATGATTTGATATCTTGGGAGCAGTCTGCAGGAAGGGTACTCTAGAGCTTGAGGCCAGACCATGCTGGTTTGGACAAAATTTGTTACAGAATTATTAAGCTGGAAAAAAAAAAAAAAAAAGGAAAGGAGATTTATGCATCTACATCTAACCAAGTTGGTTTGGAACAGATGCAGAATGGAAAAGTAATAAAACCATAAGAGACAGTGTCTTCTGGGTACAGTCTTGGTGCTTTTCTTTGCCTTTTTTTTTTCTGTTTTTTCCCCAATTCTAAACATGTCCCAGGTTTGGATAGGAATGATTTTAGAAATACCACCCATTGGTAATTTGGTATTTTTTACTTTCAGTTGATTATCTACCAGGGTAAATTTAAATCTCTCTCCACATATTCTGCTGAGGATGTCAGCTGTGGCTTTGCAGCTGAGCAGTCTGCCATTCCTAATGAGAGGAATGACCCTTTTTGTATGCCTTAGCTCTCAAGTGATGCTGAGCATGCATGGCATTGTCTGGTTCTCGATGACATTGCTGCATGAGGGGGGTTTGTGTGTCTGTGTTTGTGTCTGTGTACAGCCTGTTCTAGCACAGTGTACACCAGGATGCCAGGAACCACAGACAGGAATGAGAAGGAAAGGGAAATATCAACCTTCCCTCCAAAAGCTTTGTGCTTATTAACTATGCAAGTTTCTGATTAGCACTGGAAACTCCAATCTGTGCCTCCCAGCTTGGCAGGAAGCACATGATATGGTTGTTCCTCTGGGAGAAGCTCTCTCTGGGTTAAGCCACGTCCACAACAGCAACCTCCTGTTGCTTGTTGCTTGTTCTCCTTCCCAGGTTCTGCCTAAATCAAATGTGGCTGGATTCTCCTGATGTAAGGAGGAAAGACCTGCTTCCCTCTGGATAAATGAAGTGTGTAGTACATGTGCCAAGCCAGTGGTATCCACCTGATGACTTTTGTGTTGTGCAGGTATGCCTGCAGCCTCTCTGGTCACCCCTGCAGACGTGATCAAAACAAGGCTACAGGTGGCAGCCCGAGCAGGACAGACCACCTACAGCGGTGTTGTGGACTGCTTTGCCAAGATCCTGCGGGAAGAAGGTCCGAAGGCTCTCTGGAAAGGAGCAGGAGGTGTGTAAAAGGGCTTTGATTGTCAAATGATTTCTAATTGTGACATTTGTCACTTAGGAACTCTCTTGTTTTCTTTCAAGCTCGTGTATTTCGATCCTCTCCTCAGTTTGGTGTAACTCTGGTGACTTACGAGCTACTGCAGAGATGGTTCTATGTGGACTTTGGAGGAGTGTAAGTATGTGATGTCTGAATATACCAGGGATCCTGAGTTACCCTTGCTTCTGTTGGGCCTTGGTCCTCCTCGGAACATCAGAGCCAGGGGCTTGCTAGGTCATGTTATAAAGGCTTTGTAAATATTATTTCAACCACACTTTACTGGTGGAGGTTGGGATGATATTCCAGTACCTGTTTCATAGGAAGATATGACTACATTTTATACACAGTTTCAAGCAGGGGACCTATGTTAGAGTAAACAGAAACAGTGGGAAGCTAAATAATGGGCTAGGGATATAAATGCAGGAAAAATGTGATGCCTGCGAGGTGTGGATACAGTCTGCATTAGTCCTCATTATTTGGTGGAGGAGCTGTGTCCCTGATTAGACAGGGCATTTGCCATCCAAAAAAGTGTACAGTTGTCACCAAGGTCAAAACCAGTTTGTTGGAGCTTCAGCTGTGCCTCCTGCCTTTGTTGACAATACAGGTGGATGTGCATGTGGCTGTTTAACTTGAGCCCAGAGCAGCTGCAGACTCTATAGATTTTTGGGGACAGCAGTTTGAAAGCCACCACAAAAATTACTTCAAATCTGCTGTGTTCCTGGATTAGTTGTGTGCTGTAGCAAAGACTTATGAACCCCTGCTACCTCACATTTTGATTAATGCACTGCAAATTCTACCTGGATTTGACCGTACTCAATCAACATGAAGGCTCCTAACTGTTCTGGAAGGTTTTAAAACAGGGTATTTCTCCTTACACTGCAGCATTTAATTGAGTTACTTACAGGGAAGTACACTCAGATGTCTCATTAAATTTACTTTATGGAGGAGATTTTTGTGAATACTGATTTTACTCGATGGAAGTTAATTTAATATTTTTATTATTTTGCAGAAAACCAGCTGGATCAGAGACAGTTCCTAAGTCTAGGATCACGCTCCCTGCTCCTAACCCTGACCATGTTGGTGGTTATAAATTGGCAGTCGCCACTTTCGCAGGGATTGAAAACAAGTTTGGACTTTACCTACCTCGGTTTAAGCCATCACCACCTACCTCAAAGGCTGCTGCAGCAGTAGGACCCTAAGTTTATTGCTGTAGGGTTTTTGTTATTAGTTGGGAAAGAGCCACTTTTCTAATTGGTTAATACTTTGTTCCTTTAGCTTCTCATTATATAAAAGATTAGCTTCATTTGAGTTTTAAGGTAATTTTCATCTTAAATGGAATCATTTGTCTTTGTGCTTCCGTAACCAGATCACTGTGAAATTCTTACCAGTTGTTTTAAGTTTGGGACCATGAATGTATTTGTCCACATCTGACATGTGCTTGTATTGGGAAGACACTAATTTTAGGTTCCATTTATTGGGGAGGGCTGGGTGAGAGCTGTGAACCAGATCATTTTACAGGCAATGCTCAGTTGCAGATTGCCAGGGCAGATGTCACACGTCGTCACTCAGATGGAAAACTCAGTGGATATCACGGTGCTCAAAGCAGAATGATTTGGACTGTGCGTGTAAATTGGTTTTAAACTTGGTGCGTGTCTGTAGAGGTCAGCAAATCTATGCCCGGTACCTAAGTATGCCAGTACAGCTTCAACTTTTTAAATCTGTACACGCACAAGTTCTGTTTCTGGATTGTATTATGGAGCTTTTATGTGGAACATGTTTTTGTAATGGAAACCACATTTATAAATGTTTAGCCGTTGTATTATGTTACTGGTATCAAAATGCTCAAAAGAAAGTGTTATTGTCCATAGTCTTTGCACTTTATGGCAGAACTTTTGGCATTCTACTACACATACAAGGAAAATTCATAACTGGGTGCCTATCTTGGGTTGCTGGTGTTTGGAATTCAGTTTGTATATGCACTTCTATAGTAAAACGCTGCTTGTTTAAATAACTGCAATAGAAAATTCATGCACTGTATCAATGGTACCTGCCTTAACTGCTGGCTTGTAATTGGCAAATAGGTGGTTTCAGATTCTTATTTACTTCATTGAGTCAAAAGAGATTAAAATAATCTAAAATAAAAGATTTTACTTAATTTTTGGTGCCTTGCACAGTGTTTAGAAAATTCTGTATTTATGAAGATAGAAATAAATCTTTCAAACAGATGCACACATGGAGTATTTCCTGCTATGGAAATGGCGCAGTACATCAAATGTCTTGTTCAACTTCAGTGATAGAGTCAGCTTAAGATGAAACTAGTATTTGCACTTATAGGCTATAAAAACACCTGCAGCTTGAGAACAAATTACTACAATTCCCCTGCTTAGAAAAGACATCTGTTGGTGGAGGTGTCGCTCAGGAAAAAAGAGAAACTTTTTCCCCGGTCAGAAGCCAGGATTGAAGCTTTGATATTTTGATCTTTACTTTTGGGGAGAGGTTAATGGTTATGAACAGCCTGATCACCTAGTCACTTGAAGGTCCTGTTGGGTGTCTTCTATGATACCTCTGAAGACAAGGAATTTGGCCTTGCTTCTCTCCTTGGAGTGTGTTGTGGGGGTGTGAGGGGTGGATGCCTTCAGCCTTGGCTCTAAACTGAGGGAATGCACAGATGTGTCTCTGCAGAAGAATGAGTTTGCTGTGCAGTATCACACTCTGCTGTAATTTGTGGAAATACTGAAATGGAAATCACTCTGATTTTGCATTTGTATTTGGGTCATCATGAAAGTTATTCTCTTGGACTAATTTGTATTTTGAAGTTACTAGTGAAATGGAGTTCGGGGGTAGGAGTAGCAGCACTTGTGCATGTGAAGGTGAGGGGAGCAGATGACATTTACCTGCAGCTGCGTCTTGGATTCTGGCTAAACCACTGTGCAGAGACTGCACTGGGCTCTGACAGACAGCAGCTACTTCCTCCTAGCCCTGTGTATCTGAGTCTCCCCAGACGACAGCTCCTTCATTTCAGAAATAGGGGGAAAAAAGCTCTCCCTTGTAATGACCCTTCAAAATTAACCATCAGGACTTTTGGTTAAAGCATGTCACAAAAGTGAAACATTCTCACTGTGAGCTGCCTGTGCTTCACACATGAGATTTTAGGCTGTTTAAGAGCTGGTTTTATACTTCATCCTTCAAATTTGCCTGACATACCAAGTCAGGGGTTTCTGTGGAAAGTCAGCAGCTCCGGGAAGATGTCTGAGCGCAGAGCTGCACCTTCTCCCTGATCCAGGAGAGGAAGTGCCTGGCCACTGGATGGGCTTGGTTGGCAGCTGCTTCCTCCTGGCTCATTCTGGAGAGGGACACCCAGGCTGCACCCACCAGAGAGAGCATGTCCCTCTGCTGTCTGACACCAAACCCCAGCGCTGCTGGGGCTTTGCAGCCAGGAACGGAAGAGGAATGAGAGCTGGGTTATTGTAGGGCTTGCACAACTTCTTGGCCTGTGTGATAAAGACCATTTGTTGCTTGTGTTCCACAAAAACAATTTCTCTGCCTCCTGGTGCCCTCTCATTCCCAGGCCTGGCAGTTTATTTTGGGGATGAAGGGCAAAACTCCCATGCCAGGAACAAAGCTCAGGCACAGCTCTCCTATGGCAGATCCATCTCAGAAGGCCACAGCCTTCATCTTCTCTGAGCAGGGCTGGACCGACACCTCCACCCCACCCATGGTGTCCTTTCCCTTTGCCATTAACTTTCCTGGAGGATTGTTCTCTCCTTCTGTCCATCTCTTCAGGGTCAGTAGACAGCAGAGGCAGGGGCAGAAGTGTTGAAGAGCCAGTGGCTGCTTTGTTAACACAAAGCCAGTTCAAAACATTCCAAATCGTGCTGCAGCTCTGCCCAGAGATCTTGGGGAAGATCTGTGCCCACAGTAGGCTTCCTCCAGACACAAAAGGATGCATTCCTGCTCTGAAAAGCTTGCTGGCCAAGGAATTGCCAGATTGCCTTGCAAACAAACAAAACGCCCTGAGGACAATGTTTGTCCTCTCTTGGTTTCTGGGTGAGTTATGCAAATGGATAAAAAGTAACCTTACTTGCTTCCTGCACTCCAGCTAACTCCCTATGACAGCACTTCTAGAAAAAAGGAATGGCCAAAGACGATGTTACCTGTCAGACTGAGAGTGGGGCAGGGATGTCTCTGAAGCAGTTAGCCCATGTTTGTGTTTTTCAGTCCAGCAGAAGCCAGAAGATGCTTTTCTGCCTGGTCTCCAGGGAATGGGTTGGGTTTAAGCTGACTTAACATTGACAGTTTGCAGGGATGCTTTTGTGAGCAAACATACCACAGGCTTCAAAAATAAATTGGGCAGGTTTTTCTAAACCTGCTAAAAATACAGAACCTGACAAGCGGCTCTGCATCATCTTAGGAGGGGACAGGCTGCTTGGAATGACCCTGCTGTCACCTCTGTGTGCGCATACATGTCACGCTGCCTGCTGCTGAGATCCTCTCCAGTGGCACAGGGACGATCAGGAATCCTCCAGCTTTGCTGTTTAAACACTGCTGTGAAACTCAGACTCTGTTTTCAGTTTAAATATTTGCCTTTTTTGCATAAACTAGAAGGCGAGTTCCAGAGAGAGTGATCATTTGTAAGTTATTTAATGGTTGAGGATATACAAATCTCAAGACATTTGTATTTTAAGTGTCTCCAGAGACCTTCAAACACATCAAATAACACAGAAGCAGCCTAAAGAAGTAGTTTCTTTAATGCCATGTGCCATATGGTGGTTCTGCTTACTGCATGGTGGGCAGCAGATAACTCAGGCTGTGAGACTAGGCAGCTTGCCTTAGTGCTGAACATGGGGATGTCATCAAAGTGTCTGTTGCCCTTCAGAGAGATGACATTTGAAGTGTAGCAATCATTTTAACTGCTCCTTGCACTGTTCCTCATCGCACCAGGAAGCAGTACTATTGCTTGCAAGATTCATTCCAGCTGCTGTAGTTACATTGCCTGGCCTTCCTCACACCCCAGGCTGTGCAGACACTGTGTACCAGACATGCTGGTACAGAGGTATCTTTGCTTATGACTTTGAAGGAGAACCAGTCCTGTAAGCTTCCCAAGGACAGGTGGCTCCTCCATAGCACCCTTAGGCACTGAGTCCTGCCTTAGGACTGATGCTGCCCTGGTGACAGGAGAGTGTCCTTTGTCACTGGTCAATGGAGGCCATCCCTCTCCATGTGGGATGCCATTTTGCTCTGTGAGGGGTTTCCAGTCTTCTGGTGTGCATGCTTTTTATCTGAAGTTGCTAAAACTCTTCAGAGATTTTTCCACCCATCTTGTGTGAAAGAACCTGTTCCTAGTTGTTGCCATAGCTCTAGAGATTCAGGCTGTCATTTGTAGTGGGAGATGATGATATCCCAGGGCATGGTAGGGCCTCTGATGTTTTCAGAAGTAGCAAATGTGTGGGGCATTGGTTGTGAGACCCAGGAGGAAACACCTTCCATCTTGGAACTTTTATTATGGAGCACTTCCTGTACCCTGAGGAAAAAGCTGCAGCTCTTGAATTGTTGCAACCCAGCACCTTTTTCCCGCCTGCTGTTTCTCTTTGAAGTAATAAGCTACAGGTCATTCTATGGAGTCTAATCTCAGTAGCAAAGGCTTGCTCTGACAGCCTTTCCATGGAGATGTTTGTGGTGTTCCCAGACTGTGGAGATAGTCCATTTCACTTCCACCTTTCAAATATACACTTGGTCCAAGTGCTGTTATTTACACGATGGACCAGGCAGTCCAGCCCCATGCTCGGTTTTTGTGTTCTGGTCAAATTCCAGGTTGGCCAGTGCTGTGCACGTGTTCTTTCAGTATACCCTGGCTGTCATCTTCCTCTGTTACCACCAGGTTTCTTGAACAAAGTACATGTCATAAAGGTGAAGAATCCTGCTTCACCTTTCAGCTAATGCCTTCAGCTCCCACTCCCAGTGCCACCTGTCGTGTCTCCCCATGTCCTTTCACAGCTCCTTTCAGAACAAATCCCAGGTCCCTGGCCACATCATTCCTCTGCCTCTCACCTGTGCTGGCGTAGCTCTGGTCCTTGGAACTGAAATCAAGGGAGACTCTGGACTTTCCTTCCATGAGTATAGGAGAGTTTGTCCCTTCCATATGTACTTTGCATGTCCTCCATCCTCAACATCAATTTAGCCTCTTCTTGCCACTTGCCTACTTCTGCTGTAGTTGGGTTTGCTTTTTCTGACCTCTGTGGTTCAGATGTGCTCTCCAGCTCAGTCTGAGCACACAGTTTATGTCCTTCACAGAAAGCTCACTTGCAATGGCCCTAAAAGATCCAGGCTGTCTTCTGACCCATTCCACACCCAGAGCAGTCATGGCAGCATCCTGGCAGTGCTAGAGCATAGCACTAGGAAAGGAAGAACCCTTTATATTCTTCCTACTATTCTTTGAACGTTCGTAGGCAAAAGAGATAGGAGAAGATGATTTATTTTGCTCAAATTAAAGGATAATTTTGCATTTATTTCTCTACTGGGCAGATTCTGAGTAATATTTTGTCATAAGGGCTGTTTTAGAAAGCCAGTGAAATGCAGCTGTTTGTTTAGCAGCAGGAAAATCAAACAAACAAGAACTGTGGGAGAATTCTGGATGGGCAGCAACAAGGGCAGGTCAGAAACTCCACTGCAGGATAATCATGAGCAGCAGAAGGGAAGTAAATGCCTCTTGTTCTTGGGTGCTTTTCCATCTGCTTCAGCTGTGTGAAATGACTCTTTCACGTTATTGCTCCGTATATACAAACCTGGTGATTTCTGTGGAAATTCAGATCTTTTTCTTGTTTCCTCTGTGTACTGCTGAATGCCACACACACACACACAAAAAAATTCAAAGAAGGACTTTGGTCATATTGATTTGCACACAGCAGCAACTGCTGAAGGTCCTCTGAGGCTGCTCTGAAAACCATTTCAGAAGCTATTAATGCAATAAAGTAGGGAGAACCTGGACATGGACATGCAGACCCCCCTTAGGTTCCAAAAGCTGGATGGTAATATGGAAAAAGTAGAAGCAAATTTGCCAACTGTTGCCATTGCACTGATTATGATGGATGGGAGACATTGGCTGAATGCCCTTCCCGTGACACCACAGGCACTCTCAGGTGGTGTCCTCACACTTTGTGATGTGCAGCTACTTCACTGGGCAGAAGGGTGGTGAGTTCCCACCTCTGCCTCCCCTGATGGCAGTACTTTGCTGTGCATCCACCTGTGCACATGTTCCTGGTCTTGTGACCCACTGAGAACCAAGCGTGCCTCGCCCCTCTTCCACTCTGTACTACATCTGCCTCATTCACGTACACAGACAACATTTAGAGTTTTTGAAAAGAAAACAGGGCAAAACTGGGGAAAAAAACCCCAGGTATTATATCTCAACTGCTCCTTTACAGTCATCTCACCTGGCTGTTTGTTAGCATTCACCTTTAAGCTACAGAAGTGCTGCAAGTGCTACACTGGTTCTTCAGGACAACTCCCCAAGCACCCAGGGTGCCAGCAGGAACACAAAGTTCTCTAACAATGGCTCCATCTCAGGGAGCCACCCAAAAGTGACTGATACCTCTCTGCTGTGTACTAGGCCTTCTGGGAGAAGAGACTCCCCACAGTCTAGTGACAGGACACTTCCATGGGCACTGGGAGATAGTTGCAGTTCCATCATGAAGAGGAAAGTAGCCCATGCACTTTCACTGGGAGTTGCTTCTAACCACCAAGAAGGTAAGGGAAATGCAGCTTTTCCAAAGGATTCATTTTCTCAGCCTACTTTGGCTTCAGCAGTGCAGACTTCCCAGTGGTTCTGATCGGGCCATAGCCCCAAACATGATCAGATGATGTGTTCATTCCTCAATATGACTGCCCAAAGACAAGATGCAGCAACAAGACGAGAAACTTTATGTACAAGATCTGTCTTGTCAGACTCGCAGTGTTTCTTGCCAAAATGGTTCACCTCCACGTCCCTGAATGTGAACCACTGCTAAACCCAGATGTCAGAGCAGTCCTCTGTCTCAGCACAGTGTTGTAACATGGACATATCGAGCAGCCTCACCACTAACATCCATCTGGGCCACAGCTCTCAATGAGACCAGTCTGCACTCTGTTTCTTTGCTCAAGCCACAAGAGATTGTCATAAAGGAGCCTGTTCCTTTGTCCCCTGTCCCAACCTGTCTCTCAAGACAATCTGAGGAGGCCTTGTCTCTCCTATTCCTTTTCTTTCAGCACATAAGGCAGCACGCTGCTGCTCTGTGTGTGCACATGTGTGCAGGTAAGCATGGATGGAGGGAGAATAAAAATTAGCCCAGAAGCTGACATGCATTAGTGCTTGCCCATGTGAAGTTGGTAGCAGGGTCTGATCCACGCAGGTCCATTACTGGGCAGTCCCAATGCCAAAGGTATCTATTTACAGAGCAGCTGCATGAGTTTTCTGTGGGTCAGGGCAATCACATTTGCCCAGTGCCTCACCAGTGACTAGTAATGAACATGTTGAGCACTGCTGGCAAGCAAAGATAACCACACTGCAACAGAACAGGCCTGATACATTTTATTGGCAATACTGGTGTCATACTTGGGAACCACAACCCCTTGTCAGACTGTTAGTGTTAACTTGCATGACAAGTATCAGTGACCAACTGTATCTGAAATATAGTTAACATGCCTAGAAATAATAGGCATCAAAAAAAAAAGGAAAGGGAACTCATTCCATCCACTCAAGCCAGCCTTTATAGATCTTGCATCTTAAGCACAACTGATGCACTGTAATTGTTACGTGGACTTTAATGTAACCTCTACAGCAGCACACAGACAATGCAGTTCTCTCATTATGCACATGCTTTAGGATCGTTTATTTTAATGCTTTCAAATAAATATGTTCCATGCAGCACACCGCAATAAATAAGGAGCAGCAACTTTCGTATAGTACATCCATTCATAATGTAAGTCACCATGTGATACACCACATCTAAAGTCTTTGGCCCAGTCCCATACAGTGAAGCACACCACATCTGCACATAATCATATCTGGCTTCATATGGATTTAATAGGACTATGCCAGAAGGGCAATGTGAGCACAAGTTTAACCAGGGTTTCCTAGCTATTAAATACAGCTACTAAGTAGTTAAAAGGCAACAACTAAACCCATAAAGGGTTGATTTGTCTTTTCTTTCTTACTTTTCAGACAGAAATATAAAGTATGAAAATGCTCTGGATATTTTCAGCCTTGTGTAAAGCAGTGTGATTAATATGGAATGCTTTGAGCAATACTGGCATGTACACTGGCATCAAAAGCCACAGCAAGACTGACTCTGACACTGAACGCTGGCGTACTCAGCGGGGGAAGCTGCTGTTCTGGCGGGCGCTGCTCCTCTCCCTCTACGCCGAGAGCTCCACCGCCCCCTCCTCTTCGCTGTCGGCTCTGTTGGCGCGGATCTCCACCAAGGTCCGGGCGAAGCGCGTCCACTCGTCGTTGTGTGGAACAGCCAGCTGCAGGACAAGCCAGCAGAGAATTAGTTAGGACCCTGGCAGTGCAGGACTGGTCCTCGCTCTGGCCCAAAACAGAGGCACGTCCCTTGAGGAGAGCTCCTACGGCAATCAGCACGGCCGTGCACAGAGAAGCACCAAGGCGTGCGCCTCACCAAACAGCTGGGGGCTGTACCTGGGAAGGGTGGCCACCTTCACAAGGCACATCTGGCAGTTTCCCATTCTAGTACCAGCCAGAAGGAGCCTTTAGTCAAAAGGCTTTAGAGCAAAAGGCTTTATCTGCTTCATTTTGTAATGTTGCTGCAAAATCTATCTCTTGGTTAAAATATTTCAGATCTTCCAAACTAGAGCAAGGCCTTGATCTCTACATGTACACACATGCGTGTTTCACTTTACACACACGAGCTGGCCATTGGCAGTCAGCAAGGCTGTGCCCAAGTGTAATTGTTTGCAGGACCCAGGTCAGTGTGCAGAAGGTAACAACAGAGCTTTTAAAACACTGTGTTGAAACTATTTTCCTGAAGTTCATTAAAGCTCTAAGTAGTAAAATAAAAATATTGTGTTATTTTAGTTACCCTCCTCTATGTTAAGGAATTCACAGTTACAGGAAATGCATAACAATGGAAATGTTATATCAACTGGACACTGCATTAGCAGTTTGATTTTTTTATATCATCATGCAAGATCCATTTCCATTTAATACCATTGATGTTTCTAATGAGGAGCTCTTGAACATTAGGCTTCAAGAGGGACACGTAATCTAAATAGCTGAACTTCCAGACAAAATGCTTTAGTGCTATGGCAAAGTAATACTGCAGTCATTTCCAGCTGGATCCAATACTGCAATTTCTGGAAGATAATGCAAGCTGGGATTGAGATAATTAAAAAGAAAAAAAAAATGAAACACCAAAACAAAAAAAACCCCCACTTTTCTCAACTTTGTTTTCATTAAGCCAAATTCCAGAAAACAGCAACAAGCATCCACATGATCCGTGCAAGTTTTTACTGCCCTCCTGAAGCGCTGTGATCACGTCCTGCATATAACATGAAAGAATAACTGTTTCAAGACATTACGCAGTGCTTGATGCTGAAGAAGGCTAGTAGTTGTGTTTCTACCTAGTAGTAGTAGTTTCAGTGTAGTTTCTTACTGTAGTCTCTAGTGTAATTTCAGTTTTGGAAACTACAGGAAACTGTAATAAACTGCTGTCCACCTCAGCAGATGGATGCCTTTGGACTGAAGAATAGGTACAACCATGGCTAGTCCAGTCTGTACTATCCAGTATTCAACCTGAAGTGACTGAGATCTTTTAATATACCAGAAGAAGTGCCAAGCAGATGGCCAGCTCACTATGTCCATGTGGCAGTGGTAGATCATAGGTGCCCAGGAGGCATATGGTACATTGTACTGGAAAACAGTCAAATTATTCTCTTCTCCTTACATCTTGACTGGATACACAGAACTGGAGACTAAGAAAAGCATCTGTTACATCACCCAGCTGGCCAAAGAGCTTGTGTATATGTCCAAGATTAACTGCTTGTGAAAGCTCCACATACTGCAAGTGTTAATTGTAGGGGCAGGAATTTGCAGCACAAGATCTAAACATCTCCGTATCTCACTGGTGGTTATCAGGTTTTTTTCAATTATTTTTTTATCTAGCTTTGCCTCTACATCCAGTATTTTGGGGAAAACGCTGCTTTTTAAAGCTTCCCATGTATTATACATGCATTATACATACATCAGTGACTGAGTTACATTAGTAACTTGCCTGGTGTGCAAGTTCGGGGTTTTGCCTGTTGAAACACCAAATATTGTACAGTTGGAAATGCAATCTGGAAAAAGCCATCTCAGCCCAGTTAATATAGACATCACTGCAGTCTCTGGGTTTTCTGGGTCTCTGGGTTTTCCCTTCTTTGTCTTCCACTTCTGGCATTTTTCTCCATTACTTCTCCCAGGAATGGAGACCAGAGTTACAAGAGTAAATCATTTCAGACAGCTGTCTCTCATGCTCACATGCACAGATATGGATCTGGGATGGCCTATATTTGAAAGACCATTCTGTTCTTTTAAAATCCCTCAGCAGAAGGAACTGTAGCCCCAGAAGAGAGGTCAGTGCACCAGCACACAAGTACCTGTAGCACACGTTTGGCCACAGCTACACACCTAGACTGGCTTCTGTACAGTAGTAAGGGGCAGTGCAGAGATCCTTCTATCAGAGATGGAACCAAAACCAGCTGTGCAACCATATCCCTGTTGTTACTGCATCTCCTAAAAGATTTCATTTCTTCTGATGCATACAGTATTACCATTTGTCAAACTCTTGAATGAAATGAGTCTCACTGATTTCAAGTAGGAAAATCTTTAAAGTGGAGCAATATCCTAGGCAAAGGAACTTTCTGAATTTAATAAAGCATCACTGCTCCTTGTCTTGTAAAGTCTTTAACATCATTAGATTGCATTAAGTGGCTGGAAAATAAAATATGTCATTCTAAAGAAAAAAAATTAAATATATTTATGACATTGAAATAATTTAATTGCCTTTACTGCACAGCATGGCCACAAACAAAATCAAAGTCCAAGCTATTAAAACAACTTGGTATCTCAAACTGAAGTGTCTCCCCAGGAACGTATGCATTACATGAGTTACTTTTAGCTGACAGTTAGCAAGGTCTGGGTCATTTCTAGTGACTCAGTTCACAAAGCAATTAATTACCCAAGTCAATACCTTTAGCACAGAGGAAAAAATATTCAGTGCCCACAAGCAACCTAATTCCTTGCAACTTCATCTTATTTTACCTTATTTAATCTCATGCACTGCATCATGCTTTCAACAAGGGGCCAATCCTGCTAATAGACTGTTAGTAGAATAAACTTCTCCAATATAAATTCCTCAGGGATGCAGAGGGAAACCTTGCCAATAATAAAGTCAAAGGAAAAATAGTCTTTTATTCTCCAAACCCCTTCTTTCTGCAAAGGCCCCAATACTAAACCACAACAGTCATAAAGAAAAAGACCAAAAATAAAAACAAAAGTATCCACAAACTCCAATTCAAATTCTTCTCTGGATTAATGCTCCCCTTCCAGTCATTTTCCATCCAAGTTCCTTCATAGGGGCGCACTGACACCCACAAGTGCTGCAGACCTGGGTCTATCTGTGGAATCTCCCTCTCAGCTTTTCTGCACATGTTTTTTCTGCACACACCAGGGCAGAGGTGGAAGAAATGAGGAGATACTCCATGGAGGAAGGGCAGAGGTTTAGACCTATCTGGTGTTCCTCATTCATGTGGTAATTTTTCTGTCCACTTCCAGTTACTACAAAGCAGCTTGTGTTAACTTTCATGTCATGATGTTGATGCAGGGTAGAAATGTTCACCAAAGCATAATAATTTAATATAATAACTTATTTGGGTCAGAAGGTTATTTGAATGAACTAATGCTAAGGTATGGAGCAGAACAAGAACATAAAAGCTATTAAGTGTTTTCCTCTGATCCCTTTACAATGAAAGGTGAATGCTACCCACACCTAATTAATTGACTGAATTACTCACACTGCTTTAGCTTTAACATCATGGTACGTTTAGGTTGCATCAGGCAGCAGTTCTAATGAGGAAAACCAGTATTATCTATGAAAAATGGCCACCAGGATCTTCCTGACAAGCACTGTCCTTGCCTTGCTGATGTGTCACCATTCCTCATGATTTATGCAGTACACAACCAACCTGTATCTCAGAGAGCCCCTTGAACCTTCTGAAGCTTCTGTTTCTTGGGAGATCACTCTAGCTAAGCACTTCATCTACCTGTCAGCTTTCCTGCCCTAAAACGTGCCCTGCTCCCCACTAGGACTGACCAAGGAGATGGTTGTTGGGGCAGTGCTCCGCCCCCGAGGCTCGCCAGGGAGCACGGGCAGCACCAGGCATGTGAACTTCACCAAACCCAGCCTCCTCCACCTTCTCATGGAGCCAGAGACTTCCTCTGTCTGCAGACCTTCCAATCCATACACCAGAGATTTGACAAACACAAGCTGAATTTCTGTGTTTTCCTAGAAACTGCTATTAGCAACTTCACTGAATGCTGTGACAGAACTCAGGACTAAGGAGATGCTCTGACCAGGCAACCCTTGGTGCTGTCCTCTGAGTCAGTCAGGGCTGGGCTCCCCCAGCAAGCACAAAGGGAACAAAAAAACAATGCCTGAAGATACAAATCAACATCAATTTCATTTTCAGATAAAATAACATCTTTTATTAGTACACTTGGTCTTTAAAGCTGGGGAAAAGAAAAGGAAAAGGAAAAATAGAAAAGGAAAAGGGGAAAAGGAGAGGAGGAGACAAAGATTTTGAGATTTTGAGACAACCCCCCCAATTTTTTCAATGTGCCTTTTAAAGGAATCTATCCAGATGGTTGAAACAAGATACTACAACATATTTCAAGACTTTTGTGTATTTCCCTCCTATCCATCTTTTTTATGGCTGAGAGTGTTTCAGCTGAATTTGTCCAAATCCCTGTATAGCTTCAGTTTCCTTAAAAAACCACTTTTCAGCCAATGAATTATTCATTGAGGATATTTCACTTTATTTCTGTCTCCTTGCCTTCACTGAAGCCTCTAAATCTTTGGGGTGGGAGTGGACAAACTCTTCCTGCCTTCATCCCTCCAAGCTCTTGTCCATCACAGCTCTTCTTTGAGGGCTGTGGGCTCTCCTGAGAAGGAATCAAAATGCAATTTCAGCAGCAGCAGCAGCCACCTCTGCTTCAGAGGAACCAGTGTCCTATAAGCTCAAAGGGAGCACAGTTGTCCACGTTGAACCTGTTCCATTCCCTTTTAATGACTGTACTTCTTGGGCTTATTTACCTGTCACTGAGACAGTAGCTCATAACCTGCAGCACTGATCACTGGTGAAATTATTATGTGATCCCAGTCACCAGTTTAGTAGTCACTGTTTTTTTGCCTTCACCTAGAGTTCAGAAGCCTCAAAGCAAAAATAGCCGTGGGAAGAACCTCCTCAGCATCGTCACTGACTGAGAGGTTGTTGTGAAGGGGTGAAGTTTTCCAACCAGCACAGCCTGTAACACTTCTGACCCCCACGTCCCCTGGACACAGGTGTAAATGGAGAATCTGACAACGAGCAGCTACAGCAGGGCTGGAAGCTGTGCCAGAGCCTGTGGTTGCAGCCGGCCCACGCCGCCCTGGTGCCACACGCTGTTTTCAATTACAAGTTTGCAGACGAGCCGGCATGGTGGTCCAAGATACACTCCAAGGATGATAGTGGTTCCCATTTAAACATTTTGTAGAAGCACAATGCTTTCTTATTTTTGTGTTAAAAAAAGAGCTTGTTCTGATCTGAATTGATGGCTTTCTTACAGCTAATCACCATGCTCCAAAAAGTCAGACATGTTCTGATTAACACGCATCTTTCGTTAGTTGCATTTGGGTTTGTTGCTGTTTGAAGGCAAAGGGTGATCTTATTTTAGACAATTCTGTTTACTTGTCTCTGCTTCCACAGAAGCTGTATATGCCATAAAATCTCACATCTAGCAGAGAAAATAAAAACTATATAAAAATTGATGTTTTGAAATAGCCTGTTGCTATCACAATTTTTTAGAAGTTAAACACTCTTTGAAGAGATAGCTAATTAAAACTTAGAAAATACTCAGATTAATCTGAGTTTGTGGACAACAGCAAGTCTGGTGAACTAGTGACTAAAATCTCAGACTTCACACTAAGTTATTCATGTATGTGGCTTATCACCATTTTAATATTCCTTCAATTCAATTTAACAGCATCATCAAATAAATGCAGCTTCAGGCCAATGTAGTTTTAGCTGTATTTTCTCTGAGCAAAATTTCTATTAACCTATATTGCCCGTATCTCTAAGTGCTGAAAAGAAATCTGCTGCAAATACTTTGAGCAATGGATTAACATCTGAATGCAGTTATGACATTGTAGGTAAAAATGTATTTCATGATGATAAACTATAAGTACTTGAACTTGATGATTTCTAAAAAATAGAACAATCACTTGGTCTCATTTTCTGGGTAAAAGACAGCACTTGCAGAATGAGGATTGCAATACAAACAATAACGAACTATTACAGTTCCACTTTCAGAACTGATCCTATCTTCTGGAGTTCAACAGATATTTTGTCATTATTGTTGGGGTGAAAACAGATACGAAAATGTAAATTAAATGTAATATTAAATACCTTGATAACACACATAGAGCAGGCAGGAACACACCTATTCTGGCCCTGCTCTTGCCCCCCAGAATCAATTACAGGCTGCCTTTGATATTTTTCTCAACCTATATGGATATTTTATTTCCTGAAAAAGCCTATATTTTTTCAGGCAACACCCTGTGCCACACACATGGATGGAAACAAAGTGGGAGGTAATATGCAACGAAATGGCCACCAAAGTAACCAAGAGCACCCTTTCCACATAACTGAAGTACCACTGTATTTAACTCTTGGGAGAGCTGAGCATCACTGTTAACAATGGATGAAACCACTGGCAGGAACTCAAACCCCACATACTGCATGCAGATGATTTTAATAAGATACAGTGTTTAGACCACAAAGGATACACTCCAGAGTAGCTCTATATATATTTGTTTACTTAATTGAAGGGGTGGAATACCATAAGCAACCTAAATACTGCATTTATTCTATGCACAGCAGTCAGTCTAGTGTCACAGACACAATATACACCACCCTTCCATGAAGTTAATTACTTAGCCCTCATCTAGATTAATGTCTGTTGTGATTTATTTCTCTGCAATTCGCCAGCAGGGTCTGATTTAACTAGTGCTGCCTTAGTAAAAAAAAAAAAAAAAAAAGACAAAATATTAGCTGATATCAAAACCCCCCAACTTAAACAAAAACTGGATAAATTTTAAGCAAACTCTGACTTTTTTCTTCTAAGGAGAACAGTAACTTCTGAATTGTTACACAGTTGATGCCAAATTATGTTTTGAATACCAAGCTAACAATAGTGTTGTTTTAATAATTTATATGTAATGTGCAAAGATATGCTGTACAAAGTGCCTACAAAAGAACTGAACATTTGAATGCCCATTAATTCTTTTCCAAACTTAGTACTCTTTGTCTGCATCAGTCATCTCGATGCCAGTCTAACAGGAGAAGAAAATAAAACATAGCCCGTAAATTACACATACGTGACACAAAAATGCATGTTAACAGAACATTAAGACTGCAGACTGTAACACTTCAAAGATAGGAAATGTCAGAGTTAAGACTAACTCCCTCAATTTGAACATGTTATTAATTTTGTGTTATGGTGCTGTCTTTAATCTTAAAAAAAAAAGTAAGAAACAACAAAACCTGTGCTAGAATCAAATACCAGTTATGGAAAACTTCAGCCTGAAGGATTACAGCTTGATAGGGCATATAGAAAACAAGGAAGTGGGAAGTATCTTTAATTGTAGACAATGCTACAGTTCCACCTCTAAAACCAGAGTTGGCTTAGGCTCTCCTGAGTTAGCCAGAATGAATAATGTCCAAGCTATCAAACAGATTATGCCTCCCTCAACTAACATATCAAAAACCTGCACTTGGTATCAACTACAGAGGATAAAACATTCAGTAATCATCAGCCATCCTGAAACAAGAGAGATTTAATACAGTTAATCGGCAGAAAGAGCAGAAAGAGCATCTGCCATGCTTGAGGAAAGCTCACAATTTTGCTTCAACAGAGGTGGTGCCCTGAGCAGCAAAGTTCTTGCAGTTCCTGCCATTCCACTTCTTCTGTAATGCCAACAATTTACAGGTGGATTGAGAAAAACAGTGAGGCATGCTGCTTGCCATTCACCTCCCATAGGGATCTCAGCCCTGCTCCAATTGTCTTTTCTCAAAGTCATTGAAAAGTCCTGGAATTTTTTACATACCTTTCAGGATGTTTAACATTTGGACCTAAGGGATCAGGATTCCTCCTCTACCAAATTATGTTATCAGTTGTCATCATTGCACAAGAAAGCCTAAAAATACCAAAGAACTAAACCAGAAGGTAAGGAGCCCTTGACCTGCTCTTTCCAAGACCTACTATTTTTTTGGGGTTTTTTGTGACAACTACATTGATTGGAAGAATGGGCCCATCGTTCTCACTTGAAATACCAGAGCTTCAGCTTGTGAGGTAGCTGCTCTGGCAAAGGTGCCTCCCTGGAAGTTCAGCTGTGTGAAGGACTGTTGCCTTAGGGAAGAAATAAATCATACTCAGCTCAGCTGGCTTCCCATCCAGACCAAGCTGGCCATGTCCATGCCGTGATTCATGCCAAGAAACCTGGCAGAACAGGAACTGTAAAGGACTTCTGCCACAGCTTTCTAGCTCTCAGTTGGCAAATGGACTCTCACCATAGCAGCTTATAAACTGCTGAAAGATTTTAGTCAGCAGGAGAATTGCTGCCTTCTCTGAGATTTAGTACACATCCCATGATCTGCAAGAGCTCATCCATCATGAAATAGCAGTGGGTTTTATTTTGGGGTTTTTTTTCCATTTCCGACATAGGTTCTTCCATCACTTTCGGCACTGCAGTATAGATTTCACATTTAAATTAAACACAGAATATAGAATTTTAGCTGCAGAATAGGATATATTAAGACCCAGAGTTATCCTCAGTTGATATTTTAACTGTTACTTTCCAAGTCACGAATTAAGTATTTTTTGATGTTCAAAATACAGACCATTCTGCAATCCATAAAGATTGAAAACATAGTTAAGGATTCTCAAAATGAAAACTGCTACTGGATGTGACAGGTAGAAACCACAAAAGTCCCCCGAAAAAAATTAATTATACAAAGCAGCTCTTGTCTCAGAAGTGTTTTAACACCACAATGATAAGTCACGGATTTCTATTTCGCATATTGCTGCACACAAACTGAGCTTAAACCAAATTTCATACTTGGAAATTTTCCTCTTCCATACTCCCTGTTACTTAAAGCTACAGACATTTTCCAGTAACATTTCTTTTTACATCAGAAAGGGGTTAAAAAAATTCAGAGAAAATGTCACCCAGGAGACTAACTAGATATTTAAAATACATACTCTGTGACACTACCAACACCCATTGACTGCAGCTGTGCTCCCCCACAGTGTTCCACGACACAGGGCTAGGATGGGTGCAGACCAGCTAAAGCTCAGACCACTGTCTCACTACAGCTACCATAGAAAGCCTGGACCCAGATTCTCTTTTCCACTAAGCCTCTTGACAAGTTTTCAGGAGAAGCAGTAACTGAGGAACTAGTATTGAAGCCCCAGTGACGGGTATGTCCGATCTGGGCTTCCCTTTGCTCTTTTTCTCTTGCCCTTTACAGTGCTTCCCAGCTCAGCAGGAAAATATCAGCAGGAAGACTGTCACAGACAGCTCTCCCTTCTCCCCCTCCTGCAGGCTGCACTGTGCAGAAAGGGAATGATCTCTTACAGATTATCTTCTGCCACTCTCATCACTTCGTTATCTGAGTGCCTTCCAATAGTGCATTAAGCTACATGATTAGCTCCTGTCACATGTGGCTTGTTCTCTCTGATCCTCTCTGCAGGGGGAGGATCTGGGCCTTTGCAAAGGAAAAGGAAACATAAGTCAGCTTTAAAAGTAGTGTGCAAATGAATAAAAAGGACTACAGCCAGAGTTTTCTTGATTAGTTGACTGGGTTTCTCAAGGCTTTTATTTTATATGATGAGAATATGTTGAATAATTCTTCTAAAACATATTTGTATCATATTGGAAACTCATTATTTTTTACCCCATGAAATTCTCTGGGGAGCTAGTAAGCTGTCTCTGGAGGACTGCTGAAATATTTCATCATAAGCAAGTGGAAGCTAAGAATAAAGAATCAACTGAATTTTTAAGATGACCATTTAAAACCCCCACCCCTTCTGTTTTTACTAACGCCCATTTAATTTCACTGTCTAATCAACAAATGAGAAAAAAGGTACTTTCACTAAAAATCTGACACTTCCTCCTTCAGTTTTAACAAGTAACATTCAGATAGTAAAATGAAAGTAGAATTTTGTGTCCAAGTAGAATTTTCTCTCCAGAAAGAGAAACAGAAGGAAGTGTTGTTGCCAGGAACAGGCAAATATCCGGGCATGGGCAGGAGAGTGACCCTGTATACCAGGTGTCACCCACTTCTGCATCCCACACAAGCACACCACAGAATCCTGGGGACAGGCTCCACTTTGAGAAGATGTTTGTCCCACTGTCTCCACCCACTCTGGGACTTCAGCCTTCTGATAGTTAAAAATATTCTTTTAATTTTTGACTCCAGTGAATACACGGGCAGCTTGCAGCCACATGCGCTGGTGGCAGCATGTCCTCAGCTCCACTAGGTCTCCTCCTCTGGCCCCAAGCACTGTGCAAGAACATGAAACATCCTATATTGCCACCAGGCTCACGCTTCCCTGGCTTAATTACACCAAGGTCTTGTGTCCCTTTCTAAGGCTACTCTCCTCTTCCTGTAACCCAGATCTACATCCCTCTCTGACACATCTCAAGAGTTCTTTTTTAAAATAAAATACCTTTTAAAACATAAGAATAAGGGATTTTGCACTCACAGTGCAAGTAGAATATGATCTGGAAGAGATAAATGGGGAAAAAAAGGAAAAAGAAATAATATAAGGTGGATGAGAGGCTGCTTCTTTTACAACCAAAGGTGCAAAGAGCATTTGCAAAGTTTTGATCTTTTAGACATCAGTTTTATGACGCTGTTTTGTAAGCCTGAAACCCATGATGAGGGAGACTGACAAGGGCAGAGAGCCAGTGTTGCCACATGATACTCAAGAGGTGGCAGAGGAAGGGAAGTGCAAGGGCCCAGGCTGGCACTGGAGATAAAGAGCTCCAACCCTCAGCAACCAGCCTTAGGTAACTCAGATTAATTAGATCACGGCTCAGTTTTCCCTCTTGAAAAGTACTTCCCTAATAAAGATTGTTATTAGGAACATAAGCCTCCATTCCAGCTTCTTTAAGTACCCAAACAGACTGAAATAACAAGGTAACTCATATCCCTTTCCATTGCTTATCAGACTAATACAACCTCACTGACAAGCAAACAGCCATCAATGGGTGTGTATAGGGAAATTTTTACTCAGAGGTATAAATTTATGCATTTCTATGTATGGATGTAGCTAAAGCCTCATTTTAAACTGTACAAGTATATAAACACTTGGTTTTAACTTATCAACATAACATCGTTTTTCTACAGAGGAATAAACCAGACCTCAAAGCGTTCACAGCAACCTAAAGTAATGAATATTGTAATGAGAAACACAAGTATTTAGGGTGATAATGACTGGACTTTGCTCTACTTAGATCAGCTCACCCCCTATGGAGGCTACCAAAGCTTAAAGATTTTATCACCCTAGTAATCAGCAATGGGTAATGGCCTTCATAAAACACAGTAATTAAATTGACTGATTTCAAACTAGTGTGTTTTTTTCATTAGGGAGTTCTTACTTAACCT
This sequence comes from Phylloscopus whistleri, assembly GCA_017589585.1. Taxonomy (NCBI): domain Eukaryota; kingdom Metazoa; phylum Chordata; class Aves; order Passeriformes; family Phylloscopidae; genus Phylloscopus; species Phylloscopus whistleri. The sequence goes on from JADMLD010000183.1 coordinate 1,870,599, forward strand.
ACTTCAAAAATCCCTTTGTGAATACAGACTGTATCAGTCAAAATTGAAACGATGAGGAGCTTGTTCTGCTCAATATTTCAGACATTATTCAAGTAAAAAGCTGAAGTTCTGGTATTTTTTTGTCATCTCTAAATGCTTCTAGTTTTAAAATCTTTCAACTTATAAAACTGGGGAAAAAGAGGAAGCAAATCAAAACCGTAGTTCTTTACATTTTCCATCAGCTCTTAAGAGATTCTGCTTTGTTAAAACATGTTTTTAAAATTCTCTGAGGCCAGGGTTCCAACCTCCCTAGCAGAAATATTAATGGTGAAATTTAATTATCCTTTATGCCTGGATTGTGCATGTTGTTGTAACTACTGTGTCTTACTTAATCTTTGAATGTTCTTGAACAAAACTTGGTTGTAAGCACAATCCCTTACTATTTCTCAAATTTGCCTTCATGATATGTGCGTGAGCCATTTATCTGTGTTCCAAGAATACTTGTAACTCAACATAGATTTTAAAATAATTTTTTTATGGCAAGCTTCAACTCTGCTTCTTGTGGCAAAAACATTTCCCAACTCAATATATGTTCTACAGAAGCTTTATGATGGCAAAAGCAAACCTACTGGAAAATCTACCTGGATAACTACATGACACAAAACCTAGCTTCATATTTCTCTCTCTGGGCTAGAGCAGTTTTTATCTGCATGAAAGAGATGCTAGATATGTGTTTTCTGTATGAAATCTATAGTGAAACACAGGGATCACAAGACAGGAGTACAAAAGTACAAATGCTTCCTCACTCCAGCCAGAAAAACAAGTGACTCAATAGTCATGCTGAAATGTAAGAGCTGGTCACAAATATACTTTTGTTTCTGTCTAGAACCCTAAGAATCTCAGAGCAGCTGTTAAAGGCTGCTGAAATCAAAGGCAATTATTTTATAGGCACCAGCCCAGTATCCTTACTGTACCACTTCACCCGCATACTTCAGGGCAGCTACCAGCTCCTCCCTTGCTGGCCAGGTACTTGAAAATGAGGTATGGGATTAACACCTATCATGGAGCAAATGGGGAAGTACACAAACAACCTAACACAGCAGCCCTAAAAAGGCTTAAGGCAGTATTAACTCTGAAACCTAACAAAGTCACATAACCATCCATGATTCTGATTTCACTGCATGGAAACAAGGAAAGAGGTAATAACCACACAAAGAATCCCAGGTAACTGCTTTGTTGGCAGAGCCAACCTTCCTGGATGGTCTTGAGAAAGACATTTTCTTCTCTCCAGTCCACCTGTCACACTAGTTGCCTTTAAAAGCATGACTAGAACTAACTGTCTGAAAGACTGCCAAACAGATGCAATAGTTTGTCCTGTAACCACTTTAACAGATTAATGTATGCATTATGCTTGCTCCTTGTGATTACAGTTTCAAATTCTGTTGTTCAAATGCTGTAAACTTATTTTATATTTTATTAGAATCAAATAATAAGTCATTAACTCACACTTTCTATCTGTGTACTCACAGTGCAAGCAGAATATGACCTGGAAGAGATAAATGGGGGAAAAGAAAGAAATAATAGAAGGTGGATGAGAAGCTGCTTCTTTTACAACCAAAGGTGCAAAGAGCATTTGCAATAAGCCAGGTAAGCAACAAACATGGTTGTTAGAGAATATTTATGACAGCAAGCACTGTGTAACATCACTGAAGCGTGCACAATGGGAACAAGCTTTCTAGAAAATATATCTGCAAAACAGACATGCAGTTAGGTCTATCAATCACCTGAACATGTGAATAAATCTACAGGCATTGGTTCATGTTCTGTTAAAATCAGCTTCTACCATACAGAAATTTTGCTGCCCAGTAAATAAGCCATAAGGCCACAGAAGCTAAAATACATTATACAAACTATCACAGTGATAATATCACAACTACTACAACAGCAAAAGTTTGAATATTTAGATCTTACAGAGACTAAAGTGTATTTACAATGATTGATTACATGTACTAGTTAAGTTATATAGGTTTAAGAAGATCCCATCACACTGAAACCATCAGATTTTTGCATGTTTGGGTTTTTATTTCATTTTATAATTCACATTCTTTAAAACAGTGCTTACTGATCCACAAAAACATATCTATATGGACTGTTTAAGTCTCCTCTCTGCTGGAACTGTGTGTGTGTAACTCCCACTAATGCTAATGGGCATAAAGCACATGCATAGAGGAGAAAATAGACCCCTCACTGTGAAAATAAATGTGTTCAGTTATTTTCAGATGCGATGCCAAAATCAAACAACTAAAAGTACACAGTCAAAGGAGATAACACTATCTAGCCTAACTGAAAGTGTCACCATTATTTTTAACTCCCTGGTCATGGACCCTGCCATGTTCTTCATGCATCTGACATTTCTTGTTGTCATAAAGACCATGACTGGATAGCATATCAACATGGGCCAAATCCTAAATTCTTACACAAGTGAAAACAGCCCCGATCCCACACTCCTTACCTTCACAAAGGATGCAAGGTTAGGCCTTATGTCTTAAGTTTTTCACTTAGGCCATATGTTTTATTTTTATACCATATGGGTTAATAGCAGCAGTAAACTTACTGCTCTCTAGGATAGTTCCTTAAAACTGTGATGAATCTATCAAAGTAAAAATTTCTACCGCTTAATTTTTTTCCTTAAGGGTTGATAGCCTGATGTTTTCTGGTCTGATCAAAATTCACCAAGTCAATGCTGTCTAAGAAACAGGCAAGAAAAACTGTTTGTCTAGTAAGGTGAAATTCAGAGATACGGTGCTGTATCAAAATACAAATATATAGTATTTTTTTCTTCTGATGGAACCAGTGCTTTATGAGCTTACAACTGATCTAATGTGACATTTGGAACAATCACAAGAAAACAAAAGTTTTTAAAAGGGTGCAGCATAAGTGGAGCATTAATGGTTTTGGTGAGTGTATTTAGGGTCTTTGTAAAGTGGCCTCCTGACTTTCTAATGCAAGTAATCACACCCATCTTCCCAAATCAGGGACATGCACCTTCAAACAAGTGGATGCCACTGAGTTATCAGCCAGGCAGAGGTGAGTTCTCCCAGTGATGAGGCCTTTTCAGAAGCTGATGTTGCAGGAGACGAGGAGGGTGTTTTTGCTGAAAGGTCAACTTTCACAGCTTAGTGTCAGGATTTGCAACAGTGCTGGATCAAATACTAAAGTAGCTGCTGCTGGGTGCTGTACAGTCCAGCTCCTAGCCCCTGAACCCCAGCCACATGATCACTCATCTACTCCCATGAGTCAGTTCAAGGAGAAAAACAGCCCAAAGAAAACAAAACAAACAAATAAATAAATACTTCTCAACTGATCCCTCTCTCTGTACAATGTGAGTGGTGACAAGCACTGCTACCTGCAAAAAAACTGGGCAGCGAGGGATGTGGCTAAGGATGGCTGGCAGGAGAAGAACTTTTCTTTTAAGCTGTCAGACTAGCCCCATCAGATCCTACCCCTACAAAAAGGACAGTCAGAGGAGGACCCCAGCTGGGCCAAAAACTGGCCAGTATCTGGATAGTGAAGTAAAGCAAAATCCTTAAAGGCTGCCATATTTCTGTACCAGACACTTCCAAAAGTGCATATGCACTGTGAATCCCCTGTGCGTCACGCCTGAGGACAGCTAAGGGCAGAATCTCTCATCAAAGAGCTCTTTACAGACTGACCCACAAGCTTAATGACCCAAGAGGCTGCTACTCACTGTACATGCCCTTGGTTCCAGGCTCTTGATCTGCAAAGTATCTCTGCACCTCACTTGAGGCTTTATAATGAGAACAGCTGGGCTGGAGAATATATGAGCACCCTTCTATTTTAAACCAGAAACAGGCACTAACAACAGCAGCCCCAGCAGTGCTGCAGCCCAGATGACCTCTCCTAAATTTCATGCAGGAATTACTGCAGAGACTGATAACTGCCTGATTGCGCCAGGAGACAAATTAATGAGCTCCTTCATTCATTACAGAAGAGGAGGATTGGCAGTGGTCTGTCAGTAGCCATGTGGGTAGACATCCATCGGTTTGCTTAAACGCAAATGGAGCTGAGCTGGAGACACTGAGGCTCTGCATGGGCAGGGCACACAACATCCCTGAAGCAGAACCCTTTATGTAGCACTGAACTGGACTCACACAAATCAATAGTGTTGAATGACTCTGTCTTCTTTTTCAAGTAATAGAAGCCTGTCTTTCTTTTTTATTTGAGTGTATCACTATGACTCATTTTGCAAGATGACGTCTTATTATACAAAGGAAAGGTCAAAAATTTCAATATTGCTACTTCTGCATAGAACATTATTTTCTTCTGGTTGAGCTTGCAGGAGTAAACAGTCCTATGAATGATTTGGTGTATGATATGCAAAAAGAAACATTTCTACAGCCTGTCTAGACTCTCAGACAAGATCAGACTGTGCTGTCATCAAAGACATTTCCACAGCCTGTCATATCACTTGAAAGACAGAACAGTCATGCAAACATGAAAAATAAATAAAAACAGCTGACCTGCCAGTGTCGCAGTGGAAATCTGAGCACAGTAACCTTAGACAATTTAGAGATTATGCTAACAACATAGCAAGAAGTTTCAGCAAACATTTGTGAGGAAGGGCAACTCCTGCACTAGTGAATGAAATCCAAAAATATGAGTCATGCACAAGCAATTTTGCTATGGGCCATAAAATCACTTTATGAGAGTTACAGATAATTCTCTATGCATTCTATAATGTTTCCCTACTGTGTAGAGATGGGTATCTCAGTATCCTATCACAGATAATGATGGAAAACAAATTCTCTACATAAAAGCTGATTGCTCAGAGATTCACCCTTAACTGTTCCAAGGGATTGTAATGCCGACGGAACACTTTATCAGTATAAAACAAAGAGTTAGATTCATCACTGCCAAACACACTGCAGCTTAGATGCTTGTTATAAGATGTAGCAGGGTGAATTGAGAGCATCCTTAGACACAGAATATGCTAGAGTCTACCACGCATGCACCTACCATTCTTCAAAATGACACCTCTCATTTCCTCCTGTTAGTACTTTTGCACATATTCAGACATATGAAGCAGTATCAAAAGAACAGATGCATTCTATGCATGTCATGCTGACAAGACTTACAGAAAAAAGCCAGTTATAAAATAAGAGATACTGGAGTATAAAAGGGTATAAAAGGTGAACCCTTTGGGACCATCTTTAGAACACCACCACCTCTTTTTTGCACCTCAATTTTTTCTTTATGTTCTTTTAACTTTTTTCCAATTGTACCCACAGGATCATTATTACAAAAAAAAAAAAAAAGCTTAAGAAAAACACTGTAAGCTTTCAAATGAGACTTCTCTCATGAGACTTCAACAAGTTATCTCTTTTGCAAGGTAGCTTTACGACTAACACGCTGTTGGCAACCTGGATTCAATGAGGATTGAATAAGACAGATTTCTTTCTTAAACTTGGACATGGCAGTTTCCAGGAGTTGAGCTTAAAAACAAAACACAAAACCCCCAAAATACAAACAAACCACAAAAGAATCCCAAAAGAAGGTACCTCTCCAACATCATAGACCCATATGCGGCCTTCTGAGTCACCAACTGCTACCTCCTTCCCAGCCTGGGCCCAGCGGACACGGTTGAGGGCAGACGCTCCTTCTATGGTGACACTGGCTGTGGGAACCTGTTGAAACAATAGGAACAGGAAGGACAATAAAATCACACTGCCTACAAACCCAGGGGTCCGTTTTGAATGTCCGGATGAGTAAAAGTCCCTTGGCGTTGCTGGAAGAAGGAGACAACTCTCATTGGGGTGAGAAAAGAAAAAGCAAAAGGGTTCATTGTTTCTTTGATCGTATGTGCCAAAAAGAGAGAAGAGTATGAGATTGCTTGGAATGAACAGTAAAAGGCAGTAAGTGAAACCATTTTTCCCCCTTAGCCCTAAAAACATGCAAAACCAAATCTTCTTTTTTCTCAAAAGTCACTAACATGACCAAGAAACAACTGAGAGCAAGATTTGGCTTCAGTCCTGCCCTGGCTTCTCACTCAGGCCCAGATAGCCTGGTGGTCAGCAGACACATCTCTGTATTCATGCTGACACATCCTTTGAATCCATACTCACCTCTGTGGCCAGATGCAGAGGTTGAAACTTAGGTATTCCACCAGAAAAGTCCTGAGCTAATCACTTTAGAGTGAGGACATGGCAGAAGTGAGAACAGCTGAGCTGACATTTCGGAATTCCTACAACATATTCCCACAATTCTCTTTTACATCCCTAGGACATGAGTTCTACTTTAAATACACCTGGATGCTGTCTAATTCCTAAACCCCCTCCCTACCCCAAGTCAACTAACTTAACAGGTGATCCACAAGAATACATAAAGATTCTGGTTAATGTGTGGGCTGAATAAAGCAATGAACATGATCTTAAGGGAAGTATTTGTCATCTACACGGGAATGAGGGCATCAAGAGATGCTGCAGGAGGAAGGAACTGTGTGGGTGTTTGTCCCAGATAGGTGGATTGCTCAGTTGATTTAGGTCACCTCATATGACAAATGGCAGTGACCTGCAAGCCTACTAACGCTCCACCCAGCTGCCTTTAATAGGAGAGAACCTGCCTGAGCAAGGAGACTGTAGCTTGGCGTAAGTCTTCCAAACAAGGCTTTTTAGTTTCAGTGCCTTTTAGGTCAAGGCAAATGGAATAGGATAGAACTCCTCCACCAGATCCATCCAGTGGGAAAAGGTTTCGGTCACGTTGTGAGATGACAAGGGAGTGTCCCAGGATCTATAAATGGGCATAGAATGGAGAGCAGTCCAGGTTAAAAGAGGTAGCTGGACAAGAACCAGAGTCCAGGCTACCCTGAGAGGAGTGACAGGTACTCCTTCTGTCCTCATTGGCAGCACAGTGCTGCAGGAGCAGGAAGAAAGCAGTTTGAAGGTCATATTAAACCCTGGTCTGAACACTGACAAACTGGCAAGATTAACAAAACCAGTATTTTCCTGACTTCATCTCGGTTCTCCAACTGTAGCTTTACATTTTCATTGTGAGGTCTAAAGATCCTGGAGAAAAATAATTTTAAAATGAACATTGTATAGCTCCGATGCCAGTCTCCTCCTCAGCCCTAATGCCTTCATTGAGTCACACCAGATGAGTGACAGCAGGAAGCCAAACCCCTGCAGACTTGCTGAGCCTCTGATTACAGCCACAGCGCGTGCACTGCCACGCCAGCAGCTGGACAAGGACCGGGAAGCAGGGCTGCCTCCCTTGACTCTCCCCATGGAGGCTCCCTGCTCCCCCTCACCAACCCTGACACACCAGGCTGCCAACCCAACTGGCACCTCAAGCACAAGGATGCTGCCACAGCTAAAGCATCACCTCGGCAAAGGGTTTCCCTGCAGCCCCCCACGAGAAATGCAGGAGGATTGTGTTTGCAGAATGATGAATGATGTAGAAATAGTTCCGGATACCAATGAGAAAGCAGATACCATCCTCCCCCACCTTGGAAGTCATTCAAATGCAAATAACTACTGGACTCATCTCCCCATTGTGCAAGGCCTAAGTCCTGTCCAAGGCAGTATTACCCAAAAAAGCTGGCATGCACTAACTCCTTGTCCCCAGTCTGCTACCTAAGAAGAGCCAATGGCCTTAACCTGACATGGAGTCATTGATCCATGATAAAAATCACAGTAGAAAACAAGCAACTTTAAGTGCTGTGATCACGGATTTCTGGGGAAAAAAAAAAAAAAATCCAGCCAAAATTAATTTCATAACATTTGGGAATGGGTTTTTTCAAACAGCTAAATGCCACATTTTAGAGGACTCAGCCACTAACCAGCTATGTTTCTCAGAAAACTGCAGATCACAGACAGGAGTTTCATGTACAAATAGACAGTGTATATTTAAGGCATTGAACTTTCAAAAAATCTTTCAGGAGGCTGTAATACATAGCTCTAGAGCTGGGGTTTGGTTTAGGTTTTTGTTTTGGGGAATTTACTTTTTGTTGTTGCTAATACAGCATTCTTTCAGTGTTCCACACAAAAATAAGCAGCACAAATGCTGCAGACACAAGACACAACTCATGGGTTTTTCAAACTAATCCACAAAGCTATCTAATACAATAAAAAGCAATACTGAAACAATCTTTAAAACTCCAAAGAAAAAACCTTTTCTCCAGCGATATGGAGAGAAATACAGTCAAACCATAATATCTTAAAATAGATTTGTCTGCTCTCAGTAGTGATAGTTTAAATTACACATGCCTATTTTAGATTTCAAGGTAAGAGATTATTTATAATGGTAGCATTATGTTTTTAAAATCGTATTTGAAGTACTTTATAAATTCTCTGAAGTTGGTGCTTGTCAGATTTTAAACAATTTTGAAATGAAATTTTAACAGATAACAGATTAAGAAAGATGCAGTCAGAAAAACCTGCATGATAAGAATATAGCTTTTTATTATTACCTTTATTGCCCATGTAGTGTCAAAACCTGCTTGCAAATACATCTGTTACCTGTTTCTAGATATAGGCACCATTCTCACACTTTAAAAGCAAAGGTACAGCACGCAAAAAACCTGAGAAACGTCTGAACAGGATAGAACAGAAGAAATAAGCGACTTTGTTTCGTATCAGTTCATACTTAAATAAGACTCATCAAGCACCAACAGATCTTCTCCAATCTTGATCAGAAAATAAATGTTACCGGTACATAGGTAAGAAATTAGCATTTGCTCTCCTGAAGCTGTTTGCAAACCTCACTACATAAAAATAATCTTCGCTGAACCATAAAAATAATATTCAGTTTGCAAAAGAATGATGGAGTGGGCCAGGATTTTTTTTCTTTTCAACTTTTTTTTTTAATATGCATTTATCAGATATAAAATAAAACGTGATGATTTTCCTTGCTATTACAAAAAAAAAAAAAATCTGGTATGCAGAAATAAACCTGAAGTACACCAATAACCTTGCAACTTTGCAATGAGATTTTGAAAATAATTATTACACTGATTAAATCCTTGGTACAGTCCAATGATCTAAGTTATTTGGTCAGAAAGCATCTAGCTCTCAGGAAAAATATTTTCAATAAATACCGAGAGCAACTAGTGGAAGTTCTGCTACAATTCAAAAATTTGAAGGTAGCATGTTGTAACTAAACCCAGGTGTTTTCTTAATTGATTTTCAAAATAATTCCTAAATAGTAATGCGGCATATTCTCCAAATTAAACAAAGCTAGGACTCATTAATAACAATCACATCTAGTTCTTACACAGAGATTTTTATCAATAGCTAGCAGTTAAACACAGCAATAGACCTGTCATTTTCTACTGTCTTCACAAATACTTTGACATCACGTATCTGACATCTAAAAGTAATAATGATCAAAAAAATAGGTGTATCAAGATCTCTTATTACAAAGGCAGAAGCGCTGGCAAGGAGTTTCTCTTAGCAAATAGCTGTGCAGACTTAAACGGCATAATCAATTACAGAAATCTGGGAAATTATTAACTAATTACGACCTACCAGATAGAGGGTAAAAGCAAACAACGATCACTTTCAGTTACGACACTCAGAAGAACTATTAGCAGTTCTCTCTTTCAGAGATACTTTTATTGCTTCTCCTGTGTAACAAAACTTCATATCTATTCAGAATCTGTCAGTTTATCATTTATATATGTATGTATCATTTATACAGATTTTTTTATTTGTTTTATCAGTGCTCAGTAAGGAAACCAAATGATATTTGTGTGTCCAGAGACCCAAATTTGATTCTCATAGAAACACAAAGCTTAGATACCATGGAAATAATTCCAGTCTGATCCTTACATGAGAGCTGATTTTGACCTCTCAGAACGGAAATAATTTGTGAAATCAGGGGGTGGCCTTGCATGCAGAATAAAAACAGGATGAAGCTTGAAATGAATTCTTTTTTCTGATGTTCCTATATATTTATATGTAAACACGCTGGAAACATGCAGCAGTTTGCTACGTACAGCCTTATTATTGATGGGAATGGGATCAAGCAGTCCAGACTAATTTTTTGGAAAGAAATTATGGTCTCCTTGAGTAAAATGGCAAAACATCAGTTGATTTCAATGTCAGCCCTGGTACTTGGGGGGAAAGGGTTTGTTTGTTTTTTTTTTTCTTCTCAAAATGCTGGGTTTTATGCTCTGTGTTTAAGCCTGCATTAATGAGAACACCTGAAGGATATGTCCCTCCCTTCCCAAAATAAATTCTTAGGAGACTCCTCCTGTATATCCTCCAGCTGTATGTGCTCTAATTAAAAAGGCTGCACTGCTTCCTGCTCAGAGCACTTCAAAAGGCCTCGCTGGTCCCCTTGACAGTGCAGTGCCCAGTGCTGGCTCCTCTTACCTGTCCATGCTTATTTATGGCAAGCACCACTCACTGGAAGCCATAAACTGCACCCGTATTTTACTCTGACTGAAACGCATAGCAGGTTTACGTGAAAGGTATATTAATGATCCAACTACTCTTCAAAAAAAAAAATAAAAAATAGGGTGTATGGAGGAAAATACTGCTGCTTGCTCTTCCATCTTCTCTTTTTTTTGGATATAAAAAGAAACTCACCAGCTAATATGTGACGTTTGATTTTCTTACAGTCTGTTTGTTCTTAATTTTACATTGCATTAAGCTTTTACATTACATTAAGTAAAAACACGGAAGACTTTGCGTGTGTAAAAATACTTCAATTTTTGTGCTGACAACTGATTACTGGCCATCTAAGATTGACCTCAGGTGATGACAGGTTTTCTGAAAATCATTTTTGGGTGAAACTCAAATCCAGAAAAAGCAGTATCAATTTAAGATTCTGGTGTTTTAAAAATTTTGAAATTTTTTGAATTTTGAAGGAGGAAAAACCCGGGGTTTGGCACATTTAGAAAGAAACTTTTTAAAAAACACAGTGTTTATCAGTTTATCAGTCTCCGTCTTTGCTAAAAGTGCTCTGATTTATCCTTTCTCGCCAGTGAAATTCAAAGGTGAGATCTTTCCTTTCCAAGGAAATATTTATCTAATATTTAGCTAATAGCGGTGAAAAGAAAACTTAGTTGTTATTTGCGTTTGTACCTTTAAGTTCCACAGCAAAGTTTAAAGACAAAAAAAGGGTGAGGGTGTAAAGCCCCAAAGAACATGTGAGAGAGATGCCCTGTGCTTTAAAAGACTGAAGCGTGGTTCCAAGCCACTCCAAGGCAGGATGGGAGGGGAGATGCAGGGGCACACGCTTGGTTTCTGACACGCTGGGGGCACTGGCACGGGCCTTCCAAGTCACAATCCCCAGAGAATGTGGCGCAGAGGGTAAGCACAGAGGGAGAGGAAGACTCGCAGTCCCGGTCCCCGCTGGCAGTCAGTGGCGGGGTGGCCGAGCTGCCAAGGTGTGACCCCCTGGGTGAGGGCCGGCATCGCTAACCTGGCGCTTGGAGCGTCGTGCGCCAGAACGGGGTGGGGGAATAAAAAAAAAAAAACAACCTGAAGAACGAGCGCGCTTTAAAAGTGCACCTTAAAATAACAGAGGGGGAAGGAGCCTCCTCCCCGAGCCGGCACCGCGGCATTTAATTGCCTTGGCTTTCTGCCGGGGGTGCCGCAGTCGGGCTCCCGCCCCTGACAGGTACCGAGCGCAGCAGCCCCGCCGCAGGGGAGGGAGCGAGGGAGGCGGGAGGGAGCGAGGGAAGGAGGGCGGGCGGGCGCCCCCGGCAGCGGGACCTGCCCTCCCTTACCCTCCCCTCCCCTCCTCGCCCTCCCCTCCTCGCCGCACGCCGGGGCGCGGGCGGCGGCCGACGCCGGCTTGCCCCCGCCCCGAGGGAGCGCGGAGCCCCGCGGAGCCCCGGCGGGGAGGATGGCGAGGGGTGCCCTGGCGGGGCAGTGCCGGCCCTGACAGGGTTAAGGTCTCGCCCGGCGCCCCGCTGCCCGCCCGCCCGCGCCTTCCCACCGCCGCCGAGCCGCCTCACCTCGGTGTCGTTATTCAGGTTCCACAGATCCAGGCGCCCCATCCCGTCCACGCAGGCGAAGAGCGCGGGATGCACTGGCGACCACATGACATCGTAGACATAGTCGGCATTGTCTTCAAAGGAGTAGAGCGGCTTGTTGTGCTGTAAAGCAGAGAGCGGCATGAAGACTTCGTGGCGCTAGTGCTGCCTGGGGCTGTCTGGCGAGTCTAATTAAAAACTTTGCACATTTACAAAGTGTCATAAAACTTCCCCAGATGAAAGGTCCTCCGCGAAGGGCGGGACTGCGCTTTAATGGAGCAACAACTGTCCGGTGGGATAAATGAGATGCCCGGTGTGAGGGGTGTGGGACGCGCGGATGACGGGGCGGGGGGAGCGACCGCTCCCGCTCCCGGCCGGCACCCCGGCGGCGGGAGGGGATGCGGAGGGCGGTGCGGGAGGCAGCGGGCACGGACCACCGCTCCCTCCCGAGCCAGGCGCTGGCGGAGGCTCCGATAAGGATCGTGAGAGCGGCGGGAGCAGCGCGGCGCCTCCGCGGCCCCCCGCGCACCGCGGACCGCGCCTGACACCTAGCGGCCGGCGGCGGCAGCGCAGCGGCCCCGCGCCGCCTCGGGCTCCCCGCGCTCCGGAGGGAGGAGGGAGGGAGGGAGGAGGGAGGCAGCTCTGGAGGGAGGGAAGCCTGTCATCTGCAGCAGGCGGGGAGCCGGAGAGAAGTTAGGAAGTACACCAGGAATAAAGTGTAATTGTCCCTCATGAATTATTCATCGCATCTGGCTTGTCTTTAATTTTTGCATAATGGCTTCGCTAATCCCCGATCAATTAATGGAAAATGAAATTTGAATGATAATGAAAACTCCAGAGATGAAAGAAATTAAGTATTCTCATGGCTTGTGACAGAAATCTAAACAATGGGACTTCTCCGAGGGTCTCCCTCAGTGCCTCCCTCCTCCTGCCGTTCCTGCCGCCTCCTTGGCGAGCGCGGCCCGGCGGGACGGGCGCCCGCGGTCCCCCGGCCCCGGGAAATGCAGCATCACGGAGCGGGCCGTCTAAGTGTCCAGGTCGCAGCCGTAGAACATCTCGGTCAGGTCCCTCTGGAATGCACCCTCGTACTTTTTACAAAGGAAACCTTGTCCGGAGTCCCTCAATGCATAGCCATGCATTCTTTTTCCGAAAAGTGGAGTGACTTTTATAACAATTGCAATTATTACATAGCTTTCCTCTCGTATATTATAAATTTAAAGCGATAATGCAGTCGGTTTGACACCTATTCACAGACGGGTTCTTGCTAGTTTTGGTGTCGGTCCCCTTGCACCCCATGGTGCTGGGATGGATGTTGGGGCTGGAAGCACTGCAGGGTCAGCACATGGGACAGGTGTGTGTTCATCTCCCTGCTGCCAAGTGTCTGAGTAGTGATGTGGTGTGTTGCCATTGCAGCACTGTATTGTAAACAGTTCTGCAATATTTCTGGCCATCACAGGTATCACGAAAAATTACTGGAAGTATTCCGAGATTTAATTACATGACTTTGTCATTTGAAAACATTCCGAGAATACATAGGGATTTATTCCAGAGGCTGGGTTTTCCTCTGCTTGAATTAATGAAAGATGCTTTGATTACAGGATCGGGTCTCAAATTTTCGTAACTGGCCTAATGGGTTTTGTCCCTTTCTTAAGATTAGCAAACATTTTGTGTAACAATGAAATGAAATTAGAGCTTGACCTTATTACCTCAAATTTATACAACATTTTCATTTCTTTTCCCAGGCTGGAGTTTTGCAAAAGTAAATGAAAAAATTACAAAAATATTTTCATTCTGGAAGAAGATCTTTTTCTCCAAACACATATCCATCTGCTGACTATATTATCAGTGGAGGTACTTACATGTGTTAATGGAATTACTTACATGCCTGTGCTAAAGCTTTTCCAGAGTTTAGGACCAAATGAACACCAAACTTTTGAAGAGGCAGAGGTATTTAATAGGAAATTTCAAAGTGAATCTTTACAACTGTGAGCTAGGAAATAGTATTTAGAACGGGCTACATGGATTCCCAATGCTGCACTGTGGATTTTCGCTGAAAACACCTAATTTACGTTCAAATATATCAAGCGTCTGAATCCTGGTGGGCATTGAAGATAGTATTGCCAAAACCATCACAGTATACACACACACACAGAAAAAAAAAAAAAAAAAAAGGAAATCTGGTCAACTGCTAGATGGATGGTGTTTTTCTTATTCATGGGAAAAGTGCTGCACATACAGCACTTTAACATTTAATGTCATGGGAGAAGTAACAAAATTCCACAGAATTTAAGGGTCTATTAAGATATCAATCAATCCAGGGCAGATTTCAATCAGCATTTCCTTTTTGTAAGCATATCAAAACTTGTTTTGATCTTGAGTGTGGCACTTTTTAATTTTTTTTTGTTCTGTTACTTTATTTTCCACTTCATGCCTAGAGACCAAGGCATTAGAAGGAAGGGTCAGGAGATTTGGTGCCAGTCTATATCTTGCTGTACACATGTTGTGCAGTCTTTAGCTGATGTGCCTCTGTTTCCCTGTTACCAAAATAAAAACATTTTAAAGGTGCTGGGATTTGAGATGAAAAGCCTCAAATACCAAAAAATGAAATGCCTTTACCATAACAGTGGAAATATTCAGTCAGATTGAAAGAGGAAAAGTGTGGACAACAGGAATAATACGGCTTTTGAGAAAGATCTCAGACATGCAAGGAATGATACACAAATTAATGAAGAAGAATAGGGCATGGAGCACTGCAAGGAAATAAGAAATTGCAGGATTGTGAGCAGCCCAACCAAAAGGCAAGATGAGCTGCAGTGTGGTTGGAAATCAGGGAGAAATCATAAGGCAGAAATCAGGCAGTGGTAGTGGAGCTGAGCTCCACTTTCATAGTGCCCCCAGTATCGCTGTCCTCCCAGCCTGACTAGCTGCTAGTGAAAACAGAGAAAGTATTTCCCACACTGTCTTGTCTTCTTGCACTGTTTAACCAGAGAAGAATACAACATCTATGTAAGGTCCATCCTGCTTTGTGTCCTGTCTTCAATACCACCAGCAACTGACTGGCCTTTCTTAAAAGTTGACATTTCATCCTGGTCGCAGAGCAGTTGTGTTGATTTCCTTGTGAAGGCTCCCTTTCTGAGTTTAGGTGTGTGTATAATGCTCACAGGCCTCCCTTACTGCCAGCCTGCTTCCTGACTACGGGCCCAGGCCTGCAGGTCTTGTAATGCAGTGATTTATCAGCAAGGACTGGTACCAACTGCTTTTAGAAGATGTTGAAATGTGGAACCACGTAAAGGTCACTTTTAAGCAGTTTTAAATTACCAAAACTTCAGACCTACACAATCCATAACTAACATATGGCTATTATTATAAAACAACTGAAATCTACACTTGATGAGCTTTCATTCTTAAATATGAACCCACTCTGTTATTCAATAGAACAGAAGAAATAGTTTAAAGCAGTATCTTCAGAAAAACTTGGGCCAAATCTACTTGTTACTGAGAAAGAAGAGTGTAGGGTAAAAATATGGCCCTAAAGAATCAATGGAGTTTTGCCATTGATTCCAAAAGGATGTGATCTGAGCATTTAGTGGAAAAAGCCAAAAGCCAATTCCAAGACATGTGATTTCTTTTCTCATTTATTAAAACACATTATCAAAGTCAATCATTTATCCTCAGTGTTTGTATAGAGGCATTGTTTAAGAGGACAATGAAGAGTGAATATTTTAAGTACTCATTGGCTGTCTAGGAAGTAAGACTTGTCTATGAAATAAGAAGCTCACCTAAATAAATTCTACACATTTATATAAAAGAGGGGGTTTTTTACACATAAAAATTTGACCAGTGTATTCCACTTATTTGCATAGAAGAATTTTCTTTAATCCAGGAGGCGCCACACATGAAGTAGCTAATTATCCATATAAAGGAATGTATACATATCCACAGGTTTTAACTAGCATCTGACTTCTGAAAAGCCATGGAAAAAACTATTGGCTTTGCCTTTTTTTACACATTGCCACAATTTCTGTGGGTGTCAGCTCCACTTAAATGTACTTGCCTAGACTGTACCTTCAGCAGTACAGATGTGTGGTGACGCCACACACTCTGCTGTCTCCACTTCTTTGTTTCTACTCATTGTCTTCTATTCTAAAGATGAAAAGCCAAACACCATACTTCTGGCTTCACCATATTAGCACCAGCCATCAGTGTTGTGCAGTATCACAAGTTGATTCAAGCTTTTTGTTTTTCTAGGTGTGCAGCAAACATGACAGATTCATTAGTCCTTGGCACAGAAAATTTATGGACAAGCTAATGTTGTTTGTTTAGGCTCAAGCTCAGGTTTTCAGGCACTTGGAAGGAGCAGGGCCAGAGTAGTCCTGAGCAGAGTGTCTGTTCCTCTGGCCCTTGAACAAACCAGGGAATAGGAGCTGGGAATGAGATGATCTTTATACATTCTTCAACCCAAACCATTCTATAATTCTATGAACTTGGTCCCTGTGAGACCAAGTATTCTATAAATAGTCTTTTTTGATTAAAAAACAAAACAAAACAAAACAAAAAAACCCAACACAAAAAAAAACCCCAAAACTCAAAACTACAACCTGCAAAATGGTGTCAAAGAAAGACATCTCTTTCAGCAGAGATAACACATAGGGAAGGTCCAATCTTCTGTCTTTCTTTCAAGTGACTGCTGCAGAGTCACTCTGACTAGATGATGTGAAAGAAACTGGGACAGAGCAAAGTTCGTGGAACTTCTGCTCAGGATAGCATCTGAGCTTGTTCAGTGTTTTATAGGCCCAGCCTTCTCCATCTTTTAAGAGACCTCAGTGTTTTGCTGAGGCTCATTGTTTCCCTTCTGATAGTGCCACTTAACCAGGCCAACTCAAAATAGGCAGACAGTATAGCAGAAGCTAAAAGCTGCTGGGAATATTGAGGCAAATACTCATCAAATCTGGTTTCACTCTGGTCTTGACCTTTCCCCCTTCAGTGGTGTCCTTCTCGGGACACCAGCTATTAGCTGTTTAGGGTTACTTGTCCATACCTCTTGTGGTGAGGAGTTAAGTCCTCTGCTCTGTATAAGGTTCTACTGCTCTTGCAAGCCTTCATGTTCTCTCTCCATTTGTATGAGTCAAAGAGGCCCTGGTTTTCTTTCAGACTGACTGATCTCCAGAGGAATTTGCCAGTTCTGGACTACCATGTTTCTCCCAAATCTGTTTTCTAATAGTTACAGTCATCTAGGATTATCCAATAGCTCCTGCTTGGACACTTATATTTATGGGACTTGACTGAGTTCAGTTTATGCTAGTTTTTAAAAGTTAATAGTATTCCCAGGAACTGCTACTAGATGTCATAAATCAGAGGCAGTAGTTACAGGTACATCCCTGATGTCTCAGCAAAGCCTGTCTGCATTCTCCACAAAGGGTATCATTATCTTACAGACCCCAGTACTATACAACTCACAACTTGTAGCCTGCTCCACCTTTTCCAGGACTAGCCAGACCTTCGTAGGATGGCAATGGGAAAGCAAAAGGGGGATGTTCAACTTTAGCCACCCAATGATATTGGCTAACTGAGGTACCCTGAACTGAGTTATATGAGTAAAAATTCCTTTACCTGCCTGAAAATTCCTTCTGGCAGTCAGTTTCAGTGCTGGATTGCAGATGAGCCTCTGGGACTCCGAGAACATTTCACTGGGCTATGACTGATCTGTGTGTTGTGTCACCTCACTGTCAGATAACTACTAGGTCACTGAATCAAGTCTAAACTGACTTGATTGGCAAGATAACAGGCTTAAGTTTTAGACTCAGTAGCAACAGGGGGAAAGAAATGAGTGTGGAAATGATCCCTACACTCTTCACAACCCTTTTGTTTAAGTGCTGTAATATTGTTACACTGATTGGGCTTTGGCATTCTAGAAGTTGCAGACAGACAAGGCAGAAAACTGTTCACTTTTAGAAATTATTGTTCTTGCAGAGATGCTGAAACTGTTGCCTTTCCTTATTGCCAATAATGAAAGAAAGTCCAATATTTTTTGCATAAACATGTGGGAATTATTATGGATGGAGGAGGGGACAAGGGCAAGACCAAAAGGAAAAGGGCTATGAGAGCAGACCAAGTCTGGAGATAACCTGATGATTACATTTTTGTGGTTTCCTTCAAAGTCAAAGCGCCACGAGTGAGTATAAAAGAAGGAAGCAAAGGAAAAAAGGTTTGATGATTGGCACAGGCGGTTTTAATGAGAACTGATCTTTATGTCTAATACTATGGTATGAAGAAAAAAGGAAAGTCAGACAGCACTTGTCTTTTAAGAACATCAGAAATTCAAACAGCTTTTGAAATCTGTGGCGATAGCCTGGAAGCTAGTTTTACTGACAGGTAAACTACTTATGTGGTTAATCCTTCTTAACTCTTTAAGTACTCAGCAGAGGTGCAACACATTCTGGCTGCGCTGCTCTACTTCAGAAGTTCTGTTCTACCATGCCTTTCCAGTTACCCAATGAAAAAAGACCTTTTTATTTTCTTAAAAAAAAAAAAAAACAAACGCAGAAAGCATGGCATTCCTCTTCAACCCTGCATATTAGCTGAGGAACTATTTTCAGTGAGTTCAATATAAATGTGCATTATTTGATGCTTACTGTAAATTTAAATGATTTAAAAGATTTGCTTGAAATGGATGAACTTTGAAAACACAGAATGTATGTGAGGCAGACTGGCTTACAGTGTTCCCCAGCTCACTTTTGTCCCTAGTTCCTTCTGGCCAGGCTGGTGTATTCTTTTTTCTGCATTTTAGATCATCCAGTTTAATTCCTAATCTGGAGCCCCTCTTACTCCACAATTACAAGGGATGTGCCTATGGATTTCTACTCTGTGAGGTTTAATATTCTCTACTTCATTCACCCACATCAAGCTGGAGGCAAGTGCAGACAGCAACACTGGAAAAGCCTATACAGGTACCTCCCATTTGTTCTCTATCTCCTCAGACTGCTGACTTCATCACTAAATGGTAATCAAGTTTTCCACCTTTTATTTAAAACATGCTCTAAGCAGGACAACACTTCTTCCTAAACTACTAACTGTGCATTTGTGTCAAGAGACTTCTTTAGAAATACTGTTGTTTTCTTTTGGAATTTCTACCTACTTCTAAAAATAGGCTCAATTTCTTTTAAGAAACTCAAAACACTATAGAAAGTCCTACTGTCCTTGCCTAGCAAACTGATTCCTAGTTTCTGTAGTTCTTATTCCTGCCTTTATATTACTATATTCCTGGATTATTTTTCAGAGAAGCTCTTGAGGGACTTGCTGAGAAATATAAGCAAGGCATGTTGATGGAAGAATGACCAAATCCTGATCAGAGGAAACACAGAGTGAAACGCTGAAGGGCAGATTTGCTCTTCTACCTCCAGTTGTCACTCCCTGTTTATACACCACACAGATGGGACAAGGAAGCAGAGCTGGAGAATGAGTGAGATGATTTGGGAGAAGCTGGATCGGTGAGCTGGTGTTTTCCTGTCATGCAGGAGAGGCAGCAGCAGGCTCTGAGGTCCTGCACCTCCCTCTTCTGGGGTCAGTGGGACTGCTCCCCCTGCTTCGGGCCTCAAGTTGTTAAAGAGAGGTAGTTTAGCTCAAATTGCAAGGCAAGGAGAGGAGTGGGATAATGTAGCTGCGGTTTGGTTGTTTCCCACCCCTGTGATTCTGACAGGAACATTCAGTGTGAGGCCCCTGAAAACTCAATTTTTCTTTTTAATGGAAAATGCTGCTTCATCGCAGGGTACCTGGCCCAGCATTGCGTGTGTGCTCAGCCAACTGCCAGGCTTTCAAGCGACCCTGCTGCTGCAGTTCAGCTGCCAGGAAGCAGGAGCACAAGGAACATTGCAGGATGGCTGACACAGCCTGATGTTACAGCACTGTCTGCTAAACAGTCAAGATTAGTATTTGTAGCTGCTGCCACCAGGATGCCCACAGAGCTTTCATGGGTCAGCAAGCAATGATTTTGAGCCTAATTATTACTGAAGATGACTTCATCTTGTAGGACTTTGAACATTGTTCCTTTTTTTTTACTGATAGCAAAAGTCTCTCACATGGCAGAGAAAGGATTGCTGCCTGAAGCAGGTGGGAGAAAATTTCCATTAGGGAAGAAGTCCTGGGCTTTATATACTGCTAATTGTCCTGAAATGCTTCACTATTCCATGTGAGCTTGATCCTCCAGTGTAATTCCGCACCAGAACTATCAGTGGGAGTTTGGAATTTTGATTTCAGGGAAAAAAGGAATGACGACTTTGTTTTGCACAGATTATATAAGCTCCTGAAATCCAGTTCTGCTTTCCATGTGCAAATAGAGCTTTCACTGCAACAGCTGGATTTATATTAGGGTTTTCTGAAATACAATTTAGTTTTTTAGAACTCAGTATTTTAGATGACTTTTTTTTTGTGTGTGTGCCATTCTTCACTAAATGTATCACAAAGAAGCACCATGCTTCATGTGAGTAAATTAAGTATGTTGGCCAGCTGATGAATATTTTCCTAATACTTATCAAATATGGCCACACAGAAAACCGAAATCATGAGAAGTATTTCAAGTGAAGAACTTGGGACTGATTTCAAGCCACCTGACTTCACTTCGGTTTTGCTCTTTAAAATTACCTAGAAAATCCTTTTTTTTTTTTTTTTTTTCCCCCAATACAGCTGGATGAGAGCCAGACCTCTGGCTCCAGAGGTAAAGGGCAAAACCTAAAAAAATCCTGTCTGAACAGGCAACTCCACCCTCTTCCCCAAGTCAGCTTGGAGTTTTGACAGAAAGTGTGCTCTGAAGCAAATTCATTCATTGCCTTGTTTTTGGACAAAACTCAGCATTCTGAACTCACACCACAGAGAAACAATTTCCATGAAATCCCAGCATGCTATTTTATCACCCTTTGTCATTCCCTATAATCAGATAAAATTAACATTTGGACAGTGATTAATCAAATTAATCATTTTAATTGCTTTTATCAAAGAGAAAAGAAGGAGCTTTGTGTGGTAATGCAGCAGTGAGAGAGACCATTCTAGTCAGGTATCCAAAATAAGAGGAGTGAAATTGTCCCCTGAGATAGACATTTGAGCTCCGCCATAGCCAGTCAGAGGGAGGAGTAGTAAAGGATTCCACAGGATTCTGGCTGCAAGTCAAGGTGCATAAGTATATGTGTGTGTGGTGTGGGATAAAGAGGCTGATTCCTTCCTGGTAGTGGTTTGGGAGAAGCCAGAATAAGAAGACAGACTTGGGAGCTCAAAAGTGCTGACACGTCTGCAGTTTAGATATGGCCTGAGGCTGTCCAGATGCAAGAAAGCCACCGAAAGCTACAGCAACTGATCATCTGCCAGACTGGGGCTCCTGCATAGTCAGTGGTGGGCAGGAATGGTGGTCTCTCTGAGAGATGTCTAATCTATGCTGTACAGTTACTTCTTTCCAGTGGCTGCATAAGAAACCAAAGTGTGAAAGCTCTACATAATAAAATATCCAGAAGGATCCAACTTCATGTGAAAATGCCTTACATGATAATATGAGAAGATATGTCCCAAAGGTGACCATCAAGTAGTGCTCTGGTTCATTCTGCAAATCCCTTGTCCATCACAGTAAATTTGGTCTATTAAGTGGATCTAATCAGATCTATCAGCAAGGCTTCTGGGGAAGGCAGAGGTACCTGCCTATAGTAACACCACCACCACCACCACCACATGCTTCTTTGCCTTTTTTATGGAGGTAGGCTTGAGCTGGACCTTGGAGGAAATGGTGTTTAGCTCTTCGCCAAATGAAAACCAGTGGAGTCTGAAGTTATATGCTGATAGGAAGGTATGACAGGTAGAAGAATTTGCTCCAAGAGACAGGAGGACTGGGTCGTACCCAGGTTTTCAACAAGCACATGGGCATAAGATATTCAAGGTACAGAGATGCACGTGAAGGACATAGCATAGAAATGGGAATGTTTGCTGTTTAAAAGGTGTTTCTCAAAAAAGCTCAACAGACTGAAGACTGGAACAGCACAGCATACCAGAAGAGAAGAGCAGCATGTGAAGAGCATAAGAAAAAAAAAAAAAAAAACAAAGGAAAGGGACGAGGAAGGCACTACCATTGATGCACATGCTAGTAAAGCAAAATTGAGCATAGACACAAAATGGGCAGTCTGTCACTGAGGGCACACATGACCTCTAGCTCCATTAGACCTTGCTAATGGTTATGTGGTGGCCCTACTACCAGTCTGCTCACCCCTGAGCATCCTTCTGATTATGGCATTACCACCATTACTTAAACATTAGGCAGAGGGAGACAAGCATGGATGGGGATACAGCAATGTTGTTACAGTTATTTCAATCTCAGCCTATTTGAGCATGACTTGGGTGCAAGAGGAGAAAACTACTGATTAGCATCTCCCCTCAGTGGAAGTATAAGAGCTAAAGAAGACATGTGAAGGATGAAAAAGCTAACAAAATTCATCTCCGTCCAGACCCTTAATAACTCTCTTAGCAGCAAACAAGCCATCTTCTAGGCTTTAGTTGAAACCAGCTTATGTTTTGCTATGTTTTAACAATTCCAAGACAGCTTCCATCTCTTGACACAATATCAAAAAATTTGCTCTCCAAACAGCAATTGCTGTAATAATAACAATACTTACATTTCATTATTTAACCTCATGCTATTCATTCATGAGGATTAGTGTTTAATTAATTAACAACACTTAGCATTTCCACTTAGCACTTTACCTCTTCAAAGCCTCGTACCGACACTACCTAATTAAGGGCAGAGCTCCACAGACACTTCATATTGGGACTTCCCTTTGACAGCTCTGCATCCAAGACTTGCTCACATGGTGTAGCAAGAATTCAAGTTGAAAGCCTTATTAACTTCATCAGGAACCAGGTAATGCCGTGGTTATCAAGTCACTATCTTTGCAAATTCTGTTTCTTTTCCTGTTGCTTCTGGTTGCCTGCTATTCACACAGGGATCTAATTTTCAGCTAATAGGATGGGTGATAATGTGAACCTTGTATTAATGTTATCTACAAAACGCTCATTCAACCCCTAGTGAAAATCTTATTCTCAGTCACCTGGTTGAACTGCCTTTAGCTAGAAAATGTGTTAACCACAAAAACATTATAAAATGTCAAACGAGAGTTTGTAAGGGAGATGGTGCTTTCAATCCATCAGTCAAATGCCTGCTATGAAAGTGCCTTTCTTGTAAGCACCCCAGGATGCTACACAACATCAATAGACAATATAAACACAAAGCTTTTATGGTTCACTTTACAATTGGACATTGACTCTGAACCTGTGAAATAAAAAGGAATTGAATTTCATGACCAAAGAGGATAATGTGCACAGGATTAAGTAGAAAATGCTGGTAGAAGCAGCAAAGCAATATGGCTTTGGATGCTGATAGGGAGATTAAATTTACAAGTAAGAAACTAAAGGAATAAACCAATTCCAACTAATATCTTGTTAGCCAGCAGAAGCACTTATTACTTCATATCAATCCACTATTTTTTTTTTCAGAGCCCTGATTGACTGAGCCTTGACTATGAGAACCGAACAAAGAGAGCCTTAAATATGTAGTAGCTCCAGCCAAGAAAATTATTCAGACAATATGGAAATAAACTTCTGATGCAGTTGAACGGGGAGAAAAAGAAAACATTCATCAAAATTCAAGAACTTGTCTAGTGTCTCAGAGGATGTTTTCACAGGGCAGTGAGCTGCTGCTCAAACCTGCTCCAGAAGAAAGTGAGTGATCCAAAACAGCAATGCAGCTTCCAGCTCTGAGCGGTGCTGTGGTGTGTCACAGGCACATCACAGCTCACCCAGCTCGGTCAAACAGCTTTCTCAGGAAGCCCCTCTTGCCAGATGAGCCACAGCTTGATAGATATCAGAAATTTAAATGGTTTGGTTCTTTGAAAACTGATTGTCTTGAACAAAATCAGACCCAACCATTCTGGCACTGAAATATTCCACAAGGATAACTGTGTATTACTATCTGCAGTGTCTTTGTGCCCAAAATGTGCTGTGTTAGTGTTACTACTCACTTCTAAAATCCCAAGAATTTAAAATAAAAATCAGGCTTTATTATCCCTTAATGCAATTTCATTTAAGCTGCAGATGAATGAGACCCTTATTGCCATATTCACCCTCAAGCTGACATTTAAACACTAATCCAAGACGTTTTTGTACATGTGTGATTGAAATCCAATACTTGCCTTTTATCTTCCCTGCACTCCCACAAATTCTTATCCCCTCACTCAGCTTCAGCTTCAACACTCCAGTATTCCCTTGCCCCCAGTCACCACTGCCCAGCACTCCCTTGTCTCACACAGCAAATGGCCTAACTACCCAAGTGAGCCCATATCTAAGCTGTCCATCCCTTGGCTATTCTGCAGCCTTTTCTAACATTTACCACCTAGGAGCCATCCCAGACCCATTCCAGCCTGCCCATGTCCACTCTTCTGGACTACTTTTGCATTGGTTGAGGCTGGGTCTAGTGATGTATATAGTTACTGGAATCATGCACGTTTCTCATTATGAATTTCCTGAATTGTAACGCTCACAACAAAGTTATCAGCTGTGGTCACTGCTGATTAGGAAAAGATACCTGTTAATTAGCACACACAATGGATCAGGACAGTAACAAAAGCATTGGGAAGCTATTATGGAAGCTGACTCAAGTTATCATCTAGGTAACTGCTTCTTTTTCCAGCACAAGGCTGTCACATGAGCCCTTCTGATAATTTTCATATTTACATTTGCTGTGCATCTGTTCTAGCATCTCCAAGCCCTGATGTCTTGGAGGAACACATGCTGAGATACTTCCTGACTGGGGTCAGCTTCCAGTACTGGAACTCTGCCAGGTGCAGCTCAAGATGTGAACCAAATGCAGGCAAAAAACCAACTTGGTTAAGGCAAGAATCTGACATTTGGAAGGCAATTCTCTATTCTGGTGTATAAAAAAAATAAATTTAGATGACTTATATAATTAGGATTTTACATTGTCCTGTTTTACTCAGCCTGTACAATAAACCAGGTTGGTCTGTTTGGGGTTTCAAAGTTTCACAGGACTGTGACATTGCTGCTGTTCTGCTGCTCTCTCTGAAAGAGGTCACAGGCAGACAGTCACAAAGTAGTCAGCAACAGATCCCTGGTGGTCATGAATGTAAGTTCCAGCATGTACTTCCTCCCTGCTTCCAGTGTCTAATGTCACTGGGACATTTTATACCTTTTGGCTATCACAGTCTCCTCCAGCAGTGAATTTCACAAATGGTATTGATTGCACTAAGTTGTACTTGCACTTCCCCTGTTGCTTTACCAGAGGAAAGTGTTCCTGCCCCTGCACCACCACGGTGCATAGTATTAGCCTTGCAATTTAGCCTGCACAGGGAGTGCTGAATGGATTGTTTGATGGCTGGGACTACGAGACATCCTCATCTCCTGGCCTTGTGAAACTGCTCAGCACTAGGGTTAATACTGAAATAAAGGCCACCTAAAGGGCAAGGCATCCAGGGCAAATACGATTGAGGCTTACATTAGCAATATATTTTACTTACAATTCTATCACTATGCTCATTCTAACCACAGCCTTTCAACTAACTGGTTCTTAGGACTTAATTCACAGTATTAAAATATTTCTGACAACAGCATTTTCGCAAGTAGCATTACTTGTCCCAGCCCAACTTGGATTTCTTACCTTTGTCGTCCACAATTTCACTGTCCAGTCAAATGATGATGTGACAAAGAGATGGGAAAAGTCTATTGGACCCACTGCCATGTGACAGTTGATTCCTGTGACAGGTCCTTGGTGGCCTTCAAAAATTTCACCAATGCCAGCTTTACTGCAGGAAGAAGAAAGATTTACATGCAGAGAGTGATTTACCATAACTTTTCTTTACTGTTAGGTTCCTGTTTCCTTTTAAAGTTCTATTTAATCTGCAAATCTCTATCCTTCTACTAAGGCCTTTGCCTGCAGAGGTTTACTCCAGCGGGCAAAATTAATTCTCAGAATCGAACACAGGGAGAATTTCTCTTACTTCTGAAGACTCACCTTACTCACTTCTACATATACTGTCTACTCCTGTAGATTGAAATAACATTTCTGTATAATTATAAAATAATTCTAAATTGTAATTATACTATAGCTTATGCCTCTGAGTAAGCCATTATCACAAGGAATAACCATTAAAATAAAAATGCAGATACATTAATGACTTATCATGGGCAATTCTTTTTCTCTTAAATATCTAAGATAACTTTTCATAGCAGTCAATCAAGTCACTAGGAAGCAAATGCTTTTTCACAAAAAGTGAAGGAACTGATCCTGTGATCAGGTATCATACAGTCATTACTTTGAGCAAGGGGAGATGTGCATTTCATCAGCCGAAGCTAGAATAGCTATTAGGAAGGAAAAGTACACATTAAACATCATGTAAGAGAGAATGTGCACAGTTTTCTTCTTCCTGGAGCAAATGATGCCAGATCAGTTGTCAGTGCTGTCTCACAGTGTACATAGAAAAGGGAATCATGAAATTACCCTTTTAGCTAGATTATAGGAAAATTGCGAGTGGAAGAATATACATTAAAAATAGCCACAGCTCTGATGAGCCTGCCAGCCCTGTGGACTGTGAGTACAGTGTACTGAGAGGAGATATGGAGCTGTGCCAGGGGAAGCTGGTCCCTCATCCAGCTGCTGCAGTCCCCTCACCCTCTCCTGTGTGCACAGTGTGGCCTCACTTAGGTTCCCCTGCCAGACCTCGCAGCATGTGCTGGAGCAGGGGCTGAGTCCTGCAGTG
The DNA here is from genome assembly GCA_017589585.1 of Phylloscopus whistleri. Taxonomy (NCBI): domain Eukaryota; kingdom Metazoa; phylum Chordata; class Aves; order Passeriformes; family Phylloscopidae; genus Phylloscopus; species Phylloscopus whistleri. The sequence goes on from JADMLD010000183.1 coordinate 1,897,374, forward strand.
CTGGATACAAAGGACTCCTCTCATTTTATCCCAGGTATCTGCCAGTGGGGCAAGGGGAGTTCTGGAGCACTGAGACCATCCTGGGTATCTGCTGTGCTTTGACACACCTTTTCCCAGAATAACATATGGCTCTGCACTGTGCTGGCCTGAAGGACACAGGAGCCTCTGGAAAGCCTCTGGATGATAGCAAAAAGCTCCAGGGAAGACAGGCAGGAGCAGAAGAGCTTTTGTCAATGGTCAGTAGAAGGTTTCTAAAAAGATGTGCTAAAAAGAGGATCTAACACCTTCCTCCTCTTGTGAGGAACAAACCAGGCAAGTCTGAAAGTTCAGAAGTGAGAAATGCCTTGGGCATACTTCATTCATCTTATCAGCTTAAGATTTATTTAAACCATGAGCCACCACATAGCCTATCAATATATGCCTAAATAGACACAGTTTTGCAATACTGTCAGCAGTCAGGCTAAAACAAAAATATTTTAAAATAAAAAACATTGAACAAAACATATGTAAAACAGTATTTATAAAACATTGGGGATTTGTAATAGAAGCCTTACAATCTTAAACCACTGTATCAATGTCTTTTTGGTCAACATAAACTCAAGATATGATAAAATATGAATTCAGAGAACATTGCAAACTCCTGGTGGGGATGAGGTCCAAGTCTGTCAGTGGAAAAGGTTTGTTCTTTGCAAAAGCCTTTCAAGTTTCCCAAAGACAAAACTACTACTGGAAGCCAACAGAGTGCACTAGCATCCTGCAGGTTTGCAGGGTGCAAAACAGGGAACTTGCAGTATCAAACTACAACCTGGGTCATGTTGTGCATGACCACCACGTGTGAGAGAGCACAGGATTCTCTAGAACCCAAGTGGCACAGTGTGGCTGAATCTGTGTTATTAAAGAACCAGGCCCATGGTGTCTTGTCTTTGATTTATCCCTGTGGAGACTGAAGATGGAGCTGAGAATAGTGAAAAATAAAGCAGATTATCATCTGATATTGGTTTAGGCCTGATTACCCTGCAACAGAAATGACTCCTAGGGCCTCATTCGACCTGTGCAGACATAGACACCTGCATCTCAGCTAGGTGTATAAACCTGTACACAGCTGTGTAAACCTCCATCTCATCTCATCTCATCTCATCTCATCTCATCTCATCTCATCTCATCTCATCTCATCTCATCTCATCAGTGAGAAAGAGGCATTTCTGAGGGCTCAGTCATCTTTTCTTCAGGCACGTCTGGAGAAGGTAAATGAAGTTAACCTAAGAGCAATCATTGCTCCCCACCAACTACCCAGGGAGCCTGGGGTAACTGTCCCAGTATAACAGGCTGTAGTGCAGATGCTCAAAGTTGGGCAGTTCCTGTGCTGGTCACAGGAGCAGTACAGACATTGTTGATCCAAGAGAAACAAACACTGAACACTCTCCACACACACCTGATTATCTCTCATCAACACAGGTACACAATGTGTTACAGGTACAAAATGCTGAACTTCACCTTCCATGACGACAGGCTGTGTAGACTGTTCCCTCTTCGCTGCCAACGACAAAGTTATTGACATCTCCGGTTGGGAAAGCCATTCCTGTGACTGCCACTGGTTTGGACTTATTGTATACCAGCTCCATGCTCTCCTAACAAAACAGGGTTTTGTTATTATGCTGGGATACTACTTTTGTTAGTCTGGGTTGGGTTTTTTATAACTGATTTCCAAATATTATACGGGATAGCAGGAGATGAAGATGAAATCATTTGACTCAGTCACAGGACTTTGGTTTCTACCTAAGACATTGTGAGAAGATGCAATGTCACAAACCAGGATGCTCCTGCCATTCCCAATGCTGTCTGTCACACATATGAGACTGGCAGGAAGGCACTGGTCTTTTCTGCATCATCTTAAATCAGCCAGAGATGACAGGTGAGAATTTAAAATCTAATGGGGCAGAAACTAAAGATAATACCTTAATGGTTACATTTGCCAGCCTCAGGCTTTAATAAATCATGCAATACCCTTCTATTTACATTCTGGAAATCAGTTGTCAGGAAGCACATGTAATATTGTGTGCATGTGAGGCATTATTGCATTGTGTCATTTGTCCCTTTGCAGAACAAAATTAAAAAGTTGGGGTCCTGTCACTACCACCATTCTAAGCATTGCTTTTCAGGGATTTTCTGAGGTAATCATAAACACTCCCTCTAGACTCCGCCATCAGGCTACAAATCAGCAGGAATGTTTTTTGTTTTCATTTGGTAGCTATATTTTAAAGTAAATCAGCACGGCCATTTTTGCAATTGCAAATGCAATCACCATGCAAGTTTGTGGCTATTGAAAGATGTGTACACTTTGAGCAAATTTTGCACAACTTTTAGTTTTTCAGCCTAAATGGTGTAACCCAAGAATCCACAAAAGGCCTGAATGATTTCACCATTTTCATTGTTTAGCTATTTAAGTGGTTATGTTCTCTATGTTTAAAAAGTCTATGCTGCTGTTCTTCTAGGGCCAAAGCCTGTAGGGTTTTTCTCAAAAGGGCTTTTTTGCTGTAAAGAAAGTGGGTATCCCTGTGAGAGGAGAGCAATACAAATCTGCAGAGAAATACTTCTGCTTGGTTTATACCTTTTTTTGAAATAAATTTGGTTCTATTATAAAGGCAAAACAAGGCATGGAAAATGCATTGGGAGTTGACCCCATATTTCTGTAAACATGTGAGTGAGAGAGAGAAATTCTGTTAATATGGGAGAGACCATATATTTTTGTTAAAATCTTCTGGGGTGAGATCATCATTTAGTGTCTCTGCAGAGACGTGACCATAGACTGTGGTGGACTCTCTGCTCCCAGCGCCCACACCATGACTGTACACAAGTGCTCTGGAGCTGTGTCCTTGGAAAGTTTCACACTGACACACATCAGAAACACTTTACTCCTCCCAGTTTAAAGCTATAGCATGCAGCTTGATGTCAAGTCCTGTGCCTTTCTTTTCTAGATCACCATGAGCCATGTGCCAAACTTCAGTGTAATATGGGGTGTGTTCCCATCACTGTTGAGAGCCAGATTTGGAGAAGGGAAATTCCATTTGAGTGATGAGGTACTGGAACTCAGATGTTCACAGATCTGTGCTTCAGACTTAGTATTCCAGTAATATGCAGGGTGAGATTTATCTTCTTGATGTTTAGGTGAGAAAGGTGGAATGGATTAAGGTGCCTGAACATAGATGCCTGGGCCATTTTAGATGCCTCTATTTCTACTGAAGAAGAGTATTGGTTTCTTGCAGTCCCAGGGCACAACTACCAGCCCCACACTGTTGCCTTACATAAGCAACACGATCAGACTTTGAAGTTGGCTTCACTTTGAGTAGAGGAGTAGATGTGATGACTTCCAGAATCCTCTTCCACCCTAAGACAGGATATACCCATGTCCCAGGGTGAGTATCTGAAATGGCTTTTCACACTTGGATGGCATGAGTCATGCTCCAGAAGTACCAGCCTCTCTCTACCTCAACTGTACAGAAAATCTCTAACTTAGACTTGACACATCAACTTTTAGATGGCTGAGGTTAGGATAGAGGAGTCCCACCTCTTGTGTCCACACTGAAAAGCAAATAATTCAATAGTAATTGCACATTAGTGCATGATTAATGGAATCATTATTGGGAGTTTCTATGCAGCATTTTGAAACAAGATCAGACCCCATGATGCTTAGTAAAAATGATATTAATTTTTTTCTAAGAAATTGTGTATAAAAATGAGTGATGTGTTGGAATAGAAAATGTACTTCTTCAGAAGATAACTGTTAAAAGATGCTTTCTGTACACCTCTTTCAGCATTGGATTCTTTGTTTAGTTTCCATTATTATAATCACTAGTGGTTTGGGCAATTTTCCTGTGTTTCCTTTCATTTCTGATACAAAGGAGAGGAGGGTGGGGGGGAACAGACAATAATAGCAAACATTCCAGAGGGGGAGAATTAATTCTAAAACTTTTGATTTGCATTGTTTGTTCCTTTGGCTACTGAAGGCTGCCAGCAAAGTAAGTTTCTGAGTTTCTGACTGTGTGCCTTGGAAACCTGCAGTGCCTAGGGTGTGTTCAGCAGCAGTGCAATCTAGTCCATATTTGTTAAACAATGCTGTAGAATAAGTGCAATTTATACCACAGGCGACTTCTGTAATTACCGTGCTTTAAAATGGACTATTTCATTTTCACTTGAAACTGACCTATGTATTAACGTATTACAATAATTACATGATTTGTGGTAAAGGAAATGGGGTTTGGCTCTTAGCAGAGACTGCTGGAAGCAAGCTTTACTCTTTCAAGTGCATCATTGGTTTTAGTTTGTATAGGATGTGAGATTTTGGCCTGTAGGAGCTATGTTCCACTACGCAGGTATCCTGCTCTACCAAAGACAGTTTTTCCCCCCCGTGTAGGTGAAAACAAACCCACCTGTGGAGTTGAGAGCATGTCCAGGCTCCAGGAGCACATTTTGCCATCCGTAGAGACAGTAATAAGATTGTGTGCATTCTGTGTTCCAACTACATTCACACAATACACAGGATGCTGAAAACACAGAAGACTGGAAGTCAGAGAGCCATTCTTACATTTTCACAAACAAATTTCTAATGTCTTATATGTTATTTTAAAGAATGATTAAGTAGTCACACAATGCCTGGAAAATATAAGACTCAGCTTTTGCCAGCTAGGAATTATTTTGGTTGGGTTTTTGTGTTTCTTTTTCATTTAAATTTTAAGAAGTACGTTATGGAGGTGGAAATGTTTTCAAAGTTTCATTTTCCTCGTAATAAAACAGCCCAGCTGAGTAATGCTGTGAAAATACCAAATTATGTGGATGAGATTTCACCCACAGGGACATGTATCATTCTACTGATGGCTTTTGACACTGAAAATAACCAGCAGAAAGAGGAAAACTGTCCAAACAGAATCAAAATGGAAACTTTATTGAAGAAAACAGCTGCATAAAACTTGAACTCTGTCACAATTTGGCTTGCATGCTAAATATTTGCAAATGTACTCCAGTTGAAGAACATGAACAAGCCCATCAATGTTCTTCAGCATTGGCCAACACACCTTTTAAAATCTGTCATTTTAAGTGGGGAGTGACTAAATTTCCGGTGTTACACCTGGTTCACCATAGTGCAGCCATTCCATGGAGGCTGAATTCCAGTTAGTATGCATAATGAAAGTTGGCCTATTTCTTTTCCAAGGAACCTGGTAACATTTTGAGCCTAAATTGTCATCTGATGTCTGATGGTGACATATGAGGGATGGGTCAAGTTCAGCAATCTCCAGAGTGAAAAATCAGTCAGACTGAACAATAAGATTTCACTTCCTTTGACCTGTACAAGTGATAGTGCAAAATTAAGGGTTAGACATATACAAAAGTCAAGCAAATAAAAATTTTATTTCTCTGCTGTGTTTGCCAATAAATAGAAGACCTGCATCTCCAGAAAGAAAAAACATTATTCTCTAATACTTTGCTTAAATAAAGAAAATTAGGACCAACTTACAAGAGGTCCCTAGGGAGCTTCTAAGCCAACTCCATGCAGTGTTAGGAATGTAGCATTTGGTCCTGCTGAAAGGAATGGCAGAACTGCCACTTACGTCAAGATCCAGCTGCAGGTCACCTACCCAGCCAGTGGGGAATGGCAGAAATCCTCAGAGCTCTGGCTCACACTCAGGTTTGATACCTGAGTGAGCCCAGTAAATGTTCCCTCTCCAAGAGCAAAGGGGCAGTACCTGTGCAAACAGTGTTTGTGCCCACACTGAGATGGACTAAGCAGTTGATGCTGAAATAGTAACTTCTGCTTGGAGGCAACCTGTATACACCAGTAAGTCACAAGGTGCATTTGATGCCAATTTTTTTCTTCCTCTCATGCACCGTTCCTCCCAGATCATCAACTGGTCCCTCACATGTGTCTCACACTATTACCTTCATATCACAGACCTTCTTGCTGCTTAGAGTCAGCTAATGACAGCAGTGCTAAACATGATTACTGCATGCTGATGTGTGAAATAAGCATAGGCCTATTTTTTTCATGGGATTTTGACCTCCAGTAGTCCAAACAGACAGAGTGGGTGGGAGGAAGCTACAGCAAGCAGTGGAATATCTAGAATATTTAGTGGGAGGGAAAGAGTGAGCCATGTCTTTCCAGCAGCACCTCAGTGTGTCAGGCCTGGCTTTAATCAGGGCTACCAGCCATCAATTTCATGCACAATAAAACTCAGGGCAGAAATGAAAAGATGTAAGGAAAGCAGACGAAAAGGACAACCAACTGTATGTAACAGAAAGTCTAAACAGGCTCCTTCCTTTCAAAGGGTTGCTGCCAAATTGCTTTTATTTATCTTGGAAATGAAATCATCATGCAAAAAGGTTTTGTCTTAATTAAAATTTCCTGTTGTCCCAAGTGCAGATGTGTGGTGGGTGTGAAAGGAAATTAGTGAGTAAGCTGTGGGTAGAATTTTCTTTCCTGGTGAATCCAGGCAGTAATCAGTGATACTAAATTTCAGGAAGGTTTAAGTCAGGGAAAACAACACGATCTATCTGTTTCAAATAAACAAAGGAAGAGAAAGAAAAGAGAAAAATCCTTTCTTCACATACAGCAAGAGTTCAAATTACATAAAGACTATTCAGCTCACGTATCCAGCAGTACAAAAAGTAACATCACTAATGTAGTGTTGTCTTAATTTAATTTTTTTTCTTGGCAGCAAAGATTCAAGCCAGCCTTTTGCAACCAAGACCTCATTTACAATTCATGTAAGTAATTCCTATGTATGAATATAAAGTAAGCAAATCTTATTGTAAAATCTGAGCACTCCTTAAAACATCATGCTTCCTCATGTTAGACTGTGTAAACACTTATTTGTACCAATCCATGACAGCACATAAAGTGCCCATCCACAATTGAAAGTAATTTATTTATATTTTTCGAAAGCAAAACATTACATATTGTTCTATTGCAATAATAAAACTGCTTTAATATATAATTCCAGGAGGTACAATTTTGCTTTAAATGATTTTTGACTGTAAACAAATTACTTCCCATTAATCTTTGCTTTTCCACTAGATTTTGAGTCCCAGTTGTTCAATTTTCAGTGACAGTCAGCTTTCTGCCACTAGTTTTCTGGTCTGCTACATCTCTAAATTGCACTTCCAGGAGAGACTGTTTCTTTTCATGCAGATTGAACAACATTACTGGCAACAAAATGAGCAAAAACATTAGGGAAATGAAAAGCAATGTTGAAGGTGCAACCCATGGCACAGATCATTAGATAATTACATCAACATTCATGATAGTGGAAATTTACAGAACAATATTTGTATTGCCTGGCCCACTAAGCATGTCTGTGCACACCTGTAATTTTTAATATAAGAGACTTGCAATCATAATACTGGCCCCATACTGAATCTTTAGCAGTAATTCACATGGCATGGCTTCTGGGGTTGTCTTTTAACTCCAGGGATTATGTTGTAACAGTCAACTGAAAGCTGAACCTTCATCTACAAATTCCAAACATTAGACTCACAAAATTGTATAAGCTGGAGATGCAAAAGTACTATCACTTTGTCTGATCCTTCATTCTGCTAGAACAAGATTATTATCTTATCTCTCAGAGTGCTTTGTTGAGTTCAGTTCCTTATGTTACAGAAAATTTGTTGTTTTCTGCACTCTTATATCATACTTTTGCATTTTTCTCCTCCTTTCCACTCAGGAATTACCCTAAGCCCACTCCCAGGATGAGCTATTCCACCTTCCACCTCTCCTGAAGAGTCTGCCCGAGCCCAGACTCTGGAGGAGGAGAGCTCAAGAATGCACAAGATGTTTGTGCAGGATGGACTGGATGTCAGTGCCATAGCAGAGTGAGGACACTTTAGCAGGCAACCCAGGCTTGTCTCTTCCTCCAGCACAATATCAGTACTTGGTGGTGTAAGAGACTGTCCTATCACAGACATCATCCTTGTATCACAGATGGTCTCTTCTTTCTCAGGCCTTTTGTGCTACTGCTCTGCCCATTTATCTTCCAGACATCACTAGAGCCCACTGCCACCACCATTGATTATCTGCAAGTACCTGTGTGTGTCAGCAAAATGCTCTCCTTGCATCATTCTATTGAAACAAACTCTCCCTCAGCATGCAAACTCAGCCCTGTGGCCCTGTCTGGAGTAGATGACCACGGCAGGGATTCATGTATTGCTCTACTAGAAAACAGAAGCAAATTGCCCCACTCTTTCCAAGGGCACCAGTGTCTACTTACAGGAATCCACCATGAGACCCTCATAGGTGCCTAATCTGGTTCAAAGGAGAAATTTGCATACACCAAGACAACAATAATGACTCAAATTGCCTGCCACATTGGACTGAGAGACATACAGCCTCTACAGTGGCCTGGCTCTCTTTACAATGGGGACAAGAATTACAGTGCTGCTGTCTGGGACATAGGTGCCTCACTCAAGCGTTGTACTCAATCCTGGCTTCTTCCTTGGAAAGGAGAATAATGTCCTGACTTGATTGTACAACGTGTGATGATTAAGCACTTACAAGAGGTGGTTGTTCATGTCACATATTTACTTTTTCCCCTTCAAGGCCACACTTTTGTTTCTATCTGTGTGGCAACTAGCATTGTAAACACAACTAGGCAACTGCCTTTCCCTGCTGGCCATCTCCTCTGAGGAAAAAAGGAGGTGATTTTTATCCTCACCGTGTGAGCAGCAGCAGATAAGGGAGTTCTCTGAACTGGAGTGCGCCTGTGACTGCGATTATCCCACAGGACAATTTGGCCAGAGTATGTTCCACCGACGACCAGGTTCGGGTGAAAGCGGGCAAAACAGACTGACATCACGGAGGACTGGAGGAGAAGAGGTAGAGAAGAGAGGGTTACAATGGTCAGCCATCTTCAATTCTCTCCCTAGGGAAGCATACTGTAAGTAGCATTTTGTATTTTAGGAATTACTCTATGGACATTATTCATACTCCTTGCACACCAGTAATTCTACTAAAGCCAACTGGACACATGCAAAGAACTAACTTTGACCCTAAAATGTGTTGTTCCATTGGTCCTAGGGAAAACATAGGATGAATCTGAGCACGATGCTGAAAACCTGAGATAACCTCTCCGTGACAGTGATGGTAAATACTTAATTTCATTTCCAGAAGTGAGAACTTCAACTCCAGATGCCAACTGAACAGAGAACAGCATCCTGGCCCATGATATCCCATCAGGGAGAGCTCTTCCCCTGTTTCTCCTCAACTTTTAACTCAGGCAGCTTGAGGGAAGTCTGTGAAAGAGCCTCAAATTTCACCTCAAGGTGTGCTGTCTTGAGAGCATCAGCTGACAAGCTGTGTCTCCTTGGATCAATGACTGATCCCTTTACTACCAAGGTCTTTTAAGAACAAAGGGAACCACACTTCACACTGTTTAAACAAAATTGGATTTTTCTTCATCCTAATGGCAGCTAATTATCTTTGTATATTTTCTTTAGCTGGGGATGCTTAGGAGCCAGACTGGTGCGATGGGTACCCTGGCTACCTGGTAGAGTGCCCCACAAGCCAGTATGAAGATTGTTACCTATCCCAAATACCACTTTTCAATGTCTTTAAAATACATTCGACAGCTGAAGTCCCCAAGGGAACAGTCCCCAGACTTTCAAGCTACAGCCAAGAGCAAGAAGCAATAACTCCTTCAAGCCTTCCATGCTCTTCTTAAATAATAATTTCCCATTTTTATATAATTGGTCCTGGATGTTATGTCTTTGTTTTTGCAAGTCTTTTTTATATTTTAATGAATGGATATTTTGAAGTGTTGGTATTTCTGTCTGGGAACACACTTTACTGAATGACATAGGGTTAACTAAATGACCATATTTCATTTGCATAAAAAGCATGGCAGACATTTATGTAAAATTTGTTGAATTAGGAACACTGGAGCTGCCAAGCTGAACTAGACCCAGTGTCGACCTAGATAACGGCCCTGTCTCTGGGATGGGGTTGTAAAACCTTTGACATGGGCAGATGTGTTGCCTCCTTTTCTTACTGCTCCTCATGATGATTTCTAGTGCATAGAGTCTGATTTGCACTCACAAGAGACTTGAAACCCCTTCTGATAGGGCTAGAATTAATTATGCTAACTCTTGATGCCTATAGCTAGGTTAATAAGAATAAAGCAAAATGGGAAGTTTAAATAGTTTTTATTGAATTCATATGGCTGCCTGATATCAATCATTTAAAGTCAGATTATATGCTAAGTGAACTTAATAGACATAGCATACAGCAGTATATTTAATACTGGGGAGTTTTCACCTAATAAGATAATCAAGACAATGAAAAAAGCTGCTATTACTTTTTTTTCTTCCCCACTTTTTCTGGATCCTCATGGTGGTTCACTTGACATCTTTATACCTTCCCCTCTTGACTAATGCTTCTGCATACATTTCTCTGATGTTATATAGCCTAGCACCTAATGACTAGACAACTAATGTACATAAATGCCTGTTTTAGTCCATATCTAAGTGCTTGAACTCAGCAATTTCATTATGGTAAGTCATAGCAATGAGAGGTAGCTTCCAAACACTATTTTCAAAGAACCTAGCTTTACAGAAAAGAAACTCCACCCCTAAGGAACAGGATGTAGGTACTATTAAGAGGGGTTTAAAACTTAGCTACACTGCAGCTGCCATCCAGTTTCCACAGATCCCCTCACTTTATAATTAAAACGACCCTGCAGCACATGTTATACATTTTATCTCTTTGTTTAATGGCTTTGCGAGTTGTTTTAATCAACCCTTCTCATTTCTTATAACTAAGCTGACAGATATTCTTACATGAACTGAAATAGCCAGATGATTTTAAAATAGTACAGCTCCACCACTGTGTACACCCCACAGCAGCTACAAGGCTCCACATGTATTTTAAGAAACCCCAATTCAAACAGTCATTCCACAACAAAGTTCCCAAGTTGTCCCAAACAAACTTGGGAGACTCTGAAGCAGGGCAAAGAAGCCAAGTGGACAGTGTATTTTTAAAAGTTCTGCTTTCATGGTTAGCATGTTTTTGCATTTAGAATGCCAGAATACAGTTGAATGGTCAGGATATAAAATGCTAAAGTGTGTTTTTCATAAAGTTCAAAAATAACCTACAGACATGACATGGGCTTGAGCTCTCTGCACTGCTTCTAGTTTTACATCTCGCTCCAAAGCAGCTTGCAGTCTTCAAAAGGTGAAATGTTCACATCCTTTTAATTGTGTCAGCATTATTTTTCTATCCAATAAAAAATTCTGTCAAATATTAGAATTTAACAATTTAAGGACTCCATTCCATAACACTTAATTTAGTGATTATTTTCTTAAAATTAATGGCAGTACTCAGATGAGTAAGGGCTGTAAGATCAAGCCCATTCATTTAACAACTTGAAAAGCATTCATTTCTTAGTCTTAATGGGAAAGAGTGGCTGACAGGTCTCCAGTCTGTCTGAACAGCTCTGTGCTTAAGGACAGCAGCAGAAACCATTCCCTCTAAGTCTCTTCTGCCCCCAGGCTGCCTCTTGTTTGCCTGTTCAAGTAGTCTTGCTCCTCTGAAACAGCTTTGCCACTGACTTCAAAGGGGGAGGAACCAGCACACGGTCAGGTTTTTAAAATAACAGCATATCCTTGGTTGCACTTCTACCACACCCTTCTAGGGAAATCTCACTGCACTTTCCAGTAGCAATGGTAAAGTTTCCCAGTCTTTCAGTTAGGGATGTTTTATACTGTAGGTGCTTAGTTGCCTGTTGCAGAGGACAAAAGCAGCTAGCTTTACAATATATGGCATCAGAGCATAAATAAATGTAGGAGGAATCATGTCAGAAGGAAATTCCACAGGGAGTTTAGTGTTTGCAGTAGAAAAGCAGCATTTAAGGCTAGGAGATTCCCAGCACTATGTTTTTATGGGTACCACAAAGCATCTGTCTGAGCAACTGTTGGGACCCACAGGAGACAGGCAAAATGGCAGTGTCTGGTCATCTGCATTTCTCTGAATTGCACTGTGCAGTGAATCATTTCAGTATTTACTTCAGCTTAATGCTCAGGTGTTTTCTCCCTCTATGCAAATACAGCCTACTGGATTTTGCTTTTTCTGTCTCTCCTTAGCTTTCTCAGTGGCCTTACTAAAATATTTCTGGTGCCTCTGGTGTGGTGATCTTCCACTCAGATGTTGTACATTTAGTGGGGCCACAGTACTGGTGCTGCTGCCTCATCCCCTGGGCATGCTCTGCCTCTCTGTGGAGGCCAGCAGATACCTCCAAGGGCCAGAGGAGCAAACCTGAGGTAGTTCCATGTGGGAGCACTGCCCCAGCATCAGAGAGAGCTCAGGCTGGGAAACCTGGGGGTTTTGCCTGGCAAAACAGGTGATCCTGGTTCTCAAATGCTAAAGCTTCTGCTCCCAGCTGCTGCAAGAACCACGCTGAAAACATAATTGAGAAACAAAAGATGTCCGTGCTCTTGTTGCAGCAAAGAGAGGGCTGGGCCTCATGAACAGAAGTGCTGTCCAGCCCTTGGAGAGGTCTGCAATTGTGGGGAGGAAGGCAGTAGCCTTTGCCCCCTGCCTTGGTGGGGGTTCAGCTCACCTCAGCCTGTGGGGAGAAGCACTGTGGAGCCACCTCTGCCTCCCTGCTCCTTCCCTCCCTCCCTCCCTACTAATGCACTGATCCAAACAGGCCCCCAGCCCTCTTCAAGTGGCTGGCAAAGCTGGTTTTTATTTTAGAAGCTTAATACAGCCCAGATTTGGATTAATGATGGCATACCCCATCAACCACAGGTACACGTGCTTGGGACAGACAGTCATTTAGCTTCTCCCTCCTGAGAAGCCTGACCTCAGTACCCACATCTGATGTGTGTAGGGCCCTGGAGACTCGGCTGTCTCTGCTCATGTCCATACGCTCGCATGGCACTCTGCCCAGCCACCAGTCAGACAAGTTCACAAAGACCTGGGTGCTAAATAATAATAACTCTCAATAGGCAGTGACTACTGCCTTCAGCCAGACCTCTTCTGCAGGAAACCACCCCCGGAGCCAGCATTGCCATACTGGTGCCATATGCCTACGCCTGACACCAGATGTATCTCAAAAACAATACTTTGTCAGTGGGAAGAAGCAATCTGAGGAGTTCACAAGGATTTCTAGGCTCCAGAAGACCAGGTTATATTGCAGCAGGCTCTCAGGAAGCTCCTGGGTGGATTTTCTAACTGAGCATATGCATGTGAAAAAGCAGTGGCATGCTGCTGTGGGTCACTCTGACACAGACAGCTGCGGGCAATGAAATAAACTGCAGCTGAGATCATAGAATCAGAGAATCATAGAATATACTGAGTTGGAAGGGACCCATCAGGATCATTGAGTTCAACTCCTGCACAGGACCCATTAAGAATCACCATGTGCTGAGAGCCTTATCCAAAAACTTGAACTCTGTCAGGCTTGGTGCTGTGACACTTTCCTGGTGAAGCTTTTTTCAATGCTCAACCACCCTCTGAGTGAAAAACCTTCTCCTGATATCCAACATAAATCGCTCCTGATGCAGCTTCATGCCATTTCCTTGAGTCCTGTCACTGGTCACCACAGAGATCAGTACCTGTCCTCCCTCTACCCCTCATGAGGACGTTGTAATTACAATGAGGTCTCCCCTCAGTCTCCTCCAGGCTGAACAGACCAAGTGACCTCAGGCACTCCTCATACAGCTTCCTCTCAAGGCCCTTCACCATCTTTGTTGCCCTCCTTTGGACACTCTCTAACAGTTTAATGTCTTTTCATATGGTGGCACCCAAAGCTGCACACAAAATTCAAGGTGAGGCGGCCCCAGTGCAGAGCAGAGCGGGACAATCCCCTCCCTTGCCCAGCTGGCCATGCTGTGCCTGATGCCCTCCAGGACATGGGCGGCCCTGTAGCTGATGTGGCAGATCCTTTTCTATGCTTGAGGTACTGAGAGCAGAGGGACAAAGCTGTGGTACTGCTCCTTCACTAAAACCATGAAAAGGTGCCATACTCATAGTCCTTCATCCATAGGAACTGAAGAACAGGGGCTGAACCACTGATCACTTATGCCTGCCCTCCTGAGGAATAAATAAATAAAGAGGAAGGGCAGAAGTCCATATGCAACTTACTCATAACCTTTTATTCTCAGTCCTGCTCATCAAGGGCAGTATTTACAGAGTCTAAGCACTCACGGTCCCTCTGAGAGCTGCCCAGCCCTCTTCTGACTAGGCAGTCAAGAGACCATTTCATTCCTGCATTGCTGTACACACATATATCTGGCCCCCTGCATCATAGGGATGATATACTTCAACTGCAAATGTGGACTAAAACCATTTTCTAGAAAGGAAACAGCAACTAAATTATTAAATAAAGCCCTTTTTTCTTCACTGATCATGGACTGAGAATAATCATGGAAAGCAGCAGTATCAGAACCGAACACTTTCCATGGTTTAGGGACCTTTCTATCGTTTTGCATCACAAAAGGTGCGAGATATCTTGACAGAGACAACTTTAGGGTGACTTTGCTCTGGCTACTGAGATACCTGGTATTGTACACTGAAACAGAGCCTGTGCTCTTTCCAAGAGTCCTGTTTATTTTTAGTACCTGCTATTGTGAATTTGGATATTTCTGTGTTTCATATAACTGTCTGATTAGTAGCAATAAGAACAGCAGAGAGAACAGCAACAGAATTACAGCTGGTTTTGAAATTAAATTTGAAAAGGAAGTTAAAACATGATTTATGTGTGCAAAAACCTTAATCAAAGAGGTAACCTCTTAATTCTAAAAGCTTCAAATTCCAAGACTTCTGTACTGCTCCCCTCCAACTGTCTTCCTATTAAACTGTGAAATAACATCTGAAAGACTTTGTGCTAGAGATTATTTGCGGTACCCTACAAAATTCATCTCTACTAAAAATAAAATAAAAGCAGTTGACATCCTTCACATATTAAAAAAAATAAATAAAACCAAACAAACACTTCTTCAAACCAAATGTCAGAACTCTGTTTAATTAAAAAAAGGAAGTTTATACTTGGTTATGGTGTGTGTCGACATCTACCCCTTTGATTTACAGGAGTATGGACGGGAAAGAACAGATTGCTTTATTCAAGAGAAAGAAAGGAGGGAGGGGGCCCAGTGTGACAGGAAAGAGTGTAGGCTGTATTAACTTCAGTGCTTGTTAAAACATGAAGGATTAATGGTAGAAAGGGAGGGAAGAATTGTGAATGTCTCCAGTTTAGGATCTTCAAAAATGTTTGGGGATTCTAAGAATGTCTCACCAGACCACATAAAAGCTGCACAGAGAGACTCAGCCACACGACTGCTCTAAATCCAAAGCTGGTATTGCTCCACTTATACCATCAAACCAATGGAGCTGAAATGTAGCCACAAATTAAATTTATTTTTATTGAAAAAGTACTAAGTCCTTAAAAATAAGGAAAAGAGTATGTCAGGAAATGCAGCCTTTCTTAGCCGAGTTTACAGGGTAGGTAGCTCTGACATCTAACCTCAGTGCTGACATCTGAGTATTGCAGTAGAATCAGAGCACTCTGCCCAAGTCTGCAGAAAGGCAATATCCAGCCTTATGACTTCATCTTAAATGGAGCAGAAAGCTGGAGCTTTCTGCTTTCATCTCTGTAACTGCAGGTTCAGCCAATGTAACTACAAGAGAAAAATAATCAGGAAAAAAGTCCACAAGCTGCCTTTGCAAAAGGGAATCTACACTTCAGCCCTTCTGCAAAGTGCATTTGCTGTTATTATTAATTCAGCAGTGTCATGGTGACTCAGAAAAGCAGCAAAACTGCTTGCTGTATTGCAGATGCAGATAATCCTGATACTTCCCACATTTAACACAGGGAGATCCTGCAGGCCTTTATCCATGACCAAGCAATAGATTCAGTAACCCTGAATTACTGCACACACATGCAAGCCTGAGAATACAGTCTTTGCTGAGCATCATATTGTCTTTGTTAGACTGACAATGAGATGATTAAAGACTGGAGAAATAAGGAGTAATTTCATAACAACAGCACATCAAAATAAGGTTTTCTTTCCACCCAACTACTTAGATGCTAAGTGCCCAAATATGTTTGTTTTCTCTGATTAGGGCCTGGCTGCTTATCAGATCTCAGGGTCAAACAATGTCCATGTGCCTGCATGCTGGAGAAGCAAGCACTTTCTTGGTTTGTCTATTTTATTTAGGTCATGATACTCTACAGTTATTCATGGGCATTCTTAATTGTTTTGATTAAATTATTGACAAGCTTGAAGTGATGGAGCTACACCACCCTTTTAGACCTGGAGCCTGAGGGTATGTGTCTGTGGGTGGAGCACAGAGACCTTCTGCCGTCCCTGCTCATTCCACAGGCTGGCCACAGTTTGGAGCAGATGGTAGGTGTCAGCTTGAGCATGGCAGTCTGGCATGCAGCTTGCATGCAGCAGGGCTCACTGGTTTCAGCTCAGCATTAGCCAAAGTCTTCTGGACCAGAGCTACTCTACATGTAGGGTCATGGTGTCACTGCCTGCCACCACTGCTAACTATAGCTGCAAGTTTTGTGGCACAGAGACTACTTTTTTATGATGGGTTTGTAACAAAATCCCTACTAAAGCTTCTCAGTCTGATGAAGGCCTTTAGAATTAAGCAAATAATAGCATTACCTGAAAAATTTACTTGGTGCAATGGTTAGAAATGCCAGATAAGCATCTTATGTTAAGCACTGCAAATGAAATCAGATCTAGAGAGGCCATACTCCAAGCATCATACAACCCAAAGCCTTCTGTAAGTGTTGAGGTTAGCCCAACTCCTAAAAAATCTCTCAAGGTGAAGCCACTTCTATCTAGCAATTACCTTGGGAACGTGGCTGTGAGAGACAAATCCAGGAATTTTGGTCACTCTTCCTGAATTACTTCTGCATATTATTTCTCTGATATTAAACATAGGTGTTTATCTGATATAAAACATAGGTGTAGACTTGGCAGTCAGCGCCATGCTCATAAAGTTCCCCAGCCATTTGTCTCAAGAGTTGAGCTTCTTAATGCTGCACACTTCTTTAGGCAGAATCTCCTTCCTGCTGGAACCAGGACCAGGCCTCAGGATTGAGGCTTAAGAGTCCCTATCCAGAGGTGTTCCCATCTAACACTATGCAAAAGTAGAAGAGATCCCTCAGAGATTGAGGTTAGGCTGGGATTTTGGTGTCCTGGACTCTTCTCCTCACAGTGAAAGCACAACAGATAATCACTGGATGGCAAGTTGTGGAAATACCAGAATCAGGCTTTAGAGAGCCCACAGAGATAGCAAATTCCAGATCTGGAGAACAGGAATAGAAACACAAGTTATTCTCATGCTGTGGTGATGGTTTCGTGGTTTCTATGGCAGCAGTTCCTCAAACCAATGCATTTGATCAACCAAACTATGTGAAGATGAATTAGAAACCAGTACAGATGCTGCAAGAACAATTATCTACAACTCAGTCTCTGAAGCTGGCTGTGGCAGTCACAGCTGTTTGTAAGAGTGTCACAGATAAATCTCAAGTGTAGCACAGAGTACAAACCCCTACAAGAAATGCAAAGGCCTTGAGAACTGAGGCACAGTTGGAAGACTGAACATATTGAACCAAGAACACTTTAAGGCCCCAGATGAGTAAAGAGCTTAAGTCCATCTTTTCTCAGAAGTTGATGAACGTAATTGTAATTAATTCTATGTTCTCCATTATTTTAATGACCCAAAAGCCTGCTCACAGCCAAGCAAATTGGTAAGTACTTCCCTAAACAAGCAATTTTAAAATTCAGGCCTTCTGAAAGCAAATGACCACCATTCTGTAAGGAAAGAAGGACACCTGGATATTCAGATGATCCTGGGAAGACTCTAATGGCTTATGGACAGTCTCAACCCAGCAGGCTTCCACATCAGTATCAGAGAAAGGGCAGGGAAAACAAGTATGAAGTGTCAGAGACAGACTTACTGAATTGCCAATGTTGGGAGGCACATGTAGAGATTGTCTAGTCCAACCCCTTGGTCAGAGCAGGATCAGCTGGAGCAGGTTGTTGATGACTATGTGTAGCTGTGTTTTGACGATCTCCATGGATGAGACCGCATCACCAGCTCGGGCTGAGTTTCTCATCAACCAATCCCCCCAGGTCCTTCCCCTCAGGGCTGCTCTCAATCCCTTCTCAGTCCAGCCTGTATTTGTGCTTGGCATTGCCTCTCCTCAGTTGCAGGACCTTGCACTTGGCCTTGCTGAACTTCAAGAGACTCACATGACCCACCTCTCAAGCCCGTGAGGGTCCCTCTGGATGGCATCCCTTCCCTCCAGTGTGTCAGCCAAACCACACAGCTGGGTGTGGTCAGTGACCATGCTGAGGGTGCTCTCAATCCCTCTGCTGACAAAGGTGTTAAACAGTGCTGGCCCCAAGCCTGACACCTGGGAACACCATCCCTTGGACACTGAGTCATTGACCACAACTCTTTGAGTGCAACCATCCAGCCAATTCCTTATTCACTGAGTGTTCCACCCATCAAATCCATGTCTCTCCCGTTCAGAGACAAGGATGTTGTGCAGGACATGCACAATGTGAAATGCTCTGCACAAGTCCAGGTAGATTATGTCAGTCCTATGAAGACTAATAGGCTTTTATATTTGCCCAAACCCATCACTTTCACTTATGTTACTTTTATAAGCAGTGTCACTATGAAATTGGAAAGAATTGGAAACAATTGAAAATTAATTTAACATTGCACATAGATGTGGAGATTGAGAGACTGAGAGGCACAAATAAACAGCTATCTAGTGGAAACACAGAAGATAGCACAGGCAAGTCTGTATTTAAGAATGAGGGTGGAAACATGAGTTGCTTTCACATTGTTCATGTCTCCTACAGTAAATTACTGTAGAGATTCTAGTATCAATAGCCTGACTCTGCACCCATAGAGCATTAGGAAGCAGCTAAGCTCACAGAGGATTAAATGAAGCCCATTATAGACAATTTTTTAATTCCCCTTTCTCCAAACAAACCTGAGTTTTCTGAAATTTCAAATCCCACTTTTGTCACCTGCAAGGCTATGCTGCTTGGTTTCTACAATTTTTTTTCCATAAGTAGTCTTGTAGAGGAGGAAGGATTGAGGTAGGTGTTTTCCAGTCTCAGGGTGAAAGCCTTAGTAAACACTAAATCAGCATAGTTATGCCATCTTACAGTTGCTGACTCCTGGAGTATCAGAGAACCACCTCTTGCTCAAAAACCAGCATCCCTGGGCCATTCACTCACACCAGTGATGGGACATTTCAAAATGCATCTTTTTTCTGCCAGGAAGAATGGATTTATCCCAGAAAACTCATGTCAGTAGCTCTGCACAACTCCAGTCCAAATTTGGCTTCATCTATTTATTTACAGATGTAAACATGAGGTAGAAAATGTTAAGCATGCTTTTCTCTCCATGAAATGACTGGTGATTTAGTATATGTTCATGAACAATATAGAACTGAAGTGGCATCGATATTTTTCTTAGCTACAAAAATACTAAATGGTGTTATAAGAGCAATCAAATGAATTAATCACAGGTGCTAATGCACTCTGGCACGTTTTGCTGTAGAGATAATGAAAACACTCTGATCTCTCCAATATGACAAATTGTTAAAAGCATATTGCTTCTTGTGGGTAGGACATTTGCTTGTCATTTTATGCTAAAATAAATGTACTTTAACTTTTCTTTCTCTTTGCCCCATGGGAAACATCTTCCAAGGATAATATCAGTATCTCAGCCACGCGGCACGTGCTTCTGCTTTCCCTTTGTGGGAAGCCAGGAGTGTTAATCATCATTAAATCAGTGTTGTCCATATACAAAAGTTCTTTTTAAGGAAGTACTTGTCAGTCATCCACCCATGGGGGCAGAGGGCAGAAAACTGTTGATTTTAGACTTAAGGCAGTGGACAGTTGTATCCTGGACTGTAATGATGGATTCCTTGGTTTCTGGGGCTTTTTACAGCAATTTAGAAGAGTAACTGTTTTATATTTTGTGCCAGGTAGCACAAAAAGAGGCTTCACTCCTCACACAGAGCTCCCACAGAGACAAAAATCATGAGGTGAAATAATTTTCTTGAATTTGGACCAAATGTACTCTTCATTGCAAGTAGTTTACACTGAGAACAGTTACATAACCCAAACAGAAAAGTCATGCCTATGGCTGTTTATCCATCATTTCAGTGCAGCTAGGGAATTGCAAGGTATTTTACATCCTTTATGGAAAAAAATTTGGTGGAAGGATCTCAGTGACTTACTGATTTTACATCTGATCCTGCATTTCTTGTTCACCTAAAACTCTTTTAGCACTGTGAGTTTCAAATATACAAAAAATATATAAAATTTAATGCTCATATCAACAAAGGAAGATTGGTTTCTTTTTTCCCTTCCTTCCTTTTTACACTAGGGTATGTTGAAATGTAACTAAATCAACAACTTCTAAATGATAAAACAACCCCAAGAACAATTGCAGGATTTGGTGATTTTTTTTTTTTCTCTGCAATTTTGGGGTAGTGTGACAAATCTGCATTTTTTTATCAAGGGAGATTTTCAGAATTCTGGGTTGAACGAATAATGTCATGTGTTTGTAAGTATCAATAATCGAAGCCATCTGCAAAGGAATGGTTTTGCAAAGGCATCTCTTTCAGGACACTGTGGATTTTGTCACTGCTTGAGGTTTTGGCAAACCATCAATATCACTATAATTTTCTCTCATGAAATATAGTTTTTGACTGAGATATTTTTTTTTTCCCTTAGCTAGCTAAAGTTTAAAAATAACGCATGTCTAACTCGGCAAATCCAAAACTTAGGCTTTCTCCAAATTGCATATTAGTTGCCAGTAATTCAGAAAGGTATAATGAGAGTTATCAATGAAATAAAGAAACTTAAAAAAAATTTGAATGCTCACTGTATCAAGTAGCCAACATATTCTTTATATTTGGTCTGAAAGGAAGACTACAGAACTTCAGGAAGAAAAATAGCATCTTTCAGTACAGGTTTATTACAAATCTCAATTTTCACACTTGCCAAAAGCACAATGCTATTGCTAGTAGTGACAGTGTATCATTTAAGTGTACGACATCTACCCCCTCCAAAAAAGGCTTAGATGTGAGAACCATCTGAAATTTTCTATCCAAGACAAGCAAAGTTGTCACTTCCTAATTATTTGATTTATAATTGAAATCTCAGTTTCGAATGAGGAAGACGATCTGTGTTAAGCCTTGCTCTAAGCAAAGGAGCATTCTGTTGCCAGCAGACTTTGTATGTATAAACATAGTCCTCAAATAATTCAGAATGTTAATTACTAAAGGGGAAGTACACCCACCTTTTGTATTAGCAGTCATTTCACAGACTGACATGGCATACAATTATTTTGTTATACAAATTAGCTTTGATGGGTGTGTCACTCTTCAGGGTTCTGCACAAGACTGCAAGAGAGCCAAGTCAGCAAGGAAAAATCAGCTTTGCTAAGGGTTTGTAAAGATACAATTAAACCCAAGGGAAGGTATGCAACTTTGTGACATCCTTTTAGTCTAAATAATGATGCATATTTGCTCTCTGACCTTGCCTGGAAGAAGGTTTCCTTCTCCCACTTTTGTTATGAAAAAATATAATGATTTGACTTTTGTAGAAATAAGTCAGGTTTAAGAGATTTTAGGACTGAAAGGTGACAGGCTATGTGGAAAACATGGCATACTTTGTTTTGAACTGGAGATGCTGGTAGATTTCACACTAACAGCTGTGGCATTTCAGCAGTAATGCAAGACTGGTGATTTCAGGGCTGGCTAAGACGTGGCACCCAAGCCAGAATATACATTTGCACATTTTCAGTGCCTTTTCTGTCCTTGCTCACTCATGTCTTTGACAGAGCACAGGAGAATCTGTCGCTTGTACATATGGTCCTCTCTGTACCCCCTCTATAAATCTGCTGCATGCAGGTCTCTCTTCTCACCTAAGACACCAAAAAACATTTTCCAAGTACTACACTTAGCCTTCAGATGTGTGAGTGTGACTTCTACTGATTCACACACGATCTCTCCACAAGTATTGGGGCACTAATCTTAGGTCAAGTCATAGTTATTTTTAATCAACAAAGGCTAGGAGTGATGTACCTCCAATGGGAGGAGCAAAAAACCACAACTGGTATCAGCTGAGAACAGAGGGATGAATCTAAAATAAAAGCCTAAGAGACAAGACATGGGCTCTTGCTTACTGACATCTTCACGGCACAAACTGTGCTCTGTATTACCACATTCCAAACAGAAACAAGGCAGAGGACAAAAGTTTTGAAATAGGAACAGAGTAAGTATGTTCTTCTATCACGACCTGTAGCTGAAACTCTTCTTCTCCCCTAGTCATATAGTTGGAATTACAACTTCCCCCAAACTGTAATTCAAAATGGCACAACTATGCATCTGCATTAATTACTACAGTGTGCAGACAACCATAGGCACAAATAAGAGCAACAGAGCAACAGAGCAACAGAGTGTCCCAGAGAAAAGGCACAACAGAACTTTACACAGCTCCACAAAGATCATCTTACCAATGATGTACAGCACGAAACAAAACTGAAAACAGCCCCTTTATCTCTGAAGAAGCCCTCCTTGGCATGATTGACAACATTTTGGTATGTGTTACAAAAGTTGGCAACAAATATGTGACCCTGGGTGCTGAGGTATTCCCACTATGACAGCTGTCTCAGTATCTCCACAGGCAGGCATTCAGAGGCCCACTTCCAATGAAGTACTATGAAAAAGGCAGAATCTGGTTCATGTTTAGGATCATAGGGTCATGGGGAAACTCAGGTTGGAAAAAACTTTCTCTTCCAAAGAAGGGATTTGTGGTTTTTTTTGGGAAAATTTGCAGTTAGCTCAGAACCACATGCCTTCCCTGACATTTACAGCCCATTAAACACTGATCACAGGTACCCTCTCTCACTAGACACTGAGGAATGAGATAAGTCAGCTCTGGAAATGGACATGCTGGATTATTGGATTAATTTTACTTAGGAAAGTTTGTGAAGCTTAGAGAGAGCTCAGGGTCTTTCATTTCTTTTATGTCTCTGAAGAACTGAATCCTTGCTTGAAACTTAGTGCTAACAAGGTGAGGAAGTTTTTGTGGAAAAGTACCATTATAACTACAAGAGAAAATTTTCTTCATTTTTTAATGTATTCCAACCATACTTTCTGGACTTTCCTAAACTCCTTGTAGTATTGCTTTTCTTTAGAAGCTCTGGAGGGACTGAGCTCTAGTCTAGCTTCCACAGAGAAGGAAACTCAAGGACAAGAGGAAAAGGAGGATATTAGTCATTCAGGCTTTTACCTCAGTCTGTTCCACACACAAGTCTTGTGGATTTGGGCGCTCAGCACCTTTAGAAGGCAGGCTGCTGGAGCAAAAGGCACATCTGAAGGAATTTATGTTGATTTTGAAAGAGCAGACAACAACAAAGGAACCAAATCAGGAAAAAAATAAGGCAGCTCTGGCCAATATCAGCCACTAAATATAGCCTTTCACTTACCTCAATGCATCTAATTCTAAGATATGCATTTATGACTCCATCTATTTAGTTGAAAAGGGAAAGACCACACCAGGATAAGCAATGAAGAGTGGTCAAACACATAACTTAATGGCAGTGTATGGAAGCCACTACAAAAAAGCTAGGGGAGAATGAAACATTTTGTGGTGCAGCTGAGTAGCTGATTTCTGTACCCAATCCACCAATATTTTCCAAGCATGGACAGCTTTTCTTGAAATTAAAATAGAAAACACAAATCCCCTTTCCCACAAAAAAAACCTGACAGTTTAGTAAAAAGATGGAACTAACCAAGTAAATCTGACTGCATAGCATTTTAGGAAAAGGACAGAAATAGCTGCAGCTATTGAAAGTGATATACTGCTGAAATATTTTTGTGATTATGCTAAAAGTCAATCTGACTCCTTGAAAGAACTCTTAAAGGGTTACTGCTTCTTCAAATAAAAGCTACTTCATATGTGCTCTCCTTCTTTAAAAATACACTGAACGTAGTTGCTTCCAAGTGTCAGATCTGTACTTCTCACTGCCCTTTTGAGACCTTTGGAAAAGACATAGCTGGCAAAGAGGAAATTAATAGATCAGGAAATAATCCATAATAAATCAAGAGACAGTCAATGCAGTAATTTTTTTGTTTCTGTTATCATTAGATTGGGTGTAGTAAAGCAGAATTCTTTACTTTCCAATAACAATGCAGAATCCTCCAAATCAGAAAGTAACATTCAATTTGGTTTATTTGCATGAAACTAATATCTTTAGCTGTCTTCCTCCTCCACCCCTCCTCTCCTGAAATGATGGATGTTTGAGGCTGAGATCCAGATACCTCAACCAACTTTAATAACCCCTCTTCAGTTCCAGAAGAAAGGAAATTGTTTGTAAAACCCTCAAGTCCCTTAGATACAGTGATTATTTCTTTTCCTTGTGCTTTCTGTCTCTGCAGATCAGCTCTTACCCAAAAGCTATGAGATCTGATAGAAGAGCAATGCTGTATACAGGCTAACAGGCCCTGCTGAAAGAAGGGGTATAAAGCTCAGACTATCATCTACTGTCCCATCTACTGCAAACTGAGTTCTCATTAGCCTCACTTGACCAGATATGTCGCTGCAAAATTACAGATACTTCTTCAGGTCACTCTGGCTTAGATCAGACCACCACTAAACAGAAAAAAACATTAGGGGCAGAGATGATGAGTAGTACAAATAATCCCCATAATGAATGGGTAATGTAGATTTTTATTTGTATATTCATGGAAAAAGCACATTAAGAACATAAAAGCACTTTCTGGAAAAGACAGAAATATTGAGAAATATGGTTGCTGCTACTCTATCAATCAATGGTACCAGAATGTTCACATACAAGGCCAGCCCCATGCACTGCAGAAATCAGTACAGGATGGAGCACATGTTGAGTCAGGTTATCAATAACTGTGAGATATGATTTTTGTTTTTGTCACCCCCACCTAAACACAAACCAGCAATAGCTGAGAGAAGCAGTGTGAACCACTGCTTAAAACTCTCCCCACTAAACCAAGGGAGAGTCAATGTGATTTCCATGTTGTTGCTGGATTTCATTCCATCTCTGCACACTGCCAAACCAACCCAACTAGGGATGACTCATCTGCATGGTTTCACAAAGTACCTCTGAAAGGCATGTGTCTTGCTTTTGGAATGCTCTGGATTACACCAAGAGTATGTGATGCTCCAGCATGGGGGAAGAGGACATCCCTGACTCTTCCCTACAAAGATATTCCCAGTCTGCACTCTGCAGTATTAAATGCATGCTCAATTTATTTCTCACTACCTAAGGAAAGCACTGAGCATTCATTCCTTTGGCAAATGATATCACCATTCCAGTTTTGCTTCTGAGACAACAATTTTTGCTTGCATAGGAAAACAAATGAGCAAATTGCCCAATCCCTCATTCTTCCCTGTTTTCCTATTTCTAACCTTGTGGTAAAGAGATGTATGATGAGCTACAGAGGAAAAAATCTGGGAGTCACAGCTAAAACGCTGTCAGCACATAAAGCAGAAATATAAAAACCCAAAGAAGGGCAAAAATAAAACACAGAAGAAAAAAAAATTCCATAGGCAGTGAGAGTAGAAGTCATCAGAACTATTTTAGAAAGCATCTGATAGAGCACATGGCAGTACACATGAATTAATGAGTAAGCATTTCCACTTGGCTCTCATTTTTCCTTTAATGAATATTAACTAAAATTGAACCCAGTATTTGTAGCACAACACATTGTAGAGCTATGAAATTTACTGCTACTTAAATTGTATTAATGAAACAACAACTTAATATGACTTTAAATTGGGTAAGAATTTTGTATTTACAGAATACACCACCCCTCACATTTGAGGACTGAAATCAAATGTTTTGCTGGCTGGAGTTAGGCAAAACCATCCTTGCCAGTAGATTTGTTCATCATTGTCTGTCATGGCTGATAGACAACTTGTTTCTGACAACTTTCAGCATTTCACATTCTCCTATGCAAGATTAAAAACAATCTCAGAAAGAGGTAAAGAAAATGAAAAAATTCCATTGCACACATGTGGATAATATATCAGGAAAGACAGGAAAACATTAAGGTTTCTAGCTTCAAGAATTTACCAAATGTGCACAATTGGTGCACATTTGCACAATTGCAAATTGTGAAGTTCTCCCTGCTGCACTCCAGCCAGCTCTTTAGTGGTCCAGAGATGCTTCACAGATCTATCTCCATTGATGTTAGCCGAACTCCTGAGGTGAAATTTCTAAGAAGTTTCTCAGAAATGCCTTCATAAACCTATTTATTAATTTGGCTTCTCAGAAGTGGCTTGCAAAAGCTCCTTGACAATCACACCTGAAATTAGTTTCTACCTCCTTGTGTCTTGCTCTCTGAGCCCCAAAAATTGAAAGGCAAAAGGTATATTAATCAGCATCTTGTAGGATTTATTGAGACCACTTTTTATAGAAAGTCTTTGGGAAGGAAAATAGAAGCCTATTGGGGAAATAGACTCAAAGTACTGTGTTAGTTACATCTGAGCAACATAGCTATAAGAGTAAGGTGTGTGCTCATCTCTAGCTGTTGGGCTGGACTGTTGTAAGGTCATGTATTTGGTGAAACAAAATTGGGCCTCTCTCTCAGGCGGCGTAGAGAAATAACTGAATCAGGACTGAATAAGGGAACGTTTTCTAGCAAAATGGTAATATAAATGATATGAGGCTGACTAATTATACAGTTAGTTTCCACTAACAGAATAACATGATGATCTATAAAACTGAAATCTAGGCTATGAGCTAAGAGCTACTCTTTTCTCATTTTCCATCAGAGTCAGTTACAATAAAACCTGTGTTCAAGAGACCAGGTTGCACACTTTTTGCTTCCCCATTTAATCACGTGGGTATCCCTGTGTGATCTGAAGATATGCAGAAGATACTCCACATCAAAAGCCCTATAATGGTGGTTCAAAGACAGATGTAACTCATATTGGACTTACAATGCAAATTATCTATGGTCAGTTAGAAAAGAAAATAAATATTTCCCATGGGCAGGACTGATGTTCTTTAGCTGATAGAGAGTGAATCCAGGACACTTGTGCAAGCACAGTGTCCTATATGTTTCTCAATTCACAGGTTTTAAGGTTTCAGTTCTAAAAGGGAGCACATCCAACAATGTGAGGATTAGACAGGAGCTCAGCCACGCCAAATCCCTGGCCACCACTTTGTCCTATGTGTATTTTTCTAATGGAGAGTGTAGCCTGTCTCATTGCTTTCAGTGCTGTAAGTCATACCTCTCCTGTTTAAGTGTGTCTAGATAGAACTTTAATGGAACAAATTGTTAGGTCTTTAGTCAATCTTCCTCTGAGTAAGCAGGAGGGCTACCCTGAATCTGGTCATTATCTTGCAAAATCAATGTAGTTTAAGGATTATCCTTCCTAGAAATGCCATCTCTTCTCTTGGAAATTTTGTTCAAAACATTAAGCTGCATGTACATCATAGAAGAATCTGAACACGGGATCTGAGCTAAGGCCTTAAGCAGTCTGAAAGAGCTGCCAAATATGATATCCAGGAAAATGCAAGTCCTCATTTCAAAGGTAATGCATGCCCCCTGCCATATATATATGTATATAAATCTGTATGGCATACTTGCAGGCCAAAACTCCTTGTGAAGTTGTTTTTCAGTATAGCAAATTAGAAAAATATGCCCAGAATTAAAGGTTACTTAATCGGGTTGAAGCAGCAACTTCAATTCCAGCAACTCCCTCCCACTATGTTACATCTGATAATGTACCCAAGTCCAAACATAAACTTAGTTCAAAAAGATGTTTGGCCCTCAAATGTAAAATGACACTTAGCTTACACAATTAGCCAGGTAATACATATCCTTCCAAGAGAAGCAATTTTTACCACAGAATTATCTGTGTTTTACTAATCTCTGATTGTTAAGTTTTACTTGCTGAAACTTTTCCATATGGCTTTTTGAATACCACTGTCCTGTATTTAATTACCACAGAGGAATATTAATGAAGAGGTTTGAAATTTGGCCCAAGTCCTCTTCCAGTTTGGACATTTGATGGAGACAGAGCCAGTGAGCTGAACACTTCCATCAATACGAGGCTGCACCACTTCACACACAAAAGCAGTGGCAAAAGAGAAGTAAACAGACACACAAAAATAAAACACACAACTATTTTTGAATTGTCCATAAACTTCTAAGCCAGTATAATTATAAAGTAGCACTGAGGGAAGTGACCTGAAGTGACCACTGACATTTGCTGACCTAAAGGACAGTCAAAGTGACTGACCTAAAGGAATTGGGGGAGTAGTCCTTGAAATTGAGACCATTTTGATCAAGCTGGAAGTCAGACACATGTCTAAAAATGCAAAGTTTACTACCCAATTTTAAAGGCAAAACATGATATTGAGCAGAACCAAGGCAAGGGTAGGCAGCTTGAGTGCAGAGGATGCGAGGAAGTTAACGTGGGTGGGAAAGCATGTGTTACTGCCTGGATGAGGAAGTGGTACACCACAGTTACTCCATAAGTGCGAGGGATTTATGAACTAAATCTCCTAGGGACTGTTTTAAATAGACAAAGAATGACAGGCAGCCCTGACAGGCTTTTGTTTGAGAAGGCTGCTTGCCTTCTAAAAACACTGGACTGTCACTTGTACTTTTACTAAAAATGCCTGCTTTTTTAACCTTAACTGTTTCCTATAAACTGTGGGGAAATGCACCATGTAGTAAATTGTTTTGTCTAGCATAAAATCAATGGCTTCCTCAGCCTTACCTGACAATGGAACACATATTCTGGTGTGGTTTTCTTGAACTTCATGTTCCACACCAAGGCTACCCCATCAGGCTCATGTGGAGCATCTTCATTATTGTTATAAGATGCAACCATCAATTCAGGGTACTAGAAAGGAAAAGAAAAGGCAAATGAAATAACATGGATGATGAAAAACCTACACAAAATCGTATCAGACAGAAATAATCTACACTAAATGTGCAATATCTGGTTTTAATTAAAATACATGCTAGCTCAATCATATTCTTCTGCTTCATTTTGGTTTTACATTTTACTCATCTCTAACATCCTTAAATCCACTTGCTCTCTATCAGTTATTCTCAAATATCACAAAGGTAATGTCATTTTCTGCAGGTAATTCTTAAGAAAAGACAACTAGCAAAATATTTATAAATGGAATGAAAAGAAAGGAAGAGGAAACATTTGAAAGCTTGAATAATTTTAATGCATTTGCTTAAACATTTCTTCAGGGACAAACTGCTAATTGATTTTGACAATGAAACACTATGACCATAGGGTTGACTTGCTTTTGTCCTGAAATTCACATTTTTTTCAGCATTCCTGAAAATTATTCTTTTTTATTTCACTATGCATTCTTATTCACTTATAAACAGAATCAACTTGCAAGCTCTTCTTGATGATTCAAATGGCAAACAAAACATTTTCTTCATGGAAGCTCAATTTTGCAAGATGCTGAGGTCATCTTGTAAAGCGCAGGGTGATCTTGAATTCCACAGACTCAGTAAGATTGATGCAATGAGCACTCTAAAATCAGAGCCACACTTTTTTGTATACCCATTATCCACTGTTGTATAGAAGTAGATATGCTACACCCATATATATTTGCTTTGTTTATATATACATATCTCTATATACATAATATCAGATATGAAAAATCAGAATTACACACTGTCCTGATGACCTTGCATCATTTTAAAACACCATAAAAAGTAACAATTTATCCACAAAACATCAATTACTTTCTGTCTGCGTAGTAGCCCCCAGTTGTCCACTCCCACATGTTTGACACTAGGCATCTCTGGTAACCTCTCTCCTTCCCTCTAAATATTTGCCTATTTAAAGGGATAAGGCAGTGGAGATTATGGCATGTCCAGAGAAAAGCATGTGGCTTATGCAGACCAATGAGTCAGCAGCTCAAGTTCTGCAAGACCTACAGTCTCCTCTTGTAAATTTGAAATGCTTTCCCTCAAAATTTTGCCCCACTTTTTGTTTTTCCCAGGTTTGCCAAACCATCGACCACTTTACAGGAGAACAGTGCAGATGGTAGATTCAGAGGAAGGACAAACCAACTCTCATTTGGGAGCTGTGATTTGATCCAAAGGCACTTTAACAATAAAAAAAAAAAAAAAAACCAAACCACCACCCTTTCTATCATTATTATTTGGGTCTGAACCTCTCTGCTCTCAAAATCCATTTGGAAGAAATAATGCACCCAGCTGTAACTTCTGCCACCAGCAGCTGTTGCTTCCCACATTCTGTACACTTCTATGGATAATGTATCACAGAGCTGATGATTTTTCTATTCAAGCTCATGGCTCCAAATGAGCCTGGACCCATGTGTGGAAGAATCAGCAACGGCACATGGACACCACAGCCCACCTCTTTCCCATTTTAAGGAAACTCTGACTAGATTGTACCTACAAACCTCCAGACCCTGGCTGCTGGCACAGCTTGTAAGAACAATTCAGCACCCAATTCACTTGCATGGAATTTGAAGGATGCAGTAGACCAACCATGTCTTCTCCCTCATCAAGACCTGAGGGACACCTGAGGGTGAATTAGTCCCACACCTGCAATATCACCTCTCTGGACTCAATAGTGCCAGCCCTGCCCTCAACTGCTCTCATCCATCTCACCCCTCTCCTCCCTCACTCCTGCAACACAGCTTACAACCACTTCTGAACAGCAAGCTCTGCTTCTCCTTTGAACCTTTCCATCCCTCACTGGCTCATGTCCAAGTAAACAGAGTGTGCAGCAGGCTCTTGACAGGGCATCACGTTTTGGCTGAACAGGTTGGGGACCATTCAGGCGAGTGGCTGAGCCTGCAATCATGAAGAGCAGATACGTGGGCAGGCAGAAGCAACAAGCCCTCCTGCCCGTGTGACTGCAACCAGCCAGGGGGTGTGACCAGATCCAAAGTATACCAATTTTGAAGCTCTTTGGGGCTGGTTCATGCTCCTGTGAAGTTTAGTGAGCATAGTTAGCAGCACATCTGGCCATAAACAAACACTGACTCAAATCTTGCTGGTCTATTGGTAGGTTTTGCAATCAGTTTATGTATTTGACTGGGAACACAGTTTAAAGTTTACACCTAGCTGGGTAACACCATTATGAGGCTTTTTGACTCTTAAAACAACAACTAAGTGCAGCACCCTAAATCTCTGGCACTGCACACTCCAATGCTTCACTCAATCTACTTCCATTTACACAGTTTCAGTCCTCACCAGGTGCCCAGATGTCCTGCAACTGAAAACAACATAGAAATGGTGCTGTGCAAAACCTCATTCAAGGCTGCTGCCTGAGAGTCAAGGAAGACAAATCCCTATCCCTGAGACCATTTTGCTTCAGGCAGTCCAAGTTAGCTCCCATGGACAGAGTAAGGTGCTATCATTCTTTGGTTTACTCTCAATCTGTTGAGCCTTTCCCTAAGATCCTTAAGCCTCTAAGCCATTTTCTTGTTCTCTGTGAAAGAATCAAGGGGCTAGAGGGTTAACTGGAATGTTATGAATGATCCCACATGTTTGAGACCATATTCTACATGTGACTGGGAACAGAGTAATTTGTTTAATCAATGCATCAATGTCCTTTGTTTGATTAAGCTTCTATTTTCCTCCAGGCTGTTTTGCAGCAGCAGTTTTATCGGAGAAAATTGAGCAATGTGTTCTGCAGTTCCCATGATTATTCAAGTTATTCTTTGGCACAATGGACACTGTCATGTCCTGGAGCATGTGTGAGCAGCAGAGCTAGTGGTTAGGTGAAATACCTCTGTCTGCCTCCAGCTCCTGTCCCATGGATACAACCCAAAGCAGGAAGGAGAGGAGGCAACTCCATATGCCTAAGCTACTGTAGGGTAGCATGCAGAAGCCCTCCCCACAGAGAAGCCCCTGCTGGGGTGCCAGGGAGCTGAGCATGAGGAGTTAACAAAGAGGAAGGCAGGAGGGGCCACCCTGGAACAAAGAGGTGGGAAGCAGAACATGCCTTCAAGCCCCAGGGGCTGAACAATTACATTTGGCAGTGCTCTTCTGAGGCGGCTTTTTTTCTTGCTGCCCTGGGAATACAGTAAGAGCTGCCTGTTAGGAAAATATCAGATAAGAATTCCATGTAATTTCCAGCCCCTGAACAAGTGAACAACCTAAGATAAGTGTTTCCTCAGGCTTATATTTGATTTCTGTGGAAATCCATATGTGCTTAAAGGCCACCCACATCACAATAGTGCATACCTGTTGCTAGGCTGATATTTTGTATGAAAGCAAAGGTATAAATCCTTCATTTCACACATGGGGTGCAAGCTGGCTATTACAAGAAGCCTCTCTGCTCCTGGCTGTTGTGCACCACCCTGACCTTCTCAGCCTAGCAGCCATGCTCACTGGGACCCCTCGATTCCTCTCATCTCTGCTGCTTCCACATCCTCTGTGCAGTCAGCTGCCACCTTGCCTGGGAAGTACCCAGAGGGATGGAAGCAGCTCTGCTGCCATTTCAAGGGGAAGGAGAGAAGCATGGATTGAAAGTTCCCATGCTCCTTAACCACTGCCTCTCTCCAGCCTGCACACATCATTTATGTACTTGACCTTGAGCACTTGCTCTGTTCATGTGCATATCTAATGTGGCGCAGAAAGAGCTGCTCCTTCTAAGATAAGGCAAAGCTTGTTCTTAGTACTGGGATGAGCTACATCTGTAGCACCTTTGCTACCCACACCAGGCTGCCCCAGGTCTCTGGAGACGCCGTGGCACGCCTGAGGCTGGGTTTGGGGCCAAGCAGGCAGACTGGCTTGTGCTCGTGTTTCTGAACTCCATGTCCTGTTGGAGCAGTTTTGTAATATCTGTATGGTGGATTTAGGAGCAGTCTCCTTGGTTCTCTCCTCAGGGAAATCAGATGGTTTGCTCCAGGCCAGAACCTAGGAACAGGCTAACAACAATGAAACAGGACAAGGGGCTGGAGTAAAACCAAAACCAAATTTATTTAACAGGACGTGTGATGATGCCTGCTAATCCTAGCTCCCCAACAGAGTAACTAATTAAACTGGTTTCTATACTTCTCTGGTGTGATTGCCTTAGTTTTGGAGAGCTTAAGAAGGTGTATCATCAGTTTTATTTTCCAGTGACAATGCTTTGCAGTGCAGAGAAACTGGGTACATTCCAGGCATGCTGCTTTAGCATGACCCAGAGCAGCTGCAGCCTCCTCTTCCATCACTTGAAGAGAGGACCCAGCAGTTTTGGAAAGACTTCTTTTCAATTTTCCAAATTGTTCAGATACTTTCACACTTTTAGTTTTAGTATATTAGAAAAGTTGATTTTATTTTTCACCATTTTTTATTTTTATATATTACTATATATAGTTATGCATATTTAGTAAATTATTTTTTGCTACTTTAATTTTAAGCCTTTTGTCCTAAAAAAAATTCCATTTCTGGCTGAAGTAGTGAAA
Organism: Phylloscopus whistleri; assembly: GCA_017589585.1. Taxonomy (NCBI): domain Eukaryota; kingdom Metazoa; phylum Chordata; class Aves; order Passeriformes; family Phylloscopidae; genus Phylloscopus; species Phylloscopus whistleri. Next base: position 1,930,870 of record JADMLD010000183.1, read on the forward strand.
GGGAAAGGAAAAGTAAAGACGTCATCTTGGTAGTTTTGTTAACCTAGGGTTTTAACACAACATCCTGATTTTGAAGACCAAGTAACATAGACAGAAAATGACAGCTTTTTTATTGTCCACTACTCTTCTTTACAGAGAAATATGCTTCCACTCACACAGGGCCCTGCTGTTATCTCAAAAATAACATCCTGCTCTGTATAAAGAGGAATAAACAGAGGCTGCCCATAAGTTTTATGAGGAGAAGTGGAAGGGATACGGAAACATATCTACCAACTTCACATCTTACCTGGAGAGACCAATCCATGCAGGTGACGACACGATGCTTTGACCAGTGCTCATCATAAAACTGCCGGTTAAAGGAAAGGTTGGCTCCTGCTTGAACATCTCTGTGTGAATTCAAAGTGACAAATTTTCAAATACCAGGGTTCAAACGCTGTGAAAAGCAGTGCAACAGTCTTTGACTACTTCTCAGATCTCTGCTTAGCCTGGGGAAGTCTGCCACCTTGATTCAATTGCTCTCACTGACTGTCTGGCTGGAAATGATGCAACAATGAACAAATTTTAGATCTGTTTCAAAAAACCCCTTTTTTAAATTTCTCACTGCCTGCCTGACTCTGCTGGGTCACCCTGGGCCATCTCTGCCCTCTGTCTCACAGGATGAACCTGACCAGGACTCAGCTCTCCCTTTTCTGAACTTTCACCTCCAAGCTATATTCAAACCTCTCTTACTTTTGACTCCTGAAGTCTTAAAGGTGCAGCACCTCCTCCCAGAGATGGAGACAGCAGATGCTGTGTGACACCGTAAGGAGAGGCTGAAGCTCAGTGCTGGTCCAACACTGCCCACCCATGCACTCAGCTGGTCCATAGGGATGATGTTCTGGGTTAACCTCCAGTAACTTCCATGCAATACAGCTACCAATTTGTCATGAGGCTTCAACAGATACATAGCTGTTGCAACCTAAGTATTTCCTCTCCAACTAACAAGTTTTACTGCTTTTGCTCCTGTATCAATTGCTGAAAACAAAACTTGTCACTTCTCGTCTTAGCTGTTTAGATTGCAAATGCTTTGGGAGATCATTTTCATCCCCACAATGCATGGTATAGTGGGATCCACTACAGACCTGAGGCAGCAGTAGAATATAAACAACACTAGTTTGAATTAGTGAAAATATCATAAGCACACACACACATATACCACTGGAATGTACATTTACACGTACTTGTGTATACACACATTTATCTCTTTCAGTTATTTTTCCAGAATTTAAATTTCATCACAAAAATGAAACAAAAAATTAAACCAGCTGAATAATACATCAAATTAAAAAAAACAAAACAACAAAACCAAAACCCAGATCAGTAAAGCACAAAGGTATTTTACAAGGTAATTTCAGATGACAAAGCGATCCAAGCTTTCATGAAGAGATTATGAGCTTTTCTTAACTATAAAAATGTTCAATTTTGTTTAAGTCAATGCTTCCTGTTATTGGAATTATCTTTATAAAACTCATTTTACGAAAGCAAAAAAAACCTCCAAACTGACCCATCTTTCTCTTCTACGTCTCTGCCACTATAGTCAAAGAAGATGTCAGAATCTTCAGCCAAAGCTCGCTCAATTACACGTATTGTGCGGTCAAAAAATATCAGGAATTCTTCTGAATGGAGAACTTGTTGCTTTTCTTCTTCTGTCAGTTCTCTAGGAGGAGCTTGGAAAATGAAAAGATGTAGTTAGGAGTATGACATTTCACCCCTTTCCCAATGAATCAACATCTTCAGTGGGTTTCTTTTGACATGAAAGCTTGCTGTAGCCATGTCAGGAGAAAAATCAAAGCTTACTCTTAAAACCATTACTAAGAAGTTTTTAATATGTCTAAACATACTCCTGTATATTACCAGAATATAGCCTTTACATAGACGAGATCTTATATCTTATGTATTTATTATTCTGAAATGGAAAATACTTAAACCCCCCAAATTAAATAAACTCAGTGTTCCTATTTCAGGAAATGGCTATGACTGACGTTTAGGCAATACCTAACTGGAAAAAGCAGAACACTTATGTAACAGAGGACCTGTCAGAGGAGCTGAAGATAAAATAATCTTCTTAACTTATACTACAGTTCTTTATATTAAAAGGTCTCACATAATCTCTCCCTTCAACTCTTCCAATTTCTACTTGGTGTCACTGATAAATTCTGTCTTTGCTTCAGAGGTTTTGTGAAGTAATGAAGTGAATAACCAAAGATATTCTCTGAGGCAGCAAAATTGAAAGCAACCAGCCAAACAGCAGATTCTTTAAGGCAGTTTTATTTCTTGCAGAGGAATCCTAAGACCCAGAGCAACAAATGTCACTGAGCCATGGGCAAAACTGCCCTGGGAGGGGTCAGGGGCTGTCTTGGGCAGCAGTAAAAATAGCATGTCCCCCACAAAATGAAGTTGCTTCTTTACATGTACACAGAGATACCAAACCTTTACTTCCAATATTTCCAGTTTGGCCCTTCATTTGAAGAATACTATCTTTAAGGGATGTACCAATGCAACGTCTCCATCAGTTTAATGACCTGTTGGTAAATTATAACTCAAATGTGAGCATCAGAGGGAATGAAAGTTGGGATGCTGCTGTTACTACAGTACAAAATTCTGTTCTCAAGTACACCATCAGGGCATATTGTTATTGTGGCAATATTGTATATTGATTGTGCATTTGCCCACATGTGCTTTTGAATCATCATTTTGGCTATATTTCAGAATTACTTGTATTTCAAGAAATGACATTAGTATCTTTACAGTTACCCCAAACCAACTTTGCAACTAGCCTAAATTTCCAGCACAAAAAGCTGTTGACAGAGAATTTTGTTCCAAATTTATAATTAGGAACACAACATGTCATAAACAGATTTACTGCAAAACTACAGAGACTCCTATGTAAGAGTTTAACAGGTGATCAAAGGTCTCCTGCATTTGGCTTTACACTACAGATTTGAGGTGTTTACCTGTGAAAATGACCTTGCAGTCTCTGTTGGCCATATTGGGTTAAAGCACCAGCAGCCAAAAAGGGGAATTCAGCAGTTCAGAGAACACCCACCATACAGCAAAGTTTAACTCCCAGCCCTGTCATACATATCTCAATGTTTAATTAAACAATGAGTGACACAGTTTCAAGCTACAGCTCAAAATGATTTTCTAGTTTCTGTGCTGTGCCACACAGCTTCTTTCAGTGATCAGGCAGATGTGGCCCTTGCTCTCCCTCTGATTTTCCTGTGCTTCACATTGGATTCATGCACTCCAATGCCCAACCAGATGGGGCACAATGCCACCACCAGCCCCCGGGGCAGGAACAGATGGAAGGGCACAGCAGCAGGCAGGAGGAGTGACATGGTCATCGCTCCTGCAGTACTCAGCCCCCCTGTTTTCAGCATACCTCTCTCAGAGTTGCTGTGGTTGGGAGAGGCTGCTATCACCACGCTTTGCCTCAAGTGGTCAAAGCGTTAGCTCTGAAAGACAAAATCTGTGCACTACCCCCGAGCTAAACAGAGAAGGCAGGAGAAATGCAAAAGGTGGGGCAATTTGGCCCTCAGAAGACAAAGCAGCTAAGAAGTTACAAACTTTAGCCTTTGATGATCTCCTATGGCCTTGGCCCTATGTCTCCTACCAGCAGGTGAGTGGTCCCTGTGGAGCTCCACACATCCAGAAAACAGCTGCATCCCCTCACATGCTCCCCTGGAGTAGCACAGCAACAATTACCAAGGCAGGAGCACAATTTGCCCTTAAGTGCTTTACACAGAAGCAATGCATGTGAAAGAAAAAGAACGACTAGCAAAAAGTACAGCTTGACCTATTGCAGCATCCACTGCTGAACAGTAATTGGCACTGAGGGAACTCATCTGGCAAGGAAGCCTGTAATGTGGCAATATCCCATCGTCACCACTAAAGCATTGCTTTCCGAGAATCAAAGACAACAAGCATGACAATGCAGCAAAAAGGCATAAAGACAGGGAAAATAACTGCAAAGGCAACTGGAAGACTCATTTTAAACTGCTCCAAATGGTAAAAATTATTTGCTAAATCAAATCCTCTCTACAGCTTGGAAATATAAATTTATTACTCGGCCATTTGCTGACTATAACTGCAAAGAAAATATAACCCAAAATCAATAGAAAGGGAAAAGGGAAAAAATAAACAACTTGGGAGCTGTGGAGTGCTCACAAGGAGTGGAGGCACACACGATTGTAGTTCTACCTCAGCAAAATCTCCCTCACAGTTAGCAATGATCTGTGGGAGGCCAGCAGCCTATTAAACCATCAGGAACACCTTGGCTAAAGTTTTTAGGGCATAAATCAGCTTACCTCATTCATCTGACTGACACACCAGATGCCCCCTGGCAATATTAAGCTTCATATTTTAGCCTTATTTTCTTCTTTCATTCGGCTGCCTCTGAAGTTTTATTTGAGGCAATCTCTTCTTACAAGAATGTTAACATCATTACTTTTTCTAGTGTAAAACATTGCTATAACTACTGTAAATACATGAAGTATAAGCAAAAAACCCCAAACAGACAGGTTTGTTCTTTCAAATATGGAGTTTTCTAACCATTTATCTTTCAGAGACATTTCCATTTTCTCCTTGTTCCTTCTCCCTGTCTGTCCATTACCTCAAATAAAATAAAAAGAACCTGTGTAATTTTCTGCAATTTTTCTTCCTATCTAGGAGCTTACAGTGACTTTGATCTCAGCTTTCAAGAAACACAGGCTCTCTTCACGGAAAACTGAGAAATATAAGTAGCTGATCAAAGTGGGTTTTTGTTTTGTTTTGTCACAAAGACGTATGTGATGTGACAATAGCTCCAAAAATTCCCTGTAAGAATACAGCACTTGTCTTCAAGTATCTACTCTCCCTGGCATAAAAACCCAAACCAACCACATCTAACCTTCTGTACTGAACAAAGCCCAGTGCAGTGTGTAGTTTACCACTGCTAGAAGTTACGTGCTTATTGCCTGGAGTCCAATGAAAACTCCTGCTAAGAAAGCTCCACAGTTCGCTCTTGTTTCAACACCATAGCTTCCTAATGAGCTGTCATGCCTGTGCTGTGATCCCACCCCAAGGAGCTGAACCCAGCTGCCCTGCACAGCTCATGGCAGGAGGGTGTTTGGTGCAGCCACCAGGTCCTGCCTAACAGGACCACCGGGCATCCCGTCTGCCCACGAGCCCACTGAGACACCGACGGGACCCCACACCCACCAGCAGCTTGCTCTGCAAGGGGCTCTGGGGCTCTGATGTCAACAACTTGTATCAAAGAAGCCCTGTGTTCATGCTAATGTATAATACTGTACAAAACAAAATGGAATTTACTTTTAAAATTAAATTGCTGCACAGAGTAATATATGAACAGTGGACACCACAGGGAAAAAGATTGTGAGGTGTATCTGTAATGAAAGATATTATATACATGTGAAGTATATAAGTTCAAGTATTATATACTTGAACAGGAAGGTATAGAACATGAAATAACAGTTGAACATGATGTGAAAGCAACCAATTTATTCAAGACTTATTTACAAAAATAGGAACATTTTATCATTTCATGTGACTTAACATAATCCTCAGAAATACCATATTTCACATCAGGTCCTTTGTCCACAAATTTCTTTGGACAAAACATGAAGAAACAAAAAATTATATTAAAGCATCTTCTTGAATATCTGAGAATGAAGATGAAATTGCTGCAGACTTGTTCTCATTCAGCAGAAGCATGTTTGTAGTAAATACAACATAAATAGTTGGGATAAGAGTGCAGGAACAAATTTAGAAATATTGAAGTAGCAGGATTTGAGTCTTCTCTCAAGGGAGTAAAAAAAACATAAAGAAAAAAAGCCCCAAAACAAATCAATAAAACCCACCCCGCATTTAAATAAATATAACAAAGATTCTCCTGGAATCTCAGAAATTCTAAAAACCTGACAAGAGAAATGATAATCAAGTCCATTAAAGGAAAAAAATACCAAAGCAAAAAAAGAGACCAAAATGAGTAAGTGAATGAAAGAAAGGGCAAACTAATAAAAACAGGAAAAGCAGGAAGCAGCCTTGTTATCAAACCAGAGATATAATGAGAGACAGAAGGAGATTATTAAAACCCCTTTTTAGAGCTGTATTATTTCTTTCAGCTTCTGTTTAAATCCATGTAAACTTCAGATGTGCTGACGATGGAGGATGGCTGAAAGGTACAGGGTGAGAACTGCAAGGTGTGAAAGTGGCTCTCAGCAGCTTTCATCCTTGCCTGCTGATACCTTGTGATCCTCCTGTTTTTCTTGTGCTTTGCACTTTCATGTCAGGCAGGATATGCCATATCCTGCTTTGCTGTGTGCCATACCATGGTTTGATATAGGTCATGTCTTTGTTGTGCTGGCAAACCCCTTCATGGCATAACCATGAATGTAAGAACATAAGAAGGAAGATTTCAAGCTTTATTTAGGGATTTTTTGATTCTGGAGTAGTAAGTTGCAGAGCTTTAAATTTGATACTGTGCCAGGCAGGGCTGTTCCCACTGCCTGTGCTTCTCCAGGGGCCATGCTTGACCCCATCCCTGAGCATGTCTGAGCTGGCTGTAAGGATGGATCAGCACACCTGAGCTCACTGTGGTGTTGGTGGCAGTGAAACTGTGGCATTTCTGGCAATGACAAACCTCACCACAACCTGTTTTGCTTTTCCAGTACTGATGCCTGAGCTGTCGAGAGTGAAACCATCCCCACCAGCCCAGCCTGCTCTGTGGACACCTGAGCCCCATGCACAGGGCAAGAGCAGGGCACAGCAGGTCTTTGGAGCTTGGATCTTTGGAAAGATCCCAGCCTTTTCCATCACAGTCTCTCATGCAAGTTTCTGTGGATATACCCATGGCTTCAGATAAATGCAGGTTGAGGCCCACTTTCAAGACCGAGCCCATCCCGTTGTTCATGTGGCTTCCACTGACACAAAGAGGAGCCTTAGGTGGAGCTCCAGAGCTCTCTGGTGGTGGAAAATCCCATCCCACTTGACGCCACAGTTTGGGGCCAGTCTCTTGTTTACTGGTCAGGAGAGGCTGGGAACAGGCAGAGCCCAGCCCAGTTCACCATCAGGTATCCCACACTCATTTCTTCCAAAAACAATGGGGAGAACATGCACCCGAGACATGGGGGGCAAGAGGCAGCCCCAGGGAAGGAACACAAGGTGGTCCCAAGGCTTCAAACACTTCAAGTGGTCAGCAAGTCAGTTCTTCATCTCCCACTCCACTTTGAGCCTCGAGCTGTTTCCTCTGCCCTGCACGCCTCCATGGCACTCCAAGTTCTGCAAGAGGTGCCATGCCAGACAGGCTTCCCTAGTGCAGGTGCACTGTGGGCCTTACAGTGATGCTGGGACATGTCCAGAACCAGGGCCAGACCCTACAAACACCCCTGACTGCTGAATAATCCCACCAAACCCCACAGAGCAACTCTGGGGTGTGTGGGGGGAAGATGAGGAAATTAGGCATGCAATAAATGTCTGAAGAATTAAATTGAGCTACCTATAAACCACATAGAAAAAAAAATTACATTTCCTCTTAAAATACCATTATAAAAATAGAGCACTCTTGCCCTGTTGGCTTGGAGAGAGGGAGACTGAACAGACTGGATCCAAACTTTATTTTTGATCTCGACCAATTTTTGAGTTATATTCATGAAAAAATGGTCTGCCTTTCTCTCCCTGCACTTCTCTCTCCCATGGATTTTTTTCTTAACACTCCTATAACTCAAAAAAGGCCATGCTGATTTTTTTTTAATCTGTTAAAAAATGTGCTCCCTGAGCTGAAACCAAATTTCAGCCCAGAGCAAATTTTTATGTCTGGGTTATAAATCCCTGAAAAACAGGATTCATAATGGAAGTGCTGACACAGCCTTAACTACTATATAGCAGTGTGAATGGCGCCACTATAATGTCTATTAGAGATTCTTTAAAAAGTTTGCAAAATATTGTCTTGCCTTGCAGAGAAAAAGAAGCCAGAGTACTTAATGCCAACATAAACATGCTTTTAACCCATTATGTGCTAATTTGCAGAAAAGCTATTAATTCTGAGTAGGCACACAGAGCGCAGCACCGACAGGAAATGTTCTTCTAAACTCCTGTTTGACTTGTAACATGGTTTTAATCACTTCCATGAAACACAAACGATGGCTTATAACTCTGAACGTTGTTCAGAACATGAGAAGGGTGATTACAACAGAGAGGAAAATGGGATTTTGTAGGCAAAAGGGCTAAAGCCAACAGGGAGAGAATGACACCAAACACTAAAAAATGAGACTCCGTTCCATGTCAGTTTGGGGATGATGACTTCATTTGATTCACAGCATTTAATGCCTGTTAGCAGCACACCACTTTTTTATCTATCACAACACACATTACAGGTCAAGCTCACTTTCTACCAGGCAATGAGCTTGTTTTCTTCTTCCTTGAACCCAGTCAAATGTTAGCACCTCACAAAGCCAGTTCTGCTGAAACAAGCTGTGTCTTGCTTTTACAGCCTGCAGATTGTGTGCCTGAGACCAGTGCTAAACCAGCACAGATATCTACTGCTCCTGGGGGTCTGCTAGGCAGGGAAGGGGAGCACTGCCCTCTGACTAAAGCACAAGAAAGAAATAAAAGATGTTGGCAGTGGTAGCTGGTGAGCAAAGTACATTAAATGTTAACTTGAAGGCCCATAAAAAAGTGAAATATATCAGTTCAGGGTTCTATTTTGATTTTTTTTTTTTCTTCTCTTCTTGCAGGAATTTGTGTTTTTTCCCTGTGTATAAGCATTAGCAACACTTTTCTGTGGGAATAAATGGGTGTGGGATAAGCTGTAAGTTGAATAATACAAGGACAATCGGAAACTCCAGACAGTGCTTATGCATGGTGTGCAGTAGTAGAGGTTTTTATGGCTTTCTGTGGCCATCAGTAAAAGAGATACTGTGTTAGGTCCAGTGACTGCAAAAGCCAATATGCAAGTTGGCCTCACAGTTTTGGAAAGAGCAATTTTCATAAAAAACAAAGTTTTTCTATGTTGCCACATTTCTTGCTCATGTCCTCAGTTCTGCCTTTGCAGGGTCACCTGACTCCTGTTCCTGCTGTCCCCACTGCTCCCCTCTGCCCATGGCATCTGTGACTGGGGCCAGTGGAAGAAGCAGAATGATGAGGAGCAGGAGGACTGTGTTTATCTCTCCACATTTCTACAAGGCCCTAAACAACCAATGAACACTGCAGAATTTATGGTGTGGGTGATTTCTGTGATGCTCTAAAGACAGAAGAAAGATCAATTTATAATCAAAATGGTATGGCTGGTACTGCAACTCACTTCAGTGGGTGACAAGAGCAAATGTGGGCACTGTGTACCAGATTAAATTTTTGTATACTGATGAAAAGATACCAGTCTCCCCTGGATGAGAAATAAGTATCAGCTGCTGTATTCCCAGCTGAAGATTTCATGGGTTTCCATGTAAAATGGCTCCACTTTCCCCTAGTGAGATTGTCTTGGGAAAAATCAAGCTCACAGAATGATCCTGGAAATGATCACCATAGTAAGAAATTACTTAAGCCCTACCTGAAGAAGTAAACTACCTTCAAGAGGCTAAACAGAATTTTGAGCAGTCCTGTCAGTACAAAAGTAAGAAATGCTGGAGAAGGAACCCATTTCCTTCCAACCTGGAGCTGCTGCTATTTCAGTTCTTTTTCCCTACTCAACATAGGAGTGAGCATTGACTGTTGAAGGCATTGCACACTACAATAGCCAATATTCTAGTAAATCTCTAGATAGGGAAGACCAAATTTCACATCCTTCTTCTGATTTGAAAGCCAGGACAGGTCCAAGAAAAGGAAAAGAGACGCCAAGCATAACTACCACATCCAGTGTTGACATGTGTGACTTAAGCAAGTGTCTCTTGTCTGCACCAGAAGCAAGTAGTAACCTGAATTTTTGTCTCTTGTAACCATGCAGAACACCTCAATACAGAGTAATGGACAGAAGGGCTGGACCTGTCTGGCTTCAGGGTTTTTTTTAAAGTTCCTTGAGGCAGTTCCCACACAGTGTCTTGATTTGACAGAAAACATTTTTCAAGTGAAATTACTTTCTGCTGGAAGACTCCTGACTACCACTAGGTTTAAGTTTGTTCTTCTCAAGCAGGCAGACAGTTATGGCCTGCAAGTACCTCTGAAGACCAATGAACTTTACAGAGCTGCTGGAATGTCTGGCATTCCCATTTTAAATCTTTCACATAAGCAGGGTATTTGAGCCAGAAGACAAATTAGTACCAGTACTGGGATCCAAGAGTCTCCACTTTCAAATTATAAGGACATGTAGCTTCTTCTAAATAGCTCAAGTCTCTAGACATGTAGCTTCTCTAATAGCTCAAGTCATGCCTTTCACAATCTTCTCAGACCTACCAGCTGGGTCTCTGGGATACAATTTTCTGCTTTTATGCTACTCATATGGTTTTGAATCAATAAAACTGGTGACTGTTTCAATTTTAGTGTTCTCAATAGTGTAAACTACTTATGAGAGTAACTACAGGCAGGATCCAGTCCTTTAAACATCTAACATCATCCTTTTCATTTTTAAAGTACCTTCTTTCACTTCCTGCTTCTGGTCTTGATTTTCTGTCTCTAAGTCATCCTGTGTTTTTGGCTCCACCATCTCTTCATCTTCTTCATCCTCTAAAAAAAAAAAAAGAAAAGAAAAAGATTTGTGAGATTCTCCTCTTTAAGGGGCCTGGAAATTTTCTGACTTCTTTACAATTATAAACTGGTAGTAAACCCAGGTAAAGCAAAGTGCCCAATACATGGAACATGCACATTTATGCTCAGAATGATACTCTCAGACATTTTCCCCCCTGACTGCAAGATAATCTGTTTGCACAGGGCACCTGCCACTTCTGCTCCCCAAAACTTCCCATCTCAGATGTCAACTGAATATCTCCCTGACCTCAGATATGACTTCTTGGATGGCATGAGGACAGATACAAACATGTTTCAGCCTGGCAGCTATTCCACAGCTGGGACACCTGCTATCCAGATACCTCATTTCCAATTCAATTCTCACTAGATTAATTTGTCTTTTGACCTACAGGAAGAGGTTAAACAGAAAACTGACCTCAGGTCAGATGCCACTAGCAAGGAAACAAGCATGGCATAGTTCTGAAAAGTCATCACCATCAACTGGGGGAATACAGCAACCAAAAGTGGCATTTGGAGCTTAGGAACCATTCTTGCATTAATACAAATTTAATGAACACTAAAATTTGACACATGTCAGTTACTACTGCCAGATGTTTTAATGACCTTTCCTGACCTATGCAAATGCATCTCTCCCTCCCCCTCTCACCCCACACTCACATGTTCTCATTTTATTCAGGAGGGCAAACCATTTATTCCTTGATGTTTCTCTGAAGTTACAAGGGTTCTGATTGTCCAGACCAGAACATAATACAAGCAGAGCTGGAAAAACAGTGATGCACCAAAATGGCTTGGAGTCTACCTAGTCCTCATTGGTTGTTACCAGCTTGTTACAGCAATGTGATCCATTTTCCCTGTGCCCAGGGCTGGCACCCAATCCACTCACATTCTTGAGACGATAAAGACATGCAGCTTTCTAGATTCTGTGAACTGTGAGGACTGAAAATAGAGCTGGTCCTAAAAGTATTTAACAATTAGGATGAGTAAATTCACAGGCTATGGAAGAACTATTTTGCAGTTCTTTTGGAGCTCAGCATACCACCAAGGCCTAGCAAGCATCACTGGTGCCCTGTATTGGTCGATGGCATGAGAGAGCACATTGTCCTGGCCCTGGGGCATTCAGCCATCAGGAGAAACACTGCAGTTCCTCTGGGGCTTTCTGAGCAACCTGCTGTCACCATACAGCTCCTCGTATCATGGTGTTTCTCCAGGCACACTTCCTGCTCTAACCTGCCATGTTAATGGGGAAAACATATCATGCTTCTCCAGCTGGTTGGTTACTGGAACCTTCTGCTGTGAAGGCTGGCTGTAATCAGTCCTGGCTTCTTGCGAGATGGTGGTGCTGACAGGTTGCATTCAACCAACAGGAACACGCAGCTGTATTTTGTTTTCAATAATGTAATAGGCACCATACTATTCCCACCACATTGCCTACCCTAGGACTTCTCCCAGAAGCCCAGAGGGGACATGCTGCTAGCTGCCATGTGGGCCATTAACTGAAGAGTTGGACTCAATGGTCTTTGTGGGTCCCTTCTAACTCAGAATATCCTGTGACTCTGTGATTCTGCGGTATCTTGGCTGGAGATCATGGCTTAGCTACATACTGTAAGGAAATGTCTCAGCATGGACAGATATGCTTTACCTTGTTGGGAAAACAAGGAACTCTCAGCATAAATCTGCCATCACTCCCCTTACTGCTAGTGACTGCAGTGGGGAGAAAGGGAAAGCTCATCTCCCCAGACACAGGGAGGAGGGATAACCATGTGCTCCATAAGCTGGAAAGGGAGGAGGAATCCAGCATGGATGAAGAGGCATTTCCAGAATTAAAAGCACTACTAATGAATGCCAGGGATTTGTCAGACCATGGAACTTGAAGGGGAAAAAAGGTAGGGTACTCACAATACCTCCCTTTGGTGCCTATTTTTCCCTACACAGAAGGACTAAGGAAGAACTTTTAGAGAGCAAGCCAGGGCTCAGTTTGGCAGGGTAAATACATTGCTCTGTCCACTCGCTGAAAGACAGATAACATCCAACACAGTCAGCAGAGAGACAGGGAGAAGAGCTCTCCTGCTGTACACATACAGCAGGGGTAAAAAAAGGTCCTTCTGCCATTGGTCTGTGGCACTAGTGGAGATGGGGATGCATGAAAGAGAGAGGCACTCCCAGTTTCAAAGAATGGGTGAGAAGTGTGAGTGCCTGCCACAGCAGGGAGTGAATACTCTCCTAACCTCAAGTACCATGCACACACAGATAGGATCACAATGATGTACAGATATATACACATAGACAGAATTATGGCAGATACTAATAAAACCAGCTGCTACAAAAGTTTTGTGAGTCTTGCAGTAAAAGTTTTCATTCCCTAAAGCACCAACTCTGGAACCAACTCTTAAATATGGATTTCTGCTTCCATTTTTAACCTGTTTCTAACCTGCCAGCTTGTGCAGGGAAGTTTCAGAAGGTGAAGGGATTGAAAAAATTTTCAGGCAGCAAACAAAAAAGACACCAATATTCAATTGAAATGTTTGGGATTTTAAAAGCTTCTTGCAATGCTTTTCAATGCTTCACTTACAGTTTGGTAATGGATAGGGATGATGTAGCAAATTTAGAACTTAAGATTTAGTTGTGGATTTTCAGGTTGAAGTGAAGCAAATTTATCCTTGTTTCTAGAAGTCCTTGATCCCCCTGATTTTGGGTGTCAAATTATTTGCTTGCCTACAGCCCTTTCCTGCTTCTAATGCAGAGTAGGGATAAATGGAAGTAAGTAAAGGTTATTAAAACACATGCCATGCCAAGGGCACAGACATCAATTAGTTTTATTGAGAAAGCAGTGCAAGAGTTTTTTAGCAGATTAGACACAGTTTAGATGTCCTTATTTATTTATAGAGAAATGTGTGTGTACACAGAGAAACTCAGCTAAAAGAATGATAGGGTTGTGAGTCAAATGCTAAAATCTTAGCAAATGCCAGAATTTGGATTGTCTGGGCACGATTAGCTCCTTTCCCCTCCCCACGTGTAGGCATGATGACATAATTCTGGAATTTCCTCCCTCTTGAGTGGTTGCCTTCATTTTCTGGGTGCTCAGCAAGAGACACCTGGGGCCTGAAATGCAGAAGTGCTGAGAGCTGAAGTCAACTGGCCCTGTGCTTTGAGTGGAGAAAGTCTTAGGGAAATTCTACACATGCAAAGGCTCCCACTGGTCCTCTTTCAGCTTTCACTGAAAGTTGTCATTCTGACATTTTTGTCCTTTCTCCCCCTGTGCTTAAGTGCTTTTGCAAGATGGCAATAACAGTGTAAAAAAAATGATTCTCACTGTGCACAGATGTTTTGCAGAGATATGTTCATCAGGATTTGTGGCATGTAAAGATGCTGTTAGGGAAGCAACAGGAAAACTAAACCTTGGAAGTGGATTTTTTTCTTCTGTGTTCAGTGTAATACTTTGTGTGCACTAATACGATATCTGAGGCCAGAGCACTGAATGGAATAAGATAAAAAGCAGAAAGGTTAAAAAACTGCCACCCTATTGACTGGCTGAAGCAGGAATCTATTACAGAAAATAGCCCTATATGTTATCATGCAATTAAAATTACATCATCTTATATATTCAAGAGGGCTAACTAAGAATGCCCAAGAAATCTGCATTCTGGACTACCCAATGTTGCTTGGCTTTGCAACCTAAAATGTTTATTTGGCATAATTTTTATATATATATATTGGACACTATTTAATACCAATGTATGCATCCTTACACATGTTCATGGTACATACATTTGCTTTTGTGTTAAGTATGGTTATGCATTTGTACATTTGACTGCATACACACATACATTGAGAATAAAGTGAAACACTTCAGTTCATTTTCCTGTGTTTTATTTAAAGGTGACAAAGATAGCATTTACTGTACATTTACTGGAGAATCTGTGAACATCTACATAGTTGTTCATTTCCACATGTGTCTACTCAGACATTTTCCAGGGAAATGAAGAAATTTATGTAGTTCCTGAACATACAGAGCCTTTCCCTTTTAAGAGCATATCTAATATTAGGAAGTTCAGAGAAATAACTTTTTAGCTGCTCACATCACAGTAGTAGAAGTCTTCTAGTCACATTTGGCAAACAGAGGTGCTACCAGCACCAGTGGCAGTGTTACACCCCGTTCAGAAGAGAACAGGGTGTAACACTATCAGAACTGAAATTCTATTAAAGGAACCACATGAAAAAGAGCTAGTAATGAAGAAGCGTATAACTGCCATGCAACACTTCTCCTTTGTAGATGTAAAAGGACTTTGCAAGGAGGCCAGTTTTGGTGTGCCTATTTACCACACAGAAGCTGACAGACAGACCCACTCACTGCAGATCATTTAGCAGACCAGCAGCTTAGAGTGGGCTTCAGAGTTTCAGCCTAGAGTCCTGCCCACTAAGGCCACCCTGCCTTTTACTGTAAATAAACAAATCCTCATGATCATTAAATGCTCGGATAATGATGTTTGTCTACTGAAGCTGGTGGAGACATATGTGGGATTAATACAAACTGAGATAACTGGACCAAAAACCTTTTCTTCATAACTCAGTGATTGATGATTCTCTGGGCTCTAGGAAGTGGCAAATCAGTCTGAACAGTGCTTGACAAAGTAGAAGTAGAGCAAATGTCTTCATCGTGGTCTTAGCTTGAACACTCTTGCTTCTGTTCTAGACCAGAAGTGGTCTTCTCTCTCTAAAAGGTTGTCTGTTTTTCCCAACTATAGGAGTTGCCCTAATAAGAGTATGACCTCTCCCTACAAGTCTGGGGTTTTTTCATCTGGGTGTAAATACTAATTTTCAACTGTTATCCAACTACCAGCTCCAGTGAGCCTGCTCTAGGCCTGGTCTTTGCCTTGGTCACCACAACCACTTGCAATAGGTGGTACAGGGGAAAGCCCTGTGAATACATTGCCAACTCCCCGGCAATGGCAGCAGAAATGCCCAGATGTGCTGAGTTGGATCAGACATTCACAGAGAGCACAGATGACCTCAGAAAATCAGACTCTGCATTTCTGCAGTGCTGGACTATTGAATACCTACTTGGACTTTCCAGGGCTTTAAACCACTGTATTTATTTTCACAGCATATAAAAACATACCAGGCACATTCAAGACAAACTAGAATACTAGAATAAATAATTGCATCTGAGAGGAGTACACATGACATTGGCTTGGGGTTTTAATTCTTGAGATGAATACTGTTTTGCCATTTTTGGATTGCCAGTTTCAGGCAGTCAGCACTGGTACTGCTCAAATAGATTACTAAATAGCTGATTTTGGGGAGGATTTATGTAGTTATAGGTCTCTGCTCTGCTAATACATGTAGTGCCAATTAAACCACAGCCAGCATGTTGTGCATTCTTCCTCAGTGGAGGATTTACACCTTCTCAGACCTGTGCCTCTGAAGCTAAGAAGTTGCAGCTTCTGTGTATTGTTTTCAGAATTGACAGCTATACTGAATTAGACTGATAGCTCTGGTTTTAATTCTGGGTAGGTACAAACAATCCCTTTGTTAAAGACACGGCTTTAAAATCGCAATTTAATTAGCATCACAATTATATATTTTATTGACTGAGTCAGTGATATATGAGAAGCTAGTGGGTTATTATATGGGGTTTTATATCAGCATTGACATTCCTTCAGTGCATGAGAAGGATCAGCCATGCATATGACACATTCAATAAAATCAAGTGTCTTCACAAAAAGCAGACTCCATATTTGCAACTATGAAATACCAGAAACCACTGTATCAGCTTTATATGTACAACTGTTCAAAATAACTTTGCTGCTTCTGTTACAAAAGAACTACAAGCTAAACAAGGACAAATGCATTGTGTACATTTGTATGTTGCTTACCGGCATAAGCTTGGACCAAACAAGTTGAATACTGTTGGTATTATCCTAAGTAGGAGTTAAAACACTGCCTTTCCTTTATGAATATGTTCTTTCCATCACTAGCAAAATATGCAACAAGCAAGGGAAGACATATTTTTTCAAACAGGACTGCCTGACATTCCATATTTTTGAAAATCTATGATTAGCAATCTGGCTGAATGACCTATTTTTCGTATAATGTCATTTTTTGAAATATGTCCAGTTTTTCACTTTCATCTTTTGACTGCCCTTTGAAGCAAGAAGAGAATTAATTCATCAGTGGATCTTGTTTGCAGAGTGGGATGTGAGACTGGATGTACACTGGGCACATGTTAGTCATCACAGATGGAAATATTCTTGCATTAGGGCTCTTCCTGGCAATAGGCAGCTGCCTTCTAAAATGTATTTCATTTAGCCAAAGCAAGGAACACTACCCATACCTCAATACTGAGAAAAAACCCCACAGGTGAACAGAGTTTGCCCTAAGCTCCATGAAACAGGCAACAAATTTCAGATGAGAATTTTATGTGAGCTGGAGCTTGCAAGATTATTTGCAGTCAAGAATCATATGTATGCAAGGTACTTCTGCTCACTACCCAGAAAAATACTTGAATATGCATTGGAGGAACATAACAAAGGTCCAGGTCATCTCTGTGAAGCTCCCAATCTCTGTTACAGAACACTCCCAATATACCATCTTGTCCTTATGAACTAGCACAGTGAGTTGTGCTTTCCAATGGCCATCAGATGGAAAGAGAACATTAGAAAAAGAAATGATAGAATTGATGAATGAATTTCTGGAACCATCTTGTGGCCACAGCACCTATAAAACTTGAACAGAGGTATACAATGTCCTTCCTTCACTTTTGAAATACGTGATTTTAATCATCTGAAGAAAATGGTCTGTCTGTCTGTTACTTGACTGCAGTTCTGCAAGAGCAAGAAAAAATCACGGTGCTACAAGAACAGACTGCCTAGTGTCTTCAAACTCCCTTGACTTTGTTATCTTTGTTATCCTTTGACATGTTTTGTTATCAAAGTGCTGTGGTGCTCTTATGCAAAAGAGAAGCTTTGCATATTGGTAAAATACAGGCTGTAGGAATCATATTACTTTTACCAGACTCAAGTATGCTGACGGAGTAATTTTAAAGAAAATATTGTTCTAAAATTTATGCATAAAATAATATAATGCTTGACACATATATCATTTTAATCCAGAAGACTGCAGGCCAGTTCTCCATGGGATTAAGTTATTTAGCTTAACATTTTCCTCAGTGAGTAGACTAGTAATGATATATCAGTTTTAAAAGTGCAAGACTAAGGGAAAAATCCCTATTTTCTTGATTCTTGTACATCTCCCATATCTCTGACACATCTAAGAAGGGTTTTCTGATCTCATCCCTTATTCTGCAATGCAAATTTGCAAGACTTCACCCCTCATCCCATAAAGGGCAAGTGTTATTACCAGCCATTACAACCAGATCCCCAGAGTCCTCCTCTCAGGCTTCAGCTATCCTTGTACAAGCACAATGAAGGAAATACATATTTCACCCCAAAAACAAACACTTAGCCTGGCTGACTGAGAGGAGTCATTTAGTTCAGAAAATTTATTTTGCCTACAGCATAGGCCATGCCTGTGCTATTGCCACTTAAAAATTTGTCCTGAAATTTACTACACTTCCCTCTTAAAACAAGCACACCATAAGTAATTTTTACTCAACATTTCTTCTCAAAGCTCTCCTTAACAATTACCACATTCAATTACTCCTGGTCAGGGGATTCTGAGGTCCCCAGTATATGATTTCTCATAACCATCTCTTGATCTAGGGTTACACCACTCAGCTCCTGTCCCTATGCCTCTTCCTGACTTGTGTTTGCAGTCAGATTTCTTTTTGGTATATTATGAAGACAGACCTTATTTTTCCATTTTGTGACAAATGATAGACTAACAGAGCCAAATGGCAAGAAAATGTCACAGAAAAATTTGTTTTACTGTAGCATTTCACTAAGCTCTTCATAGCCCTGACTGCAAACCTTTGCACCGGTTCAAATGTTAGGATCACTGCTTCAGAATACAGTAATTTCTTCACCAATTAAAATGGAAAGCTGCTTCTGACTCTTCAGGGAAGCATTTCTCTAACCCAAGAAACTGATTTTCCAGTTCCTTGGCCTGAACACAGTTTTCAGTTGTGGTGAGAGTCTAAGAATTCAAAGTGTCCCTTGTTTTCAGTTTCTGTCGGTCTAGATCAGACATGGATTTTTCTCTCCTCTTTTGGACTCTTGCAACATCACACTGGTTGAAAGCGTTTTTCAGTCCCCAGAGAACTAAACTGCAAAGTAACCCTCTGGACTCATCACCTCTTCTAGCTGACTTCCTTTTCTTCTCTCTTTCTCTCTCCAAAGCTCATGTTCAATTCTATTGTGCTTGAAAATATTCCAGTTGGAAGATGTAACACAGAAAGAAAAGTACAGAAGTTTCCTTTCCTTGGCCATGGTTGGGCCTTCAAATAAAAATGCCAACATGAAATAACGTTTGAACAGCAGAAGCCTTACAGTAGCATTTACAGACCTCCAGCTCCCAAACTAAACAGTGTAACTTTAAAATACCCTGCTCCAGTAGAACTGCAGTTAACCTTGAGGAACAAAAAGATGGGGACACTTTATTTCTGTGGATGAAGAAGGGGGTTGCTAAACCATGCAGATTTTCACAGCCTCTGAAACCTGTGAGGCTCTGTTCCTGCTGTGCTGCTGAAGGAAATCATGTCATGCCAGCAGTGTGAAATTACTCCTGCCCTGGGAAAGGGCACTGAGACACGTGGCAAACTTCTGGATAGGGCCTGCTGAAGCCATTTTCAAACACTCAGATCATGCAATAGTGTTAAATCACAAGAACTTAAGTATGTTAATGAAAACCAGTCCCCACAAGCTATGGCATGAGCAGCAATTGTAGAACAAAAGCTGCTTTCACATTAAACACACACACACACAGATGAAGTATCTGGCACTTACACTGCACCTGATACAAAGGTCAATCGTGGTTGCCTCAGCTGGGCACTAGGTACTTAAAACCTTAAGTACAATGTAGACCAAGTAAATTTTGTGGGGTTGTTACTTCTGACATATAGGGGACTAGGACTTCACTCATAGACTCATTTATTCCGAGTGCAAATGACTTTAGACCCCACTGGCCACCTCTCCTATTTTCCACTGTGTTTTTGCATAAGCAAGACTACAGAATCTGGCTGTTGTAGAATAAATTAATTCTCCACTTCCATATTGTATCTCTCTCATGCAGCCATAATAATATTCATGCCTTAGGTCAAATTCTCCAGCCCTGACTCTGGGTTTAACTTCTCCTTCAGGTATTAGCATGACTTCTGGCCTTTCAGAGTTTTTCCTTTGTTTTTGAACATGAAATAAATTTTCAGTTCAAGGCCCAGAAATTATCTGAATGGCCACACAGTTTTTTTGTATGACCCTGGTTTAACTTTTAGTGCCATCTTTTCCACAAATCTCCCTGTCTCAGTTCTATGTCATTTTATGAAAACAACCCAATGCTTAAGATGTAGCATATGCTCTTGAAATATCTGACAGCATGAATCTCTACATTTACACACAAACCTCAACCAACAGAAATGGAGACAAGGGTGCTAATATATTAAAACTGGAAAGGATAATTGGAAAAAACAACTATATTCATAAACAATTACCACAGCAAATAGACAAAAACTCCCTCTCTTTGTCTCTTTGACACACACACGCATACATTTCTCTCAGCACTTTAAAAATAACCATTAGTCATATGGCAAATGCATTTTACATGAGCAAGGATTAATTTCAACTTTTTTTCTTAGGAAAAGGCAGGCAAAAAATACTTTATTAAAAGATTTTAAACTACAAAAGAAATGCTGGGTCAGGGCTCAATGAGTGTATGCTTATTACTTCTATAGGCACTAAACAGACCCCACTTAATTCTGTTTCCCACTGACGCCAGTTCACCTTAGTCACTGCTGTTAGCCATGATTTGCATCAGTGTATGTGAAAAAGGAATGCCCTCTGACAGTTTTGAACTTGCCATACTTTAATTTCATTTTCAATTTAATGTTTTTGTTCTACCACACTGGAAGAGGAGAAGCTTCCACTTCTAGACACTCAGTTGCGGGGTACCCAGGCGACCAACACCTTTCGGTGGTAGAGAAACCAGGGCACTAGCACATCAGCTTCTTGCCCAAAGTCACTCCTCAAATAGCTGCAGATGACAGAATAAAATCCTGATCTCACAATTTCTAAACTGATATTCAGCTGCTGCTTCCCCTGAGGCATGTGATCCGGGCTGCTTTGGAGGCTGTTCAGCCCTCATTATGTCAAACCAGCTGTTAAAAAACACAGCCGGTTTCCCCCAGCTGCTTGTTGCAACCTGTTGGGAGAGCACCCAGCTCCCGGCGCTGCTGTCCCCAGGGCTGGGAACCCCCTGCCCACACACCCCCCCTCCTGACCCCTGCCTTCACCTCCCTGCCTGCAGAGCTCCTGCACCCCTCTGCACACCCCGGCTGCCTCTCGCCTCCACTCCCACCCTGCCCACCCCTGCTCTCCTCGGGGTCGCACTTCAAAGTCTCCCGTGCCCCTGGGACGACCTCTTCCTTCCTCCTGGCCCCTCTCCAGCCTCCCTGGCATTTGGTCTTCCCAAAGCAGATATCAAAAATCCCCTACTTGCAATCTGGGGCTTTCTGCACGCCAGGAGCACTACCCACCTGCAGATACCTGTTTGACACAGAAATGCCCTCTGATTTGGATTCTCAGATGAACTTCTAGGTTTTTTGGAGAACTTGGGTTGTAAGACATTAATTAAAAAAAAAAAAAAGACAAAAACCAACCTCCATCGCCCAAGTTCACAATTGCTATGGTTAAAACCTCGTTTATCTGTTGCAACTTGGAGGATCAGGTATGTTTTTCTGTGCTTAAGCTCAACAGACTTCAGTAGGTTCAGACAGGCAGACTGCACCTGCAGTTGGGGTACATGGGAAGATTACATTGCACCACAACCACTCACTGGAATATGCTGCCTTTTTCCCACTT
Organism: Phylloscopus whistleri; assembly: GCA_017589585.1. Classification (NCBI taxonomy): domain Eukaryota; kingdom Metazoa; phylum Chordata; class Aves; order Passeriformes; family Phylloscopidae; genus Phylloscopus; species Phylloscopus whistleri. Next base: position 1,952,550 of record JADMLD010000183.1, read on the forward strand.
CACAGTTCAGATTCATCAGGAAAATAATTTCTGTGGCTACTTTATATCTGTCCCTCCTTGGAAAATGGATGCTTTGAAGTGCCATACCATGGCTGCCTGTAAATTAAAACCCCTCCTTTTCTCCCAAAACACTGACAAGTCCCTCTCCTGCAAGCTCTTGGAAGCCCTCAGCTACAGACAGGAGTGTTAAGTCAGGAGAACCATAGGAAAGCAGGTAAAATAAGCTGGGTTATGCTACCTCATGATCCTTTACTTGAGGAAGCACCTCTGCTTTTTTTTTTTTTTTTCAGGAAAACAAAAGAAAGAAGTTGCTGGCTTCAGCCCCTGTGTCCTTCCACTGTAACACAGCTCACAGCTGTGAATTTACATGTGTTAACTCGGGATGCCACAAACCAGGCAGCAATGAGGTTGTCATCCTGATCTGAGGAAACACAGCGTGCATACACGCCAATGAATTTACTGCAAGCGAAGCGTTTTGCTGTGATAATTCAAAGCACATTATGTTTCATCAGTTGACTCTTCCATCTATAGCCAGATCAAAAAAGCCAGCAATGCTGGAGTCATACTCCGTCAAGAAGGTGCAGCTCCATCAAATCTTGGTCTATTGCAAAATGGTGCCACTTTCTCTGTGGAAGTGGGAAATTTTAAAAAAGAAACAAAGATGAAGAGGCAGTCCTGGAAACACTAAAATGGCCTGTTCTCACATTTTCTGAGTGGATTTTTTGGGGACCTTCCATTAAAAAGTACTTTTTGGATTTTTTACTTTTAGACTACTTTAAAATATGAGGTAAAGCAAAGTAAAATTGAAAGTTTTCAGTTTTGGTGAAACATAGATGTTTTCCAGTAACCAGACTGGAAAATAAGGCAAAATTTCACTTAAGGTGGAGTGTCAGTACATTGGAGTCTTCTTTCAAGCTGGTACAAAATTATATTTTGAAATTTGAAATTTCACAGCACTACATGAAGAAGAAATTCCTTCTGGGCCTAACTTTAAAGCAGTCACTGCCTCAGGGATGCAGTCATATTTGAGTGGCAATTTAAAAATCTGGTATTCAAGCAACGTAGAAGCACACATTGGGTTGGGGATGTCTTTCATCACCATAATGACAAGATGTCTCTTCCTGTGATCTGAGATTCTCTCTCTTAAGACTTAAGGTTTTTAATTTATTTTAGATGGGACAAACTTCAAGTCCTGCTTTCAGTTCTGAGTGCCTGAAGGCAAATTTCCCATCCATGTCCTGAGAACAAGGTAACAGATAATGGTAACAAACTTGATGCACATCTGAAACACTTCCCAGTACATGGAACAGGAAATTAGTAAACAGTTACTTATTGCTTTTGAAACCTGACCTTGACTTTTTATATTTGCAGACAGAACTCAAAATGAACATTATGCATTATGAAGCCAGAAAAGTGCTACCGATTCGTCTTGATGTCTCTTGTGTGGAGAAAAATTGCACAAGCCAAGTCTGACCAGCATTTTGGAAACCATTGTCCTAGTTGCCTGTATAGTTATATGGTTGGATAAAATAAGAAAAATCACCTCAACAGAGGTGTTTGTTTTGGGGGTGGGTACTGGGAGTAGTGCTAAATTCAGCAGCCACAGCAGAACAAATAGAAATTGTGAGCTTTCCACTACATTAATGAAACTTCATTCAAAAGGTGGAGTGTAATGTTCTTCCAAGCTGGGTAATTCTCATAAGCTGTGTGAGTCAAACACTCATGTCTCCACACCGGCTCCATACCACCTTGGGATTTATGTTTTATTTCAGTTTTCGTCAGGCTGCTTATGAATGACCAATGACAAAAAAGCATGTGTGCATTTTTCTTTTTCACAGGTCCCTGTTAATGAGGACTCTGTTGCATTAAGATAGTCAAGATTGTCTCTGGCAAAATGTGTTGAACCAAGGTGTTTGTGCCTGCATAAAATTAAGCCACAAGTAAAGCACTTACTTCTGACAGCAGATTTATAATAGGAAAATCCCAGCAGGAATGAAGAGTTACAAACCCCTGTTGTAGCCTTTTTCATAAACTTCACCTTGATTTAGTATTTCAAACAAGTAGCAGGAAAAGCTAACAGCAGAGGTAATCCTATCATCTTTTCTCCAACAGAACCATTCCATCTTTTTGACTTCCTCATGCTGCTAACACGAATTCAAATCATCTGTGTTTAAAGTTAAATACAGTGATTGACAGATCTTTGTAGTCTCAGTTCATACTGAAGATTATTCTAGATACCTATCAGTTATTACTACAAGCCCTGTCTGATATTCAATACCTACAGGGAAAATTGTTTTTAACAGTGTAATGTCTGATCTGTTTTGAAAGCTATTTTAAAATAAGAAACTAACTATAACCAGGTGGCTAAAATCTAGACAGGTTTTTTTATAGCTTGATTTTTGGGGAAAGAAAGTTGAAGATAACAGCAGAATTGTCTTATACTGCAATAACAACCATGATTCAGAGCAAATCACAGACAAAAAAAGGTATTTTGTTTTGATTACATGACATCAATTTCTGTAAAAACACCTATTCCAATTACACAGGAAGGTTTAGGGGTTTGCTCGTAGCTCTCAGAACAGACTCATGACAGTACACACTGCTATGAAGTAATTGCTTCTTTTTATGAACTCAAGCTCAGTTGCCGTGCTAGAAAACTGGGATGCTGAAAGAGACTTCTGGATGTATTAAAAATCTTACTGTGAACACAAATGCAAAACAAAATAGCAAATGCAGTGGTCAGACCACTCATTGTGCTCAAGGACCTGTGCTGCAGAAAGGCAGAAGGTCCTCTTGCATGAACACCTGCTGTGCTCAGCTCTGCCAACCACACCGCTGTGCTGAGCAGGAGCCTTGCTGCTCCAGGTACAGCATTACAGAATAGGCTGGCTCTGGGCACAAGCAAGATCAGCCACTTGGGTGGGAAAGCACTCTGGGCAATGCCCTGTGCTCACAGGGAGGTAAGTGGAAGCACAGTCTCTTACATGGGCAGCTCAGCAAAGGTGGAAGATGGAGGAGCAATGCCAGCTAGTGCCCATCATTGCTTCCATGAGCTGATTGCTCCACTTCAAGGCAGGCTGTTCCCTGAGTCACATTCTTCCCATTTGCCACTCCATTTGGCACTGAAAGATTTTGGGTAAGTTCTGGCCTTATTCTCTCAGTGCTCTCCTCCACAGAAACTGAAAGGTAATAGCAGGGAAAGAAGTACAAGAGAAGCAGCTTGGCACAAGCAGCAGGCAGCATGCTGCCCTCAAACTCCACCACTTTTCAGAGCTCCTACCAACCTGACTGAGATCCCACACAGATCTTTGTGAAACTTGATTAACTTTGTGCTCATGGTTAAATGGATCTGAAACTGCTAAAGGGCTTAACAGTGTTGCTCAGTTCAACAAAGTCTTTTCTGGTTTTGTGATTGGGATGTGAGGAGCAAGCACAGCTAGCGTGTTTTGGCTGTAAATCATGGTAGGAAAAGAATAAACAAAACTGGGGAACAGAGCTTGTGTGTTTTGGGTTAGTTGGGATGGTTCAGGCTGCTAAAAATTCCTAGTGGCTTTTTCAAGATTGAATCTACCCCTGCTTGTTATTCTGTGTGCTTAGCAAGGAAGAAGTACAGAAGAGCTGAAAATAAAGACTTTATAAAGCCATACTCAGCCCCCTAAAACCAAAGGCAGTAATGGCATCAGTAAACGCATCAGTAGTTTGGCAAAATTGGAAAGTTACAAAGATGGGCAAATTCCATCAGCAGAATGACAGCTAAAAATAATCTTGCATGGAAATGTGCATGGAAGTTTATTTTTCATGCACTGGGGCAAATAAAATCCAATTGGTTTTTGCATTCTCAGTATTACCCCATTGTACTTCATGAGAGCTTGAAAGAAGATCATGATTTAAATAAAAAGATCCTCCCCTGTTTGTCAAGTTGTCATTTTTCCATCTGCAAATAATGAAACATAAACTACTCTGAAAGGGAGAGAGATGGAAGGGAATGTGTTCCATGGATCTGTGGAGAACCACATAGAAACATATACAGAAAAAGAAGCTGCAGCACGGAGCACTTCCTGACCTCCTCTTGGCTAGAAATCTAAAAGAAGTCTCCAAGGCAAGAAGCATGAAAGAGCTTAAACAAGAAACCCTTCAGAAGTACAGCTCTTTGCTGCATGAATACCACAACACAGGGAAAATCTGCTGTGTAGGAGTACAGTCCTCCCACTTGAAAAGAGCTGGTAATGCCATCATGTCACGGAAAGTATTTTCTTCATGGCTTTTGTGCATTGAAGGCATTAGCAAAGTGGGAAAAGTGTGAGCTGACAACTGTGCGAAGAGTTTCTTAATTACATTGTAAAGCATGTCTCATTTAAGCATGCAGCAGAACTAATGTTAAAAATACATTACTTCCCATATAAATGGATGTGAAATCAGTGCAGGTTAATCTAGCAGTGTGCTCCAGAGCTCTTTACAAATGGTAAGAAGTTCAGCTTCATCAACAGCACATTAATATTGCTACCACTCCAACTTCTTCCTGCAGTGTTTGCTGCAGCAAGACTCACGGTCCATGGCTGGACCTTGATGTAAGTTGGCCCATGCTTCAGCATTTGGCCAAATGTTTTGTCTGTCCTGCCTGTTCATCATTTCTCAGTTCACAAACTCCCAGTTTGGCATGTGTTGATGTCTTCCTATTTAGCCATGTCTGGATGTCTGCTTGTATCTCCTGTGCCATGTGGTTTCAACCAATTACACCCAACTTAGTGGAGGTGGTGACAATGGAGCTCAGATCAGTGTCTTCATGGGTTTCCACCCGAGTTTCTCCACCTGGGCATCAGAGCTGGCTCCCAGGCGTACCAGACTGCAAGCCAACAGCCAGGCAATATGGAGCACCAAGCCATTCAGCCTTGAGCAGAGGTTCAAACTGGGAACCCTCATGGCAACAAAAACAAATAGTCCAAGTGTCAGAGATGAGAATTGAAACCAGGGATCTGTGTTTGGGTCTGATACCTTACACGAAAGGCTGTCTGAGTGACTGAATCAAAGTCTTTAGCACCTGGAATGTGGGTAAGATCTGCTGGCTTTTGAACTAGGACCACTGCCTGAAGACCACACCAGGATGATGAGCTTTGCCTTTAATGCCTGACTTCCCAGATGTGCTGGAAATGAACATGCTTACTCACACTATTTCCTTTTGTTACATGCTAGTCAACAGCAGCCTCCATTTCTGTGCATGTCATTTTTCTCATTTCAGCTGATATATCTGTCACTATGCTGAGCCTGCCTAGCACTGTAAGAATCGGAGAATATCCTGTATAAATTAGTGACACAGACACTTGTACAAAATCCTCACATTAAATAAATGCCTGAGTACAATTCCCCCATCCCCACCCTGTCCTGTGCATGGAATTCAGAATTAAAAGTTAGACTTGCTTTCTTTTCCTGCCTTTGGAAAACTCTAACTCGCATTATTCCCCTCCTGCCCACTGATCCTTCAAATGGCATTTTCCTTCACTAGCATGCTTTTCAGTTTGGGAAACCCTTTTTATCTTCCCTTCACTTGCCTTGGAAGTCCACTGTAGCATACCCAGAGCACGAGCTCTGGCTCTTTTGATGTTTGCACAAGGTTGAACATGCACATGCAAGCTCACACACGCACATCCAAACACACGGAGCCGACAGCACTGGTGCAGCTCAGCACCTCACCCAGCTTTGGGCTATGCTTTGATACAACAGGCACAGGAGTCTTGCAGCATGGCAGCAACGAGCTGTTCCAAACACGCTTTGTGTTTTGTCTCCAGAGGAGGTGTGGTGGAAGCACAAGGGATACTTGATCATAAAATGCTGAATATTTAAGCCCTATTCCCCTCCCACCACCCATTTGAATCAGCAATGCAGTTGGCATGAAATACAACTCTGCTTTCAAACATTTTCTTATTTAATTCAATTTACTACTAGATTGATAGCTAAACTCAAAACAGATTTTACCCTTTTTCTCCTGGATGGGGAAATACAGATGACAAAGTTCCCTTTGAACTTGGTTTAAAATGTTTCTGTATTTCCTATTAACTAAAGGAAAAAAAAATTAAAAAAAAATATCAATTTTTAAAGTGGTCTGTAGTCTATTTCCAGTACAAGATTCACTGACATGGGGTGAAGAGCTGAGTCTCTCCAGGCCTAAGGGACAGGTGTTTCTAGTACTGACACACCGGGTGGCTGTCTCAAAAAAAGGACAAGATCTTGACTGTACGTGTAGGATCACAAGAGATAAGGCTGAGAAAAGAACATACTCGGCTCTCACATGTGTTGTACTAGTTGCCTTTTGGGAGGAGTAACACCAAAGTAATACTTGATCACCTATTTTGGAAATGACATGAGTAAAGGGGAATGGAAATTGATAACAAAACCACAGTTTCTAGTTATGTCAATGCTAAAATTCACCAGGTAGAAATTTCTAACAGTCCAAACAAGGAATAGTGAGACTTGTTTTGAGTGACCCCTCAGCAGAACAGATTTAAAAGTTTGTGGACACAGCGTACACAGTTCACCTGGGAAAAGTACTTCTTCAGCCAGGCTTGGACTGAACTTATGCTGCCAACAGCTCTGTTCTTAAGCAGAGATGTTTAATAGTCACATATGTCAACTTCAGCTCTTTCATTAAAATCCATTGCATATTTACACTCTTTTAAAATGTTTGGGTTTTTTTTTTCAAGCCAGGTTTTGGTGACTGTCCCAGAGTTCAGATATTTCTCCAAAGTTTGGAGGACTTCATTTCAACATCTACTTTTTTATGAAAGTACATTGCAAATACAAGAAAATCTTTCTGTTCTCAAATCTCCACATCTTGCAGGTTTAACTTAGGGCAGTATTTAGCAGCTTGCTCACTTTTTTTTATGGGTTTGCTCAACTGCAAAAGGTAATAGAGGAAAATTATGATCTCCTGAGGTCCCTTCTGGCGTCAAGCATAACTTGATTCTGTGAAAACTGACAAAAAATTACATTATCTGGGTCTTCAAACATATGAGCTGTTTAAATTTTGGACAGACAAGACTTTTTATTTGAATATTCCTATTGTCAGCATTTACAAATAGAATTCTAAATTCATTTTATTAGTAAATGCTTTTCTGAACAAATTTGTTCACAGTTCACACTCACAGTGTTTGTTGCTGAGGCCTCTGCTCAGTCCTTTTTGATAGCTTGAGACCAATGTGCTCTCCCTGCAGTTGCAGTTACCTGTATCTAGCAGGAGAGTGGAAAGGCCTGCTCTTTTACTGCTGTAATTTGTCCAGAGCCTACAATAATAAAACACATATAGAACCTCCTTCTACATTTCATTTTCATTCAGAGGTCTATTTTACACACCCCAAGCACAGCTCTATTTCACACCTCTTTCATAATTTCAGTGAGTGCAAGTCCAGGCACAAAGCAGGCCTGCTTCTGAAGGACTGGGAACATGTGTTGATCTATTGGAAGGAGGAGGGCTCTGCAGAGAGACCTGGAAGGGCTGGACAGATGGGCAGAGTCCAGTAGGATGAGGTTTAATAAGTCCAAGTTCCAAGTCCTGCATTTTGGCCAGTCACCCCCTGTAGTGCCATAGGCTGGGGATGGAGTAGCTGGACAGTGCCCAGGCAGAAAGGGACCTGGGGGTACTGGTGACAGCAGCTGAACAGGAGCCAGGGTGTGCTCTGGTGGCCAAGAAGGCCAATGCCACCCTGGCCTGGATCAGGAATAGTGTGGCCAGCAGGAGCAGGGAGGTCATTCTTCCCCTGTACTGGGCACTGGTGAGGCCACACCTGGAGTGCTGTGTCCAGCTCTGGGCCCCTCAGTTCAGGAAGGACGTTGAGACACTTGAGCGTGTCCAGAGGAGGCAACGAGGCTGGTGAGGGGCTTGGAACACAAACCCTGTGAGGAACAACTGAGGGAGCTGGGGTTATTCAGCCTGGAGAAAAGGAGACTCAGGGGTGACCTTATCACTCTCTACAACTTCCTGAAAGGTGGCTGTAGCCAAGTGGAGGTTGGTCTCTTTCTCCAGGAAGCAACTGACAGAACGAGAGGACAGAGTCTCAAGCTGCGCCAAGGGTAATACAGGTTGGATATTAGGAAAAAGTTTTTTACAGAAACATAAAGTACTGGAATGGTCTGCCCAAGGAGGTGGTGGAGTCACCATCCCTGGATGTGTTTAAAGGAAGACTGGATGTGGCACTTGGTGCCATGGTCTAGTTGAGGTGTTAGGGTGCGGGTTGGACTCAATGATCTTGGAAGTCTCTTCCAACCTAGTGATTCTGTGATTCTGTGATTCTGTGACTCAGTCCTGAGATGTCTGTTCATGCTCAGTTCTGCTCTGATGTTTAAAAGCCTCCCTTTAGAAGTACTTTACAACTCAAAAGTCAGAGTGAACTGTTTTCTGTTTGGAAGACTGCTCTGTCCTCACTAGCAGACTCAGAGTTTCCTCCATGTGCTCAGGAATGCAATAAACACACAAGGAAGAAAAGATCTACGAGGAAAATAATTTAGAAATCAAAGGGTCATAATATACTACTTAAAGTATTTTGTGGATTAAATTTCTGAATAATAATGAAAGATGAGAGATTAATGACAACCTAGTCCAAAGACCTCTATTTATACCCAGGCCAAACAAAATGGTAGGCAGGTGCAGTGTATCCCTGAATCCATAGAGGACTTCTGTCTGCCCCTCACTTTTCAATCCCATTAAAGTTATTATACATGCTTTTGTAAAAGACAAAAATTATTTCCCAGAATTAACAACAAATGTATTTTATCATTAATATTTACCTCTATCAATTACATTTTTTGGCAGTACTATAAAACAATGCAGGGCAAAAAATCTCAAACCATTCTAAGCAGAAATCCCTACAAAATTGCTTTCATCTTTGTTTAGAGGAAATCCAGACAGACTATTAAAATATCTTCTCTTCTTGTTGTTTTTTCTTTCTTCCTGGTGTGAACAATCATCTGAGATTTTTTTACTCTTTTAAGAATTTGGGAAACTTTTATTTTGTTCTCTGTTTTGCCACGGCAAAGTCTTCACAAAATTGCCAGAACAGAAATCTTCAGCACAACAGCGAATCATTTCTAGAAAACCCCCCAACATTTATTTCCTGCCTCCAAACAGTTTTTTTAAAGTTCGTTAGTGCCCTTTCTAGCTCCTGTTCCAAAGGTTCTTCTATTCTTGGTTATGCTACTTGTTCTGTAACAAATAGAAAAGCCCCAAGAAACCAATTTTCTGGCAAACAAGTTTGCTCCTTTATGAATTCTTTTAAAAATGAGGGGGTTGGAGAGGGAGGGGGAAAAGATGCCCTATTAGAAACTAAATGGCATCAAATAGTTATTTTATTTTCCATAAGTTAAAGTTCTTTGTGATAAAGAACCACACCAAATGTACCAACAAAGGTCAGAAGACTGAATATAATGGACTTTCCAAGCTAAATCATAAACAATGGCACATTTATTGCAGTCTTCAACTTTTTTAGGAAGAGTAATGACTGGAGAAATGAATGATACCAAGGAAATGGTCTTGAGGACTTCTATGAATCAAATTCTGTCTGATGGCAAGAAACAATTGCTACCTGAAAGCTGTTCACCAGAGTATACAAAATATAAAGGTGACTTTAGTCTAATTCCTAATAAACAAACACCAAAAACATACTTCAATAACATGCTGTACATGAAGGCATGGTGAGCCAGGATAGACATAAAGAGTAGCAGACATTTAGGTAAAAACTGGTTTGTCAAAGAACTTTGATGAAATGAAGCTTTTGGTACAGAAAGGTCATCATCTTAAGGCAATTGCAGGATACCTGCAATTTTAAAATTCTCCATACAACAAATTTTAGAGATTCTCTCTGTAAGTGACATAGAGCAAATGCAGCAGACACCACTGCAAAGTGGAGCCCTATAGAGAGGAACACAGTTTAAACCACTAAAAAGAGTGGGAGGAAAGGAAAGAATGGGAGCTCAGCTCTATAAGCCATTTTTAGGCCAAACCCTAGAAAATCAACCGGAAAGGCTGCGTGCTCAGCACTTTGGGTAACCAGGCTATTTGTTTAAGTGCCTGTATACAGATTTATGAGCCAAAGTTTCAGCTCTTTATAAATCCTTAAGCACAATGGCAGAGGGTTAATATTTCACAAGTTCTCATTTCTTAATTACAGTAAAAAAAATTAGGTGCAAATCTACATTGTAGAGAAGATTTTCAGAAGGCCTCCACACCAAACAATTCCCAGTATGGCCACCTCGAAGCTTGTAGAGTCAACTACAATGTCTACTTACCTTAGACCTAAATAAGACCTAAATGTATTTACAGCCATGACCCTAGGACTGTCTCCCTAAATGCGCTAAAACAGGTAATTTCTGTGCCTACTGCTATTAGACAGGCTGTGTAAGACTTGCCCCAACTTTAAGGTCTCAGCTCTGCCCTTTCATCTCAAGTGAATTTCCCTATCACATGCTGGTTTTACAATTCCTACTTCATCTCAAAACTGCCATTGCTATGTGAGAGCCGAAAGGACTGCAGAAGACACAGGTGTGCCAGGGGTGACCTGGACAGGTTGCTCCTCCCCAGACCTGTCAATTGTCTACCAGACCACTCTTCCTATGTGAATCCATGGTCTTCAACATATCCCCGCATCAGGGCCAGGTTCAAAATACTGAGTGCTGCTCACACAGCTTTTCTCAGAGGAGACCTTATCACCATTTTCCTAAGGACCACCGCTTTCTAAACAAATGCGTTGTTGAAAGAAGTCTTGAGGAGAGGGGTGGAGAAAGGAACTGGGGTGGGGGGAGAAACCAAGATGAGGGGGATTGACTAAAACCAACCTAAGGAATATTTTTCTTATTCCAGCATGAAATGTTGACAGAATTAAATGTGGGATTAAAAAACCCAACCTTCTAACGCACAGTTTCATGTTACCTCCGCAAGAGTTTTGATTCCACTTATGAGACTTCCCGAATGAAAATGCTGGCTGTGTGCCTGCCTCAAAAATACATTTTTTCCTCAGCAGAGTGGGTTTGCCAGTTGTCAATGCCATTCCTTTGCTAGCCAGCAAAATACGTTCCTACTCACAGCAGGCAATTACCATTCTTTTCTCTACTGGTAAGGGGCATGACTTCACTCCTTAAGTTGAAGATCCCTGGTTCCTGTCTGTATTGCACAGCCTAGTTAGCCAGTGTAATTAACCCTTAAAGCAAATGGAATAATTATTTCTTTTCTTTTTAAAGCAAGTCTAAATGGTTTCATCTGAGAATGGTTTTACAAAGAGATAAATCTGTTTTGCACATTTCTGGCCTGTTCCAAGGGGCATCAATTGCTGGGAACAGAAGCACCACTGGAGTGAGGCTGCCTTGCACCACGGCTCGAAAACTTCTGTTACAGGCTCAGAAAACAAAAAACACCAGCAATCGGATCCAAAAGCTTCTTGAAGTTAATGGGAGCCTTTTAATTAGTTTCAGTGTCTTTGGGGAAAACCCTCAGGGCAAATATTCCTTTCTGAAACTTGTTCTCCAACTCGTGGGGCCGGGAGGTGGTATTTTTCATGCATACACAACAGTGCGGCAAATGTTCCCAAAGCGCTCTTATTACAAGCCCCAAACCATACCGGGAAAAGAAGGAAAAAAACCCCAGAGGTCTCTGGATTACAAGTCTGATCTGCTTTGTCTGATAAGAGCAATATTATGCCAGTGAGCAGTGAATATGACAGCGCTAATAGATCTGGACACCACACTCACTTTGAGCCAATGTGGCAAATTACTTTTAGGGTACTGCTCAATGTGAGTAAAGCATAACACGCTAACCACTGAAAGGGGACACAGTTATATAAAGAAAAAAAAAAAAAGAAAAAGAAAAAAAAAAAAAGAAAAAGAAAAATTCAGGGTCCTTGTATGAAGGCAATTGTGAATTTAGGCACACAAACCAGCTGTTTAAAAATACCAGGAAGAGAAATTTGCTACAATCAGGCAGATCTTCCTTATCACATCTGAGAAGTTTGGGGATCAAACCACTAGATAGCCATGTTAATTTACAAAATACATGGATTACATCTTTCCTTGTGAAGCAGAAGCACTATTTCTTATTTCTGCCACTGCATAGCACAAACTCCAAAGCCAGCATTGTGCTGCAGACAGAAAGACATACCTTAGTCACACTCCGAAACATATGTATCACGGCTCTTTGCTCAAAGGAACAAAGCTATCAGCTCTACCCCACGTTTGCACCACAACAAATGGGATCAGGATTGGCACCACAGTACATGGGGTGCGACTTTCCAGACCAAATATGGTCCTGAAATTATGTAGAACAACCTGTCTGTACCAGAAAATGCAGACAGCTTCTTAAGGGTTACATTTCCTTTTTACATACTTCTACATCAAAACCATATTGCAGCACAGCCCAGGATTCAAACACATCCTACAAAAACAGGCAGCATAACTCTTATATTGAACTCCAGCCCAGTTTTAATTGACTGCCAGCTCTCAGCCACTTCCTAAAGCTCCAGATAGCCAATACCAATGTTGTAATTCCTAAATGTGTGCTTCTCTCAGCTGGAGACAAACTCTAAGGGCTTCAGCTTGCTTTTTGAAATATAAACATAGTATCTTAACTCCCACAGTGGAACCCCACCTTGGACACCTTTCTGAAGGGGAAAAAATTTAAGGAGGGCAGCAGGGAGGCAGTTGCTTATTAAGAGGATATCCTTGAAGCTTAAACAACCCAACATTTTCATCAGTCATTGACAAATAATTTACAGTGCCGCTGGTGAAATCCCTTAGAAAGCTCTTCAGGCAGTGGCAACAGGGTAGACTGATAAGTATTTTTAATTAATGCCACTGTAATAATGTGTTCCATATACTTACAATGGCATTTTCATGCTGATCGCTAACAGCAAAATGGTTTTCAGTGCATGCTATAGTTTGCAAAAGCATGAGTCTACAAAACTCAGAAGCAGCAGGCTTGGGCAAGAGAAATGTTTAATCACAGGAATTTAGGTGAACACTACACACTGCATATTGCCACAGCAAGAACTGGCTGACAGTGCACACAGACATTTTGTCCTAGCTAGGTGTCTAAGAGCATTTCTAGGCTTTCCATGCCAGAGGGAGTTTAGGGAGCAAGCCAGTTTATGAAGTAATTTGGAGACTCTTGAGTCCCTCCCTTCTTAAAATGGTTATTCCCCATTTTGAGTGTCCATATTTTTCCAATTCATACTTCCTCTGCAGAACCTTCTCAGGGGAATGGTCAATAACACTGCATCCCTTCCTTTCAAGTCAGAGTAAATCTTTAGGCAGAGACCAGAGACTAAGACAGAAATGCCACGGTCTGGAGGACTCTCAGTGTGCTAGCAGTAGCACGCAACAAGAAGCAACACCAGTTTCCTTTATTTATAAGATTGTCTGAAAGGTTTCAAAAGTGCTGTGAAAAACATAGTGTCACTTCCTGAAGAAGGCATAAAGACATATGAAAACATGTTTTCCAGCCAGCCAGAGAATGCGGTTTTGGTAGCAGCGAGGAAGCCGCCTCTGTCACTCTGGGAAACGTGTTTAAAAGAAAGCTGAGTTCCAGTCCTGGCTCCCAGTGTAAGGGGAGTGGTGATTTAGTAATTATTTCTCTTGCTCATTATAGCATCTCATGCCTGCAAAGCTTGCAGAATATTGGCACTATCCCAAAATATCTCCAGTGCTGATAAGACATCACAAAGCACCAGAGTGTAATGATGCATCACCACCTCCCCACACAGCAACATGACATGAACATCACTGAAGAACAAGACAGTGACTTTATCACTGAGTAATTTAATTGATGACTTGAGCTCTAAATAGCCACTTCCCTTCACCTCCTCAGCTGCATCCCTACTTCTAAAGATGTCATCCACACTGAACTACCACTTACTGTTGTGATACTGATTGATGCTTCATGGCAGCAAGTAAAAGGAAAGAGCGCTAGTTCATTAACTTTAAGCTAATGCATTCCATGATAAACAACAAACTGAATCACTGGGGGAGGGAGAACAGCTTTGATTAACAGGAGATGATGTGTAAAACAGCAGGAATGACCAAAAGCCAGATGGAGTAAAGAGTGAAACAGAGGAAGATGGAGAAGCTAGAAGAATGGAAGAGAGTACTGTCTCAGTGCAGGGCTGGCAACACAAAACCCCCAAGAAGTAGGTTCCCTAAGAACATATTAGATAAAATATGATCTCTGTCCCAACAAATGGCTGGGGTGTTCATTTATTTTATTCCTTTTTAGAAAAGAAAATATACAAAGAGGCTGAAGGGAGACCTGGATATGAATCCGTGTCGGGTTGTTTCACACACTCTGACTCCCATGATCTTTTTGGTCACCAGCAGTTTCAAGATGAGTGACAAGTTTCTGCTTAGCCTGAAGAGAAGCTGGGATCCCACCTCAGGGTTCATCAAACTTCATGGCTGTATTGGTTTCTCCATGAGCACATTCACTGATGGAGTTACTTTGCCTTTCCCACCCAGTCCCTACTCCAAAACTGCTTTCTCTACTCATGCCTTGGACAGATCCACTTTGTTCCTTTGTAATATCATCTACATCTTGCACTCAAATGCTTGATTAAAAGACTCCTACATGGTCTGGATGGAAACAAAAGTTGCAACCCTCTCCATATTTCTAGGTGTCATTGCATACCAAGACTGAGGTCTCTTACTCCCCGTGTCTCTCCTGGACATGGGGAATACAGGAAAATTCCCACAGCTGAGCAACTTAGAATTGCACAGGCTTCTAAAGTTCATCCAAATTTCTTCATTCAGTCTCTAAACAGAGTAGGGATGTGGAACATGTTGGCACTTGAAGCTTAGAACTACCTCTTGGTTAATTATACAGTTGATTATGTAGGACTCTGTTGGCTGACATACACAAAAGCTAGGGTATTCCAGTAAAAAAAAAAGTAAAAAAAGTAAAATAAATAGAAAGACCTACTGCCACAACGTGGCAGGAGCTAGGAATGATGAGAAGCAAGGTCCTCTGGCTTCATGTGTGGCATTTACAATATGGAAAGCTCAATGCCACACATGAAGTACAGTAAAAGTAACAGAAACAACAAAGTAGTTCTTGGTTTCCTTATTTAAACACTTCAACTACAGCTGGAAGCTCCCCTTCTGCAAAAGCAACTCAGTCAGCACAAGCTCTCTGAACTTTTTCACTCGACTTGCCTGGTAGAAAAAATATAGCTTCTTGCTTCTCTGTAACTGAATTTTTAAAAGTATGTGCATATATAAAGTGAGGTTGTTGAACTATGGAAACCAGAGCTACACCCAGCAGATACTTCTCAAAAAAAAAAGAAAAGACTTTTGTGTATTTTGATTGGAATGACTGCTAAAAATACTCCAATGCAGCTGTTTAATTTGCTATAGCTCGAATGATAGTTTTACACTTTTAATTGCTACTATACAAAATTCTTTGATTGCATTTGATGAAATTAAGATTTCCAGTGTTTAGTGATTAAACCTGGGGAAGAAAATGCAACCACACGCTAGTTAAAATGTAAATTGTCTGTGCTGGGAAACCTAGGTAAAAACCTATTCAGATAGTTGTCAGAGCACTGGTTATACCTAGCTTGATAAACTTCTCAAAAAATGATCATTCTACAGTCTCCAAAGGGTCAAAAAATGTATCATGTATCTCTTACTAGAAAACCTAGATTACACTGCAGTTGCATAATTTTGCACTTATTTCTGAGGATAAAATGCCTCCCCGAAACAGCAAATGTCACATATTCAAAGACCCAAGATAGCCTGGATTAGGTACAGGTAATTTTGTGGGTGCAGTTTTTACTCACTGGCCCTCAGGCATGCAAACACTGGGATTCACATGGACAAAACCTATACACTGGGAGTGTGCAAGTACCATGTGTATAAATAAGAGAGATGTTTACAAGAACACACAGAGCTTAGTGGTTGAGGTGTTTTGCTATGCATAGACACACAGGGTTTGAGCTCGCCTGGACTGATGCCGAAAGCCACCCGCGTTTAACCACACGTTCTTTTGTGTGTTGTACCTTGACCACCTCAAGGCAAGAGCCTGCTCAGGAGAGAGTGCAGTTTCCACCCTAGGACATCAGAGCTCTCACTGTGTCATCACTGTTACACTACTTTTTCCTTGTATAAGATACATACCGTGGTCCTTTGCTCTCTAAAATTTGAAGTGTTCCAGATTGTTTAGTCTTACTGTAATGATGCTGTAGCAGTTGTGCACTTCATCTGATGTATTTCCTCTATCTGGCATAGGTGACTGTTGTGTCAATACCTGGGATAATGAGGCTGGTGTTCAGATTATCCTCTGGGAACTCGAGTCTATCACCTCAGACAGTGTTACTCAAGCATAGCTCTGTCAATAAACTAAATATATACTGTTCCTCCAAACAAGAGCAAGCCATATGAAAGAGAAAGCTAAAGCACCAAGGAAAAAATATAGGGGGTGTTATTGAAAACGTACCACAGGAGCATTTGCTCTATAAGAAATACAGCAACGACTGTAGTATGCTGCTATCTACTGCAGAATCTGAGTCTTCGTGTAAATGCACCCCAGGTACTGGACTTTGCTGCTAAAAACTGTGCACCTACTTCACAAGCTGCACAGGGAGACAAGGAATTTAACAGAAGTCTCTGCTCCTATGCATGCATGCAGTAGGCTGTACTTCATTCAGGCACGCCATTTTTTTTCTGCTGTTACATTTTTACCTAGTAATTATATTACAAAGGCATACAGGGAAAGGACAAGCATACAAAGCACACTCTCTTTCCATTTTCTTCCTCACTGCAAAAATGCCAGCATTTGAGATGATCTCTGACTGAATCTTAAAGTACTAAATTCTACCTTCTTTTAGAAATCTAGTATATTTTTGCACCATGGAATTTTACTTAACCAAAATATATTATGTCAGGCACAGCTTCTGAGCACTATTGTCTAGTGTATAAACTCTAGCCATACTTACATACAGCAATCTGCAAAAGCTTTATAAAGTAATTTCTTATAGTACCCTAAATGAAAGAAGCATGAAACCCTATACTCATGTCAGTATGTCAGTTGTGCAGCTCCCATGGATTACAGTAAAAAGGGCATGTACATCTGGGACTTTTTTGGTTGGTATTGGGGGTTTATTAGCTTTTGTTTAGGTGGGTTTTGCTTGTTTGTTTGTTTTGGTGTCTTTTGTTTTTGTTTTGTTGTGGGGGTGGGAGAGGGGGCTTAGGATGGGCAACAAAGAAAAACACTTTGCATGAATACTTGCAGAAATAATTTGACTAGTTTCCTAGCCCAGAAATCTGAAGGAGGTGCCGTTGCAAAGATTCAGAGCAAGACTGGGGTCAGAGCACAGATGTATAAACTCTGTCTCTGGCAAGGAGTGCCTGTATGACATATTACTAAGGGCAGGAAGGGGATAACTGTGGGACAAGAGTTCCCATATATGCCAAAATTCCCTGTGCAGCCAGATGCCCACGCATCATCCATGCTGCACATGTGCTTGTGTATGACCCAGAATGTGGAAGAGGTGAAGTCTGAGCTCCCTTAACCCTGTAACAGAGCATCCCTGGATATGTCCCACAGTGCACACTATGAATAGTGGGAGCACAGGTAGGGAAGAGAGCTGTGTTGTATGACTCAGCCCCAGCCCCATGTGCCTATACACAGCATAGATGTAGCCAGCATAGTTTCAGAGAAGTCCCACACTTTCTTTGCATTGCTTTCCTTGCTACAGAGCATCTTGGAAAAGCCTGACTTGTCTACTTCCTGAGTGCATAGCCATGGCTAGAGTATTTTCAGGAAATCACACCAGAAGTATTTCCCCTATATTTTAATAGAAATGGCACCTGTATTAGGCAGTTAAAACACTCATACTGATTTTGCTACATCCTCTGGCACTGATGCATTTAGGTCCTCAAAGGCTCATTATGACTTAAGCCAGTCCACTCTTATCCTGCTAAATATATGGTTGCAGAAGTTAAATAAATGTCATTAGGAAAGCTGTGATCTTCCCTCAGTCATCTCAGGCATTTGCTAAATCTGCCTTTTCCATGGTGTTTTCTGTGATCATTTTGATGCCTGCAGCTCCAACAGAGGTAGTAACAACAGGAGCACTTGTTTATACAAGCCATGAAGAGCTGTCTACATCAGAGTACTGTTCTCTTTTGATCTCACACACACCTACAGTTTTACCTATTGAGTCAATTTTTTTAACTGTGGCTACTTTTCCCATCATTTCCAGAAATCTCAACTCATTAATGCTAAAATAAAATTTCTTCTGATAGATTGATTTTTTCTTTTGGTGCCAATAAATATAGAAAAAAATCATGTTTCCAGTTTCATTATTCTAACTAAATCATTAAGATTGTACTAATGGCATAGGCTTGTTATAACGATAGATAATATTTTTGATACAAAGCCAAAATAATAATAATCTGGAGACATCCCATTAAGCCTGAAAACAAGTCAGATTTTGAAGTGTACGCTGTGGAACTTATGAAGATAAAGGGAAATCTTGTTGTTTATTGATTTTTACCAGAAATACAGATTAAGAACTACCACAATATTTTTTCCTAATCTTTGCATTGAAGATAGAGGCTTATTCAAACTATGTTGAGCAGCAAAACCCATGCACTCTGAGGCATGACTCATGTTTTCTTCTTTTGAACTCCCAGTCCAAAAGCAGCATGCGTGGTAGAAGGCATGGGTTCATTTGCCAACGCATGACATTCTTCATGCTGTCACAACACATCTTGTGCCAGCTAATCTGCCAGCCAAGAGTGGCACCCACCAGCTGCAAAGGATGCTCATCACCTCCATTCCCAGTTGGTGGGAAAACACCATGTAGGAAAAAGTTTGGACACATTGAGAAATGCTGTTTCTAATAAGTTATTTGTAACAAAGCAAACAAAAAACAACCCCTTATGACAACATTGTAAAAAATAATGTAGAAGTGACACAGAGTCTGTCAGAAACAATTCATTAGAATATAAACGTTTATAACTTATACATATTTAAATATCCTTATTTAAATATAAATATTTAAATATTCTTATGCATGCTCTGGCACAAAAAATACTGCAAAGTCTGTATAACCAAAGCAAAAGGTGATGAAAGATCCTGCAGAAGCTCAATTCCCCCTCCCTATCCCTCCCTCAACCACTGAAGTTACCAGGGTTGCACAGATGTTTTGAGATCATAACACAAGGTCAGAGGATAACTGGTAAGGTCAGCTGGAAAAGGGGGAATGTAAACACTCTTTTTGGACCTTCATGAATGAGACTCTCAAAATAGGAACTTCAGGCTGGAAGAAAAATGAGATAATCTGACTACACTGCTCTCCTGTACTGGTTTGGGGTTGTCAGTGTCTTCTACACAACTCATATTTGTTCTACTGGCTGATTTTTTGAGTGCCACTCCAGAAAAAGGCAGTGGTTAAGGGATCAAAAGTATAATCTAGCAAGAATAATTCTACATTAAGGAATAATAAATAAAAAGAAAATATATTCTGGAGGTTTTAATCAAACCAACTAAAGAGTTTCTTCTGTTCCATCATGAGAGAGCAGCACACTCTACTGGTTGTTTCCTTGCAGTTTTCTAGATAAAGCCCTACACATTACTGTAAATCAGGATCTGTTACCGTTCCACTGATACTATCAGAGAAAATATGAGCTGGCTGGAAAAAAGGAAAACCAAGGTATATGGACAGCAAGTCCTGCTTCTGCCACCGGTTCATGCTGCTGAAGGCAAACGACTTGACTTGCAGCACTGCAGTTTCCATGTTAATAGAGCAAGGAGAATGAAACCAACCACTGCAATGCACACTGCCCTTCACAGTCTAAAAACACAGACTGAGAGAATTAGTACTGTTGTTCCAATATTCACAATGAAAACACAATGGCAGAGGTTTATGTTTCGTCTTTCATACCAGCTCAGTTGTTCAAGATTCTTCGACGCTGTAGCACAGCACAGTCTCAGGAGAATGATGTCTGTATACTTATCAAGATGTTTGTGGTTAAACTTCCTCTGTTCTTTCATTTTGCATCTCTGTGCAAATACACCATTTTGCCTGGGAAGTCTATAACTGATGAAACTGAAGACTGCTATTTTGCTGATTTTGCATGGAGTACATTACAAAGAGATGTCATTCACTCTCATGAAAAGTCTGTCTCAAAGGCATGTGCCCTACATGCCAAGTTGTGCGTCAGACCACAAGAAACAGTTAAACTGGTGCTCCAGTGTTGTATGAGGTTTCTGCTGTTAGCACCCAGTACACAGAATCCAGTTTCATGTAACTGATGGGTTTAATGTGCTATTCCCTTCAAAATATACCGATTCAGTATGTTCCCAAAACCTTACAGTTAAAAAAAAAGCTTGCATACTTAAACATGTCAATGTCATATACAGAGAACTAACTCTTCATTCAGGTTGAAATAAACTAACCTATTAAAAAAAATCTCATCTGCTAAAGCAAAAACATCAATTTCACAAACAACTATCAGTAGTCATTAGTGAACTGCAAGAGTTTAAAACAAATATCTAAATTTATGCAACTGTTTGTAGACTATCACTGCTACTGAAATCTTTGCTTCCTTATGACAGATTTAACTAACTTCTTTGTAATTCAAAAGAACATAGCTTCGTTCCTCAACTACACCTTTGCATATGTACAAACTACTTAAAACACTAATTAAAGAAACTTCCTAACTGGAAACACAGAATTAAGACAGAAGAAAAAAAAAGTAACAAAACCTCAGAGCTTACAAACAATTTTGTTCGTATTTACATAGCAAATCTTATATAACAGTCTATTTCTTTCCTATACATTCATTTAATGATTTTGCCTTTTCTGATTGTAGATAAAGAAATACAACCAAACTCTAACAGAGCCTACAAAAAAGACCACATGATTACAAGAGACTTCCATCCTTTTATTCTACAGAGAAAGAAACAATTCCCTGGGAGTTACTGAAAGTCAAGCTGGCTCTTATGTGCAGCTGCAATTTTTAGTTTATGTAAAACAAATCAATATCATGTCCACAAAACTCTGACTCTTTCTAATAGCACTAAGTTGAACTCCCCTTTATCAAATTTTCAGCAGAATTTCAAATTTATTTTTCTAGGTTTAAAAGAGATTACATTCAACCAATCACACCTATAAACAGAGTATCCAACCCTTTTATCTGAAAAACTGGACAAGAGCTTGTTTTGTGAAACTACTTCACTGTGTACAAAAGAATATATGATCATGAACAGTACCACAGGAAAATAGGTAAGATAGTTTTCAGAGGAATGTTCTTTCAGAGAAATGGGGCAACTGGCACTTTTCACACATTCCTTTCTGTCTCACAGCTAAGGAGGGATGAAATTTAACCCTGTAAGAGAAGCTAAATCCTTCTGGTATTATAATTCAACCAGTCAGACTTCAATTCCTTCGTCCTTAGGGCTTGATTCAAAACCTTTTGAAGTCAATAGAAAGACTTCCCCTGACTGCAGTAACTTTGGCTCAGGTCCTAAGCCATGCTTCCATACCTTTCACTCACCCTTATACCTTCACACCCTCCCAAACCTTGGAACCAGTGTGCATGTTTCATGGCTTAGAGCAGCCCCAGGGCTGTTCTAAATTACTTTAGCTAATATTATCTCCCAAAGAACTAACTGGAGGGGATACAGCACCAATCTATTGTACCTTCTCCTCTGCTGTATCTTCATAATGGCCTCAGAAGAATGGTTGGCTTGGAACAGCTGAGATTTTTAGTGCGCCAAAAGAATTCATATCCAGAAACTAATTCAGCTGTTTTTATTTTAATGGCAGAAAATAATGCCAGATTCTGGCTGGAAACAACTACAATTCATCTCAGAAAACAACTTTCTCCCAGCCCTGCATTCCTTCCCAGGAAAGGGGACCTACTCAGAGTTGGGCTCTGGGAGCCCTTCACTGCAGGGGAGTGCATGGCATAAGGCCCTCCACATCCCAATAGCAGCAATTAACAGAACACTTATAATAGTAAGGGTCGGGTGCATGAGGACTCTCCTTTTTTATGGCCATTACAATCAATCTAAATGTATAAAGGTAGCATTCACAGTGCCCATTACATTTTTTTAAGTGTCTCTAAATCTGGCTGAGTCCTAGCAGGATGCCATCCAGAACCCTGGGTTCCTCTTGGAGAGGTGCTGCCTTTCTCTTTTTTCCTCTATAATCTCCATCTCCATGGTATTCTAGGCAGCCATGCATTATTCAGCAGAGCATTGAGTAATGTGAGTGACATTTGTGGGTCCTTTTTCCCTCCATATTCTCATCAGAGGAAATTATGTTTCATTGTTATCAGGCCCAGTGTAATGGTCAGGTGGTATGGACTGTTGGCAGAGCCACTTGCCAGAAACAGCTCTCCATTGTCACATACATGTGTGAAAGCCATTTGACCACACAAGCATTTCCTGAAATCCCATTTTATCTCACTGTTACTGAAATTATAGGACTAAATGAGCAACACAAAGGAGCCGACTGCTGAACTCCATAAAAATGCAGTCAGTGCAATTATGATTGAGAGTCTAGCAACAGCAAAACCAGGATAAAATAGAGGGAAAAGTTTATTGAGAATTGGGATAATGTGATATGGATCAATTGTGTTCAGTTTGTACCTCCAGGTAAAAAATTAACTTCATTAATAAAATGATGTCATTTTCAAATCCAGAAGAAGTTCGTCATTTTCTGGTAAAATAAGAAGTGCAGAAGAACTGAAATGCAGATTTTGCATCTAGAGAAATGCAGATTTTACTACAGAGAATATAATATACAAATATATCACTCTCCACAGCAGAACTGAAAGTATATTACACAGAAAATAAATCTGCAAAGCTATACAACCACCAAATCCATTGCCCTTTTTTTTTTCTTTTTTCTAGTTCCTGTTTACTAATTTTCAACCTTTAAGTGCAATAATAATAATAATATTTGGGGCCATTTTATTTACTTGCCTCCTTTAAAATAATATGACAGTTCACCAACCAGTCTGCATACTCATACCTTCTCCATTTGAATTAATGAATTGCCTTAACCCCACAAAAACGACAAGCTATGTTCACTCTCTACTGTTTATACTTTTTACTAATTTTGAACTAAATTTGTTTCAAAAAATTTTTTGAACAACAACAAAAAAATTCCAGAATACGTGCAGCCACAAAATTCCTCTTCAGGATTTTAAAAAGCATTCCAACGTAGAGAAGAAATCTAATGATCACATCAGCTCATCATCAACAGACACAAACATATCCTTCTAAAATAGACTCTGAATTACACGTTAATAAACATCTAAACTGTGTGGAGTTATTTCTGTCTTGTGACCTAGTGTTTTTTGAAAGCTTGATGAAACATAAGCACATCAAAAGAGAAATGTTGCTGCAATTGCATGAAATAGGAAGTAATCAGGGGTCTGCCTAGTTTTAGTTGCACCGTCTAAATGTGGAAGACAACTTTGACCACTGGGAAGTGATTACTAAGCACATAGCCAGCTGCATGGATATGTTCTTTCCCAAAGCATCTTTCAAACACTTTGCCTGCTGCAGAGCCTGCCAGACAATATGTCATTCATGACTGTGTTTGTGGGCCAATGACCCACTATGTTCATCACAGCTGCCTGCTGACACGGGGCGGGGTTTGCTCCTACCTGAATTCAGCCCAATTTAAGCAAGTTGTCTGGGCTTTCCATGTGGTCAACAGGCTGAAATAGGCAGCTCATCCCACCTTAAATTCTTATGTTGCTGTTTTCTCTAGAGACGTCCCTGACTACACAGGCAACTCCAGCAACCAAGAGAAAGAAGGAGGTCTATAGCAAGCTGGGTAAGACAGATGCTGTGTTCAGGGATCAGGCTGCAGTTGGGGTCTTAGAAGGGTCTGGTTCAGACAGCAATAAACACAGCATCCACTGAAGTCTTTGCTAGGTGCTTCTGGACTTTAGGAGAGTCCCTCTAAATAACCACTAGGCTGGTCAATAGTCCCTGCTAGGCATTAGCATTCTTACTCTACCCTTACAAGTGGAGGGTTTTGTTTCTCCCTACTTTTATCTACATGGATTTGATCCACCGGTGAATAAGAGAAAACCTTGTAATATTTGGAGAGCCAGCTTATGATAAGGATGTTTCAGGTACTAGTGTGTCTACAACACAAAGCTGCTAAGCTGTAGCTTGAAATTCTTATTGCACTGTACAAGAACAAGAGAATAGTCTGTACAACTGAACAGCAACAAAATCAGACTTGAAAGAGGAAATACTTTTTTCAAACAATGTGTAATTGGACCTTGGAGCTCATTATGACAGGATGTTACTGGGGTTGTGGTCTTACGAGAGCGCAGGCATGCACTGAAACAGTAGTAATATCCAGGCTTGTAATAGTTAATGCTTAAAGGAAGAGTATGGGAACAAAAATGAAACCTTATGCTTCAGGATTTAAAGCAATCTCAACTTACGAAGAGAGATCTTTTCTGAGTGTGATGAAAAGAGGGAGGAATTATCCACCTCTGTCTGCTCTGAGCTGCTGAAACGTTTCTCTGAAATACCTCACTCTGGATGTTGTTGAAAATAAAAATACTTTATTGAATACATCTCAGATTTGATCCAGGCTGGCGTTTACTTACCAAATATCTCCTGTATATTGCACTGTTGATTGTATACTACAATAGATTGTACTGAATGTAAGGTAGTTTTCTTTAAGGACAGAATATTCAGATAGATTAACTAACTACTTGTTTATTTGTTTACTTTAGTGTCAGAGATTCTTTTCAAGCCACATATATATTTATATTCATTTAACATGAAGTGCACTCAGACTTTGGAGCTCATAATCACACCATCTCCCTGGGGTATATATGTAAGAAAAGATTTTGTATTTTTAGCTGTCTCTGAGGATCACAGAGATCACAGTTCAAGCAGTTTAGGCAAGGAAATTCCTCTGGGAAAAATGGTAGGGTGTGAACAATTCCCACTGACACTGTCAGAGACAGTACATGCAAAACGATGGTGCATGCAGCCCAAAGAAAATGCTAAGGGCAACAAGGGAGGGTTGCACATACCCACAGATGTTTCAGCCATATTAAAGTAAGATGGGTTATTGTTAGTATGAGGTGAGAAATTTTCCCCTCATCAATTAATAGAAGGCCTGGAATACAGAATATGCTGAGTTATGTATTTTGCTGGGGAAATAACTGGAAATATTTTCTAACTGAAAAGGAGACAAGTGGATTTAAAACATATCATGTTTTTAGACGACTACGTTTCCTCTGTATGGAAGAAGTATAAATATTGCATTTGAAAAATGTCAAGTTGATAAAAAAGCTACAGTTTCACCAATATAAAATATGAATGTAAACAACATGTCTGTCAGACATGGCTATAACATACTGCTTAGCACTGCTAACTTATAATATGCACCTATAATTGTTAGTTCTCTTAATGAAAGAAAGACACTGCATAAATTCTTGAACACATGTTTCACTTTTCCAGCTGCCTTGTGCTGTAGAACATCATGCTAACAAGAAGTGATGCTAACAAGAAGCTAAAACCAGTGTAGCAAATGGGGCATTTAAATATATATAAACATACAGACATTCATATATAAATAGAAACTAGCTATTTTGGGGAAATGAATGGATCCCTAGACAGACATATTTCAGTTTAATATTACCTATATTTTCCTACATGGTAACCATTACAGTCCTGCTTAATCAAAAAAAAAAAAAATTGTTATGCTCACTGCTAAAATGGAAAGTCAATATTCAGCTATCATCTCTTTTACGTTCAATATGAAATTTTGTCTGTCAAGCACAGGGAGGAAAAAGTAAATGACTTTTGACTGATTTTTCTTCAGTCACTTCAAATCGAGACTTGACACCTATATGTGTTAGTAAAAGGTGTGTGTGTTCGTGTTCAGACCAGTGCCATAAAGACTTCCAGCATGCAATGGCTAACAAGGTCAGAAACCTTAAATGTGTGATTTAATAATTAACAACAGGGCATATTTTAATACCATCTTCAAATGTATTGCACTTGCATTGTCTCAAAGAGGTTATTTTTTGTTCTTTCTTGTGCCAAAATACACATTTTCTGTTGTGGTTTTCAGTCTCGACTCAAGTACAAAGCATCAACATCATTATTTACTGAGAACTGCAGCCCAACATTGCTGCAGGGTGGCATACTTCTATCTAACCAGCACATCATAAAAATGGTACTCTCTCTGCACCGTGCACTAAATACTGACTGCGTGGTCATATGCAAGCATTAAGCTATCACCTTTCTTCTGAAACAGGAACAAAAATCTAAAAACAAACCAAAGGGACCTACATAAAACAGGCTGAGATGTTCAATACCTGATGATGATCACTAAGAAGTCTGTAAGCTTGAGTATCTGATTAAACAGAGAGGGAAAAATGACCCTTTGAACTCATAACCTACTGGGGGTGGTTTCTACTGCAGTAACACCCCATTTAAACCCTGTGGCTACAGTACATCTGCGGTTCACTGGCTATAATTACAGCTTTAATACTGTAACTGTAGCAAACAAGTCCCATGGTGTATTAGGCTAAACACACGAGGCATTTTGTCCTCTCGACTACAGCCTGTTTAATGGCATTTCAGGCTCCAGCACATAAGTCTGCTCTTGGCCACGCACTCCCAAGCAGTTAAAGTTGGCCTGAACTAGTTCCAGAGGAACCCCGATCCAGCCCAACTGGGCATTGGACAATTACTTGAGAATATCATTTAGGGCTGAAACTGATATTTATCTAGTGATTGAAATCAGTTGGGAACTCAGATACTGTTGTGTCAGCATTATGTCTTTCCTGGAGCCTTCAGCACTGTTGGTTTGGCTTCTTCCTACACTGGGCATTTACAGCTGGGCTGACGTGGCAGCTGAAGAAGCAGCACACTGAGTGTATTTGTTTGTGTTTTTTATTATACTTCTCTCTTTATCCTGGCCTCTCTCCTGAAAAAAAAAACAAACATAACCCACATCAGGAGAACTGAACTCACTTTGACTATCCTTTCCCTTCCTTTTCAGAAGCCTGCCCATGCTCCCCCCTTGCTGTGCTTTGCAGGCAGGAGTCCAGCCCAGAGCCAGGGGCTCACTTTAAGCCTCTTTTGTCGGACATGCTGCAATGTGCAGCCTCATCTCTGTAACTTCCCAAAGACAAATTGGTGTCTGCTTAGGGTAAGTGACCTGGGGAAACCCTTTAAATGTGGTGTTTCCCTCCGCCTTGATCAGCTGTCCTGGCTTTACCTCTGCTGTTAAGGATTTGCCAATGGATCTCCTGCTGCCATGTCTCATCATCCATGTATGTAGATCCCTGTAATCCCCCCTTTACTGAGAGGTTTCATCCAGCCAGCCCTGTCCAGAGGTCCAACTTTGAATAGCTTGAGTCTTCCTTAAATTCTGCACTAAAATGAGGCATTAGCAGTCATACCCTTCTCCTGACCTTCAGAGTAAGAGCCAATTTTATTTTCCAAGTAGGATTTCACTTTTGCTTTCCTTCACAAAAATACCATTTTCCCAGTTTTCTGATTATATCACTTGGTGAGTGAAACTTCATGGTCCTGCCAATGCTCCTGCCTACCACAGCTGGACATTACAGACTTTTTTGTCTTTTTTTCATCTTCTTTCAAAACCTGTATTCAGTATTTTCTCCTACATAGCATATTTATCTAAATGCAGAGTGACTCTGAATACCAGTTTTGCCTGTGAGGTGGAAATAGGCACCAGTCTTTAAAGCAAGGCCCTTCCTTTGCTCCTCCACCATCCATCCTTGAACCTCTGTACCCCACTCTTTCACTGCTCCTCCCTTTTAACTGTCCTCTCCCATTACCATAAAACACCTGCATCTGCATTCCCATTTCTTCAGCTGGAAAGCCCAGGGACACTGTCCTATTCCTACTGCAGAGGCTTGAAGGGAGCATGCTGTTTACTTGTCTGTGTGTTAAGTAAAAAGTCCAAGTTCCTGACCACAAAAAAAACCATGGTGAGTATAAGGCAAGTATATTCTTAGGGCAGCTATTTGGAAAAAAAAGTTTGGTTGTTTGTTGTTGTTGTTGTTTATTTGTTTTTATGTAGGAGAAATGGTAGATTTAATAAATATGCAACAGTAGCTTAGACCCCCAGCAGGGTCTGGTGGGAGCTGCTTCTCAGCTGCAGGCAGAGAGCAAGTCAAAGACGGCCACTTATGGCCTCATACCACAACTACCAGCCAAAGCAGTCACGAGCATTTCCTTAAAATATTGGAAGAGTACTTGGCACTCAGTTTGGTCCAGGGAAAGAGCCTGCACATGAATATTTAGATGCCCACTATATACATCCTCAAAATAATGTAGGTTAGAATTTTAAAAATAATATATTGCCTCTAATAATAATAGTAACAGTTCACAGGATTGTAAGCACCCTGCAGCCTAGGTTATCAAAACACTTTATAAAGGCAGTTAAGTAAGTATCATTATATCTATTCTACTCTGATGTGACAATGACTTTGTGTCAGCTGTAACTGAAGAACAATCCAATAGTTACCCATTATTCAGCTTCCCAAAATAACCTGCAATTGTCTAAGCAGCTCTAACAGGAAAACGGAATTACAAATGGGGCAACTGAATGATTCATCCAACAGTCAATGTAACAGTTTTTTCTCCTAATGGACAGAGCTACCACCTCATTGCACTCACACTGCAAATAATATATTGACACAGAATCTTTCACCCTGGATGTCCACAAACTCTGCAGGAACATCTGAGAACTGCCACATGGCAGCACAACACAGCCACCTCTGGGAAGGAATGCAAGCAGCATAATGAAGCAGAAAATTAAAGAAAAAATCCACACAAGCATTAGCTTTTTCTAAAGGAAATACTAAAAGGAGCATAAATTCTCAGTGTAGAAATATAGCAGAGCTCTTTTTGGTAGGTAACATGAAAGTTATGGTGAGACAATCAGTTGAAGAATTCAGGGATTTCCTAAATAAACACAAAAGCCAGGGCCCCAGCAGGTGGCCAAGCTTGATATTCAAATCTAACATTTTACATGTGGAGTTTTCATTAGGACAAGGTTACCACATGATGGACAATCTGTATATATTTGCAGATGTGGCATGCAGGGAAGTCAAACCTGGGCAAGGAGCATAATTCACAGCAATCTCTCTGCCTGAGAATAGCTGAAGGCAATGTCCAATCAAAGTACTGTCAGTGCAGCGCTCGGCGAATAAATGAGTTGCTTTGACAGGAAATTCCAACAGCAATTTTAATTCTGATCAGGCTTCAGGAAGTGGAAAGAATAAAAACACATCAATTATAGTGACAGGAAGTTTTAAATCACATGGCAAGCAGCTGCTGCCAAAGGACACGTCTGCCAGCTTTGTTAAGGAGTATGGTATTTTGGTGCAACCAAAATTTTACACCAAAGTTTTACAGGCTGACATCAGTCTCTAATTGCATGTTATCCCACTAGAAGGGTAAGGAAAATGACACAGTGCAGACAGCACACCATCATTACAACAAATCAGAGACCACTTTTTTTTTTTTTAAATCCTGACCCAAACTGAGCGTATTTATAACAACCCCAGAACACACCGTCAGTAATGACATGGAACACATGAATATCTACCTCAATAAAGCAGGTGATCCCAGCAGCAAGGCAGAAAGACCATCCTTTCCTGAGTCAGCCTCAGGCTGCAGAACGATCAGCACTTTAATCATTTTACATGCACTGCCTTTTTCCATTAATCCATGTTGTAAACAGTGACCACTGCAATGAATCAGTGGTGCACCGAGAGCGAGCCTGAAGTTTGCTACCAAGCCTGACATTTGTTGATGTTCTTACTGTACATTGCAGGCTCAGTCCAACAAACTCCTTCCTTCTGTTATATGGGTGCTTTTCCATGTTCCCTGTGCAGTACCATGTAACACCAACGAGTTCTAGGTTAGATTTCTCATCACAGAATACTGAGGGTTGGAAGGGACCTCGAGATCATCCAATCTAACTCCCCTGCCAAGCAGGGACACCTAGAGCAGGTTACACAGGAATGCAGCCAGGCAGAACCTAACTAAGTTGGTCTGGGAATGGGATGGTGGGCCTTGGGTGGGCAGCAGGCAGAGCTCTCAGGCTACATTGCTTTTGGGGGATCATGCTTCAAATGCTCTCACTCAGGGAAAATCATTCAAACGGATGCAAATAGTTCTGGCCTCACTTTCAGGTACACTGAAGCCGTCTTATACAGCACTGGGATGGAGAAGGGCATTAAAGATAATGTAAATGTGATTTATAGTCTGGCACAATGCTGTAAAGCAGCCCCGCTATACAGGAGACTTGGAACACTGAAATAATATCTTGACTCAGTTTTATCAACAGATATTTTGTAATTGGCTTCAGCAAGCGTTTCTCTGCTAGAGTCCAAGAAGGGAATTGTTATTGCTGCCTACATGACACACATCTACAGGAGGTTAGTAGGACATGGCAAGTGCCATTCAAGGCAAAGTGACCAAAGAAGTGTGTTGAGCAGACAAACATTGATTGACTCAAATCCTACGTGGATGACTGACTTATATCCCTCACAAGTGAATTATATCCTCTGCTGTGCAGCTTCCTGGCTCAAGTAAGTCCTGCTGTCCCTTCACTGAAATCACCAGGAGGGTTAAAGGGTTTGGATCTGATGACTGTTTCAGGGTGGGTAAGTATAGGACAGAAAAGTTTGCCCTCAGAAAAGGAAATACTCATAAGTTTTGCTATTCACATGGGCACAGAGAGCACAGTACTTTCTAAAGTACTTTCTAAACTGCAGAAAGAAATAATCAAAAGTGACAGAAATATTCATGCAGATTAAGCAAAGGTCACCAAAATGTGTCATTTTAACAATACTGGCAAGCTTTGTAGAAAGTCTTGCTTTTCAAAGAGAATACTTTTCAGAATAAAGACTACTGGGGGAAAGACTTAAACTAACTCTACATAAAATTTTTCATTATGTCTTTGGAAACAGTGTGAATATTGGATTCCAAAACAAAGAAAAAAAACCTGTCAAGATAAGACATGATACATCTTTTTATTTCATTTTAACTTCTACTTAAATAGTAAAAGAAGCTAAAACATGAAAGTGCTCATCGCTTCCTGCATAATTATCCACATTCAGATTTCTCCTCAGGAGAGATTCTGTGGGCTTTGATCCAGGGATTTTGAAGCATTTAAGGGAAATAGAGGAGCCAAATCTCCAATTATTTCTGAAGAAAATATGGTATAATTTGGTTATGAATTTGAGGATGTTCCACACATGGAAAATCTTGCCTGAAGCCAGAGACAAGGAAAAATACAAGCAGACTTATTAAATGTCCATTATTTTTGTATGTCTGTTTCTATTATTTTTTGTCTTTGTAAGATTCTCTTTACATTCTGACAGAATCAGTGTTTCCAATCCAAAGAACACTTAAAGATATCCATAGTGTATCTTACTAATTGCCCATATTTTTCATCGAAACGACCCTGTTTCACCCTAAAAGACATCAGTCTATGTACAACACAGACTAGTGGTGAACATGGTAGTGCTACAGGGTTGATGGTTAGACTTGATGATGCTAGAGATTTTTTCCAACCTTAACAATTCCATGGTTTGTATATACAGACAGGTATATACAATATACCTATACAGCAGTTATGTACAATACCTGCTAATGACCACTCTGTCTCAAAATCACTTTGTGTTTCAATAACTACCTTAAACAGGCAAAATAGTAAGTGGCACAGATTTCCTGTTTCTGTTCCCCACTACTGTCCTGCCAACAGTTATGAATGTATGTGTACAGACCTGCTTTCAAAGCCCAGCAATCATCCTTAATCATCCAGGAGTTTCCCACTTAGGTCACCTAGAAGTGAACCTTGAAGGCCAAGTGTCCCATGGCACACCATTGGATGTGTGCGGCTACATTCACTTCCTATCAAAATGTTCTTAGCAGCACCATTTTCCACAATGCCCTTGTTCTGCATAAGGGCTGGGGCAGGCAGCATAGCACTTCATCTGAGTTGAGAAAGGCCCCCTTGTTCACCCTAAGATCATTCATCAAGCCTCTGTTTCTGTGGCAGTTCCACGTGCCAATAAAACCTGCTACAAATCTGACCCTCGCACATCTTCCTCCTTCGTTAATTAGCCACTTTGTGCAACATATCTACAAACCATGGGAAAAAATCTTTGGTTTCAGTCACCTGACTTTCCTCCTTGATTTCTTCTATGTTCTTTAACAGTAAGACTGCAAACAGCACCTGGAGTCCTACACTTTCTTGTGGCCCTGCCTTTCTGCTTCAAAGGACCCACTTGGTTCACTGTCAGACTGTCAGTATTCACAGGCTGATGAAACACTAACAGCATGTCATGGGTGTACACAACTCAGCCCTTGCAGTCCCAAGCTTTAGTCCTTCTCAGGTTTCTTTTACTTTGTTCCCAAAACTGCTTATCAAAAGTAACTCCAGGAACAAAGGGTACTAGTTAAACATAGTGTTGTTTTAGAGCTGGGGAGCACAGGAATATAGACCGACACCTAACAGCTTGACCACTTGACAACATTTACCAAAGGCAAAGAGCAGCACTGATTTACCAGGAGGGGAGTTACAGAGCCTTTGGTGTCCTGCCTGATACTGCATACTGAAGTGAATGCCCCCATGATGTATGATGAAATTATTCATTGTTACAGCTGTGTGATCTTCCCCTCATGTGGCTCTGCCTATGTCCAGAGAAACCTCCACACCACGATGATTGCCACCTTCATGCTCACACCAAATGTAAGTTGTTCAGGTTTACACTGCACAGAATCTGGTCCACCAGCTGACAACAGACCCCCAGGGACAGAACATGACACTCATCTGCTGGTCCATTTAGTCCAAGAGCTCCCTGTGTTAGCTGACAGAAGCTCTACCTTCTCTGAAGGGTACATTGCAGCTTATCAGAAAAAGTTTATTTGATTTACTGTAACAAACAAAGCTTCATTGGAGACTGTAGTCAGAGCATCTGGAATCAGGAGCAGTGAAACAAGATGACTCATTAGTCTGTGGTCAGATTTTTTCCCATGTAGGACAGTCAGCTCTTAATATCCTTTCATTCTGTTACCTCCAGGAGCATCCTGTTAATTTTTGAGGAAAATACAAGTATGTCTTTGTGGTTTTCAGGACTTCCTCCACTTTCTTCCAATTATTTCTTCATTTAATTCCTTTTCATTTCTTCATTCTTTACAATCTAGTATTTATCCACCTTCTTTCTCTGTTCCTCATGCTTTCTTTTTCATGCCTATCACCAGGAAGTATTCTTCAGCTTTTGATGCTCTTCATCTCTTCAGCTCTTTGTCATTTCACCAAGTGTCAAATGTCACATTTTTCACCATTTTCTCCAAAGACTTTTTCTGATTTAGCTTGTGACTGGTCCTCTCCAGTGTCATTTTGTTTTTTCATTAGTTGGGAAAAACAGATGTGGTGATTTACTGTTGTTATGACTATTGGCTAAACCTTAGAAAACTGTGTTAAAGATCACAGGTGGATTCAACACTGAGATCCCCCTCCCAAGAGAAGAGTCTCATCTCCAGATAACCACTGACTGTTTGGTTTCCAGCTGATACACTGATACTCCTGGTAAGACTTTTCTTTTAGTCACCTTCCAATGTGATTGTATAAAAGGCTCTCCCAACCTCAGTGAGTTGATCAGTGATATAAAAGGGTGATGCTGGTACAGGGTGATTTTGTAACCAGTTTCCTATCCAATTCCTCACAACTATTAGAACAAGACACATTATTTATGAAGATGCCTTTCAACATTCATCGCAGTTTTTCAGTCCCTGCAAAACCACTGGAAATCTGTAGCCTCCCAGACACTTCTCCAGGGATCATGCTACACCCTGTGGAGATGTGAGTTGCTCCTAAGTCCTATTCCCCTGGTCCAAGACATCTTGCTTGATTCATTCCTTCCCTGAGGAACTCGTTCAAGATTCTTGCACAACTGAGATCTCACCATCCAAAGAACCACAAAAATACAGCTCTGTGTTTCAGTCTGGCCACACCCAGACTCAAGATTTTGAAAAGTAAGTGCTTAAAACAAATGAAGAGCCTACCTCTTCTAGCAAGAGCTTACTTCTTGACAGAACAAATACTGACTTACAGCTTGCAGGAAAAGGACACGGGTCACTGCACATTTTAGAGACCCTGAGTGAGAGCCCTAACACACAAGAGATTCAGAAGACTAAAATTCCACTGACTCTAACCAGCCACGGGAATGACCCAGCGTGTTGCAGTGTCTCAGCATGTCTCATAAAATGCACTGAAACATTTGCTAACGAGGCTATCTGCATGTTATTGTTCATTTTTATTACAACAGCACTAGGAGTGCCCATCAATATCAGGACCTTGTGCTTGGTACAGATGTCAGTGTGTTAACCAAAGGAGAACAAATTCAACTTTCTACCCCCAACAGAAGCAGTCAAATAACAAGACCCTTTCATGTCAGTGTGCCATTTGTACAGACAAATGCTCAGCAGCATGGGTCATAAAAGCTAGCCCATAAGGACTGCTTCAAGGGGAAAAAAGATTCTTAAATTTATTTTAAGATTCGTATCTACGCATCCATGCCTGTGCATTTAACCATATAAATAATTCACTTAAGAGTAAGAGACCCCCTTTTAAAAACTTCACCACTGTGTCATAGCATGGAAACTACCTCAGGGCTACTAGGAAGGGGGTTCAAACATCCCTCTTATAAAACACATCATTATGCATTAGAGGAAACTTCATTCAACAGAGAAGAATGGCACACCAGCTGGAGGTGAACACCATAAACCACATAAAGTTTTAATTAAATTCATTAAAAATTCTTTGTCTCTCACTGTGTTTGGAGGCAGATAGAACCCTTTAACAATGGCCAGCACACAATCAGGTTTGTCAAAACTAATAATAATACAAAAGCATTTGCTTACCCTGGGACATTTTGAAAAAGTTTGAGTAACTGCATTATTTTTAATATGGGACATTTATAAATTATTGCAAGATGTGGCCAGCATTGGACCAGAGTTGCTGTTTCTATTGTTCATTGGATTGATAAAAGGTGTTAATAATAAAATGCACATTTTTAGCAGTTGCCAAAGGGAATCAACCTGAAATACAGGGAAGAAGCATATTTTCCCCTCAAAATGCATATATATATATATACACATGTAATACATATATTTAGTAGGGCTTGTTGCAATAAAACAAGGGGCTATAGCTTTAAACTAAAAGATATAAGGAAAAGTTTTTTCACTACAAGATTGGTGAAACACTGATGCAGGCTGCCCAGAGAGGTGGCAGATGTCCCATCCCTGGAACCATTCAAGATCAGGTTGCACAGGGTTCTAAGCACCCTGATCTAATTGAAGATTTCCCATTGCAGGGGGATTGGATTAAATGACATTTAAAGGTCTCTTCCAACCCAAACTATTCTATGATATATCAACACATTTTTCATGATCACTATTCCTTTACAGCATGTTTTCTATATCCTGTATGGATAAGTATGAAAAATAAAGACATTTCCTGCCCTTCAGAGCTTGCAGTCCATCAGCAAAACAGAATACAACAAATGAAAGTTACAGTACCAGATGCCCACCTGCAAACACATACATGCCTGATATCAGACAATCAATTATGTCAGAGGACTAATGATGAGCACAGAACATGCATAAATATTTGCAGGATTAAGCTTGCTAACCAGAGTAAAAGAGGATAGCTATTTGATTGCCTGGCTGTTATGTAAATGACTGTTTTTCAAAGCTGGAAAGCCTAGCAAAATACTTTTGTATTTAATCAAATACAAATAAAATAATTCTACAGTGTACTGAAGGGCTTCACATCATGAGTCACTGACAATGTCAGCTATTTAGGCTCATGGCAAGCACTTAATTTGGTCCCAGTCCTGGTCCCATTTTAGTCAGTGGGAGTCTTTTCCCTGATTGCAACATGAGCCTTTGTTACTAAATTATCTCAAGCTGATGAACTGTGAAACAGAAAAGGTACTTTTACTAACCTTTTCTAATCTAGATTCATTAAGGATAATAGCAAACTTGTACCAACTAATTCAGTAATTAGATCTGAAAACATCCTTGCTGCATAGCTAACACCTAAGTGTTGGGTATTGATTTCTTATACTTCTTCAAGACACTCAAATACAAGAAATATCACAGGCCAAATGAAGAGTCCCACCACCTATGTGATATGGCTGAAAGTGATGAAAGAAGAGATGAAAGCATACATTCCCCATCCTACACCTCAGTAAACAAAGTTGTGGTTTTGTCCATTTCACAGTCATGGTGCTGTAATTTCTAGAGCTAGATATGTATCCACTTGATGCTCAGCACTCTTTGGGGGAAGGAATTTGATGGGCTTTACTGTATGGCAAAACCTTCGAGCAAAATGGGATAGAAACATGCATTTGAGGAACTACACAATATGCAAACTAGACTGATACATCAAAATAACTGTAGCACATAAAATGTAGTATTGAGTCTACACAATAAAGTCCTCTGAATAGTATGAAAACACTACTTAATTGAAGATATAAAAGAGAAAAGTAATTTTTCTATTTTTTCTCTATCCTATTCCCTTTATCAGCTGGGAAAGTGCTGTCCTCAACTACATAGGTTTCAGAGGAAAATAAGGTGCCTGCTTTTTCACTTTTCTTTCACATAGGCCCAAGAAGCAACTTCAGAGGGGAATAGCTAAGAGATGAAGAAGCTCAAGAAAAGAAATAGCAGTAACAGTATCCCAAAACTGTTTCAGGGGATGACAATAAAATACTTCATAACACACTTGTCCATATTCCCATCACAAAATGGTGGGAATTACCTAAACTCAATCATCTAAAAATTAAGGTTATAATATAAATGTATTGGTGAAGTCCTGTAAGCAATGGAGAAAGGCACAAATAGAAGATAATTCTTCCAGTGTTATGATAAATACAGTAGATAGGGTAAATTGCCTTCTGGGAGGTTCTGTCTCACTCTTTTGAGTATGGAAAGTTTACACAAACAGGGCAGGCCACTCAAGGTAGAGCTATGGCCTGTGTTACACTGAACTACTGAAGAATCTCCACAAGGATGCAGCTGGTCAGCTTGGGTACTAGCAGTAGTCATGCTGCCAGATCAGACAGCTCTGTGACAGCTAAAAATCCTAGTAAATTAGGCTGTTGTGAGTTCACTTAGTTCATGTTTAAGTTTTTAGTGGTCTCTGCCATGGGGAAATGAAGAGATGGGCCTACGTCTCTGTGTTGATTGTAACTCAGTTTGTGACTTGCTGTGAATTACACATACAGACTGTAACAAGATAAGGCTCCTGAGATTCACACCGTTGCTCTGAGCCCAAGGGTATCACCTGGCAGGTGGTGAGAACTTGTAGTGGTCAGCTTTATGTGTCTATCTACAGGTATCTGTAAATCTACAGATATAATATAGATAGGTAATACATTATGTAAGCATTGCATCTATAGCTCTGCCTGTAAGTAAATACTTAAATAACTATATAAATGTATCTGCAACTATTAAACACAGTTCCATCCACAGACTATAGAGACAATAAGAGAAAAGAGAGACCACATTCATCTCTTGTTCACTCTGCCTCCATTCTGTTACAGCCTAGGAATGGCAGAACAGACGTTTCCCAAGCACACAGTGTCATGGTGCACTTGTGCCTCCACACTCCACCCTAACTCTGTCCAAGGCATTCTTGAAAATGGAAGCTCACTGCTCACTAGACACCTTTTCATGACTGCACAAATGAGAACCAGATGTCAATTTGTTATATCTTTGCTTAAACAGCAGCTCTTAGATCCCTAAAATGTATGTAAACATGCCTAACTCTTAGGAACCCTGCCTACTTGGAAATCCTGAATCCAAGCTTTCTGCAATACCCAATCTAGCAAAGAGGAAAAGGCAGATTATAAGAGATGCTCACTCCTAATCAGTATGAACTATGAGCATGTTACAGCATACCCTGTTCACATCTGGACCAAATTAACCAGTTCCACTGGTCTGGAAACTTGGGCACAGACTGAATACCCCTCACAAGACTTGTGTTGGGTTCAGCTCCTTTGGCCTCAGTTATCTCCCCATGTGAATCCCAGCACATCTCATGTCACAGGTTAGAAGTCTGTGAAACACATGCAGGAGGAGTTTGTGCTATCCCACTGTGTAAGATGCTGTGATTTCAACCTGCACATTATCTGTGGTGCAATACCAGCACACAGAGAATTCCTCATGTAGTCACAAGCGAGATCTTTAGCGCTTTCTGTGTTTCACAGCAGATGAGTGGCTGTTTGGGGTGTTTTGGTGGTGAGTAATTGGTGCCTAGGAAAGGAAGAGCAAACATCTGAGTGGAAATGACAAGAAAGAAAACATGAAGCAACCATGATTAAGGGTTAAAATTTCAAGAATTCTCCAGTTGTGCAGCTGGGGGAAGACCTTCAAAGAAGTTCAGCTCCAAAGCAGGCAGTGAATTCTGAGAGAGTCCTCAAAACCCAGCAGCTGCTACTGAGATCAGTGGGTCTATTCATAAGTGCAGACTTCTGCTTGTGCCCATCACAGAAGAGCTGAACCCATACTGAGTTTGGATGTAGCAAACTTCACAACACAATTGGGTTGAGGAAAAAAAAGGAGTATCCACAGCAACAACATGCAATTATAGACTTAAAATAAGTGTGAAGCTTCGTGGCTCAAGCTCAACACATTTCAGAAAAATAATGATTATGTTTTCACTTCCTGTGTGCTTTAAGTAGGGTATTAACTTGCAGGAAGAGAGAGTGCTGGTTTGGAGGTTTATGGCTAGGACATACATCTGAAGTAATTGTGGCTCAGAGTGAATACATGCTAAGTTTATTTTAAATAAGATAGATGGGCAACTGACAGCCAGGGTCTGGTTGAAAAGTGACATTATTTGTGGAGACAGTCTATTGTATTGCAGCAAAAGAGAATTCCATCTTCTATTAATAGTGGCCAGTGGGAATTCATGCTGAGACTTTTACTTCACTGACATATCCATTTCATTAAAGATTTCTTCATCCAGATCCTTTCTTCAGTTTTCAGAGTAACTCTTGGTGTGTGTGAGCGAGCAAAAGGATTCTCTGGGAAGGATCCAGCTACTACTGATTTTGAGCAGGAATTCTCAACTATTACATACAGGTGAGACCTATAGTTTGCCATTATACTACATATAGCATGGCTTTACATGACCTTGGAGCAGCTCTTGGGAGGGAGAAGGAGGCCCTGGGGTGCCACTGGAGGGCTCTGTCCAGGTGCTCAGGTCAGGATGTGAGGACACACCTGGTGAACAAAGACCCAGCTTGGGGTGCATCCCCATTCATCTTCAAGGCAGGCAGTCCTGTGGGGTGTGCCAAACTTTTCACTCTACCCAGCCCAGCCACTTGGCTCCCTCTCCAGTCAGTCTGAGGGCAAGCAGCTGACACTGCTCTATCCAAGGCAGGTGGCCTCTCCTATGGAAATGAGCCAATTAAAGGAGGCCATAGAGGGGCACAATTAACCAGCTTCTTAGGCTGAGGCTCAGCTATAGAATTGAAGATAGAGAGGTGCTGAACAGGAGAATTTTCAGCTGCGTAATTTTTGACCCGGTACATTAGTACTCTGGGTACCGGGGATTTTGGCATGTGAATCTCTTTCATCTCTTAGAGTCCAAGTGCCAAGGATCAAATAGAGAAGTGTGAAGTAACCAAGCAGTTTTCTGTACATCTTTTTAACACCACTAATGAAGGCCTTTCCACATTATGGCCTGCGTCTATTTCAGCCCCGATTTTGTATCTACTTACAGGATTAGAAAGATTAAGTGCTAATTAGAGCACTGAGGATTAATAACTGCTACTTCTGCAATGCACATTTTTCTTAATCTTGTCTTAAATTCTAGTGGAGATTGGTCCATGTTACAAAGGCAGAATTTGCCAAAGGTTACTAAACACATAATGGAAGGTGCTGGGTATTAGTTTTCTTGTACATACTGAATAGGCATCACCCATTAGTCTAAAGAAGGAATTACAGGAATAGCAGGAAAAAGCATGCTTTGTTTCTCAAGAAAACAAAAAGGCATGTCTTCATTGTTCTGTTGGAAGCACTGTTAACCCAAATTTCACCCTTTTTACATTTTCAGGTCTGAACCTTCTCATTTGAGCACTGTAACATGCATACACACTACTAATCAAAAGCATATTCAAACACTGCTGAAATTATACATAAAGTGATAACTAGGAACATGTGAAAACAGCAAGTAGATAAAAACTGGCCACTGTCATTCCACTGACTTGACTGGGGAAGTCATGGTGCTGTTCATTAGTGGGACAACTTCCTTGTTCTCATGTTAAAGCTAAGTTGCAACATACTAATAGTCATATATTTGCAAATAAGTTTAGAAATATTTCGTTGCTTGAGGGGAACATTTAACAAATCAGCTCAATACAGCAGTTCTTCATGTGTAAAACATGGCCAGGATCTTTTCCAGAGAAAAAAGACTTAGAGGAAGGTTTTCATTTCCAGCCAACAAATAATTCAATTTGCATACAGGTGTTACAGGGCTTCTCTCTGAATTCATGGATCACTGCTAGTTTCAGATGTCAGGACACAGAGATGGGTCAAAGGCACTGTGAGATGACTTGCAGCTAGTTAAAGGAGCCTGAGGTCAGGGCTCTTAACATCAGCCCTCTTGTTTTCCATCAAGTGACACCAGATGTACCAGGATCTCATTCAATTACACTATTTCCCACTGCAGCTGAAGGAGCAGGTTGGTTTCCACACAAGGAGACTGACTG
The DNA here is from genome assembly GCA_017589585.1 of Phylloscopus whistleri. Classification (NCBI taxonomy): domain Eukaryota; kingdom Metazoa; phylum Chordata; class Aves; order Passeriformes; family Phylloscopidae; genus Phylloscopus; species Phylloscopus whistleri. Next base: position 1,993,353 of record JADMLD010000183.1, read on the forward strand.
CGTTTTGGATTATTCTAGGAGAGAAGAGCTTCCCATCTCTTGGGTGGAGGATGGGATCCACTTGCTTAAAAGCACAGAGTGAGGATCACCCATTAGGATCGAGCAGGCGCAAGGAGGGGTGGTACAGCATCCACCCTCTCCGTGACAGCTGCAAGAGCTCTGAAGCAGTATTGTTTCCATGCACAGAACAAAATTGCATAACAGTCCCCTCCAAGGCAGCACAGGCCAAAAACTGGTTCCTTGTTTCATAAAGAAGGCAGTTAAGCTTTGGTTTGTTCCTCATCTTTTGTTGCCTGAATGGTTTAGAAAAGGCATAGGTCAGCTGTGACAAGTCTGTTGTTCTCTCCCCACCCTCATAAAGAATTACCAGATACACTTTCTTGGCTTGTATTTAATGCAGAGGTACTTTGTTCAAAAGAAACCGGAGTCTGCAGAAGGTCAGGGACACTTTGGAGCAGGAAACTCCTATGTGCATGTGCCTGGTTTTCAGGAGACCTGCCCAAAATTTTGTTAAGATTGTGGGGGAGATGCAAAGAGTCAAGTTACTTGATCCCTGTGTAATGAAATGATCAAGAAAAAGCCTAAGATCTCTAAAGAGCTTTCTTTTTTCAGACCTCCAACTGTGTGTGACCAGAGGCAATCTTCTCTGTTAAACCAGTTCTTAGTAGATAACTCCCTGAGAATTACTGATGCTTAATAAATTGTCAGACCTGCTTGTTCAAAACAGTTTAGCATTAAAAGGGCTCTCTGCATAAGATTATCTGAGAACCATCTTGAGAAAAGCCCTTTTCTAGAAGTCTTTAGAGAAAACCTGGAAGGAGAAACAGGGAATGGGAGCAAATACTGAAGCAATGACTGCTGATTAATATACTGTTGAGCCACTTTCTAGAAATGGACAGGGACTGTCTTGCAGAAATTCTGTTTGAGGCCAAGCCTGCTACATATTTTAGGAGAACAGACATTTTATGTCCCTTTGTGCACTCAAACACCAAAGTATCCGTGACCAGACCGTGGTCTCTTAATTCCTCCTCCAAGAAGGAATCCTTACAAGTGTCAAATATCTTTTTCTGCACAACAAAAACCAGAGAAACTCATTTCTAAAGAAAAGCCCTTATTATAATTCTGTACCACATAAAATTGCCATGAGCCAGGTGGTGAAGAAAGCCTTCAGAAACATATATCCAATGTCTGTAGCTTGCTAGGAGTGGAATACAGACCCACCACACCTGGTAGCTGCCTGTTGTGGCTGTTCTGAAATCTACATATCTTTAAAAACCTGTACTTTACTAATTGTCCTTCAAAAGGGGATTGGCAATAACAATGGTTTGCACCTGATTTCACTAGTGTATTATTGCCCTGAATACCTATGACTGATTTTCCAAGACTTTTTAACATTTCTAAATATTTTTCCCCTGCAATTTCTATGTAATGCCTTGGTCTCTTCTCACAGTTCTCTCATCAGCACTTGCATTCATACATCTCAATCATACAACTCAAGCACGTTCTGTTAAGTACAATTCTCCCCTCAGACAAAAGATCAGGCAAGTGTTTTTCCGCAGATCACTCCAGCATCCCTGCATCCCTCCCTGCCGGCGCTCCTCAGGCGCGGCGCTTCACCGCGGCACCACCAGAGCGCGCTGCCTGAATGCCTTTGAAAGAGTTTTAAGTGAAATTTAAATTTAAAAAAAAAAAAAATCACCTTGAAAACCTTGTTATTCAGAAAAGGTGATGCAGTTGTGACAGGAAGAAAGAGGAATTATTGAAAGACTGCTATACAATGCAATGCCTCAAATCTTTGCACTGCTTCATTCTAGTCTCATCCAATCTCGTACAGTCTGGTACAACAGTGCAAATTAAGCTTTGTTGATTTAATCAAACAAAGCCGTCTGGAATCAGAGTGCTTGTGCCAGCTATTGAGGTCCACGGTACAACTCTGATGGACTGCAGTCTGAGAAGGAAAGGCAAACTGGATTTTTATAGCTAACTGAGAACACCTAGTGATACACAGTACTTAGGATGAAGCACAATATTTTACAAAATGACAAAGCATTATTAAAAAATTAGTGTCCATTAGTACAAATCCTAAGGCTCTGTCTCTTTAAAAAAAGTCTCTCTGCTTTAACACTTGTTCATCTTGAGGTTTTCTTCTCCTTTAATAGTGATTTCTATCCTAGTTTTGCCTTTCAGCACCTCCTTTTGTTTACAACAGAAGGTCTTTGCTTTCCCTCTGGTTATGGCCAATTTCCATCACACATTAGCATGTATCTTGACACATATACTGCATGCATGGTAATGCACAAATGTGCATCTGCATTTCCCATTAAATGAGGTGTTCAAAGCTATTCTTGGGTCCAGACTTGTCCCTTTCAGACTGGAGCTGAGCTTACAATTCTCTGGGAGGGAAAAGCCAAAGTAAGCTCTTTAGCTTAAACCCCAGCTTCTGATCCACGAGCTCTGGCCAGATTGGCCATGGGAAAGCTCAAGTACAATCTCTGTTAGTTCTGGGACTGGCTTTTCCAAAGTGCAGCCTGCATGCACAGAGCCAGAGCTGAGCTACAGCCAGGCACAGCCAGGCACAGCAGGACTGGGGCAGAATTTGCTGGGCTAGAGGTCTGCTGCACAGTGTCCTAAAGCATATACAGAGACAGATCTCACTGATTAAACCTGGAAACCTTGGACCCTGACAATAAAAGTAGAGATAGGTTTATCCATGGATTTTATCATGGAAACGATAAAATTACAGAGGCCTGACTTGCTTTCACAGCATTGGAGCTTGTCAGTCCTAGTCACAGATAACTTCCCATCCAATTGCCAAAACTCAAAGTAGGCCACAGGCCTCACATGATGCCAGTGTATCCCTCTTTTAGACATAGGCATTTTGCTCAATAAGGACAAACCTAAGTCAATATGGCATAAAGTGCTCTCTGACCAAGTTTGTCAGTAAAGAACTAGTCAATGCAATCAGTAGCACCTAGAGAATTTTGGTACACCCTACAGTAGGCACTTAACATTTGGTATCACACACAGACCTGAACTCATGAGTCTCATGAGCCTGACTGTAAGCAGAATTTCCCTCTCCTCCCTCACTGCTTTAAAAAGGGTAATTTCAGGAACCTTAGTTAGGAGAATTACACTGTCAGACACATGCAGGACCCAACCCTGCCCCTGGAGCTCCACCTCCATTTTGTGACTTCATCCCAGTCTACTTCCAAATGGAGTAAAGGGCTTATTTTTCTTTTTACTCTCATAGTCAGAATACCCTCAGTGTTTGAAAACGTCAGATAAACAGATGGATCACAGGTCTCAGTTGTGTTCTTTGCCAGAACAGGGCTCCATTTGTGACATAGGATGAGTTTACCCTGATCAGGACATGAGTATGGCAGATCATTTGTTTTCCCCCATGAACAAACATCTGTTGAAGATGATAAACTGACGAAGTGCTCATGACTTCCATTGTTTTAGAAAGTCAGATCTTGTACACAGGATCTATTCTTTCAGGAATGCATTTCTGACTAACCTATTTGCAACAACAGTCTGTCAAGCCAGAACGTGAGAACATCCCATTTTATTGATGAAGTAGTTTCTACTTCACAAAAGAGGAATAACACTCCTGACACTGGACAGCAAAGCCAGAAAGCTCACAGAATTTCTCCTTCTTGCAGCCCTCATTTTCTGAGGGGACCCAGATCAGAAGAGTATCTCCCTTCTCTGAGATTTTACCTCCTGGCCCATTAAAGAGCAGAACAGCAAACTGGAGATGAGGCAGGCATCTAGCAGAGCCTGAATGTGCAGACTGTTTTCCTGTCTGAAAAGGTGGATCACAGGCAGTCATACAGAGCTCAGTCCACTGCTGCACAGCAGTGAGGGACCCATCCTGGGCACAGGCCAGGCCACGTTTTCTGTTTTCTCCTAGGTGCACCTTTTGCAAATAGCAGGTCTGCAGTGCTTTGGAGGGTCCAACCATTGAAGGCTACATGGGGCTGCCACTCCTGAGGCGATGTGAGAGCCTCTGCACAATGAAGGAAGTGTCCCAGAGATCTCTCAATAAATATTTGGCATGGTCTAGGTCTTAATCAACTCCAGAATGGAAAATCAGCACAAGTAAAATGTCTCTCAATGCCTGCAAATACCTGAATTCAAGTTCAATTATAGCAGAAGGAGGGGGAGGGTGGAAAGGGGGAAAGGGGGAAAGGGGGAAAGGGGGAAAGGGGGAAAATAAAAAGCATGTTTTTTTTCTCAGGCTCCAGAGCCAAGATCTGTATGTTTTTGAAGTCATCCTGCAAAGAAGAAAAGAAAAGGCTGAAGCTGACTGTGACCTAAATAAAGCAGAAGAATTAGGTACTTGTGATCAAAGGATTGAATGATGCATATACACATCTCCCTAAATAATAGAGTTGGTGGGGGAAATGACATGTCATTATTCCTCTGAAATAAAGCAAATTACCTGTTCTGAAAAGAGGAGTTATTCTGTTTTTTATACAGTGAAGAATAATGCCACACTATTTCTTCTAAAATTAGCAGCTGACAAGCTGAGACTTCAGTGCACATAGCATCTGGCTCTCTGGCACCACTTACCATGGACTTACCAGGGTGAACCTTTCCTTTTCCAGTTTTATAAGGTTTGGTGGGCAATAGCCATTACCACAAAGAACATCCACTGAGGTCCAGAACAGCAGTAGCTTTAAAGCACCTCAGAGTTTCTTTCTTGCTAAGAAGCAAATGCAGAAAACCTGATGAGGATATTTCGAAAAAGCTGAGGGACTTTGAATGGAGTCAAAATCCTCTTTTCACCCATCTTTCCAACCAGCTGTACCCTTCATTAGTAGTCTTCCAAACAAGAAGCAAGCATGGGGCAATCTCAACTTAAAATTCTGCATTTTGACATTTCCAGTATTTAAGGCAGGCAGTGAAAAGTGAATTTCAAATGCTGACTCATCCAAGTAAATAAGTTTCTTATTTTCTATTCTCATAAGGCTTCAGATGCTAAATAACTTAGTCCATAACCATGGTAATGGCTGAACAATTTATCTTGAAAAGATAATGGCTATATTTTATCACATGAATGCATGGAAACAGTGTAGAGACTTCTCTAAGCTGCTCTCCTGAGGTCTCTCTCTCTGCTGTTCATGTTTAGACTGACAGTATGAAGGGCTCAGCATTCATAAAGAGGCTTGGGAGATTGGAAACCTGAGAATTCATTTCCATCAGAGCTGGGAGACCAAAATCACAGTGCTTATTTACCCCCTGGAGAATTTCCAATTAAATAGCCTCTCAGTGAAATAACCAAAGTTTCCTGAATCTCCTTTTCTGATGCACAGCCATAATCATATCCAAGTTATATGCACAGAATTCCTCAGCAGCAGATTGGAAAGGAAATGTTAGTTACACTTCCTCTCCCTCACACATCTGAAAGAAGAGACTGGGTGATATTTCCTCTGTGTTTCAATATGTAAAACACCACTATTTTTGATGTTTTCTCATTGGCTGTGATGACAGAGAATAGGAAAATAACAAACCCAGTCACCAAACCCACATATTTGACCTCTTCCTTCACAGTTTTGGCCCAGGCAGTTTAAAGTGCATTGTGTTTTACGTTTGCTCTTATCTTCTTTCACACCAATGAAGAATAAGTGACTTTCCTCTGTGCTGGGAGGACCAATTCAAACCACACTGCCTGTCTGCTCATTGTCCTGACAGCCAGGCTCCACAGCATCACACTGCTGTTTGGGGTTTTCTCCTTGAAGGGTAGGAGCTTGTCCTCTTGTCTAGGAAGAAAAGGATTTTGTAATAGTTGAAGAGCTCCTTGGGAGAAAAACAAGATCTTACTGAAAGAAGATGCTTCCTTAAGTGAGCCCATCCTTTTCAGAACAGCAGGTCAGCTCATGAGTGCTGGAGTCATAGGTCTGAGGGAGGCAAGTGCAAAGCCATGTGTTAAATTCCCCATATCCATAGGTTCTTGCATTGGATAAAGGCCATGTGTCAGAGAGGAAGGACACCCTCTCCATCTGATCTAACAGTGATAATGTTCCAGGGCTGAGCATCAACTGGTCGCAAGCAAAGAAGACAAAGACTCAGACACAAAATCCATTTTCTCGAGGCTTCAGCAGCCCACAGAGAGACAAGCAGAGATGAGCTGGATTGACCCAGGGAGGTTTCTGAGACAGCTTCTCCCCACAAGCAGGCAAAGCTCCCTGGACACACTGCTCAAGGAGCATCATCCAAGCAAAAGGGGTGTCTGTGTTTGAAGGGACTATTTCAGTCCACAGATGACCAGGGTAAACTTGTGCTCCAGAAAAGTAGAATCTGAGCATCTAGCTCAGCAGTTTCTATTTCTGCTTCCTAAGGCAGACCTGGTAACCCAGTTGAAAAAAAACCAAAAAAACAACCTGGCTACATTTATCACTCTATTTTCCCTGACAGTAACTTGTATTTAGACAGATTTACCACCACTACCTTCTGAACCTTCTTGAGTATTTTCTTCTCTGAATGAAGCCTAGCAAAGTTCTACACTATATTCTGCAGAAAATTACTCAGTTGTTGAACTTTTTTTGATCCTTCACTATTAACAGCAAAAATTATGGTCAAGACTGCTATGAGTTTTTCCTCTTCTATCCATTTTGTTCTAGTGCATACACAATATCTAATGTACAGTTTTGCATTCAGTTTAAATGGTACCACTGACCTGCAATCAGCATTCTGCAGTACATCAGTGGCAGATGAGCAACCCCCCTGCCACTCTGTATTTACTTATCAACAAGAGAGCCAAACAGCCAACAAATAGCTCCATGAGTACAGATGCCAGCACGATGCCAGCAGAGAGAAAGAAAGACTGTCCACATCAAAGTATGCAAACCTCCTTTTTCAGTATATGGAGCTAAGCTGCAACTTCTCCCTCAGCTTCACCTACAGCAGGGGGACACAATTACCCTGACCAAACAACTGAGGGCAACTTTCCAACACTGCCCCTTTACAAAGCACAGAATTTATAACTTCCTTGAGAAAGCATAAAAAAATTGAATAAAGAGCAATTTTAATTATACTCATAATGATTTATTTTTTTAAATGTTCCCATTAAACTGCTGTCTAAGGCCAACCCATTGTAAGCCAGAAGTAGTTTGGCTCCACCTGCATTTAAAGCGATTTTTGTAATTATTCTCATCAGAACAGCCATTAATCACATAAACAATACCTGTCTTGCAGAAAACACATGATAAGCAGCTGTTATAACTTACTATTATTTTTATAACATTCTTTAACTCAGATGCGAATTTTCTATTAAAATGCTTTAAAAAACCCCAAAAACATAAATCTTACCTTCAGATTGATGCGTGGCCAGAGGTGTCTGCGTCTCCTTGGAGTATGATACCACCTCCCGAGGTAAGAAATCAACCTGGGTGATCTTTGACACCCCCAGTTTGTGCAGTCTGCGTCTAAGGTGGAATACATGACATCAAAATGTTAGTCATGTTAAATGTAAATCAGCAGCAGGAACAAATGTCTGCTGTTATCAACAGCACAAAAATACTTCAGTGTTTGTTAAGACAAAGTATGCATGAGAAGTACCTCATTGCAGTGAAGAAAATTAACCTGGGAACCATTTGCTGTAATAAAGTACAGTTGTTGAACCTCTAGATCATGCTGCTGAGAGGGACTGCAAATGGGAGGGAGAAATAGCCTGCTTGTGTCCCTCTTAACAGGCAACAAAATTATCTTTCATACCATCATTACTATGACGTTCTGTCTGCTCAAAGGAGTTCATCCTCAACCTGGGATACACAGCTGTGGAAAGGGTACAGTGGGTTTAAACCAGGATGGAATAGGACTGCCAAATGTTCAGCTGGGAGCAATAACAGTCTTTAGCTGGCAAGGTGGGTAATTTCCATCAAGAAGGAAATTCTCCCTTCCACAGGAGTTGTCAGTAGTGGCACTGAAGTAGGTTTATGATCAGTGGAGTCCTAATGCAAGGGCTGGAGGAGAGCTAAAACACAACTGGAGCAGGGCAAGTATAGCCTTCTATTTTGTCTACATCCCTTATTTTAAATAAACCATATCAAATAAATCAGTGAAGCAAACTAATTGTAAGCGGGTAAGGGAAAAGAAGGGAGGCAGCTGAGCATGGTCATGAACATTTTTGGTTGAGCACAGTTCACTTAGAAGCAGGGGAAAAAAATCAGTTTATTTCCTGAATATTATTTGATTGTCTGCAGGGAGTGAAGATATACAAATGGTCACTTGGAAGTGTTTTACTGGAAAAAATGCCAACCTTCAGCAGAGCAAAGAATGCAAACATAATAAACTAATGAACTAAATAAGACCAGTTACCTAAATCAACAAGTGTGAGCATGCTTGTGCATTTATGGGGAAATAAATTCCTGGACACAACGTTTCTCAGCTTGCCACATTATTAAAGAGAACAATTTGGAAAAGCAGAAAATTCTTACACATTATCCATATCCTCTTCATTTTCCAGATTGTCAGAACAGAAGTCATAGGAGTTTTGATCTAATTCATTTACAGTGGTTTAGGTATTCAATTAAGATTTATGTCTGAAAGGAAATGGGGAGTCTCAAAAGGAAAATGTCCCCATTGGAAAATACCTACTGAACTTTCCAGCTGCATCAGCTATATTTTTTCTTATCTATTTTACTGCCTGGGTTGTTATTAAGCTGACTGCAATTAGATTCAGCAGGTAATCAGTACAAACCAGCTGTATAGTATAACAAACCACTAGAGCAGAAAGAGTGGTTGTAGTTCTAAGTCTTTCCTCTTTTCAAAGAAGAAAAATTAACAAATCTCCCTCCTTACAACCATCTGTGACTTCACCAATATGAACAAAATCTACAACTGTCTAAAAACTCTACAGAAAAGCTTCTACCTCATTACTGGGGGCAGAAAAGTTTCTTCAACTAGCAAAAATTTTAGTAGTTTTACGTTTCGTAGCTGCTTTAATTTACACTCTGTGTGAATTCAATCTTTAATAAATATCTCACCCCAGCAAATTCTCACGTACTTTTCCCTCCCTCAGCACCAGATGTGGAATCTCTGTTGTCTACTTGGTCAGTTTGACTTCCCCATGTAACCAGTCCCTTGCTGCCCCAGGCTACTCTTTCCATTTACTGAGGTTCTTAAGCCTTTGATTGAAAGAGTCTCTTGATAGTGGTCTTGGTTAAGTATAATACCTAATTAATTATGTGTCTAATCTGGACCTAATTAGAACCTCATCTAATTCTAAAACAGTTTCACTCCATATCTCCTGGACTGCCTGAGGATGGGGAACATGACCCTAACAGAGAGCTGGATGAAACTGCTGGTTGGGTGGATTGAACCTCTGCTCATGGTGTCCCAGAAGTGAGCTACTTCCCACGGCACTGTGCTGAGACAATGCATGGAATTCTTCACCTAAAACACTTACAGTTCACTAATTGCTGGTTCCACCCATATCCTGTAATTACTGGTGAAGACTGGGAGGTGCTTCTTCATCTGAAGGAATGTGATCTATTTATTGCTGTTTGCATGTGTCAAGCCACCTCTAATTCTTGTTATGTTATTAAAAGTTGGCCTAGCCTTTAGTCCCAAGCACTCAGGGACAACTGGAGCATCCTTTCAATATCTGGACTCTACCAAATATGTGCTCTAGTCTCTAGTTCTTTTTAGGACAACACTAAATGGTCTACTGTTTTCCCATCCCCATTTTTCATTTGATGTACTCACAATTCTCATAAATTCAATGAATATTAATCTTAGAGAGCACGTAAACTTTGAAGGATTCCTTTCCAAACTGCCAATGGGATGTCAGTAGGAGGGCAGTGACTAAAACCCATGCATTAAAACTGATCCTTCTGTCCTTAGGTACCATAAGAAAGATCTATCTGCTGGAAGTGTTTTGTGGCACAAATCATTTAATTGCTGACTGCAGGATTCCTTTTGCATTGGTTTTGTTGGGGTTTTTTTGCTCTAGTCTCAGGACACCAGAGGAAAGTTTAACCCTGCTTGGGTTTGAAAACAATTTTCTTTCAAACGGGGCAGGACTCCCATTAAAATGTATACCTGTGGATTTGCTCTTTGGCATGCTTCTTTTCTGTCTTTGCACTGGCTGCCAGTAAACGATTGAAGTCTTGTAGCTACATACAGAGTTATCTTTTCAAGAGTCAGATAAAGGAACCTGCCTTGCACAGCTTTTGAGAAACCTTGCTCCTAGGAGTCCTCATCTTTTAATCCAAACTTCTGTAAAAAAGCAGCTGGGATTTCTAAAAGGTTTCTGTTGGTTAAAATAGCTCAAAAAACTCTAAATTTTTGGTACAGCCCAGGTGAAGTTTTAGAACTGTGACCTGAAGTCATACTCATGTGTAAACTGCAAACATTCCTAGGCGTTCTAGATATGGAGAAATATTTCTGTTTAGAAAGCTCTCTGGATACTTTCCTACTGGATCCTTCCTGGTGAATAGACCTAACACACCAAACTGCAGCTGGGGGCACTGTCAATCAGCAGCTAAAGGGAAGTTGTTGTTTTTCTTACAGAATGCTGAATGAAGTAGCACATGAACAAGTAAAAACACGAGACACTTGCCTGGAGACTCAAAACAGGCAACCCTGTAAGTTCATTGGTAGAGCAAATTTTTCAGTGTAGGGATTTGGTTTTACCTATGACTCATGCTCTGAAGAACTTGAGGTACTGCTACCCACCCTTTTAGAGGAACAGGTTATCCTGAATACTTCTTCAGGCAAGCATTTCTTATTGAAATTAACTATTTTTTTTTCACTTGTATGGGGAAAAAAAAGTTCCATCCCAAACTATAAAATATTCATTTTAGCTCTATTTACAATTTTTAAAAAGCTTCATAGGCCTGAACTCAACTAAGATGGCACTTATTCTTGGACAATGATCGTGTTTAAGTGCACAATTTTAAACACATACACAGCTCCTAAGGGAAAAGGGGACATTGTTACTGCATGTGGAAACTGCACAACTATAGCCAGCAGAAAGGAGGGGGGAAAGTATCTTGCAAAGGATTCAGAGAACAGTCTGAATCAGCAGGTACAAACAAGATCAATGTAACTATGCATGCACACATGTGCCACAATAATAACATTTCATCTGCAATGAAATAGTTATTTGTATTGTGTTTCAGGCAACAGAAATAGCAATTTATCTTTTCATAAGCTTGTTTAAATAGTTGGGTTTTTTCCACAAAGATGACTTTGCTGAAGCTTCATATTTATGAAACTAAAAAAAGGAAACTTAAATTATAGTCTTTTTGAGTCAAAAAAGCAAATGAAAATCACATACAACCAGCTCAACTAGGAAGCATTTTTAACATAGTTCTTGCAAAGAAATGATAACAAAAAGAGCTGACATATACCCAAGTTCAGAGTCAGACTGGAGTTGCAGCACTGAGGGGTCTGTGTCCCATTGCAAGGTCCTAGGGTGGTAATCAGCCGTGCAGCACGAAGGGGAGGGAAAAAAAAGAACACACAGAATTAACTGAAAGGATGAACAAAACCCCATCTCCTTAGTTACATGCTCTATGTACTATATTCAACCTCCAGGTGCAAGCAACAGCCACCATATGTCAAACAAGGATTGTATGTCAAACTGAGACAGGGCAGGCAATTTACTAAAATTATGTATTATTGATAAACAGAGGAAAGAAGCTGGATTTTCTGTCACATATTGATTAACAAAACATGGGGTTGAGTTTTTTTCTTTTTCCTGAAAAATTCTATTGTCTTTAACTTAGGCTGATGGATTCACAATAATTTGTAAAACCTGCAGGCACAATTTATTTATGTTTTTATGATAAGGTAGACTGAGCACTTGCCATGAACTCCACTAAAGAGTTTATCCCTGCACACACTCCTGAGTCAGACAGTAATCCATCCTGTACAACACTGCTCTGGGCAGGAACATCACGTAGTGCATATGACAACAAAAGGCACACTGACACCAGCTCTGACATACTCTGAGGGCATCTGGGACAAAAACCCAAATTCTTATTTTCCTCCCAATAAAATTCCTGGGGAAGAGGGCAATAATACATCTGAGAAAATCAGATCTATGACAATCTCTTATGGACTGCTGTCAAATGAGGCTACCACCAAATGTACAAATGTTCCAGAGGTGTGGTCTGAAGTGAAGATGTTGCTCCTTGAACTGCAGTGCAGGTTCCCAAGCAACCAGCTCTAAAACACCTTGCAAACACTCACAAAAGCCTTTAGGAGTCTTCTGAAATATTCAGAATCCTCCAATTTAGAAATTCAAAAAGTGACATATCAAGGCCAACATTTTCAAAGAACCTGCTCCTTCCCTGTCTCTTAATTTTACTTCATTTTTTCACTCTCAGGAAGCCACATCTTATATGCAAGAAAACTGCTGGAATCCATGACAGAACTAGGAACACACAATTGGCTCCTGAGCATTTTTCCTGTAGTATTGTCTTGGGTTATGGAACCAAAAATGTATATCCTATTTCATCTGTTGAAAGCAGTTGGGGAGATGTTTTTTCTTTATCTCTTGTAACTCTGGGGAGAGGGGGGCAGATGCCTTCTGATAATGGGCCAGCTGTTAAAACCAGGTGGGGCAAAGCCAGGTGGGGCAGTGTTCCTTATCTCTTTCACCACCCGTCCTCCCTCCAGGGGATATTTTCTGCTAATGGGCCATTAAGGCTCACTTAAGGGCATGACACATTCCATCATCCCATTGTGAGATGCTCCACCCAATGGGGGGAGCCAACCATTCCTACCTAAATAAAAACTGAGACATAGGAACACAGGTATCTGGCTCCACCAGGATTCCCAGAGGAAGACTGGACCCTTCTCACCATCACTGGACCCTTTTCTCTCAGGATCATCTCTGCTCCAACAGAACCACATCTGCCACTCCAGGAGGACTCACTTTGGGACTGCTTCCAACACCCTGACCAACAGGGTGTCAGGTTGTAGCTCTGACTCTGTCAGGGTTCTAGGATTGTTGTTTGTTTGTTTACTTGGGGTTTTTTTTCTACTACATTTGTACTGTTAATATTCCTAGCAAAGAACTGTTATTCCTATTCCCAAATCTTTGCCTGAAAGCCCTTAATTGCAAAATTATAATTTGGAGGGGGTGAGGGGTTTACATTCTCCATTCCAAGGGAAACTTCAGCTTTCCCTGGCAGATACCTGTCTTTCCAAACCAAGACAAGAATGAATACTAGATTATGCATTGCTCTCACTAGCAGAGGCTAGAGCAAAGGAAAGTGCTCCTTCCCTAAACAAGCATCTCTTCATGAAGACATGCTGGATAATGATAGTTGTCAAAATTAAAATCTACTCTAATTTCTTCTGAATACAAATTCTGGATACAGAGATCACAATAGTACCAGGTTCATCCAAACTAGCCATATAATCAGCTATGGTTATAATCAATATAATCATATAATCAATGTATACAAGTCTTTCTGCAACAAAAGCAACCTCTGCCAATTAATTACTCATATAAACTAACACATTATTGAGTTAGAATAATTCTTTGGCTTTAATAGATCTATTTCTGAACTACCTCCTCTCCTTAGTAAACTCACCCATTCTATTACCAGTGTTAACCACTCTCTGGAGAGACAGACAAGGGCATGTGTTGCACTCTTGTCACTTCAAGATGGAAAAGAACCAATTTCAGCACCCTGTGCATACAAAAGAATGAAAAACTATAGTGAAAAGCTGCCTTCTCATGCAACATAAGGGCACTCATTTCCCTCAATTTCGTATGATCCATAGTAATGTTTATCAGGATAAAAGACTGGATACTGACAGAGAAAGGCTTCTCCAAAACTAAACTGTATTACAGAAGGTCAAGAGATAAATTAATACAGCAATAAAGAACAGATTTTTCCCTTGTAACTGGACTGCAGTGTAAGTACAGTGGAAAATGGACATAAGATCTGAATGCCTGATGCAAGGCAAAGGCATCAATGACTAATGCATTATAGATACTCCATTAAAAATGCTATCTGTGTGAAGATTACTCTTGTAATGTCACCAAGGTCAGTTGCATATATTAGGACTTGCTATATAAGTGCCAGTTTCTAATTTTACTGCTGCCTAGGGGCTACTTACGCATTCATGTCCAGGTTTTCCAAACTCTTAAAAGAAAATACACATAACTCATTTCAGTTTCCTCCCCCAACATTCACTTTCAAACCTACAAGACTTGTAGGAGGATAAAGGCTATTTCATCAGAAAGAACACCATTATCATTTGATTAAAGCAAGAGCTTGCAACAGGTCTCTAGAAGTATGGTCCCTATGTTCCACCTCCAAGAATCCAGGCCAGGTCACAAGAGAGGGTATCTTTACCTGGTACCCAGATAAAAATGCTGAAACAAAATAAATTTATAGATCTCCCACACTCAAGACAGAACTCAAATCCCAAAAATATGAGAAGAACAACATTTATGGTTCAGGCCATCATATGCAGACATGTATAGAGTCGTTCTTCTCTTAAATATTTATTATCTGGATTCTCACATACAGCCTTCACAGCCTCACATACCACTCTGGACACTGATAACTACTTTTAATAGCAATTCTCCTTGACTCCTAATTATATCTGTTTTCAACAGTTTCAATACATCTGCAAAACCTTTCCCAGATTTGTGCTCCACTGTGCATCACTGTGTTACCACTTGCACAGGTCTGAGAAATAGATGAGGAAGCAATCTGCTGGTTGTCCTCTCCAGCTTGGCTGAGCAATGCTACCACAGAAAAGGAGGCTGCAGGTAACAAATCTTCAGGTTTCAAGTCTCTTGCCCTGGGAGACAGAACACAAGTGGCTACACTCAGGTAGTAGAGGCTGGAGCACACAGGGAGTGACTCTCTTTCAAGGAACACTATTGATTTGTTCTTTGTCTCTTCCTGGCACCTGAAGAATGTCATCAGATCAAAATGAAAGTGAGTGAACAGTAAAGATGTAATCTGGACCTGCAATTTAGCCAGTTTCCATGGCAATAACATCAAAAAAGAAAGAAATAGATTCTTTGAGGTTTAGCAACCCAAAAATGATGTTGAATAGCCTGTGCTGTCATCCTGACTAGAAAATTAAAGCTAATCTATTTGTGATGAACAGACATTACATACAACATTCCTGGATCATATGGATGAGCGTTGTAATTACACTTGTTCTCCTGTGGACACTCCTCACTGGGGATTTTCAAATGCCACCAGATCTCAGTAGAAAAGTGGTTGCCAATCTTTTCCCAACTAGTGCATGAGTTCCTCCTCCAGGCACTTCTTCATGAGGAAAAGGATTAGGTGCTGTTACTCTTCTTTTTTCTTTCTTACTTCTTCATAAAAGAAAACTGCAATGGCTTGACTTCAAGTCACCCAGAGACAGAGGCAGAGAGGGTAATGTCACAGACCCCAAGGACAAGTGCATGGCCTAGGAGACAGCAGTCAGGCTGAGGTGCTCCTACTCTGGACCTTTCAAAGCACATAAGTTGGTCAAGGCTCCCCTAACTGGATTCAGTGGATTTTGGCACATGTCTATATAGAAAAGATGCAAAACATTTTAGCTGAATATTTTTATGGGGAAAAGAGAGGAGCAGTAGACCAAACAGGTAAAAGTAGTGCTCCCTAGCTCCAGTCCTGCAGTCTCCTCCCATGGGTGAAGGGAGTGACAGAGGCATGGCAAGGACCCCTGGAAACTCACTGAAGAGCAGAGTCAGGGCTAAGCCCGTTTCCCCCACCCAGACAGCACTGACACTATTTTAATCAGAGATACCCAACACTGTTTCAGGGCAGGGTGCTCTATCAGTCTCCCACATAGTGGCAAACAATAGCCCTGTGTCATGGTCCATCCCCCTTCTACATGTTCAGTGTACAACAGCTGACCCTGGCTGACTGAGGGATCAAAAGCTGTATTACTAAATAACAAATTGTTCTAAAGCAGCACAAATGCAATGAGAGCTGTTAGATGTTGCACTAAGAAGACAAGGTACAAGTTTTATCACCTCTCTTTGAACTGATCTGCTTTCACTCTCTTCCTTTAGCTAGGCATCTCAATAGCCTATTTTTTCTCAAATTTAGGACAGTATTAATGCTGGTGCTGTTTCAGCTGTTACTACTGAAGACGTACTAGACAATTTTGGCACATCATATTTTAATAACCTGAAGAAAGAAACCAAAAAGAGGAAGAGGCCCAGATGTCATATATTTATTAAAGGATTGGATGGTAAAACAACACTTATCTCTTCTGAATTCAAGTACAAAGCATTAGGAAGAAATTCAGAGCACAGTTCTAAAAGGACAGAGAACTGTTGGAAAATGTAAGGTGGGAGGAATTTGAACAGAAGCATTCCCTTTTCTGTAGCATTATTATTATTACCATGGAAAAACAGGCACTGCCATATGTTACAATGCTCTGTGTAACCTTACCTCCAGAAGATTTTATTCTGATTGCATAATGTCAATTATGTAGATTAAAAATGTGGAAAAGACTAAAATAAATAAACTAAAAATAAAACGAAACACTTGAAACCTTTTGGAAAATTCCCAACATCAGAATGCATTAATGAAGCACAGATTCTGACATGCAAAACTGTCTGAAATCCATGAGAACTTCTCAGCTAATTTAAGCAACTTTGGGTCTGGCCTTAGGAGTAGTGTATGAAACACGTAAGGCATCAGTTCCAATACATATAGTTAGTAATCTGCCATCATAAAATGATATTTAATGTCTGTAATCATGGTCATATCGCAACAGAACTTGGCTCTGGGTAAGTGCCCCAACCCTACACTTTTCATATGTAACATACTGACAGCTGAGTTCTGACTCTGCTTCCCTGCAGCCAAAATCAAATCCTCCCTCATCTGTTGCTGATGCTGCAGAACATGTGTTCTGCATGACTTCGTTTCTCCCCCCACTCCCCTTTCCCAGGTCAAGTGCAGCCAGGCCTGAAAATCCATGCTTTTGAATAAAAGGCTCTTCACAGGAACAACAGAAAACTTTCCCGGGGGCTTCTTGCAGGGCAGACACCTCTTTGAAGCATTGCAAATCACACCTTCAAGCAGAAGTGGAGGAAAGCAAACACCATATTCTGGCATCCCCTGTCACCAAGAGCTGTTGTGCTCTCCAGACCAGGAGAAAACTGCACTGACACTGTACTGAGACCCGAGGTATCTCCTGAACTGAGATATTCATCTGTGTCCCTAATGAAACACCATGAGATCTCACAGGCCCCAAACCAAACCCCTTGCAGCAACAACAGTGTCCTAAAACAACCCTTCATATTGGAAATAGCAATGCCCCCCAACCCTAAAATTCAGTGGCAAACTGTGCCATGACTCCACAGATTAGGCTATGCCAGGGTTTTTCAGCAATCAAAGGCCAATCCACTAAGCGGAGCATAGACTGTTACTGAACTGAAGCAGAGACCAAAAATGAAGGTGGGACTCACCCAGAGCATATAGACTCACCTATCCTGTAGGAAGTCTCAAGGCACCTTTGCTTACCAGAGCAATAGTTCTAAAATTATGTGAATGTGACTAGCCTCATCCTCCCCATCTGTGGTAGGAGGGGGTCTTGATGTTGCAGGAGGCATTTATACAATCTTCAGACACCTAAATGAAGGGCTCCAACAGTGAAACATTACCATGGACTCTTTCCATACAAACAGAAAGGCAGGAAATTGCTACATGCAGCACTTCCAAGCACCCAACTTAGACTCCAATTGTAAATAGGTATCAGAGGTGGTTGGTATCTTTACTGTTCACTCTCACTTTGATCTGCTGAGAAATAGATAAGGAAGCAACCAGCTGCTAGTTGACTGCCTGCAGGCTTCAGTCTGCTTCATGCTTTCTTTTCTTCTCACTTCAAATGCAACTAGCAAAATAGGTGAATTAGGAAAAAGAAGCTAACCAACACGCCCAAAACTGCAAAGAACACAATTCTTGTTTCTGACTTTGATGTAAGGCCTCGTGTTTAAAATTATAATTTTAACCCTGGATTACAATTTCCAAAAGATTCAGAATTGCTTACATTAGGAATTCTGCACCTTCATACTGATGGCACATTGAAAAACACGTTACACCCAACTCATACAACCTTAAGAAATACTGGACGCAACAACTGTGAGGTAAGAGACCTTTTTAAAAATCACCAACAGAATAAAATGCTAAGATGTGTATGAGTGCATTTTTTCAATACGATACCAAATATTGTCAGCAAATTGCAATCCAGTAGTATTTGCAGTTTCAATGTCATATCAAGGTCTATCACATATCTAGACCTTTTTTTTGCCACTTTCTGGCAATGTCTGAATATCGCCAGAATGAATTTAAGGTTGCACAATTATTTAGCTACTTTAAAGAGTTCTGCCTAGTTTGTTGTGCCAGTTTCTCCAAAGCTCCTAACTTGCCACTGATCAAATAGAAAATCTGAACTAAGAAATGGTTGATGAGAAATTACTGTAGATGTTTAAATATATGTGTGTACACATAAGCTATTAATTTTTTTTCCTTTTGCTCAACATTTTTATAATTTTAATTCTCTCCACTGTGATTTTCACTTTCTGATTTTTTTTTACATTTGGAATGTGTCTCCAAAACAAACTATATTAAAAAATCAGAAGATTCAAAGCTACTAGTCAGAGAAGGAAAAGTACCACTTGCCTCAATGGACGGTTTGCGTCTAAGCCATTATTCTGCTGCCATCTGTGCTCTGTTTTGCAGATCTGTTCCAGTTTGAAAGGATTGGCAAAAGGAAAATACCTTCTTTGTGCTACTTGTTTTCTGAAGCACACTATAAGTAAGATGGCTATCAGCAGTTAGGGAGGATTTGTGCCTCTCAACAGGAGGCTCACTTGTGCTCATAGAGCAGAAGTCTGCTCTGACTTCTCTGTGTGTCCTTGTGTTCAGAGCTGGGCTGCTACTGCTAATCATAAAATAAAATGTCTTAATACATTCAGAGAACAAGGAGTTTGGCACCATTACTGGAGCACATCCAGAAGGTTTTGCTGGGGTTTGCATTTACACTTCCAAGCAGGCTGACATCTCTGACTTCCATCTTCACCACTAAAAAGAGCAACTCTGACCTCCCTGAGAGCACTGCACTATCTTTTAGCTGCCTGGCAACCATAAGAGCCCTTTTCAGAATGGCTTGAGTTTAAAACACTCTCTTTTTTTAAAGGTATATTTATGAAAAATCACAGACAAATAGTATTTAAAACATATGTGTATGTCAAAACTCTTCTTGAATCAAGGCTATGTTGCAGAATGAATTTAATAGTTTTCAAAAAACATTTGACTTTTAAATCAGGATGAACAATTCTGGCAAGCCTGCAATGATAAGAACATATCACAGGACCAACACCTTGCTGATTCCCATTTCACAGAATTTCACAAATTAAATCAAAAATTTAATTCATCCAATCTGCTGGATTTATCTGCTGTATTTGAAGTCTATCCTTTAATATAGGTCTGCATTACACATCTCCTGGCAATATAATACTCACACTCTATATCCTATAGCTACAGAAATTTTAGTCTGCAAATTTATGCTGGTTTACCAGGAGGGTCACTGTAGGCAGCAGGCTGGATCTGTGAGGACAGAAGGTCAAATGGTTAGAACTGACACAGATTTACTGTGAGTGCCAGATACCAAAATGGTCAGTTTCAAAGTGCAGTAATAAAAAACAGGTTTGGGGGCAAGGGACAAGTTGTTTTATCCCCTTAGCAAACCCTGAAAATTATTTTTTCATACACTATTTTTGTCTTAGTTTTTAAACCAAGAGTAAGACTGTGCAGCAAAGCAGAACTCAAATGATCACAAATGTAAAGAAAGAACTTGGCAGGAGAAGTTTCATATGGTATCAGCTCGTGCAAATGCTTGAAAGGAGCTGCAGTACTCGCATTAGGAGTCTTTGATCCAGACTCCATGGATATGCATATGAGGAAAGTTTTCTCATAAACTTCAAGGGGATTTGGGTACAACTGCATAAAAGTCAAAATCATATGTAATAGCCAAATCTAGGAAAGGTAATCCATAACATTTCAGAGGACTCAAAGAGGTAACACAATGGTTGGAACCTACAACTTTTAAGTCTGGTATTATTCAGCTGAAGACAAACGTGAAAGATTTCAGCAAATTTTCCATTTTGCTTTGGTACTAAAATCCAGTAACTACTAGCTGGAAGAAGAGCTAGTGCTTCCCTTCCTTTTTACAATTTATTTTGTGGTAGAAAAAGCAAAATCATTCCAAAAGGGGATGGGATTTTTGTTACAATTAGAGCCGAAACAAGAAATCACTGCATGAGAGTGATCAAAAATTTTTCACATTAACAGTCAAAATGTCAAAAGTTCTCAAGACCCAATAATCTGACTTTTAATAGACCAGCTCAGAAATTATTTTCTGAGTTTGAACTATTAAAGTAAATAAGTACATCTAAAATTTATGAATCAAGATCAGTTTTAAATGGAAAATCATTCATTTTCATAGGTTCTGCTCATGGAAAATTTTATATGGCATACTTAGACTGTTTTAAAACTCCTTGGGGGAAAAAAATTTAAAAAAAAAATCTCATCAGTGGCATCAATTCCTGCTCTACATATTTGAAGAAAATCCTAAAAATTGCTTTACCAAAATAGTTACTTATTGAATCTTTTTTTTTTCTCCAGATAAAACGTAAAATTGCGAATGCAAATTCCCTAAGGTCTTTTTAATAGGCTAGAGAAGGAGAAAACATCAATAGGCACAAACTGTACCAGTTTAACTACGTTAAACAGTTTAACAGAGGAGGTGATCTTACACAATTTAATTAAATCAAGATGAAATTCAGTTCAAGAGAACTGTTTAAGCTGAGCTGGCCTTAGCAAGTAAGTTGTTTTGTTTTAAGAGGATTAGTGTTTTAGTCCCTAAAATCATCTGATTGTCTGACTAAATATATGATGATATGCCTATAAATAACTAAAGAGAACTAACTATAGCTAGGCTGATAACCTAAATGGTTAAGTGGGGCTTTATACATTAATATTATTTTCTTCTGGATGCAGCTGGGGCTCAGGTTTCCAAGGCATTTTACGAAGCACCCTGGGAATGGCAATCTTTCCTTCTCCTTTGATTTATAGCATGGAGATGCTTGTTAATGAGAAAAATAATCAAAGATGTGGAGGACTGAACTCTATCAATCCTTTAGGAAGGAAAGCATGAAAATCCTTAATGACGCCAGAGGCTCACACGCTAAAAGGATTGCAGATGATTCTAATTAATATGGACCATTCAGACTTTGTAACTGGCATGCACCAAAAAACACTCCCTTTCTAGGTCAGATATACAGATACTTGAAAGCAACTGCCAAATATCAGTCCCTAAGGTGTCTGCTTCTGTTTATCGCCTAAAAAAAACCCCAAAAGCCCCAAAAAACTGGCAGGGAGAGGCTTTAGATATCTAGAGGTAAATATTCATTGAATGTAAAGGAGAAGGATTGTGGTTCTTCTTGTGCAGGGAGAAATGGAGGGAAAACAATGTAAGAAATCTGCCATCCTCCAGCCTTGCATCCTAACCTATGCAGGGCAAGCTGTGATGTACAAACAGCCCAACACAGTCACCCATTGCTATCCTGTAAACAGGCTGATGTTGGGAAGTATGAGAGATTGCAGCATCACTTTAAAAAGCAGCAGAGTTCCTAGGCCAAAGACAGCAGAGACAGCCAGGGTTCCCCCAAGGGGCAAGGGGAGGAGGCTGCCACTGTCACTGCTTCACAGAAGCCATCACCATTCAGGTCAAGGAGGCTTAAGGCATGATTTGGCCTGTAAGTCTGCTGGAAACTGTAAAATGAAACGTGTGCCAAGCCATCCTGACAATGGAGTTGTGGTAAATTAAATGGAGAACAAGGTAACAGCTGGATGATATTGATTTATGTCCTACCACGTAATGGTGCACACCCCATACCAAGCCCAAAGCCACCAAAACAGAATGGGAACACAGGGTACCCCATTTATCTCTAGCCACCAAGCAGAAAACTTCTCTCGACTCTGCACTGTGAAAGACTACACAACAGCCCCTAGGGTTTCAATCCTTCTTTGTCTGAATAAAACACCATGCAAGCAAAGTTTGCCATGAAGTAGTTATATTCTTTCAGTGTTTCCTGTAGCTCCCTTAGAGTCTTTGCATTGTTCTGTACTTCCCTTTGGCTCAGCCCATTTATGAAATAAGTATGCCACTAAAGCAGCCATTTAGAAAGCATTTTGTACATATAAATTGATCTCACAAAAAAGCACCATAAAGAAAATAATCCACTACTAATAACTGTTACAGCTGCTGCTCCTGAGGCAATACATCACAGGCCCACTTGTCCTGGAACAAGTGAAGAAGGATCCCTGTCATTTCTGAATGTGGTAACACAATGAAGTCCTGGTAATGCAAAGCTGAGTTGCAGTGATGAAACAGCATCATTGCACAGAACCTGTCAAATGCATTTACTTAATGATAAAGTAGCTAAGCCCAAGGCAATACTGTTCTGTTGCAAGTGGTTTTAACAGATCCTATTGAAACGTGGTTTTGCTAATGTCTGTGAGAGATGTTTGCTGTAACTAAAGAGAAGATAGGAAATATGCTGTATGGACTATTAAAAGTCATCTACTACAATAATCCAACCTTCCTGTACAAACAAAATTGAGACTAGAATCTACCTTCTTTTGCCTTCTTTATCTGTCTAATTAAACAGCAAAGCAGACATTTAAAAGGGAGAATGGCATTCTGATACCCTTTCTTCAGCTTGTTGATGTGTTGTATTACTGTTCTGGTAAGAAGCTGCTTGAAAATTAAAGCTGAGTTGCCAAGTCTGATTTTTCAGGAAAAAAGGACAGAACCCAAATACTTTGATGACATGTAGATACACTCATGAGAGATCATCAAACAAAAAGTATCTTTCTGATTTTAAATATTATGTAGCAAGAACACACTAGAGATACTCTTTTCTTTTGATTGACAGTGAGCAAGATTAAATACAAAACTGTAAAATACTGACATGGTCTGACTCATTTGGTGCCCAGATCCTCCAGAGCTATCTCTTTCCTTTTGATTGTGTATCTGAAAAGCATGAAATGTTTGTGTTTGACAGTCAGACATGAAGTAATGTGGGATTAACACAAGACTGCTGTGTGTGTTTAGATGCTGCAAAATAAATCAGAACACCTATTATGTATACAAAAATGAGTAAACAGTACACTGCAGAGAAAAAGGACTGGAATAATATTTGTTTCTTCCTGCATAGGGCCAACATAATCTGGGAGTGAATATCAACACATTGAAAGAGAACATATCCTAGTGTAATTCTTTTTATAACAAAATGGCTCAAAGTGGCCATGGTAGATGGAAGGAACACAGGATCACATCTGATGAAAACATACACAAATGCAGACTAATACTGTCAGCAAAATTCAAAACAGAATGAGACAGAAGAAGATATGCTTTTGAGGCTCTATCAGTAAGGACCTCCAACCTAATGTGACAGCTGCTACTATATCCTCTGGAATACAACTGGGAACATTCAGAGGTCACAGTGACTGCAAGATAAACTGATGTAGTGGACAAAAAAAATCATGCCATGAGCCAAAGCCAAAGGCGATACTGCTCCTCAGAGAAAAGTGCTCCAGCATTGCAAACAGCTGTTCTGTTTCTAGGATTGCTCGTTTAATGTATTTTATGCAGAATTAAAAAGCTAGTGATGATGAGACAATTGGGATTCCAGAGTGATCTAACTTCTCCAGCACATTACTGCTACAAAACCTCTTTGAGAAATCCAGTTTCCCTTTATTTTTTGTTTTCTTTGCCACCTAATGCAATGCTCAAACTCATTCTCACAGGAACTTTCATTAAATATTTAGAGCTTTATCCAAAGAAGGGCTAACCCTTCTTTACTTCAACTGCACTTCATACACTGAAGGAAGTTAATTGATTTCAGTGCATAAAACTTATCTCAAAAGCTGTGATATGAAAGGAACAACAACATAAATCAGGTAGGAACCATTTAAACCGAGTATTATTACATTGTACTCTAATCCAAGTAAGAACAATAATTACAGAGTGAGTAGCTGTAGCCAAACAAATCCACAGCACAGTCCAATGGGCTATGAGAGAAATAGTACAAAATAATCCAGCTTACATTATTTTACAGCAGATAAAGCACCATTTTGAAATAACCATCCTCTGAAAGAAGCCACCAGAAGATTAATGTCTTTGTCTTTATGTGAACCCACAAAATAATCAGGTACCTAAACCTGATACACTTTTGATGCACATGAAAATACACAAGTTAGAAAGCAAAAGAGCACAGATAAAGTCCTTGCAGAAAGAAGGGCAACCATTAACCTTTGCAGATCCAGACAGCTGAGCCTGGTGCAGTTCACTGAGCAGATGGAAGGTAGGAAACTTTACACCCAGCCTAATGGGATTCTCATGTTCCCCAGTGCACAGAGGGAAGTGCTCACGCATGGGACTCCGCTGGACACACACACAGACACAATTCACAATAAATGAGATGCTACTGCACAAAACTACTAGTGTAGGATAGTGAAGCTAGCTGAGAACATTCCCAGCTAGGAACACATAGGAGCAGTGAAGGATACAGAGCAAAATGGGCCACAGAGATGAATCACACCTTGGTGCCCAAATGGAACTCCTCCCAGCATGTCACATGCCAGGTGAACACAGGACCCCCTGTAGGTAACACACCAATGCAGGCTGGTGTGAGCCCTGAAAGCTACCTAGCCACAGCAGCACCTCCTCCCAGCACAGATGCCTTTCTGCTGTCTTATCTTGGGTTGACATGCAAAGTGCAGATGGATCCTACCTGAGCTGGGATACAAGGTCTTTCCAGGGAGCTGCTCAGCCCACAAAACCTTATACTGCACTGCCTGGCTCTGAGGCACTGTACAAGGTTTGTCCTTGTGCACTTCCTCAGACAGCACAAACCCAAAATTCATGGCTGTGAGTACTACAAAGATGAGATTTACAAATGCCTAAGGTAATGCTGAGTAGCAGAACACACCCCTCCATGGGCATGTTTCATGGAGGCTCAATTATATTAGTTAGCATCCTCTCTAGCACACTAGGGCAGCAAAAGTTCAGAGTATCCACCAGGGAGATGCATATAGTTATTAGAAAGGAGTTTTATATTAATAGAGGCAAATTTGTATTTCACACTATGCTACAGAACAGGAGCTCTCAGAAAATGCTTTACCTCAGCCCTTTTCTTCACACCCATTCAAGTGTACATTGAAGTTGTGCATGCCTGTGCATGTATAAGCTGACCATCAGCAAGAGGGCACAGGGAACCATCAAAATGCTTACAAAATACTAAACAAACCAAAACACTTATCCTGAAAGAGCCAAGCATACTCTATTCCAAGGAGAATCTCCATGCAATCCTGCAATACTGTCTTACAGAAAATGAGTCATGTCTGAATACATCATATAAGAAACCTTTGTGAACCAAAGACCCATCTATTCAGAGATGGATATCTCCTCAGGCTATGTAATATTTCCATCCTATCTGTATAGCACAAGCAACACAGGCATCAAAAAAGGTGAATTAGGATTTGTAAAGCAATTGGGAGACAGGTAAGTTGCTCTCTGAGCAGCAACTGGGCTCCAATGCATTATTCAGTGTAGCCTGGTAAGAGCAGCACCAGAATCGAAGTGTAACACCTCTGCCTACTCAGACATGATCCCCAAGATCACAAAAAATATATAAAATTTGGCTCTCCTGTCCAGCTGAAAGCATTCAGTCAGCAGTTTCTAGAACAGTTTTCCATCTAACATCTGCTTATTCTTATGGCTGCCGTCATGGCTCAGAGGGAAGCTGGAATGCTGCTCAAACCTAATGTTTTCCCCAGTGAAAAGGTTATGACAAATAGCAAAATGGTACTAAAGATTAAGCAGAAAAAAAAACAAAAAAAAAACCAAAAAAAAACAAAAAAAAACCACAAAAAAAAACCACCCAAACCCCCAAAAAACCATAGAAACTTGAGATGCAGAAGACAGAAATGGTTCCACAATTTAGTGCTATTACAAAGTCCACCCCATCTCTTCTCCTAATACAGTGAATGGCAAAGAGAAAAGACAACACTGCTCCAGCTATTGTGCTGGAAATAATGGACAATGGTCCTGAAGGATAGCAGCACTACTGGTCTGTAGGTCGCGTGGCAGAAGTGACTACTGTGACCATGCAGCTTTTCTTCCTGTGCAACAAAAGGGCTGTACAACTTTCATGAATGAATTATTGTTTGACCTATTATCTGCCTGTTTGCCAGGCACATTATCCTGGACAAGCAACGGCCAGTGATAGAAGATCCCATGGAGTCTTTAGGTAAATTGTTTTAGCAATGAATTTCTCTCACTATTGAATTTTTTTCTGGTTTATATTTCTCCAACTTCAACACCAAACACTTCACTGCTTTCACTTTTTCTGCTGGAAGAGCCTGTTTGCTCCTACACTATGGTGAGCAAGTTACCAGTCAGTTTTCATCTTGCAATGTAAGACTGAGTGAGATCTGTGGTTCCACGACTACAACTACCTAGCAGTGCTCAAACTCTCCAGTTTATCAATTTTCTTTCCTGAAAAGCAGATGTCATAAACCTGTGTTTCTGGCTGAACCACATTCGTATTTATATAAGAAATTAAAGATGCTTACTGATCAAAGCATATCTTAAATATACTTGGTGATATTGGGACCGACAGATTAAGTCTGACAACTACCAGAAGTACCAACAACTCAAAGAAGTATGAACACAACCTAGTTCTGTACCAGAATCTGTTCCCTCTTGTGGGAACTTATATCTCCTGCCTTCTTCAAAGCTTTCAAGGGAGCCTCTCTCCTGTAATAACCCAAAATCCGTGACTTCACAGCTTTTTCTTTTTTTTTAAGTATCCATCATCTTCCTCTGGGAACACCTCAGCAATGAGTAATCAGACTGCCCGCAGGATTCCTGCCAGGCTGTGTGAGCTTGTCATTTCTGCAGCAGTTAGCAGCAGCAACAATGGACAAGCTGTGATCACTGAGACTGGGGCATTAGCAGCTTTGAAACTAATCTGCTCTCCTCTAAAGCCTGAGCTCAGCCTAGTACAGAAAAGGGAAAGATCTAACAAGCATGATGGCATGACAGGGGATCCAGCAGAAGTGCCTCCTCTATCACAGAATGCAAAATGGAAAAATAAATTAAAATAAAGCAGGATAACCTTGTTTATACAGATAAATCATATATGCAGTAGTCAAAATGAGTTAGATGCCTAATCTGGGCACCTCTCAGAGAAAACAGCTGTGATTTCATCCTATTTACCCACTGTGATGACAGTTCTATCAACATCTTCCTCGCTAAATCTGACCACTCTATCACACATGCAGGCTTGAGTGCACCTGTTCACACTAACACTGAGCACATCCACCTGCACCCAGTGACACTAATTCGACTAATTGCCACTCAATACTGTCCACTGGTTACAGAGATTCCCCAGGGCCTGGGCCAGACATTATCGTATTTCCATTACCACAAACCAATCACTCCAGGCAAAGATCTGCAAGCAGCCCTCCTGCCACACAGCACAGCCCTTTCAATAGCTGAGAATATGCCAAGCAAACTGGGAGACTACAAGCAAGGTCTTAGGATTGCCACTGAATTCCTAGTACGGCCACAAGAAGCCGGGAAATGGATCCAGAATGAAAGGCCACAATGCAGAACGTCATGAGCTCAGAAGAAGGGGACAAACTCCATTCTCCTCTGAAAGGACACGTGGTCATGTTCTTTCATTGGTTGCTGACAGAGAGCCAAAGTGCTAGTGTGGGTAACAGCCAAATAAAGCCTTCCAAGAGCCTTTTTTTTACCTTAATGGCAAAAAAGTTACATCATTAAGGTTCAGAGGAAAAGCAGGAATTCATAAGTCTCCACCCAGCTTTGTCAGAGCTTCATGCAGGACTGTGGTAAATAGCTTCATCCTGAACAGCAGGCTATACTTGGTAAAAAGGATTTTTGTTCTACTCAAAGTACTTTTACTTGCTGAAATCTACTGTATTTACTTATGAAGGCAGAATTACACTATTTTCTGTGTTTTAAACTGCTACATTTTACAGGCTAGGGCTTTTCACTTAACAGCCTCAATTTCTTCTAGAGGGTAGACCTGGGAGCAGGGCTGAGCTGATACAGTAGCGACTGTGCAGCATCCACATGGCAAGGGAGAGTGTTTGCATCCGGCTGAAGGGGCCACAACAAACTCTCTGCTTAAGGAAGTGTGATTTTTCTAGGCAGAAGGCTGGCGTGGCATGAAATCTGGTGACCTGAAGCTCCGTCACATTACAGTCTATGTCTGGAGAGGCATGCTATGATGTCTACTGAGCACTGTTAACTACAGAAAGCAATCACTGTGCTTTCAAGCCATTAGCAGAGTCTTGGCTCACAGACTTGGATGAGCTGGCAGCTCAGCTCTATGCTGAATTAGTGTGATACAAAAAGAGCTATTAGGATCCATCATTTACGTTTCTCAAAATATACAGTATAGCTGCTTGCACCTCTTCTTACTTGAACATACCCTTCTTTACCAGCAGCATCCTCACATTCTCCTTTCTTTTCTATTCCAGAGAAGGAATTATTTTGGGATTGCCACTTCATCTTTTATTTCCCCCATGGAAACAAAAATAAGATTACTCTTGTTTCCATCCCTCACACACATTCCACTTTCCAACAAGAGCAGAGCTGTTTCCCCTCCATTCTGCATGAAACTCTCCAATATCTAGTTTCCAAGGCAGAATTGCCAGTGAGTTCTGGGATGTTTCAGCCTGTTCCTGTCCAAGCCCTTCTCTGCCACTGCCAGTGGCACACACTGCAGTGAGTAGTCACAGGAACCTGAGGCAACCTGGTGTTACATGAGGAGGAATTCCAAGGGGACTGGTTTTGTGAACCAAGATAACTCAACATGAATAACAGGTCCTACCCGTGGGCATGTCTCCCTTTTTTTTAGTGTATTTCCAAAGAGGCATGAGAGCTTTCTGTAGGCCATTTTAGAAGTGTAAATTCAGCTCTTGCTTCCACTATAAGGTTTGAGGCTCAGAGCTTAAGATCCATTTGCTGCATGCATTTATTTGCCTCACATCTGAGGCCACTCTTACTGGATGGTAACGCCCAGTGGACAATGCAGAAACAAAAGTACACATTCGAAACCACATGTTCTTGCTGACAGCAGAAAAGGAAAAAATGGGGAAGAAAGAGCAAAGTGAAAAAACCTCACATTTATTCAAGTCTGTTAACTCTGTGTCTTACCTTCCTATAGGTCCCAGATCCCCTGAGTCCTGGCTGCCTGCGTCACTGGGTGTGCTCACTGATTTCGAAGAGGGAGACATAGGGGTTGGGACTAAATAATGAAAATAACAGGTATCCCATGTTAACACATGCAGCGACTGCACTGATGAAGAGCAGTGTCAGACAAATCAAAACCAATGGACCAAAATGATAGTGGATGAATGAGTAGGAGAGTTTGAAATGGTGAAAGCAAATAAGGAAGGAAAGAAAAAGAAAAGGAAGAGAGTCAAGTGAATTTTAAGTCTTCTGGAAGTGTTAAAACTGACATGTATTTAGACAGGACTGAAAGCCCAATGGGAATCTACAGCTAATCAATGGAGAAGATACCTGTGGAAATAAAATAGCACTTGTTTTCTTGAGTCTGGTTTGAAGTTGACTTGCAAAGGATTTTAAAGGTATGAAGAAATATCAGGGGCTTGTCTTGTCAAAAAACTAAGTGAACTCTTCCGATAAAGTCAAGTAGGCAACAGAACAAACATACTTTTCAAATTCTGAATTTAAATCAAAAGCCAGTGTCCATTAGATATGCTCTAAGGCTGCATAAGTGTGGAAATGACATCAAAAATAAAAGCTAAATAAGGAAATGCAGCTAAGTTAAAATCATTTCCCAAAGATGCTGAGAATATACAGTTTACTTGGTGATTGTTTTCTTAATAAGTAATGTAGATCATAGAAAAATTTCCATTTTGGATGGGACATGATTTCAACATTCAAGGAAAAGTTTCCCTTGGTTTAGACACTATTTGCCCAAGCTCTTGAAATGATTTTCTCTTTGCCTTGCCAGGGCTTTTGAAGCACATTTCATGCAAAGGCAGTTTTGTTTCCTGAAACAGGAAAGGAAGTTCATAGCTCAAGGTCAGCCCAAGTTAAAGCTCTTCAGCAAAGAAATAATAAATAAAAGAGTAAAAATATCCTGATTTCTTTTAAAATGGTTTCTCAAAAATATTAAAAATTAAGATATGGCTCCAGTCAAGATTTAAAGCAAGTATTCTTCAAAGCAGCCACATTGAATAAAACACAAAAAGAAGGTTTAAAGCAAAAGCAAAGTTTCCATTTGGTTTAAATCATGTGCATTTCCTTTTATAGGTTTAACAGAGTAAAACTTTAAAATACTTTGTTATGCTTCACAATGTATAATGACAGACCTGTCAAGAGATTTGGATTTTCCATGTG
Source organism: Phylloscopus whistleri (assembly GCA_017589585.1). Lineage (NCBI taxonomy): Eukaryota > Metazoa > Chordata > Aves > Passeriformes > Phylloscopidae > Phylloscopus > Phylloscopus whistleri. The sequence goes on from JADMLD010000183.1 coordinate 2,023,842, forward strand.
GTCAAACATTTAATGCAGATTCTCCCTAGAGACTGTCATAGAAATGACTGCAGCATGAAAAGTGAATTCATCTTCGTGACAGCCCTTTGGCAGGTTACAGGTATGTCTGGTTGTTTACATATTCCATATTCACAGTGAGACCTGGCATTGTGTGAAGGTGGAATCAAATCCTCCTTTGTATATTAATTGTGAGTGTATGTAAAGGGAACAAAAAAGAACGAAATACTATTTTTAACTAAAAGGAATCATCTTACACGTGAATTTACATGTTCTTTTGAGAGTATCAAACACAAAAAAAAATAAGATAAAAACTGATAACTTACAACATGAATGTATGTGTTTGGTTAACAAAACAATAAAGACATATATACTCATTCTTATATATAAATGAGTATTTTAAATTTTCTACATTAAAAATATATCTGATTTTATCCTGGAACTTACTTTTGTATCATGATATAATTTTAAAAACATATTTTATTATACACAAAATTACCTAACCATTACTTGTCAGACAATTCTTCCGAGAAGTGGTGTCTAAAAGCTTCAGTCATTCTACCGTAACTTATAAAAATAGTAACTTCTCTCAATAAATGTTGGTTGATGCAAGTAATTAATTCAAATTCCAATTCAGAATGTCATTACCTACTTGCACAGGCACCCAGGCATCTGTATAAGGTGCTTTTCTAAACTAAAACTTCAGTATTTTGCCAAATTTGAAGTTTTTCCTATATATTACTGGCAAGAATAACTAGGGGTAAAATCCTCAATTCAGACACAATGAACTTAATGAAAAGGCTTGATAGCTCCAGAGAGGCCAAGATTTCAGCTAAAGCAGTGAGAGTGATCCTGAATTTGAGGGAGAGGGGAAGGGGAAGGGGAAGGGGAAGGGGAAGGGGAAGGGGAAGGGGAAGGGGAAGGGGAAGGGGAAGGGGAATTTCTTGCTTTAGGACCATTCAATGAATGAGGCAGCTCTTAATCAACGTACCTCATACTCAGATACCGAGTGCTTTAAACTAAAGACTTCAGGTTCTAGAACTGAAGCATCAAAACCAAAAAAGAGGTCAAGCACATGAAACCAGAGCAAAAATCTACAATAGCGTCTATTGATAAGCATTTTTCTGTTTGTGATTTGGATGTTTTTAATTTTCCTTCTCCAGTTTTGCTTAATTTTAAAAGAAACTCAGTGGGAGCTCCCACATGACTATGCTCCTCCTTACAAGTGCTTAATTTGAATTTTTGAACCAAAACTTGGGGCTGATGAAATACAGCACTTATATCTTTGAGTGAGAAGATAAAACAGTCCATCAGAAAAGAAATCACTGCTGGTATGCAAAACCAACCTGCATTATGTTCATAAAAAAATTCTTGAAGAAATGAAACAGATGTTTTTGGCAATGACAAGTACTCAAAATGCCATGAGCTTGTATATGTGAATGGTATGGCAGGCATTCAAACAGAAGAGTTCACTTCACTAATACAGCCAAAAAATCAAAAAAGCCAAGCATGCTTTAGTAGAAAGAAAGCATTAGTTGTGGCAGAGCTGAATGCTTTACAGTGTGGTTCTCTAAATACCTAGAGGTGGTTCTGGGGATATACCAATGCTCTGTAACAAAGCTTCTGTCTCTCTTCTTTTACGGTCTAGGTCAGAATCTTCCTGAGCTGGCTCCTTCTTCTGCTGTAGATCAGCCTGAGTTAAACCAGAAGAAAACAGAAAAATTTATTTCATATGTAATCAGCTCTAGCAATTATTTCACATATAATCAGCTCCAGCAATTATATGTGTGGCAATATTTGTATGCACTACTGCTTAGGTACAATTTGAAATTCATTTTTATACTTTTAGGTAATTTATAACTTAGATAATTTATAATGTATATATCAGGAACAGTATTTTTCCCTAAATGGATGGTAAAACTGGTCTTTGCAAGGATATTTGCAAGAATTTTTACAGGTCAATGATGGAATATTCTGCCTTATTAGGTGCATCTTATTCAACTAACATAAAAGCTGACCATAGAACAACAAGTATCATTACCCTGAATAAAACTGGCCCTTTCCTACTTACTTCAGGATCAAAAATAAAATTTCATTGCATTTCAGTAGCTCAAGGTCCTACATTTGGTCCCAAGCACTTGTTGGGAAAAGAAATACTTTCATTAACGTCAATATCCAAGAGGTGCAAAGGAAAGAACTGACATCTCTAAACTAGGACTCTGGCAGCCCTTGGCACACTGAAGGTCCACAAAACCCTTCCCTCTCTGCTTAGCTATCTCTACCTCCTTGGAGCTCCCACACATTAGCCTTCTCCCACTCTGATCTCTGGGCATCTAAGAACAGTAGGAGCACCTGCATTAGCCAGAATCCCACAATGAGGTTGCCCTTTCTGCTGAAACCAGAGTGTTGGAAAAGAGGACTTGTACAGTTCCTCAAACTGGTGTTGATCTTGGTGCAGGCACAGCAGAAAATCTGGAAATTCAGAGACATCCCCATGTTCTCCAGTTTGGACACAGCCAGGAAACACTGATTTTATAGTCAAGGCCCAGGCATATTCCTGTGCTCAGCTCTTCCCATGAACTGTCTCACAGCATGTAGGGCTGTACACAATTGTCCTGCACCAGTGTGAATGGCCAAGCACCTTTGTGAGCGTCAGCCTTCACTCCTGGACCCACCCAGCAGCAGAGTGCAGCCCATTTACACAATTATGCTCTGTAGCATTATCTGCAGACATGGCTCTTGGGGCCAATGGAACGTTTCAACCACCACAAGTTCTCCACGAGGTACAAAGTCAGAGTTAGGGGACAAAGACCAAGGACCTAATAGCTCCCTTGAGCCATTAGCTTGGCCCCCTTCCCTCTAGTTCTTCAGTAATGAACACTGAAAGCATCACCATTTAAAGATCTGCTCGTGGAGGACCTCCCCAGCAAGTGCGGGAGCCTCACTGGGGCGTGTGCCGTAACCGCACAAATGTGGCTCAAATGAGAAAAGATTAAAAAGACAGCCAAAACTGGAATGCTGATTTCTTGGATCACATCACATTTCCACGGTAATTCCATGAAATTCATGTACAATATTAAAGTGTCAGTTTAAAAGGAAACCAGCTATTAGTAAAGGATAACAGGTGCTTTAAACTATAGTAAGTGTTGACATTTGAAGGAAAGGAAGCATAATCACTTAATGCTTCTCTGACTTTGCATGAAAATGAATATCCACTCCCTGTCAATTCTCACCTCTATTCCACTAAGTGACTGAATAAAAAGAAGTACAAATCCCTTAATGATAAACCTAATGCATATTGTCAAGGACAAATAAACTAATATGTCAATCAAACTTTAACAGAACTGAAAGATGCACCCATGCCAGAAGAGGAAAATGCAACTGCAATTATGTTTTACTTTACTGGAGAATAATAATTGTAAATCTGTTACCTTAGCTAGTAATCAAACTAGTCTTCAGAGTACAAAAATACATATTTAGATTGTAATGGCTTGAAAAAATGTGAGTCCTCTTTCTGTCTTTCCCCACTCTCCACTCCCTTTCCATTGAAGGAGAGCCCAGGAAAAAGCATTGTGGCAAATCAATTTTTCTTTCTCCATACACATGCATATCATGTTGTCTAAACTGTTGTCATTTGACAGTGCCGTGGTTTTAAAAGCAATTTCCTCACCCCAACATTCTTGACTAAAAATAAGCTTTTTGATTTAAAAAAAAATCTGATGTGGGTTTGAGTATGTCATTCCACATGACAAATACCTTGGGGCATACAATACTGAGATGTCAAAACCTCAGCAAGCCCCTTGTGCAAGCATGAGCTATCTAAAAGGTGGTTTTGCAAATATTACCTCTTTTTTCTTCCTTTCTTCCTCCTTCCGTTTCTTTTCTTCTCTTATCTGAGCCAAACGTTGTTTTTTGCGCTCAAGTTCTGCTTTTAAATCACTTTTGTCTGACATTTTGACTCCGCTGGAAACAAAAATATGGAAATCAAGGTGAAAATTGAATGATTACCCTATTTACTGAAAAACAAAGAGTTAATTATATCAAAAGGAGGGCTTTTAAAATTGCAACAAATATATTTCTATACAAACACCTGGACTATACTGACATTGTATAAAGTGGAATATTTTCTTCACAATTTTCATTTCAAGAAACTAGACCAGAATATCACCAAATGTGGAATATAGTTTCAGACTACCTCTACTACAAAATTACCTTTGCGAAAAAAACCTATTGTTGTTCAAAATAATGCTTTAATGCTTTCAAAGTGAGGCTAAAGTATTTTGATTTCCATGATCTTCAGCAGCTCTGCCAGACTGTGGAACTCAGTTCCACAAAGAGATTTCAAGTACCAGAATCAGAGCTGCCCCATACAGGCCCACATTTCTTAGGTAAGTAATAATTTTACTTGCAAAAAATGGAAACAGGAGAACTTTTGCTTCTGCAGGTGCTTTGCACAGCTGCCAGGCCCTTGTTCCACCAACACAGTCCCACACAGACCATCAGTTCACTGTCAGTATCCTTCTGACATTCACCCCTCCAGCAAGCACTCTCACCAAGCCCTGAGCTATTCTGCCCAGGAATCTCCTCCAGTCTTTCCAGGGAATGCTGGGCCATTCCCCCAAGAAGCTGCATAAAACAAGGCACAAAACCAGGCAACCCAGCAAATCAAAGTTTCTCTTTAATGAAGCAAGGCATTGCTCTGCCAACAGTCCTGTATTCAGACCATCTTTCCAAGAGGCAGGAGACCTGCCTAACACTCCTGATTTGATGCCAACCACACAAACTTGGCAAAAACATTTCTTCTGAAATACTGAAAGACCTCTTCCATCATTTAAACCCACTTTTCTTTAGAACAGTGATGTGAAGCCACAAATACTCTTTTGTCTTTTAAATCTCTGTCAGCCTATGCTGATGTACATGAGCCTTGAAAATGAAGGGTAAGGAAATAAAAACTCATACTGTATAGATCTAGAGCCAAATCTTTAAAGAAGATATGATACCAATCTTTTTCTACAGTTTTAAAACCCCACCAATGTTGCACAAATCCATAACTTAAGTCACAGATTATTTATTGATTTTCTAACATCATAATCATTGTGAACTGTAATCTAACTGTATCAATACTGATTTTCTTATTAGGACTTTGTCTCAAATACAGTTCTGACTAATATAGCCATTCATGAAAAGAGTTAACTGTGCCTTTCCTGTTCACACATCACCAGCCATATCCTCTGTTGCAACTCAGAATCAATCAGATCAATGGCAGTGCCATGTATACGCAATGGAAGTCTATTGCTCACTTGATGCATGGGAAATTTGAATGTCAACTCTCCCTTAGTATAATGAGAACTCTACTCATATTACTGCCTGGATGGGTGGATGACCAGAGAGGAAAATTATCTGCTAAAAATTACATGGCACTTTCACCCATCATGAATTTCACTGCAGACATCAGCTTCCTCCTCAAAATGATAAAAGCATAGTTAGCCTGTGACATAGGGGATACTGCCAACAAAGCATCACCTGCACATTAAGCACAATCTCAGCCCCAAATGCTTTGTTGTCTTTGGAAGCATTTTCCTTAAAGGAAAGAATAGAATAACATTTGGAATCAGACAAGGAAACCATTTAATGAAAAGGACAGGCATAAGAGCAGCTCAAACTCCAGCTCACACTGCCACAGATTTTGCACTTCAGCAGAGCTGCCCATGCTGGCAAGGCACCCTTTCAAGGCTGGGGGGACTCTGGTTCAATCCACAACAGCTGCCAGCAAATGGTATAGCTAGAAGGACAGCTGCCAACCAACAGGACCACTGGATACACTGGCTGCATGTGGAGGACCACCATTTCTTTTTTCCTCCATCACTCTCATTTTATCCATAACAGTATTGCTATCAACTGGAGGAAATCAAAACCTTAAAAAAAATTGCACTTGATATCAAGAAAACAAAGCAGTAGCACCTTAAACATTAATCTGTGTCATCAGCTGACATCAGTGAGCTATTTTTTACATGAGATATGCCCAGAGAAAAAGCAAGTGTTTTAATGGCAGTGCAGGTAGTGTTTTGCCTACCAATCTGTTCAGGATTTCTGTCTCTCTCTTAGATATGGCTGAAATCCCATTTGAAGTAATTTTCCTAATCTGTTGCACATATTTGAATTCTGATTATGAAGTTACCCCTCAGAGCCCTTTGGACTAGATAGAGTTTTTGCATCCTTTTAGTTCTGCAGTTTGGCAACTGAGAGAGAGCTCCTGTTTCTATGCAAAAAATATGCAAATGCATTTTAAGGCTACTGACAGAAACCCTGAGGGTTTGGCATCCCTTTCAAGCTGTTTGTCAGATATCAATGAATGGCTTTCTAAAAATTCATTCCCTTAATGCCAGGGAAGCTAACTAGCTTTTCCCCTGATTTAAGCATCAATGGTTTAGTGCCTGGCCTCTTTTTTACAATGCTCCAGTCAGAGTGATCAAATCCTATTATAACTTTGCTCTATTTTTAACAAAATAGATCTTACATACAACAAAGACGATGTATTATATTTCCTTCAAAGAATGTTGCCAGAGCTCAGTTATATACTTTCATCCTGAATATATTATAGCCACAGCCCCCCAGACAGCTTACCAACCTGCAAACTGGCTGTTTACAATTTCAGCACAAATTGAACACCAAGGGTATGTGACCACCTTTCTCAGATGCCAGGAAGCTGGTAGCAAGCGAGGAGGTAAATGCACTTATCACTCCACTTGGCACTAACCATGGAGTTAACACTGTTCGTTACTGGGAGCAAATTTCTAATAAAAGCCATTCTGAGTGCCAAAAGGCATGCCACACCAAGAGAGATAAAGGCAAACAATAAAAGAGATTTACTTTTACCATTCTCTGTGGTGCAGAATGACAGCCCAAGGCTTATGCACAACCTAATCTCCAGCGTGGGAGAAGGCACTGGTCAGAGGGAATCACTAAGGAGCACATTTTGTACTGAAGCAATTAAATCCCCTGTGTGGGAAAAGGAACACATAGGAGCAAACACACTGAATGTTGAGGAAGTGTAGAAATCATTATCATAGCAGGGCAACAGCCTGGGGCTCCCCTCTTTAAGGGAGATGCATAATCCTAGACCTTAGATCAATTTTTATTTGTTCAGCCCCGTTTATTGTCATGGTTTTAAAAGGGGAGAGAGAGTCCTCTCACTCCAGAAGAGCTTACCACACATGCTAGCACAGATTCTTGTTATCAGGACTTTACACAGAGAGCACCTGCCTGAACTCCCAATGCTTGGAGAAAATTCTCCTTCCTTTGAGATACTGAAGAAAGGAGCTCGCTTCTCAAGGCATGCCTTTTAAGAAAATGGAGTGCTCCATTTCAAATTGTCAGTCTTCTCCATGTGCATTAAACATGCCTCAGAGTCCCCTCTTAGGTTTGGAAACACAGTTAATTCCACTTACACACCAGACTCGGCATGATGGCAGCTACCCAGTGCACATGCAGCACTGGCTTCCAGGGACTGCTTCCAGGGACTTCACCATCTACTGGCTCAGCTCACAGCATCCTGGATGGTCACAGTTTACATGCAGAGCTACCCCTACCATCAGCACAGGTAAAATCAAAAGAGTCTGGGTATCCTAGAATGTGATTCCACTTCTCCTAAAGCAGATGTTTAAAAGCAGCTAAGATCAAGCATGTCCCAAAGTCACCAATTCCTCTTTAATGATGATAAAGGGCCCTGGGTGACCCATATTAACTTCTAGAAATCTCCACTGTAAATGTTTCAGACAGGGTGAGAAGAATCCTGTCCTTAAAACTCTCCCAGCGGTTCCTTTTAGCTTGTCACTGTATGAAAGAAGATACTTGAAAGGCAATTTACATTAATCTTAAAATAATAATGATGTTTGCATAAACTTCTCTTCTGTACACAACATATGCCAAATGACTCCACTATGCTCATCCCACAGGTAGTAACAACTCACAACCATTTCATTTGTGGTAGCAGAAAGAATATAAACATGCAAACAACAGCCTTTTATCCTTGACTGGACTAAAAGCCAGGTAAATACTTTTACAGGTGCAAGCCAGCTTTACTTCAGCTTTATAAGCTTTATCAGTGACCAATAGCACAATATTTGAGCAGATATTTTTTTCAAAGCATTTATACAAACACTTAACAGCAGAAACAGTCTCAGGTATCTAAAAAAGTTTTACTTGAATTTCAGTACCAATAACTTGATACTTTTTAGAGTATTAAGACCAGAAGAACAGGTGCAAAGAGTTGCAAGATGTGTACATAGGTTGGATTAAACATAGGAAAAAATAAGCCCAAAATGTCCAATGTATATCAAATAAAATAAAAAGAAAATTACAACAGTGCACTTTTTAAGTAGAAAAAGTAAACAATATTTAAGATGTCCCTTCTCTTCAAGCCTGTTCTTTGTATTTGCTGGAATAGCATTTTGTTGCATGCTTTCACCAAGCTCATCTAAAAAGGAACCTAAGCTTCCAATTCTGGTACCACATAAGAAAAGCCTACAAATTTTACTGGGTTTTGGTGTTTGCAGGATTTTTACATGCTGTTTATTCAGTAGGCTGCACTAGAGTAGAAATTTTCCTAAAGGAGTAGAAATTTTCCCCTTCATGAGCCTTGAGGTCTTTCCTGGTTTATGACTTTCTCTGTTACCCTTTTTGTTATTATCTCTATTGCAATTACCAAAGGGGTTCATTAAATACTGCTATATATGGCATTAGTCATCCTATATAACTAACTATAAATAATTGATTGATTAATATACTTCTCTAAAATAAATAGGCAGCATCCAGCATTTAGAGATGCTGTACATGTATTATTCATATGCCTTCATAAACAGCCAGTTACTTGAGTCCAAAACTGCAAAATGTATTCATGTGAAATGCAAAGGATGTGGCACAATAAAATATATTACTCAGTGGTTTTGGTTTAAAAGAATGGGTTTATAGAGTGGTAGTACTATTACTACTGAAACTCTGACATTTGAAGTGCTCCACTGGAAAAAAATTATTCATTTCTATAATGTACATATTTATCTCTACTTGGTACCAATTAGCATCTTTCCTACAGTTAAGAATATTATATATTTTTGCAATAGAAAAAAAAATCCCATGAGATCTACCTATGACTTCCACAACTGTAAAGTGTGCATGCAAAGTATGAAACTGTACAAAGCAGATAAACATTTTTGGTCTGCAAGAAACTAGAGGGAGTTGCTAGCCTAGTATAAATGCATTCCAATACATCACATTCATTTGAAAATAATGTTTGAAACACACTTCAAATGGGCAAGAGGGGCTAGAAGCATCTCAACAGCAATTTTTAAATAAACATGAGTGCCTCTTTTCATCATGCATCAGAATTTGTACTTGACTTCAGTCAAATAATATAAATAATTTTGCTAAATGGGCATATCAGTGTTTACGAAATCACAACAATGAGCAAATATTTGCAGCTGCAAAAACTCAGCATTTGCAGTATTTAAAGGAATCTCCTGTGTGTGATGAATTCAGGAAAACACCAAGTAAAACTGGAAAGACTAAGTATTTTTCTACATAACCTTGAGGCAAAATAGTCAGGCTTTTTACACTGCATCTGTGTATTTATCTATAAATAAAAATGGTTGTCAAGTGTTACATTTCAGGGAATGTACCATTTTTATCCTTCAGCTTTTGAACATTTCTAGCAGATGGGCAAAGGTCTTGTACTTTGTTCTGTAAAGGTTTACAAATCACAAGCATCCAGAGATTTGGTTCTGTGCTTTCTCCTGGTTGCTATGCAACAGGTCAGCACATCTCCAGCCTATTTATTTTGATGCTGACAGGGTATAAAACATGCACCCACAACTGCTCAGTTACACATCCCTTACAATCTATTACCATTTAATCTTTTCACTCTTGTTCTTCCATAATGGCCCTACTACAAAATTAGCTCAGTTTCAGCAGAATTGTAGAGTCCCCACAAAGCAGCATGTGAGAAGAACTCTACTACTGCCCATTCTTCCAGCACCAGGAGTAGTGTCAACGAAGCAACACCTTCTTGTCATCCCTTTCTCTCATGCCTGTTTAGTGTCTCAAATTTACCCCGATCTCTTCAATTTCAACAAACCTAGTGCCATGGAGGAGCCATCAAGGTTGAAGGGGAAGAAGCTGCTGGCAACAACTTGCTGGAGATGAGCAAGAAACGCACAACCTTCCAGCAAGGAGCAGAGTGCACTCAAGGACTCATACTAACACATCACTCTAGCAAAACGGCTACACATCCTGCACCAAATATGTTCCCTCTACACTGAGTTCCACAGAAGTGACTGCATATATCACCTCAAAGAAAGCTAAATTTTAAATAGATCTTTTCAAACATCTTGGATTTTCTCTCAATAAGCATAAATGAGCACAGTTATAACTGCACAATGATCTCAGATGTGCTGCTGTGAGATGGTCCTCAACGACGCAGCAGCCAATACTGACTTGTACTTCCCAGGGATCTAACTGAGGAATTGTGCCCCAGTTACCAAGAGCAGATGTTTTTAACAGTGCAACCACTTGCATGCTTGACAACATTTAGATCTTGTAGAATAGAAGATTCCTAAGCATTCTTGGTCACTGCCCTCTCTATCAGCTTCTATCTCTGTTATCTTTTATTGTTTGGCTTCAATAACACCCATATACTGCTCTGTATATGGCTGGGAATGGACATAACACAATTCCAAATTTTGTGACTCTACATTCTCCATACTCATTGTACTTTCTGTACGGTCTTTCTCGTTGTACTGTGTTATTTTCTGGGAATTCCCAGCTTGCTCCAGAGAGGAACTGCAGGATGAACGGATCAAGAGCAGCCCTTCTGAGAAGGACTTAGGGGTGCTGGTGGATGAGAGGCTGGACATGACCCAGCCATGTGCACTTGCAGCCCAGAAAGCCAAACATGTCCTGGGCTGCACCAAAAGAAGTGTGGCCAGCAGGGTGAGGGAGGGGATTCTGCCCCTCTGCTGTGCTCCAGTGAGAGCCCACCTGCAGTGCTGCATCCAGCTCTGGGGTCCCAGCACAGGACATGGTCCTGTTGGAGTGAGTCCAGAGGAGGCCATCAGGTTGATTAGAGAGATGGAGTACATCTCCTTTGAGGAAAGGCTGAGAGATTTGCATTTGTTCAGCCTGGAAAAGAGTGGGCTTTCAGGTGACCTACCAGCAGTGTTCCAGTACCTGAAAGGAGCCTACAAGAAAGAGAGAGAAACTTTTTATAACAGCATGAGGTGACAGAACAAAGGGAAAGAGATTCAAACTGAAAAAGAGTAGGTTTAGATTAGATATTAGGAAAAAAGCTTTTACTGTGAGGGTGGTGAGGCACTGGAACAGGTTGCCCAGAGAAGCTGTGGATCCACCATCCCTGGAAGTGTTTAAATTCCAGGTTGGATGGAGCTCTGAGTGAAAGGTATCTCTATCCACTGAAGGGGGCTTTGAATTAGATGATCTGAAAGGTCCCTTTCAACTTCACCCATTCTGTGACCTAGCAGGATAATTTAAAGGTGTTTTCTGACATTAAAAGACAACCAAATGCAAGCTGTAAATTGGTAAGATTCTAGAGATGGATGATGTGAGAGAGGTAACAATCTAAACCTCAAGGTGAAGATCACTTATCTAGAAAAGTAAGAGCCTTGTATTTCATGTCTTTGATTTCAATTTCTTTTGTATGTATTTCTTATACAACGATCAGATGTCAATGATATCTGCTGCCATCATTGATATGACCACTACTTTAAAACCTATACAAAATATCTTGTTCATCATAACAGTACCAAAGGGCCTCCCAGGGGGAAATTTAATGATTTACTAAAAGCTAACATCAAATTTTGCTTCAAAAATTGCTAGTCTCTCCTGAAGTGGAACAAAGACTGAAAATATTTCAGCCATTAAAACATGTATTTTCATTCCATATGGGGGGTAAAACTGACCCCTCTGACTTTTCCACCCTCCTCCTGAGATAACCCTAGTGGTACATGGCCAGCAAAGTGATACTTAAAGCCATTTACCCAAACATGAAAAATGCATGCTCTACTGTCAGCTTCTTAACCCAGTTATGACAACTGCCAGAGAGTCATCAAAGAACAAGCTATGCTGCCATCACACAGGTTTTGCTGGAAGACTTACCCAGATACCGTTTCTTTCTTGTAACAAAATATGCTTTTCTTTGCCGCTGATGTCTGTAAGGATGTAACTAGGTTAAAAATATTGCACATTGATTTCAGCTCTGAAGTCAAGACAGCTAAAGAATTAGAAAGCAGGGAAGAGCCCTGGCTGTAAGAAATATACAGAAAGTTCTCAAGAAGTAGAATAAACAACACTGCCATTCTCTCTGTACTTCCCAGGGCTTATCTGGCGGTACTAATAAAGCAAGATGAATGCTCAGAGCCTGCCTTAGCCAAATATCCCTGTTGATTGATAGAAGAGAAAAAAGGTATGTGCAGATAACAAGGCAAGATGAAAAATGCAGATGTTTAACAGCATAATTTAAAGGACACATGCAAAGAATTTGAATATGAGAGAGGACTAAGAATCAAGAAACCTATGCCTTTCATTTATCTTTTCTGTGGTTAAAGAATTCCACCCAAACAGGAGAAACATGTTTTGGGGTTTGTTTGTTTGTTTATGGTTTGTTTTGTGGGGGGAATGGTTGGACTATTTTTGTCTTGAGAAGACTGAAAACCACATTCCTAGGGTGACTGTTGGCTAATGAGTGAGAAGGACTGGAGCAATGGAGATTGCATTCTTAATCATTGAAGCTATTTTCTATTAATTTCTTTTCTGCAAAGATTCATTGGACCAGAAGAAGCAGATGCAAGAGAGCGAATATTAATCCCTAACAGAGGCCCCTGGGTTGTAGTCTTTGTTTCAGGGTTAGTTTATATTATATGCAGTGACTGTTTAGTTTACAATACAATGCTGTATTTAGTATCTGGAGCCAAAGACTCCTCCTTCTTCCCAAGCGTTTGAAGCAAGGTGCCGAAGAGTCCGCTCTCTCTCCCCCATGTGTGAAAGACTGGAAAGGAACTCACTGCAGAAAACATAGGTTGCTGGTCAGAACACAGAGGAAGGCAAATATCTCTTTAAGCAAAAAGTAAAAATTACCTGGGACTCCTTTAGCTGAGTCCCATTAAAACCTGGAGCAGATGCTGCCAGCTGCAGCTCGGCGTGGAGAGCACAGTCTGGCAGATGGGCTTGGGGAATGTGAACTAGATGGAGCAGCCTCAGAGAGACAGAGCCGACACCTTGGCTGTTGAGTCTGGGGGCTCAAGGGTAAGAACACATCAGAAAAGCACAAAAATAGCAAAAAAAGTGAGTTTTTAGAGAATGCCTGTTCTTCACGAGGTAGGTGAGAGCCAAGATGATTTTTGAGGACAGCAATTTTAGTTCCTGTTTCCACATCATTTTATCAGTTTAGATGCAGCTGAGCTTCCCAGGCACCATAAGAATTTCCAGGTTAGGAAATTCAAGTATGCATGCCAGGTTTAAGATGCGGACATGCTCTGCACTTTAAGCACAGCCTCCTACAAAGGCAAGGCTGGCTGCACATGAATTTGTTCTCCCAGACATACATACATCTCTCAAAAGCCCTGGCTTCCACTGAGAAGAAGCTTCACAAATGGGCTGGCCGAGAGCAAAAGCAAACAAATCCCCATCCTAAGTGGTGGGGCAATGACATCAAACTGGAACAAACTGCAGGACACCTCCAGAAGCAAGCCTTAGTCCATGGCCCAGTACACCAGGATCTTGGCTCCAGAATCTTGAGACCAAGACATTAATTAGAGACCACCAGTTCTCTTCAAATGGGGAACACAATATAGATAGTTTGGGAAAATATATCAACATTTACTAGTGGCTGTCAAAACACTGGACCACTGAAGGTCCACAAGGAAATCAGAAAAGATCCATATCTGGTTTTCAGCCACATCAAACTGTTAAACTGGTTCCAACAGGTAGTCTTTAGGATTAAAAACAGAACTTAGTTTAAAAACTCTACAGATCATTGCAGCATCAGAAGAGAAAACCAGAGAGAACACAGGAGTAATTGGTAATAGTTGAAGTTAATCCTTTAGCAAAAGTGGACATTATACAATATGAGAACGCACAGCAGTCTTATCGACATATATACACACACACATACATATATATACACATACACAGTACCTCAAGAAAAATAACACAAAAAATGGGAGGCAACCAAACTTAATCATGCTTACTCCTAATTCATCACTCGGTTTAGCAAGATCAAAAACTTTCTGAAGAAAAAAATAAACTTAATTAAACTTTACTGAATGAAGACTGAGAAGGCATGATCTCCATTTAAAGACTTCAAAATCAATACTAGTAGTAACTAATATTACTGCTGCATTTTATTAAAATTTTGTTCAGAAAGACTCATATGTTTGTCAGCGTGGAAGTCTACAGTTTTTTACTTCCCTGTCCCCGGAGTCACTGATAAGTAAACAATAAAAGCGAGTAAGTGTTATGCATATTATGGCTGCTGTAAAAGTTGTGGACAGCACCAGTAATTAGGCTGAAACACAGGGTTTCTTCCATCTTAGCCCCTAACAAAGAATATAATTTACTATCATCTTTTGAGTTCTATGCTTTAAACATATCGGAAAAATCCTAAAGCTCTTTCATTTATAATTATCAGACAAAGCACTGAATTTGCACAATGTGTTTTTAAAATATTTTCAGAGGCCATTAAAGGCTGAGAAACAAGGCTTTCCTGCATTTTCTTGCTATTCAGCTTTCTGTGAAAAAGAAAATATTGTGGGAAATAAAGGGACAGTTTTCCCACAGGCTGTTTCAGTACAAAGAGAGAATGGAATCACTGTTTTTTTTTATTTTGTCTCCAGTACAATACCCTCCTATCCCATCAGCACAATTTTTGTTGTATTATTATTACTACTGTGGAGATAGTGAAAGGCAAGAATACAACATTCACAGGCTTTGCCAAGTGCAGCAGATTATGTACATGAATAGCTAACTGCACACTAGGGGGTATGATTTAGGTCAAATTTCTTGTTTCATTCCAAAAGGTTATAGATTTTTAAGCCATTCATTGTTTAATGCACCACACAGTTTACAGTCGGAAGCACATATAACCTGAACTACCTTTTCTCTGTTTTTTGCAGAAGTAATTTGTGTTCCTCAGCAATGACGACTGGCAGAAGTTGATAGCCTGTAACAAAGTGCTGTAAGCGTGTGACAAAGCTCTATGAGCAGTTTGAGCTAAAAAGGACAAAGAATGAATTCATTTAGGGGCAAGCTAAGATCTGAAGTAAGTCAGAATTATGATATAAACCACCTTCTGGTTCAGCAATTGCTCAAAATGTAACTAGAAACAAACTGATGAAAGAACAACATCATATGACTTTGAATAGTGAGATTAACGAAAATGGCAAATCTTTCATATTACTTAAAGAGAAGATAAACATATTATAAAATAAGTCACATGAGTTTAGATAGCCCCCCAACTTTGTGCTGTGAGAATCTGAGAAGAAACTCTTTTAAAAGCTCAGTGTCAGTGGAATAGTCTTTAAACCATGACAGACAGGTTCAAATATTAGAAAACATCAGAAACAGTCTGGGTTGGTTTGTTGGTTTTGGTTAGTTTGGTTTTTTCCCTGTAACCCTGCTCTATTAAATACTTTAATTTCTGACAATATATAATAGCAATCATTTGAAATGTCTTTGCCCCAATTACCAAGTGACCTGGTAACCACTCTGATCCTAACAGTGGTGGCCTAATGTGCAAAACATGAAACAAGGGCATGCCTTGAATAGTAAGGATTTAATACGGCTGTCTATGCCCTTTAAAAGCTAAGATCTGTTTTAATGGATACAAAACAGAAGGGGTGAATAGTTTAAGGCAAGAGAAATCCATATTTTCCCTGCATGTGGTCTAAGACCTACAGTGATTAACTTTCAATACTAACACAGCATAGTTTCAGTGCTAGCATAGCGTAGCTTTTTCTGTCAAATTCAGCCTGAAAATATTAGAATCAAGAAGGCTTGATATACAGTGATATAAATAGATATGAAATATATCCTCTGTTTTACTTATTTATATTTAATCATACTAGGCAGTTTTGTGTCTTTGCCTTACTATAAGTCTTCATTGTTTGAACACAAAACACACTGCATCTTTCTGCTGGGCTGAAGTGAAAAATTAATAATTGAGCAGAATTTGGAATTATTTGTACCGCATCACAGATGGAAGGAGAAAAGAACAAGGAACTAATATAATTTTTCTGCTAGGGACAGAAAACAAAGGAGAGGGGAAGGGAAAGCCAGCAAGAAGGGAATGTGATATTAATACAGGTATTCAGGAAAAGGTAAGCCTCAAAGAATGATAGCAAGAGGGAAATATGAAGAAAAGACATTACTGTAAACAAAAAGTAAAGTCCTTAAAAGATTCATTCTGCAATTGTTTTTTGCTGAGTTGCAATAAATGAGTCTTCTCCTTTAGTCAAATTATTGATTAATTATTCTAAGGCTAATCAGGAACAGTCAGCAAGCAGATGGGGAACACACAGGGGAGAACTGCACTGCTCCAGAAGGGCTCCCAGGAGGTCTGCTCCTCAGGCTGATATAACTTGTCTCTCCAGATCAGCTGATTCACATGCATGGAAGCAGTGTTAAATATAAAACACGTGCTTGTAGTCTAAGATAAAGAGCCAAGAATCACAGGAGACATCTAAGCAGCTATTATTCATCAGGTAACAGAGGTATCTGCACATAGGTCAATGCAGCAGTTAGACAGGGACTCATGCAAACTCTGTTAAGTCAACGCAAAACTCTCACTTCCTTCAACAGTGTTTGGAGAATTATCGTGGTTTTCAAACAAGGGCAGCTGACCTCTGCCATCACTCTACAGGCTCGGTTCACCACCAGAGAAGTCAGAGAGAAACTCCATTACTGTCAGCAGTGATAGGGCTGAGATCTCTGTCCTTAACCTTGAGCACGGAGTTACAGCGTGCTGCCCACAAAAGGTTTGGAGAAACCATCACTCCTGCTCCATGCCTTCTCCATGCTGCACTGCAATCCCAGATAGTCATCAGAATGCTTTTGCCTCAGAAGCTACAACAAAAAGTGCTGAAGAAGCACAGTAAAAAGAGAAGGGGTATAGTTTTAAGCTCAGAACAAGTTGGTACATCACCTGCCACAGATTATCAGAGGTGTCTTGTTTCTGTAAGATCTAGTGGCTCACACATTAGTTTGCTTCACAGCTTCCTGCAGCTCCTGCCATCTGCCTGGAAGTAGCCATTTTCCCAGAAAAGTTGGCAAGATGATGCCACATAAAATGAACAGTATTGGGGGAGCAAGCTCATGTATTCTGTCTTATTTTGAGGCTTGCAGATGGCCAAGTGAACAACAGCTCCCAATGTCATCTCTAACTAAAAAGAGCTAGCACACTTTTAGATGGATTATTACCAAGTAGCAAAGGGACATATTGCACTGATCTGAGATTGGGACTGAGTCTGGGTCTCTTTGTTAAGCAGTATCATTCCTGCATTACCATTTCTGCTTGCTTACAGACATCTGAGGGGAAGACCATTGAGCCCTCATCTGAAAAGTAAGCACCCATATGGACACATAAATGTGTACTCACCTGCAGGACTTGTGCAGTATTTCTGTTCTCTGACGAACAGAAATAAAGCTGCACTGGCAAAAGCCCAGTTTGACTAACACAAGTTGCATCTGTACTAAAGGCATTTTGCCATCATATTCCACCAGTATTTTGGCTGGAAAATGTCCCTTTTAAACACAGTTTACATCTAGAGTCATTATGGTTTGTTTCATTTAAGGTTTTTAAAATAAAAATCTGTAAGTATCAGATGAGTATTGCACTGAGAGGTCATTGCGTCGGCCTACGGCTGCAGAAAGCCTGAGACTGTATTTCTGCAGATATAAATTACCCCATGCACCTTGGTGAGGATTTCAGTGTTACTTCCCGCCAACTTCTCTAAAAATGAAAGCCCATGGAAAGGACAAGGAGGATCATTCTGTTAACATCCCACCACCACCTCCAAGCGGCAACTCATTTTGGCCCTACATGTTAGTAGCTCTGAAAGATTCCTAAATACTACTTCTGCTGCTGGTCCAACCAAGCCAAAGGAGCTCAACAGGGCACTCAAGGAATAGCCCTGGTTAATAAGCCTGAGTAGTCCTAGAGAATGACCAAAAATATGTTTAAAATCTCTGTGGTAAGTTAAGTTTGAGGAGCTGAACGACACTACAGGATTAACTAATTCACTACCAGGAGGAAATCAAGCTTTCAAAAACAATACTGTCTTTTTATTTCAATCCCTTATCTTTTTCCCTTCCAGCCCATTTCACATTCTTCAATTCACATTGTCCAATATCCTCCAATGGTGGTACCTCTAACACAGCCTGTTAGATAGAGCAACTGGCTCTATCTAGTATTCTCCTCTCTCTTCTTGCAGGCTGGAATACAGAGGGCAGCAAGGAAAGCTTTTTGAAACCTGACTTACAAAGGAAAAGAAGACCAAGGGACTGAATCTGTTAATTTATTTGAAAATAAGGCAGGTAAGGTCTTGTTGCATCGTTTAGAGTACCTGCACTGAAGACGGCTGCTAAAGCAAGCTAAAGCTTTTATCTACAGGAGGCATAACAGGAACCAGAAACCTGAAGTTGGAAAAATACACTGGAAAACAAACATGTTTCAGTAATAAAAAAATAGCCACTGAAAGGCATCACAAAGGAGGGCAACTCATTGCCCTTCCTTCTATAGAAAGAGCTGGAAGGTCAGCTTCTTAATTTAACATCTGCAGGGTACAAAAGAATATTTCCCTGACTATGTTTTGAGTAGCCAGATTTCCAAACTTCCAGTAAGTACTGCATGTTTAAGGTGTGGTTTATTGCTACTCCTCAGATTCCTCTCCTAAACTGTGGATAAGGCAGCACTACAGTTAGTGCATTTTCATGATAGACTAATTTGAGGCAGAGGTGCTTAGAGCTGAGAGAAATCTAGCCAATCCAACTCTAAACCATCTTTTGGATCTCCACATAGCCATCGCTCAGCAGTCTCACTTATCAAGGAAGATGATGGCGAGTCCCAATCTTCAAAATAGTCTGTTCACAGAGAAGCTACAGAAGGGACAAGACATTTTGTATTTTTAAGGACTATAAATGGGTGATTTGGGGAAAAGAAAATAAAGCAGAGGATGGGTGTCACAGTGAGCACTCCCATGGGAAGAAGACCTGGATGCAGCCCCAAGGTTTGTGTTGAAGAAACCCATTCTTGCAGAAAAATGCTGCAGAGAAACTATAAAAACAATTTTATCTGTCTCCACTAAATATGAAGAATGTTACTAGAGATGCCATCTTAAATGAAAATAAAAAACAACAACAAAAAAAAAGAGCTTAAAAGAATCAGAATAGCAGACATGTAACTCTTCCCCCTTAACTTAGCAAGAACAAATCAGGCACTTTAACAAAGCGCACTGGTAGTAACAGAAATTAAATTCCCCAATTGCTCTGGTAACACCATCTATCAGGAGACAGGCAGTCCTGAGATCTAGGATTTCCATTCTGAAACAGGTTTTGCAGTCCTGTGCTTCATGATATTTAGTGCAATTTCCAATGGAATTTAAAGTCCTCATACAGAAGTGAAGCACTGACAAAACTCTGTATGTCAGGATAGATTTCCAGGTGCAAGTGCCAAAGTCACATGCCAACTTCATGTCAGGTCCTTCCATCTCATGCTCTCTGTATTAGCAAGCTAGATTGCTTGATCTGCCAAGAATCCTTATGTTACATGCATTTATAGCTCAAATCTGTACTTTCTGTCAATGGCAATGTTGACAGAGAAACAAATTTTGTTCCAGTCCATAAAATGGGGGCACTGGCTAGGGAATCTGGGGCCTTATGTTCTCTGCTGACCATGAGGGATTCCTGGGATGATGTAACTGTAATAACATCCTTTTGAAAATCTATTTCACTGGACTACCAGTGAAAAAAAAAGGCCTCTGGCTGACTCCTTCCTTCTCTCACCCTTTTAGGGAATTACCTTAAGAAGGGGGAAAGATCTATTTTACTGTCCGCTGTCATCCTGGACTTGAGTAAACCCACTACCGCTCACGCTGTGTGAGGAATTAGAGATGAAAAACTTTTACCACCCCCTTTTGCTTTAAGCCGTTCGGCGCTCAGGCACCAGCCGGGAGCCTGCGGCCGCCACTCGCAGCCGGGGCCGAGAGGCGCCCCAGGGACCGGAGCAGGTGCCGAGGCCGGCGAGGCTCGCTCACCACAGCCCTCCCGCAGACAAGAGGCGCTCGGCCGCCAGAGCCCACCCGCGACGAGGGCCGGCCGGTCCCCGCGGGCGGCCGGGATGCCCGCTCGCCCAGCCGGGATGCCCGCTCGCCCAGCCGGGGATGCCCGCTCGCCCAGCGGGGCCGCCTGCCCGGGGAGTGCCTCCGGCGGCCGCGCCAGGCTCCGGGGCCGCTGCGCATCCCGCGGAGCTACTCCCGCCCCGCTCCTCCGCCGCCAGCCCGGGCCCCAAGGGCAGCCGCCGCTCGCCCCTCCGGTACGGCCCCGCCGCCCCGCGGGTGCCTCACCTCCGCCCGCGCCCGGGAGATGCGGAGCGGCTCCCGGCGCCTTGCAGCCCTCACCGAGCTCTCACCGCCGGGAGAGCCCAGGGATGCCCCGCTGACTGAAGGGCTGCTGCCGGTGTCTGCGCTCTGCCGAGCCGAGCCGAGCCCTGCCGCCCGCTGCTGCGGCAGGACCGCCACCGCCGGCTGAATATGCTGTCTCACGGTGGACAGGCTCCTCCCGAGAGCTGCTGCTGCCGCTTTCCTCCTCCCGCCTCCTCCTCCTCCTCCTCCTCCTCCTCCTCCTCCTCCTCCTCCGCCCGCACACCCCCGGCGGCGACACCCCCGGCAGCGACACCCCCGCCGCCCGTGGGGCCGGGGCGGGGCCGGGGGCAGGTGGCGGCGGAGGGGCCGGCTCAGCGTCCCCGCCCGGCCCCCAACAACTCCGGCCTGAAGTGCGCCCGCTCGGCTCCTGCGTGCTCCCCTCGCTGTCACCCCCAGAGTGTCGCAGGCTGCGCCCCAGGAGCAGCCGAGCCGGCAGCTGCCCGGCTGTCAGCACAACACCGGCTTCACCGTCAGCCCCACCACAGCCGAGGCAGCGTCCCCACCACCATCCTCACGGCAGCAGCTGGCAGCCCCACAACGGCTTAGCCATCACCCTCTGGGCTGCCTAGGATCTCCCTCCCAGGCCAGCCTCACCATCACCCCCACGGGCAGCCTGGCCATCGGCCCCGTAGCAGCCCGGTTAGCACTAGGCTCCCGCTTAGTCCTGTCCCTTCTAGAAGAACAGGGAGAGCTCCAGAACAGATGAACGAGAGCAAGCTTTCATGGTTAAATAAGGACAAGACTGCCCAAAGGCAGAGGTTTTGTTTTGTCCCTGTTTCCTCACACCACTCATGGGGACAGGTACCAGACAGGAGGGCCAGACTTCTAGCATTGCCCCTGCTTCTCTGCACACACTGACATGTCCATCTCCTGGGGGAGAGGTGCCAAGCAGAGCTGTTGGGGATAGTCCACGTTCCTGCAAAATAGCGCCCACCTCCAGTGTAGATAACCAGCTTCCCTCTCCCTTATTGCACACAGGTATGTTGCCAAACACACGAGGAAAACACATACCCTTTGGTACCATAGTTTGTTCTTTAAAAACGTGATGTCCTGGGCATACAACTCACTGTTGTCCATCCCTCTGGTCTGAGAGAGCAGGAAAGGTACCCTGTACCTGGAGCCTAATCTGTTGTTTTCTTTTGGTGGGAAGCACTAATTCCAGCCACTGTCATTCGAGGTCGAGGGCCTGTCTTGGGAAGAGTGAGGTATACCCAGCCCACTGAAAAGCCATAAAGGATTCACATCACCTCCAGCTCCTGCCAGATCCAGACTGCACCTAGCCAGGAGACAAAGAATCCTGAAGAGGAGCAAAAGCCTCCATTGCTGGTGAGGAGACAGTGACAAAATAACACTTTCTTAATTTAATTGGCATTGAATCAGGAAAAATTCATCTTTTGCTCTCCTGTGAGAGTCCTTAAAGTGCAACATCTTCTGCTTCTGCAGGTTGGAGCATGTTGAAAAAAATCCTGTGGTTTTAAATGCACAATTTGAAAAGTTTTGAGTTTGGGGCATTTGGTTTGCAACTCTTCATTAAGGCAAGGCCCTTTCAGTATTAGACACCCAAAATGGAATTTCAGAAACTGATTTTTGCTTTTGAAAGTGTTGGACTGTTTGCCTTAGCTTTAACATAAATGCCATAGGGTTTGTTTAGGTTCCTTTGAATTGCATGTCACTCGCAAATTCCCTCCAAACTCAGTGGATTGCTTTAAATTATTCCTGATCTAAGAAAGCCTTGGAGTAATTTAATATTCCTGAATCAACAGATGAGACTGGTTCCCCATGGGGCCTGATGAGATCCTGCTTCTGTTAACATGCTGTCCTATCCATATAACCAAGATGCCATGGTATCACACACATATCATGACATCACACTGTATGATGATACCAGGCATACTAATACATGTCATGAATGGGTTTCCAGAGCTTGTTAAGCCCTAGGTTTTTTAATTAAAAAGTAATGTTATTTTGTGTTCTAGTAATAGCTCCATGAGATGTTTCTTTAAAAAATCCTGTAAACCCCAGTTCAATGGGACACAATTTTGATATCTGTTGTATTCACATTTGCCAGAGGTGATTCAGTCTTTTGAAAGTATAAAAGGATGGAAATGCATGTGTCAAGAAAAAATTGTTTAAAAATCCTCATCAAATATAATGACAGCTTTAGTAAAACTATTATTAAAAATGGGGAATTGTATACAGAGGAGTTCAGAAATAACTTCAGTGGCCAGGGTAGTATATTAAAAAAAACACAGATTTCTCCTCAGAATCAACTGTTGTAAGGAAATTTGGAGAGAAGCAATCCTAGGTAGTATAGGTTAGATGTTCCTACAAGTAACAACCTCCAGGAACTCAAGAAAAATTTATGAGCAGCCCAGTTAAGGAGCTCTCTGAAGGAATAACAAATTTCCTTATAAGTGATGCTCTGTCCTCTTTGACCTCAATCTCACCATTGTCTTCTGTAATCTTCCGCAGCAAAAGGTCTCACCATTTTTGTGGATTTCTTGCTTTAGGCATGCAAATTCTGTTGTCATTAATTTTACAAGTCAGGGATAAAATCTTCATACAGCAAGAAGATATGATTATACTCACTTTTCAAAACAAGATAGTTACGATCAATGTCTTTGTAACTAGTTTTAATGAAAAATATCCAGTCATTTCAGTATACCATACTAATTTTACATTTTTCCATAAAACACAAATCCATAATATTATCCAAATCAATATATTCTGCAAGTAGCATTATCTGATTATGTATGTCTTAATCGTCAGGTGAATGTGCAGTAGCACAGAATTAAGATCATTTTCAAAACTTTTATCTTCTCATTCTGTGAGATCAGAAGGTAGTTATTGTAGCCCCAGATTGCTTTATGAGAACAGAGGGCAAACTGGTCAGCAATTACAGATGTCTGACAAGCTGCCCTCCCTGCAGCAGAGGTCAGTTATATATGGACATACAGCCATCGTGCTGTCATCTGAAGAGAAATCAAACATTAAGGGAAAGTCTGAGGTCCATCACAGACCATGGATTGTGTAGAAAAAGGCTATTGTTAAAATTACAAAAATTCATTGTTTACCTGTCTCCCTTCTTCTAGCTTGCACACATGTAAAATGTAGAGGTTTCCGTGCACATTAATAAGTGCAATATGTGGTTAATTGCTAGGTTGGAAAAGTTCAAGGGAAAACAATTTGACAAGTTTTCTTTTTGAAGTTACTTTATGTAGAGTTGCTCACATTTAAGTTATTAATGAAGATGGGCATCAGTTGCTCTGGCAAACCAGTAACTGTTTATGATGCAACACGAGACAAATAATTAGTAATAATTAGTAGTGCATTGCATTTCCCTGCCTTAGGCACCAGCAACTCCATCACAGCGGGCATTAATAAATGAGCAAACCCTCTAGGAAGTCTGTGCCACTTGAAGATTAAAAATTAATTTCAAAGCAGACATTTCTAAGGCTTAGTGGAAATGGCAGCACATTTTAAACACTTTGCATAGTAGGCATAACCTAGGCTTGGCAAATAACAGAGGATGTTACAAAATGCCTTCCAGCTTTTCAAAAGCAATGATTTAAACAAAGGATCAAAAGACAGAATGAAAGCAAGCTTTAGAAAAAGTGAGGAATGTCACTTCTGAAGTCAGGTTTACTGCTACAGCAGTAAAGTCACTATAGGGCACTATTCCACATGGCTTCAGAAATCTGTCCTTCACAAGTGAACTAGTTAGTTACTCATGTAAGAAATGCATTTGGGGGTTGCTCAGTTTAAAAAAAAAAAGTAAATAGGAAGGTATTGGAGAGCTTTTTTTACTGTTTCTGAAATCAGTTAGATCTCCAGGCAGCTCACTGAGTTGAAATTTCTGCAAGCCTGAATATCCACAATATATTTGAGAATACAAATGAAGATTTTAAATGTATCTGGTACACAGTCACTAATAATTCCTCTGTCAATTGATTTCCTATTGGCAGATTACCAGTTCCAAACTCTTTGGCGAAACACATGTATAAAGCCATATCTTAAAAAGGATAATTTCTTTCTCAGAAAAAAATCAATAATAAGAAATGATGTATACAAGTAGAAGATAAAGGGAAATCTGTGGCAAATAGGTGAGTTCCATGTTGTTCTGGATTTGGGTTACTCTCCAAACATATTGCAACTGTGTGCTCTTGGAAACAATTATTTAGTGATAGGCTGTTTTCTAAGCCTCTTTTATTGCTTTGTTCCTCACTTTTCTACAACATTGTCACCAAAAATTTGTTGCCCTAAAACTCAACAGTTCTGTACATCTGAAATGGAAATCATGAAATTGACTTCACATCTGAGACTCCTGTAAAAACATGTAAATTGTCCAGGCTTCTGATTTTGCACTTGTAACCAAGGTGCAGAAATGGCCTGCAAGAAAGAAAGGCTCCAGAAATTTTGTTTCCCTTTGTAAACAGCAGGTGCTTGCCATGTAATGCAACCAATTCATTTTATTTGAAAAGATTCAGTGTACTGGGAAGGGCTTGGAAACATGTCAACAAAGCAGCTAACTTGGGAAGGAAGTAGAACATTCTGGGAGACACTTCCCCAAGTTCCTGGCAATGGTTATGCAGACTGCATGGAGAGGACTTCAGTCTTGAAGGGTTTTACTGGGCTTTGCTACTGTGCTCATGCTCTGAATTACTGAGGAAGCTGCAAAATGAGAGTTCCACAGCTTGAGTGGCAGTGCCTGGAAGTGAAATGTGCTTGGGGCAGGACTGGACAGTTTAGGGAACACAGACTCTAAAATGCCCTCTTAAAAACCAAGCTACACAGTTGTCTCCATTCACCTCTGTTTCAAGTTTCTGAGAACCCAACAATTTTGTGGAAGGGAACAAAAGAAATGTCTGAGTTTACAGAATTACCAGCAGCACCCAGCAATCTTCAAATTATTGTGCTCCTTTTATAAAAGATTGTCTCGTTTCCCCACACCACCTTTGGTTTGAAGTCCACACATTTATATTTGATTTAAAACAAAAACAATTTGCATTTTTGCAAATGCCAAAGGATGCTACTCTTTTATAGGATTCCTGAGACCTCCCAAATATTAACTTGAAGATTAGCTTTACCAAAATCAAAATCAGCAGTACATACAAGGTGATGCATGAACTTCATACATCATGGAAATTTATTAAAATGTATGAAAGCAGATAAGTGCTATTTTTTGACAACAAATTGAACCTTATGGCAAATTATTTATATGATTGAAAGTAGAAATGCATTATGTAGAGAAGATTCTAAAGGAAAGTATTTATCTAAAATGTCTCTTTGAAATGTCCCTTATTTTTCATACTTCATTCTGCCCAAGACAGGCATCTTTGCTCACCTTTTCATCATGCCTTAACCAGGAACTGGATGGAATAATTGGTGTGAATTAATAGAAAATTCTAGCCTTAATGTTCCATCTACAGACACAAAACCAGTAGGTGCTAATTACAGTAATGATCTGGATCTTTGTAGAAGTGGCTATCAACGTGTCAGTGCAGAATGAAAGTTTTTAAGAAGTGTCCTTGCTCTGGGTTTATGCTGCAGTCTTAGAAAACCACTTACCTGAGGCCTGAGGCATCCAGCCCCGGCCATGGCTTCCATTTTTTAACCATGCTCTTCTCATACATACCCACTGCTTATTGACAAATACGTCTGTAATTTTTCTTTTCTCTCGCCCTTATTTTTCCTGACTTAAAGTCTCCAGATGAGGATAAGCAGCTATGCTTGCCTGGAGGCCTGGATGACACTCACAGAGGGAAGATGAAAGCAGCAGCAGAGAACTATAACAATTTAATCTTCTTAAAAGAGGATAGCTGATAAAGCAGTTCTGGGGTGGGCTAGTTCCACTGCTTCAAAGTGCTGTTTGGTTAAGGGAATTTATTGTTGCAGTGTGTGAGCATGATTATTTCAGCATTGCTTCTGATCCCAAATAGCTGTCATTGCCTAGAGTTGTAGATGGGTATGTTTTTTTCTCATTGAAATCTAAAAATAAATACTGGGGGAGTTGGGGAAAATTTCTACTGAATGCTATGAGCTTTCAGACACAGCAACCATCATAGCAAGGAAGCCTAAGGGAAGAGATGTGGCAGCACAGACTGTTCCACCAAGACAAAGCAAATTAAAATTCAGCAGACAAGTGGTCTTCATACCCAGGCTTTTAGAAAATCAAATCAATTATACATTTCAGTCCAGAGGAAGGAGGCTGCTTCCTCAGAGCCAAAATGAATAGAACTGCTTAGCATGACATGAACAGGGCTATCTGTCCTCACTTCCCAGTGGAGCACAGTGCTGCATGTGTGGCATATAGCAGGCAAAGTGATTTGGAATCCCTCAGCTCACAGGACACTGAGATTATGACTTGGAACTGAAAGTAGGCAAGCATCCAGTGTCAGCTTAGACATTGTGGTGCATGACAATGATTCACCTTGACTTCCCCAGTTTTTAGCACACCCATGTCCTGAATGGGATGTCTGTGCTTGGTAGGCAGCACAATTCTGACATTTTTGCTTTGAGGGATGCCTATGTCACTCTCATGTACATACAGATAACACATCTCCACTAAGCTTTGTTATGTAGACATTTCATGCCCTGTGCCATTCTCAAGGACTGCCTGCCTGCTCTCTCCAGGCGTGCCAGAACTATGCCTGCACCAAAAGGCATCTCTAGAATGAAGTGCCAGGGATAAGACTGAATCTTATCCACTGAGAATAAAATCTCCTGCCCCACTCTTCTTGGAGTTCAGGGGAGACTGCAGAAGAGATGGAGGCAGAAGGCTTACTTAGGAAATCGTACACTAGATGGTTATAAAGCCAGTGACAATTAAAGTAAACGGGGATTAGGGAGAGTTAGGGCCTGGGATAAACTTTAGTCTGGACAGGGTCAGAACAAGCAGCTCTGCAAGACATAGGCAAGGGTCCAAAAGCTATAGGCCTGAAGAACTGTGGGGGTCTGAAAGTGACTGTGGCATCTGCCTTGTCTACTTGGATTGTGGTAGAGGAACTCACCCCTAAGCCTTTTGAGGAGGAAATGTCTGGCAGCTGCTGCAGAGGCTGAGGTGACAGTAGCTCCAGGGGTGGTTCTCTGTGAATAAATGACAGCAGTCACAGTACAATCATTCCCTCAGTGGTAAAGGGAAAGGTCATGAATGTCAGAGATCATGTTGCTGTGATGTCAAGTTTAGATGATGTTGAGACAGGAATGGAAGGAGGAAAGATGCCTATGACTGTACTTCCACCCCCCCAAAAAGGAGGTATCTGCCTGAAATTCATAGTCCTAAACAGTGGCAACTTGTCTTCCCTCTGGGGATGTGATCATCAAGAACAGCAGGGCCTCACTTGAGTGCTGGCTTTCCTTCTGCACATCAGCTTGACAGAGCTCATTATTTGGAGGGCTGGGATAGTAATGGACAGTGGGGAATATATCCATGATGAATTACACAGTCACAACAGTGCTCTGCAGTGCCAAAAATCCTCAGCAATTTGTTGTGGAGTACATGCTGCCCTCTGTTTCGTGCAGTACGTTGGACATCTTTAGAAAACACCTCAAAGTATGAAGCACTTGATTGAGAAGATAAGATTAAGGTCATGCTAGAAGAACAGTTCTTTTTCTGGAAAGTTGTATGCTACAGTGGAGACTAGGGAGAGAAGAGGAGTATTAGGGAGGTCAAGGTTGGTATTCCTAAATCTCTCTTACCTCCTGGGCTGTTAGAAGTGGTCAGATTCTGTGGTAGCCAAACCATCTAAGTGCTCATCCACAGACCATATTCCCATGTAGCCTGTGAGACATCTGGCAATGGTCTGCAGAAAGAAAGGAAAATGTATAATCTGGTCAGGAGTACTGTGCATTGGCTTGGTGGTGTCTCAGTAGTGTCATTAGTAGACACCTTGTGTCTGCATTGATATCTTACTGCCTGTCATGCTGGATGCAAAGAGTTGTGTTAAGTGACTTGTTTCTTGCCCTATGAACTGACTCCCTCACTGCAGCAACGGTGTCACACCCCAGATTCATCTGTGTGCAGGCAGCTGCAGAGTGGAGCATCAGTCAGATGCCACCTGAAAACCCATGGACTCACATTCCTTATGGGACCATGTGAGCACAGTGCAGGGCATGTGACAATCCCCAAACTGTCTGTTCATGATGCCCAATGTGAAGGAGAAAAGGGAGTTCTTGCCAGAACATATGTTGTCTCAGAGGCCCCACATGGCACTGTTGACCTCCCAGAAAGGGTTGTTTCCTTGTGGAGGAGGGAGAAGCCATGCTTTGGAATAGCTAAGACGGGCACTGATTTCATACATGCACACTGTTTGACCTGCTTGCAGCAGGGATATTTAGCATCATCCATCAGGGCTGATGCAGAGCTGCCATGAGTCTAATTGCTAGTATGGTGCCAAGAGTCTGAGGAAAGCATGAAAGAAGGACCTCAACATGAACTTAGGATCATATTTTTCCCATGAAAACTTGTCTATCCTCAGACAAATCTGTCAGTGTTGTCTTGATTCTTGTGCAGTATTTGCCCAAGGAACTGCTATGCCTTGCTGCAAGTCTCTCCTACCCCAGCTATTCCCAAGATAAGGTATTTCTTCTTGATATATGCATTATTGGCAAAAGGTAGTGGTTGGCTGAGGTGTGGGAATCCTCCACTTGAGGCTGGAGATCTGTTGTCCCTAGTAGTGCTGCTGCCCCCCAGC
This sequence comes from Phylloscopus whistleri, assembly GCA_017589585.1. Taxonomy (NCBI): domain Eukaryota; kingdom Metazoa; phylum Chordata; class Aves; order Passeriformes; family Phylloscopidae; genus Phylloscopus; species Phylloscopus whistleri. The sequence continues at coordinate 2,053,234 of JADMLD010000183.1, forward strand.
TCTGCAGTGATGCAGGCATTTCTGGGACCTTGTGTTACAAGGGGAGGGTCTCACTGTTGGGAAAGAACATGGGCTTCCAAGGGCTTTTGCTGCAGGAGAGCTATGTATGCTACATGGGAGAGGGGTCCCTCAGCAGCTGCCCTGCAGCCACGTTGGCAAGCAGCTCAGGGATGCTGGAGCACTGAACAGCTCCACCTGCAGCCTTCAATGCCTCCAGGCTTCCCTCTGAGTAATCGGGGGGGGGGGGGGGAGGTACCTGCTGCATGACTGAACGCAGGCTTTGGGAGATGCCCGTAGCCTAAATGTGGATGACACCCTTTAGTCAGATGAACTACACATCAACTGTACTCATCCATTGTAAATTCCATGTAAGTGCACATTGTCAGAGATTCAGTTTTTGTCACAGCCTGCTCCTGTGCAGTCACAGCTAATGGCAAGGCAGAGGATTTGCTGCAGCCTTGAAACTGTGTATTTCACATGGTGTGCCACCAGCTTATATCTCAGCAACCCTCCCATTTCTGTGTCAGTGGCTAGTGACTTTTTCCCTTGGCTGCAACTGCTGTGCAGTGTTTTCTTTTACACCTTCCTTTACATAATTTCCTGACAGCTGCCTGCAGTCCGTATCTGCTTCCTGCATCTCACTATTTCCCAGCAGCACAGCTGCCAGGTCTGGCACATACTGCTAATGCCTCTCCAAAACCATCCAGGAGTAGTAATCATTAGCAGGATTTAGTTTTTTAAAATTAACTGTCAGGCTTTGCAGTACAGTACAGATGTTAAATCCTCCTCACCACCAGCAGGTTTTATTAATGTGCTATAAATACAACTATACAAGGCAAAATGATGATTACATGAAATTGTGTTGAAAGCATTGTAAGCACCTTAGGAGTAAAAAGTTGCAGAGGTGCTGCAATTGCCCCCCCATTGAATTACATGTCCTAAAAATTCTGTTCCAGCGTTACGCAGGGAAAGAAAACACAGCAGATCTCATAAAGATCTAGAAGGGCACTGCTAACTTTACACTACATCAGTATGATGATGGAGTTTTCTGTTTGTAACCACTAATCAGAGTAGATGAATTTATAAAAGCATACTGCTTTTCAACACATCCCCTAAAAAAAAAAACCCAAAAACCCTTGTGGTATTACCATAAAGGTGTCACAGAGTTAATAGAAAAGTAAGTATCTGTGAAAAATGTTGAACTGAACCAGAGGAACCATTACCTATGTCACACTCTACACTAGGAAGATGAATGTATCCTCACCTCAGCATGGTTTTCTCACCACACCTATGATGAAAATAAAAATAGTTCTGTGTATGTGTCTAGACAATATACACACAACTCTCTCCAGCAAATAAAAATACTTCTTTGGACCATGACCAGATACTCTGCTTTCCACTGATTGATCCTATATACATATTTTTTTTTAAAATGACTATCCTAAAGACAGCTAATATTCTACTTCTTAATAAATACTTTATCTTCCTGATTTACCTGAAGAATGTTTTTCTATGTATAACTTAATTTCAATGAATTTCAATGCATGCTGAGATAGTTTTGTTATTTAATTCTATGTATTTTGGATTTTGTAGGTTTTATTAATATCTGGGAGTATTCTATCCTTGTCCCCAAACCTCTGACATGCACATAAGCTGTGAAACAAATTGTGCAAGAAGTTTCAGTGAGCTCTATGAGACATGTAAGTATGCAACATTCAAGGGAATTCCTGTCTTTGTACACCAACCAATGATGACTACATGGAAGTCAGTGCCAAAATCCCCCTTGCTCAGAGTGTATGTAATGTGCATTGTGCAAAACTTAACACCAAACACATATGTAGCATCACCATCTGGTGTCATGTTGGAGGAGATGCCTTTGCATTACATACCATTGCCATGCCTCTGCAATTATTTCAGATCACCACCCTCCTTCCAGATAAGCTGAGTTATGTACAAAGTGACTTTTGAGGTATGAGATCAGTTTGGCATGGCCATTGACACGCATTTGGCAACTTCATAAACAGATCCTTAGGATTGCACCATTGATATCAGTCCCATGTTCTGCTACCCAAAACTGCAGCCTCTTTCATGTTTTGTCATCTCTCCCCACAGAGGTGTTCACTGTAAATCTGCCACTCACTGCAGCAACGGTGTCACATCACAAAAACAGTAAGTGTTTTTCCTACCTCTGTCTAAATAGTACATATGCATAATCATTTTCAGATAAGTCAGGGTCAATCAAGTTGGTTGATGGGAAGCACTTGGATGTTCAGTCTCCAGATGAAGTGGCTGGGATCTTTCAGAAGAGTGAGCTGCTCCACAGCACCAGTCCCTGAAAAGCCAGCATCTCATCCACTTGATGAGCCTGCTCTCCATCACACAAACCATAGATGCTGTTCCTGTATATTTAAGATTATGAATACTTCCTAAGTCCATGAACCCGTCCCTTTAACTCTTATTGAAAAAATAATTTCACTGTACATTGCTTTATTAACCATCAAACTTTTCAGGAAGATATGATGGGTGAATGAAAGTATTCCATGGCAGAACATATACATGATATAACAGAGTGATTGGGACAGCCACCATTCATTTTTATTGTTTTTCCCACTTAAATTCTTATTTAATAACTAAGTTTTATGTCTAAATTATAGGAGATAAGAAAATCAGCCCTAGTAAGTCGTTACTTATTACAAGAACACCACTTTTGTTTCCTTACTCAACTGTGTATTTTGAATTTATTCACTCATGTTTGATACACTGCTAGTAAAATACAGTTATTCAGTATTCTCAATCCTCCTATTTATTCAGGCCTCTCATTATGTATCGGAACTTTCATTAAGACTTTAGACATTGATTGATGCTTGATCTTCCATTAATACAAAGGGGGTTAATACATAGAAAAGGAAAATAAAACACCTCCTTAAAGTGTGAGCATCATAATAAAGCGAGTATCAGACTCGGTTACTGCTACACAGTGCCATGTTGCCACTAGGTGTCAGGGACACAATTCCCTCTGCCCCGGCAGCAGGACCGCAGCCTTGCTTAGCTATGGCTCTCGTCCCCCAAGGACTGAGGGATAATTTTATCTACGCCCTTACACTTCTCAGTGAAAGGCTTTAAAACCCCAGTGGAACTGGTCCTCTCTTTGAAAAGATCACTGTTTTGAAAACTCTGTGTACTGGTGCACTGAGCTCTGCCACCCTGGTAGCCATAGCGAGGGAGTTACAAATAGAAATTAGAGGCAAAGTTTAAAGAAAGTACAAGACAAGGGTGGAGCGGCAGGTATTGTCTACCTGGACTGCTGTGAGGCCTTTGACACTGTCTCTCATAAGAAACTCACAGAGAACCCGTGAAGCGTGGCCTGGATAGACATACACAGTGAGGTACACTGAAAAGTGTCTGAACATGTGAGGCACAGAGTCTAGTCAGAGGCCAGGAACCAGCAGTGTACCTCAGGGGTCAGGGCTGGGTCTAATTCTGTTCAAAATATTCATCAATGGTCTGGATGACGGGGCAGAGTGGACCCTCTGCAAGTTTGCAGATGACAAATCTGGGAGCTGGGCAGAGTGCCTGATACAGGAGGGTTGTGCTGCCATCCAGAGGGACCGTGGCAGGAATGGGTGAGCAGGAAGCTTAGGAGGTTCAGTAAGGGAAAGGGCAAGTCCTGAATCTGGGGAGGAATTCACCAGTATATGATGCTGAAGGACACCCAGCATATAAGCATCTCTGCAGTAGATCTGGGGTCCTGGTAGATGCAAAATCAAACATAAGCCAGTGATGTGCCTGTGTAGTAAGGAAAGCTGAAGGGATCCTGGGCTGCAGTAGGAGGAGTGCTGCCATCAGGTCAAGGGAAGTGATCCTTCTGCTCTACTCACCACTGCTGAGGCCACACCTGGAGTACCATGTCCAGTTCTGATGTCCCAGTAGAAGACAGACATGGACATACTGAAGAAAGTCCAGCAAAGATTTCATACCTCTGATCACCACCCCCTAGGCCTGGCCATTCATCTGGTTTTCAACCCACCTTCCAGCTCATACATCAACAGCTTGTTTAGAAAGATCTTATGGGAGACAGTGCCAAAGGCCTCACTGAATCCAGGTAAACAATATTCACAGCTCTCCCCTCATCTACCAGGCCAGTCACTTCGTCATACAAGTTTCTCAGGTTGTTCAAGTCCTTTACCTTAGGCAAGCCATGCTGACTACTCCTGGTAATGTGTTTTTTGGGGTTTTTTTTTTGATTGTTCATGTGCCTGGGATTGGCTTCCAGGATTAGCTGTTCCATCACCCTCCCAGGGATCAGGGTGAGGCTGACCAGCCTGCAGTTCCTCGGGTCTTCCTTCTTGCCCTTTCGAATGATAGAAGTGACATTTACCTTCCTCCAGTCATCAGATACTTCTTCTAGTAATCATGAACAATCAAAGATCATTGAATGATTATTGAAAGTGGCCTCACAACGACATCTGCCAGCTCTCTCAGCATCCTGTCAGGGCCCATGGAGTCATGTATGTCCAGTTTACTTAAGTACGCCCTGATCTCACCCTCTTTCACCAAGGGTACATGTTTCTTGATCCAGTCTTTCCTCCTGGACCTGGGATTCCTGAAGGCTGGTAAAGATGGAAGCAAAGAAGGCATTCAGTGCCTCAACCTTTTCCATACCCTTTGTAGCCAGATGCCCCACCTCATTGTGGCGATTCCTTAGTCTTCCTTTTGTCACCTATGTACTTATAGAAGCCTTTCTTGTCTCCATCGCTCCTGGTCTGATTCAAATCTAGCTGGGTTTTAGCTTTCTAAACTTCATCTCTCAATGTTCAGACAGTGATTCTCACAGGTACTCCTCACAGATTACCCATCTTTGCATCTTTTTTGTGTTTGAGTATGGCCAGGAACAACTTGTTTATTCACATAGCCCTTTTGAAATTTTTGTCTGAGTTTTTATTCATTGGGATAGAACAATCTTGAGTGTGTAGGAGGTAAGCTTTTAACATGAATCATCTTTCTTAGCCCCACCTCTCCTCCAGGGCCTTGTCCCAAAGCATTTTTTTCAAGATCTCTGAAGAGGCCAAATTCTGCTTTCCTGATGTCCAGGATTCTGACCTTGTGTTTCCACCCTCCCTGCCCTTGGGATCCTGAATTCCACCATCTCATGGTGACTGTAGGCTGACCTGCACACAAGGCTGTCTTTGATCTTCACATCCCCAACAAGCCTCTCCTCGGTGAGGATGTGGTCCAGCGGTGCACTTGTCCTAATTGGCTGTTCTATCACTTGGAGTCTTGGAGGAAGAAGTTATCATAAACACCCTCCAGGAACCTCTGGGCTTGTTATGTTCTACAGTATTGTTATCACTGTTATTCTGCAGGTAATACTAGGTGTGTATATTGAACCTGTTATGCAGTAAGTTTTACTCTGTTGACATGAACTGACCTCCATGGCTTTGGCAGTCCTTTGTGCAGGATCCACAGAACTACCCAAGATTCCTTTTGCCATATCATTTGAGGATCTCTTTGTGTGTAGGGACTGGACTTGGGACTGGGCCTTTTCTATAATGTTTTATTATGTGTGCTATAGATAAGACTCCTATTTCATTTTCAGCCATCACTGCCACCATCAGAAACATGAGATGGCAAATAATACAGAAAACAGTGGGAAAGATGTTCAGGAAAAAGAAAGATTACTTTTCTGGAATCTGCAATTAAGTAACCTCCAACGTACTTACAGATTTACTACAGCCTGTAGAACTGTCTGTTGGTAATATATAAAAATGCTGTGACAGGCTGGTTTTGGTAGTAGTAGCCTGAAGACTTTTCTTGGAAAGTTGTTATTTTTGCTCAGAAATCTTCAATTATGATTCAAAGTAACACACCCAAATAATTGTTTAGCTAACACCAAAGACAATCAAATGACCAACACTGAAAATTAATAAAAATAAATAGGAATAAATAAGAGTCTTAAGTATGACTTTGCAACCAGGCAAAAGAAAGGATCAGCATTATAAGAAAACATTTCAGGATCCCAGCAGGCAACATTCTTGAGCTTAGATAGTGCCACACAGGCAGATCTAACCTAGGCTGGGTTAGCTGTCATGACATCCTGCATTGGCACAGAAATCTGCTGGGGTGCAATGTCTCAAGGAACATAATCAGAATTGATCAAATTCAATAATGTCTACTGCCCATTTCAAAACTTCTTGCTTTCTAGACAAAATAACTATGGTTTCACAAAAATTTGCTTTCTTTTTTTTGTCATTTATTAGAATATAATTAACTTAGAAAGTTTCCTCTGATTATTTGTCAAGAATGGCTACAACACACATTTCTTTTAACAGCTACATAAATTATGTTTGCACAGTGCACAGCAAGATTTGAGGAGCAAACTCTAGTTAAAAACACTTAGCAGAAACTTTATTTTTCTGGGCCAGGAGGAACAAGCCTTTCTGTTTTGCAACAGCTTACCTAGCAGATTTTTTCACTATGCCAAAGATAGGACACAGGAGTGTGTGTCAGCTCAGTGTCAGTCTGGAACTCAACTTTCTGAAAGAACAATTAATTGTCCATTTAAGATGTTTTGAGCTGGACTATCAGAAACTTGGGCACGTAAAAGGCATTTGTCAGTTTTAGAATCATTTCCTTTATCTGATTCTAGACAGAAAACTTGAATGCATAGAATAATATCAGAAGAACTATTTTCAATTCCAATGAAAATTTTCACTTTCAGCTCTATAACATTTTCCTCCAGAATATTACAGAATGTCTGTGTTGAATGAGAAAATAGGTTTAGCCCTACCAGAGGCCTAGATTAGATCTGACGACTTGATTAGAATCCTAAATACCCAGTCTATTTCTGTACACCTATATCATGTTTTCCCTTACCACCTCTGCTCAGAGCCAAAATACAAACCCTGCTGCATGTGGATACTTGGTCACATGTAGGCATGCCAAGCTCTCAGACATGCCAGTGAATGAGGAATTACTTCTTTCCACACTGAGAAAAAAACAATGTGTTATGGAAACACTGACACTTCCTAAATGAGAAAATAATGTGTCTTCAATGCCATAAGGAGGAGAAAAGGTCCATGCAATAGTTAAAAACATTTATCATTTTATTGGGTGAAGTTGCATGATGATATTTAATATATATATAAAATTATTTAATATAATTTATTTCTTTTATTCTGTCAGGGTAAAAGAGGAATGCCATAGTGTTGCACAGCTGCCTAGTTTTCATAAACAGGCTGTTTCTACAACTGCCATGGTTCTCAGAGAAACTAAGTTGTCTGAGCTATGTTTATATCTCTCTCATATCTTCCTTAAACTAACAAATTTCTATTTATATGAGTTAGTAGCTTCGGGTTTATGTCATGCAGCAGATGTAATCCAGGCTCTAATTATGTCTAGACTTCAAATGCTCACAACCTGTTTGCTTGGAAAGTAGATAATAATATACTAATACAGTATCTTGTTCATTGTCCTACACACTTTGTATCTTTAGTGTAGCATTGTACTGAAGTTTCTTGCAGAACTAAGGTCAGTTCTCACCAGTATTTGCCAAGGAAAAGAAGTCATGTGAGTTTATACTTAGGGAAAATTGATATCCTCAAAAAGCTTACTGTTCACTTTGGGACTAAAGTTTTCACAGAAATCAGTATTAAACCATTGCCCTGTATGGATATCAAACCTCATTTGAACTCTAAATTATATATGTGGTATAAAACCGCCCTGTTTCTTTCTGTCCCTAAACATAAATCTGAAATAATCCTTGAAGTAAAAATAGCAGAGTGACTAGTGCCCACAAGAAAATACATGACCTGAGTACATTGATGAAAATGTTGTGTAAGTGCACTGTAAACACCAGACCTGCTCATATCCAAGCAGATCCCACAGGATATGATGGTATCTAGCTTCTTTCAATTTTCTTTTTACTCTCCCGAACAGTAACTCTTACCCTAATTCTAACAGCACCATCCATCCTACTACAAAGCATAGGATATTGGCTCTCAACACAGTGCTGAACACTGCCCAAGGGCAATGAGAGCTGGGACTCAGGATCTAGTGCCCACCTGAGACCCACCAGCATTTCACACTCAGTCCAACCTCATTCCAATCTGTAAAGCCCTTGACACAGGGGTTCACACAAAAGCATGCCTTCAGTGCCTTCCAAGTCCAGCCCTTACTGCAGCTATGCCTACTGTTGTCCCTTCACAGCTGAGCAGAGCTCTCTCACCCCTCAATAATATCCCCTGTTCCAAATGGGAATGTGCACCTGACTGAAAAAGGACTTTCCTAAAGGATGAGGAACAAGGTCTTCCAGTCAGACACCCTTGCCCTTTCCCCCAAATCAACTCTCTTCCATATTCTACTCAGAAGTGCAGAGAGCTGCCAAACCTCAATCAAAACTCAAGGTGTGGGCATAGGCCTGTATGGATGGTCCTTCACAACATCCCAGGGACCATCCCAGGAGAAGCCTGCGTCTTCTCCTCTAATTGTTTTAAGGAGGCAGTCAAGCCATTTTAGACTCATTCTTTTGTGATTATTTGCTCAGACTACTTTTTCTTCTAAAAAATCTTCAGCTTCTGCTCCTTTTGTATACCACTTTACAGTGAGAGATGCCTTCACTGACTTGCATCTTCAGACTTGATGTCAGCAGTCAGCAGCAAATGGTATCTGTGTACTGTTCCCCCCAGATGTTGACTAACTGGGCAGAAAGCTGGCAGTCTTGATCTGAGAGCTAACACAAAGGTCAGGGTGGGGTGTGAAAACCTTTCAAAGAATTTTGTTTAGCTTAGAACTAGAGACTTGCTACAGAACACAAAATCTATGCAATTCCTTGAAGAGCCTTTGGGATGTTTTCCATGTTTCGTGAGGTTTTACTGTGTGGATTGAAGCAGTGGCCTATATCTGACTCTCTGCTGAGTACCCAGTTTCAGAATTTAGGCTAATGTAGACAACAGAGTTACATCTGTAAACAATCTAGGGAGTTTCTAAACATACATATGTCACTGAGTCATGGAAAAAACCCCAAAACACTGTTCATCCTGATAGCTAGATTATCTATCCAAAATCTGAAGAAGTAAGGAAAACAAAGATGTTTTCACCAGAAAAAAACCAGAAGGCTTGCATGTCCTGCTAGGAATAAAGTGTGCAGCAACTTATACTCCATCTCGAGTATGGGTATTAAGTCCACTTTTTCTTTCTTTCCTACCCCTCCCCAATATCAAAAAACCTAGCAAGATCATCTCTCCTCAGTCATTAGCTATGAGGTGCTTTAGCATAATAGAAACAGCCAATCAGAATCCTATATGTAGTGGTCTGAATGCTAAAAAGGCCTCACTTGATAGGACCTCTCTGTGGGATATCCATCTTAGGAGTCTAGACTGTATGGACATGGCTGGGATGGCTCAGTGAAGCTACCAAACATGTCAGGCATGCCTGGACTGGGAAGCTCACAAGAGCTGTCTGACAGAACATGGTGGCCCCAACAACTGACTAAAATAGCAGGAGGGGCTTTTCACTGAGATCCTGCATAAAGCAACGTTCAATCAATTAAAAAATTCCATGCAGAACTCCATCTTACCTTTCTAATATTTTCTTACTACATCTGGAGAAGGGACAGGCAGTTCTAGGGTTAGATGCCCCTCTTCCCTCCCAATCACAGACTACACTGAGATGTTAGTCCTCACACAAGGGAATTATCAGTTCCTTCTCCTTTCCTGCCCCCTGGTTGCTGGCACCAGATCTCCCTGATGGTCTCTCTCAATTCAGATATCCCATGTTTCCTCTGACAGTCCATGAGCAATGATGGACACGGCACTGGCACAGCACTTTAAAAACAGAAGTATTACTTATTTTAGCCAGAAAGAACAAAGTACACAGAGAAAAGTATTTCAAAACAAGAATATGAATGTCTGGTTTATTTTTCCTTGCTACAAAGGTGGTCTGGTTACTGACTTTCTCAAGTTAGACAGTCACAAGAAAAAAAAATTCAACTCACAGAATTAATCTGTGCATAAAGTAGGAAACTGAACAAAGGGAAAATCAGACTTAAAAGAATACTTCCCTAGAAGTCTTTAGAAATTATTAAAAAGTAAAATATGAACCCTAAAACTGACTTTTTCCTTTCAGTGTGCCTTTTCTATCTCCAGTCTTACAGAGAGATGTTTGATCCAGTTCCCAATTAAAACTACAGCTGATATGGCTGGAAACATTTAACTGAATGCAGTGGGCATTGAATTAGGACTTCATTCACAGTCATTCACACACTATCCAGTAACCGGAAATAACACGTGTACAACTTCGTGAGAAGTTAACCCATCACTTCAAGGATGTCCCAGCAATCCCCTCTAGTATCTCACACTGCAGGAGCTATGCATAGTATTTAATATGTGCAGCTGGCAATAAGATTTCCCACCATCCTGCTGAAAATCATCCACTTAACTCATAAAACAACTCATGAGTTACTATCTGAACTCTGAGTATAGAACATTACAGCCAGCTCTTCAGCAATGCAGTAGTTAGTGAGCATAACAAGCCTGTCCTTTCCTGTAAACAACCTCTCCTTAATGTATTTTCAGACACAGCTGTCAGATCCCCAAATACTTTAAAAAGCATTTGAAAATCTGGGTTGCACCCTACTGATGACAGCCCAGTTTCCCAGTCATGACACAGAACAAATCTGCTCCATAAGCATAAAGACTTCCTCTTAGGCCAAATCAAGGTTATGTACAAATACACACAGAAGATGGATCATACAGCCCATACACTTCTACTAGAACTGGAAAACACATCCTTTTGACCATGCTGTAAACAGTGTATCAGCCACAAAATTAAATTTTAAAAAATGCAAATATTAATAACTTTCTTAATGAAAAAAAAAAAAGAAAAAAGTAAGAATAAAGCAATTGTATATCTCAATGCTAGTTGTATTGCTCAATACTCTTCTGGAAAACATGTTCATTAAAATGGAAACAGTGAGACAGAACAGGACCAGACAGAGTCCCTTTCCAAAGGGAGCTGTGGATAAAATAATTCAACTGATGTGATTACAGGGGAATTGTTAGGGGATATTTACATGAAGGAAAGTAATACTATCTGGGCTCTGGTCTGTGCCCCCTTCAGCATTTCCCAGCATCCAGCACACTCAGGCAATATCTGTGTCATAGGGCATACCTAGTGTCATGCTACTGCCTTTTTGGTCCCTTATCAAGATGACAAGGGACACTTAAAATGCCACCCTCAGACTACTGTGGTAACTGGCACGATGACTCAGGACAACTGTGAGATGCTCTTAAGGAGAGTTAAAAGGTCATTTGCACAGCTAAAGCACTAGGGATGTTAGCTGCTACACAGTGCTGTAATGCCAGCAACTGTGACGTTAAGGCATTTGCCATATCCTGCAAGCTGATCAATACCAGTACAAATTTTGTAAAGCTGCCAGAAGCTTAGATTGCATTAACACGAACAGCAAAGAAAGAACGGCCAGAGAAGTAGGAAACACAGCAAGGCACACAGCCCTTATCACAGCACTGAAAAAAGAATCGGGACAAACAGCTTTGGATGATCTGCACGTGTACATCTTTTCCTTTGAAATGCTGGGATAAGTTTCTTTACCATAGAGGGGGAAGTTAATGGAAGAGGTGGAATGGATGGAAATAACATGAAGTGATTTATGTTCAGGTGAGAGTGGCGACTCACAGCTCCCTCGAGCAGCAGCATTTAGTCTCTAAAGTATATAAATTACATACTTGGAAAACTGCAAGTTGCAGGTTGTAGCCTTGTTTTATTTGGCTGTCCTAACTTTAACTGGGGTTCAATAGATCCAATTTTTCAATTTCAGACCATTAGAGAGAAGAAGGAAAGGAGGTTGTAATTTTTTTGTCTTTACTACCTTGTGATCTTTTCAGCACATAAAGGTCACCTACAGCAGATGTCAATAATCACACTCTTTACAGTTTCCTTAAAGTTCATAATTTTACAGAGCTATTTCACATGTTACTAAACCAAACCAAATTACTTCTCAGCACGAATGAATTGGTGCCTTTCCTATATAATTTTACGAATTCCCTCTGGGTCTTCTCTACTCCAAGGATTTGAGCATTTGGCACAAGATTTGAAACATGAACTGACTGTAAAGGACTGGAATTATCTGGATGTTTCAAAAGTACAATATTAGATACTTTTCTCCAAGAATGGTTAAATAGAGACATCCTTTTTATTTGAAAGAGAAAATTCTTGGGAGTCAAAATGCTCTAATTGTTCTCTTTGAGTGACTTCAGATGAAAATTTATCCCATGTTTTCAACAGTACAGTTTAATTCAGCATGTTGGTTGGACCTAGTACCTAATTTCTCAAGGTGCTATGGGTTCATAATTCCGACTGAAGTCCCTCAGATATGCAAGGTCTTGCAGTTTTTATTAAGCAGCCAGAAGTGCTCACACAAAACTACAGACTGTTTCTCAAAATGCAGTCCAACACTTTCTTGAGTCTCTCTCATGAAAAGGGAAAATAATACCACATCCATTTCCTGTATTTTACAAAATGAAGGGAAATGTAATGAAGGTTTGACTAATGGAAATGTGATAGAAATGTCTTTATTTGTTCAATTTTACTAAATGGCTGGTTTTTTCTCCAAGGCCTTGAAGAAGGTAATTTTTAGCAAAAATTACATCCGAAGTAGGATTCTTGGCATTGATTTGATTTGACTTTGTTGAACTGAAATGCTTAGAATTTAAAAATTGTTTCCATACATGAGAGGTGATAAGCATGTACATCATTTGATGTTCATGCTGTAAGCCCAAAATACCAATAAAAATAAGCAGATACACTTGGTTTGCTTCAGGATGGCAACACTCTCATGCGATATCCGTTTCAGTATATTACTCCAATTAAATGCCACATTGCTTCTTTGATAAGATTCTTATCTCTCTTTCCTAAGCTTCAGCATATAGGGAGTTGCAAATAAAGAACTGGTTTTCAGGATTCCACGTTGCATACCTGGAATAAAAAGCTGAAGGAAAATTGGTTCTCCAACACCCAACCCAGGGGAAAGCACTGCCCTCCCTCTCAGCACCTGCTGAAAGCTAGCAAGAGCTCTTGTGGTAATTACCAAGTCTTTTTCTTGTCTAGAGTATCTTCAAGGTTGTTTACCTTGGATTTATTTCTGGATCTGAATATTAAAATTTCAAAACATTTCTCCAGTACTGTTGAAACAGAGAATAAGAAGCTTGTATTTCTTTCTGGGAATGAAGAAACACCCAAATATTCAACTTGACTTAAATATGTATTCATAAAGAGTACCCACAAAATGGAAGGCTTAACAACTCTCACTTCAACAGTAGTTGTGTGTGTAAGAAGAAATTTTACTGCTTCTTATATGTTGTTAATGGACATCTTACACATTCTAGTGAATCTGGCAGTGAAAATATATCTTTTTTGATATTTTTTCAAACTAAATTTGTAATTCAATTGGTCTCACATCGGACCAAGATATTTCTCATCCCTATTTCACAGACTATACCCTCCTGTGAGTATGTCAAAATATTTTCTTTCAAAGGTGGCTTTTTGAAACCAATACCTGGAAACTTATTGCTGATTATTTGTACCCAGATATTATGCCGCAGATAATAGGGAATCAAGACTTGTATTTCTACCTTTTAAATAGGTAAATATTTTAGTACTTTCTTCCTTCAGTATTTTTTGATATCTAGGGGTCTTTTCCCTTGTAGAAATGAAATGTATGTTCATGAATGCCTGCATATAAATTTAACCACCACAGTAAATTTAGAATATTGGTGTAATTTCAGTAAACGAAACACAGAAATATTAAAATAGTGTGGGTTTTTATATCACTTTAGGTAGACAGAAATCTTGGAAATCAAGTACCATCATAGCTCTGATGATTTTGTTTTTTATTTCAGTGACTATTAGATAAGCACTACATTGAAAATCAAATCTGAAAATACCAAAGTGGTAGAGTAATAAATAATATTAAAAGAAATACAGTAACAAGAAAACAATGCTGCATAGGAAAACTGTGGATTTTGTCTAATATACCACAAGATTTTGCCACAATAAATGGAGAGAGGGAGAGTTCCCTTGTTTAAACTGTTGTTAATGTTCCAGCAATGTTGCACTGGCACCAGCCATTACCTGTTAGTCGTGGCACAAAAATATTTTGCCCTTACTCAGACCCAAAAGCAAAGCATTTTAATTGTGCAGTGCAACATTTTTTATTGTTATATTGTTATATTCCTGATAGAGAGCCAATATTGGCTATCAGGAATATTTTAATACACAAGCTACATTTTCATATTTAATTGCAGTTATCACACCTTAGCCTGTGGCTATACATTTCATCGAATAAGAAAACTGCATAGACCTTCTATGTAGACAACTCCTGTAGAGTATGTTATGGAAACTCAGTCTTCCTGAGAACAACTGATCAGTATCTGTGAATTCACACTTCAGTGATAAGAGTCAGGATGTCGAAAACAAAAAACAAACTTCCCTTGGGTAATCCAAAGCCCTGAGAAGCTGCATTCCAGGGATACTATAAGCCTTTTGAAAGAGTGGCCAGGTGACACCATAGAGAGCCCTTTTCTAGATGATATCTTGGCTTACTATTTCCTAGGCTTCTCATTCAAGTTCATATGATGTGGACACTAAAAAAAAAAAAAAATAATAAACACTTTCAAATCTGATGAAGGAAATGTTGGGAGGAAACAACTGGGGATGCTTTCTAAGATCAGCCTCAGACAACATAACCTGGAGTAACAGTTTCAGGCCCCAGTTTGAAGCAGGAACTCTAGCTACCACATCCACTTTACCCATTGTCCTGTCTCCTCTTCACCCGGAGTGATCTACTGCGAAAAACAAAAGCAGTATGTGTATACCAGTTCAAAGCCCCTGACCCACCTAAGGGTTACAGGCAAAGCTAGAACTCCTTCTTCTCAGGGTGAGGTGTTTCCTAAGATGTCTAATCCAAAACTTTTAATTTGAAATATCCTGTTCCACTAACCTCATTTCCATATTGCTACAGAAAAATATAACAGTTCAGGTGAAACATATTTACACCTTAAAAGATGTATTCTTTTGGTAACATTAACTTTTCCCCTGATTTTCACAAGGTGTCCACTTTTTCCCAGGTGATCTTCTCCAGAGCATGGCTATAAAGGCAGCCATGGTCCAAAGTGGCAGCTGTCCTGATGATACCTTTCCTTTTTCTTTTCCTCTGCATCTGCAGCTCTCATGGAGGATGCCACATGCTCTTCCACAAGAACTGCTACAGTAGCCTGCTGAGGCTGGAAAAGGACATTATTTTGTGTCTAGCTATGTACTTCATTAGATCAGTGCCAGCCCACCCTGAAAGTTTACCTTTATTTCCTCTGCAATGGTATACTTGGCTGAAGATTACTATTCCCCTACTTAGTAAGCAGCCTCCTGAATTGTGACAAGCATTTCAAGATAAATACTTTCGAGTCCTACTTTTATCACAGTTTGAGTCCTAGCTTTATTTCCTGAATGGTACAGCTATACTCCAAAACAGTTTTTTCCCTTGGCTATCTCTACACTCCCAGTTTAAACACCCATAGTTAATTTTGTGCAAGCCTCTAGCTATTTCTTGGAAAAGCAATTTTGAAACCAGCAATCCAGTCTCATTTTCCAAGATTTTAAAGGAGTTAACAGATAATTTCAGACATGGGTAACAAAGGCAGGGAATAAGGAAAAAGGGTGTCTCCTGTTCAGGGCTGCTGAGTTGCCATGTTTACAGCTCCAAGCAGGCTGCTGACCAGACACAGCTCCACCTGTAAAATGATCCAGCTACCGTACTCTTGACTTTTGCAAGTTATGAGCAGCCGCAGGAGATGGTGTAAGTGCTGGAGCAGCTGCAGAACCTTTCCCTCACTGAACTACTGAAGAGGCATGCCAGCTTGTTTGTGTGCTCCTCCACAACCTTTCACCTACTTTGACTCTTTTGGCTGTACCGGGAGCCTCCGGGAGCCTCCAGCAGCTCGACAGCTCGTGCAGCAGCAGCGTCAGGTGACAGAAAGATGAGAACGGGAAGATATGACCCTTGTTTATAATGCTATTTCTGTCCTTTTTTCCATGTAAAGGGCCACATAAATATTTAGAAAACAAATGTATTAGTATGTTAAAGTATTGATCCAATTCCATAAATGCAGACACATCTGCAGGAGGAAGGCAGGCGACTTGCCCTTGGTACTGCTGGAAATTTCACGAGGTGCTGCGAATACAACTCACGCACTTGTCACCAGACTACTCCTTCTGCTTACATTCAGAACTTCCTAGTGCTACCATTAATTTCCACCCAGATTTACTGCTCCTCCTATGTTATCATTTACCCTTTCTCACAGAAGCTGAATTAGAAGTTGCCTTTGTCTCTAGCAGAAAATGTTAGCCTGGTTCCATAAGAGAAAAAACTTTGATGATGTTGCCTGTCTACCTGTTTGCCAAACCATCCCTGCTAAGCATTTTAACCAAATTTGAATAATTAATCAACTCCCTACAAATTCTGTACTAACTAGCAGGTGGTTTAAGGAGGAGAGATTAGAATTTTGCTCCACACTGGATAAAAGGGAGGGGAAACTCAACCAGTCTCATTCTACTAGAGAGCTGCAAACACACCAGTAGTCATCCCACATGTTGTGGCTGGTCAGGAGAGGGCATTCATCCCAGTGCATCCTATTGGGTCTCCAGCACTTTTTGGGTTAGGAAAAAGAGCCTTACATTTTTGTCCCCACGGAGAAAAAGGCAGGGCAAAAGCAACCAAGATACCTTCTGTTAGACATCAGCAACATGGTCAGAAATTACACATGCTGGCTTACCAGGAACACAGCTCTAAGTACAGCACGTTATATCTCCAGAAGGGGTGAGGACATAAGGAACATGAGGCGAGAGAAGCTGATTGCAATGGAGAGCTATTAGGAGACAAATGGACAGGAATTCAGCCTTCATTCATTCCACTCTTCTGGACCCATCTGTTGTGGAAAAAAGCAGACTGTTAATGCAGCTCCATTTTCTTAAGCATAGTCAGCAAAACATTATTATGACCAAGCAACTGCAAGTATTGTTACTGCCTTTTCAAAACTTGCCCCAGGACAGCTCAGAAGAGGAAAGTTAAAGTATCCAATCAGAAATCAGACCCCCTCTGATGAAAACTGCAGTTCAGAATTTGGCACTGTCCTTCACAGTCTTCTCTGACACCTGCAGTTAAAACTGTCACGTGTTTCAGGAGGAGGGTGAAATGGTGGTTTGGAGAGGAAATAAAGTGAGAACACTGCTAAAGAAAGGATAGATGGAGGCATTATATGAAGTGGTTACAATTTTCACAACCTAGTTCACCTGCAGGTTGGCTGATGATGAATCATCATATATTGTTACATTTGTGCCTAAAACTTAGCTGTCTTGCTCAACATTCAGAACATCCATAACAATTACTTCACAGATATATAGTTTATATATGCAAGAACAGAAATTTATGTTGTTTAGAACCTCCTGTAACATATAACCATCATACAAAGAGCAAGAAGCAAATCTTAATTATGGAGACATAATGAGCTTCTTTTAGAAGCTCATGTGAGTAAAAAGCCCTCAGTTGTTGTGCTGCTGATGTGTAAAATTCTTGTAGAAGTTTGTTTTGATTTGAAAAACACCCACGTTTTGAGCTACTGGAGCCTTGTCCTTTTAACAAAAGGGGAAGGGAACACGCTTCCTGTATTTCCTGGAACAACAATTTTACCTTTCTTCAAAGCTAAACTGAATATGTAAGATACTTTTTCATACCTTACTGCATATAACTACCAGGAAAACAATAAGGAAACAAGTTGCTGTAAAGAAAATTAATGCAAACAACAGAAATTGTTCTTAGTATTTCCTTATTCAGACTACTCACAAAGGATATTCAAGTTACTTATATTAAGCAGGCTCAGAACTAACAGATTAAATAAAGTATCTCATAGGAATAGAAATAGTTATTTTATAAACTGCAATAACTACCTACTGCAGAGATCTTCCAGATCCAGATTTCATTGCAAAGAGTTAATTTTGAGATTCCTGCTTGTCACCGATTAGTGGCTTCAGGATGAAAGTGGTACAGAACAAAAGCTATCTTACACGTTTCATGGTTTAAACAAATTTGTATGGTATTTTCACTTCTGTGACTCATCTGAAACTTGCAGGCAAACCAAGTTGAAGGAATCAAAAGCAAATCACAAATTCTTAAATTTTTAACTTCTGGCAAAGACAGGAAAAAACAAAGTCATTACATTTGCTGCTATTTGATGTCTACTTTTTGCTTCATTTCACATTCCATATGCCAACATTCAATCACTGTAGTAAACCAGAATATATCTCATGGAAAAATAACAGAATAACTCTCCCAATAAAATAATAAACCAGGAAGCAATAAAATAATAAAACATAAAGTACAATGGGAGTAGAACCATAAGTAGGGATAACAGATATACTAGGAAGACAAAAACGAGGTAAAGTTAAAAAAACAGCCTAATGACAAGCCAAAGTATTTTTCTCTTTCTCTTAAACTAAGCGCACAGGTTTCTTGTGAGAAATTTGATCTTCCTTCCCTTGAAAAAGGGTTCACATGTTTGTGTGTGTAAATATATGCACATAAATTTGGACTGGGGAGTTGTACGCAAATATTAGGACACAATTATTTTGTATTATTTTACAGCCACAAGCTCCTGCTGTTACAGACCAAGTTTTCAGTTGTCAGAAAGCCTTCCACTGACATTAATTCCATTCTTCAATGCATGACACAAACTCTGCCTTCAGTGAAGTGGACTTGGTGTATTGGGAAAAGGCCAGGCAGCACTGGAGATCCAAGCTCCTTCTCTGGCAAAGAGGAAAGGTGAAGGGGCTTTTCCCAGATCGACTGTGACCATGGGAGATGAGCTGTCCCCGAGAGCACTGTGTCAGCCCCTTCTTAGGCCAGCTCTAGTGACAGTAAATAAAGGCCACATGCTGATCTGGGCCCAGTGCGTCACCAGCACAGCTGTCCTCGGGTGTTCGGTCTCTATTAACCAGGTCACAGTCATGACCTACATGTCGACACCCTGAACCCTGCGGCTGGGATCAGATTTTGCTCCCTTTACCTTCCATGCAGGCTCTACGCCGACCCTGGAGCTACCCTGTCAGTACGAGCACGGCCAGCACCCCCTGTCTGAGTGCAAACACAGAGCTCCCCCGGACACCATCGCGCCCCTCACGCCGGGCCATGGCGCCGTGTAGCGCCGCCCGGTCCCCCCGAGCCCCGGTGCCCACTGCGCGCACAGCCCGGCCACGGCCGGACCCTCGCAGCCCGTGAGGGGCGGGAGCAGCACGGCGCCCTCGCCGCTGGGCACGGCCACCCTGCCAGCCTCGCCCGGCCCCTGCCCGGTGCCCTGCCCGCCGCTCCGTGTGCCCTGGCCCCACGGCTCCCCCCGGCCCGGCACCCCCGGCGCTGGCCGTGCCGCTGGCGAGGCGCCCGCTGGGCCGGGCCGGCGGGCACGGCGAGCGCTGCCAGCGCTGTCACGGGGCGCCCGGCGGGGGCGCGGCCTGCCCGGGCCCCGCCCCCCCGCGATTGTAAATAGAGGCGCCACGTGAAGGCCCCGCCACAGGCGAGGGGACGCGACAGTCCCGGAGCCGTCGGATCCCCCGCTCCCTCACTGCTCGCTTACGTGCCACGCACCCGCCGCCCCGGCAGCGATGAAGGCCGCCCGGATCGCCCTCCGCAACGCCGCCCCACTGGCAGGGGCCGGTGCCGGCAGCAGCAGCGGCCGGTTGCCGCAGGAGGTGGAGCAGTTTTCCCGCTTCTCCCCCTCCCCGCTCTCCATCAAGCAGTTGCTGGACTTCGGTGAGAGTCGGGGGGAGCGGGGCGAGGTCGGGGCTGGGGAGCAGCTCAAGCCCGGGGCTCGGAGGCTGGTTTCCCCGCGGAGGGGCCAGCCCGGGGGCTGCCGCGGGAGGGGGTGCGGGAGCGGCGCTCTGCGGGACGCGGGAGGCGGCGATCCCCGCCCGGAGGGGTCCGCGCTCAGCCAGCGCTGAAGTCGCTGCCGCCCCCCGGCTCGGCCGCCCAGAGCCAGGGCGGAGGGGGGAGCGGCCCCGCCGGGCATTCCCAGCCCCGCTGGAAATCTGCCGGCCCCGGGGTGGTGGTGGCGGCGGCAGGGAGGTCTCCTCGGGTGGACACCCCCGGCCGCAGTTAGCCGCCGGCCAGGTGCCAGGGGCTGGAGACCTGTGAGTGCCGCCATCAGAGCTGAAGATGCGCTACAAACACAGTTTCGGCGGTGTTCGTGGGGTGCAGGCGCTGGGACATGGGCTGCGGGGCGTGTTTGTGCTCCGAGTTGGGAGGAGCCATCAGGCGGAGCGAACGCGCTGTTCCCAGATCCATTATCGCCTTGGCAGCTCCGGCGGCTGTGCGCACATGATACTGCCAGACGTCACCCCGAACAACCTCCTGTTTACAGAGGCCGGAGTGCTTCTTAGGGGATTACAATTAAGTCTCACCTCTAAATGGGAACTGTACAAATATTCCAGCCAGGAGCACGCTCTGTCTTACTGTCATGTAAACAGCGTTCAGCACAAATATATAACACCTAACGCCTAGGTGAGCTGGCCAGTAAAAGAGTCATGATTGCAGAGAAACAGAGTCCTGAAGTTTATGGAAAGTCATCAGTCTGTATTTGCATCTTGAAACTTCCTTAAACAAAAGCTTTATTTTGGATTTATTCATAGGCTCGACTAATGGATGTGAGAGAACTTCTTTCGCGTTTTTGCGACAAGAACTTCCTGTGAGGTTTGCAAACATCCTGAAAGAAATTGATCTTCTTCCTGATAAATTACTAGGCACTCCATCGGTAAAATTAGTAAAAAGCTGGTAAGTATGAGCTGCTTGAATTCACATGCCAAGTAACACAGCTTTGAGAACTTTGTTGTTACAGACTTATTTGAGTAGTTGAAAGCATAACAAAATACAATAGAAATGCAGTTCCTTCATCAAATCTGAGTTGCCAGCTGTTACACACTGTCCTTTGCTAGCATACTAAAATTAAATTGAAAACCAATATGGTTACATCGTTATCTTTAAATAGATGTGGGGGGCAGGGAACTAACAGTTTGAAATAGCTAATAGAGCAAATCTTACTTCTTACTCTTTCAGAAGGGAGAAAAGAAAATGTGTTGTTTCCACACAGCATTACAGACTTTGAGACCCATACAAAATACAAAATGGGAAAGCAGGCTATGTACTTGTTTTGATCTCTCACTGATGGTGTTAGTAACAGAACTTCTGTTCCAAAATATATTGCCTTGACCTGTGCAGCAAGTGTTTGAACATAATCTCTGCAGTTGACATAGTGGTTGAATCTGATTAACCTTGCTTACTGGCACAGTTGCAGCATTTGCCAGGATGGCTGACATAAAGAGCAGAAGTATTAGAGTGAGATCTAGAAACTCTTCTTAATATAGCAAACCCTTGTGCCTTTGCTGTAGGTATCAAGGCTGCCAGATGTTAGTGCAAGAGGCTCAGCTGCTTAGCTTCTGCCAAAGCTGATCAGGTTTGGAAAAATTATGCTTAAGTGGCTTCCTCATTGGCATGACCATTTGGATTTCTTTTGAAATACAGCTCTTCTCAAGAATTATGAGGGGATCCTATGTACCTTAAGTGAGGGTTTAGATTCCTCTCTGGTGGCAGGCACAAGAAAAGACTTTAAACTTCTGGAGTTCAGGCAGTCAAGAAGTGTCCATCTGTCATTCCACTGTTGGTCGTAACTTGGATATTTCAAAGATACTTAAAACTCCTAGATGACATGTTAGGACTAATGGTATGCACAAGACAAAGTATTTTTCACATTGCTAGGTTAATAAAACTCAAATTAATGGCATGTATTTCTTGTGCTCTTTTTCAATAGGTACATCCAAAGCCTAAAGGAGTTGATTGAGTTCCATCAGAAAAGCCCAGATGACCAAAAAGTCTTATCTGAGTAAGCTTTTCTTTTTTTTTTTCCTTTGAACTTTATAGTTCACATTCTACTTTTCAAAATATATTCACTTTAGACTTAGAGCCATGATGAGCTGAATTTGATAATCAAGCAGGAAGGGCTGAACACAGAACAAGTTGGTCAAAATCTCTGACCATGTTTAGCAGCATTGCAAATAAATATGACCTGTTGCAGCCTGATTTCAAGGTCATATTGCCCCTTGAATTGTCATGATAGAGAAATATAAAGAAATTATCTGTGAAGTCGTATCTCTGCTTGTTTCCAAGATTTCAGTTTGGGATCTTTTTCTTTTCCTTACATTTTTATCTGTTCAAATAAATGACTAAACAGGTGGTGAATTTGATATGGCTCATTATACCTTTTGTTTTAAAAATGCCAAATACTTCTGTGTTAGGTCAATGAGGAATCACTTTTAAAAGAGTAAAAAAAACACACTGTATTTTAGTATTAAGGCTGTTAAGCACTTATCTGTGCTGGTGCTAGATTAGATAATTATACAAAACTTGCTTCTATATAGTCTGAGAATAATGTTCTAAAAAGATCTCTTTTTAACCTAGCTTTATAGATACTCTAATTAGAGTCCGAAACAGACATCATGATGTGGTTCCTACAATGGCACAAGGAGTAATTGAATACAAAGACACTTTTAAAGTAGATCCTGTCACCAATCAAAACATCCAGTATTTTTTGGATCGTTTTTACATGAGCCGTATTTCCACCCGGATGCTCATGAACCAACACAGTAAGTAGAAATTTTTACCTGAGAAAAAACTTCATCTAAGGAGTAACATCTTAATGTAAACACTTCTTAAAGCTGCTCGAGAAGTGCTTCACATGATTTTGTGTGACACTGAAAAGTTAGAAACTGAATCTATCACTTAAGAAAGTAATGGGAAAACTTGTTTTCTATAGACTACAGAATAATTGAAATAACTCTTTTGTGGAATATGTAGGGATATCATTCTTTATGTCTGAAAAACCTTTAGATGTGAGCTACAGAAAAGCCAAGCCTAGTTTGCTGACAGTAGATAGCACTTTAACTCATAAAAGGCATAAACAATATTCAGTATTTTATGTGATTGTATGTTGGGATCACACTGTGTTAGTCTCAACTTTGGAGCTTTTTTATAACACAGTGTTTGGGATTAAATGTTGTGTTGTTCTCATGTCAAACAGCTCTTCTTTTTGATGATAAATCTCGGTCGAGCCACCCAAGGCACATTGGAAGTATTGATCCTTGCTGTGATGTTGTTGAAGTAGTGAATGGTGAGTATTCCCAGAGCTTTAACTTTTCTCTTCCTGATCAGTGACTATATCTGATTGCAAGCAGTTTGGGTAACCAACTTCTGTTTTATGGGATGCTGGCTGGCTTTAATATAAATAGCTTAAAGTAGTCTTACCAAAGCATGAGCTTTTAGAGGACAGAATTTAAAATACAAAGTACCACTAAAAAGCCATGTTGGAGTAAGTCCTAGAAAGTGACATGAGGTAGGAGTTGAAGTGTTCTGAGGTGTTGAGATTGGTCTTACCTGCTGGTAGATAACAGATGCATCAGTTCCATACAATTTTCAAACTGTACAAAGATTTGCTCCTGCTTCTGTAATTGCCCATTGTTCTCGATTTGTAGTGCACACAATGGATGCAGTGTTATCATTCCCTTGGCTATGTCTTAGACTGTCGAACACCTTAGCAGCTAATGTGTTAAAAGCTGAATTCTGCCATGCATTAGAACGAGTTTTTACATTGCTTGATATTATACTTTACATCACTTATTTAAATAATTATTTCAGATGCTTATGAAAGCTCCAAGATGTTGTGTGACCAGTATTACTTAACATCTCCAGAATTGAAGCTTACTCAAGTGAACGGTAAGATCAGAGCTTCCTGTTGGTAGCCAAACTGCTGCTTTTATGGAGTCAAAAGGCTCCCAATTCTGTAGCCTTAGTGAACACACAAGTTGATCTAGTTCTAGTTGGACAAGTTCCTCTTCATTTTACAGCCACCTCATTTAACCTTCCATGTTAGAACTCAAATGTTGGTGTATCTTAAACACAACATTTTTGAGGTACCATTTATAAATTTGAGAAAGATCAGACAAACCTGTACTTAAAGTAATATGATAAGTTGCTGGAGAGAACCTCCATATCTGGAGTGATGAGCTGGGGCTGCTGACTGAAATGCTGGGTCTGGTCTGAACTGCCTGCATGTGTCTGCAGCAGTCTACTTAATGTTTGAAATCCTTTATTTATAAAGAGGAATAAATATTTGATTTTTTTATTTCTTTGAAAAGAAACTTACTAAGCAAGTGGCAATTGCAATCTAAATGCTGTTATGAATGCATAAAGCTGTTTGCCAATTTTGGAGGGAGGGAAAACCAAAAATTAAATTGATTTATTTTTTGTTTGTTTCAGCAACTTTCTCATTGTAAAATTTGCATACCATATAGAAAAATGTCATCATCCTTTTAAGTGTGGGTTTTTTTTTTTCCTTTGCTCTAGGAAAAGCTCCAGGAGAACCAATTAGCATTGTATATGTTCCATCTCATCTTTTTCACATGCTGTTTGAGCTCTTTAAGGTATGTTAGTATAAACTGAAGTGGGATGTGAGGTTGTGACCACCAGTAGCCTTCTGCTTTTAGAGATTACATCTACAGGTTTGCCCTACTGCCTTTTCTGTGGAATGGACACTGTATTTAGGAGTACTGTGTGCAGCTGAACTTCAGTGCTGCCAACATGACGTACGAAAACCTGGCAGCCTTTAGCAACTGCTGAACTTTGCTCTTCTCCAGAAACCTGTTGGCTTTGAGGGAGTTAGGTTATTTAATTTACAGTGCCTGAATTACTGTTAGGCAAGAACATTGTAATCTTTTACTCAGAAGAGTCTTGGCCATGCTTAGATGCTTTTAGGTGTGAGACCTCCTCTGCTCCCATTATGCCAAAATGCCAAATGTGTCCCTTGGAAACCAGGCATTGATAGGAATAGAGGATAATATTGCTTCTGTGTAAAAGGGATATGGTTTGAAGTGCATGGACTCAACAATCTCTGATCATGGTAACCTTCTTTTCCATAGAATTCAATGAGAGCAACTGTTGAATTCCAAGAAAACAGTCCTACCCTTTCTCCGATTGAAGTGACAGTTGTTCTAGGGAAAGAAGACTTGGCAATCAAGGTATTTTATTGGCCTACTACAAGGGACTTAATGCAATCTTTGTTATTATACATGCTTAGCTGGTTCTGTTAAAAGATCTGGCCTCTGACAATGGGCCGCAGACACTATGCATGAGCACAAGAGCATTCTCTTGATGATATGAGCCTCCACATAGCACAGTTATCTAGCTGAAAAACAATGTGCTGCAAAACAAATGTTTGCATTTATGACTCTTGGAAAGGTGTGTTCAAATAACAGCTTTTTAAATACCATTCTTAGTGCATGCTTGTTGTTAACTTCATTCTCTCTTAAACCAGATCTCAGACCGAGGAGGTGGTGTTCCAGTGAGGAAAATTGAGAAGCTGTTTAGCTACATGTATTCCACTGCACCAAGGCCAAATGTGGAGGATAGTCGAAATGCCCCTCTTGTAAGATACTTTCAATGCTCATGTTGCAATTAGGTGGTTGTAACTGTTGGTGGGTTAATAATGAAACTGTGTCCATCCTGCTGTGGAGTATACAAAGATTTACTGAGCCCCGTAAGTATGAATTCCTACTTTCTGAGACAGAGTTTTAGTATTTAGCTTAGTGGGCAAAATATGCTTTTAAAGATAAACAAAGAAGAACATTCCAACCTGAATCTACCCCCCCCCTTTTTTTTTTTTTCTTCTTGCATTCCAGTGACACTAATTGACTTTGTCTTCACTCTCCACTCAGTCCTCAAATTTACTGTAGCTCATGAGTTCTTTCTGGAGGCAAGCACAACTGGATTGTTGTGCTTTTAGATTATTATGTTTGTCTCCCAGTAGCAAGCTCCTTTTACTAATCAAGCTGTACTAGCAGTAACAAGGGAGGGGAAAATACTGAAATTTAATATGTAAAAGTGGGACATATGTATAGATCCTCCCTCTTCCATGGAGATCTTTTTTCTTTTGATTTTGGGTTTTTAATAGTCAGCTTCAGTATTGTCTATGAAACTGATTAGAGATTTATGTTTTCTTCTAAGAGAAGAGGAAATGCAAAGGATTTTTTAACAGCTTAAAAAATCTCTGAAGACTTTCCAGCTATTTAACTTTAAGCCATTAGAGCTAGTAAAATAATAATTAATTTTATATTGTACTTTATTTTTAGGCTGGCTTTGGGTATGGCTTGCCAATTTCTCGTCTGTATGCGAAATACTTTCAAGGAGATCTAAATCTTTACTCCATATGTGGTTATGGAACAGATGCTATCATCTACTTGAAGGTATGTATTTAAATTTAGTTAAATAAAAGATTACTGCCATTAATGCAGTGGGATAACTACTTGTTACCATTTTAAGGTAAAGAGATTCTCTGCTCATGTGTAGTTCTTCTTTTTTCTTGAGAAATGAGAGATTTGGTAACTGGTTTTTAATTGGTGTCAAAAAAGTCACTTGGCTTTAACTAGCTACCTGAACAACTACTAGTGAGAGCCTTGTTGGTTTTCAGATTGTGTTAACATGTTATCTACTTGTTCATGGACTACAAAGTACCTGAAGAGAGCGAAGTAAAGGTGTGAGCAACAGATCTGGTTTGTTTACTCTGAAAACCAGCAAGTCTGTATAAAAGAAATCCTTAAGGAGTCAGGGTGCTATTCAACATCTGCCGCATGGCCCCTCTATGGGATTCAGAGACCAGTAATTTTGAACACTGGACATATAACTTGCATTGCTGTTTCTTTAGGAAACCTGCAAACAGCACTGTGTGTTCTTTTCTACTTTCTGTGCCTAATCATGGGAAAAACTGGCTTTGAATTTCTCTTGCTAAACTGAAACACTGAAGTGCAATCAGAGCAGAAGTGTGAAAGGAAGAGACAGTTCAGTTATATAAATGTAACACTTCTATTGAAAATTTTTCACTGAAATTTTCACTCTAATTTTGCAAATCAAAATCCTTTTCCATGCATTCCTGGACTATCTTGAAAACATGTTAGAGGGTGGTGCTTAAGGCCTATTAAAAATGCATAAATAGGATGTGACATTACTGTGTTTGTCTTACCAAATTACCCAATGCAATCATAGAAACTGAAGCACATAAACTACTACATCTGTTGTAGAAACATTTGTGTGAATAACTCTGTTTTGTAGTGTCACTGGCTTAATGCTTTAGGCATGCTGAATGAATTTTTGCTAAGTGACATTACTGAGAGATAGTAGTAACCTGTTCTTTCTTGACTTTTAGGCCTTATCAACAGAATCAATAGAAAAACTCCCAGTTTTTAACAAATCAGCTTCCAAGCATTACCAGGCTACCTCAGAGGCAGATGACTGGTGTGTCCCAAGTAAAGACCCAAAGAATGTGGCAAAGGAGAGTGCAGCTTCCTGAAGAGGCATTGGTATTGAGACATCCCAGGGGATCAAGCTGGCTTCAAGAGCAGCATTTGGAAATATTCATCTACCTTCAAACAAGCAAGTTTCAGGACTAGCAGAGGAAAAAGAAGATAAGATTATCATAAGCCTAGGCTGTATGCACTGAATCTGAAACCTTGCTGTGGACTTCAGGATGAGAAAAATAGGAGCATATATGTCTTTAAAGAAGAGCTGTCTATAGAGGAAAATCAAGCTATTTTTTTACTATGATCAAAGACTTGGTGTGGTAGAGGTGTGCAATTTTTAAATCCTGTTTAATGCTTGAATTTTGAATACTGACTGATAAACGAGTTATGCTGATGCATATTTTTCTGTTAGAATAGTTATCAGCAGTTTATCTTATTACAGAACTTCTCAGGTAGATAGATAACATCCATACTTTAAACTTGTATTTATAACATTTGGAAAAGATTCACTTAACATGGCAGTCTTGTAGCAAGATACAAACAGCATTTAAGTACAGCCTGACTGGAAGAGAGAGAGCCCCAGGAGGCAGGGAGAAAGTGTTTGCCATATATAAGGAAGTCCCATTAAAAAAAAAAAAAAGCTATTCCAGGAGTAAATCTTACGTGTTGCCTTTCTCTGTGAGTCACATTGCTAGATATTTTATGTTAAACTGTTCATGGGAAATCAGCCAAGTAGGGCTTCTATGCATAAGGCAATGAAGAAGAAAATCGGGGTATTTTTAAAAGCTACTGTAAAGAAATGGAAAGCTATTTGGGTGTAACAGCTCTAACGTTAGGGTACATCTAGCCTACATCCCTGTATTCAGGAGAATGTGTGTCAAGTCAATTAGGATCTTCCAAGAACTGAAGTCAGACATGTAAGTTGAACAGAAAAGTTTTGGTGATATGTATTGTATAAGCATATTGTGAAAAACAGCATGTTTACAACACAGTCTTGTGGTCTGTTTCTGTTGTGCTGTTAGATCAGTGGCTCAATACACTAAACCAAAATCTGCCAATTGCCTTTTTCAAATTTGTATTGGACCACATCAGCTCAAAGACGTACATAGGGAATCTATACCCTGAAAGCTGTGGGTGAGCACTGAAGGTCTGCTGGAAAGGTTTTCAGGAGCGGTGTTGGAACTGTAAAAATTCATTCTAAGAACTGTTCATTGCAATGGAAAGGGCTTATGAAATGTTTCAAAATATAAACATCACTGAAAAGTACAGGAAAGCTTTATGAGCAGCAAAATAGGGGAGATTCCCACTGGAACAGTGCCAGTGGGAGAGAGTTGTTCAGAAAATATTCCATTCTCAGTAAGTGTCTTTCTTGCCCATCTTGGTGTGTTTTCACTTTTGTAAGCAAGGTAGACTTAACAGATGCTAAACTATTGGATGTTGCCAAGCTGGCCAGTCAAAAGTTCATCAGGGCTGTAGAATATTACTTGATTTTTTTACTAATTATCATATTATCTTTTGTTTCTGTGATCCTTTGCAAGAAGTTGCAAATAGAGTAAAGCATCTTGCTCAGTATGACAGTTTTCTATTAGAGATTTCTATTTGTTGGACAGAAAATGACTCCATATTCCACTATGAATCTAAGATGGTTTTTAATAGGAAACTACCTTTGCATCCTTGAAATCCTGTTGAGATATATTTCTCATTGAAAACAAAACAGTATTTTGATATGCCTCATTTATTTTAAAAACGAATTTTAGATATATTAATGATAACTGCTGATCATGATGACTTTAGTACTGCATCTAAGATGTTTTTATCCTGGTGAATAAGCTGCAGTCACCAACAGTCACCAGATCATGCATCTGAGCTCAGCTCAGTGAACGAAATGGCTAATAAAAAGGAAATACCTTTGTCTAGAATATAAAGGTGTAA
Source organism: Phylloscopus whistleri (assembly GCA_017589585.1). Classification (NCBI taxonomy): domain Eukaryota; kingdom Metazoa; phylum Chordata; class Aves; order Passeriformes; family Phylloscopidae; genus Phylloscopus; species Phylloscopus whistleri. Next base: position 2,082,616 of record JADMLD010000183.1, read on the forward strand.
AAAAGCTGCTTTCACTGTCATAAAGTAATTGAATATTTGTTGATTTTTGAATTGAATACAAGGTCACAAACGCATACCTAGGTAGTAATTTTTGTCAAGTAAACACAATTTATACCTTTCTGTCTGCATCCAGTAATGCTTGAACCTGAGTTATCATCTGATGGTACATCTGTAACACAGCTGCAGCTCCTCCAGGTAGTAATTTCTGTTTCAAAGCAGCTGAACATTCATGATGCAGGCAGAGGTTGTGTAGCACTCGAGGAACACACATGAAATCTGTGTAGTATTACAAATCGTGGCTATCTACCTAGATAATACAGCACCTTTTCCAGGATTCACTGACTTTTTATTCTGAAAGCAGAGCTGTAGTTTTAAGTCTTTTACTCGAATGTAGATGTTGAAATAGTTTTATAATAAAATCTTTTAAATGGTTGTCTGTGTCTTTGTTTTTTTAAGAAGTCTAGTGCAATCAAGGGCTTTTTGTTTTAAGTCTTATCAGATGGAGTTGAGAAACACAACACTTATACCATGTAAGGTACAGCAGGGGGGAGAAACACTGGAAGACTGATCTGCTTATGCTTAATGTTGGATTGGTTGAGAAGTTACATAGTACCTAAAATCAGTACATCACCTTACCCATCTCACTCTTTTTAATTAAGACAATATTCATTTTGAGATGAGAATTGGGAATCTTCCATCAGTGCATGTTCTACGCTCTACAATAGTTGTCTTTTGTTTGTCTTTTAAAGAATACAAGAATTGAGTAAGAAAAAAGGACATCCATCATTGGGTTTATATCTAACAAAAAGTTTTCTCACAGACTAAAGGGATGGCTGTCTCTCAGCTCTGAAGCAATAGGACAGCTGGCTTTTCATAGCTGGTGTGTAAGAAAATGGTAGTCATCAGATGGTGTCATGGTCCAACAGTCCTGTACAACTGGTGCTTTAGCAGACTTGTGTTGGCCTAGGGCCATCCAGCATCTCCCTTAGTTTTAAGAAGATAGAGTAACTGTACAAATGTATGTAGATACTTTACCTGAAGAGGAGTGAAAACCAGCCTGACTCTAGGTGTCTGGCAGCAAGCCTAAAAGTAACAGCCTTGTGTACTGAGTTTATCCTTCTTAACAATGAGGGTTTCACCTTCTTAAGGGTTTTTACTTCTAATGCCAAGGAAGCAGATTACATGGCATCCTGTTTTTGCATTTTGCAATTACAGAAATGTACCACTCTGATGTGTACCAGTATGCCAGGTGTGTTGGGAGAAACAAGCCAGAACTAAAGTACACCAGGGGCTTCAATAAACTACTATATGAAACAAAAGGACACCACCAACAAAAACACCCATTGTGTTTTCCCATCGTTTTTACTGTGCTGCAGTCTCTATAGACAGGACTTGCATATTCCCTGTCAGGTTTTTCAAAGCAGAAATACACATACATGCATTCTATACCTTGCCCATGGCAGGCTTGGGAGCAGGGATGCCCAAGTGCTAGCAGGATAGACCCAAGCTGCTGTCTGTGCAGCCCACTGTTGAGCACGTGGCTGCAGCAGACCCAGGTCTCTCTGCAGCATACTGTGCACAGACCATCAGTCCCAGCCAAGCTCCTGCAGTCTAGAATGCAAAATGTGGGGGTTTTACCTTGCTCTGCACAAGCCCAGTGGATAAGAGAGGCCATGCACTGGCTCCTGGTCATGGTGTGGGGCTGGCTTGCTGCTGGCATGTCAGGGGGGCACTGACATCAGCACATTTACCCACAGCTGAGGAGTGTTCTGGTTTCACAGGAGATAAGCAGGTGTTGCACTTTTGCCCTTTGCCCCCTGACTGGGACCTTACACAGCCAGGTTCCTGATGTCAACAGAAACCACGCCAAAGCACCCTGTGTTTTCTCTTCCAGATCATTAGCTAAAAAGTGTACACTGATTACTGGTTAGTGTTACTGGTGCCTTGGGCACATATCCAGATTAATCTCCCTGGAGCCTTGATACACAGTTGTTCATTATCATCATCTCCCTATCACTAACCAACTTTTTAAATCTGCCAGACTTTGCCCTTTACATGCAATAATGTCCTTCCCAAAGAATTATTACAAAACAAGCTTGGCTACCTTTGATAAGAAATACTGCTGGACTGGAAGAATAGTTGAGTTTTTTCTGTGATGCAGGCAACACAGCAAGAGGATAGACCACCAATCCCAGTATTTTGAGCTGCTGAACATTCTCCTGGAGCATGACTGAGAGTTTCTAGTTTAGAACAGGCATGCTTTAAGTTACACTAATGTGATACGGCCCTGTCTGCAAGGCTCAAATATGAAAACCAAGTTAAAAAAAAGACACTTGTTTTCATTGCTGTTATCAGTTGGGCTTTCTGTACACTGTCACATCACTGGAGTGGGCCTGAAAGCTGAGAACCTTGGCACGGGATTCAGCACACCAAGTACGACACCTTATCATGACACGGTGTACATATCTCTGTGCCTGTGTGCTGAGGTGTGGGTTGGATGTCTCAGCTGCCTCTCATGACCAGTGTCAGTGTAGCCAGAGAACTCCAGAAAGCTTCTTCTGAAAAAGACACCTACTTCTGGTGCCTGAAGAGTGATCCTGTCTCCAGTGGCAGAGTTCAACTGACTGCAGTGGGACCCCAGACACTCTAGGCACCTCTGTTTAGATGGCCTCAGCTGTGAGCTGGCTTCCAGGTCCTTCAGTTACCTAAGAATAGACACTCGGTCCTGTATGGGGAAGGCTGAGTGCTCTTCCTGTCTCTCATCTGTCACTCTGGAAGACAGAGCTCTTCCTCAGGCCTGCCAGTCTCATGCAAATACCTTGTATGGACAATTCTGGCTTTCTAAAGTATCAGTGAATATTTATGTTTAGGTAAATGACTCAAGTCCTCTTACTAGTTCTGCGTGGTTGTGGGAAAGTGGAAATACAGAGCTCAAAATTACATTGCTGCTGTGTCATTGCTGGACAGGGTGGATATAGAATGGAAAATCCCAGACAATATTTATTCTGCAGCAAATGCCAGTGGGATCATTGCAGATGAGCTGGCTGCTGGCACAAACTCTGCCAGTCTGGAGCTGCCTCTGATCACTGACATTGCTGATCTGTCTGAGTTTGGGACTGGTCCTAGGGCCACATGATTGCCGGAGACAGCATGAGGCTCGTCACTCTGCACCCCACAGGGCAGCAATGCTGCCAGACATCTCAGAGCCATGCTTACCACTCCTGGGACCACCAAATGCCAATTGCTGAGCAGACCTTTTACTGAATTTAGGAGCTAACTGTAGCTGATGCTGATTGTTAAATGCCATGAGGCATTCAGAGAAATCAAATGCACTGAAAGCTCTTTTTTGTAGTGTTTATTCTTTAGAGTGGTTTTCTCTTCCTAGCAGCTTTACTGCCCACAACACTCTGGGTTGATTTTTAACAAACTGACTGGAAAACAGGTTTGAATACCAGCCAGGGCTACTTGTCACCTCCTCCAATCACTGTGGCATGCAGCAGTTAGTAACATGCATTGCAAAGGCTATTGGTGACCCAGAGACACTCCCCTGCTTACAAAGGGCATTACAGGTGGAATTCAACCTTCACACAGGGATGGATCAGATGGTTTGGACCACTCTCGGTGTTACCAGGTTTGTGTCATTGCCTCATAGACCACAGGAAGCTGTTTGCTCAGGCATAAAACTATGTTTGTGTTGACACAGAAGCACTTGTTTCTGCTTAGTTAGGGCCTGTTATAAAACCTTCTGCTCTCACAACTTTCCCTTGCTTCTAATCAGCCTCAGGTTTTACATAAATACACAATGCAGAAAGCTTCATTTTCAAGTTCTGGTCAGGGAAGTTTTCACCTGAAGTTTTCATTATTCGTATTATTAATGAGGTGCCTAGAAATCTTCTGCTGGTACAAATTTGTTCATGTGCTTCTCCATGGCCTTGCCCTCTTTTTCCTGTGTTCTTCCTAATCCTGCTACTGATGCCTAGCTCTGCATGCTCTGAGCCCATCTTCTGTAGCCAAGGGATGGGAACAGATCTTTGGGGACATGTCACACTTCTGAAAAGCTTTTGATGATTTTTCAAGGCCACTAGATGGTCAGTTCACTTGAGGAAAAAGAAAATTAACACCTTCTGCCTATTCCCAGGCTTCTGTCTTTTGAATGACAACATCATGTAAGAACAGCTGAAACAATGGCAAAATTATTCACTGGAGTGCCATAAATTGATGCAGACAGACCTTGCAAATTATATTACAGTACTCAGAGCTTCCAGAAAGAGATGTTACCATCCTTCTCCAATGGATTGTTCTTTTCCTTTGCAGCAGAATTATATTTCTTACCTCTGAGTATTGATCTTAAGAGAGAGGATGTGTCTTGACTTAAATCTGAACTATATTAGTCAAACAAAACAGAGAAGAACTGAGGATCATCCCAATTCTTCCCATGAATAAATATATCCACTGCCTTAGGAAATAAGAGCTATGGAGGGAAAAGGTCTACCATTACCAGGGGGCTGTTTCAGAAGAGGGCAGTTTCTTTTCATAAGAGCAGAAGAAGATTCCAACAAAGCTGTTGACAGAGTAAAATAAATGCTTTTCAGCATTTCTTTTAAGTATATTTACACTGGAAAGTTTGGAGGTTTTAAGTAATGTAAACATTTCTAGGAGAATAACAGTATATTGGTGCAAATTATCATAAACTTACACTTATGGAAGTATTCTTTTAATAATAGATTCAGAAGCAGTTATTCAGTTGATCTTATTTTAATAGTGTGTGAGTATGGAATACAGAATATACATGATGGTTCAATGGGTTGTCTATAAGCATGTCTGAGAACTGCTGATTGTATTCCCTGTTCTTTTCTGTGATGTTTCTAACATATGCTAACTCTTTTTCAATCTATAAAAGAGTGTAATATAGTGTGGGATCAACATATTAAACAATATGATAGCTATTCAATATAGAATATCTAGGTAGACATTGTAATAATTCACCTTTAGACTTCACACCATGTCCACTGAAATCTGTGACAAGCTTCCTGTTGACATCAGTGGATGGTGGACAAAGCCAAAATGGTTTGAGCTGCTGATCTGTAGAAGAGACACATGCACCTCTAAAGGTCTCTAGAAAACAGCAAGCAAACTAATTTTTAAGTCCTTCAGAATGCAAGACCAGACAAGAGGTTGGCCTCACTCTGTTACCTGCCATGAAATCTGCAAGACAGCACTTGTTGGTCAGGATGAATTTAAAATCAAGAGCCAGAGCTAGGAGAGGAAGAAAAGCATATGACTGACTTTTAGATCTTCAAGATATGTTGAACAGAAATGTGTGTATGCACTATGGACAATTTAAATGCACTGAACTGGCTGACAGCTCTTGCTTCAGCTCATCCTCCTTACTTAATGCAGTACAGCCCCTATACTGGAGAAGCTTGAGATCCAAACACCCCTGAGCAGAGGGAGTCAGCTCTCAGCCTTTCTGTTCAAGCCAGGTGAGACCAAAAGCCCCAGTACACGCTGCAGAAGTCTGGGTGCAGAGACACCATTGTGTCTGAGGCATAAGTGTGTCCCAGTACCACAAAGTGGGCAGTTTGTCCTTGCATCCCTGGCCACCAAGAGCCCCACTGAGATTAAGGGGTTTGCCGGTGCCTGGAGGGAGAGGGGCAGAACCCCTTAATGGCACATGACAGTGCCATTAAAGCAACTAGCCACTGCCTGTGCTCATTTCACACAGCTGAGGCTTTTTTAAAAAAGGATTAAGAGTGTCCAAACCCCAAACAATGTGAGGGCCTGCTTCAATACACCTGGAAGATTATTCCAGCTGTTTGGGGCCGGGCACTAAAAAAGCAAAGCTTGCCTCCGGTAGTTAGTGGAGCTCCAGACACTTGGACATGAATAGCTTGGTTTAAGCAGAGGCCAGACTGGTAGCTAGTGCCAGATAAAAGGATACAAAACAGCACTGTAAATAAGAAGTGAACAATTATAAACCTTAAAAATACCCTTCAGGAAAAGCATGGCTGCTGTCTGCCGCCAGCTGCTGAATCTTTTGAATCTTTTGTTCTGCTTACAGTTTTCCATCCTTTTATTTTTTTTCTCTCTCTCTCTCTTTTTTTTTTTTTTTTTTTAAATGTCAAACTCTGTCTGCATATCCAGCACAGCCTGCTCTAGCTGGGACTGCAGGCCTCGAGGAGCAGTGGTGCCTCTGGCTGCTGTTCTGGCAGCTTCCTGAGCCAGGGGCAGGGAACCCACAGGGACAGTGTGTTCCCTGCTGGCTGTGCTGGAAGCTTCAAAACATGTTTATGTCGAGTCAGCAAGAACCACCCAGATTGGTCATGCCACTGCTCTCTCTCCCTTTCCAGGCTGTGGGAAGGAGCTGTGTCAAGGTCCAAGCCAGCCCACATTTAAGTCTGTTTCAGGTTCTGCCTGCATTTGTCTCCTGCCTGCCCGGAGTCACTTACCCACCATCTCACCAATGCTCCCAGGTCACCTGAGAGTGAAGGGCAGACAGGGCTGCCTCTCTGCCCCTCTCCCTGCTCTGTGTCAGAAAGGGCAGCTCTCCCTGTGCTCAAGTGACTTCCAGCAAGCAGGCAGAACTCAGTGCCATTTGATATCAAACTCTTCCACACTCACAGCACGGCCAAGCAACAGCAGATAGTGTGTCCTGGTCAGCTGAAAAAGGAGTCCTCCTTGATCTTCCACAGACAGGATGCATCCCCTGTCAAAGGCTTAAAGGGACACCAAGTGCATAGCTCAAGCACATCTCTAAAACACAGAGGTGCTGTGTGGGGTGCTCTGCAAGAGGGGACCATGACAACTGCAGCACAGCATGTCAAGTACCTGGTGGAGTTACAATCATCTGAAAATTAAAGCAGGAGAGAGTTGGGTTACGCAGACCTCCAGCATTCAGCTCTCTGCAGCTGTGCCAGGGTCTCTTGGACGCCTCCACCCCGGCTTGCCAGTGCCACCTCTCTGCCTGGGGCTGTATACGGGTCTGTTTGCCCGTTGTTAAGGTTCCCTGAAGTGCAGGAGAAAATGTTTGGGTTTGCCTTGAACTTGCAGCCACTGCACTGGAAAGATGCTCTGCACAAAGGGGCTGCAGCCCACACTGGTGGCTTGTGAGTCCTTGGTACCAGGAGCAGGTCTTTGGGTGTGCCTGAGGGGAAGAGCACAGAGGAACACTGACTAAATGGAGTCTTGTGTTCATAACATTGTCAGCTTCAAGTACCACAACTCATAGTTCACAGCCCTCAAAATGCAGATTCACATTGTTAAGTAAACGATGCTTAATCCTCTTGTTAACATTAGATTTCTTTTTTTGCTTTTCTAATTTGCTGTTGAACTTCACCTCCAAGTCTGCATGGCCACTCTCCCAGGTTTATTGAGACACTCAGTATTCACCATGTGAAATCTACAATATCAGTTCTAATTCTAATGCCAGTTCTCCCCTTTCTCTCTCAGCTCTTCCCCCCACACCATGTGGATGGACTGAGCTCCTACCCCTCCCCTGCACAGCTCCCTGCCACATCTGCCTGTTCCCATCCACCAGGCTGAACTGTCTCAGCTGGGGAAGGGTGCAACCACCGCTCCAGCAGTGCCAAAAGAAGCTGCCAGAGATAAATGGCTTTGTGAACAGAGGCGCTGCTGATAGACTTCAGATCTTTAGAACATCCTGGTGTCATTAGAAGCCAAGGTCACTGGTTTATATTTCCTCCCACTCCACTGGAGGATTTCATGGAAAGCTGGCAGAACAAGGAGTCTCTGCCATGTCTCTGATTACAGGGTAGAAACCTCCTGCTGTGCTGCCAGGTGAAATGTGTGAGCACAGCTCAACTCAGCTGGGGCTCAGCAAGGCAAAGCCCACTGCCTGCCCCACAAAATCCATCCAGCATTTGGATTTCATCCACCCACCATAGGAATGAGGGGCATTTGAGAGGAGATTTTGTTCCAGCAGACTGAGTAAATGACTAAGTTGTTGTGGGTTAGGAAATCCAGACATGGTGGAGGATGGCACAAACCTGCAAACCACAGGGGTGTAGAGGGATGGTGGCTCTGCTGCCCTTGGTAGGAAAGGGTGTAGTGAAAGAGTTGCAATGGAGGTCAGGCCCTGTGTCGTGTGCCAGAGGCTATATAGCCAGGAAGGGAAGGGAATGAAAGGAATCAGTGAAATTCTGTGGATTTATGGTGAAGGGAAGACAGGGCTGTCAAAGAAATGGCCCCATATGACAAACTGAAATCCCAGTGTCCAGCAAGGTATAGTTCAGAGCTGCTGCCACCACAAGGTGTGCTCACCTTGGATACAGGCTGACAGTGTGCCTTTGAGTGCAGGACAGCCATGCACCTTTCCCCAGCAGGGAACTTGGAAACAGCAGGATAGACCCACCTGAGGGTTGGCTCAGCCTTAGGGGAGGTAGGTGTAACTCGGTGGACTCTGTTGCCACTGGGTCTTTTGGGCCAGTTTTACTCTGCATGAATGTTAAAATACCTACATTACTTTTTGCCATGAAATGGCTTTGCCCTGACTGCAGTGATGTCATTTCGCCTGAGCTTTCCAGCACACTGTGTGCTTGTAGCCAGCTCAGACACTGCCCTGCCCTTCAGCAATGCCTGTGTTTTCATACTGTATGAGCCAGTGACCACATATTTATAAGGCATACAATTCTGTCCCCTGTTTTATAGCATGTTATAAATTAGACTTTCTGTGAGTATTCCTGTTCTTTTGTTCCTGCACTTTCTTCCTCAGACCTCAGCAGTTATTTATCCTTACTTCCTAATTGTTATCCTAACAGAAATTTTTGTATGGTTACCAGGAACAGGTAAAGATCCCTATCTTTGACCAGAGCTGTCTGGATTCAACCCCCTTCCTTCCCACAAACAGCCAGCAGGCTTATGGCTGTATTTTATGTCATTACTATTGACATAAAATAATTCAGTGCAGATTGCAGTACCAGCAGCCTGAGCAGCCACATCAATTGCACTGTTACAAAGCTTAAGTGTGGTGAGACTCAGGCACTGGGCAGAAGGCTGATATCAGCAGCCCCAGTCAGCCCCAGCTTGAAAGAGCAGAACTGGCTGGTTCGTCAGTGGTGTAAAAATCATCATGTGCCCATTGTCCTCATTTCAAATGCCTTGTAATTTAGCAGCACTCCATAGGGTGCCTCTGCAAGGTAAAGGGCAACACAAACCTGCTACATGTAAAAAAAAAAAAAAGCTAACTGTGTATTAAAATCAAAAAGGTCATTGGAATGCATTATATCCGTTGTCACTTCTACACTTTGTGTCCTATGAAGCTTAAGATGTATTTGGAGAAAGAGTCAGAAACAAAATTCTGAGCAGCCAACAGATTTAATTTCAAAGTTGCTGCATACAGCAATCTTTTCTGGCCCACTCATCTGCTGTGCCAGAGGTCCCTGCCTTTCTACAGAGACTGTGGTAGATCTTTCCACTGCTTTAATAAAACTCTTGGGGAGGTTAAGATGTCAGACACTAGCTAGGCTTTGGCATCTCTGCTAACAGTATGTTCTGCACTGTCATTTAGTAGAAGAGCAAACCCTAGGGATTTCAGGGAAATTCTACTCACATGTCCTGAAAGTAAATGGAAATATGCTGTGTCTGACCCATGTGTATCTTGAAGTGTTTCAGAAAAACAACAGCAGCCCTGCAAGAGCCCTGCAAACCTTCCAGCACTGAAGACCTGGCATGCCTCTTTGCCCTCTGAGAGTTTAATAAAGATATGTAATAGCATAGACCACCCCAGACTGTTTCAATCTTCCCTTCAATCTCAAAGACTGAACTCTTGTATGTTTAATTTAAAGGCATTTGTCCCATGAGCAAAATCTGCTGCCAGAAGCAATAGTGGTTTTTCAAAGGGCGTTCCTTAAATATGAATGAGCTGAGCCCCTGTGATCATTTTAATTGATCCAGCAGTGCTTGCAACTAAAAGTAAAGCTGCCACCTTTCAAGGCAGACCAGACCTTTTCCCCTGCTGTCTAATATTTGTATTCCTGACATTTTACAAAAATAGTCAGTCTTGCTCAGACTGGGAGATTTCTACAAATTCATGATCACAGCAGTTAACTTGATTCTGTCAAAACTGGTATGTAGGCTGTAAGATATTGCCCCACAGAAAGATGAGATTTTTTTCTTTTAAAGATGGTGAGTGGATTTGAATAAATAAAATGTCATGGATGCTGAAACAAGGGGATTATGCCATCAGGACATGCAGCAATGCCGGAGAGATAAGCCATCTCTTTTAGACTCCTTGTCCTAGTATCTAAAAGCTGACCAAGTATGAACAGACTTTTAAAGCTCTTGAAGGGAAATACAGTCCTGAACACTGTTAGACTCCAGTTTCACCTACAGACTCTTCACGGATAAATTATTCGGAGTTTTGAGTCAAGCTGGACCCAGCAGACATCAGGGACAAAGTTTAAAATTATTGCAGGAGCACTTTACCAAGAGGATACCCATACTTCCATGAACATCTGTATTGGTCCCCAGATACATGCAGAGTGTCCTTATGGTTATAGAATGGATAACTTCCATTAAGAAGTCACTAAGGGAGCTCTGGGAAAGGGCTGCCAAAGGGAATGGGAAAGGATCATTCATTCTTTGCACTCATCTGGGCTCTAAATATTCTAATAGGCCTTGAAATGAAGTGGAAATGTTTCAAACATGTCTACATCTCTACTAAGAAGCAAAAAGGCAAAAAGCAATTTATCTCACAGAGAACACCAAACAACCCTGAAAAGAATTTTCTGTCATTTTAGGTCATGACAGTGCTCAGACTTGTGATGTAGAGGTCTCTCTGCCAGGTGGAGTCATAAAGTCTGATCTGGCTTTGATATTACAAACGCATGATCAGAATGAAATTTCAAGACTTCTCACAGAATCACAGAATCACAGAATCACAGAATATGCTGAATTGGAAGGGACCCACAAAGATAAGTGAGTCCAACTCCTGTCTCTTCATTGGACCATTTCCAAGAATCACAACGAGAGCCTGAGGGCATTGTCCAAACACTTCTTGAACTTTGTCAGGCTTGGTGTTGTGACCACTTCCCTGGGAAGCCTGTTCTAGTGCCCAACCACCCTCTGGGGGAAGAACATTTTTCTAATATCCAACTTACACCTCCCTGACACTTCAGGCCATTCCCTTGGGTCCTGCCACTAGTCACCACAGAGAAAAGTTCCTTCCTCTGCTCCTCCTTTGTGCATCCCATGAATTTAATAAATGATGATCTTATTGTCAGGTACTCCCACACCTCACATGAGCAACTCCATCCAGTGTGTGGAAATAGAGTACAGTAATAGAGGAAAAAAGTGTTAAAAAGGAGCAAATCCTAAGGTTTGCTTACTCTTGGTCTTTCTAACTTCAACAGAAGCCATTAAAGTGCATCAATCAGGTTTTTTTTTCTGTGATTGTGATGTTCTCTAGTGTTTTTAACAGCTTGCAAATTCCTATGCCTATAATCAGCCTGATCCCACTGTGCTCCCTGTCAGATACCACAATGGCTATAATCTGGCACCTGCTTGGCACAAAGCTTGGAAGTGAGGCTGGGTGCCCACAGGATAAAAATTAAGTGTGTTCACTGCAGAGGGAGAGGATCAGAGGGAATTTAGGAACACTGGTGACAGCCTTTATTCTTCTCTCTCAGCAAGAGAGTCCTGCTATGACAGGTCAGCAAACGCTGCTATTGTTCTGCCTTGAACCTCCCTTTTCCAGATGCAGAATTTCGCTAGCAGAAGGATCCAGTGTGGGGATGTGTTTCCAATAATATCAGCTACCTCCACCTGTCTCTTCTGGACTGCTCATCTTGCCCCATTGTCAGACTGTTCAGAAAGCAAGAAACATTTCTTGCCTTGACCAGCTGGCAAATCCTCTTCCTCACGCCTGACTTACAGAGATGCTTCACCTAGAAATGCAGTGGCTTTAGATAACCTATGATTTTTCATCCTTCCAAATTCACTCTTTTTCTGCAGTGCAGAATCCAGTGGATCCCACTGACCAGGAGGCATTTCAAACAGATTTTTCTGTAGAAAACCTGTCTCAGATGCTGATTATTCTCCCCAGTAAGTTACTGTTGTATCTCTGATAGAGACATCTCTGCAGCTGTATGGAAATCTCTCATTGGCTTAGTGAAGTACAGGGACCTATACTACAACTTTATTCACATAAGAAAGCATTTACTCGTGGTCTGTGTTCACTTTGAAATTCCTTATTGAAATGGGAAACTGTTAAATAGCAATCTTCATTGCTGTCTGGTTAAACATAAACAGACCATGAACTGGATTCTTGTACACAGCACACAAGCCTTAATTAATGAAAACTGAGAGGAAAGGAAAGGGAAGTGATTTGTAACACTAAACAATCTGCACATTTCTTCAAATGCTGTTGTTGCCACTTTGTGAGACACAGAGACACTTGAACAGCTTGGCTGCTCTGGTTTGTCTGGGAAGAGCCGAGTGTGCTGTGGGCTGTCTTGCAAGGAGATAACAGTAACAATAGGGTCTGACAGCTTCACAGTCAGAGATGCAATGAGAAGTCAGGAGTTGCTGGCTCCCAGTGGTGGGCCTGGCTTACCTCTCTTTTCACAGAGCCCACAGCTGTTCAGGATCTAAAAAAAGTGGAACAGCCCAGATGGGTTGCATCAGACTGAAAAAGGGAGCACACTTGTGCTTGCTGTGGGATACTTGCTGTGTGAACTGCCACTGCTCTGCATTTCATCCTCCTGGACTGGAGAAAGTAGCTTCATTAGAAGTAAAGGAAACCAGTCCTAGCAGGTCCAAAAGCACAGGAATTGCAAATCAGGGGGCCTGGCAGGTCTGTAACAGCACAGCCAACACATCTTTATCTTGGAAACACCTTTTGGTTAACATAGGATTCCTCTCACCTGCATCTAGATGCCAAAAATGAGGGGTATAGCCCATACTAGCAGGCTAGGTTCATTTTGTAGTCAATGAAGAGAAGGGTCATATGCTTCCCAGATCACGTCCAACATCATTCTGAGATATTAGGGATGGGTACAAGTACAGCTGGGCAGGTTTCTGGGGCAAGTGCTTTTTACCTGCCTTTCTTGACACAGGGATATTACTATATCATTGGTCACAGTGAGACTGGAAACAGAGAATGTGCTAAAAGCTACCCATGCTTGAGTATCAACATACAAAAATTTCAGGGCTGCATGTTTCTATCTTGTTTAAGTAATGTGGTTGATAAGGAAAAAAATTCTTACAATTAAAAGGGATAATTATGACAAAGCTTTATAAGATACAGACAGGTAGTGAACAGTGAACTAATATTGAATTGAGAGTCAGTGCACAGGAAAACACAGAAACTACTGAAGGCCTGTCTGTGGTCACAATCCAAAGCAGTTTGCCTATTTCATTCTGGGAAAGCATTTCTGTGACTTATTTTTTGACAGCATCCTTTCTTTTACTCCCAAAATGACAGCAGAAGAAAATCATAGTGAAACAATATCAAAGGTTGCTCAGATTTAACCTAATGCTATCTAGCAGGCAGTGGTATAAGTGCTGAAGGAAGCAGCAGCATTGTTTAAGCTTGGCTGAACAAAGCAGTGTGTGTTCTGGGTGTGTTTGGAGCAGGGGCTTTTCCAGCTCTGCCTCCCCAGTGCAAACTGCAGCCTGCAGCTGTAATTTCTCAGCGTAGGGAAAGAGACCAGCTGCAAGGAGAGCCAGTAAATGCCAGCCCAGCTTGCAGGCTGGCCAGCAAATGGACACATGCACAGGGCTGTGTCAGGATTGTGCCTGGATCTCTGGCACCCCACAGAGGCACATGGATCCGGGAAGGGAGATGCCAGTGGTGGCTCAGTAGATGATTCCTTCTGGTTCCAGCAGCAAGTACTTCTTCATGGACAGAGGGATGGAGAGCAAGGGGACTTCTCGATGGCACCTTTCTGACAGTACTGCCCGAATAGCACATCTGCATAAGTGCATCAGTGACCGTGGTGAATTGCTGCACACAGTGAACAAAGAGTCATAGAAATCCTGGTGCCTCTGTAAAAACAAACCACAAGTGTGTTTTAGGGCAACCAGAATATTTGGAGTAAGGATTTTTGAATGAAAGGGATAATTTTGTCAAAGCTTGTAGTTTGTCCCACAGTTTTGCCTTTTGATCACATCCTTTCCTCTTTAATGTCTTACTGTTCATTTAAATTCTCCCTTGCATTTGCAGCTAAGTCATCCTGTTCACAGAAATCTGACCCATGCAGCAGAACCTAGAGGTACACAGTCATACCCATGTAATATGGCACTTTAAAAATATTTGCTGACTTAAAAGAAAATATAAATATACATATTGACAAAGCTGAAGAAACACAAATCACAGCCAGAATCTTTTCACTGGCTGAGCACAGGGACAGCTGAGCTTCTGCTGTACCGCTGACAGGGGGTGCTCCAAAGGATAACTTTGCAATTAAAATATAAAAAATATGTCTTTTTTCAGTGAGTGATATGCTTTTGTCAAATGAGACATATTAAGTGGGGAAGTCCCCATCCTCTGAGATGTTTTTCTCTTTCAAAAGTGTTCTTTCTTTCTTTCTTATGGCATGGTATGGGCTATGTAAATAATAAGCCTGGATTTTACTCAGTTATAACTCATTGAGAGCTTACCTCCAAGACATCCTCAGGTATGGCTGCTTTCCACTTAGATGTCGATTTGATGTGTTCATAGGAGTTGACAACTACCTCTACAGCTCTGGGGTGGGAATGACAGGCTTGTAGCACCTGCAGGCAGGATGCATGGAGACCATGAGTACCACCAGGAAGCTGGGGTTAGCCTGGGGGCTTGGCACTGCACAACAGCAAACTGAGACAGACACAGCCAAACAATAACAAGAGGATAAGGCTGGAGATGCAAAAGACACAAGGCCCCTCCACACCACTCTGTGCAAGCACAGCAAGAAACCCCAGGCTCACCCCCAGTTTAAGACCATACAGAAATGCTGGCGTAGATCTCCACAGCAGTCTAGATGGGGTAAGCTTTATCACCCAAATCTTGTTCATAACTGGGTTGAGTGACTCAAAGCCATACACAAAAATTCTTGCTTCAGCACATGCAGCTCAGGAACAGAAAAATAAATCCCATCAAATGAATCAAAAATGCATTGTTAAAGAAAAATTTAAAATATGACCAGAAGAGACAGTTCAGAATTCACGGTTTCAAGCCACACAAGGCCCCCGACACAACTGTTCTGCCCAGTAATTTTAGCTCAGCAGGAAAAAAACCCCAGTCTATTGTCACTCATATGCAGGGGACAACATTGCATTCACCCAGTTTTGTCCCACACAGTCTCCAGGTTTCCCAAACAAAACTGCAGAACACCCCTCTGGGATAAATATCCTACATTTTTACAGATGGGCAAATAATAGTTTGGAAGAGAGACCCACTTCATGCAATAGAGTGCAGGAAGAGGAGACTTCAAACTTTGCTCTCAAATAACCCTCTAGGAGACTAAGCATTATTCTACTACCAATGGAGCCTGCTCATCCTGGGTGCAAGAGGGCACAATTAAAATTCTGGCATTTTATTCAAAGGCTTTTAGTTGCTTGGCTTGTTAAAATTTACATATAGAGTTGGGGAACTGCAAACTGTTGCTTTGGGTACTGGATGAGAGAGAACAAGTCCTCACTTCAGCAAGCTCACTTAGCTGTCTGATATAACAAGACTCTTAGGTACTTCTGTCAGTGTCTTGGGCTTTGCAGGTGTTTAAAAGCTTTTCAGGTGGGATCCTGCAATCCTTTTTTTTTAGTTTCTTTTTTGGTCATCAGCTTTGAGCCCAGACACAGCACTTCTCCTTAATTCTCACATTTCCTGGGAATAATCCAAAGCTTTATTGAGGTGCATTTCATTTTGAATAGATTTGAATAGATTTTTAAATGTCAGATACGACAAACTGTGATGTGATCTGAAAGATGTGAATAAAGTGGTCTCATCTCTAATCTTTGGTGGAGACCATGAAATACACATTTCATTTAACTCAGTTAAACCTGTATGAAACCAGGTTTGACAAAGGGATGTGGGTTCTCTGAAATGAGAAAGTGAATCTACTGTGAAAAATTAGGCTTCAACCAGCATTTAGAGTTTGGCATTTCAGGTTAATTAAGAGCAAAAATTAGATCTGTGTCTGGTTCCTGGTACAGGCAACTGTAATTTCACTTCAGTTAAATGATACAGTGGGTCATCTCACAGTGTTTTGGGCATTCTGGGCCCACACTGACAGCAAATCCAGGTAGCACTAAATCCTGAAGTTTGGATCTCTCATTCCATTCCTGCTCAAGCCACCACCTCTCTCCATGCCCCTGCTGTACAAAGACACCCTTAACCTTGTGGAATTGCAGAGGGTATATCCTAGCTGCTCCATGATTCAGTAGCAGCTGGTAGCAGATGTCTGGCTGAGCAGCTGGCCGCACAGATGTCACTTTTATGATGTACTGTAGGGGTGCACAGCCATTGACATCCATGATGTTTGCTTCTGCTCCTGCCTCCAGCAGCATATGCAGCAGGACATGATCACAGTTCCAGGCAGCTTTGTGGAGTGCTGATTTGAAATCCTCATCACGGGCGTTCACTTCAGCTTTATAGTCTAGGAGCATCCGACAGATGAGGTGGTGATCCTGGCTGTATATCTGATCCTTGTAGTGAAGGGCCCAGTAGGCTGCACAGGCCAGGGGAGTCTCCATGTAGGCATTGAGAGCATCTACCTGTGCCCCCTGTTCCACATAAAAGGCCACGAGCTCTGGGACACCCAAACGTGCAACGACGTGCAGAGGAGTCTCCTCGTCCTTGTTGTTTGTTCTTATGTTCACATTTGCTCCTGCCAAAGACAGATGATGGGGGAAAATGAAGGCAATGAAACATTTGTTTGGCCATCTTTCTGCATGGGCCCTTCTTTCCAAGGAAAAGGTCAGAGTGGGACACTGGCATGAAGGACACGTGTAAATGCAAATAGCATGGATCCTGCGTTAGTTAAGTCTTCAGGGAAACTCTTAGAAACTTAATGTTCTTGGATCCAGCTTCAGATGTGATATGCTGGCCCCAAGCTGGAAGACCTTA
Organism: Phylloscopus whistleri; assembly: GCA_017589585.1. NCBI lineage: Eukaryota > Metazoa > Chordata > Aves > Passeriformes > Phylloscopidae > Phylloscopus > Phylloscopus whistleri. Next base: position 2,099,678 of record JADMLD010000183.1, read on the forward strand.
TCTGAACATTCTATTTCAGAGCAGCATGCAAGCCCAATTTTCTGCATAAAATGCTTTTTCCTATAAACTGAGAACTGGTAGAGAGAGGAGAGCATTACTCCCGCTCCGGAGAACAGCTCTGCTCTGCTCTGTACCCTGCAAACACTCCCTGCAGCACCTCGTTAACGCGAGCCTGGATGAAAGGACATTTTATAACAGATCCGTGGATGATATTAAAGAACCCATAGCCAGGGTCCCCGGCGGGGTCCGGATCCCGTTCCCGAAGCGCTGCAGAGCGGGTCCGAGCGCGCCGCAGCTGGAGCAACAGCACCATCTGCCGAGAGCGGCCCGGGGTGGGCACAGCGAGGGGCCAGAAATGCCTCTGGGCTGGAAAACCCCAGTGCTAATGCGGTTAAGCCGTGTGGAGTGTTAGTTGTGCTCGATGTCCCCGAGGCGGCATGGGCAATCCGCGTTCGGAGGCGGTAACCCAGCCCAGTGGGGTCAGCTCTGCTCGCGCTGCCGCCCCAGGCAGAGGGGATAACCTGCCATGACCTGGGTGGATCGATCCCAAGGGACACCACTGAGGGGAGACGGCAGGTGAAAGATGCATCTTGTAAACTTTGGGGCGGGGACATTGGCTGACACCCTGGCGGCAGCTCTGCTGCTCAGTGGGTGTGCACACCTGACACGGGTTGCTCCAGACCTTTCCCGTTCTGTTCGGAGCCTCAGCATTCAGCTCATAGGGAGTTTAAAGAGTGCTTTGTGAGGAAAGGTGCTTTTAAAGCACTGTTATTCCGTTGTTGATGGGTGGGTGGAGAAAGCCTGCAGAATACATCCTTTCACTTGCATTCATCCTGCATTGTGTTTCATAAGAGTACATTTGACTTTTAAGATTTTCTATGCTAGCAAATTCAACTCCTGCTGTCAGGACTGTTTGCTTTGGGCAGGATACAACTGGCAGCATTTATTTTCCTTTCTACCAAACAAAATAATATGTATCTTTCCAGCAGAAGAAAAGCAACGTTGTCATTCATTTATGGCTGCAAATTGCCTTGCCCACAAAGCATGGACTTTGCACTTGGGCTCTGCATCTCAGGAAAAGCTTTCAGTAACAACACAAGTAACAAAACCAACCCCAAATCATTTGTATTGCCATGGCAGAGTGTGATAAATAGGGGAGTCTCTCTGTATCTAAAGACTTGAATTGTGTTTCTTTTACTGTGTCCTGTGCCAGTACCCTTCTGTTCAGGAAATAGTGTGTGACAAATATATTTATGGAAGAATTACATCTATTCATAGCCTTATTTGTTGCAGATGACCAGCAGCACAATGTACCTTACTCTGGGGAAAAAAATTCGTATAATATTCTTTTTTCCCTCCAGGCATGAATTTGGCTACATTCATGACAAATGAAAAGACAGTGTGAAAAACTGCATCCAATTTTTCACGGCCAGATCTCAAAAAACAAGTGGTTGGAAAAATTTTACTCAGGTCCAGGAAATTTGAACAAGAAAGAAGATGAGGAGTGCCCTTTCATGTGAAAATAGCTCAATAGTAAACCTAGATGAAAAAGACAGAAAAAAAAAACAAAACCCTAAGAGAAATTGAAACTCCCTGATTCAGAGGAGCTCTGCTGCTGATAGACTGATTGGGCAGTGGGCTGGAAGCACTGGAATGGGAAACGATCTTGGAGTAAGGACCAGTGGCCAGGGAAAGGGAAAGATAGGTGAGGTGAGGAAACAGAATGGGAGAAACTTCCTCTGATCAAAGACATGAGGACAAGGAGTCTGAGATGAAGAATGAGTCACCTGTGGATGGAAGGGGTAAATACACACCTACTTTGAGAAATTTTCTCCTAAGAGAAAGGCCAGACCATGCCCACCATCTTTGTCCATGCCATGAGAGATGCTCCAGAGCTTTCCCTTACCTCTGCAAAGCAGCTGCTGGGCGCAAGGCATGGAGGTCCGTGTGGTACAGAAGTGCAGGGGTGCCTGCCCGCTCATTGAGAAGCAGTTCAGCTTGGCCCCGTGGTTGCAGAGGATCTCGAGACACTCAACATTGGCCATCTCACAGGCAATGTGGATGGCAGCTTTCCCATTGGGCCGGCAGTTGATGGTAGCTTTGTGATTGAGGAGGACTGAAAGGCTCTCCAGGTGTCCATACATGACAGCCAGATGAAGTCCAGTTGCCCAGGATATTTTTAATTTGTAACTGGGAAGCCAGTACCCTGTACAAAATGAGAATGTGTTACCAGCCTTGGCAAATACTTTTCTTTGACTACCTACCTACTGAAAAGAATTGAAGGGGAAGAAAGGGTTGGAATTTTAATGTAATTTACTGTAATTTCTCCAGCATAGTGTGCACAAAGTTCTCTCAAGCATAACTTCATTTTCATTAAGCACTGTTACTATGTGTGCTGGCTGCCTGTTTTTGGAGAGATAATTCCCAGGTAGACGTACTCTGAAAGAAGCTATTAGACTATTTTTGACTGATATAGATTAAACAAAACAAAACAAAAAGTGCTTGGAGAGTTTGAAACGCCACCAGCTAAAAATATGGGAGAAGTGGGATCTCCAGCCTGCCAATAGCTGAACAAAGGTGGCATTGGAATAAGACAACAGTGTTTACTTAGGACAGTGACTCAACAGACAGCTCATCCTACTGTTTCTGTGTGGGAGATGGCAGGGGCTGGATTCAGACCTCCAGGGATGCATTACATGTAGATGACCCCTAGCAGTGTGGCTGCAGCTGTGTCAGGGACCTCCTGCCAACTACTGCCCTGAGGAGCATGGAGTGAGGAGATTGGATGCTGATGTAAATTAGGCTGAAGAGAAAAAAAATAAAAAGCTTTAGCTTTAGCTTTAAAACACTTTAGCATGAAATTTGGCTGCAAAATGTTTGGATTTTTCTCAGAAAATACCACAATGATTTTTTTTTTTTTTTAACAAACAGGTGTAAGGCCAAATAACACATAAATACTTGTTCCCAAATTAGGACTATATGCTTAATGACTGCAGAGATACATTCTCAGAAATTATTACTCTAATCACTTGTTTAAGAAAAGTAAAGCATCATAATAATGTGCAGAAGGGTAAGAGAAGTCTAAATTTATATATATATATATATATGTATATATATATATATATATATATATATACAGTACCTACATCTTAGCTGGAATGTGACTATAAAATTCTTTGGGTTTGATTTGTCTATTTCTCCTGGGACAAATGCCTAGGTGAAATCTGTTATCATGTAAAAATCACAGAAAAAATATTAAAGATGTATAGTGAGGTCAAATTAATTCAAGCCTTCCTTTTTTAGTCTCTGGTTGTATGCAGCTTTTTAACAGTAATGTCATATATATACAGTTTTTACAGTATTCATGAGGTACAAGCAGGAAGGAAACAAAGGGCTAGTGGCAGGGAGAAATGGATTAATTTTTTTCTTTCCTCCTAGATAAATTACAAGTATATTTTCAGATAGGGGCAAGAAACTGCAGACCATGTCATCTACTCTAGGACCAAATTTTTGGGACTCCCAAACCCAGTCCTCAAGGAACCCACACTGTAAAGGGCAAGAGCAGCAGCCCTGAGGCCCCAGAGTGCCCCAGCAGGGTGACAGCCTCCCCTGAGGACACACAACCTGCTGACTGTGCAGGTTATACTGGCAACTCTGTTAGGGCAACCTTCTCATCATATACCCTCAAACCTGGCACAGAGAAGGTGGGCTATATCCCAAAGTCTCTGCATATAGCAGAGCAAGCTTCTTAAATGTCCTCCCTATCCAACTGCACGTGTGGTGTTCCCCCTTGCTACTCGTGAGCTGTGATGCACTTCTGGCTTATCCCACGTATGGCTGGGTCTCCCATTTATAAGCCATAAATAATAGATATAAGCCATAAATTATACATTAACAGCAGGAAAGTGATACTTAAAAGCCAAGTTATCACTTTTCATAGCCACAATTTTCCTGCCTGAGCCCACAGTTTATTTCTGTTGCCTGTGCTGCTTGCATGTGAGTTGTGCTCAGACACCTCCAGGCAGCATCTCCCATGTCCTCTACCCAAACCTGCTGACATCTCTGAGCTCAGAGGGACAGGGACAGACACTGAGCAGGAAGCAGATGTGGGCTCCATGGGAGACCTCATTCAGCTTAGCTGTTTCTTTGGTTAGTAACATAAAAAAGCCATTTTTATGTGATGGCAAGATCTGTATCTTTGAGAGCTCTCAGCCACTTTGGAAGAGAGAAATAAAAGTCACTCTGTCACCCATGACATCTCGTTTCCACTTCATCACTAAGGACTATGGCAAAGCTCAGACTGTCAGAATGGTGGGGTGGTGTGGTTTTCTCCCCTCTTCATCCTTGAGGAAATCCCCCTTTCATATCACAGTTATCTATCATTCAGAACAAAAGTAAAATGTACACAAGAGTTGATAGAAGTGCTTCCTGCCTTTCAAAGTGAATACAATACAGTGATTTAGGCCATAAGGGTGCATTTTCCTCTCTCTGTACTTTTTGGAAAACCAAGAGAATTCTTCAAAAGACACTAGTTAATGATTGCAGTCAAATGATCTGTGATTAAATCTATTCATTAATCCTGTAGTCTCAAACTACAACCAAATTGCATTTTAGCCTGCTGAGGACAGAATAAGATGTATTTTAAGATAAATTCAGCACAGTGTGGTCTAGTTCCTACACTGTCCCTAAGGGAAGTACATCATGACTGCACCATCCTCACCCTGAAGAAATCAAAAGAGCAGGAACCAATCATTAAATAAGGGGTAAACATAGAAAAAGAGAAGAAGTGAGACAGTCCCTTCTTTTTGCCACAGAAGAGAAAGTGCACTTGCTGTGCTGCTGCTACTGGAGGTGTTTATCTCCACATATGATTAACTTCTGGCAGAGACTGATCATTACTGCTTTCTAAATACACAAAAAGAGTCTGTTAGGAAGTAGGTCATGAAGTATGTTGATTTAGCAAAGACCAAACTCAGTTTATTGCTTTAAGTTGTAAGGTTTTGGAAACTCTTTCAGTGTCTGGCTGGGAAATGGTTTGGGTTTTTTACACTCCAAAACAGATGTTGTGTTGATTGTTCTGGTTGGGTTTTTTTTCCAGATTATTTTTCTGTTTTAATAAACTAGCACATCCTCACTTTCTGTCATTTGAAAAAATAAACCTTGTCCCATCCAGCAACATCCAATGTCCACAGGATTTCCTTAGTTTCCCTAAGCTAGGCAGAATCCACTTTACTTCCATTGGAAATGAAAGACAGGGGAGATTTTCTGTTTCTAAATAGTCTCTATAAGTGATTGGGTTCATGCAAGAAATGTATACACCCCACTTAGCCTGCATGTGTCTATTCAGGGCTTTGCACCCAAGTTCTCTGTGAGGAAATGGCAAAGGACTCCTCTTTCTGGAGTCTCCTGCAGCTGCAGCACAGAGGCTCAGGCTGGGCTCTGCCCTGCCCTTCACCAAGCCCACACAGCTGATAAGCTCCCCTACTACAGTGGTCCTGGCCATGTGAGCCTACTGAGACAGTACTGCCTGTGGATCAGCTTATCCTGCAGCTTCAGAAGAGATAAAAGGCCACAGTTCCTTGCAAATCACTCAAACCCCTCTACTTCCTGTCTGCTGAATGCTGCCACATTTACCTTGTTTGTAGGATGCCAGAATCAGGTTTTCATCTTCGACTTCAAACACTGTGTCCACGTCTATTTTCTTTTGGCTCAAGAGCTCTTCCAGTGTTTCAAAGTCATTGGACTTCAGGGCTTCAAGAAAAGCTTTTTTCACCAACTTTGCAGCTGTAGCTCGAGTCATTTTCCCCTCTGTGTTCTCTCCCTCTTTGTATGTCTCCTCCAAATCCATTTCCAAACGTATCTGTTTGTGCTGTGAAGAGGGGCACGCTGGAGTCCCTATAGCACAGTTGCATGCTGAGGTTTCTGAAGACCAGAAGGTAATTTTATCACTCAGTCATGCTGATCTGCTTGTTCTATTTATATGAGGAGCATGTCAGGCATCGAAATGCCACTCTTAGATATCACCACGCTCTTTTGATGAAAGTGAGGACAGACACACCAGCAATTAAAACAGAATAAGAGTTATCTCCATGGGCTTCATACACATTAAGCTTCATTAACCACCTGATTACCTTCTGGTCCTGCCCATACACTTACATTAAAAGACACTAGTCCTGGGTGTTGTTTCTCAGCTGGAGAAGCACCCACACTTCCTGTCAGAGTTGCCATGGCTGATTTATTGGCTGCAAGGGGATGTGATGCTCTGCCTGCAGATGCCTTTCAAGTAGTGCAATTGAGGAAAAAAAAAAAATCCAAAAAATCTCCAAGGCACTCTTCCATGTGGGAGGTAACCCACTCTTCTCCAGGACAGCATTCTGCTTGCTGGTGCTGATTTCAGGGGCAACACGCAGTGCTCCTTGGAAGGAGAAATGCTGGGACAAGGGGGCTGCAGGGCTGTACAGCCACGTTATGGGGTGGGGGATCTCATACACTGCAAGGGGTTTGTGTGTGAATTAACTCAGCTGCAAGCACAGAAGGCTGCATGGATCCATAGGCTCTTCTTCCCCTCCTCACCCTTCATCTAAATTCAGAACTTCCCTCTCACAAGCCCATCACCCACTGAACACTGCCCCCTCCCTGCTTTTTCCTGCTGTCTTTGCCAGCCCCATCCCTGTACTGGCAGCAGTTAGAGGATAAAAACCCACATGTAGCTAGCATGAGCTGCTGCCATGCATCACTTAGAAGTGGTTCACACCTGCATCCACTTGGGCTGCTGCATGAGACCATAGCTAGAAGGACACTATTTACCCTTGATTTAAACCACCCAGCAAAGCAGACACCACCACAACCACCATTAGCAAGAAATCTTCATATTTCTCCTTCCTGTGAGCTTGGCTGCCAAGTGGGCTGATGGAGAAATGTGAGCCAGGTGACAGTAGAAGTCAGAGCAGCCTCTCTGCTTGAAGGGTTTCCAGAGGCCAGGTTTCTCAGGCAGCCCCATCAGCAGCTGCAGGACCCTGTCCACAGGACTGCTCACCAGCTCTCCTACAACCTGTGCTCAGCAGAGATGGTACCAGACAGCAGTTTCTATTTGTGAGTTCCTTCTACCTATGTACTTTTGAATGAAAAATACTTTACAAAAACTAATTCCCCAAGGTAATGTATGTTGTAATAGGCACAAGAGGAAGGAAAATGGTTTGCTCTGGTGCTATAGGTCCCAGGCACCTCACCTGTGTCATTTGAGGCCCAAGAGCAGAGTCAGCATTAGGCTCTTCATTCCTTTACATTCCCTGCTGCAGAACCACCTCCTGCTTACTTTGTTACTTTCAGTAGTGGAGGACTTCACGCTTGAAAAAAAGTGTTGATGCTTCTCTGGTATGAGGAGAGGAACAGGATGTGAACTCCAGATTTTACAGGCTTCTTGTTACCTGTTTTTAAACCACTCTATTCCTGGAAAGTCGTGGATGCACAAAGCACCCATATGTGGCTGCAATCAATTGTCCACCTCAGCTACACTTCTGATTTGGAGTTGATTAGCTTTATCTATCATCTTTCATGAATGGTATAATGCGAAACGAGGACGTTCAATCTGGCTGAAAGATTTGTGCTGGGACATCTCTGTGCCTCTCTGCTGCTCAAAGGTTGACATGCACAAGCACATGGCTGTAACAGATTACTGCACATCTGCTGATCCATCATGCTTGCTCTTGGTTGACAAGCAAGGTGAACTAATTTGTGCTGGTTTGGTCCATGGTGAAAGAAAGCTGATTAAAATTACCTTACATTTGTCATGGTCCAAGAGCTTGTGTGGGAAGGAACAGCATCTCAGACCAGATTATGCATTAAAACTTGCTCACCTTCAGCAATTTGTGTGGCCCTGCTCTGGTGCTCACAGAAACTTTTCTTAACATCATTAAGTTTAAAGGAGAGAGAGGAAGCAATTATACATTTGTGTACAGCCTATATAGATACCTTTGTGACCTTAGTGGTTAGTGTTTTCCTGTAAGCAGCGTTTGGGTCTAATCTTGAAAAAATCTACTCATACACGTGATTTCAGTACAATTACACACAAGAATAAGGAAATGTTTCTATGTTTTGAACTGACAAACAATCACATAAAGTTAGATAGTCTTTTTAAAGCACGACATAAATATTTTTATTAATTTGCCTGAAGTATAGTCAAAATATATTTAAGAATACATAATACTGTAAGACATGGGGGGAACAAAAAGGACCAGTTTTTACTATACATGTGTATTTTTGTTGTCTGTACGATTTCCTGCAGACTTCTCCCTCACCGTACCACAAGGTGGCAGTTTGATTTTGAAAGTCAACTCCGATCTCATCCAATCCCCAGGTCTGCCAAATTTTCTGAACATTGTACTGTGAAACAATAGCTCATCCCTTGGCTAATACAAATGGCAGTTACAGTACTTAAAATATTTATAAGTTACACTTGAGGCCACTGTCATGGTTGCTGTTCATTCACATACCTCATCCAGTAAAAAAACATGGTTTCCACTTTTAGGATCAATTGTCTAAATTACAGAGCTAATGCAAAGGCACATTTTTTCCAGGGAGACAACTCCTGCCCCCAACCCTTCCTTCTGCTCCACGCAGTGCCACTCAGCACAGGACAAACCACAGGCACACAAACACCTGCACCTCGGGGGACAGGCTGGATCTGCCTCTCAAAAGTGGTTCCAGCAGGTCATAAGAAGCAGGTGTGAAGGTTACACAGCAAACAAGAGAAGAGCAGACAACCTCTTGAGGTGCACTCTGCCTCCCACTTCAGGTGATGGGACCATTGTCCCTGCCTTTAGTTGGCTTGCTGGGGACCCTCTCCATCAGCATTATCACAGGCTTATTCTAAAGTCCACTGAAGTCAAGGGAAGTATTCCCACCGCTTTCAGTGGGTCCTGGCCTTTATTAGGTTGGGCACCAGGCAGCTGAGCTGAGCAGGGCATAGCTGCCTGGAAGTGAGTGCATGAACACCATCAGGGCGGTGTTATGAGAAGGATGATGGGTGGCACAGGAGTGTGAATGAAAATCAGAGCTGGGACCACTCCTAAGAAGACAAAGGCTTAAGCAGAGAGTGAGAAAAGACATACTGGCAGACTTAAAGTAAAATACCCTAAATTGGCAGCCACATAACTCACAGCAGTGCTGGGAACAGCTTGAATGGAATTTGGAGGTGAAACCCAACATCCTGAACTCTACGCCGGGGCAGGCAGGAAGCCAGCAAATGGAGAAATGCTCCCAAAGAATGGTGGTGATGCAAGCAGAACTGTGGGGTGCTCCAGGCTGCGATGGTGAACCCCCTGGCAGTGCCCTGGCAGTGCCAACCCGTGGCTCTGCAGCAGCCCCGTTCCCCTGGCAGCACCTCAGGGTGCACAGAGCAGCAGCAGCAGCAGCAGCAGCATCACCCACGCAGGTGGTGTCACAAAGGTTCTCCTCTCCCCAGCTCCAGAGGGACCTGCCTTGCAGCAGTGTCCCAGCACACCTGGCCAGGGAGGCTGGTGCCCAGCTAACAGGGGTCTCTTCAACAGGAAGAACACACCTCCCTGTGAAGCAGTCTGTTCTGCTTTGAAGCCTTACATACTAAGGAGTGAAATGCACTGAATGTCAGAGCTGTGGGCCTGAAGCAAAAAAACAGATCCTTGAGTTAATCCCACACTTTGATCTCCTCTGAACAGCTCATGCTTATAGAAATACTGTTGCAGCAGTGATCACAACCCCTCACTTTTCCCTGGCCCTTACAGCATCTGCAGCATAAGACCAAGTCTGCCACGCTGCTGCCCACTCCTTGGGCAATGTTACCTTGTAAAATCCCTTCTGTTGCCAAGTGTATTCCTTGTCTCTTGTCAGCTCTCCGTTCCCAAACTGGATTAAGCATAGCTCTCTTATCCATTTAGCACATTTTTTTTTTCTTAATGTTAATATTGGGGGTTTCTTTCACTGCTGCACATCTTTCTGCCAGCCTTGGCCATAGTTATATTTTATCTGATTTTCTTTTTCTAGAATGCTGACTCTGAGTGTGAAGATTACATAAATCATCCCCATGCTTCTTGCTTTATTTCTTATTAGGAAAAAGGCTCTTTAGCTCTGCCAGGTGCAAACTATCTTCTCCAGGTGCTCAGTCATAAATCAACTTTTGAGAAAAATCATCTCTGTGAATTCATCCCTGGGACTGGTTAACCTGAAACCTTCTTAGTATCATTAATTTTGAATCCTCCACTTGTTCTGTGTTATATTATTTCACTTTTGTTCTCATTTGCAAGGGATGGAAACAGTCTCAGATACTGAAAGACATTTAGACATAAACTTCCCAAGTCAGTGAAGTACAGTTCCCAGGAACTGGGAACCTATGTGCCTAGGAGAGTGCAGGTCTGCACTTGCAGCTTTGTTTTCTGTAAAACAATATTAATTTAGAAATATGGAGCAAGTGACATGCTTAAGCCTTAAGGTACACATGTTGCAAAATCAAAAGTTTGATTGATGGCAACAATGCAGAATTTTGTTCTCATAGAGGTTCTCGTCTTCATAGTGAATGCTTAGCCCATTCTTCTATGGGTTTTGTTTTGGTTTTTATGCCTGCTCTTTCTCAGATTCAGCCCCAGTGATCCATTTTCTTTATTCCTGCACATTGTTCCAGTTTCTGCTATCAGTGTATTTATTAGCATGTTCAGAAGCTCAGGGTTGGATTAACCCTTGATATTGGAATGTTAGCTGTTAAATTTAGGGTATTTTACTTTAAAGAATAGTCTTTCAAAAATTACTACTAAGATAATTATTAGTTTATTGTCCTATAAAAAGTATGTGCAAAATGCACTTGTTCTACAAAACCATTAAAAGAAGTACCACAGATGCCAAGCCAGAATGCTTGAAGGTTCTCTTTGATTCAAAGGCCATGAGTGTTGTAAACACGAAGCATTGTGTTTACACAGAATTTAAAATCAAGTGGACAGTATTTCTAAGACATGGAGAAGACAAGTCTTGCCTATATATGCTTAGTGGAAAATTTTCCTCATATTTTTTGCAGCTTGATGCCCAACAGTATGTAAAACAGTAGAACTTAAATATGCAACCAAACTTAAATATGAATGTGAATCTTTACCTCTTCTTTCCTCCTGATGGAGTGAGGCATGGACTATGGTTCCTATGAAGCCTGTGGAAAGCAGCTTTTAAAGACAAGTATTCCTTCAGAGCAAAAACAATTCACTGCCCACAGAAAGTGCTTTGCAGGCAGCTGCATCCTCCCTGCCCACTCTGATGAGGGGCTGCTGCTGCTTGGCCAGGCTCCCTGCTGGGGCTGAACCATGGCAGCAGCTGGCTGAAGAGGAGAGATCATCATCAGGCTCTTGCCAACAACTTTCGCCTCGCCTGTCAAAGTGAGATTTGTGTGGAGCTGAGAGGGTGTCTATGAAATGGTTCCTACATATTAAATTATCTCCTTGATATTAAATATATATTGAATAAAGTGACAGGAGTTTTAGGACAGGCAAACATCCAAAGTGTGAAAGGATCTCCAGTTCTGAAACTGCTCTACAATGCCAGTTTTCTTGGATCAAAATGCTGATGTATGAAAATAAAAACACTTTGAGCAGAAGCAGCACTGGTATTCTTTAAACAGACACCAAAGAGCCAGCTCTTTGCTGGCCTGGGAATCTAACTATCTTGCTCTGAAGGACTGAATTTCAGCAATGCTGAAATAAAGCACATGGAAGAATCTGCCGAACGGGTGAATGTGAGGAGAGGGAAGAGGAGACACCACAAATTAAGCAGTGCATCACAAACACGGCTGGAGGCAGCAGAGAGGCAGGGACAGTGCAGGTCTGATGCGGCTTCATAAACCGTCCTGCACCCACGGGGTTGTGCCAGTGTTTTTGATTAATGCTTTCAATCTCTGCTGTTGCCTGTGCTTCCCAACCATTGCTGATAAATCAGTCACTCATACACGGTGGCTGCTTGCTACATTTCTAAGCAATGTAAGCTGTTAATCTTGCTCACTCGGGGTATTGACCTCTACCTTCCCTGAGCACAACAAATCAAGTTCAAAGGTGCAGAAGTGACAATACAGCTGTGTTAGTCTAAAAAAGGATATGCACACCATCTTAGATGCTGGTTTTATTGGTAGTGGACAGGATAAATCCTGCTCAAACTGCAGGAATTCCAGCTCTTGTTGACAGACATCCAAAATGTGCATGAATGATGCAAGGCTGGCTTGGCTTTGATGCTGTTGTGTGGGATGTGGAGCAAAGGGGATGAGAAGTGAATTATCTCCATCAGTGTGCAGTGGAGGGTGTATGAACAAACTCTTATATCATGGAATGGAACTTAATATGTTTATTCACCACCTCGACATCATTAGTATAAAAGCCAAGAAAATAAAAGCAAATATTTCTCATTTAAGCTTACAGTTGCCTTGATTTACACCAGTTATTAAAATATTCCCTGAGGAAAGAAAATAAGTAATGTTACCATTTACCTCCTGAGCCTCTGAATGACTGAATCAGTAATATGGTAAAAACATCAACACCTTATAACTATTTATATTTTGATTTTCTGTGTACTGCTGTTTCCAACATTATATGGAATCTGTATTGTAAAATGATGTTCGTTTTAATGAGTCTGAGTTAATTTACTAGATCTGTATAGAAAAATGTGCCTGCGGTATTAAAAGCGTTTTATTTCCATTTAAAAATCTGTTGCCATAGTGACCAATCACAACTTTCTCAGTAGCTTTGTCTAGGCATTGGATGTAGGCTTTATTTTTGCTTCATTTTATTTTTTTTCTCCTGCATTCTCTGGGCCAAGTCCCCATTTAACTCATTTTTAATTCTTTTTATAGTCTGTCCTTTTCCAACCATATTCTCAATTAAATCCTTTTAACTAATTTTAAAATAAAGACCAAAACGTGGCTCTCCCTTTTAAATCATTATGTAAGAAACAGGAAAATCCAGTGCTGTGCACTGTGGGCTTTCTTTGTCGTCAACAGATTACCCAGACCTAATATAAGAAGTCTTGAAATATCAAAAGCCCCAGGAGTCTGACACCTTTTAGTATCAATATAGTCATGTCAAAAATCTGGTGAATTGCATCTAAAACTGAAAAGCACTTTGAGAAAACTCTTCAATTTCAAGATTTTTCAAGAAGATTCTTTATAATTAAACCTTTTAAAAACCAACCCACTTATCATTCTGTTGCAGCACTAATCTTGTCAACAATGTACCTCCTTCTGAGAAATGGTAACTTAGAGTGGTGTTTTTATCCTAGACTGGAATATATAACTTCTCCAAGAGAAGAACAGGCTAAAGAGCCTGCACATTGCTGTATCCTCTTTACCTAAGGCTGGTGGGAGATGTTTTTTTACATGGGGAGAGGCACAAGAACATTTCTGAAACAAGGATAAGTCTAAAGAGGAGATCTAGTGGTGATCTGATGGCTCCCTTTTGCCATCACCTTTCTCAAGATGAGACTTTTGTTTCCCTGGTAGGCACAGGGAAGTAAATCAAACTATTCAAAGTCAGACCCAAGCCAGAGTGAGATAGTTTGGAGGATTATGTGACTCTTACAGCACATCAGTGCTCAGCTCAGACAAGAAAATATTTTTCCTCCTTTGCCCAAACGTTGATACCTACAGCATAAATATCCAAGTCTTGAGTTTGTCATATTGTCTCCTGCAAGAATTTGTGGAAACACATGTAGGGTGCAATTTCACTTGTCTGAAGATGGAAATCAAAACCAGATCAGACATACTCCGGAAACATTAAGTGTAAGGTTAACCAAATATAATCCGTGTTATAAATCTGGTTGTAAAATAAGCCAAATAAAAGAGGGCTACAAATAACCCTCTGTAGGAGAGTATTTTTAGTAATAAATGATAGATGTTTGTCAAAGGCAGTAGTTTATTCAATATTTAGATGAGTTGTTTTTTAGAACATGTTTAATAATAATATGGATAAATAAAAGTTAATTAGTAAATAATGTATGTGCCATGGTGATGTTATAAACTGCTTTCAAATACCATGCAGAAATAGAACACTACTGTTTTTCTCCTATTAATTTAAATTTTTTGCTTACTTAACACTGAAATCAAATTGTGATACAAAATCTGTTGAGCTATTTGGCAAACCACTTTTTTTCTTTTTTTTTTTTTTCCTCTTAATCTATCTAATTTCTCACCTCTGAGTCAATGGAAGTGCACTGAAAGTTCTGGTCGTCATACAGATATGCCTGATTCCTGGAGGAGGGTGCACAGAAGAAGACAGAGCATTCACTTTAGAAAAAAAATCCAACATTTCCTTCTAAGGGCATTCTGGTCTTATTTAAAATGACCCACTAAAAGACAAATTTCCCCAAACCATAGTTATATAATTCTGACTTATTTTCTTCCAAGTGATATCCATTGTTCACATGTTAAAAACTCTGAGAAAGTTAGTACTGCAAAAAGTGATCATAAATATCCAAATTTCTTGCAATCTAATGAGTCTCTGAGGAAACACTTTGAGGAAGATTTGTATGATGATATGCAGTTCTGTGACTGCTGTTTGATATCTAAAGCAGGATGGTTCAAAGAGAGAAAACTACCCCAGGATGAAGAGGTCAAATGTTTGGGTTTGCCCCAGTTTGGCCATTGATGCCTGTGATCCCTGGGCCATGTGAGGAGTGGAAGGAGGGTTGTGGCTCCCAGCAATGAACTCCTTGCCCAAACCATTCCCTCCCAACACCCAAAGCCTGCTTGTGCCCAACACCTTGGGAGACATCCATGGCACTGTGTTTGCAGTCTAGTGGCATCTGCACCTACAAGTGTCCAGTGTACTCCTAGGGGAAGGAAAAGAGTTGGAATTGGAGACCAATCTCTGAGCCATCTCCATAAAACACAGAAGACTTCAGGCATTTTAGGACTCAGAGCAAAACTAGACTCTTGGCACAAAACTTCGAGGAAGCTGCAAGCAAGAGGCAGTGGTGTGTGTGCAGCTGAGGATGTCAGGGTTAATAGGTCTCCCTTTCTGTGCTCTCTCTGGTGACACCCAAGTTCCCTGACTGCTCTGACTTGCTGTGCAGAGAAGCCCCTAGGCCAGCCTGCAGCCAGCAGACTCATCTGCCCATATTTTCTTTTGAGCTTTGCACAGCACTTAGTTGTGTCACTGAAGACACTTTACACAACAGTTGAAGCTCCACCCAGGCTTTAAAGGAAAGTGCTGAAAGTTCCAACTATGTGCAATTTCACTGAACTGTAGACTTGTGCCACTAGGGTATAAGAAAACATGAATTCAACAAGCTTCGAAGCTGCTAATGGGAAAAAAACCAAACAAAACCACCAAAGACAATCACCACACCCAACCACCAAACCCACTTATATGGATATAGAATTTAAAAAGTCAGAATGTACTTATTGAGATGAGAGCTTAGTAGTAGATCACAAGAATGTTTTAACAGGCGGTACTGAAGTGCTCTACAGCTTTTGACCACTGTATGTAGGACTGCTGAAAGATGAAGGTACATGGCATTATTTCTTGTTCATGTTGTTGATATTTGGAAGTCAAATTAATGTGGTCAAAAACTGGGACATGGTCAGCACTGTGTGTACCTCTATACTTTGATCAGAAATGTTGAACTTCTCTCAAAGTTGCTAATCAAGGGTTTAAAATATAATCTCTGCTGCTTTCTTATCATACAATAGAAATCAGCTGTTTGCCTTTAAAATTCAGATTTCTGCACATGTTAGAACAAAAGGTGAACCACAGAAAAAATGTGTGCAGCGTCTCCTAAAAACTGTTATCAGCCAAATTCTAGTGGTTTTGATACCACATGCTTAAGCTGTCTACCTGCTGGAGGGCTGCTGGGACCAGTCACCCTGGGTGCTCCAAGGAGATGAGAAATACAGTGTTTCTGGGTGTCAGCTGCACAATATTCCATGCTGTGTGCTCTCTAGCTTTCCTTTGTTTTTTTTTGTGATGATATTAGGCATAAAAGACAAAGTCTACCCCCTTCTAGAAGGTACATCAGAGCCTAATGAGATTATTGTACAACTGCTCTTGAGCTGAAATAGGTTGAGGGTGAGAGAGATGTCTACATCTGACAGTGCTCTATGACATCCCCTGGATGCCTTCTCTCTTGGCCACTCATGTGGTGCCTCCTCCACAAAAGCAGTGAAGAAGGTGGGGGTGGAGGGTGTTGTTTTTGGATACTGCAAAGGCTCTGGCACTACCAAGGCCACATTCTTTGCTCTTTGGCACATGTTTGCAGAGGAGAGGCTATGATGTAGCAGCCCTCAAGGATTTCAGTATGTGCTGGATTAGGTTCTACAGTCTTTTTCACATTATCTGTTCATAGTTTACGCTTAAAAGTAAATGGCTTATAATTCCACATGAATTATATCTTTATATGGTTATGTTGGACTGTATATCACTTTCTGCTCCAAAACACAACTGTGTGCAATACATATATGTGATATATGCACCAATGCTCACACCAGTGTACCTAAGACCGTAAGAATCTTTGGCAGTGGTTAATATTTGACAATGATCAAATCTCAGCATTCAGGACATTGATTTTTTGGTTTTTTTTATTTGCAAGTGCATGGAAGTAGTGCAGATAGAGTGGGCTGAGAGTCAGAGCAATTGCTGTGTATTGCCTGAGAGTCCTACTGTACAGAGGAGTGATAATGACAGGAACATGCTCTCCTTTACTTGTCTTTGAAGTCAGGAACCTCCCTGCTTTTATACACAGCTTTAATCTTTCAAAAGCCACATGGCCCTCTCCCTCAGCTGAATTATCAGTCACAGTGTTTGAGGAGCTTGCTGCCACGATAGCAGAATGTCACCTGCAAGACTGAAGGATTATACTGCCAAGGCACACTACTGGCTCAGCATGCTTCTGGCTGAAAAAAGACAGCATTATTTTCTTTATGCTTGTGACAGGGCTTAACTGTGGCAGTGCAGTGAAAACCACCACTACTATCCTGCACACCCAGCACCCTGTCAGCACCAAAGGGCAGATTGCCTGAGAGGACCTCTCTGACTTTCAATTTAGCCTGGCATCTCTCCAGTTTAGCAATTCTGCCACCTATAAAATAACTAAAGCAGCTTGCTTTGCCACTGCTTCCAGATGCAGCAACAAAAACCACTGCATAAAGGCAGTAAACAAGAGCTGGGCTGGGACATAGCCTTGCTTGAGGCTGGTTTTGACAGTGACATGTTCTGACATCTTGTTATCACTAAGAACCTTTTCATTGCCTCACATCATCACAAAAGAAGCAAAATAAACTCTGAAACTTATTTAGATACCCAAATTTATGCAGATGCCTCTGGGCTGCTCATGGCTGGCAGTGCTGGAATCTTCACCCAGCTCCACAAAGGCCAGGACTTCTGCTTGCTTTGAAGCAGGACAGGGCTAAAAGCCAGACTGTTTCTGCAAAAGCCTTTTCAACACCCTCACCCACAAATCTGCTGATGTCATTGCCACAGGTATTTTTCTCAGCAGTTGAGAAAATCAATATAGCTTGGTGTCACTGCGGGAATGGTTTTACCTTTTTCATTGTAAAAGGAACTATGCATCTGTCTCCTTGAATGCCTTGAGGTACCAACCTCTTTATTAGGTGATAGTAGTGAACTCATATTTTCTAACTGATTGGTGACACTGTATTTATGTGCAGTGGTAGGGTGTGAGTAGGGACTTTGCCTTGCTCTGTGGCAACGGCCCAGATGCTGCAGGAATCTCTGCTCCTGGTTTGTGAATGAGGAGCTGAGAAGTGGCTTTTAACTCTAACAGGGCTAAAGAATGCAAGGTTTAAGAAATTGCTGAGATATTTGAACAGGCCATTTGCAATTTCCCTTTGATCAGCTAACAGGGTTAAAGTGGTTTTAGGCCACAGCATTTGTAGAGAATCTTGTCATTTTTGTGCTCTGCAGCTTTAGAAGCCTTTTCCCTCATCTTTTAGTTGGCAAACCACAGACTTTACTTGTGATTTCTGCCTAGTTTTGTGGGAAACAGCTTTCCCGCCTGCCAGTTTTTATTTTTACTTGAAGCTAGTTCATCACCTGCATATCAGCAGCAATCTGATGGATGTCGCCTTTATATTAACCCAGTTTTAAGATCTGAACTCTGCAAAACCACTGAATTCAGTTTAAGATCTCATTAGACTCACTTTGAACCTTTCCACACTGTGTTGACATCCTCTGCTTGTTTCTACAGTTAAACTGTAGCAATGTCTTCTTTATCTTCACACCCACATGTCCTCTTCTGGATTTCACTCAGTGTTTGTAGAACAGCTCTGGGTCATCGAGCTGTGCCTGATTCATCAAGAGCTGTTGATCGGACTTGCCCTCAATGCCCTCCAGAGCTTGGGGCCCTCAGTGCCCCCCATGAACTGAAGGATCCACCTAATATTATCACACCTGCATTGTAGGCTTTTGCATTTAGTCAGATAAGCCCCCAAAAGTGCTCTAGAATCATATTCTGACCTTTAATCTTTAGTGTAAACTGATCGTAAATACTTTGGCAATACAGATATCAGTGGATCTACTTCAGATTAACATCACTATAGAAGAGAGTAAAATCTGGATAAAAAGAGAATTTTGGCTTTTTAAAAGTTTGTTTGGCAAAGGATATTGTGTTTCATTAATGACTCGAGAATGATGCATTTTGAAATAGTTGTGAAATCCAAATCTGTGTGTACATAGCTTCCGTACCTTACCTGTTAAAAAATATGATGATACAAGCTAGAGAAGCACATGTAAAGGGCACATCTTTTACAAGTGAAAGATTGAAGATTTCTAAAATTTTTAGTAGAAAAATTTTCCTTTACCTTTAGTAATTTAAAAGCTCCCTTTTATTTTCTCAGTGAGCAGTCTCATTTCCATCAGTTGGGAGACACAGGGAGAAAGGAAGCTCAGGCATCTACAGACTGCTACTTGTCCTACATCAAGCATGCTTTCCCAGATGGAATAAATGCACCCTTGGCCTTGCTTACTGAGGGTTTATTTTATTTCATTGACTGTACAGGAGTCTAAATGACTAAATTAGCATAAGACTGTTCTTGTCTCCCTGCTCTGCTCACTTCCTCCACCACCAGGCTTGGTACATGTCCCTCTCCAGCTCATGACGTGCACACAACCCATTCCTGGTTTTAGTCATTATGCCATGTGGCAGGAGGTCACCCCCAGGTCTCTCCTGAGTGCCCCAAAGCAAAGACCACAGAGAGATTTGCAACAAACTGAAAAGCAATCAATTTTCCAGCATTGCTGCAGCCACTTGGCCAGCAGGAGAATGCTGGAGAGGGGAAGCCAGAGCGGATGTGACAGTGCCAGTGGGCAGACCCCAGGATGGCTGGGATGTGCTGAGGAGGTAGGCTGCTGAGAAGCCCAAGTCTTCCTTCAGTCAAGGGTGACTTGATAAGCAGAGACTTCAAGGGAGATTCATTCCACCTACCTTCAGGCATCTGCAGAGCAGATTTCTGCACTTGAATTAGTCACTGTAGACTCCTTTCCAATGAATGCAAAGAAGTGTCTGCTTCCTAGGAAAGATTTCTTGATCTATTTTAGGCACCTTTTATATGAATTGCTACCTCACAGTAACTGTTTTCCTGCCATGACCATAAAGGGTGCCTAGGTGGCTTGAGACCAGCAAAAAAGTATGGTAAAAGCACAATTCACTTCAAAGAAAGGCAGGAAAGTACTTGAATGATAACTCTATTAGGGGTTACTAAAAAGGGAAAGCTCATCATACTGAGCTAAAAAGAATTAAGAGCTAGGAATGAAACTTGAGGGATTTATCTGACTTCCCCCCCTTTTCTTATTCTCCCTAAGCCCACGCTTACTGCCTTTGTTAGCTGTTGAGCTAAACCCTTGATCTGACACAGTACGGACACTCTTGCAATCTTATGACCAGCTCTGATGTCTTCATCTCCCCTGCAGACACTGACATTATCAGACGAATTGCACCCATTTTATCTAAAAATTTAGTTCCAGATAGTAAGCAGTGTGTGATTTTGTAAATGAAATAGCAGTGTAAATAAATAAACGAAAAATACTATGCTAGGAAAGTGGTCTTGGTGTCAAACTTGAGATAAAAGACCAGCAGAATCTGGGTTTTTTGATCATGGGTCCATCAGACAGCAGGTCTATTTGTGACAAACAGGATATACCTGATCTCAAAGATCTTTGCCCAGTTAAAAGGCTCATTGGAAGGGCTTTAAACGAGATTTGAAGGGGAAAGGGGATAAAACAAGTCTAGCTAGAGATAAACCTCGAGGCAGTACATCAGTGTTTGATGGATGATGTGCTAGCATGCTCACTTGGTCTGCTGCCTCATGGCAGCAAAGATGCAGGTGTCATTGAGGTGTTAGAAATCACAGAAGTGTGTGAAAATGGTCATGCAGGACTTAGGGCTTCTACCCTAACAACAGCCCAAATGAAGTGCATCTGCACCAGTGCATACAGCAGGGGCAACAAACAGGAGGAGCAGGAATTCATTAAGCAGCAGGAAAAACTGCCATCATGGAAATGGGATGGAGAGGCTTGCACAGCTGGAGTACTGCAATGCAGTCCTGTCAGCCTGACTTCAGTGCCAGGGAAGATCATGGAGCAGATATTCTGGAGTGGAATGTGGAATGGACAAGCAGGGGATCAGGCCCAGCCAGCATGGGCTTGTGAAAGGCAGATCCTGCTTGACCAACCTGGTCTCCTCCTATGACAGGGTGACCTGCCTAGTGGGTGAGGGAAAGGCTGTGGATGTGTCTACTTTATAAAACCTTTGACACCATTTCACACAGAATTCTCACAGAAAAACTGCTCATGGTTTGGATGGGTACACTGTCCACTGGGTGAAAAAACTGAATGGCTTGACCCAGCCAGTGGTGGTGCACGGAGTTAAATCCAGCTGCTGGCCAGTCATGAGTGGTGTTCCCTAGGGCTCAGTATATGGGCTAGTCCTGTTTAATATATTTATCTGAATGTGGGGATCTAGCACACCCTCAGTAATTTTGAGGCAACACCAAGCTGGATGAGAGTGTTGATCTGCTGGAAGGTAGGAGGGCTCTGCCGCGGGATCTGGACAGGCTGGATCCACAGGCTGAGACCAGTGGTATGAGGCTCAACAAGGGCCAAGTGCCAGATCCTGCACTTGGGTTACAACAATCCCATGCATTCCTCCCAGAAAACCTCATCTATCTATAATTTCAAAGTAATCAAGGACCAGAAAAAGGAAAAGGAATATTCCGAAACTGAAGGGGAAAGGTATTTTAGAGTCCCTCCTCTTCCCTGATATACTTTACTTGAAGTACTACTGAGTGTGGAGCATCTGCTTGGCCTTGAGGGCAAGGGCAAGAAGAGCAGAAAAGCCCTTTTAAGTGATTGCTCAGATGTTGAGAAAAATGCAAAGGAGTGTGTGCATGTGAGGACATTCACTTTGCAGGGAAGGGAAACGTAACTGCTGAGGGAAGTCATTAACCTGCCAAGTATGCTCCTCCAAAAAGTAGAAAGTACAGGGAGGCCAACACTGAAGATGAAGCAAAAGCAGATTGTTGTATGGAGGAACCCTGGGGCCCTGAGGTGGGTTCTGCAGCCCTTCTCCTCCTGTGCAGAGAAGAAAGGTATTGGTGGGAGGGTGGCAATGGAAGAAACATCACTTGTGAGGGAAACTTTGGTACGAGTGTACTAAAGTGTACTATAGTGTACGAGTGTATATTAGCGCGTGCATCCCAGCGGAGGTGTACACGGAGTGCCCGCACATTCCGCATCACGCAGTGTGTCTCGGTCTGACACACTTATTTTTGTACAACGCAGATATTTTTTTCTAACGCAGTTGGTCCACCCGCCTTTCCCGTGCTCCGGAGCAGGAGCCTGCCGGGAGCCAGTGCCCGGAGCCCGGCGGGGCGGCGGGCGGGCAGCGCCGCGGGTGCGGGCACGGCCGGGCGGGGCGGGGGCGAGGGAGGCAGCGCCGGGCCCAGGGGCGGGACGGGACGGGACGGGACTCGGCCGAGCCGGGAGCGGCCATGGGGAAGCTGCTGGTGGTGGCTCTCGTCGGGATAGCGGCAGCCTTGGTGGCGGAGCGGCTGCTGGCCTTTCGGTGGGTGAGCGGGGTTTCGGAGCTGCGGGGTTTCGGAGCGGCGGGTCCCGCTGCCGGCGGGGCGGGACCGGGCTGAGGCGACCCCCGGGCGCGGGGCTGAGCCGGCGGTGGGCGCTGCCCTCCGCCCTCCGAGAGAGGACACTGCAGCTCCCGGTCTGGGCACAAGTTAGCGAACACCTGCCCTTGCATCAGTGCAGTGTCAGCCAGAGGGGAAGGGTTCTTCATCGTCATCACCATCATTGCCGTCAGCATTATCAAGGGAACCTTTTTTTTCCCAGAGAAAATATAGGCACTGTGATGTCCTTTTCATCCAGTTTCGGCATAAACTAACTTTGGGACGGTTTATTTAATTGCAGCGGAAATGCTCTTTGCACTGAGTGGATGTGTAATCCTCCCCAGGATGATGTTGGGGGCAAGAGGGACAAGGGGAGAAGGTGCAGTGGGGTAGTACCTGTTTTTCACAGAGCCTGCAATTAACAGGGATGTGCCAAAAGCAATGTCTGTGAATTTACCTCATCTCCTGCCGACTGGCCAAACAGTAACCCCAAATCAGTTGGCCAGAAACCTGGGTTATGTTCTACCAAAGCTGACCTCTGGATAACAGCAGCCCCTATGTACATGAGGCTTCCTCTGATGGAGCACAGACTTTGGTGATTCTAAATTGTGACCTCACTTGCTGTGAGCTGAAATATTCAGCCATGTCATGCTCCTATCACACAGCTCATGCCATGAGGTGTGAATGTGAACACTGGTGTTAGAGCAGCTTTGTCCTGAAAGCTCCCAGATGTGTAACTGGTCCTTTCAGGTCACTTGAAAAGTGATGCTGAATTACTGTATTGGAAGGTGACTAAGTCATTATGATTTTGCTTACGTTCACAAGGACTCCAAATGCCTGATTTCAAAGCAATGATATCCAGCTAATTGAACTTTGGTTAGGTAGTAATTGCATCTAATTACAGAAGAACTTTACTGCCTGGACCCTGGTATCTGGCATGGATGACAGCTGCATTAAATCCACCACAAGTGTTGGTGGTGGTAGCCACGGTGGTAATGGGGCCCTCCTGCCCCAGAGTTGCATAAGCTGGGATAGCAGAGCTGGAAGATACTCCCAGGCTTTAGTGGGGTGAGCCATTTCAAAGTGCTGTGAAAAGCAGGGGACTTCACCTCTTCTCCAAATGGAATGAACAAATGAAACATTAGGTATCTGGTAAAGGAGAATCTCTGTGAAGAAACAGGATCCCCCTGCCTCTGTAACTCTCTGCAGGTTTTTCCTGTGTGCTGTGTTTTCTGCAAACTGCAATGTACCAGCAGTCTTAAGACAGTTGCCAGGTTTGGAAACACACAACTTCAGATCACAAAGTACTCTAAAAGTAATTTAACACAGTCTTGAGAGGAGAAACTGTGGGTGGTGTGGGCTCTTGCCAAGGGTCTCTTTTATTCATCCCCTACTCAGAGGGCAGGAATCCAGCAAAGACTTTCTGCAGTTCCTTCTGAATTTGTAAAAAACCCCAGAATCAAATCCCAAAAGATTCATGATTGGTTAGTCTAGAGATGAGGAAAACTAAAAGAGAAAGAGGTCTTTGAATATGCAAAAAGAAGGTTCCTTCTGAAGGAAAGGGAAGGCCTGTGGTCTGTGTCCCATGAAGTAGGACAGCAGGTGGAGGACTGAAGCTGGGAAGAGAAACTGTGAGGGAAAAGGTGCCGTGTGCTGCAGTTGCACCAAGTAGCAATAACTCTTGCTTTCTTTGAAGCTGCATCCCACACATATTGCAGGTCCTTCATATTTCAGGCTGTTCTTAGTATGGCCAGTTAGTAATCTTGGCCATCTGGCTGCGTGGCTGAGGCTGTCTGAGCTAGATAAACTGACACATTTTGGAAAAGCCTCTGTATATGCTGCAGGCTTGTGACTGGTGTCCTTTTGAATTACTCTCATTCCAGCTCATGAAGTGTTTCCCTGGGAATGCTGTCGGGATATCATCATCCCTTGCTGGCTGCTGGCTGAGTTCCTGTTGTGATTTTGGCTCAGGGCAGTTTGCAGCCTGCCTGGGAAAAGCTGATGAAAATAGGGAAGGGAAAAGCCCTAAGCAGGCAGCAGTGCAAACTTCAGGCAGGATCACCCTGAGCCACCCTCGAGGGCTTGGTGGGCTTGGCTGTGCCAGGATGCCAGTGGGTAAGGGGGCAGCTGATATCCCTCCTGTGCTGTTTTTGGGCTGGGAGCCAGCCTGATTCTCTGTCTGTACTCCTGTGCTGGGAGAGAGGGCTTGGGAGGGTAAAAATGCAGGACTGACATACCATACAGTGCTCAACTGTACCACATATTTTTCATATCACTGACTGATACTACTGTTTAGTTTATGTTTATGCCTAAAACTATAACATAAACATGGCAAGGTTTTGCTATGGGATCTTTACGTTCAGAATTTCCTGTGGTTGCAGCAATAGCCTCAACACATGCGTATGATAGTCATGCAAAGGAGTTACTAGGTTAGCTTAAATGCTTCCGTCCAGGCAGAGAAAAAAAAATATTCTAGAATACATAGAAATGCAACATATTTTCTTGTGTCACTGCGGACCAGCATGGTCAAACCTCCTGGTTGTGAGGTGTTGTTCATGAAGATTTGCAAACAACTTGGAACGGATGAAATGGAGAAATACAAACTTGTCTGTGCCTGTCTGTATCTGTTTGTCCGTGAAGTATGAGCCAGAGGTGGAATTCCACACGCATTCATGAGTGAAATCAGCACGGATGAAGGGTAATGCTTGGGGTGGTCACCAGGAGAGGAGAGGAGAGGAGGGGACAGAGTAATTGCTGAAAACCATACTACTAAGTCCTGCTTGTTGTAAGGAAATGAGTAGGCCTGCCTTGCAACAGTAATATTGCTGCTTTTGAATGTAGACAAAAAATGAAGAAAGTGCAGCTGCTGGTGGCTGGTCACCAAAACCAGGCAGTGAGTTGCAGTAGAAGATCGCCCTCTCCTCATGTGAAATGTTGGTCCTAACTTCAGGGTGCTTCTATATTTAGGTGTCTGAAACCTGAAGAAAGTGTGGTTATGTTATCATCTGAGCTGCAGTGGGTTATAAAAGCTGAAGTTCAAGAACAAAATAAAGTTTCTGAAGTTACTCAGTGTAGAAGAATCACTTAATCCTTGGTCATGTGTAACCATTCCAGTGATTTGGAGCAGTTGCTGTTGTTGGTTCTGGAGTTTGCTTATTCAGTATTTTACGGCTGATTTGTTGCTGCAATATGGCAGACAATAAAACTGAAAAGTAGGAAAATTACCTGTTTTAAAACTGGCTGTGTGCTGTTTAACCCTGCTCTTTCCTCTTGCAGGAACAGACTCAATGCTTCACAGGAAGTAGCCCCAGTGAGCCTCCCGAACTGCCGGCTCATTAAAGGGATCGGTACGTGCTGAAAATAACCGAGTGCATTGCTTTTGTCCAGCCTTCCTTTGTAATGGCTTCTTAAAGCCAGCTCCCAAGCCTGATCCCCAAAAACAAACTGCTGACTTGACTTTCATTTGCTACTTGGACTTGGAAATAGGGAGAAACTGCAGGAAGAAAATAGTACTGAAAAACTGGTTTGGTATAAGTTGGTATTTAGTTTCTTTTCCTTTTCTTGAAATTGAGTACCTTGCAAACACTTCTTTGCTAAGCCACTCAGGAAATGATTTGGCTTTCAGATGAGGCTGTGCTGGCTCCTCAGGCAGGTACCTACAGGTGGCTGTCAGCTGGTGACATCTTGCAGATGGGAAGTGCTGCAAGGGTGGAAGCTTTAGGGGAGGGTCACAAGGCACAAGGCGAAGGAGTGGCTGCTGAATGCCAGCCAGGAGGTCCCTCCTTAGCCACATTTTGGGGATGTTTAGGGGCCGGCTGGTGCCGCGGTGCCGGCGGGAGCTGGGCGTGGTTGCGCAACGGAACTGTGCGGTTCCAAAGAGCGAGGGGTCATGTTTGTCATCCTAGTCTAGTTTGTAGAGAGGTTTAACAGAGTGGCTGAAATGTTGACTTTGTACTTTGGGCCGTGTGTTTAGCACACAGTAGTATTTCTGTCTTTTTTTTTTTTTTTTTTTTTTTTTTTAAATCTCCATTTAGGAAAACCAGTTTATAAAATGGATAGCTTTGAAATGGATTGCTTTTTTGTGTCTTCCTTTCTCCCAAAAAAACTCAATGCAGGCTTAATGGCTAAGGATTTTCCCCTCCTTAGTATTTTTGGAAATGTCTTAAATTATGTTGAAATTTGTCTGGATTTTTCATGTGTAAAAAGTCATTGGATGAGCATTTACAACCTTGCCTTCGAGCTTGCTGAGTCAGTGAGTTGACTTCATAAATCTTGTTTCTTCCATGTGTCAGGATTCAAACATCTTTGTAAAGTCAAATTGCTGCTATGAATGTGTATATGCAGAGTTCCTGTGCTTGAAAATAGAAAAAATTGCATTACTTTTTTTTCCAGGTCTTCTAGCTTAAGCTGTAATTTGCTCATACAAGACTATGAATGCTGTGTGTTTGGTGGTGACTAATATAAAATAATTTCTGAGTAATTTTTTAAGCATATTACTATTGCAATCTTTTTAAGACTTTTTGCAGCATGATTGTTCTGTTGAGGAAAGAAGGAAACCTGGAGAAGACAAATAGAGATGTGTTTCATTTCTGTACAGTATCTTGGGTTTTGTGCCTGACATTTACATGCGGATTAGGTTATTTCTGAGAACCTGTCTCTGTTTAGAGGCCGTGGATCCATTTACAAATCTTCATTTCTGCTTCTTGCTGGCTCCTCCAACAGTGTCCCTTCACACAGAGAACTGCACTTTGCCTTGCCTTTGCTCTGCAGTTTGCTATTTATTAGGAAAAAAAACCAACCAAACAAAACCAAAAATTAGTTTAGCAGGTCCAGTGTGGCAGAGAGAGAGGTAACAAAGGATTGTGCAAACTTAAAAGTTGACATGTTCACTCAAACGTCTTCTAAAACTCATTTGCTGTGACTAGGGGGCTTATATCACTCAGGGTGACCACGGATCCCTAAAGCTTAAATGCTACCTAGGTAGTACTGTTCAGACATGGGGTTCTGCTGTACTCAGATCTGTAAAGTTCCTTGCATGGGTGACTTTGTGTAAAGATGTCTTTGGACATGGACATCTTGGCCTCCTGGGCCTTTTTCCTTTGAAATGCTAGGATAAAGCTGAATAAACAATCTGTCTTCATTTTAATGTTTAAATCAGTCCTTCTGAACTCTTAAATGTGACATAGGTCCCAGAGCTGGATCTGAGCAAAATAATCTTAAACTGCCCCTTATGTACACAGAAGAACAGGCCTCTGGTACAGTCTATGAATTATAAGTGATGGATCCATAGTAAGTGCAGCAAACACAGAGTAAATGGAAGACTTCTCTAGTGGAGCCTTTTCTTTCTGCACAGTGTCATCTTTTCTGTATCTTTTAAAAGAATCTAATCTATTCTGCTTTTCAAATATTGTGCAATATAAGCACAAATGCAAACACTGAACAAATATTGCAGCTTGTCCAAAGCCTCATTCACAAATATGTAGGAAAGACTATATAAATATGTAGGAAATACTATATTTGTAGAATAAACACTAGCCTCTGGGTTTCATTGGTGTTTCATAATGTTACTGGTTTATAATAAACTAACCATATCTCCTGTACTTATTCCTGAAGCTCAAGAAGCTACTTCAGAAGCTGCTAGAAATACTTGCATCTTGGAACAATTCGTGGAATATGGGCAAAACAGTGTCACACTCTTGGACATGAAATCCAGATGGGTTTTTTTGTTAAATACTCCTGCAGAATACATCCTACTAAGATAAAATAAAGAACAATAAAACCCCAACATTTCTAAAGTAGGCAGCAGTGTTTCACACTATCCTTTCATTTTTCTTAAATGCCACCTCTTCAGATAGTCCCATGGGCAAGCTGGGCACAGTGATACAATTGAACAACACCGTGCATATAGGTGATACCAAAGGAGTCAGTTCCTAACTCTCACAGAGTGCCTGTGGCAGCAGCTCAGAGCCCTCCCAAAACAGGGCATGCAGTCAGTCCCTGTGTCTGCAGCCCCTCCTCGGCGGCGCTGGGTCAGCAGGGCGGTGCTGAGTCAGCATTCCGCTGCTCTCCTGACACCACCCGCTTCCACACATTCCAGGACCTGGCCATGGAGCGCCCGAAATGTGCTTTGCTGGGCAGTTCCTCTTGAAGCAGCTGGGTGCAGGGCTCTCGGTGTGCTCCCTCCACCGGAAACTTGTGGTTTTTAATTATCTGCTCCCAATTAGCCTGCTCATCTTTCTGCTTGGCAGCCTCGCCGATTCAGTAGCGATAAATGGTTGTATCTCTGTTTATTCACTCACCAGTGTGTGCTGCCAGTAAAAGCTGTCTGTCCAGCTCATGTCACCATGGCAATTGAGCCTCTCAGCATTTATTCGTGCTATTAGCCTCGCAGCAATCCTGGGAAGTGGAGTATTGCCACTAACCCCATTTTATAAATTAACCCAGAGTTGGAGAGACTGGGGCAAAGGAAAGGAGTTTGTGGCTTAAACCAGGCTGTAAGCTGAGCCGAGGAAAAAAAAAAGCCTAAATTCAAAACTTTAATTGGAAAATACAGGCTCTGAGTGTCTCTGGACACATCAGTGCAGATGTTGTCTCCTGGCTGAGTTAGTCAAAATTCAGACCCAAAACCCAGGAGTGGGATAACAACCAAGTCCTCCCAAAATGCATCTTCAGACTTTTTGCTCTTCAGAAGGCAGGGATGCTCTGCTCGTTGCTGTTATGGGATGGAGCAGGAACTTGCTGAGGCTGAGGAGGAGCTGGCCCCAGCCAGAAGTGAGAAGTTCTGCCACTGCATCTTCCCAGGGCTGAGCTGGGGAGGAACTTTACTGGATGGGTGAATTTGAGGTTCTGGTTTCTCTCCACAGAGGCTGTCAGTGATCCCAGGATAAATTACAGCCCAGCCAAACCACTGCTTGGATAAATAGGAGTTGCTTAAAAGCAAACAGTAAACCCAGCTCAAATTTGCAGGTGCTTCCTTGAGAGGAGATGTTGAGGTGCAAGGGATTGTGTGACCCATGCAGGCTCACATGTGTGGTTATGGCAAAGCAGGAGGGAGTGTGGAGACATGGGACAAGCTAGGTGGGAAAACCTTGTGTTGATGGCTCTGATAAAGAAAACCCATTGAAGAATTTTCTTTAAGCAAATGCTCCTGAGTGGTTTCCCTCATCATCTGGAAAGTGGCTTTGTGAGGAATGCTGTTTTTGCTGGTGATTTGGAGAAGAGAGGGGAGGCTTCTCAGGGGAGTGGTGGAAACATGGGATGGCAAATGGGCTTCAGCACTGGACTAAAAGCCCTTTGGAGAGTGCTCGATGAAAGCCTAAAATTGCTCTAGTGTTCTTACTAAAGGGTTTTTATTTTATCTTCCTTTCTTAGCAGGGAAAAATATTACAGGAGCTACAGGAACTGGCAATATTGGAAGTGATTACCTGTAGTTGAAAGTGAGGTCTAAATATTAAAGTCCTTAGCTGTTATAGTAGGTTCTCTGTCACTTGAGAGCTTTAACTAAATATTTGTCAATCCATCTTTGTGAAGTGTCCCAGCTCAATCAGGAGAATTGTTGTGCACAATTCCCACAGCTGCCTTATGCAAGCCTGAGGCCTGAGTCACAGGTATGGTCTTGCCCTGGAAATCTCCATGCCCACACTAATTTATTGCTGCAGAACACATCCTCAGGAGCTGGTGATTCAGCCCACATCTGGTGATTCATCTCACAACATCTGGGGGCACATGGAGCTGGGTAGGAGACTGACTGGCCACTGCAGGGGCACCCCTAGGACCCCAAAAGAGGTGAACCCCAGTACTATTTCCTAACCCAATGTGCTGTCTTCTGCTACCACTTTTAATGCAATGATCTTTTCCACCAAACTTCACCATGTGTGCAGTCACATCAGAAAGGGTCATTCATGAGAGCTGGAATTGTACTTAAAATGAGGTTTTTTCAGTGGGAAATACTTAATGTCACCTGAAAACCCCTGTTTATCTCTGTTTTGCAGAAGCTGGTTCAGAAGACATTGATATACTTCCCAATGGACTGGCTTTCATCAGCTCTGTAAGTTCCCATGCCACCTCCCCATGCTGCAGCTTGCCTGCTTCCTTATCTGCAGCAGCCATAGGTGAAAACAGCAGGAGGGACTCTTTTCTACAAGACTGACTGGCTCCCAGAGAACAGCCCAGTCTTGTGTTGGCTTAGCTGTCATTCCCCTCTGTTTGAGCAAGCATGCTTCTTGACACAGAAGTGGTGTTGGTGGCTCTGACACAGGTATCCTATTGCACTGACTTATCTGGCCACGTAACCTTGACTCTCTTTCATGCTGCTTCATTGAAATGCTGAAATGTCAATCCTTTGACCTGTTAAGAAGATGTGTTAATTCCCTAACTTAAAAAAAAAAATAGATTTTATGTATCAATTTTGCTGTTCATGATTTTTTTAGCCTTTAGGAGATAGGTTTTCAGCCTTTTCTTTGCAATTAGGATGGCTGACAATTATTTTCCAAAACAGAAGCTGATGTTCTCATCTATGTGCTCCAGGGGCACTGAGGTAATGATAATATTGCAAAATCCATGCCAGGAATGTTGAGCTGTGGCATTGCTGCTGTTTCCCATGGCTTCACCATGCGTGATGCAGCCAGATGTACTGCACTGCCAGTTTGTCCCCACAGTGTGTCAGTTTGCAGACACACGAGATGTGGCTGCAGTGTGGGGCTGTGGTACCTGGGCACAGCTCCCTGTGTCCCACACAGCCTGCTCCCTCTGCCAGGGGGAGCAGAGCCAGTGCTTCCACCTCCCCCACGGCTCAGCAGGCTGAAGCAGGGGGACATCCTCATGTGTGCTTGCAAGTCTGAGCAAGGCTCCAGCTTTTTCAGCCCTGTGATGCTCTTGTTTACCTTTTACCCAGGAATTATTTTCTTATGTTTGGATTCTACAGGGCTTGAAATATCCAGGATTAAAGAGCTTTGCTCCAGATAAGCCAGGTGAAATATTTTTGATGGATTTGAATGAGGACAATCCCAGAGCAGTGGAACTGAGAATCAGCCGAGGGTTTGATCTGGCATCGTTTAACCCTCATGGAATCAGCACCTATGTAGACAGAGGTAAAGAGCTTGAGATGGTGGCAAATACCAGCCTAGAGAGCACAATCAGGAGTCCCTTTGCAGCCTTGCCCTGCACCCACAATGGTTGTTTCTGAGAGACAAAAAGGTTTGGGGGTTTTTACCTTTGTTTTGCTCTTTTCTAAATGTCAGTTGCTAAAGGAAACATGCTTGCACATAATTTCAATCTGTCTGAAATACTCAAATACAGAAAGGTGCCCTGCATATTAAAAGGAAAGAAAACATGGTAAAAGAGTTGAAAACCATAGAAAATCGATTTTACGTTTACATCTGTCTCATGCTGGGTTCAAATGTTTTGAGGAATACATCCCTCATCGACTAGTAGTGCCCAGAATGGAAACTTTTGTGGCAAAACAGTAAATTATCTAACCTCTGTAAATTACCAAAACCTCTGTTACTCTTTGGCCAAGCCAAAGTATCGGTTCTCTTCTCCAAGAGAGAGATGTTCTCCTATGTCAGGTTCTGATTACCAATAAAGTATCTTTTCCCCTGTCCTTTCACTGGGGGTTTTAGCAGGGCAATTAGAATTCTGCAAATATAAAGAGGACAATTGCTGAAGCTTGGCCATCCCCATACAGTCACCCTTTAAGGGAAGGTGTTGGAAAAATCAGTGGTGGCTGATGTAGGGTCCTACCAGAGGGGCTGGGCAGGTGTGATGGTTTAATCACGTTCTATATTTCATTTGACTGGAAGAATATAAAGCAAACCAGGCCCATCTTTAAATTACAAAGATAGTTTATTAATACACACAAAAACAACAAAAAAAGGGAAAAAAAAAACAACAACAACAACAAATGAAACTTCTAAAACATCTTTCTTTCTCTTTCTAAGTTTTTTACCTTTCTTCACTCAACATAAAAAGACATGACCTGAAACTTCAGCCAGTTTTACCATTTTAAAAATAACCTTTTATCAGTTCTTTTAGGAAAGGAGTCTCTCTGGGTTCTATATAGACATCCCATGCTCTACATCTGCGAGGATTTTAAAGGAACTCCTGCAAACTGCGAAATCCTACCCATTAGCAGCTCTCTCAACACTGCACATAGGCCATATTTGCTTATTGGGGTACTGTTTAAGGATGCCTCCTCTAGTATGACACAAAGATTCTCTTCTTCTATTTCTAAAATCATCTCAAGACCCAAAAACAAATCTCCTCTTTCTTTAGGAGCAAAAAGCTTCATATCACTTTTAACTAGAACCTTACATCCCCCCAAAAGCATTTATATGTTACAGGAAAAAAACTAGTTTCAGTCTCTATAGTTTACCAGAAATGTCCAGCCAAAATTAGGCCACTCCTTGTCCTTTTGCCTTAAAGTCCTTTTCACTCTCCCTTTACCGACTGTAGCTCCATGCTGTGTCTTTCTATTCACTATATTTGTTCTTCTTCTGGAGAAAGATGATGTTTAGGAAAGTCCATCTGCCAGCAACAAAGGGTTAAACTTTTCGGGCTGCCGGGCTGCCCACGTGGCTCTGCGGCGGGAAACTGAATCGTTTAGAAGCCGTGCGCTGGTTTCTTCGGCTTGAAAAGAAGAGCAAGGGCGAAGGGGCACTCCGTCCGAGCTCCCTCTCCTCTCCATGCTGTCCGCCTCTCTGCGAGACAGCGGCTCCTAAAGCTCCGGCCCGGCCTGCCCCGGCTCCAGCAACATCGGGGCCCGGCCCGGCCCGGCCCGGCCCGCCGCAGCCGCCCCGGGGTGGGGGGGCACCGAGGCCGGCTGGCCCGGCCGCTCCCTGTCCTCAGTCTACCACACCGCAAGACAAAGAGGTCGCTCCTCCCCCCACCCAGCCTTTTTAAGCATTTTGCCAAAAGTCGCAGCTTGTCTTCTACTGGATAAATTGCTTGTCAATCAAAAAAACTGACCCCGATTGGAACAAAATCAGGCTTTTCCTAGCCTATGACAGCAGGTGGGCTGCAGCCTTGCACAGAAAGCAGGACAAGGATGCTCCCTCTGATCTCCCAGGGCACATGGTAGACAACCCCAAGAGCCCAAGCTGCCTTGGCCACAAACCCTTCTTCCAGCTGAGTGGGGCTGTTTCACAGATTGCAAAACCCAGTGGCTTGGGTGTAAGGATGGGGGTGGAAGAAATAGCCAAAGTCTAGTTAACACAGAATGTGGATACTTGTCCCTCTGCCTCTGCAGAGTCCTGAGACCAATGCACCAAACTCAGCATGTGCTCTGCACTCGAGGCTGCCTCAGGGCTGGGGGTGCTCAGCCACACAGACCATTGCAGAGAATTCAGCTGTTTCCATTTTTTTTTCAAGATGACACCGTGTACCTCTTTGTTGTGAACCATCCCCACCAGAAGAGCACAGTAGAATTGTTTAAATTTGTAGAAGATGACAATTCTCTTGTACACCTGAAGACGATTCGACATGACCTTCTGACAAGGTACTGGACTCAAATAGTCTTCCCCCAGATCAGGCTGCACTGGTGAAATCCAATGTAGGATGATGTTTGGGTTTAGGCTGTTATTAATTTGAGATATTTCCTCTTTAACCAGCATCCCTGCTTCTCTTATTGATTACTTCTTATCTGTGTAATCTGTGCAATGTTCCTCCAATCTCTTCTCTAAATTAGATTTTTAATAGTTGTATCACTAAATTAGTCCTAAGTGCTGTTGTGATTGATGCCAGTGAATTAGCTTGGCATCCATTTCTCCTTTGTTCATGTAACCCATGCTCAAGTCATTGCAGATATGAGTCTCCAGATATTTTATTCTCTGGATTTCCTACACTGTAAAAATAAACATACATTTAGCTTTTTCTTTTTTCTCTTTTTTTTAATACAAATTTTTTTGGTCTGTCCTACTGCAGTGTGATTGTAAAATAAACTGCCAGATTGATATAGTTGTCACCACATCTCTTTGTTCTCTGTTTTCTATTTGAATGTAATGAAAAAGAAAAAACCAAAAAATAATAAATAATCATTTCCATGTACTTACAGACAGGTAGCCAGATCTCTAGCTGATGCCCTATGGTCCTGTTCAGGTCTCAGCACTGCACAGTCCTGGCTCATAGAAAACAGAAGTAAAAAGGATCTAAATAATTTGGTGACTACTTGAAGTACATCTATAATTGTAGCCTCTTTATGGGTATTGATGACCATGCCCTGACTGTATTCTGGGCAGTCCTAAAATGCTCCTTCATATACCTCTCAATTAATTATTTTTTTATATATTTCTCCATCTCTTCATTTCTTTTTTAGTGTGAATGATATAGTAGCCATGGGACCAGACAGCTTCTATGCTACCAATGACCACTACTTCTCCGACTTCATCTTGATGTTCTTAGAAATGTTCTTGGGTTTAACCTGGTCAAATGTTGTTTACTACAGTCCAAAAGAAGTTAAAGAAGTAGCATCTGGGTTTTATTCAGCCAATGGAATTAACATTTCACCCGACAGAAAGTAAGTTTCTCCTTATATTAGATTTTGTTTGATGGCACAGAAGTATCTGGAGATCTTACTCTGTGCATGTGGTACCTCTGTGGTCAGGTGTCTGAACTGGTTCATGTAAGGCAAGGTGCTGCCTGTGCAACACAAGTGATGCAGGGTGTTTGTAGCTCAGAAGTTTTGTGTCTCAGTGTTTAGCAGCAATGTTTGCTGCGTGGTGTGATACTTCATAAGCAATAAGGTCAACAGTTGCTGCATTTTAACCAGCTGATACAGGAGTTTGCGTGTCTTGCTTGCAAGGATTAATGGGGCAGGGTTTCTGCAAGCAGGGAGTGCTCTAAAGTTCTACATCTGTACGACTGAATCAACCAGTCCTGTGGTGTGGACAGGTGACACAAAAAAAAATAAATCTTAATTGTGACTTTCTGGTTCCAAGGCTTATTTCAGTGTCGTAATGGAAAAACTGGCACAGTGTGAAGCTACGCTGGCACCTCAGCAGGTTGGCTTCAGTGCCCTGTGGCTGGCTTGCAATGTCTGTCTGTGTGTGGGCTTGCACAGGAGGAACTGTCTGGTTTTGGTGTCTAATACACATTAAGAGGTGCTTTTCTTTCTCTTGAAGGTACATCTATGTTGCAGATGTACTGGATCACAGTGTCTATGTCATGGAAAAACATGCTAACTGGAGTTTAACCCATGTGAAGGTAAGGTGTTGCTGTTCTATAAAAAAGAGGCAAATGTGGATTTTGGATAGAATGTTTTTGATGAATGCTTGAGATTTCAGCATTATCATCTGTAAAGCTCTGATCTGGGTGGTTCCTGCTATGGGTTTGCAGAGGTGCCTGCACACCTGTTACAGACCTTCAGGTCTTCCACCCTCCCACCACCAACCAGGGAGGAATCCTTGGGTATGCTGTTGAGCTGTAGTGGAAGTCTGCCTCAGGCAGTGTGGGTCAGAGCACTGAAAGCATCCACAGACGTGTAGGTGTGAATGAGCTGATGGGGGAAGCTCAGAGCAGCAAGCAGGTTTCTCACAGCACAGGGGTGGGAATGAATTGATGCATACCAGGAGAAAAGAAAAACAGAAGTGGGGGGAAAAGTATTTCTTAAAAAAATATCAGTCTAAGTTATGTCAGATGAGACAAGTCTGTTGGTTATGTTGTAGTTTACTTCCAGGATTTCTGATAGATTTTCTTTTGTTTTTCCTCTGTGTTGGATAGACGCTGCAGCTGGACACTCTGGTTGATAACTTGTCTATTGACCCTCACACTGGAGACATCTGGACAGGATGTCATCCCAATGGGATGAAGCTGTTCTACTATGATCCTGAAAATCTTCCTGCATCTGAGGTGCCTTTTGGGAGACATCAGTGGTCTCTTGGTTATGTCTGTGCCAGAAAGTTGTTCTGTTCAAATGATGCTGGTATAACTTAACTGCATTTCATAGAAAGTGCCTGGCACAAAGTGTCTTTGTTAAAGCAAAGACCAAACTGGCTTCTGCTCTCAAGTGAGAGCCTGAACAGCGTATACTCACTAACAAACACCTATTCAGATCCTTGGGCAACAACTAAGTAATTTCCAACCAGTAGCTCAGTCCCTTTGCACGCCTCAGGCCACTTTCTGTGCAGCTGTGGACATGCACACAGATTCTGATGAGCTGCATTAATTACCAAGCCAGCACCTCTTTGCCAAACTGAACATAATTGACTGAGTGCAAAGCATGACCAGAAACATTTCCACAGGAATGATTAATCTGTGCAAGTGTGTAGTTCACCTGTAGGTAACACTGTAATTCTTGTTTCTGTGAATCAGTGAGGTACTGGCACTGGGGCGACAGTGGCTGTGAGTGCAGCTGGCTGCCGTCCATTTGATTTCAGCCTTGTCTGAAGCTCCCTGTAAGACACTTCTCAAAATTACCATGTTCAATAGCAATAGATTTATGATACTAGGCAGTTGTTTACTCTGTCTGGGAAAAACATGAAAATAAGAGGATCTTAACTAACTCTTAGTCTGGAAAAAAAAAGTGCACGTTCCTAGTGGTGGGGATGACTGCCTTACTTCCTTACAGATGTTACACGACAACTTAAAAAAAAGTATCTGTGTTCATGAACTGTGCTTCACTAAAGGCTCTCTGACAGGAATCACATGGGTGCAATTATCAGCAGCTGATCATGCTAACTAATTTGTTTATGTTAACATGCTGATGTTCCCCCTGTCCCTGGAGCATTTTCACCTGTGACCATTTCAATAGATGTATCCTCCCGCTCTGGCAGGTCCTGCGCATCCAGAACATCCTCTCGGAGGAGCCTGTGGTGACACGTGTCTACTCTGACGACGGCTCTGTGCTGCAGGGAAGCTCAGTGGCATCCATCTACGAGGGAAAACTGCTCATTGGCACAGTCTTCCACAGAGCTCTCTACTGTGATCTATAGCTCGTCATGGGCAAGGCCTGGAAAGGATTTAATTCCTTGGAAACTCACTTAGTGTCTGCTAGATCTGCTAACAACAAGACTGTTCCAATAAAGGTTAACTACAGTAATGGAAATGTATTTTAGCCTTCCTCTCCAAAATGAGACTTCTACGCAATAGTAAAGGAAATGGAATTGAAGGTGAGAAATTAGTTTATCTGTGTAATAGGGAGGACCCCATGTTGTTAACACAGGGTAACCTTGAAGTTCAATTTCAGATTCCAAATGACTAAACTGTCAGACATTGGACAATATGCTGGGTAGATTTCTGGTTTGTTGTTTGGTTGTTTTTTTCCCCCATGAGAAAACTGATTTTGTAAATGAGAATTTCTGACTACCAGTGTGGTGTGTGTTCTTGTCAATGGCCCCTGGGCCTTCCCAGGGACTGTGCTTGGGGTTTTTCTTCAAACCTTCCTGTTGGCTTTCCCTAATGCTTCCAAAATAACTGGAAGGAGAATAAATGTTATTTCAGTCTCATTTATTTCCCTTTTCCCCTTAAAGCCATTTCCTGATGTTACTTCGGTTTCATAAATCTGTTTTAATCTGATGAGAAAGAGTAGGGCATGACTTTGGAGGATTTCTTACTGGGTCTTTCAAAGGGAATTTAGAAAAGCTTTTTTTTTCTCTTAAAGAATGGGAAACATCTCCTGCACACCTTCAGCAGGAAGTGCATTAGCAGTTCCTGTTGTCTGCCACCACAAAGGGAGCGTTTCTGGGCGCTCTGCAGTGCTCATGCATGGTCTGTGTTTATCTTCAGCTGGTGCGGAGTCGATTCCTGCGGCACCAATCAATTCCTGCGGCACCGCTGTGCACCAGGCAGCCCTTCGTGCTCACCTGGCAGCAGTTACTGACATTTTGCACTGCCAAAAGCCCCCCAGGTTTCCTTCAGCTGGTGTTTTTGTGATGATGTTAGCAGTCATTTGCAATGAACTGAACTCGGTGTCCTTTGAAGCTGGAGCTCATGGAGTGAGCTCTCCTTGCACAGATGCCCCTACCCTCAGAGCAGCTCCTGCTGTGCCTTCTGCCCGAGTTCCCACCTGTGACCAGCTCTCCAGTTTTGTAAGAGTTGCTGACATTCAGCTAAAGGCTAAAGGTGCTGTGTTATATGTGGGATCTCTCCTACTGGGATTGCCACTGTGCTCCCTGCACCTGCCTGCCTGCACTGGCCCTTTTCAACATCTTGGCAGCCCCTCTGAATGCTGCCACCAGCAGACATCCCTGAGGGCCACCAGCCCCTCTGCATCCTTCAGCTGATGCAGTAGCTTTTCCTCACTTCAGTTCTTCCACCCCTGTGGGGAAAAAAGACAGGCTGCTCCTGAAGTGCAAGCATGGGAGGAGAAAGAGCCAGTGCCTGTGTGCTCATTGCTAAGCTGGCTTTGCTGTTCCAGCCCCTCTAATCTGAAGAATACATGGAAATTCCAGAAAACACAGGAGTGCTTCTGCCTTTAAGACAGACCAAATAACCTGCTCTGTAGTGGTCCAAAAACTGAGATAGATGTGGAGTATGTGCAAATCCTCCTCTGTGTTTTGCTGTTCTGGCTGAGAAGAGGCAGTAAGCACTGCAGGCTGAGGTTTGGGTGAGCAGTGGCCCTTAACAGTAAATGTGTGTTCTGACACCTCTTGGCTCCTGCACCTTTCCCTTCTAACAAGCCTAATGGCTTTCACCCACTGGTAGGAAAAGAGTTACTGCTCCTTTCCTGAGCAAAATAGGCAGCTCTAATGAGCAGAAAGTCAGTGCCAGGGCTTGTGGCTGGGACTGCGTTGCTGTATGGGAAGGATGGGGTCATCCCACTTCCTCTGCACAGCTGGGGGGCTGTGGGTCTTGCCACATCACCTCCTGCCCCCAGACAGCCTCTGCTCCACCCCAGCCCCCACTGGCTTGCTGGCTCAGATACTGTGGTGTAAGGCATGTCCCTGGGCACGAGAAGTTGTGTGAGGCTGAAGAACAGCCAGTGGCATGTTGGCCCTTCCAAATGCCAGCAGTTTCCCTCTGCTGCCAAGGCAGACAACTCAGACACACCCACGTACCAGCAGTGGTCCCTGGTATTTGTGATGTTTTGTAGCACATGCTGCAGGGGTCAGTGATGGCTGGAGGGGCAGGCTTGCGTGTCAGTCAATCACACAGCTAACTGACTTGTCTCTGGGGGGCAGCTCTGCATTAGCAGGTCTGTGCACAAACTGTGCTTACAGCTCCTCTCCAAAATGCTCAGTTGACTTGAGCACTGCCCAGGCGTCACTGTGTGCCCATGAAGGCTTTGGTGACAAGGACTCATCTGTTTGGATCACAGTTCTGAGTCTTTTGCTGCCCATGGCGTGCAGCCCTTCTAGAGAGCAGAGCCAGCCCTGAATGAGGGCAGCTTTTGTCTCATCCCTTTGCTGTGCTTTGGCATTACCTAACTCTGGCTTTCCTGCTCCTTCCTTAGTAACTTCTCTCCCTGCAGGACACTTTCAGCTTCCCTCCTAAGTGGTGTACTTTCTTACAGGAACTTGTAATCCATTTTCAGCCTTGAAGAACAGCAGTGGTTCCCAGAGCCCAAGCTGAAAGAACTGCTCTGAAGGAAGTTCTCACAGTAACGAGAGGTTGGGCTGTTCACTCATTTGTGATTAGCCATCAGTAGCTTGCACTAGCATTCTAAAGTGATTATTCTAGGATTGTGCCACGTTTTGTTCTGAAGTGCTATGTTCTAAAGAGTTACATCATGCATCAGTGGCAGTGACACGGCTGAAATGCCAATCAGTCACTCTGCAGGTACTGGATTTACTCTCTGGTTGTGGAAGGGCAACAGCCACTTCCCTCAGCAGTGCAGAAGTAACCCATCAAAACATTGTTTTCACATTTTACTGTTGCTTAAAACATCTTGAAATGAGGAAATCTACATGTTGTTTGGTCTTGTCAAACTTCTATTTTTTAATTGGTTTTGGCCTTTCAGAAAATCAAGACTGTCTTCCCTCATCACTGGCTTTTTTTTTTTTTTTCTCTGTTCTAAACTACTGTGCTGAAGATTTTCCTGTCAGTCTGCCTACAGACTGAACCATGGGCAAGTGAGAGGCTTTGTCTTTTCCTACAGCACTTGAGAGAGAGGAGAGACATCACAGCTATCCTGCTGTTACTGACAACAACGTTTTGACCTGAGGTGAGGAGGGCAGGAAGCCCATGCCAGCCTCCTCCACAGGTTTCCCAGTCTTGCAGTGCAGAGGTGGGAACTGGAGCCAGGCCGCCAATGTTCAGGTGGTGCTGGGCAGGACTCAGACAGCAAGCAGGTGTTGTGCAGCAAGAGCCAGGCTGGGGAACAGCTTCTTCCTCCTGGCAGCCTCAGTGCAGAAACAGCAGTGGTGGAGGATGCAGCTCAGGCCTGGCCTCCCAATTTGCAAACCCAAGGAGGGCATGGCCCATCATCTTTCACGTGCTGTACAGACTGGAGCAGTTCTGGGCATTTCCAAAATCCAGCTGCAGCTATCTGAGACAACTTGCACAAACAAGACAGATCTGTGTACAGATGGCTCCAGGCCTAGGGAGCTGCTGAGCAGACACATTTTACATGCCAGTTGTGGAAACGGAGCCTCTTACTCTATCTATTTTAATTAAAATAATAATTTTATGAATTGAGGATTCTTTTTATCTTCTTGCAGCTGGTGGCTGTATTAGTGGAAGGTAAGATTTATGATTCAGTCGTTGGGAAGCACAAACTGGGTTAGACAGATTAAGTGCAGTTATTTGGCCTAGATTCGGTGAGATGTAAATCCACTGAAATGACTACACAAATTGCACAGTCTGTGCCCTCCAATTTTCCCTAACTTAATGCTTTACTAAAATCAAATAAATAAAAGACATATTAAACACATTCAGTAAAAGAACTTCTGTACTTTGAATGTATAAAATGCCCATTATAACTAACCTACACTTGAGTGTAAAATGTTTTTATATAACAAAACCAATCCAGATCTATTAAACACACAATCATTGACCAGTATCAATGTGAAAACAGACTGGTTTTACATCAACCTGCAGCAAAAGACTGCATGCTACATTTCATCTGCATATGAAGAAAGAAAGACCATTTTTTCCTTTTTTTTTTTTAACCTCTTTCTACGTAATTACAGAGTGTAAATGAGACCCACTTGGAGCCTTGTGAATCACGCCAATTTGGCCAAGAGCTGGGATCAAAATAATCTTTGGCTGAGCAGAAGGAAGCAAAGAACAAGCAGGGCAAGGTACATATTCCCCTGACCCCCAAGCCTGAGCCATGCAGCTGTCTGGTCATCCTCACCATTTATTATTCCTTCTGAAATGACCAAGAAAAGGGCAGAAAAGTGAGAACTCATTACAAATTCTAATAAAGATTCAGGATTTCTCATTTTATTGCATTCGTTGTCTAACAACAATAATACTCATTGGCAAGAAATTTATTTACACTAACAAAGTAACTTTAAACCACAAGGCTTTGTTGTTTGTATTTCAACTGTAAGAAAACAAAGGGCCACCTTGATGTTTTCCTTTGATGTCTCCCAATAACTAAATATTAAACAAAGTTGTCTTGGGGAAAACTCAACAATCTAGAGAAGTTCATATCAACCAAGCACAAGAGAACAAGCTCAGACATGGCACTACTGTGTCCTTCATGCAGGTGATCAGACACCAAGATGTACAAACAAAAAGTTCAGGGTAACATGCATTTCGTATACATTTGACCTCTTTAAAAAAAAAGAACAGAAAAAGGAAAAAATCTGAAGCACAACTATCTCTTTAACCATATAAAAAGAAACAATGTAAGAAGCCAATTGTTACAGTAAGCACAGTGCATTTTAGTCTTTTAGCTGCCTGGTCTTCTAGCAATATGTGTAACACTTGTCAGTGACCAGTGATATACCACTGCCACATGTCTGGGAAATATGAAAGCAGTTGTTGAGTGCATGTGTATGGGGAAGTATAGAGTCAGAAGATGTTCATTATGCACTCCACTTCCAAATGGGCTGTTTACTCCTTTTGTCTGGTGCCCTGAGATGCCCCTTTCCTTCAGACACTTCTGCACAGGGCCCAAATCCACTTCCACTGGTGGCAGTGGCAAAGCTCCCACTGGAAACCCAGCAGGAGCCTCAGGCTCCTGGATTACATGGGTTGGATCTGATCTCATGAGCTATGAGCCCTCCTCACCTCCCTGGAAGACGAGACCTATCTAAGATCAGCAGGTTTCACAAACTCTATAGTTTGTTCTTAACACAATCCACACTTCCCAAAGAAACAGGCAGCCCAAGGCACTACCACCAAACCTTCCTGTAAGATGCGCATTTTTTAAATCATCACTTAATGCTAAAAGCCAAAGTACTAGTTGGTACAGCTGGTTAGTAACAGAAAGCTCAATTTATATTGAGGGTTTGGAGAGCTCAATGTCATGACTAAGATATTACAGCTTTGAAAAATCAGTTTCACAGGTACAGAAAAAAAGTCCAGTAAATTCCACAGGGAAGTTAACAACAGGGACTGTGCCATCTACAGATGACCCACACTCCACTCTAGTGAGTGGGCAAGTCTCCTTGGATTTCACCTGTCATCCTGCTCAGAAACAAACTGCTGAAAGTACTCCAATAAAAATCAAAGTTGGGGTTAAAACCACAAAAAACTCTGTTTCCTTGCTAGGATACTGATATCCAACTACATGATGATCCTCTTTCCTACTAGTGTAAAACAGTATTCTGCACTATGTGCAAGAGTGGCATTTAGTTCTCTTTTTTCTCTTGGAAGTGGAACACAATTCATTCTCAAAAATGACACTGCCCACCTCTTACCAGTCCAAGAGCCAGGAGGTGAAGGTGTAGCAGCTCAGGAGGACAGGAGGCTTTGATGGAAGCAATAAAGTATGAGGAACCCTGATCTCAAGTGTCAAGCACCTCAATGTTAATGACAGCTAAGGGCTGGCAAGTTTTAGAGAAAAGCTGCTCAGTAATTCTAGTAAAAGCTCAATTCCTGTGGTGTCCCCGCAGCAGAC
Organism: Phylloscopus whistleri; assembly: GCA_017589585.1. Classification (NCBI taxonomy): domain Eukaryota; kingdom Metazoa; phylum Chordata; class Aves; order Passeriformes; family Phylloscopidae; genus Phylloscopus; species Phylloscopus whistleri. Next base: position 2,142,748 of record JADMLD010000183.1, read on the forward strand.
TACAGTTGTAGCAAAGGAGATGTTGTTGCAAAAAATTTTTGAGAAGCTGAAAAAATACAAAAGTATTTGTATACACTGAAGTAAAAACATCTAACGCCATTCAGCTTTTTATTACTGGCTTCTGTTCCACTGTGTCATTCTAACCCATGATCTTGAACAAGCTCCACTCCCAGCAACCCCCACCAGGACCTGCTGAGGGCAGCAGATGAAATGCAGACAGTGGGCAACTCTCTGTGCACTGCAGTGAAGGGGTGCAGCTCCTTCCTCACCCCCTGGCCCTGGTCTCCTTGGGCAGACTGAAACCCAACTGGGAGTTTTAACAGGAAGCTGCATGGGTGCAGCAACCCACCTGTGAAGAAATGGGAAGACACAAGCTGGAAGTGATTAATGTCAGTATGTCTGGCTGATTTGAACAGAACAAGGAGTCACTGCTCTCCTCACAGTCTCAGTGTAAGCACTAGCGTTTTTAGGACTGAAGTAACCTGCAGTGTCATGTATTTCGTTTTCTATTTTGAGACTTCCACTTTTTCCTAACTCTCCATTCTTCACCTTTTTAGAGGCTCTATGTATTCACAACTTGCAATACTGCAGCAATGAGCAGAACTAGAGTTTACAAAACTGGCCTACTACCCTAACCAGGGAGAAAATAACTTGGGTCAGCCTGCTGCAGTCCCCCAGGTGTAATGATGACACACAAGACAAGCACATGTCTTGAGCTGTGGAAATACCACACTGCCTGCACAGCAGTTCAGTGGTGGCCAGGCAAGTCAGCCTAATCAAAACAGCTTTAGCTCCACAAATAAATACACAATGTGGGTGACATGATGCCTGCAGGTGAGCCAAACTGTGAGAAAGGCTGCCCAACCATTTAGCACAGAAAATTTGTTTCTTCTTGGTATGTTTAGCCTCACATTAGTCTGACTTAGTACTGGTTTATAAGAAGTTTAAGAATGATGAGACATCCATGTTTTGTTTCTTATAAGTCATAATACAATACAAGGGAAAAAATCCCTGCAACACAGCTTTAAAGGTCCTATAGAACAGCCAAGAAAAGTTTCAAACTGTGCTTCACGTCTGTTATCCAGTGACATTTCTGCACTTCCCAAGAATGAGTTGCCATATTTCATACAAGGAACCACATAAATTTTTTATCACAGAAAGAACAGCAAAACTCTTGTCATTGTTCCATTTCGTTAGTTTTCACATGTTGATCAAAATGCATTTTAATGGTTTAATTTAAATGTAAGCCACTAGGGGTTTTTTAAGTTAGATTTTTGTTGATGTTTTCAGTCTGAGAATAACAAAATATCATTATCACAAAGCAGTAAAAATCCCCTGAATACTTGAAGGACTTAAGTTGAATTAGTTATTCTGCAGAGTAAGAACACAATTTACAAAGAGATTAACTAGGCACCGTTCTAAGAAGCAAGAACGAAAACTCAATATATAATGCCAAGCAGTCTGCTCTGGTTTCTAAGTAAAAAAAGAACATAAAACAGAGACACCACCTTACATTATTATATACAACCAGTTAAACATTGCTACAATGTAAACATAATTTAAAAAGAAAATCTTCATCTAATGCGTTTGTCAACATTGTATTTAAATTATTAAATTTCCAGTTTCTTCCAGGTAACTTCTCTTACTCTAAGAATGCCAGTTTTATAAGGCTGTTAAACATTTGTAATTTTTTTTTCCTATGAATGAACACAGAAGGATTTACTGCAATGTGTAATTTTTGTTAGCAGGTGTGTTTTGCTGCTGGTGATTTATCTCAAGAAAAGTATCACAAGCCTTTAGAAATATCAGCAAGTATCTTTTATGGCAATTTCACTTTTAGATCTGAATAAAATATACATCAAAAACTTGTAGAAATTGGATTCGGAAGGAAAAATAAGCTAATGCTAAGTAGATCTGTTGTGTATTAATTTTGAATGAACTAGGCTCAGTTTACAGACCATTTTACATGTCAAAGACATTATTAGGATCAAAGGAAATGTAACTATTAACAGTGCACCCTAAATGTTCCAAATCTGAGCTTCAGAGAACTTTGCAGACAGAAACTGGAATGCCATAAAGGACAGAGCAGAAGAGAAGCCAAGCCAAACTAAAACACACATTTTCTTCAGAGGAATTTTCAATTCTAGGCTGGCGCATTTTTAATTCAAGATTCTAACTTTGCATCACCACCTTAAACAATTTCTGGGTTTGCACAGCTAGATGAAGACTGCCACTTGCAGGCTGCAGGAGTGGCAAGTGACGTTTCTCAGCCGTACACGGCTTTGACTGTAGAGCAGTCAGCTCATCCTGCAGCCCCTGGTTGTGGAGATCTGCCCATTGTCTGTCCATTCTTTTGAAGCAATACTGTACAGTTCACTACTGCTGTTGAGGCAGCAACACCATACACTGCTTCTGTCACAGTCAAAACTACACAGCAGGCTTCATCCATGGCCTCACACATCCCAGAAATCCCTGAAGTATGACCACTGCTAAGCCATCGAAATATTCTACAGCCAAAGCCCAAAAATTCAGGTTTTGGTTGGATATTCCTTAAATATATCAATCAAAATAGTTAAAATGTGGGAACTTTGGATTAAGTAACTATCACCTCCATGGCAGCATTGACCTTATCAGCAATGTACTGAATTTAATTTTAACCAGAATCACTCATTTTTCTCTTCTTAAAGTGCACTTCTGTAAAAACTGAAAATCTACCACAGACTAAAGTCTGATAATTGCTTCCAATACCAGCTTCATAATAGCACAGCACAAAACTTATTCTCACAATGCTTACTGACTGGAGAACGAATTTGAAGATGTGGTGTTTTTCCTGGGGAAAAACCAACTTGAAACAAAATAAACCCAGTTTCCTGTATGAAACACATGAAAAACAAAGCGGAGTGTGCTATACGAAAGTTGCCTACACACTGGGAGCACAATAAAATTTATACAGATTTATATGCTGTGCTCTAGTTAGAAATTCATCCTTGCTCAGATATCTAAAGGATAAATGTTATCCTCAGATTTCTGTGTAAACCCACATAACCATTTAAGGCTTTGCCTCCTTCCTGGATTGACTATTGTACAGTTAACAGAAAGAGTTTCACCTCCTGTCCTTTACCCAGGGAGAATATTGACTTTCCTGTCTTTATCTCCAGTGTATAAGAAGTCATTGAACAGTTTTCAGAGCAGTGTTGCTCAAAGGTACTGATGCAAGATGTACTCCAGCAGACTGAACTGAGTATCCAAACACCGTGAAGAAGATGAACTTCCAGTTAGAAAGTTAAGTCAAATCTTATCAGACAGAGCACAACTCCTTTTATCCAGCTGAAGAAATGTTCCCCAACCATATTGACTGGCCATCCTATCCAGAAGAGGTGAAGCAGTGGACATGCTCCTCGACATCATGCTGGTTACTGAAGTGACCAAACACACAGAGCTCAATAGAGAGAGTAGTTTGGAAGGAAACACCACCACACAAAAATGAAATCTGTTAGCTGTCAACAAGAAGAGAACAAACTGGGGGGCTGGGATTGTTTCACATGGCAACAGCAACGAGCGTGAACTGGATATGCAGGAAAGAAAACGACACAATATAAATTTCCCTAGTCATTCTATGTACAGCCCCATCTCTCTGTACACAATCTTGGGTGGTGAATACAAGAAAGCTGAAGGGGCATCAGAGTGGATATGAGTTTCTCTTTCCTTGACGTGCCTCCACTTGCCAAACACAGCAGCACTTCTGCTTATCACTGCTCATTAGTGCCCTCTGTTGCATCTGACGAACACTTGTCTGTTTTCTTTGATCTCCTCTGCAGCTGCTCTTGCTCCTTCTTTCGAAGCTTTTCCCTTTGTTTTTCCATTTTCTCTTGAGCTTTGCGAGCCTTCTCCAAGGATGCTTTCATTTCCTTTAGCTTTCTTTTAATGATTGCTCTGTCCTGGGAAGATGCCATACCAAGAGCCTGAGGTGGGGAAAAACAAAATTTAAAAGAATTTCTTAAGGTTTAATCTATCACATTTTGTTTTCATACTCTAGTAATAATTCTCCTTAGAAGACTGTAACAACGAAGTGCATCTGTCACAAGCTCAGATATGTCACTGATGTGCAAGTACTACACTTCATGCTTTCCACTTCTAGAATATTAAAGAATGAGACCTCTTTGCCACCACCAATGTTCATTTCATTGATCAAATAAGGCAAATAAACTATTTTATTGAAATCATCTAAATCCACATAGAACAAGACTTCCAAATTCTCACTGCTATGTCTTAGTCAAAGCTTCACCTTCAGTCTTCTAGACACTTATAGTTAGTGAAGTGCCACCAAAAAATTTGTAAGGGAAGCACCAAACTTGGACTTTCGGATCTACTGAGCTTCCTGCAACCCCATCCTCTATTTTTGACTGAAGTAGGCTCATATTTTTACTACAAGAAACAATGCATACTTTATACATCAAAACTGTATTTAGTTCTAACATGCTACAACTGGTATCAGCTTATCCTTCCCATATCCTGTTAATTTGTTATTCCCTTGCTACTTCTGATACATGTCTATCCACTGTCTTCTCAGAATTGCCCTTTCACAAAATAGAGCTGGATGAGAAATATGTGCATGCAAATACCACTTTCACACACTGCTGTATGATTTGCACATGCAAATATGGGTACATTATATGCACCATAAATTTTCACAAAGCAAATGCCTTGCATTTCTGAAGCTTCTGAATCCAAGTGCATATGGGAATTTCTTAAAAGTGTTGCTGTGGCTTTATACTTTATGTTTATTATTCTGGCCTATCATGGCTCCATGCACAAGGATTTGCTGCTTTCTGGATGAATTCTTACTGCCTTTGAGATGACGTAAAGTGACAAAAAATACTATAGTTAATCTTGAAGTCCAGTCAGTTAATCACCTTGAGCCTACTGCCATCCAGCTGAAGGAGATGCTCCCCATTAATGTTCTGGGCACTGAATTCAGAAACATACTGTTCAAGGTTCAGGCTCATCAACCAGTGGGAAACCTGCTGCACGCTCCACTCGTGAACAGCACGACTCTGACACTGACTGTGCTTTGGAGACTGTCCATCGTCAAGGATCTGCGACAAAAATATTCCACATTATTATTAAAGGGTAACACAGATGAGTAACATTTTTCTGCACAAAGCACCAGCATCAGAGCACAGGTATCTGCACTCTCTTTGCACTACAATAATAACAATTTCACTCTGCTATATTACATTTCTAACTAACCAGACACCTATAAATGAGTACATGGTACCCAAAAAGTCTTTTATCTATAGAATCATAGAATGAAAAGGAACTGACATTCCTTTTAACCCAAGCAGAGACTGAAATGGCCAGGTGGCACAATTCAAACCATGTATGCTCCTATTCCCTCACAAGACTTTTTCCTTCAAATTAGCAGGTTTCTAAGGGATGCAATGAATCGTGCATTCCACTTCCTGGGCTCATTCACAGATCTTTATTATTTGTTTAAGCTACAAAAAAAAAACCTCAGGGGAAAATAAAACCCTCAGAAAATCACTCTAGAGTTCAAAGTGATGATATCAAACAGGCAGTGAGACTGATACTGTCTATGGAAGAAGACTTACGAGATGACACAGAGGAGTGGTACAGAACACACAGTGATCCCACAGCCCTGGCCCTGCTCTCACCACATTGTGCTGCTGTTGTTGAGAGCACAAACCCCACCAAAAAGGGCAAGTGTGGCATCAACTGCTGGAGCAGACCCAGGTCCCTGCTCTGCCACTTTATTCCACCCACGGGTATGCCAGTGGGGTCTAAAACAAAAGCTGTTCTGTCCTGGCTGTAGTCAGCAAAGCAGCTGCTACAGGCTGCAGCAGCTGTCTGCTGTTAGAGCAGCTTTTACATTAGCTGAGATGATGCTGGGAGCTCTCTCAGCTTCTGGCTGTCCAGTTGTCAGGGCTGGACACTATCTTTTTCTTCTCCTATTGCCAGCACAAGCTCAGCACAGCTGATGCCTGGTCTGGTAGATTTGCTTTGACACTGACCCTCCTCCTGCTTCCAGCATACCACAAAAAGTGCAGTTTGCTGTGGCCTTGAAAACTCAGCAACAAGGAGAGAGCAACTCAAGACAAAGAAAGAGGAACCAGTGACATCTGTGTGTTCTGTGCCAACAAGGGTGTTTGCCACAAAACACCACAAGACAAGAAATGTGACTCTGCAAAAGAGACAATACATTGCCACGTGATTCACCACAACAGCACACTAGTATCTCACCTCATCATCAATCATATCCAGGCTCTGAGTGAGGGAGCAACAAAGAAATGGAAAAGAAAAGCATTATAGAAATGAAATACTGAACATGTAACAGCATGTAAAAGTTCAGGCAACGGCAGCACCAAGATTTGCAAACAGATAGGGCTACTTAAAACCAACAAGATTTCTTGAAAAATAATTCTTTCCAGAAGCAAAGAGGTTATGCTGAAAGCTCAGCACACACAGGATTTGGCAGCTAAATCTGACACTGCATCAATGAAACCCCTTTGGATCTCCTGATCTTGATACCCTAGAACTGGTGGGAACATCTCTGATGGCTCCAATCTCCAAGAGCAAAAGCTCCTTAACTAGAGGAGAACTGACTGCAAGAACTGGGTTCCCTCCCCACCCTTCCATCTTTTCATATTCTTTAAATGCTGATGGGACTCCCAGGGAAGCCAGAGAGGAAAAGTGTTTGCAGCAGTGCACTGTGGAAGGCTGAGAAGCAGCACCAGCCTTCTCCCTGCCCAGGGTGGCTGGGGAGGTTTCCAGGGCAGCTCTTGTTGAACATGCTGCCTCTTCTGGAGGCAATAATTTGGCACACAGCAGAGGACGGAGGAAACACATTCATTTTTATGGACCTGCTCAGGTCTGGTATTTTAGAATAGAGAGCTGAACACACAAAATGAAAGGATTTTCAAGCTTTTAATTCAATACCACTTGGAACAGGACATTGCCACAATCAAGTACATAATATAAGGGGAATTAAACATGGTAAGATAATGAAACGTGTTATCAAGACAGTACTAACGCTATATAAAGTGCAAGTGATTAGTTTTTTTGCTGTTTTCAGTAATTCACAGCATATGCAGACCTCTGTGCTGTCTTCTTTTGTTATAAATTCTTGTCCTTAATTACCTGCAGTAAAAGCAACCTCCAAAGAATGGCTGGGTTTGTAGACTTGTAGTTTGGCAAATAGATTTGCACAGAACAGCTCTCACTCTTTAAACCCAAGTAAACCATGCAGGCAGTAATAAAAAACCTACCTATCATTAAAACAACAAAAAAGGGGTACAGAAGGTATAGATACTTCAAGTTTCCCCTCTCTAGTAAAAAAAAAAAATTGGCTCAAATCTCACATGAAAAATCTGAAGTTCTCACGGAGCGTTTCTAAAAGAACGAATGCCCAAGTTTCTGGACTCCACAGGATGTGCTGTCAGCTACTGTCAGATCATACAACCTCACCCACAACTGAGTTACACAACTAGTATCTTAAGAGGAGTATTTTCAATATGTTACATTCAGCTCAAATATATCACCAATTTACAGGGTTAGGAATGCCTTTTTACTTTATCATTGTATGAAAAAACTCTGGTTTGGAGTAATTGACTTCAAATCCACTGTGCAAAGCAAGCACAAAGAATGCAGAGTGGATGAAGACACACACGTTGTAATCAATACACGCACATTCAAGTACAGTAACACACAATTACTGCATGTACAGGTCATTCTACCAGGGTAAAAATTGGGGTAGGAGAAGGTGCCTTACATCTCAACTACATTTACCAAAACGTACTGTATGCTTGGTATATCAAACCTCTCTCAGGCCTAGTTTAGTGTATTTAAATGTATATCTATGTCCATATGTACATATGTAGAAAAAATGTATTGGAACATGTGAGGATATAGCATCTCTTAGGACACCAACTGCATTCCACTTCCCTATGACAGTACCACAGTTAAGTGGTATTATTTTAAGTTGTTATTATATGAACAAGAAAAAATCTTAATTTAGAAACTGAGATTAATTTCCTTCTCCAATCCTGCTGCCTTAAACCTTTCCTTTATTATTTGAGTAATCAAGTGAGATTTCATAGGAGAAAGAAAACAAATATTTCCAAAATGAAACAATTTCATCTGCATACCTCATCTGATGACAGTGCTAAGGAGTGAGAAAAGCCTGGTGTTTTAGGTTCTGCTCCTAAACCACTCAAATCGGCTGAACTTGTGCTGCTGGGGCTGAAATCATCATTGAATGTGAAATTCTGTGAAGAAAATGAGGAGTAAGAATGAACAAATTATTATTTAGGTGCATCTAAAAAGGAAATTTGCTTTCTGTCTTCCATGTTGGCATAGCTCAGGAGTGATTTCAATCATTTACCAAACCAATCACAATACACATGAGGAAGTCTAATGTTTTATAGTGTTACTATTTATAGAATGCACAGTATTTTTACCACTCTGTACTTCATGAGGCACCTTTGCCAGCTTAATGTCTCAATGAATAACAGAAGTGTCTAAAAGCAATTTCCAGACTCTTAAGATGCTGGCTCTCATCCTGGAGCTAAATTACTGCTTCTGCAGGTTTATCACTAGCATTTACTGTCCTCCAAATACTTGGGCGAAGCGTAGCACAGGCAGTAGCACAAAGAATAGGACAGAGAATTAATCAACAGAGAGAAGTGAAAACTCCTGTTGAAAGAGCAAGGAGAGTATCCTGTGAATCCACTTCTGAGTCCCAAATAATCTCCTTGAAAAGTGACAGGATCCTCCCTCTTTGCCTATGCCTTTAGAAAAAAACTGAAAGTAAAAAATATCTTTGGACATTGAATATTATTTACTGAACTAATAACCATAAAACAAACCCTGTTTTTTCTTAACAATGCAGTGTTAAGAACATCACATCTTACAGCAAATAATAGCAAAAGCAGGCACATATTTTTCAGGAATACACCAATATCGCCATTAGAATAAGACAAAAATTAACAAGTATTTCACTAGAGGGAGAACAATGAAAAAACCAAAATATATAAAAGATTAAGAACACCATGATATTCCATTTAACTTGAATACACACTTGACAATACAGAGACCTCTCTACTCTAACATCTAAATGAGTATTAAATCCAATTAATCTTTGACCTTCATTTTAGAAAGTGAAACAATAAAAATGACACTAAAAAGTTATCCTTCCATCTGTCCCCCGGAAATACTTGACCTGTCTTTCCTGAAAACATTAAGACTTCCAAAGATATCAAGTGTTGGTCCTCTTAGTTTTCCTGGAAATCCAACTAAATATTGGTATCCTGCTGTGCTTTGAAAGCCTGAACAGCAGTACAGAAACTCTTAATTTAAGAGCCTGTGAACTTTACAGAGAACATAAGAGTATTTTTGTGATTATTTTTCTCTCACCTACGTTTAGAATTCCTGTTCTGTTTTTCCCAGCTCTTTATAGAGGAGAAGAAAATCTGAGCAGCTTCCTTAGCTGCTTCCTTAGCCCACACAGCATTCTTAGGCCAGGAGTTCAACAGCTCTACCTCCTGTTGTGTGAAGAACACATTTTTCTTTTTTAAGTATTCTGATTTTTTTTTCACCTCTGTTTTTTGCAAGATTCAGCTTTATAATGATTTTAAGCTTTTCAAATTTAATTTTCCACAGCAAAACCACAAGACAGCCAAGTCCTGGTAATAATTATAACAGCCCCCACAACCTCAAAAAACCCCACTATCTAAAAGGGCGTGCTTTTTCCCCCATTTAAAAACTATTTTTAAACAATGTTTGTTTAAATACATAAATAGGATTTACAGGTCTAAATTTTTTTTTCCCTAAAAGAGAAGAGGTAAGCAAATAATTTCTGTTCAGAGATTTCACTGGTGGTCTTCTCTATCAATCTGATTTGGACTGCTGTAAGCCTTGTGTTGCTCTCCCTGCCAGGTAACACAAGAACAGCTATGACCTTTCACAGCCTACTGCACAGCAGAAGTAATGTATCACCAGCTTTTGGCATCAAAAAACTAAGGAATGCCTGTGGAAACTGCTATTATGAACATGCATTTGGTGGTAGAAGACAGAGAAATGAAATTTCTGATTCGTATTCCTATACAAAGTTGAGAACCATATCTGCTTCTTTTTACCAGACCAATATACAAAATCAACCGCTATAAGTCATAAGAAGTTACAGGCAAAGAAAAATTTTCCAGAAGTGGAAACAAACATGAAAAAGCTGAGTAAATTACTTAAATAAGGGTTATTCAAGGAATTGTCATGCTGAAACATTCATGCACATAGAAAGGAATCACACAGATGTATTAAATTGCAATAGTTCATATTTACAGTTCAAGCATCTTCATACAGAGAATTAAATCCAACATCCAGCATGCATGACAAACAGATTTCATTACTGGGGGATAAAAGGCAGATACTGACAGCATACAGCATTTCTTCACTTGCAAACACCTCATTTGAACATGGGTATTCCCACTACCAGTCCTGAAAAATGAGAAGATCTATAACTGAATACACAACTCTAGCATTTGTTCAGTGGATCCAAATGCTAATTTCCACTGGCACCACTTGCTTTTGTTACAGAGCAGCACACCACAGTTAGTTTACTGGAATAATGTACATTAAGACAGAGTAAAAAAGGTAGAACAGGAATGGTACAATGACAGAGATGTTCTGTTTGGATGGGCTGTTACCATACAATGAACACCATGCACTGTTTATTGTAGTAGTCACATATTGGCCTGTTCTTTTTTCCAGAATCACAAAGCCAATTATGCTACTCAACACAGTGGGAATAAGGTAGTTTTTATTTTCTACCTTTGACCCCTTTTTAGCTGGGCTTAAATTTTCAGAGGAAGGTTCAGTTGAGCTGGTAGGCGACGGCAGGTTGCTGGAAGAATTGGATCCCTTGCCGCTCTCTCCATACCATGTGAATGGTACACAGTGTGGGAGAGAGGAGGATCGCTCTGAGAAAGATTTAGTGTTTGCTGATTTCTGCAGCATCTCTCTGACAGTCCTGTTTAAGAGAAAGGAGCAGGAATATGCATCAGATTACAAAAGAAGGGGAAACAAAATGCCACAGAGACAGTTAATTGTAGAGTGACATTCCCTGTAGCTGTGACTAAAGAATAGGGTGGCATGCAGCTGGTAGGGGCATGCCTGAAATCTCTCTTTCAGCAAAACAAAAAAAGCATGTTCTTTTGATTCTTTTTCTAACTCAAGCTTTCTTAAGACAACATACACCCAGCAAATGGAGACAGATGCCAGCTGAAAATGCCTATACTCCCACCATTCGGATGAGAACCAGCTCCTGTGAAGAAGCCACATGTTGTGTTTGTGCATTTCTGAGCCCCAGTGGTATCTCAGCATGATTAAATCATTAGACTCAGCACTGACCCAAGCGGGCCTTGGTTCCCAGAGAAGATCTGGCTTGGATTTTGAGCACAGGCAGAATGAATCAGATGCATCTGTATCCATCTATGGAGATGTTCCTTTGTTACAACAGCTACATACATGTGAAGTACTATTATCTTGCTTTTAAATTAATCAAATATTAACAATATTGGTATTTTATATATTTCTATTGATATAGAAAAATGAAAGAAACACCTATGGGACTCCATCAGATTCTCTCTTTGTAATAAGAAAGACTGCAGTAATCAAGGCAAAGGGAACACTTATAAACAAAAATGCCTAAATTTTATTTCCGAAATACAGCATTAGTGCAGTATGTAAATTAAAAATAATTATTCAAAGTGTCTGCCTCCAAGGATATATGCAGATGTCATAGAATCATATTATTTACATCAAAATATATATTACTGTTTCAGAGCATTAAAATCCCACTGCTTTTAGCAGCCATGTGTAAATGGGGCATAGGTAAATCTCCCTCAACATCTACCTTCTGGACAGCTTCTAAATCATTATTAACATAATCACTAGACCACATATTTTGTGAAGCCTCTTTTCTGTATGGATGAAAGTGAGGTTGTCAAAGGACACTCACCTATGGAAGCAGGTGAGTGCTCTATTTAGCAACAAAAAGAAAGGTGGATCTGACCTTTCTATCTGACTGGGTCTATCTGATCCAGTCCTTTAATTCCCACTTATCCTCTAATCTTGCTTGAATGTAGAAAGTATACACAAATGTTGTTTCCCAAATCACCTAACTTCTGGCAGGGAAATATATGCTCCTTACTTAAATGGGGTATTTTTTCATATCTGTAGTATTAGTGGTAGTTTCAGGAAATAATCTGGGATTTTTATTTACACATCCTGAGTGCTGCTTTCTGGAAACAGCAAAATAATGGATGCAACACTCACCTGAAAACATGATTAATTCTACATCAATCAGTTGCTGTAATGGACATAATTATAACAGGATGCTGTCTTTTCATCATCTTCCCTCTTTCAAAGAGCTTATACAGCTTTGGACTTTTGGAGAGAAAATTTCTTCTGAGGCAAGTTCTTTGGAATTATTAACAAAAGAAGTGGCAATGGCTGTTTAAAAAGTCAGGCTGAAACACTTACACTCCAGTTAACAGAGGCTGAATAAGAACGAAAAATGCTCACAAATTGCATTGAAAATTGCATTTCAAATTGCATTTGAAAGCAGTATTAAACTCTACTTTTAGCAACTGTAATTGGGATACTGAACTGTATTAAAGAAATATTAAGAGACAACACAAAGAACTGATTTGCCACATGGACAAATAAGCAACTGATCTCTACACTGAGATCTTCTCTCTCTAAGGAAGACACCTGTGAGATCTCACAAACATCTGCAACATCCTGTGTTGGCATACGGGTCATTCAAGTTCTTACAAACAAGTATAGACTCATTTCCCCCACCCTGTAGCTTGGTATCTAAGTGCTGCAGGATGTCTAACACCCTGCTAAGGGCACTAGCTGCCTCACAGCCACATGAAGTGCAGAGATTTGGCTTTAAGAAACCTCTCCCTGTCACTAGGGAAACCCAGCAGTGAGTATCACTGACTCCATGTCAGCTGTGAGCAGACGCACTGGGACAGGATTTCTGACACCAGCAGAGAGGTGATGACTGCTGCCTAAGATCACTGAAGATCCTGCCAGATATTTGCAGAATACAAATGTAAAAATGTATGCTGAGACAGAACACTGCACTTCAGCACAGTGTGCCTGAGGGAGTAAGGAAGGTTTCTTTTGCTTTTCTGATTTTATGGAGCTGCACAATGTACTTGGCACTGGGTCTCCATACACCAGACTGTCAGTAGAAGTGCACAAATGGCTACATACTGATTTTCCACCACAATGTTTTTTTGAATAGCATTCAAACTTTGCTTTCTTCCAATAGCTCTTTTATCATGTAGGTTTTTTGCATTGTATTATGTGCAGAGTTTCTGAGTTGCTATGTCCTTTCTAGACTTTTGGAACATATTAAGTTTGCTTAGCCCTCCTGACTTTGTCTTTCGTACCTGGAACCAGGTATCATGTTGTGATCTCATCAGACTCATAGGTATGTAAGGAGAGGCCTTCAGGAAAAATCTACACTAACCTTTGCAGAGAAGATTGCCTCCTGTCACTGTGAACATTTATTTATTTATTCAGAGTTCTGATACTGGTGATGTTGTCTCATCAGATCTCACAAGGAATTCACAATTCCTTGTCTGAAGTTATTGATGTGACATGCAGTCAGCATTTTTCCTATTTTTCAACTTAAGATGTTTATATTCAGAAAAAAAAACCCTTCTAAAAGCATTCCTAGTGTGGGTGCTTGCAAAGCTGCAGTGAACAGCTGCTGCTCAGCCTCACTCTGGGGGCTTTAAAAAAAGTGGAATTGTGTCAAGGTTTCTGGTTCATGGATATTATTAACTGACTGGGTGCATCTTGTAGGGCTGCTCTGAAAATCTATTTCTGCAAATCCCATTAGTGGATGCAACAGCAGCAGTGATCAAGTTGGACTTGATGATCCTTGTGAGTCACTGCCAGAATGAGAAATTCTATGATTCTATGACATTATAAACCTCCAACAAGTATCTTTAGATTATATGTTAGTCTTTTGTGAGCCAAGGAATCTAGGTTTGTAAGCTCAGGTTATCTCAAAGCTCAACACTTATTGATGAAGTCAGTGGGACTGTTAATATTCCATCTGCTAGGATGATTAGGTTTTTCCAATGTCTCTGGCACACAATTTCTCACATCCTCAATCTCTCACCCATACCTACTGCCACAGGTCACCCTAATAGCTTCTTTCTCTTTCCGCTTCTTGCCCTTGCTTGAACTCCTTCTCAAGGGAGCCCTACAAGAATATTAAAAACATCAGGAAACATCTTTGAAATTTTACTTTCAATCTTTTTAATGAAGAAGAAAAAGTATTTTAAATAACAAAGTGCTTACCCAAGATCTGCAAGTTTTCGCTTTAGTTTTTCTGTATGCCCTACAGTAGGGCTAGCTGTTCTTGCTGCCTGAGCACTTGTGGCACCATCTAGGATACATTTGTACATGGAAGAATGTACATTATTAATTTTAATTGGTACTTTCCATCCAGAACACTTTGTGTATCTTTTCGTAATTAGATACCCAAACATGTACATGTGTGTGAGTACACAATTTAATTAAGGGAATTCTCATTTTTAAGAAGATGGTGTGAACAGGAACAAAAATAAATCATTTCAGAATTCAAAAACACACAAAAATCTTACTTTAATTAAAGAAAATCAAAAGTTAATATTGAGCTTTAATGAATATTTAATAAATTGAACAAATATATGTAATTAAATAAAGTATTTATAGGCAAACATTCCAGTGAATCCATTTTTAAACTCAGCAGTAGTTTGCTTACGTTTATTTTTTACAGAATCCATTTGGTATGTATGCTTTACTTCCAAAATGACTACTAAAATTCTTTTTTCCATTTTGGAGCCAAGGGTACCTTTCATGATGGACATGCTATGAAATAGTTAATCAGTTTAGCCTAAACATCTTTGTTAAACTGAACATGTAACCTTAAATCTAACCATTCTGATTTAAAAAACAAACAACAAGCTCCCCCAAAACCTAAAAGTAGCTTCGTTAATATATTTGCCCTGAGGCATCTATCAATTTTTGATCTCTTCCACAAATGCTATTAAATCCTAAAGAGGAAACAGGCTGCAGAACCTATAAAGCCAAAACAATGAATCTGAGTCTGGCAAACATCCTGTGAAATCTATATGGAAGTGAAAAGAAAACACACAGTAGTTTAAAAATTCAGACACAGTGACTCTTGGCCATAAAGAGTGTTCCCAAATACCCTAGAGGAAGCAAATGAAGGTCAGTCATTCATGTCACTTGTGGTTTGGTGGCTTTTGCAACGTGACCTCAGACATACACAGTTTTTAACTGAAAGCACTGCTGGGTGTGTGGATTTCTCTTAGTGTTGCTGACTTAAACTGCACCCTCAAAATTAACCCAAAGTACCACTGCACTATCACAGGACAGTCAGCTGTGCATATAGAACCTTGCAAACTGATTTGTTGATAATATCTGCCCAAGTTTTCATCTGAACAAAAAATTGAATGTGCAATTAATTGGTTCTTAAATCCTTTGAAAAGTAGGAAAATAAGCATTTTGCAATACCCACATTAAAAGCCATACTATTTCCATCAACACAAGTCCTTATGGTAGAAAAAAGAATTTTTTTCAAGAACAACTAACAAGCAATCTCATTCCAAAAACGTACAGAAAAGAAAGTAATGGAAATGACAAGAGCAAGATGAAGTCTCTGAAGAAGAAATCCATTCCCCAAGGAGGAAGAGGAGAACTTTAGGCAATGCACACTCTGCATCAACCCTACACTGTGCATACTTCTTTCCTGTTACCTCTTACACTTCCTCTTTCACCTTTAATACACACTTCTCATTTAACCACTGCCAAAATTGTCACAAGAATTAAAACTTGCAACATTTATTTTCACCCTAGCTATTCACAGGCAAGTGGGGCTTCAGGGCAAGGGGTAGTGGGTTTTTTTGAGAGACTTCTTAATGAAAGTCAAGAAAATATAAAGTACAGTGGTTTTGTGTTGGGCAAATAATTAAAGCATTTAGTAGACAGAAGTTTTGCTGCTGTAGTAGAAAAAAAGTAGCCTGGAGAGCTCAGCTGGAATACACAGCAGCTACTTGGAATGGCAAATTTCTGTTCAACTCTCATATCCCTATGATCCCTCTCCCACACAGCTGGGGCCAGCCAGGGCCCTTTCAATAATGATGACTTGTTGAGGAAAATATTTGGGCTGGCTATGAGACATAGTGGAGAATGGATAGGCCAGGTCCCAAAACCAGCTTCAGTGGCAGTGTGGATCTGAATCTACAGGGTCTTGCATGCAGGAAGCACTCAATGCTTGCACATGGCAGTGACCAAGAACCAGAGCCACAGCTGCCCTGCCTGGGTAGGAGGGGACTTTGGCCACTCTGGATGGGTGAATCTTCCCTGGCTCCTTGAAGGTCTTCAGAGAAGGTAAGGGAAAGCCTGGTTTCTCAGAATAAATCACACAGAAGCTGTTTAACCCCCAGCCCCCAGCTGAAAGCTGCAGCAGTGTGTGGCTGATGGGTGTGGAAGACACTAGACCTCAGTCCCCTGCCCACGGTGACAAAGCCTCACATCAGTCAGTGAGCACTGCCCACCCCGCTGCCTTATCAAAGGATGGTGCTGTTGCACAAACCAGGCAGAACTGAAGCAAATAAAGTCATCACATAGATATGATAAAGCTGTGGTTAATAGCTCATCATTTTGCAATGCAACTAATCTCACGCCACTTCAGCCTTTCCCACAACACTGCACGATCTCATAAGAAAAAGAAGAAAAGACAAATGTGAGCTTCCTAATGTTCACTTCTTCTGTAGAGAGACTAACCCATGGCCATGTGTGTGTCCACAGAGGAGCTCTCTTTCCATCTCTAAAAAACCCCACCTGAACACAAAAAACAAATGCAATACCTCTTTTTATTTTTTGAGCTGTATGAATTTAACAGCCAAATTAACAATCATTTAAAATAGCATTGCTGCAACACTTGTGGTCAAACAACTGCTCTAGTATGTTTCTTTTCTTTGTAGGACTTATTAAACACGATTTTTTCAATTTGAAATTATATTGCTCTGGTTAATTCTAATGTATTACTCAGTAGAATTGGACACACCCAAAAGCATTAGTTGTTTACTTAATGGTCAAAGGAGGAAAGCAGACAGCAATATTAAGATAGAGATTGTTTTTCAAACCTAAAATGGAAAGAGTGACACAGTGGGTAGAATGCAATATCCTATTCCTTGCACTTCAAGGTTAGTTTCCAGTAATTTTTTATCAAGGTATTTTTCATACATCAGTTGGAAATGCACGATTTAGGACTTCCTTGACAAACCAATCACACATTCAAGCTGAGTTTGTAAAGTCATAATCTTATGCTCACACCCTTACTTTTACTTGTAAAACTCAAATATTGAATTTAACTTGGAATCCTTAACAACTTAACATAGTTACAGCTAGCAATTTCAGAACTCATGTAAAAATGCTTGCAATATACTAACCTATCCTGAATTCAGTAAAGTTTCATCATGTTGTCTTTTATGAACCTGTGTGAAAGTCCTATATAAAGATGAAAAAACCCCCAGGGTTTAAATCAGTAGCAAGTCTTTTCAGACACAAGCTGAAGTCTGTTATGAACCTATCTATCCTGCAGCTCTCACTTATGAACAACTTTTTATTATTTATTTTAGCTTATGTGACAGTCTGAGAATGTAAGGTGCATTGCTAAGAATGCTGAAGTGGTGTCACATGCTAATTCTGACTTTGAAATGCATCTGAAAAGGACAGCTCAGTATTCTGTGACTTATCATATTGTTAATTCTTATAATAAACTGGTATCTGAGACATATACCTGAGCTACATACAATTGCATCCTGGTTTATCCATGTAGCATTTCAATATTAGTAACAAATTAGTATATTAATAACAAATTAATAACAATAAGGCCAATCTCCCCAAGAAATTACTTTATTTTTTCTGTAAATGAAAAATCTTCAGACACTAACCTCTCATTAAACCTAGACTTTGCCCCTCTCAGCAATTAAAAGCTACAATCTGTTGTTCTTGCTTTACATTCCTTTCTGCACCTTCCAAAAAAATCATCTAGCAGTGCCAAAATCACATTGTTTGAGTGAGTGCCCTAGTGTCAAGCATGCTTCTAATATGGAAGTGTCCCAAGGTCAAATAACGTTATTTAAAAAAAACCACAATACATCATTTTCTTAAAGGCAATTTCCCCATTTTTTTTCAGTGAGTTCCAAGAAAGCCAGAAAAAAAAAAAAGTAAGCAGTTCCTTATGCCATCTTAAACTTTGTCCTTTTCTTATACCATCATACAAGGTAATTTTAAAATATTTGACTTCCAGTTAGGCAAAAGAAATTACAAGATGATGACCTTCTAGTTGCTAAGGTACTACTGCACAACAAAAGGTCATAAAGTAGAGATAGCTGTTAAGTGAGCAAAATGATGCATCAATGTATTGTAAAAGAAACAGTAATACCTTTATCCTGTAAAATATTCCTGCCAGCTGGGTGATGCAAAGGAGATGCTTCAGAGCTGTGCCCAGATTTTGAAGGAGAGGAAAGTGGAGTGTCTCCCCGAGCATACGGGGAAAGGACACCTCCTTTGTGGTGCTGTTCTTCTTCTTGGTTTTCAGTTAGGTTGTCAAGTGAGATTGCTGCACTGCTAGCCACGGGGGACAGGGAGGAAGCACCAGAATCTGATGCTGGTGAGGATGCTCTCATGCATAAGGGCAGTGGTGATTTTGAAATGTGCATGGGACTACTGTAACTGTGTGATGGCTGTTGGTATAAGAGATTATAAAGCAGGTTATACCACTTAGTAAGCAAACAGAGCAAGATTCACTTTGAACATGCAATTCTTTTATTCATTATTTAGTTTTCTACTTGTACGAAATGCTGTAGCAGTTCAAGGCATTACCCTTTGATACCACACACAGTGTTGTTTATTGGTATTTGCTTTCAAACCAAGTCAGATTAGGACAAAACAATGAACAAATATTGTATCGATTGTGGTAACAAATTAACAAATAGAGAAATGCACAATTCAAGCTCCTTTCACCTCCTGCATAAATGAAAAGACCCACTCTGCATTATGAAGCACATGTAAATCAAACAGACCAGGATTCCAGTTAAAACACAACAGAACCACAAAAACAGGTTGGCAGACTCTAAAGGAGACCGGACTTGTACATCACTCAAGGACATTCACAGCAGACTGGCCACAGAGGAACAAATACTGCCTGTGCTACAATGAAAGGATAAAGACAGAGGATGAAATGACTTAAAGGGGCAATCTAGAACTCCACAGGAATCCTGAAAGAGCAGGTAGAGTCCTTCTCACCTTTCGTTCCAGGCTGTCCTCCCCATCAGTTGAACTGATGCTATCATACAGCCGCGTTCTGGAAGGCCTCTGCCGCTTGTTCTTCACTGAGAGCTGAGCTCGAGTCTTCAGTGCTTTGGAGTCCAGTCTCTCTGTTTCTGGAACTGCTTCATTGAAATCTGTATGGAGACATGATTTGAAACTGTTTAACAGAAGGAGCTTTCATTACATTTTCTAAGAAAAGGAACTGTTGTGCAAACAATTGCAAGTGTGTGCATTTGCATAGAATCATAGAATCATTTAGGTTAGAAAAGATGTATTTTACTTGTACCTGTACTTTCATAATTCCTATAGTACCCCCAGAAAATGTTATTTGCATAAACAAGTTCATCTGTACAGATTCAGCAAGGGCATAGCAAAGAGTCAACTGCAGATACTTAAGTATTCAACTAAGTATTCCCACTGTTACACAGATGACCACACAAACCCAGCTGTACTAGCCCAGAAAACAGATCCACTTAGACTCCTTCAGAGGGAGTTGCATGTGCTTGGCCTGCAGAGAGTTCTCCTCCACCAGAGCATAAACATCACTGTGTCATACATGAAAACTGGAGAAGTATTTAATATAAAAAATGGAACAATGAAACCATCTTACTTGCCTGGCTTCAAAGACACCTGATTCCTGAATGTCTCGTAAGCAAAATATACTGAACATTTCATATATGACTTGCCTCTACAGCTAAAACTAACATAGCTGTACTTATCTTAGCTATCAACCATCTACTCACATGAAATCTGAGTATTGCAGCAAACTTAACATTTTACAGAGCTGTAGTAACTAAGACTAAAAACATTTTTGAAGGTGCTTTTGTATTTAATACTAGAAAAAGAATAGATTCTTACGGTTTTAACCATTTTTTCAGCCCTCACAGTAAAAATCAAACCATAATCCATTAGATGAATTTACTTGTCTATATACTGCATTCAGAATACACTAATTAATTAAAATGTGATCTTACAGATAGTTTTGCTTTTCTTCTATATGTAAGAGTTAAATTTTACTTCACATGATACTACAGAATAATTAGCATTGCCTGACTTGCAATGATGCTTCTGTCCTAAGTACTCCACAGGATAACTACACATTGTCATGGCTTGAACTGCTGGTATTTGTTCTTTCAGGTGTACACACTTCCATACCTCCCTTCATTTCACTGCTGACATTATGCAAACAATCAGCATAGGACTGCAAGTGGTATTCACAGTTGTTCTCATATGGGCCTTCTTAAAGCAAGAGACCATCTGGGCCTGGAGCTTCCTACTTCTTCCACCCCATCTCGGCCTGCTTTCTTGCAGCGCAGCTGGGCTGCTGACAGATGGTCTCTGCCCCAGCCACATGTGCTGCCACCCCCAGTCCCAGTTCCCTCTCCTGCAGAGAGTGGCTGGCCCTCAGACCTCCCAGCACAAACCCACAACCTCACATGAAGCTGTAGTAATCTCCCAACCCACTGGAGAGTCTAGAAAATCTCTCCTATAAAAGTCATTATAGTTCTTATTTCACTCTCAGAGTCAATGTAATGAGACTTTCTTTCATCAGACGTTCAACCACTTGACTCCAACGTTCTTCCATCTGAACTATTTCAGTACCACTGTGAAGCAGTGTACTTGCCTGTACTCCCACTGTTTTTCCATTAGATGGGCTGCAGAATTTAAAAACTCCTTCTGTGAACTGATGCATCCCTGGGTATCCAAAGACACCCAGAAAGTAGAGCCACAAAGTGGCTGGAACGCACACTTGCACAGAGATGTCAAAGTCTGAGACTGTCAAAGTTGGCCTCAGCACTGAACTGTTTAGATTTCAAACCACTGACTCCTGCCTGTAAAGAAGCTTGATTGTCTACTGCAGACACAGCTCATGATCACTAAACCAGAAAGCTACAATGCACTTCTGGACTCTCAGTATAAACCACATATTTGTAAAGGAAACACAATCCACAGTCTAGTATTCCCTGGCAAAGCAAAGGAAGAATTATGTGGGCTACAGTAGCTTTGATTTTCTCTTTTTTACTTCCACGGATGTTACTGGCAGCCCCTTAAGCTCAGTGTGAGGTTATGTTACAGCCTGAGGAGTTGTGCAGTCTGGCAGAATGCTGAACACGGCCAGAGCACCGGCAGCGTCAGGAACAGTTATGCTCAAATGTTTGCAACCATCAGGTTGCATCCATTGCTTCTTCCCAAGTCTCCCACCATGCAAGAATGTAATAAACACCTCAGATCATATTGAAACAAAAACAAATACTCGATACAATTTTAATTAAAATATTGTATTTTTACATACCCTAATTTTTTGATGGAAGACAAACCTGCAAACCTCTGAACAAAATTCTGTCTACATGTCTTACCTCAGGAACCTAATGCAGAGGCTTAATCAAGAAGTGTAAGTTATACTTGCCAAACACCAGCCAGAAAAGAGACTGGAGCACCTGTATGAATGTCACAAAGGCAGTGTGCACAACCCACAGCACCCAGAGGGACTCTACTCACCTGCAGAACATTGTGGACAACACCCCTGCCCTTTATAGCTCCTCTGCAAACATCCATGGGTTGATGGCAAGTTCTTCTCTTAAAAGGTTTAAGTGAGAGCAATACAGAGATGTAGGCTCTTTGCAGAGCAAGTATACTACATTAGGGTCTGACACAGACCTCAGAAACTGACACAGAATTTACTGGGAAAGTTATACTGAAGTTAAGGAGTGCTACAGCATATTTAAGGATATCCTTATTTTTAAAAAGGAGGGATTTTTCTCTTGTTAAAACCGCAAATGCAGCCTGGAATCTAAGGTCTAACTATGCTGCTTCTGCTTTCAAAAAATCATTGCTTATTATCTGTTTCTCCTAGCAAATAACTTGTGTTTGTATTCATGTGGTTAAACTTTGGCCTTTAAATTCAGAGACCATCTAGTCTAACACTTACAAATAATTAACACTGGTAACATTTGTCCAGGAAAACATTTTTGGAATGAAAAAGGCAGCTCTTCGAAAATTTTCATGCAAATGCATTGATTAGAAAACATAATTTTGAAGCCCTGACACACAGATTTTTAATACTATATTAAGCACTTCCAACTTTTTAGAATGAATTTTACGATTTTTCTTTTTTTTTTTTACACGTAGAAATTCCTGAATTTTAGCTCTTGAGCCATAGATGTGTGTTGACATTGTTACAACAGTACATGTAAGCATCATTTTTCTGAGTCAAGTGAAGAAATACTTTCCTCTCCTGAAACAAACTACTGAAAGGATTTGTGTTAACAGCACTTCTAAGTATTAAATGTTTTATAACACTTACTGAGTCTCTATGGCAGAAATACAGCCTTTCTTGTCATCCTGGGTGCTTTTCTGAACTTCAGAGGTTTCATTACAATTAACACTTAACAGAAAAGAACAGGTCTGTGAAGATTTGTGGAAACCAACTGAACAAGGTCTGCATATCACCTAATACCATTTCAGCAGGACTAGCTCTTTTTATACACATATTTTTATACACACTGTAAAAAATCTAATTCATATTGATTTGAATATTGTTGGGGTGCACACATAAAATGACTGCTAAAATACCAATTTCAATAAAACACCTCTGTGCTTGCTAGAAATTTATTTCAAATGTATTGTGTTTTTTTCAACAGAGAAGTAAGTAATATTATAGTTTCTAGGAATCCTGGGCTGCATCAAAAGCAAGGTGGCCAGAGGTCAAAGGAGCAGATTCTGCCCCTCTATTCTCCTGAGACCCCATCTGGAGTCCTGCATCCAGCTCTGGAACTCCCAGCCTAAGAAGGACATGGAACTCTTGGATCCCAAGTCCAGAGGAAGACCATGATGTTGATAAGGGGACTGGAGCACCTCCCCCATGAAGACAGGCAGAGAAAGTTGGGGCTGTTCAGCCTGGAAAATAAAAGGTTGTGCAGAGACCTCACAGCAACCTTCCAGCATCTGAAGGGGCTCACAGGGAGGTGGGCCTTGGGCAGAACTGTAGTGACAAGGAGTAGCAGTTCAAACTGAAGGCAGGGACATTTAGGTTAGGTATGTGGAAGGAATTCTGTACTGTGACGGGGGTGAGACACTGGAACAGGTTGCCCAGAGAAGCTGTGGCATTTCCATCCATAGAAGGGTTCAAGGCCAGGTTGGAGGCAGCTTTGAGCAACCTGGTCTAGTGAAAGGTGTCTCTGCCATGGCAGGAGGATTGGAACTAAATAAAGTACTAAGGTACTTCCAACCCAAATCATTCTATGATTCTATGATTCACAGGAGTTATGGTTTGGTTCAAACAAACCTTGACTTAAGCCATCCAGGCAGGTCACTTGCTTAGTATCTAGATTTTCCACTGCATCTCCTCTAGAAACTTCTCCAAAAGATGTTTGCCTTTCAAAAATGTTGTTGTTATTGTTAACCTGGCTTCCATTTTGCTTCATTAGCCTGAAAACTTCTGCTTCCAAGTCTTGTATCTGAAAGAAATACAACACAGTATCACCAACAATATTCACCCCAATACATCCTCCCCATTAGAGATGTTATTTTTCCAGAATATCAGACAGAACTGTCTCATTCTTCAAATATAAGGGTAAATGCTACTCACACGAGCTTGTAAGCCTTGAACCTCTACAAGGTGTGCTTTCTCCAAATCTTCTATTTTCTTTCGTTCAGCTTCCTGGCGTTTGATGAAGTCAAGTTCTCTTAGGGGAAAAAAAAAGATGTATTTGCTGTCATCAAAGCAATCTGAGTGAAATAAAAACTAAAATGCTTTGCTACTCATCAGAAAAATCTGTCCTTAGCAAATAATTTATCACTTACTTAGTAAGAACTATGAAACTGCAATCAGGACAAAGCTCTAAGCAATTAGTCTAAGTGAATAGGCTAGGCAACAATATAAAAATGGCAAGAGAAACCCATCTGGAAAAAAAAATTTCTCAGTTCTTACTAATAATTGAAACAGATAAACCAGTTTCTTTTCCTAATCTGTGTTTACAACAAAAACAACGTAGCTTAGTTTATGATGTTCTCCATTGTAGGACAAAGCAGAGCAAAGTCTCTGTTTTACTAGAGTATGACTGTGCTCCTTCACAGAAAGGACAACCTGTAAGTTTGCAGGTACAAATTTAATTTTCTAAAGAAAATCTGTTAGGTCAATTAAGGAGTCTGAAGTATTTAAAAACAACTGACTAGATCTTTTACTAATATAAAGCAGAATGTCAATAGAAAGCCACCCAAACTCATTCTAGTGACTTGCCCTATCTCTTTTTATTTTGAATATGGAAGAAATTTGTGATAGAAAGCACATAAGATGCAAACTAGTTCTGGAACAGTCACGAAATTCCAAGATACGTAGTGACATTTTGACAATCTAACCCTTTCTTAATGGGACAGGATATTAATTTCTGCAATCTCAATTATCACTTGACATGGCTGTATGTCTTTGCGTTTTCCTCTTCAAATAAGTATATTTCAGTAGAAAATGAAAAAAGCTGCTGCCAAAAAAAAAGTAATTTGGGGAATAGAAGCTGTTATAGAAATGTAAGATGTTATTATTTTTGCTAGCCACCAGGGAGAGGGGACCACATGAAACAGAGGGGGGCAGGAAATCATCAGTTAGCTCAACTCAGCTCAAACATTCTTGGCATCTACAAGAAGAAGAAAAATAAAATGTAAAATGTAACAAAACAATATTCTTTTTGATGTTACATTACTATACAGCAGGAATTAATCCAGCTGATATAATACCCATATAAATTGCTGCAAACTTTGCTAATCAAATGCTTTACTGTGATTACTCTTAGTTGTTTGCAATTACATCATGCTATATCCTAATTCTGAAACATACCAACCTGGAATATTACAGACTAAGTCTTTATTTAGGTACAGTATGACTACAGCTTGAATACTAGCATTTTTCCATAATAAAGAGTCCATGGTTTTCATGAATAAAAAAGTGGAAAACAGTGTTTACCTTACAGGTGTTTAACAGTGGGTTTCACATTTCAAAATACATGACATACATGTTTTCTATCTGGCCACTAAGTCATTTGCTGAGCCTAGTGTAGCTGCTTACTTTTGCTGAAAATCCTTGATTAATTTCTTTGCCTTGTTGTATTTCTTCTCCAGAGCCTGATACTGGCTTTGCGTCTCCTTGAGGTGCTCATTCACTGTGTGGCACAGGGTTTGTGCCTCAATCCAATAACTCTCTAATTTCATCATCCTTTCCTTATTCTCCTCAATGTTCTGCTGGAGTTGGGTCTTCTCCAATTCCCACCTCACCTTCTCATTCTCAGCAGCCTGCAGCTGAACAAAGGAGTGGAGATGCAGTCCTTAAAAAGCTGCAAAGTGCAGCCTAATACTTTAGGATTAATTCAAACAATGCAAATAGAGAGAATCAGTAAATCAGTAACTACCATAGTAATATGCTAGCAGTGGGAAGAATGTTCCAAGACAAAGAAAATAGGCTGATACATGTATTATTCTTCCTCATAAAACCAAGCAGAGTTTTTGCTCAGTGTTCCAGTGCAGCCTCTGTGTTTCTCTGGGTTATACTAACCTATTTGACTGGCTGACATTTAAAAATGTCAATAGTGGAGTACTCAGGCAAACTGCAGGGTTAATCAGCCAGCACATGGGATGCATTTTGCTTTGTGCATGTGACTCACGTGCTATAAAGCATTCACACACTTTCAGAAAATGATGACATTTCTTATTTTGGGAAGGGGGAATTTGATTTCCAGATTTTTTTTTTTGTTTCGTTTTTGGGTTTTTTTTGGGTTTTTTTTTGGTTTTTTTTGGGTTTTTTTGGGTTTTTTTTGTTTTTTTTTGTGTTAGGGTTCTCATTTCCTAACTGAAGCTACCTGCAGGTTTCAGTGAATAACCAGGTTTCAGGATATCCTGCAGGGCTGGATAAGGGTAGAGTTATACAGCATCTTGTGTGACTTAGCTCCTAGAATTTAGTGAACAAAAAATGCCTTAACATCCCTGTTTATTTATCAAGTTTTTAATTTGCTCTAGGCAAGTTCTGCTAGCATCACAGATGATATACACCAAAAATTTAACTTGTTTGCAGTTTTATTAGTAATATACCTAAATTAGTCACATTTTCTTCAGCTCTGTTGAAAGGATGAGGTAAAAAGGTCCAACATTAAAAGGCACATTAACCCTAATTCTGGAAATGGATTTGCACAGATGAATGTTTACACCCACACATTGATGCCATCAAGTCAATGGGCCTCGGCACAATCCCAAGGGATCAACTGTGTGGCTCCAATTGACAGATTGGAACTGGAAGGCAGAGGAAGAAAAGATTTTTGACTTTCTGGACTGAGATAGGACAACAGAAATTGTCCTTACAGAAAACAGTTGCACTCTGAATTTTTTTTAAGAGTAATTTATACAGATTTGATAAACACTATGCAAAATACACAGTGAGTACAAATGCTGCTGGAAAGAAAGAATAATCTAAAATCTTTTTCTGAAGTACAATTTTCTCTTTTTCTTATTTCCTTTATAATGTACTCAGACTCAAAGAGAAGGATGTCATTATAAAGCCTAGTATTGCTGAACAACTGAATAATCAGTTAGGTTCCCATAAAGGTTACCCTAGTGCAAAAAAGCCCAATTCTTTTTTATTGCTATAGAAAATTTAATTTATTAACTAGCAACTGATTGTGAGATAATGTTTTCTTTTAAACTGATAATATTTTTCCTTCTAGACTATATTTTAAAGAGAACTGCAATAATATGAAAGAATACTTTTTCTTCTGTATAAAAAACAATTTCTATTACATACCTTTAAAGAAATCAGCTTTTTTAAAAATAATGGAAAGTAGCATAGGGATATTTAACATCACTGGTAAATAAAAAACCTACTAACTTCAACTAGAATATTCAATCCAAATATAATTTTAGAACCTGAAAAATGCATCAGAATTTTAAAACTAGCAATCTGCCATTTAGTCATTATGATACCCCTTAAAACATATGTTTAATTGAAGCTAAAAAGTTGGCACTTTCTTGTAATAGCAGCACTTAAGATTTTTACTTGAAACTTGGAATTAAGAATATACACCGAGAGAAGATTTAGCTGAGCCACTGTGCTTCTCAATCAGCCTTTAATAAGGATGTTGACTTCTCCACCCACATAAAGATACGTCTTCAGATCTGATTTTGCATGAAGAAAAAAACGTATTAACCATATATTGATTCTTACCTTTGTCTTCAGCTTCTGAATTTCAGCTTCTGTAACTGCATGTTTGATTTGCAACTGGAATTGAAAATATAAAATAAACAAGTGAAGTCACAGAGAGTACTCCGGTATTTTTAAAGCCTGTGCTGCAAGTTGAATACCTTATTACATAGCAGAAGGCCCCGAAGAGTGCTGCAGTGCAGTAGATTGTAAATTAAAATGTCTAGCTTGCAAAATGACTCAGTCTGTGCAACCTAATTAAAGATAGGATGCCGTCTAACCACTCATAATTTCAAATCAGAACATCCAATCTGTTTAGCAAAACCAAATGTCTTATGTTTTAAAAAAATAGATGTTATCCTGCTGGGCTTTGCTCTCCTCTGATGTGAATGTGAAATACGTCCCAGTGCCCAAAGTCCCACTGCACTGATTAAAGCAGGCACATTACAAATAAGCAAATATGGAAATAAGTGATTTAACAACTCAAGAAGTCAGGAAAACCTTGAGGGAAGATTCCACACATTTATTTCATGCAAGAAGAAAGGTAAACTGATGCTGTCCTTTACCAATAGCTGCTGTTACTCTGCTCGAGCCAGCTAATCTCAACTGAGAGCAGTTACACAGGGAAAATGTAAATAACAGCAACAACATTCAAGCAACAAAGCGATTGCAAGCAGATTAACAGCCCAGGCAGTGTGCTAAAGGTTGTAGTTACATCACCAAGCAGCCACAACAGCAGGGGATCTGTACAGGGAAAGGGTTGGTGTGGAGAACCTGGCATCCACCTGCACACCTGCTGTGGGATTTCTTCCATACTAACAACATTAGTCTGTTCCTGTGAAGAGTCACTACTCTGAGTGTATTAGGCCATGTCCTGGAACACATTTAGTTTTACCACAAAGGTCTGCTATTCACAGGCTCCAAGAATGCTCTGAAGTACAAAGTGAACCACAGCTTCAACAGCATAACCCTAATCCAAATGGAAATGATCACGCACGTGTAGCTAATACTGGCCTGCACCCCAATCCCTGCTGCTGTACGATTTAAAGCAGGCAGCATGGACAAAATATTGACAGGCCCCAAAACCTTACACTGAATCAGTGACTCAGCTGAGGGCAAGGGCAAAAAGTGAATTACAGCCTGAGCCAGCAGTGCACTGGAGATAAGGCATTGCCCATTATTTATGAATGAAGGAATAGTTACGGAAAAGCGCGTTTTACATGCAGGTTACTTCTCTTACAAGACAAACATGAGCTTTTGGGAATAGCATATGCTGAGCTAATAAAGTATATGAGTACTGAACCAGAAACTAACATCTCTGGTGAAGCAATGGCTACATTATTGAAGAACCAGCTGTTAGTAAAAAAATGTGCAAATTTATCAAAGGAGATGTTCTTCTGGAAGACAGGAATAATTGTCAAAGTAACAGGAGCTATCACTGAGCTGACCAGTGCAAGTATCTCTGAGAAATTCTAAGCTAATTTAGAAATTCCCTTTACATGAAGTCTCTTGAATGCCCCTTCTTGTGGCATAGGAAATGCACACTCTCAGATACAGTTTGGTTTGCAAATCAGCCTTAGTTAATCTAGTGAATAAACGTACTCCTTTAAGGTGGGGAATTCCTCAATTTATGCTGGACAGAATAAAGAAGACACCAATTCACTGGTTCCATTTAGGAATCTTCTTTCCAACACTCATTTCTTGGTCACGGTGTCTCCAGAGGAGACTTAAGGAACTTCTAGTCCCCAAGATCACCTGTTACTTATGCTCACTTTTTGACTTTGCACTGAAAAGTGTTACAACTCTTCACGTGCTTCATGTGAGAGCAGATGCAAGATTTCATTTCAAATGAAATGAAATGAAACTGACTACAGCAGCTTGCAGAAACACAGGTAACCCATGGACCACAGGGCTCCTGAGGAAGCGCCACAGGGGAGCAGGGCTCCTGCTCCAGGATGGAGAGGTGCCAGTGCAGCAGGGAACAGGGCACTTGGCAGCCCTGGAGCTGGTGTAATGGGACGAAGTTGCCAGTGAAGCTACTGCACCTAGTAGACCAGGAAGCTGAAAAGGACATACACCTTTTTACATATATATTAAGGAAAAAAAAAGGAGATACTTTAATTAGTAACTCATTTGCAAGAGGTTACTTGTAATTTTTGAGCTCAGTCATTTCAACCTCTGATCTACAATCTTCAGAGATTGAGAACTGTTTTTTCTCCCCACTGCATTCCTGTTAATAGTGAAAAATTATTAAAGAACCATCTCAAAACAACATGGTGTTTATAAAATGCCCAACCCCTTGATTAGTTCTGCTACACTGTTCTGGGATGAAATAAAATCAGGGGAATAATGGATGAGCTAGATTTTCCCATTTCAGACTTAATAATGACATTGAAAAGCCAAGACCTAAAGCCTTAGGCTACCTGCTGACAGTTGACTCCCATCTCTTCTAAAACCCCACAAATCCATAAGGAGCACTTGAAGAGCTTATTATTACATACAAATAAACTCCAAATTGTTGCATAAATGACAATCTGCTCAGGTACAGATGGTTTTTAACAGTTATTTTTGTGCTTTCTGTTATTAAGTTAAAAAAAATGAATACTGAGTACCCAGTCAGATCATTGAATCAGCACATGGTACAGCAGATCCCACTGAGGCAGAAGAAAGAAGACACTTTCCTGCTTAACAGAAATATGTGTAGCTGGATATGTACTTCTTTTTTTTTAAAAAAGGAACTAATTATGCTTGTAGAATAGATGAGAAATACTAACATATTTATAAGTTAGACTAAATAACAAGCAAGGTCAACTATTTGGCAAGAAAATCTGACTCCACAGCTAAAATTTTTTAAGCAAGTTTACTAACAGGGGATCAGAAATCTTTATTCCATGTCCTATTTAATGCCAGACAAATTTTTGGCAGATACTATTTCGTATATTTTTTGGATATAAGTCAATATAAAATTGTGAAGGCTTCACTTTAACATTTTGAGTAATTTTTGGCACATTTCCAATTCAAATATGTCTTGAAAAGCTGATTAATTTTCTACAAAACAATAAAACTTGTTATAAAAGGTTCCTTTTAGAGAGAAAATGGATTGAATTCATCAAGACTGCAAAAGGTAGAATGGAATGAAAGTCTAGCAAATGTTAAAATATCAGGAGTACACTGGGAAGGAAAGTACGCAACAGAATCTAATAATCACCATGACAATTTTTACGTAATCATTATATATTTTTTGCATATAATAATCATCCATTCTTCATATATTTCATTAAAACATGAAATAATGAATTCTTATATAAATGTCCCTTCTCCCTACAGATCTTTTCTCTCTTCAATCATCACAGCTAAAATAAAGTTTCTAGCTCTTTCTCTCAAAGCAGTTAAGAAAAATCAGTCCTATTTTTCCTGCTCTACAGCCAGGAAAACAAGACTTTCAGAAGTACAGTGATTCACCCAGGAATGCCCATCTCTCTTCTGACTTTCCTTCCAAAAGCAAGGCATTTTAAGTAAAAGTGCTCTCAGAGTATGGGAACACATTTTTTGTTGCAAAGACTGAACTCAACTAATTAGGTCAAACTATTATGCTTAAAGATTATGTCCTACCCACTTGCCTAATACTTTCATTAATCTCTGGAGTAAGAACAAGAAAGAACAGTTATTCTTTAAATACAATTCCAGAAAACACTGTGTGGGTTTGTGCAGTGTGATCATGAACAAGTCCTCTAGTGTTGAAAGAATTCAGGGCAAATACCAAGAAAAATACATGTACTCACTCGGCATCAGCCAACAAAATGCAGCTGTGTACTCTTCAAGACAATCAGTGAAACAAAAGTGGTGTGCTCATAACAGCAGTAACTGCGTGGGCTGCTGAAAGAGTCCACTCTTAGGCAGGAGCATTTCATGTTTTCTTCTCAGGCTCTCATCTACACTTACACTTGAGGATCCCAAAGGACCTTCACCTGGTCTCTAAAACAGCATTTTAAGGCTGTTACAGAAGACAGGTCTGCAAATAACTTCAAATCAGTCTGGACAAGATCAAGTATGGCAATAGCCTGAGTTTATGGAAACTGTATTCAAGCACAGATTTAAAAGTCATTTATTCAAAGGTGAGTTTCTTGCCCATCACTGCATCTGTGTTTTGCACAGCCTTGGAAAACTTGCTGACATGTGGAAAACGGTAGCATCTTCCCACCACTTTGAGACTGTATTTCTATGGTATGACGTAAAGTAAAGAAGTAAAGCAAGAAGTAAAATGTTCTGCTAATTTGTGTAAAAGCCTAAAACTCAAAATATGGAGTGAGAAAATTATAATTTAAGTAATGTAAAAAACTTCCAGGATCTAACAATGCATAGCAGTAGGAGCCCAGTGGCTGCGAGGGCTATCAGCAGAAAAGGGAAAGACCTGGTTGCTCATTGACTGATTACTTTCCACACATGACTCTCACTAGAGGGTAGTAACAAAATATTTATACAAGATAAAAGATCTGGTTCGAGTGAAGGCAGGAGGATAAGTGGAGAAGGATAAAAAGGGAGTCCTGATATTTTAAAACTCCTATCTGGTCCTAGGTTCTGCTGCTTAAATCTCCTGTGAGGTTCTGGCTACTTTCAACCCTTCCATCTTCCTTTATTTAAAAAAAAATATAAAAAAAATAAAAGGTATTTATTGCCATTACTCAGCCCATTATTGTAAGCTTAGGTACATCCATTGTTTCAAATCTTTATTTGCATGAGAATTCAGGAAAGCTTAAAAAGAAGCCACATCAAAAGCACAGCCTAAAATATGGAAGAAATGTCCCTCCATACTTTGGCATGTGAAATTATATTAATTCAATGACCACAATTAGTGCAGGTGGATGCTATACTGCCTAACCATAAACTTGCTATGGTTTTGGTAAAACACCATCTTGAAGTATGGCTGCTTCCCCAATAGAGCATCTTTCTAAACACATGGGCAAAAATGTGACATGGCTGTACATTAATGAGTTACTGTGTAATGGTATAGGGTAAGTTTCACATATCTCCCTTCACTGACATTTAAGATTCGTTGTTTGGTTTTCCCAATCATCTTTTATTGGAATTTTACAAAACCAAAGCAAATCAAAGCAAACCAAACAAAAAGAAAAAAAAAAAAAACAAAAAAAAAACAAAACAAAACAAAAAAAAAAAAAAAAAAAAAAAAAAAACAAACAAACAAAAAAAAAAACAAACCAAACCACAACCCCAAACTCCAGCATTCTGCTAAGTGATGAATTAACTTACACCTTGTCTATGTGATCAAACTAAGTGCTGAGGCAGAGTAACTTACGTAGTGAAAAGTTAAATTATAAATTGCCCTCATCAATACAGTCACCTGAAAGCTGATGCCAAAATATCTCCAAATGACAGTTCTACTTCCTTCTAACATTTTCAGTCATTTCAAAGTACTGAGCATACAAAAAGCTAATAACCACTCCAGTTTTCAAGAGAAAAAACCCAAGCACTGAGCACTGAGATAATTAGAAATCTGGTTCAGTGACATATTTCAGGGGTATTTTCTGATATATAACTTACTTCTTTGAATTTGTGAGCAAGTTTGCTGGTGTCCACATCACTGGGGGAGAACATCTCATCATTTTCAGGGAGATCAAACACTTCAATAGCCATGTCACCTCCTGGAAGGACAGGTCCCATGTCTTCATCTTCTTCATCTGTAGCATATTCCCCTGTCTTAATTTTATAGCATTTAAGAAATTCCAGTTATCCTCTTATTATGCAGAGACTATTCAAAGAGTAACTAAGATACTGTGCAATCACAGCATTCTGCATACAAAAAAGATTGTCTTTAACCTCAGTACTGATGAATTCTACCAGACAAAATATAACTCCACACTAGTATTTTAGTACATTAAGAGAGAAAAGACTAGGGTCTTAAGCACTAATAACTCATTTCTCAAGCATTACTTGCTTTGTATTTTGATGGTTTCATCCTTTTCCAAGTGAGACCTCTTTTCCATTCGAAGAACTTTCCAAATTCATTTCAGATTTAACAAGGAATCTCTTCCAAACAGAAAAAAAAGCAGAATACAACCAACAGGATCTTGATTAGTTGCTAATAAAGTCATCTGGATGAAGTAATTCTCCAGTGATATTCCATGTTGAAATTGAAAATTCATTGGTTTGTTCTTTATAAACAAATTAACGATAGAAAAGTCACACCCACGCAGAAAGATAACAGTAGGAAAAAAACCCCAAGTGTCAGAGACAAATTCAGAGTCTGAAGCCAGAATTTACTCCATTTTCTCCCTGAATGAGGAGCTGCTTTGAACTAGTTTTGAACAATAAATGTGGGTGTTTCTTGGGCTGGTAAACCATGAGATGCGAACAATTTGCTGACAAAACAGAATTTTGAAAAATTGCAAGCTGCAATCAGTATCTCAAGAAGAAAGAAACAAAACAATAATATTGAAAAGAAAAAGCTTGCAATATTGAACCCCGAGCTGCCTACTCGGTCTTTTGCACACATCTGTGCTCATCTCTCCCTGTCCCTAAGGTGAATGGTACCACCTTGCCTCTGCAGGACTCCCTCTGGAAGCCGGAGTAGAGCGCATTGGGATCACAAACAGCCTGCTGGCTGTGCAGATGACTATGCAAACACAAAGCCAACACTTCCCTCAGAACCACATCTGGATTTATAAGGCTTGGGACTAAATAAATACATGGAAAAGGAAGGGCGGGGGGACCAGCACAGTCCTTTTCATGTTTGTACAGTAACACCACCAAAATTTTGACAAAACTATTCAAAGTTTTTCTTCATGAGCTTTCAGTTCCTGAGATGAAGAAACATAATACTATTATCAGAAGTAAATTCCCCATAGTGCTAAAATTATCTATTAGTGCCATTTTTTGACAAAAGGACTTTTCAAAACAAGAGGTAAGAACTCAGATGTTTGAACAACAGTTCAAACCTCAGTTTCCTATCTTAATTCAGTTTCTCAGCTGTTTAGGCTTATGTGCATCTCTCAACTAAACAGCAGTGCATGCAAGATGTTGACTCTAGGTGCACAGGTACACACAGACAGCACACAGAATCATAGAATGGTTTGGATTAAAAGGAACCTTTAAAGATAATGAAAAACCTACATTCTTCTTTTTTAAAACCACTGAAGTTTTAAAAAACAAAGCCAAAACACAGAGTAAGTATAAAATAGTTTAGTAAAATTTTATGATGTTGGAAGAACTACTTAAAAGAAGGTAAGTCACTAGTATGCACATCCATATTTTAAAACAGTCACTGTAAAGCGAGGCACTTTTTTGGTGAGTTATTGCTGCCTCTATAAATAGTAACATATTCTCCAATGAAATAAGCAGTAACCATTTATTTTATATACTTCATACTACTAAGCATATATGCCTAAGAATCTCAATAGTCTTCTACAAGAAAAGCTAACATCTGGTTCTGCTTCTTCTTTCCTTACTCAAGAGAAGGAAAGAATACACAGTCCATCTCACTGGAGTTTTCAGGCATGTAAGCATTATAGCTAAACAAAACAACACCTGAAACTGTCATTCTGTATGTCTAGATCTCATGCACACACACACACAAAAATCTTCTGTTACTACACTTGTAGTAATTCCTGTTTCTACTTTATTGTCCCTGGCTACGTGCAATAGCTGTCTAAACCGAAAATTTGGCTACTAACTCTCCTGGCTCTTTCCAGGAGCATGTACAGGTCAGGGCAACCGGAAGCAGAAAGACTAACTCTTAAAATCACACTGAGATTTCAGAGAAATTAATTTTTGTGGGGATAAAATACTAACAGTCCATGTACTTTCCATTAGTCATCCCTGAAACAAATAAAGTAATACATAACCATAATTTTTGCATTAAAAAAAATCCTGGCAGGTCCATCAGCAGTGGCAAGGAAATCTCTGAAGCATGCAAAGAGGAGGCAGAAACAGGATCATTAACCAGTAAACTCATGCCCCGCTTATGTAAAACAAAACAGATCTGGCTCAGCTACATGTGCATTTTAAAGGAATATATTAATACCAAATCCCAATTACATTTACCAATTTTGGCAAAGGAATAAAACAGATGAATTTAGTTAAAAATGATTTTTCCAAAGCCTTAAGCTAAGAAAAAGTACTGAATGCAAAAAGAAAAATGAACAGACATGAAGGAGTAAATTATTGAGGAAAAACTTAAGAGCAGACAATATTCTACTGGCCTCAGGAGTCAGAGTGTTTGAAGAGGAACATCAGGCAGCTAAAAATGAACACAAAGGAAAATCTTGCTTCAAATTGTACATAATGAGTATCAATGAGCACAGTCATTTTTGCTTCAATTAATGAAAAAAAGTAGCTGTCAAAGCAAAGCACAGCTCAAGTAAACAAGATGCCAGGACGACAAGAACACATTACAGAACACAGAAATAAATGGGACTTTTGCTTTTGTCTTCAAAATAAAGGGATTTCATCTTACAGTCACATGAAAAACAAATTACAGGTTCAAAAGAACTGATGTGTACATTGAGGAAATATACATCATAAACTACATGAAACATACTTCCATGAAAAAAAAATTCTTTCTGCTTTTGTTCCACATGAAACTACCAGGAGGTAGTTGTTCAGACACTGTGCCAGTTAGCTAGAATGGGAAATTCACCTTTACAAGGAGCAGCAAGGCACAGAAAAAAAGTTGTATTACTTCAAATAACAAAGCCCTGTGAGGCAAGAGTTGTCATTGTAACTCCCTGAGGTTCCCTGCAATACATTTTGTTTCCTTAGCTGGCAAGAGCAATATTTTTTACTCCATAGTCAATGAAAACTTACATGCTCTTAAAGGAAAATCTTAGACTCTTCATTCTGTGTTGGTGAGCAGAATTCATCCACATAAAAGCCCTGTTTCTCATTTCAGTAGCACCCAGGGCTTAAGCTTGTCTCATCCAAAGCAACAGCTTCTGATGCTAGCCATTCCATTTTGCTATATGCTATCACAGCTAATAGCATGAAATTATCAACATGAGCTGCAATTTTCCACTTCTAAAAGGAAAACGTGTTACTTGCATTGTTTAACTGCCTTTAACAGTAAATTTCTGAAATGTGCCTAACACTCCCAACCAGAAAGGAGCTACAGCATCAGCCAGGATAATGTAGACAGACCTTCCCCAAATCACCATAACAAAAGCTGCATCAAGCTACACTTTTTGTTCCTGCTGAAACTCTCCCACAATCAGGGAACACCATTTGAAGAACTATAAAAATAACTCAAGCCCATCTCTTCATTTGATTTTTTCTTTGATGGCTTATACTTAATTCTCTCAAAAGAGTGAAGAAAAACATAATGATACAGTATTAATCACTGCTTTTACAGGAGTGCATCACATTAATGATGTTGGAAAAATGTACTCTCTGAAAGATTTGGTTTAGCAAATGTACTCTTTGGGTGTTAGACATTCAAGTACATTGCCCTTTCCTTTTGCATGTGTCAAGATTTTCTTCAGAGGTTCTAAATGTTGCTTTGCTCTCAGCATGGCCTGATGAATGAGAATTTAAAATGAAAAAATATTAATTCGACTATTAGTGATATTTAAATAGATTAAAACATCACTTGCATTAAACTACTTGTCTATGGCCACAGAATGAACAGAATCCTGCAACATATTATTCATTTCACATTTTGCATCACCTCATGCAGCCTTCTGGGGAACAGGTCATCTGCTCTATGTGACTTTTGTCATTTGCTGTAGAGCATGAAGAAGATAATACCAAGTTCAAATCAAAATTCCAGGAAATGTCAGAATTTGACTCATGTGCACAGAACACTGTGTTAACACAGGGAATTCAAAAGGTTTCAGTCAAGGATACAGATCCAGGTCATACTTAGCACACTAAGTAGGAAATACAAAGACAGTGCCTACTTCAAAGCCTTTGAGTTTTATTTGCTGACAGCATGCTACAAATTAAAAGGATGTGGGATTTTAGGAAGCTAGACAAACTGGTGATGAGCAAACTCTGCAGCAGGCTATCTAGAGGCAATATACTCTCCCAGCTTTACCATGATTAGCACAGACTCACTAGGAAATGCCAGTGCCCAGTGCTGCCTATTGTATGTAACACTTGAGAAACAGCTGATACTACTGGCTCAAGTGCTTGGCTTGTGGGAGCTTAACAACAAATTGTGAGCTGATGCACACTTATCCTGCTAGTCTTTGCACGGACTCCACTGTGAACATCCATTTTCTTTTCATGTTCATCAGTTCTGCACAAGGGCTTTATGTTTCCATGCAAAAACTTAAATGAAGGAGAGCTTGAAAGCATCCTGCAACCCTGTGATGACCTGCAGCCCATGGTAACAGCAGATTCTGAAACACAGGGATGCAGGGCATTTATATAGTAAATGATGAGTTTTCAGTATTAGTTGCACAGTAAATGATATATGTTTTAGAAACACTATGTATTAGTGTAAATCTTCCCCACCAAATAGCTGGCAGGCAGCATTCCTGCAAGGCAATGGAATGAGAAGGTGGTAGGCTAACACTGCATCTCTAAAATCAGTATCTAACTCAAATCCACTGCCCACTAGCTGGCAGAAATTGAAACTGTCTCAGAATACTGCTTTTTAAAAGAACTTGGATCCTTCTAAAATACCTACATACTCCTTGGGCTATGAAGACTGTCAGAAGTTCCAAAACAGAGGAAATCCAGCCAGCTGGTGACACAGCAAGATAAAACAACAGTACTTGCACATGCCTAGCTCGCATACTCTTCCTGTGATTTAACCAGCTCTAACAAATACAAGTCGTGTGCCATGACTCCAGGACTCAAATAAGATCACGGACTTCCTGCTCTGGAAAACTTAAAATGTTATTGCTGTCCTTGTGGTAAGGTCTCTGAGCCTCAGAATTTGGCAGTCCCAAGATCATTTTCTTGTTTATTTATGCAGCACTGTACCTGGAAATCCGTGTTAGTGTACTTTAAATGGTGTAGGAAAATGAACAGGACATCTTGACAGCTCTGAGACTGAGCAACTCATGTATAATTCTGTGCTGCCTCAATGCCAAACTCCTTACCCTGGCAAACCAAATACTCCTGAACTCCATGCAGTCAAGTCACTACTTTGATGAAACGGACTCAAAAGTCCAGTATGGTTTTTGTACACTTGTAGATATTCATTCAGCTGGCGCAAACTGAAGATTTTCTTGCCCAAAAGGTGCTCTGCTTACCACAGCCAAAGAATGCAGGGCTGGTGGTGGTGTCTGACTGAATCTAAGGTGAGCCAGACTTGTCCACACAGAGCAAGGTAAGCTCAAAGAAGTAATGCTTGTATTTGACAGTAAATGGAGCAGAAGGGCTTGTGGTGACCAAAAATGCCTTTGAACTGTGGTTAATGTGCATTAGATCAGAGTTTACATCGTGTCAGTTGTCTGGGAATGGTGCAAGTTATGTGAGTAGACCTGGATGGCATAGTCAGGTGGCCAAAGAAATAGTAATATTTATGGTTATTGCAAGTATTCAAAAAAATCTATTTCTGGTATGTCTCTTAATTAAGAAAGTGAACATGCTACATTTCATACCTTAGTAACTAAACCTCAGCATTTATTCTGAAAATGTTTACCACTCATGCCCCAAATAGGAAATGGGTATGACCCTCAATGATCTCAATGTAGTTTTTAAGAACTGCTTTTGTTCTCAGGCCTAATTCCTTCTCCTTCCAAAAGAGATAATTGATGAGATCATCTGGATCTCCTCTGGTAGATATCTTTTCCTTTCTTCCTCCTTTCCTCATATATAACACAAAATTTTCCTCTGCACTCCAAAGGCCATTACCAAAAATCATGTCATAGTCACAGAGATGGTAACAATCCTCAGTGTAGTGCTAGAATAAGAAAAGACACCTTTAACTCTCTTAATTATGGAAAAATCTGGGAAAAACTTGCCCAATTTTGTTTTCCTCTATGATCCCAAAGGCACTACCAACACAAAACACTTTGTGAATTTAGTATCTTTTGTGGAAAATTTATGCAGTGAACAGGACTTATGAGTTTGCAACCACCAAATTGCAAGGGCAAGACACATCACAAAAAGTATCTGATACCTACTCATACCTACTCATCCCTGTCCTCTTTCAGTACTGTACTGAGAAACACTTGCATGGCCATCAGTGTGACAGTGTCACCATCAGCACCTGCAGAGCAACAATCCCTACTGAACCCTGCAGACCTACCAGGATCAGTACTGATCAATATGGGTTTAACATAATTTTCTTTATTGCCAGATCTTGAGTAACACCACCTGTGCTGTGCACGAAGGTAAGAAACACAAACATTTGAGATACTTTGCAGGTGGATGTGTCCCACAGATAAGAGGTGTAATGCATCAGTCACTCACAGGTCAGCCACACACTGCTCTTCGTGCAAGTACACAGGGAGAAAGATTTGATTGTCAGGCGTTTAGGACACACCTCTCTTGCCTATATGGAAGTGATCAGACTATGCTCACCATAACATGGTGCTGAAAGTCCTTGAACCCTGACATCTACAGCATGCTGTGATGAGTTGTGAGAAGTCTCTTTTCCCAACGACTAGTTGTTCCATTTTGTTTTTGAAGAGATTGTAAGAGAGTTCCTTCAAGAAACTTCTCTTGAATTTAATTCTAAAGAGAAGTTAGAAGATTTGCATGTTTCTGTAATTTGAGGAGGGAACAGAGAGGATATGGTCCATATATTTATGGTCTCCCACAGGCACACATACATATGTATGTATGTACAGCTCTTATTTATATGAGTTACATATGTCCCTGTGAAAGGATTAATTCTAAGACATATTGAAATATTTTTCTTTTTAATACCAATGGAAAGTGAAAGTAAGTGAAAGCATTACTGGGGCTAGATAGGATTTTTGCTTTAGTCTTCTGGGACATTTCTGATTGTTCTGACATATTGCTATTTTAACAGTATCTCCTGATTTTATGTCAAGAGTATTTTTTTCTAAAAACTAACCTGAAATAAATGCATATAATGAATTCTCTACATCCCCTTATCTACTGTTCCCTTACACGGAAAAAAAAAAAAAAACAACCAAAACCAATCAAAACCTGGCCCAGGATGAAAACACACTAATACATGGAGTCTAGCATTTCAAATAATATCACTCAAGATGATGTGAAATGACGACAGTATGCTTGGGCTATATGGAAGCAGTTTGTTACAAAACCCAGCAGCTAATTTAGGGAGTAACTCAGACAGCAGTAGTCTCTGAAAAAGCTCTCAAAGTAATCTTTCCAAATATCTTGGTATTTAGGCATACTAGGAATTTTATGAGAATGGAAAGAAATTACGGAAATTTTATTGCACAGAGTTGTTACTTTCAAAACCTTTGTATTGGGACATCAGGCACAAATTGTAAGCATGAACATACACTTCAGACAAGGTAGGCTAATTCTCTATCCTGAGGAATATCTGTTCACACAGAAATAAAATCACAGTGTGTACAAGGAAGGGTCTTACCCAGAATTTCAGAAAACATTCTGACTTAAGAAGAATATCAATTCTTCTAGAAAAAAAACAAATTCCTCAACCCCTCTAAAAGTTAGAAGGCAACTTTTACCAGTTTTCACAAAACTTCAACGTTTCAGTACACAACCAAACAAACTTTACTCCCTTATTTCAGATAAGGGAGAGGAATGCTTACAGAAACATCAACCAACTTGGTATTTGCTCTTCTGGAACAAAACGAATGCTATAAATCCACGATGAAAAGCTTTTTCTATAAATTTGTTCTTCAATTAAGACTAATCATCAAAATCTGTAAAAATCATCAGCAAAGGTAATGGAAAGGTCCAAAAGTTGACCTCTGAGTGATAAGTAAAAAAGAAGGAATTAGGAATAGAAAACAGAAGATTAAAAAACACCAAACAGTGAGACATTGGACAGTGTTACCTCATCATCATCTGCATCATACTGTGCATAATGCTGCTCCAGCAGCTCTCTCTGGCGGCGTTCTTGCTCTAGAGTTTGGCTAATCAGCTGCGCAACCTCACTCACTTGTCCCGGCTTTTCTCGTCCAATTACAAACCTATACAAAACATTAGTGAAAAGAAATATTACTCCTACTGTTTACTGAAGTTCCAGGGTTTTAGCCATTTCTGGTATAGAGGGTAGCCTTTTTCTCCAAAGATGTGTAGTTCTGGTTGTTTCAGATGTGTTCTGTGGATGAGATTTGTCACAAGGGCACTGTATGCAGGAGTAGGAATGATCAGACCATGACAGGTCTGTTCACATGACAGGAGGGGCAAAACAGAAGGGACCATTACCAGCCTCCAGTCCAAATTTCAGTACAGTATAATCACTCCCATTCCCTTTTTAAAGCCATGTATTTTCCAGAAGGCTACAGAAGACCAGACTGTTACAGATCCACAGTAAGAGCAACGGCACACTTATGGCAGCTTATAGTGAAAGGAACAAGCATCAGAGTAACTCCTTCCCACCCTGACTTAGAAGTTATCTTCCATTTCTGAGCTTTTATATTTGTCTTCCTCCAGTCTAGAAAACAGAATCTATTTCCACATTTTAAAATCTGACAGACACTATTTCCTTAATTTAAAGCTGCATTTAAATCTGTCTTTTATTTTACGAACTTCTGTTGCTAAGGAACGTTTCCTCCACTGTTAGCTACTGCAGAACGCTGGGTGCACACTTCCTCAGCTTAACAAAACACAAGGGAAATGCCTCTTTCTTGGTTGACACTTACAAGAATGCTTCTCAGTCTTGGTTTCAGCAACTAGAGCTCAGAATTGGTTCGGATTGTAACACTTTTTTTTTTTTCAGCCCAGTGGCATAACCGCATTTAGATATGTTGCTATCTCCAGAACTAATCATAAACACCCATTACATAGTACCAACACACTGTGAACTACTGAACAAAAGCACAATTTAAAGATGTCAAGCTGAAGAATTATTTTTTTACAAGGCTAGAAAGATAATTAGGCAATTACAGATAAAAGAAGTATTATGTTGAGCTGAAAAGCACAATAAGGTGACACTGAGATACTGGATATAGTAGATTATTTGTTTCCACAACATTTGGCTCAAATGATGAATCTATTATTTGAGTGAGAGGCAGAAATGTGCATTATATCCCATGTATGAAAATTGTTTTAATTAGTACTGCCTATCACTGTTAAAATTCCTTGGGATTTGTCATATGTGTGCAAGCCAGCTTCTCAACAGTGGATGACCCTGGGTCCATTTCCTATGAAAAATAATTTTTCAGATTCTAAGAAGTCAGGCACTACAGAACAGACTGTAATGCAGAGATTATTTCAACATGATCAAAATATCCAACCTACTAATT
Source organism: Phylloscopus whistleri (assembly GCA_017589585.1). NCBI lineage: Eukaryota > Metazoa > Chordata > Aves > Passeriformes > Phylloscopidae > Phylloscopus > Phylloscopus whistleri. Next base: position 2,185,711 of record JADMLD010000183.1, read on the forward strand.
ACTTCCAAAAGGATAAGAAAGCTGAGAATGAGTGTCTCCATTTGAAATGATGACACAAGGTGCTCTGCAAATAATGTGCAAGAAAGTGTCTTAGCTTAAAAACATCAATAGCAAATACTGCAGAAAGTAGAAGAGAATCAAGGCAATAACATCAGCATTTTAATCCTGATCAAAACAGGTCACAGTCTGGCACTCATATCCCCACCATTGCAAAATATGACATTAGTTCTCAGTAATGATAAAGACCTTTGGCTGAAAGAAAAAGAATGTTTCTTCATGGCCCCTACACTTCATCTGTTCTGCATATTGACTCACAGACAGATCCTGTTTCCTCTAAATTTTGATTTTGGAGCCAAGTATTACAAAGTCATTACCAGTCATGTTTTCAGACTCAACTGGGAGGAACAATGAACTTTTGAAATTACTAAGGGAAGTGAAAAAGGATTTAACCCATATCTGGTACTTGTTTGTCTCCTCTAATGTAAAAAAAAATTAAAAGTAAATATGGAAAAAATATATATTTTAAAAAAACATTTTAAGCAAAATTATACGTGAGTATATTACTTACACATAGTAGAGAGAGCACCACATTTGTAAACATGTGAGGGAGATCCTCAATCTAAAAAAAAAGTTATGAAACCACACAAAGTGATGCAAATATTGGATTCCCTCTGGCCTTCTGCCTGGTAATTCAACTTCCTTGGAAAATACAAGACTCAAAATACTTCATACAATCATCTTTGTACACTGAAAACTTAGAATGGACGACATATAATGCATCCGAAGTCTGGTAACTCCTGATAAATTTAGAAGTGGGTTTTGACACATTAGACTGTAATGCAGTAATATTTTGACACAAACAAAATATTTTCAGACTAACAAAATTAGGTAGGATGTAAAAATGTGAGACCTCATTAACTGAATTCTTCTTCTCATGCCAAAGCCACTTACAGTTCACAGTGATGTGATTTTCAAGGCTTGAATCACATGTAAAAATGAAGTTACTCAGTGATACCTGAAGCTGTTAGATGACATATAAATAAAAGCCTTCAAGCATTGACAAAGTTTAAAGTAAATGTTTTCCAAAATAGAAATATACTAGTAATGTTCTATCTTCCTAAAATTTATTGCTCTAGAGCGAGACATATCCAAAATGTTTGAAAATAAATTTTTAGAAGCATTCAATCTACAATTGATGTCAGTTCTAAACAAAGAATTGTAAATTTGGAAAATAGAATACTGTGCTCCCAAAAATTACAGCTTTTAAAAACTAAACCAAACTTTTTGTCATTTTACATTCCATGATCTTAAGAATACCATGCATATAATTGAGATAAACCATAAATTATGAAGTTACATTTTAAAGAGATAGCTGACTAAAAATAACTTAAAAACCATAAAGCAGGGGCAGTTATTAAAACTCTAAGCATGAATTAGATATTTATTCACAGAATAGCTTTAAATAAAAGAACTAGCATAATCTGAAGTGTTTAAATATGAGAAAGAAACATAAGGCTGTGACTCACTGACCAAAAAATCAGCCACTGAACCATAATACACACACTTCAACAAAGTGGCTAATTATGTATTTCAAATCACTTTGGCTCAACAACATCAATCACATGCATTTCAGACTTCATTAATTAGTCTCAAGGGCTAGAAGTATTACAAGAAAGAACTATACATTCTGTCAGCAATATTTTATATGAGAAGCTGGGTAAGAGACAAATGAGCATTTCACAGCCTCTAAACCACATCACAATGATATTCCTCTAGATTATTAAAGCCAGCAAATGCAAAATATACCCCAGCAAATCTGTGATACAGACATCACTGGACTAAATCTCAGGTCATTACTGATTTTTTTCTGAAATCTGCAAAAATGAAGGAAGGAGAAGGAGAGAGACAGGGCATGACCTGCCCTTGATACTCAAGAGATACACACAATTTAGCTGAATTACCAGCTGTGAAATATTCTTTGTGGTTGTGGTTAAAATGAACAGGGATGGAGCTAGAAATATAATTAATATTTTACTCTATAATGGATTTTAGAATATCTAAAAGAATTATGTATCTTGAGAAATTGAAAATTAATTACAGTAGTGGTGGTTAAGAAAAACATTCTACTGAAATTGGCAGCAACTCCTACATCTCCTGCAATCCATGATTTAAATATTTTAGAGCACACCTGACACATAGCCTTCTGCATATGTCCAGCTTTTAATAAAAGAGGATCTGCAGACCTGTGGTTCTTGGAACAATTTAGCGATTTTTTAATCAACTGTGGGAACCAGAAAAATTATTATAAAAATTGATTAAATTAAAAAATGTTTCCACTTTGAAAATAAGTGGTACTAAAAAAAATTGTGAAGGCACCAAACCTGTGATGTGAAGCTGAAATTCTGCAGCACACACTTTTAGTGAAATGAGTTAATGATTTCTCCTGAAAATACTTTAGGCATTAAGTGCTCAGTTAAAAATACATTAGCATGGTTTCCTTAAGTCCAACAAAAATCAAGTAAGAATACAGCAAACACTTTCTAAGAAAGAATGGGGGGATTGCTGTAACAGTATTCAAAATCTTTTCTTCTAGCCTTTCCCAAAATACACTTTGGTCCATAAAAATGTACAGTAAAATTAATTCAGGGAGTTCTACAGTCAGATGCCTTATCCCTGGCCTGGAACTGTTCAAGGCCAGTGTGGATGGGGTTTTGAGTAACCTGCTCTAGTGGAAGGTGTCCCTGACAACAGCAGAGGGGTTGGAACTAAATGATCTTCAGGATCATTTAAAAACCATTCTATGGTTTTTAAAACCAAACCATTCTATGATTTTTAAAATGGTTTTCCTCTGAGCTTTAAAGTCTGAAGTTGTTTCAGCTACCATTTATCTCATTTATTTCAGGATGTCTTCAATTACCTACTCTGGCTGCTTCCATTAGGTTAACAGCCCCAATAATTAATCCAAAGTGCTAAAAGGGGTGTGAACTCTGTTAAGAAAGCAGTTTTATTTAGTCTCAGCAGCACAAGTTGGAATTGATGTGGTTATAATGAACAAGATCAACCTCTCCCAAACAGCACTCTCAAATGCAGAAGTCACTGACTCCACAGAAGGGGTTCACAACCTATGAGCTTCCATGACACCTCTTGGTATGAAATGATCCAAAACTCATAAACACTCTTTCAATAATTTCAGTTGGAAGGAAACTGGTACAACCTAAGCCCCTGACCTGAAAAGATGGCCAACTTTGTCATGGCCTTGATCAGAACAACACTTGCTGCAACTTCTGTTCATTGCCTGTTATTTTGTCCCTTTGAACGGAGAGTATGAAGAATGGTTTATCCATTCTACCTCATGGAAGGCAGTTGAGACAGCAATAATACACCAGACATCCCATTCTTTTCTTTCAACTGAAGATGTTCTTTCCACCTCTTCCCAGGATGCTGCCTGCACATCTACCCTCTAGCTCACAGTTGCACAGGGATGCTGCTGCAGATGCTGGACTCACAATCAGCCCTTGCCTCCTAAGATTTCTGTCAGTCCATTCCTGCAAGCTGTTGAAGATCCTGTGATCCCTGTGTTACCCCATCTACCTCATGTGCAAACTTATGCCAGTAAATCCACCTAGCCCACCCCTGCATCAGAGACAGGCATGTGCACAGCAATCTTTAAAGCTACTAGCCAGAACCAAGAGGACTGGTAGAGGGAAATAAAAAACGGTTTGCCTGGAGGTAAGTGGTAAGTGACCCAAAACTAAGTGAAGGACTCTACTTGGAGATCATCACCCAAAGTAACATAATGAAGTGACAAGCATCAGTGAATGAAAGTGACAATGGCTGAGTGAAGTTATTTAAGGTCACATAAGAAACATCTAAGAGGGCCATCTGTGTAATATCTAGTGCAGGATGCTGGCTGTGTGAAGCCAGTACAGATAAGCAGACTTTGGGAAGAGCCTCCAGGGACCTGGAGATTGAGTTGCCAGTAACATGAACTGCTGTGCAGAAGTTCTGCAGCCACTATCCTTGTACCCAGACCTAGGATGAAGTAAAGTACCCTGAATTTAAAGACAGACAGCAGGACTTTCACTTACCACTTTGGGCTGAAAGGGACCATGCCATGAGCAGGGGCACCTTCCACTAAATCAGGCTGCTCAGGGCCCCATTCAACCTGGCCTTGAACATTTCCAGGGATGAGGCATCCACAAATTTTCTGAGAAACCTGTTCCTCACTCCCTGCAAGTAAAGAACTTCCTAATCTCTAACACAAATCTCTACTCTTTTAGTTTAAAATCATTCCCTCTTGTCCTATCACTATCTGTGTAAAAAGGCACTCTACCTCTTTTTTAAAAGCTCCTTTCACTACTGGAAGGTACTATAAAATCTCCTCAGGGTATTTGCCTCTCCAAGCTGAACAATTCCAGCACTCTCAACCTGTCTCCAGGAGAGGTGCTCCAGCCCTCTGATCAACTCTGTGGCCTCCTCTGGACCCACAGCAACAGGTCCACATCTTTCTTGTGCTGAGGACCCCAGAGCTGGATGCAGCACTGCAGGTGGGGTCTCACAAGGCAGAGAAGAGAGGCAGAATAACTTCCCTCACCCTGATGGCCATTCCTCTTCTGGTGCTGACACAGGATGTGGTTGGCCTTCTGGGCAAACAGTGGTATCACTGGTACTGGTGGGTGAGCAGCAAAATCACAGATCAAGCATCAGAAAGACTCTCCAGACTCAGCAGCCTCTCCAGAGCATCTTGGATAGAAGCTCCTGATAAACTATGCTGCTATCAACACTAAATGGATACTGAGTCAGACAATTAGGAAGTCATGTAAAAAACCCACACAATAATATCAATGCACTTAGATTAATTATTCCTTCAGAAATCAATTGTAGTCTAGGGCCTCACTGACATATTAGCTTTACTCAAGAGTACTTCAAAATTAGCCAAGGGATTCAATGTTTTGGCACCTCTCCAGATTCTGGTCCTTACACTGCTCTGTTCTTCTGAGAGTGCAAGTTAATCAATTCCATCTCTTTCCAGACAGCCTGACAGTATTCCAACCTTGCTTAAAAGGTTTCCTTGAATACAGAGTGATAATTTAATCAGCATTTTCTATAGCACACAATTCTTATGGGAATGTCCATTTCAAAGAAACACATTTGTAAATTTGTGCTTTAACACACCTGAATGCAGTCACCTCTGTTCAGAAGGTACAAGTGCTAGCAGGTCATACTTCTAAAAAAAACCAGATTGCTTTTTAAGGTGAGATCTGTCTTCCCTCACCCTCACCCTTGCTGGCATCCACAGGGAAGAAATCCAGGAAGAAAATACAGATAGGTCACAAGTAAGCTTCTGAGTTCAGACCATGTCCTTAATCTGGATGATTACATGATCCAGATTCTAGGCAAGGCAGACCATCCTCACAGCACAGTCCAGCTAAATGCTCCTACAGCACCATCCATATAGTTTGTTGAGTTTAAAAACCTTCATCTTGGATGAAGGAGTAAAAGAATTAGCTAAATAAACATATGATATTTCAGTTTCAGGGTTTGTAGTTTATGTTTAGATCCAACCAAATTGAGGATGAACTGATTCAAAACCTGTCAAGTTGTTCCTTTTTCCAGGAAAAGAACAGAAAAGCTGCTCCTGAAATGAAAATCCAGCCCTACTGAACCTTACTCATTCATGTTATACTTAATTCTAAAAGCCATGCTCCAATACCTAGAAAAATAGTTTATAATTCAGAAAAAAATATTTAAATGAAGATTTCTTTATATATTTCACACTCAAACATATAATTTCCCATCCAAAGGTGCAAATATTTTGAGAAAAAAATTGCCATAAAATTCAAATTAGCAAGAACTCAGGACACAGGGGCTATGATTATGCCAGTAAATTACATAGTGCCAGTGAATGCTTTCCAAGTACTAGTAACTGGTCATCATATTAAAATCATATTACATCACTGAAAAAGTCTTGGAAACAGTTTGACCCAAGTTAACTAATATTCTACTAAAGAATACTCAGACACAATCCAGGAGTTGGAAAAAGCTAGGAGTCAGCTTGGATGTTTCCAATGGACAATTTGGATATGGCCAGCCTGCTCAGAAAGGTACAACTCTTTAAGGGTAGGAGCACTGACCACTCTGGTGCCAGCTGGCCTCAGCACAAAGAACAGTCCAAGGCACAGCCTGTCTACTACACAGGCACAGCCAAGGAATATAAACCAGCTAAGTAGTGATGAATGCAGTCTTATCTCACCCATGCTAAGGGGTCAGAGAACTTGAGTAATTTTTTATGTTCAGCACACTCCTCCTGGTAGTCTCACAGGACAACTATCAGTGCTTGTAGGAGTACTTTGCAGGAACCAGAAAGAAAATGTATTATGGAATCTTTAATATAACCACAGTGGATTAAACAGGAGAAATTTATATTACTTTGGCACACAGTACCATACATTTAGCTTCTGCAGGATGTACAATTCAGGTTTATCAAAGAAACAGAAAGTGCACCAAGCACACATGGCTTCTGAAGCAGCCCAGCACGAAGCCCCAGCTCAGCAATCAGTATTGCAGAGCAAAGGGCTTTTCTTTCCTTCTCTTTTTATCTCCTCAGCTCCAGCACTTGGATTCAAGGAAAAAGAAATAGACAAGGAAAGGAAGAACAAAACCACAACCCCCAGCCAGAAAGCAGAGATAACATAACCCAGCTCTCTGAAGCAGACAAGAAGTGTGGTATCCTTTGGTTTGGGTCCCATCTCATTACCCATTAATTAGCAGTCCTGCCTCCACCACAATGTGGATCTGCACTATGGAGAATGCCTGCAAATTTTAAAGGACCCAGCTGTTTCACAGGGTAAGAGCACAGGCAGGCAAAGCCAGAAGGAGGAAAAGAAAATCTGCACAGGCATGCACACCAGGAGAAGAGAAGATTATTACCTAGACAGAGGAGTCACAACAAAGGCACGCTGTTCAGTGTTACTGTCAACAACAGCATTCCCACCAGGGCATACTGCTGCTGGTTAGGTCCTGAGGCAGACTTCATCTGTCCCCTGCACTTAGTTCTTGCACAGACCTGACTGTATAAACTACCTATCCAGATGCTGTGGTGGCAAACAAAACTAACAGCAGGCATGCAAATACTATTTTCAGAAAGAGTGTATTTTTCAGGAAAAATTCAGCTCAAGATGGGGTGAGAAATTAGCTGAGAAAGGAATAAATGACATTTCAAGTTGATATTAATGAACAATCAATTATTTTTACTTTTCACCCTTTAATTGCTCCTTGTACAAGAGCTACATAAAAGTAAAAATTTGTATGAAAGATTGAGTTTTCAGTTTAGTACAAGATAAAAATTAGGTTGTGAACTAATTGGGAGTTGAGAGAAAACCCTACTTTCCAGATAAGAAAAAAAAAATATGGCAATAAATTATTCTTCACTAGAACAGAGAATAGTTAATAGTAAAAAGCCAGAGGGATGGATAGTTGCACTGCTGTTGTTAGAACATACTCTTTAATTGTCTAGAAGATTAATTAGACATGGCAAAACTGGCTAACCAATTATTTAAGATGGGAAGACTTTGATGCATTTCAGCAGAATTTAAATAAACAAAAGCAGGTAAGCTCATTGGCAGGTTAGAATTAATACAATTAATAACTTTCACAGTGGTACAAGTGGCGATAAACCAAACAGGTTTTGCACAGGTTCTGCGTGGTTCCCTAAAAAACTCAAGAGCTGTCTCAGAAAGCACCATGAGAGCATCCGCTCAGTGCCTAGCAACAGTCTGGAAAGCCAAGAAAATGTTTAGCCACATTCATACAACAGGATACGGAAGGAGGACATAGAATTTAAAATTTGCCTTTCCAGTGAAACGCTGAATTTGGTTAACTTCCTTAAAAGAAACCTTTCAGAGAAAAATAATAATGCTAAAAGCATACAAGCGGCATACGAAGGACTGGGATTTTCTGATGATTCTCTCATGCAAGACTCTTTCTCCTTATCAATGCAGTAAGTCTTCCAAGAACCATGTCCTCCTTTCCTGGGACCCTGCTTCTCCCAGAGCTGTGTGAGCACAAATTTTTGTGTCCAGTAAGTATGATAAAAGGATAAAGTTTTCTCTATGAAAGAACTAGATTTTTTTTCTTGTGAGTATGTTCAAGAAAAAAAAATTAAATTTCTTGGAGGCATACAGCTCTTTGAGTGAGTTTTCTCTGACAGAGACTGTAGGGTCTCCCAAAACTCTTCCATTATGATGAACAGGGGAAGAAAGTGTGGTCACAAAAGCTTAACATCATCCAAGCAGCTTCAAAGAACAGGTCTGATACTCAACATCACAGTCCATGTGGAGACTGCAAACAAAATAACACAGGAAAAACTCCATGACAGGACAGGATTCCCACTGTCAAGCTCTCTCCTTATCCTATCTTTTATGACTGCAGGCACCACTTGCAAACTTCAAGCTGATAGATTACATCCTAAATGGGGTCAAAAGAAGCACAGAACAATTAGTGGTATTAGTGTGGCACTGCCCTCTGAGCCATTAATCTTGGAGCAGGGGCAACACTCAACAATATTGAAAACAACACACATTTCAAATCCCTCCTGTATATAAACAAATTCTGAAATCCACGAATATGAGATATTAGTAAACTAAACAGTTATGTAAAATTATAAAGAAGACATGATATTTACATCAATTGAAATAGCATTCATAGTTGTATTTGCCTGATTAGAGTCACGAGGACACTAATTCTCATCCTGAAAAACAGAAGCTGATTGCCAGCTGGGATTATGGAAGAATTCCATCTCTTTCCTTTGCCTCACAGGCTAGCAGAGTAGCCTGTGTACATCTGCTGGGTACTGATTAACTTTTTAGAAAACATTAAAGAAAGAATAATTTATTATTATTATTGTAGAAGTCAAATTGGTTGAGCCAATGATGTTTCATTGTGGCATGATGAATCTGCTGGATAATTCAATACTGCAAACAATGGATAAAATAATCATAGATGCTTACGTTTGTTCTTCTTTCACCTCCTCTCAGCCTCACCTAGAGCAGTTCAAAAGGTAAAAGCCATGTCTTCATTTTCACAAATTCTTTACTGTGTCAGCTACAGACAGTCTGGATACATTTTTTCTGGTAGAAAAATTGCAAAAATCTATTCTAGGTCAACGACTTCCACTGTCAGTATCACTCAAAGTGTTCAGAAGGCTCAAAGGAGAAAAATAAATCACTTAGTATTGGTATTATGCAAGCTCTCTGAAAAGGTATTGACTGCATTTTTTGTGAAGAATTAAGAAAGTGGCTTTAATGTCATTCTATTCATGAGTGTCCTTTCTTTACAACTGATCTCACATAATAAACCCTGCTATAAAAACCAGCATGCACTTGACTAGATTAAGCACAAAACGACTTCAGATACGTAGTGCTGTGGGATATAAAAGTGAAGTAATGCCAGTGAAAAGCACACAAATCTCCGTGTGTACAGGACACCAGGCAGAAGAAAGGCACAGATTTTGTATGCTATGATAACAAAGAGAACTATGCTTATTAAAGCAGTTCTACAAACCCCATCACGCTGACACTATTGAACAGCAGATACGCGAGTAAGTGTGAACGTGATTCCTCCTGTGAAGGAAGGATTCATGAAGCTGCCTTGCCTTGGATCAGGCGAGCTGTGCTTGTACACTGCCTACACACTGGCAGTTGGGACATCCTCTGCAGGCAAGACAGGAGGGGTTTATAGAGCAGTAACTTCTTCCCCTGGCCCTGCCTCCCACAGTGACACGGATCATTCATGGCAGCTGCACGGGAATGGTGCACCCAAAGGGCAGGAGCACTGCTCCCTGCACTGCTCCCTCTGCACTGCTCCCTCTGCACTGCTCCCTGCACTGCCAACAGGCAGGAGCTGACAGCTACAGGCAAAAAAGGCTTTTTGCCCCATAAGACCCTCCCATGTTGTCCCTAATGTTCTGGAGCTGTTCAAGTGCAGAGGCTGTCACTGTCTGCCAAAGAGGGTGGAGATGAGGGATTCTCCATCCTAGCCCTAACACAGCAGGAAAGAGGATCTGTCAGAAACCAATTGTTCTCTCCACAAAACAAGCAGCAGGCAGGGCTCTTTTGTCACATATCAAAAGAAAAACAGTCATAAAGTTAAAAATACCTTATTTCCTTTCACATCTAAACTCATCAATATTAGATCTCACTTTCTTTACATGCAAATGTTCAAGCCTGTATTGAAGACAAAATGTCAAGCATCCAGAAATATCTGTCTCCAAAAAAACAGCTTTCTGGAACCATTTTTCATTTTGTGCAACTAAAACCAATGTAGAACAAGGGGCAACAAAACTGTCCAGGACTGGATCAGTAGCTAAGCAGAAGCCTGTGTCACACAAGGCCTGGCTACCTTGTCAAGTCTCACTCCCAGCCTACCACAAAGCAGGGTTTGTGGTTTCTCAGCTGGCTTGCATATAGCAGAAAGAAGTCTTTCTGACTGTTTTTTTTCCCCATGACGTTTAGAATGAAAAAAAAAATTAAGGAAGTTGTACCAAATTGTACCCATTTCTTTCCTCTAATTAGAAATACACATTAATAAGGTACTGCCAACCACATGGTATGCTCTTTATGTATACATTCTTAATATTTTACTATTATTTTATATTGTAACTCATACAGCACTTAAAATTTATTATTAACAGAATATTATTTTATGCTTTTTTTTTGTCTAGTTTTGCCACTAACACACGGGGTCCTTTTTTCCATGAAAAGTCAGTATCTTAATCTTAAAAGGAAAAATTTAGAAACTCAAATATCTCTTTGATAAATGAGACTTGTCAGAAGCCAGTGATCCCAGTGCACAGGAGACACAGTGCACTTGACAATGTGAACTCAACAACAATGAAGAAATACTTTTTTCAGCTCCCTATTTTGTGACAAGGGTCTAGATTGCAACCACTCTCACTGTAATTTATGTCCTGAGAGAAGACTGCAGGAGCTCTGTGTGAAAATCATTTTATGGTTTTTTTTTCCTTCCTCATTTTTTTCCCATGGAAGCAAGTATTCTACAACTTATGCAGTAAAAATTATACAAACTAAGCTGATTCTAAACGTATTTAATACATATGTTTTATGTGAGCTCTTTCTTTTTTCCTTTTTCCTTTTGAACTAGAACATCAAACACAGAATACACATAACATTTGCTCTGTGTACTGAAACACAGAAACACATTATTCTCTGTCATAAGGATTTTATGTTTCAAAGTCCCAACTGTAGAAAATCAAATAAAGCATATACTCATTTTCATAGTTTAGTCAGTAGGAACACTCACAGCATGTGTGAATCTTTGCAGAAATAGTAATGGTATAACTTCAAATGTAAATGTTACAAAAAAATATACTCACCTATAATTACACTGCTGTTTCTAATTTTTTTTTCCTAAATAACCATTCTCAAATAAAAGATTGATCAACCACCCCCAAGATCTTTGCAGAATCCACATCTCAGCATTATTTCTCAATGTCATGTAGGATCAGCTATGGAATTATAGTGGAAATGTGCACGCCAACATATAGCACCACCATCTGAGGGGGTCTGCATATATTACCATCCATAGTTTAGTCATGGTTCAAAAAAAGTCAGTTCTGAACTCATTAATTAAAGAATTCTGTTGTACTCCCTAGAGAAGATTTTGAAAGAGAATCAAAAGGTGAATACAGAATGGCTGCTGCTTTTACAATATGCCAAAGATATTTTTGGATTTATTTTGTGGAGTTGAATCTTTACTGAAATTAACAAGCTATTGAAAAACTATGTGACTGCACAGGGTTTTAAATGGCAAACCAGTTCATTTCTAGGGAAACAATGTTCTTATTAATGACATTTTATAGCTTTGCACTCACATTTGCACAAGTTCAGAAGTGTACTTGCAGTATATGTGACAATTTCTAGTCTCTTCATTATTTTATGGGTTTTTACAGGGACACCTTTCAATGAACCACAGTATAGGTGCAGAGAGAAACCTACAGAGGGTGCTGGGAGCTCAGGTAATTAATACTGGTTACTTTCCTCAATTTGGTAGCTGTTACCACTACTGCATCCAACACTCTCCTCTCCTCTGTGCTGAGGTGGCATCTGAGAGACCGGAGTGCTCATCTCCTCCTGCTCCAACCCTGGAGCATGAACATGGTCAGCGTCCCCACGGGTGGAGCAAGGAAGTGCTCACTGGCAGCAGTTTCCATCTGACCAACACCCATGACCTTCACCATTCCAACCAGCACCAACAGCTCGAAGCCCATGAACATCTAGTGATTAAGAGCATAGTCGTCATCTGTCTGCAATTTCAGCTTGTCTTGGTGGTAATATTTTAAAAATCTAAGCCAAAACAAAACTGTAATACTGTATTTGATCCCTCTCTTGAGATCAAAGGATAGAAGACACAGAGGCCAAAACCCACGGATTCTACCTGGGCAAACTGAAAGGCCTGTGAAGGAAGCCAAGTAATCTTAAGCATCAAATTTTCTTTTTTTCCTTCTAAAATACTCACCTGACTTTCTCTTTGGTGTTTCTAAGAACGGTTGCAGCAAAATTTTGTGTAACACCAACCAGACTGATGCCATCAACTTCCACAATTTGGTCATTCACTTGGATCCTTTCAGGAGAAAAGCAAAAATGCATAAATAATTGCATGGATTCTTGCAAATTTTCAGCAAAACTTAGCATAGAAAAATCTTTCTAGTCTGACTTTAAACAAAAGTTCAGTCATAAAATGACTGACGTAAATTTGAAAAACACATCATTCCTTGCACACAGACATCTCATAAATTCAACTTCAAAGTTACCATTACAGTTAATATCATCAATTAATTTTCCAGTCTGTTTCCTTGTATAGAAACACAGAAACACAAACTCTTGAATTTGTCATATGAATTAAATTACATACTTGAACAGCGTTTATATCATTCTTTCCTAAGCCAATCCTGAAAAACAGCATAAGACATAGGTCTGGCATTTCATGCTAATGGAAAAAAACCGTAGTATTTAACTAAAACAACCTGCTCATCTGTGGAGAAAAGAACTTATGTCTCAGATCCAATTGTGACATACTCTCTTAAGTTATTTCATCTAACTTCATCAAAAAAGATGAATTCCCAGTTTAAGTGTGATCTTGCTGCACACAATCATAAAACCTTGGACTGTTTTAATGAGGACTCTCTTTTTGAAACGGACCAAACACCTATTTACAGCTGATGCACTGTTTAATGCAGAAAAAGCTAAGACAGAATGAAAGCCATGCTGCTTTATCTGAAGCAAGCACTGCTACAAAATCTCTAGAGCAGCCACTGGACTCATCTGGATTACAAATCCTTGGAAGAGATGCTATACTCTTCTTTAGAAATGCACCAACTCTCGTAGTTTCAAAATAAAAACCAAACACACACATCCACAACTGGTCAAAGGGAGCAATTTTCCAGTACTTATATGGATTCCATTGATCCAAATGACAGTTTACAAAACAACCAAGAAACAGCTATGAAAAAAAATTCTATTTAAATTATATGAAAATACCTAAATTAATGTATTTAATATCTTAGGATATATTAGTGATAAAACTTCTTTTCAAAGAACAACAGAGACTTCAACAGAATCCTGAAGCATTTTGACTTGGAGCACTAATTTCTCTGTTAAGTCTGAGGAAATGCTTTGCAGTTTTACATATGTTCAAGCAGCATCTTCTGTTCTTTGGATTCCAGTGGTGAGTAAGAAACACAGTATTTATTCCTTGGCAGCCTCACAACATGGAATGTCACTGTGTTCTGGGCAGGATCTCCCTTGAAAAAGGCATATAAACTACTATATTGAAAATCTTATCAGGCATTTTAATCTCAGAATTTTATTTCAACTTTCATTGGAACATTTGAGAAATAGAGCAATCACATTAATATTTATTTAATTTTGACTTTATTATTTTTAAGTTCAGCAAACACAGGGTGCAGTCATATGGCCACAGGAGCTCCTGGAAAAGAACTTTCAAGAAGTTGGTGCCTACTGAATGGGAAACTGTCACCCTCTTGGCTGAACACGGTGGAATAACAGATTCCGTGTAGGTGGCAGCAACAGCACTGTACATCATCACAAAGTGGACTAGTAGTGCTCATACAGATAAAGGTACAGGATTTCAGGTGATGAAACATCATGTTAGAGAACTGTTGCCTGCAACTTTGTAAGGGGCTCCATCTTGATTCAGTCTAATTCTATTCATCCTTTAGGCACATTTTGTATCTCCTTTTTTTTTGTATAGCTCCTAAATTAACCTCCAACTCTTATTTCTATGGCCACTGTTGTCCAAAACTCCTTTCTTCCTATATATACATATATTTTAATTATATATGAACATACATACATATCAACACACAAAGGGCAGCCCTCCTGTTAGAGCCCACTACATCAGGAGCTCCAGTCCTTCTGTCTCTCAAATCTAATTTCAAACACAAATGAAAAATTAGGCCCAGGTTGCCAAAGCCTGAATTATGGACATTTTATTGCATTTATCATTAATAAAATTGGTAATTCTTCTGACAATTATTTTCTAATGTTTCTAATGTGACTTTAAACTCTGCCTGCAGATTACAATGAAGTAGCAGCTACAGAAGTGAACCAACTGAAGTTGAACAGATTATTTGCACAATTGCTCTGTATGATGAACTGAAAAATCTAATTTGTGCACAGACAACTTCTAGAGTTCAAGTTAAGAACTATGTAATGTTTCAAAACTGTTGCTCCCAATACTATCAAAACACTTCAAAAAGTGAATGACTCATCACCACAATAATTTGAAAGAACCAGCTATGGATTGATTGATCTAGGAAAAGATTTTATTTTTCACATTCAGTCTAATGACTGATTTAATATTTTTCACACTATTAATAACCTCTCCTAATGCTTATCAACATGCTTGCCTTTGAATTCATCTTGAAGCACCTCCTTGGTTAAATATTGGCACACAAAACCTTTAAATATGACAACTAAATGCTACCTGTTTGTCTACAGCAACATGAATCAACACAGTGGTGTTAAGTCACTGAGAAACCCCTTTGCACAGATTTTATATTTCCATGGGAGAAAAGTACTTTATATCATAATTTGATAGGTCTTTTAATAAAAAATAGAACAACTATCCTACAGATACTGTAAGATTTTAAATTGCAGCTTGAGAAGAACCTGGTTGAAGACTGCTATGCGATTATTCAGTATATCTGATGCAACTGTTGAAATTGCTTTATTTCCTGGTGGGAGACTTTGTTTTGCTATCAGTGTTAATGATTAAGTAGGCTTTTCATAAAGATGAAGTTAACAGGATCTTTTACAGTTGATGCACTTTATTATGCAGAACTGTCTGGTCCTGACTGAGAGGATTATATATCCCTTTCCCAAGTGAATGATCAGTCAGACTCTCAAAGAGAAAATCAGAGTCTTATTTCTCAGCTGACTGAACATTCTGCCAGCTGAAAACCAACACAAATATTAGGATGGTCAAAGAAAGATATTATTTTTTCTCAGCTGACAAGTTCCTTTCAGATGCCATCTAGGGAAATGAAAGAAGAGACTTGTGATGGAACATTAACTTCTGTAGCCCACTCAAACATGTGAATAATGAGATGAAAAGAAATTACAGATCATGACAGAGCAGCAGTGAGTGACTGATTTTCAACCAGAGAATTTCACAAAGAATAGCAGTCGTGAGCTTAATGACTTCTAGCTGAGGTCAAGCATACCCTTCAGAAAAATATTCACTTGAATTTGAAAGTAATGGATTAAGTCATGACATCTTGAGGTGTCAGCTTCTTCATTTCCCTCATGATTTTTAAGCCCATGATAAATCAGTACTTGGCCTTCAACTTGGTATCTTATTGCCAAGATCTGTAAAGATACCTCCAAGCCCAATCTAGAAGATGATACACTTCAGTAGTTTCAGAGCAAGGTTACTAAATTTTGCAATCCCCTGACTTCTAGAGTCCTTTGTTTAAATTTTTATGTGTTTCCACAGCAGAACAAGTTTTTGTCTGGCTGAAAAGTTAGAGGTGTTCAAAAAGGAACATGTTACCGCAATATATATTTTTAGAAGACAGCATCAATGTATTAAAAGTTTATTCCTACTCTTATTTATAAACAATATTTTCATATTGTTTATAACTAATATAACAACACATTAATGGTTAAAATCAAAAAAGGAGAATGCAGATAAGTTGATTTAATTGATTACATATCAGAGAAGTAATATTTTATTGGAATGAAAATTGACAAAGTTAAACACTGGGACAAAATGAAAAATTGTACAGGTTGGAAGATATTTAATAATCTTTTTCATTAATAAATGATTACATAGTAAAGTGTTTTTCTTTCTCCTCATGAGAAGAGATTGGCTTGGTTTTGGCAGGTATTGTATAATACACAGATTGGCAGGTGGTGTATAATACACAGATAACCGTGCCCCACCCCATACAATAGGAAATATTTTATGTTGAAAAGGAATTCTTTAGCCTGTGCACACCAAATAAGCAATTCTAGAACCAAGGAGGTTTTATATGAGCATTACATAAGACTACGAACACCAATTCACTTGTTTAGTGGGTAAAATTTATGGTAGAGCCTCCTATTCCACTTAATTAATGTGCTTTCAGTGCTGTAGGTGTGAAAACTGAACTCCAGAATGGAAGACTATCCCAAAACAAGAAATATAAAGTAATAGTCTGTGTTAGTACAGTTGAAATGAGTGTATTTAGTAAAAGTTTAAACACTCAGATACACTAATTATTTCCTTAATCAGAGAATAATCAAGGTTGGAAAAGATCTTCCAAGACCATCCAGCCATCAACTAAGCAGCTCAATCACTCCTAAACCACATCCCAAGTGCCACATCCAGATGCCTCTTCAACACTTCCAGAGAGTGACTCCGCCACCTTTCTGGGCAACTTACTCCAATGCCATTTTCAGTGAAAAACTCTAATATTTGATCTGAACCTCACCTGACAAAACTTAAGGCCACTTCCTCTCATCCTTTCACTTGAGGTTACTTCCACTGGTTACAACCTCCTTTCAGGTGATTGTAGAGAGTGGTAAGGTCTCCCCAGCCTCCTTTTCTCCAGGTTAAACACCCCCAGCTCCCTCAACTGCTCTTCTTAAGACTTGTGCTCCAGACCCTTCCCCAGCTCTGTTCCCCTTCTCTGGTCACACCTCAGTGTCTTTCTTGTAGTGAAAGGCCCAGAGCTGGACACAGCACTCCAGGTGTGGCCTCACCAGTGCTGAGTACAGGGAGACAATCCCTGCCCGGGTCCTGATGGCCACACTGTTGCTGATGCAGATTGGCAGGTGGTTGGCACATACTGGCTGATATCCAGCTGCCTGTCTACCAGCACACCAAGTCTTTTTCTGCTGAGCAGCTCTCAAGCTGCTCCTCCCCCAGCCTGTAGCACTGCCTGGAGCTGCTGTGACCCAAGTGCATGACCTGGCACCTGGCCTTACTGAACCTCATGCAGTTGTTCTCAGCCCATTGATCCAGCCTGCCATGATCTCTTTGTAAGGACATTGAATGTAGAGAGACCAAATAATCAAACGTTGAACAGAATTCCTTTTTTTAAAGTATTGCCTATCTAAAGCTGGCTCAAAGCCAATAGAACAGGTGGGAGCTCAACACCTCTAGAATCTAAACTACCTTCAAAAGTGACACAGAGTTTGGAATCAGCAGCCTTACTCATGCTCAAGCATCTGGGCTCTCAGTAGTCACAAACACATGTATTTGGCAAATTTGTTCTTCTTTAGAAGTTGAAGCTCATGGTACCAATTCAGTGTCCTCTCATAACCACATGAGGTATCAGGACCTTACCAATGAAGTTTAAAAACTTTACAGCTTGGATTACCATGGCATACATTAAGCAAACAACTATTCCCTATGAAAATTATAATTTATAGTAACTATTGCTGATAACATTTCCAAATACAAAGTTTAGTTTACCTGCCATCTCTTTCTGCTGTCCCACCCTCCGTTACTGTTTTGACAAATATTCCCAGTTTTTCAAGGCCTGCATCAGCTCCAACTCCCATTCCAATAATGCTTATGCCAAGTCCATCTTCATCTGTGAAAAAGGCAAGAGAAAGCAGAAACTTTTTACATTTATCTGCAGAGTTATTTGCTACATAAACATTCATGCTTTGGTTCCTTTTGGCTTTATGTGTCAACAACACTAACATTATTTTGCTTCCTGTTAAATACCTGTTTGACTACCATTTTAATTACACACAAAAAGTATCATCTACAGCCTTATGAGGAGCTTAGAACAACAGACAAAATTTTTACTCCTTCAATGAAGAATGAACATATTACATCAAACACTGTAAAATCGTGATGGGGTGCCAAAAACCAATTCTCTTAAGAAGGTAAAAACTGCCTGTCTCTGAGCTGCTTCTTCACTTCCTCACTGAACAATTCCTGAAATCCAAAAAACCAAGGTGACTACAACAAATTCATGGAAATTCAAGATAGGCATGTGTAAACTTCCTCAGACTTGTAGGTCAGTGTCACAGGAAGTGGAGATGTCACACAGACATGATACCTTTTTCTAGTTCAACTGGGAAGAGCTCTAGCTTTTCCACACGCTTCTCAAGTTCGTATTCTGCTGATGCAGCCACTGGGTCAACTTCATCATTTCTCCTGTCATAGTCTTCGTTAGAGTATGTATTGAAAACCTGTGGAAATAGATCAAAAATCATTCAGCTACCCCCTCCAAAAAGACTTCCAAATTATTAAATTAGCTACTACTTTTGTCCTGTGATATTGCAAAGTTTGAAAATGCTTTTAAAAGACAAATTTCTCCATTTCATTCAAACTTCAGGTTTTTAAATTTGTGGTTTTTTATTCAAGGAAGCACAAGTATGGTTGCAAAAGTCAATTGAGTATAAGTTTCTATTCTTTTTGATTATAAATTCAGAAGGTGATCTTTAATGCCTATGTTGGTCTATGCATATAAATAATTAAAATACTTAACTCATTAAAAATGCACTATTAATAAACATTAACAGAGTCAAATACATTGAAATTATAACCTTTGTAGTGTTTCTGTATTAGTCTAAAGGCCTTATGAAGTTCCAGTTCACATTTATCCAAACAAAGCTCAACCTGAAGATTACTAATCTACATTTACATCACGTATGGATGTCAAAGAGATTATGTTCCATGTTATATGCTAAAGTTTTTAGAATAGCAAATACACAGCCATGAGTATTTTTTTTTAATAACCAGGTTCACAGGTATATTTCATCTCTAAAGCAGTAATTTAACAGTGACTGCATTAACCTCATTATATTATTCATGCTATTTACTATCATACTTTCAAAATGGCCTTTAATCAGTGATTATTCAGACCTTCAGAAACATTAGTCAGGAAAAGCATATTTTCGTATTTTAGAGATTAGAGTTCGCCAGTCTAATTCATTTAACTGTCTGAACTTGGCAGTAAGGAAAGAATATGTATTACTAGTGGTAATAATTTTACTGAGCTTCAGTTCCATGGATATATCATATTCATCACTTCAAATAAAGGAAAACCACTTTCCACAATTCCTCTTCCTCTTTTACAGACAATCTACAGAAGACATCATTGCATAGCCACGTTTTCCTTTATCACTGTTCCTCTTACAATATAAAACACTGCACCTGCTACATAGCTACACAAATATTCCAAAGTTCCCCAGAAGCCTGCTCTTCTACAGCCCTGCTTGGAGGCTCTGTCACAATGTCCCTGGATGGAGCACACATGCCAGCTGGCTGCCCAGTGCAGTGACAGGAGCTGGGTCACTGCCACCTGAGGTTTCACCTTCCTGAAAAGCTGTTAGTATACATTAATTTCTTTTAAATAGTAAATATATTTAAGTTGAAATACAAAAATACTGTTAAATACTACTGTAAGTCTATTACCCACAAAACTACCAAAAAGCCCTCTCAGTTTACATAAAGCAGTGGTTGAAACAGAAAAGACAGTAGTCACGCAATGTGAATTCCAAGTCTTGTATTTCAAATCAATGTGAAACACTTAATTAATTTCCTCTTCCAAGAAGACTGAGATGATAAAGGTTTTACAAGAATTCACAAACCTATGCCACATTGATTTTTAGTCATTATGATGCAAGAGGTTGCTTTAACTAAATTATGCTCTTAGAAAACCTTCATAAATACATGCAAAGCCTAAGTAAAATAAGACACATACATAATACTGTCCAGTGCTGCTGAACTTTTTATGCTTCTTTAGTATCTGTAAGACCGGAGAAAAGACACTGATGCAGAAACAAGTAATGAGGAGAGATATAATTCAAAGCCACCATTTCTAGCCTGACTAAAGAATAGACAAAACCAGCTGGAAGAGTCCACTCAACAGCAATGAAAAAGTGGTACAACCTCCCTGGCAGCTTCCCCTCTCCGTGATTTGGTGGCAAAGGCAGCAGTTTTACTCACTAAGGGTTCCATGTTCAAGCCCAACCTCATTCATGCTGACATCAATCAGCATGAGACTAAAACATCACTGAGCTAAGGTTTGACCATAAACCTTTAGGTTTGAAATAATCAAAAAAAGATTAAAAAAACAGCTGTGAATTTAGGTTGAATCATCTCATTTATTAACATGACGAGAAAGACCCATGCCTCAAAAGCGAACAGAGATGAACTGCATCAAGGTAAAGGGAGATAGTGCTTGCTGAAGATAAAGAACAGCTGAGAGAGAGGTATAGGGGAAAAATGTCACAAAATGAGTATATTTATTTCTGGATTTCTTTTCATCATGTTAGCTGTCACCATTCTTTTCCTTGTGTTTCAATGACTGGCATGAGAATATTGTGGAAGCAGTTTTAGATTTGTTTCAAAGTGTGTGGATATGTCTCAGGATAATTTTCTTTGAAAGCATCAAATCATATACTGAATTTGGGGTTGGGATGGTCTTTCTTGAATCAGATTAGACAGAAGAGATGGCTTCTTGGATTGTGCTCACCGTTTTGGTGTATTTTGATAATCCCACTACAAGGAAACTAAATATACTGTTGATGATGAAAAGTTATCATTATATCTCCAAATACATCATGTCACTCTTATCTACTACCTCACCTAAGCATTCACTCTGAGACTGTAGATCATTGATTCCACAAAGCTCTATGTTTCCTACCTGGCATTAACTCACTGTCTTTAGTACACTGCTCATACAATTTTGCCCTCTGCCTTCAACAAGGCAGTTGTCTCCCCCTGACTAGGGGAAGAAGAAGAAGGATATTCTTGTATGTCATTTATTTCATTTTATGCAATCACATTTCATGGCTGACTGATTCTATTAAATGAATCTCTGGGTGTTAAACTTGTGCTTGGAAATTTTCTTTCTTTGTAAAACAGTCTATCCACCAGAGTGATGAACTGCTTGCTCAGTAGTCATGAGAACTGCCACTCAAGATTTTACTGCACTAAAAATAAGATAAACATTTATAATTTCTTCCTCAAAGTATGGTTAACTTGATGTAAGTAGAACCATTTCACCATGTCTGTTGCTGTTGTGTTTCCCAGAGTGTGCGTGGGATTTCAGACTCATGGGAATTCTCCTGTTCCTTGCCATTTGACAGATCTGGTTTTACTGCCACTCTGGCCAACTACCCAGTACAGTAAAGTCACAGTCACAGAACATGCTGAGTTGGAAGGGACCCACAAGGATCACAGAGTCCAACTCTGGGCCCTGTATAGGACCATCCCCAAGAGTCACATCATAAGCCATTACTTATGAAGCAAGCTCTTTTTCATTAAAATCTAAGATAGTATCTTAATCTCTGATTTTAGCACTACAAGTATTTAGAAAAAAAAAACTTTTCATAGAATTCACTTGTGACATTTTTTAGGATTTACAACAGCACTTGTAGAAAGCAAAAAGTCAACAGTGGTGACATGTTGAAACAAACCCTGAAGAACTGCTGCTAACAGAACATACTTCTATGTTCTCTGAAGTGACAGAAAAAGGGGTCACCAGTGATTCATCCAGCCCCAATACAGTAACAAACTGTAATATCAAAGAAGCAGGTGTAATTGTTAGGCACCCTGGGTGGCATCCCCAGGGAAATCATACATACACACACAGATGATTCGGTTCTCTTTGGTAGAGCACAAGCTAGAGAAGACATGTCACTAACCATAAAAACATGTTGCTGACTAATTCAGAAAAAACCTGTGCATTTTTGTATTTTCTTGTGTTTAGTACTTCATCTTTAGGAGTAAGATCAGAAGGATGAAAACTGATTATTCTTGAAAAAAGGTAACGTTGACTAAGTTTGGGGTGTTTTCCCATAGCTCTTAACTACCAGTAATTTTCAGAATTTAGCTAACCGTGACCAGTAGGAAGCAACAAGGTTTTTTTTTTATTTTTTAAGCAAGTCAAAATGGAGATAACTCTAAAGAATCATATGGGCTATCCTCCCCATGGGCTAACCAGCTTTGTGCTGCATAAACCACAATATTAGTGTTGCATACTGTACACTGTGCAACATAGAAATTGTCATATCTGATGTAAGGCTGAGAGAATTGAGGTTGTTCAGCCTGGAAAAGAGAAGGCTTAGGGGTGACATAACTGTGGCCTCCAACACATGAAGGGAGCCTACAAAAAGATGGACAGAGACTATTTACAAGAGCATCTAGTGACAAGACAAGAGGGAATAGGTTCAAACTGCAAGGGAATAGATTTAATTATCTAAAATGAAGCACTCAGGATAGCCTCTCTGGCTGTGCTGCAGAAGCTAAATGAGGAAAAGAAATCACAATTTGACCATTATCTTCTGCTCTAAAACCTTTCTACAGCATAGCTTCAGGGAGGAGAGGAAGCTCTGGCAATGTCTGAAATTGGTGACTATTTTTTTAAAAAGTTTTTTCTCTGCAAAGTGGTTGCTTTGTCACAGTCAAAGGCAGTGAGTCAGTGAGGAGGCTTCCTCCAGCTTTCCTGGCTTCATGCTCCCCTAAAGCCTATGTGGGCATCTGCCATCACTAATGCTTCAGCAAGAAAGCTTCCAGGAGACAAATCTTCCCAAGAAGCAATGGCAGGAACAAGACACAGATGGGAATTAGACATCAGCAATACTAAAGGAAACTGCATGTCTAACATCAAATCCGTGCCTGGGGTTTCCCTCAGAAAGCTCTGTAGGAGAAAGATCTGTTTCGAGTGTCCTGAAACTCTGGCAGAGAGACCTGCACAGCAGATGTATGTTTCTAAAAACCTAAAAGTATCTGGGCCCTAGACTTCTCCATTCCAAAGACAAATGACAAGCCAGGAGCAGTCGCCGTGACACACAGACAAACTGTTCAATTTGTTGAGGCAACTGGAAAATACTATCTCCACTCTTGTTTTAGACAACTGGAACAAGTTATCAAGTTTTCTACCTGTTGGAACATCATGAAGACCATTTGTAGTAGAAAACCACAGTGTCACTGTCCTACAGCAGTGCCAACACATCTCAGTTTGGATTCATACACCTCAGTGCACTGCAGCATGTCCTCCTAAACCCAAACCGTGCCACAGTGGCGTTTCCTGGTGGGAAACACACATTAAAATTCATGGGCTAACCACACACGCTCCTTAGTCCTGGGACATGAGGGTGTGTTTGCTTCATGGTATAAAGAACCAGCCAGACTCCTGTGTTAGGCTTCTTTCAGTGAAACTAGTATCTTAAATTTTATACACTGCTGTTTTGGGTCAAAACACAGAACCAAAATTGCCTAGGTGGTACTGCACATGGATCATCTCCCCTGTTCCTGCTACTTGGCTCACTTTTGGTGTGAAATTTTTAAAACACTTTCATTTTCATGTTGTCATTAAGTAGTTTCCTAGAATCAGTGAAAATTATTGTTTATATCCACTTATTGTTTACCCAGTGCGTACTTATTTTATTGCTGATGTACTAGTTTTATTACAATTTACATTGCTACTTGTCTACAAAGCAGAAAAATACAAAATCAGTGTAGCTGTAAATGAGATGCCCCACGTAAAAACTTCCTGCTGTTACTCGTAGTTAAAAAAAGTCAGAGTAATTAGCAAGTAAAAGTAAGCCCTGTTACTGAAGAGTAAAACCTCAGCTCTCATGGAACTTGTACCTCTATTAGGGCTGCTGTGTGTTTGTTTTAGTAAGTGAGTAAAACAGCAAGGTGCACTGGAACCTGGTGTGGACAAAAGATATACAAACAGATCTATCTGAACATTCTTGCTTTTTTTAAATTTTTTTTTAATACAGTGACAACTTAAAATTCCACGAGGATTTTTCTTCCTCACTTTTTTTTTTTTTTTAATGGTCATAACCTTTAATACAAACAGGAAATTGCAATAACTGTCCTGTTTCATATTAATCATACAGGCTAAACAAATTTCACTCAATTCTCTTTGATGAGTTTTGCAGACCTGGGTTTAAATCTTCTCTGATACTGGGCTAGTGTTTCTAATGCAGCAGCTTGGATGCAATAGTTTGATGGGAGGTATAAATGACTGGTGAAGTGACTTCCCTGAGTCTTACTGATCATGTAAGAATCCCAAGGAGGCGTTAAAAGTGTTGTGTACTTCACAGGTACACTTCATATGTAATTCATCCCTTTGCTTGATCTTGCCTTTTTTTTTTTTTTTAACTCTACTTTGCACTACTGTAACTTACCAACAAAAATGTACTTTGCAACTGCTGCTATTTTTGGTCAGTTATCAACTATTTAGATATAGAGAATAAAAATCATGAAGAAAAAATGCTTTGTGTTTTTCACTACAGTAGTTTGACAACTGCAGGGAAAAGAGCCCACAGACAATCCTGCATTCCCATGAAGCTCAGGGTTCCTCCAAAGGTCCCTCCTGACAGACTTTCACAGATTCTAGAGAGATTAGACGTGGGTACAGCAATTTAACACCTTAGTATTTACAGCAGTGTGGTACTGGCCTACAAACACAAATGTCTTTAGCTGACTTTTCCTGCTTCAGGGAAAAGTAAAAACATTTGCCTACATCTTGAGAGTGTCTCCATCCACAAGAACAAAGAAGCAGTTGCAACAAGAACACTCCAATAGCCATGCTACACCAAAAAAAAAAAATGAACAGGAGTATTTAAGAAGAACATGAGTTTCCAATATGACAGCAGATATATTTTATCACTCTTTTGGCAGTTTCCTCTATTGCCAAGGTAACAAACTAGCATGTTCAAGAATTCATTGTATCTTTGAACATTGAAATAAGCAGGCAAAGGAGAATGTTTGAAGAGAGCAGAGTTTGACAAACTAATTAAAATACAGTACAGGCTCAAATCTGGACTCTGGTGTCCAAACAACTTTAAACAGATAGAAGAGCATGAAGCAAAGTTCCAGTTTCTGTCCCTAGATATTTACTCCTGAATCTGCTGCAGTATTTCTTCCAGATCCTAACATTGCTGCCAATCTACATCCTAACTGATGGTGCTATTTTTCTTCTGCCTTTAAGTGTGACACACAAGAGTAAATGCTGCTTTGGTACCAATTAGTACAGACTGCCATAGAGTAGCAAAGTCACCATGAATCAACAGATTAGTGTTTCTTCTCCCAACAATCTTACTCTGCCTCACCCTACAAGTCAAAGAAGTCTAAATGGGGAGTGAAAATGCCACAAATGTTCTCAGAGGCAAACACTTGAAACAAAACACTGACTATGCATAAAACAGTCTATTTAAAATATATCTCAGCAGGGATAAATTGTGTAACCTCCATATTTACTAAAAATGACTCCACAAAAAAAATTCATAAGCAATTTCTTTTATTTCCCTACAGATGCTACATATGTTAAGAAAGTAATTCTAAAAAAACAAGGACACAAATAAGTAATCACAGGCATTAATTCAGAACATTTGCTGTGCAAACTGTAAAAAGATAATTCATTCAATCTGAGTTTTATTGTGAACTTATATTTTATAAATTGAACAAAAATCAATACAATTCTCCTATACATACTTATATAAAAAACGTTTTATATGTGCTATAATTAGTACATATTGCTGCCTATCTCTTTACTTAAAGCAGAGAAGAAAGCAGAGGTGGAAGAAAAGAGCTATATGGAAACAGTCTGCCTTGGTGTTTTATTTTCTCAATATTACATCATTAATACAAATCCTATTGGGCTTTTTAAGGGTGCAAAATTGCAAGTTTCCCACAGGTTTTTTAGGACTCTCACACACACCGTGTCTAATTCTCAGGAGCTGTGGCATTTGGTACTAATTGCTCACCTTACAAATACTCCTGCAGACACAGCAAAGGCTGTGTGGGAGAGGGAGAAGGATCTCCAGCGACAGAAACCAGAAGACTTTACAGCCTCACCTCAGACCAAGGGATAAAAAGCAAACATACTTCCACACAGACCACGGCAAGAGCCCTTATGAATCTCTAAAGTTGTCCCATGATCACATTTCACAACATCTAAGTTCTTATAAAAATCTCAAGAGGCTTGGATCTTTTTTTTTTAATGAGAAGTTCTTGATGAATTCTTTAACTGAGATGAGATTACTAAACATAGTGCTTACAGTCTTAAGACGAGTGGGGGAAATTCTATTATATTCTACTAAGAAAAACTCAAAAGATGTAATAAACTCTTGTTTAAACATATACTATTAATTACACAAGTACAAACTTTATGACTTAAAGAATAGCTAAGTATGACATTCAGTATTAGACAGCCCTTCAAACAGTCTTCTGTACAGGATAAACATATTTCCACAATTTCAGATGACACATTACAGAGGGTATCTATTCAGTTTCTAGTACAAGCATATTCTTCTACAGTAACAAAAACGCTTATGATTCTCTGGAATCTAAAGCCTTTAGTAGCCTATTGCTACATCCACATTACCATCACCATGCAGTGGTGTAAAAGAGACCCATTAGTGGGGTGTTGCATTAATTTGGTAGGAGTGTTGCAGCCCTACAGGCTGTTAATGCCATTGCTTGTGTATAAAAATGGACAAACAGGCAGAGTGTAAGAGGATTAACGGAAAAGCTCCTGTAATACAGCAAAAGGTTTGCTGTGTTTTGTAAACATCTTTCAAACAGAAAGTGCAATGCCACGTTCTCAGTGCCAGACCACTACTCAATTACTTCATGTTGTTGACTTACCAATTCCTTAATTGCACCTGCAGGCAGAACTCGTTTTGGCTGACCGCATTTTTGCTAATGATAGTTTCACATTCACACTGTTCAGTACAATGAATTACATCCTAGTAAGATGTAAAACTGCCTAGAGTAAGCAAAAGAATGTTTATCCATTAAGCATTCATACCAAGTGTATTACATTACAGTTAATCACACCAATGCCTCAAAAATGAGACAGTCTGTATTTCCAGAGGAATTCAGCCTTCCTAATGCCTCCTAATATGGTAGGTGGGGTAACAGACTCTAACACAAGCCAAGAACAGGCGTTCCCAGGTCTGACAGCATAACTGGTTCAAACACACCAGCTCTAAGTGCAATTTAAAATATGGTATTAATGCAGCAAGAAACAGAAGGCTACAAATGTGCACACAAAGTATATCCAAGCAAACAGACAAAGAAAACAATGGATCACGGGGATAAGCTGGTATTAAATAAATAATGCTAGCTTGAGATGAGACTACAGTAATAATGCCATAAAATGGGGATTCAAGATAAACACTTTTAAAGTGACTCAATTCAACACTATTTTTGGACATTTTTCAACTTCAACATTTGCTATGACATCAGGCACAAAGAAATTACCCCCTGAAAACAATAGCAAAATTAACTTCATCGACCCCAAGGGAAGTCTCTATTACAGCTGGTTTTCACTCTAGCCTGTGTACTGTGGAAAAATTAAACTAGCAGAGAAACTACAATGAGTTTTGTGCACCTGAAGATTTTACACAATTCTACTCTTTGTGCCCAAATTTATTGCATAAATTCAAATTTATTACAGACATTTTCTGTACACAAATCTGTAACGGATTTGAAATTTTAGAGAACCAAATGCAAAGCATAGCATCCAGTCCTGTGGGAAATTGGGAGGATGCACTTAGACATGTGCATTTTGGGATTGGGGGGCGGGGGGGTGGGCGGTTTAAAGAGTTTTGGTCCATTTTTTTCCCCACAGGAACATCTTGCTTTACTGTTCTGGGATTGACCAAACATTTCTCCCTGCCTGCCCTTAATAGTCCCTGCATACTGCATTTGGGCAGAGAGGCAGGTAGGGCACCATGTCCTTAGATCTCTGTTATTGGATACAAAGACAGACAGGCATTAAATGTGAGCTCAATGCTGTTCCTGCCACATGCCAGCAGAGATGGCTGTGGAAGCTGGCAAACTCCCGGACCTTTGGAACTGACTTGAGCCCTCTGAGCTTTCTGTTTTCCAGATGCAACTTTCTGACCTGCTTCAGACAGAAAAGTGAAGCTCGAGACAAACATTTTACCTTTGTGAGGGAAACTAAAATATGTGGTGTAGCTTTCTGTCCAGAT
Source organism: Phylloscopus whistleri (assembly GCA_017589585.1). Taxonomy (NCBI): domain Eukaryota; kingdom Metazoa; phylum Chordata; class Aves; order Passeriformes; family Phylloscopidae; genus Phylloscopus; species Phylloscopus whistleri. Next base: position 2,214,219 of record JADMLD010000183.1, read on the forward strand.
TTGCTCAAGCACAGGGAAAGTGCTGTTTATCCTGTGCAGTGACACAGAATTGTAAAAGCTACAGGAGAACCTCTCTATATGTTGTGTCAATGCAGGGAAGAGAGCGAGGGCATCTCTGAGTTCAGTTACTCCAGCAGCTGAAGTGTGCAGCACACAGCTGGTATCACTGTCATTCACAGTAACTGTATTTTGGCTACAAACAGCTGCACATTTCTTTTAAAAGTAAAACAGACACCATTTAGCAGAAGCTGGACATACTCCAGATAGCAGATTAAAATGGGTGTAATCTGTGTATGACAGGCTATAAAGCCAATACAGTAAGTCTTTCAGTTATCTTAGCATGATTTTAATCGGTACCCCATTCTAGTATAATGAATGAAGAGAACATACCCAATATCTTTACAAAATAACAACATTTAAATATTTTTCAGTCAACTAGTGTTCATTGTCTAAAGAAACTGCCAAGGCTGTGACTCTTGCCGAAAATGTGAATAACCAACTACAAGAAGACAGCAAACTAATCATACAAAACTTTGCCGGAATATACTTACACATACAACCTTAGCTATTTTTATGAATCCCTAAGTAAAAAATATATATATATATATATATATATACACACTCAAATTTTTTAGAAATCCATCTGCTAAAATGGCATTTTATAATTATGGTTTCAAGAACACCCATCAATACCGAAAGGCTTCTTTTCTTGGGCATGACTATTGTTCTTAATCAACCCTCAGTAGATCAAACTTAAGGAAAAACAGAAAACAATTCAAAGAAGCCCTTGCAAATCCTGCTTTAATATTACTAACAAAAGGCTAGTACTGTCAAGACAAATAAAAATGATAATGTTAACATTCACTGGAAAACTGCAGGACCCACACAATTGGTACAAAGTATAAGCAAGTCCTGGCTGCTTTTCACCCCTAAAAAAACACAATGGTGAATAAAACCACTATCTTGGATGAGGGAGTTAGATACAAGTGGTGTGGGAAAACAAACATACGGTTGGACATCCAAACAGCCAAGCTGGTAAAACTTCAATCTCACAAACTTTAATTTTAACCTTACTGTTACTGATTAAACAGTCTAAGATCCTAAAAAAAAAAAAAAAAAAAAAAAAAAAAAAAAAAAAAAAAATTAACAAAACAGCAGCTATTCCTTGCAAATAAAATAATTGGAAAATAGCATGAAATGACAACTTTAAAAAGCCTTTTTTATAGTACTGGTAATCTAAATAGCCACAAACACAGTATTGTCTATAATCAGATAAAGTTTTAGCTTTCAATTCCTTGCAGTGAAGTGTTCAAAAGGATGCTATCAACCATTTTAGTCTTGATGGCAAGAAACGTTTTCACAGATTTTTCAAGAGTAAAACCAATAAAAGTGCATGCCAGGAAGTAAAGAACTATCCAAACACGTTCATTGCTCATGACCAACTGCATCAGCCCCAGACATAAGGCAGCTGCAGGAAGGCATTCTTGCAGCTTGAGCACAGGAGTCCATTCACCCTCAGGTGTGAAAGATGAGCCTAAGAGCCACACATGGGCCATGCAACCCTCCTAGGTCAGGGCCGAATAACAAAGTGTTGGCAGAAGGATAGGGCAAACATAAAATAGATTTCCTCCACCTTTTTTTTTTTTTCCTGAAGAAAAAGGAAAATCTTGCCTCTTAAGAATTCAAAAATCTCTAGAAATATGAGCACCATTCCAGTTGCAAGAAGCACAGAATTACCACAAAAAAGGAGAACAGTGCAGAAAATACTGGAGGAGAAAAAGGCAGTCAAGCTTTAAATTGCAACTGCAACTCTGGACAATGTAGACCTTTTAAAATTTTACTTAATTTGCAAACGAAAATTTCACCCTAATGTCTGAATGGTTTTGGTATCATACAGAACATCAGTAGTAGGTGATTGTCACAGAAATGGATGCAGAGAACTGGTAATCTTATGACAGGTAACTGAAAACTGTCTGACAGTTCTTTGAATTAAAAGCAACTTGAATATATCATGCACATTATTGCCTATTTACTCTGAAAGGTACAAGACATTGCTTCAACTCAAGTTTTAAAAATTATTTTATCTGATCAGGCAGGCCTCATAAAAACAGTATTAAATTAATACTACTTTATTTACCTTTAGGTTAAAAGCCTGACTTGCCAAAAAGGTCACTGTCAAAATGTGCCTTAAATTCAAGCTTTTAAATAGTGAACATACTCCATCTTCCATGCCCTAAGCTTATTTTAATTTCTGATAAATGTCATAATGTAACTCAATAAAAAGGCAGAATAAAAATACAAACAGTATCTGTTGTGTCTTAATGTTATGACTTCTAACTAAGAAAAGGCAAATTTATGGAAAAGCCATCATGTCTCTGCTTAGGAAAGAACTTGTATTTTATGATCTCAGCAGACTTTTTTGAGCTTTTTCTGCGGTAGGTGCTTGAAAACCAGAAGCACAAAATGGGTTCCCTGACATGTACACAAAATGTTAGAGACAAGAGTTGTTCTCAATACTCAAGCTTTTTCTTTCGACCAAAAATTCAATTGTTTTACAGCTTATATCGATCTCTGCTAAAACAAATGAGGATAAAAGTCCTTCTACCAAGTAGTAAGAACAATGTAAAGGTTGTCATTTTGCCTTTCAAAAATGCTTAATTAACTGGGGACTTCTTTATGGAACCAGAAATTAGTCAGCAAGGGACTACTGCTATATAACCATCTAGATGAAAATCCCTCTGTGTGCAATGCAAAATAATTAAATCCACGTTAACCCTCCCTTATGGAAGGTACCTCAAACTGCTGTCCTGCCATAAGAGCTTGCCACTGACAGCTACAACCAAATAAATCTTCCATCTGCCATCTCCAAGGCCTGTTGCTAATCTGTAAGAACCTCAATGCAGGCCACCGGAGTGATGACAGTATCCACCTCCTCTGTGGCTTTAGACATGAACCTTGTGAGGTTCATTAAATGCTAATGATCCCACCATACAAAACCAAGAGCTCAAGTTTTGTTTGAGAGGACTGTGTTAATAAACCAATGTGGTGCATTTAATACACCCAGGACAGTCCCAGCACAGGCTTCTCAAGTGCTAGAAATAGAAACAATGTGGAGGACTGGAAAAAGCCCTTCTCAAATAATGGCTATGAAAAATCCAATGAGATAATAGGTAGTAAAAGCAACCAGTAGTTTTACAATAAACTATTCTCTTCAATACTTTTTAATCCATTACTAATAATATGGTAAAATAAAATTATGCACCAAATTATGGTGAAAGAAATGCATACCTCAACTCTGGAAGATTGCAGGTATTGAATAGTAAAGTAAGAGAAATACTGGCATTCTCCATGGACTCAGTCCCATTTGTTTCTGTTCAATAAGGCATCAGATTATGGTTATAAGAAAAAAGAACATTTAATCTGCTCCAGAACATTACTGAAATGGTCTCCTATATGCTGAGAACCCTACAGCATGACTTTGTGGTTTTAACATCTTTTTTTTGATGGCAGTTTGGTTATTCAGGTGGGATGAGGTATCCCAGCAGTCCAGTGATGTGCTTCTGTGAAACACAGAGTAAGTCATCCAAACTCTGCCTGACCTCACCACAAATGACACTGAGGACAGATCCAGTATGTCTGTCAGGGTACCAGCTGAGACTGAGACTGAGGACAGACAGTTAGTACAGGGCACACCTTCTGCAGGATGGCTCAGTACCAGAGAAAAGCAAAGATCGCAGCTGCAGAAGTCAGTTTTGGCCAGAGGGAATGTAGCAGCTCAATTTGCTGCATGAAGCTTCAAATCTGAAAGCCAAAATCACAACTTCAAAAGAAAAGTAGTGGGGTTTCTCTGAGAGATATAGAAGTACTTCTAAGAGAAATTAAATTGAAGAAAAATAGTATATAAGTCTAGCAAAGTCTGGCAGATGGAAATGCTGAGCATTATCTAACAGCAAAATGAGAGAATCAGACATGTCCTGACACAGCTGAAAGATTATACTTTGGATTCTAGGTCAAAACTGAAACAAATGAAATAAAAACAGGTAATTTTAGAAAAATAGCATGAAAAACATATAATATATAATAAAAATAATATATAAATAAATAAAAATAAATTCCAAATTAAGTATATTTCAGTTATATTCCCCACTACTTGAAATCCAAGGTGCTATGTGCTATCTTACCCATATATTCACTGGTTACCCATATATCCTTATCTATATATACATAGATACTCTGGTGACAGAGGGTGCAAGAAACAGCAATGGTTTAACTAAGGCACAGATCAAGAACACACAAAGCCAAAGGACACTCCCCTACTTGCCTGAAGACCCACAGCACTCCTTCCTGAGGGAAAGAGCTGGCAGATCATGAGCAGGGGCAGGAAAGCAATGCTCCTCAGAAAGCTGATCGCAGTTGCCAGCTGCCCATCCCTCCTGGTAGTTATTTTAAGTGCCCGAAATTCACATTTCAGCCAAATTTTAAGACAAATTTGAGAAATTAGGTAAAACAGGAAGTTGAAAACACAGCAAACTTATTTTCATCCTTGAATTCTGATATAGAGATTAAACTCCAAAAGTAGATGTTCACCACTTCTACAAAACTTCAGCAGTAAAATGGCACAGTTATAAATTTGTGCCAGATCATTATGACCTAATAACTATTAGAATAGTAACTGTAATACATAATATATGTTATTAGTGTGTCTTACTGCTGAGGCTCAGCCTTTCCTCCTTTCAAAGGATCTCAAATCTAACCTTGCTGCTACACTTCAGATGTATCAGAATTTAATGCCCAATGTCTTTCCCATTTGGAAAGAAGCATTCCATCATCCCACGAGGAACACAATGGGCTCAATGTCCCTCGTGCTGCACAGGAAGTTAACCAGGCAGGCAGGCTGGTGGACATGCATGCCAAGAACCTCCATTCCCCTGCAAGCCCATCACCGTAAGTAATAGGTAAAAAATGGTATTAGACTTAAAAAGAATGTAATATAGTCATATATTATACACATATGTGATATATAGTTGATATAAGTTCAGCTTCAATAAAAACAAAATTAAAAGTGTCAGACACCTCTGTTACGTAAGTATTGTTGTGAACTATGAAAAATCAGCTTCAAAGAAATGGGATTTTGGAAGCCACCAAGGCACACTGAGAGATTCTTGGTTTGATGATACTCACTCACTGTGTTCCAACTATAACCTAAACTTACTGCTTAAACGATATGAAAATACATACAGACCATGTAATACCCCATTTCAGTCTATGGGACCTCCCAAACATAAAAAAACACTGTGCAAAGTGAACACTTCTTCACATGTTCCTCCAAATCCCTTCTAAAAAATGCAGGCAGCCTGAAGATTCAAGGTGTAGGTGAGGTGTCTATGAAGAAGACATCATTGGAAGTACAAGACAAAAGAATGAATTACCAGAAATGAAGTCCAAACTTAAAAAACAAATTTAAAAGCAAATTTTCAGTGGTGCATACTAAGTTAAAAAAATTTACAGAAATTTGGAATCAATAAGCTTCTGCTGAGGGCAAGCCAAGTAGGACAAACTGGAAGATATTTAACAGCTCCAGGCTTAGCCAAGGGAGCCAGAATCGTCTCCAGAGGACGTCACCAGCGCCCTGATTGGTATAAAAATGGACAAAAAGGTTACGAGAAGTGGGTAAAAGAGGCAAGAATTCATAGATCTGATACCTCCTTTTGTTGCCTTTTTGCTGCTTCTCAATTCATTTTGCTTACCCAGCCAAAAGTAGAAAAAAAGACTGTAACTAAATGAATGAGACTATTCATTAACCAGCCTAGACAGATCTTTGAAGGAAACAAATTGAACGAGAAGAAACAATAGATCAGGGAGATGTGATACTACCAAGCAATTGTTTTAAAAAGTCCTGTTCAGCCCGTATGGATTTTCCACCCACAATTCCAGGCCTTTCTCATCTTTGTCCCTAAAAAATTATAAAGAGAATCAGGTATTTAACAGAACATCACTGAATCACTGCTATTTACAGCCCTTGGGGTTCTCAACAGCTGAGTAAAATATAGAAACTAGTCCAGAGGTAGCAATAAGAGTGTAAGGAGATATTCAGACTATGATTTTTTTTCTCCATCTAAAGTACTCTTGTACTGCTGTACTCCTGCAGGCACACTGAAACAAGCTCAATCCTCTGAAAATGCATTAACATCAAGGCAAGTCTGAAGGCACTCAGAGCTGCTTTCCAAACATGTCACAGAGACTTCCACAATTCATTTCAACACCATCAGTATCAGGCCAATATTCAGAGGCTGAAAATTCCCGCTAAACTAGCAGAGGTTTCTTTCTTGTTCTGGAATCATGGGTAAACACTGATTTGGAAAATTATGAGGTTCTTCCAAAGGTTCATCGCCAGCATCAAAATTACCCCAAAGGTTTCCAGATAAGGCATAGCTGTACCACTTTCCAAGGAATGTCTCTTCTGAAGTATAATTGAGCTTTGCTGGCTTATGAATTACCCAATAGCTAATATATGAACTACAAAGAAAAGGCAGTGACTTCCAGGGAAGGATAAAATGTTGGTACACAAACAGGAAAGGTACAAAGATCTCAACAAACTCCTTTTTGCCGTCTTGCCACATGACCCAAGCATGCAACGGGACCATGACAAAAAATACTCCTGAAATTATCAGTGACTGCTAATTAAGAATTCTACTCTATATTTTTAACACAAAGATAAATTAAACAAGGCTATGCCACTGCTCATTCTCTTTGTCAATAAATAAGAGGAAAAAGTTAGCCTTTTATAAAGAACCATGTGATTTCCTCATCTACAGATGAGCATCTACTTAAGAACATACTCTTGCTTCTTTTTTTAAACTCTTCTCTCTTAACACAAGTTAATATTCATTGATGCAATTTAGAACAGATGCTATTTCTGTTCTTCAGTTTTCCAGATAATCTCTTAATTAAATAGCTGCATACAGTATCCAGAGAATTGAATTTTAATCACATATTCCTCCCCTTTGTTACTTCGCTTTTACTTACTCTGGCAAGTGGGTTTATTGCACACAGCTGTAAAAAACCTGCATGGCTAAATTCCATAATGCTGACTTTTGAAAGCAACCAAAGAATAACTTAAATATAAACAGTTCTGATTCTCTAAACCAAAAAAATGCGAAAACAAGATCATCCTTTAAGCAACTATGCTTGTTTATTCTGTATATGTTGCATTTACACATTACAGGTGAAACAAACGTAATTTCTCAACTATTTAAACAATAGTATTATCACACTCATAAGTGGAACCTAATTACCAAAAGTCATTCAGAGAGCAAAAGCTTAAATGCTGACCAGTAAACAATCCTTATATTCTGAGTCCTACATACACTCCTGTTCCTTATTCAAGGACTTTAAGAGAATTGGCAAAAACCAGGGGGTAATGCAATCCTGTAATTAAAAAGCATCATGTGTCTGCACAGAAAACTGATGATCTCTATTACACAAACATTCTTCAAAATACACTTCTAGTAAGACATTACTCCATCTTTACTAACTTTCAATAAAAACATTTTTTCAAGACATAATTAAACATTCATACATTATGGAAAAATTACCTCAGCATTGCCTGTTATGGATAGAAAAGTTATTTAGCGTTCATATGGGAAAAAAACTCAGAGCTCTACTATCCCTCAACCTGCTTCTCTGAGGTAACACTGGATAAATCTCCTTTGACACATTTTTATGGAAGAAAAGAAGGCTGCAGGATAAGTTTGCATTGCACACTATCCGTATCCTTTTCTTAGACATCACCTAATCCCAATGCACTGATCAATCACCGATTTATTTATGGTGTTAAAAATGCCATATCACCTTTACTTACCAGGGAAGAACCTATGGCAATCTGTGTAACTGTTTCTGGCACTGACCAATTTTTGACTGTGATTTTGTGTTCACCAGTTATCTCACATTATGACCTATGAAGTAGTATATTCGTTAAGTGGAAGGAGGACAATTACATTCATCATGTTAAACTTAAAAAAAATCTCCCTCAACAAATGAAACTTTGTAAAAAAAGCATACTGAATCCATGCAAGTATAATATAGGTTTCTCGTATTAATCTCTAGAATAGTTCAAAATTGGATAGGTATGTTTATTTTTGTGCTTTAACTTCAATTTTATATATTTATGCTTTATGTATAAATATTTAACATTTTATATTGATATTTACTATGGATATATTACATATTTACTAAATATTCACTAAATAATACATTAGATGTATTGCTAAATATTTAAATAAATCACATATAAATATAGCTAAAAGTGAAGGAAAATTTGGATAAAAAAACAATAAATCAGTAAGGTGTCTAAAAGATGCTATACTCATTAGATTTTCTGTTGTGTTTTTTTTTTTTTTTAAGTTTTGGTTGGAGTTTTTAGTTGTTGTTGTTTTATTTGTTTTGTTTTGTCTGGATGGGTTTTTTTGCTTAGCATGTGATCATTTGAAGATCTTCCCAGAATGTCCATACAGATTCCAAGATGGAAAAGAGCAATCTCTCCAACCAGCACAGCGAACTCCCTGCAGGTCAAACCAGCAGCTGTGCTGCAAGGTGTGTGGCTGGTGTCTCCCAGCAGCCCATCCCTCCCACGCCTGGGATTACCTCCAAACCACGCCAGGGGTGACAGCAGGCAAGGGCAGACCTCAACACCACCCTTGGCTGCCTTGCAGCAGGGATTAGAGAGGGATCAGGGCTCCCAAGGGAAAGGACAAGAAGGCACAGATACAAGCCAGCATGTAAGAAATTTCTGTTAGAAGTAAGAAAGATGCAATATGACTGCTTAAATGTGGGAAGAGGGCATCCAGAAAGACTGCAGAATCTCCCTGGCTTTGGGAAGATGCAAAATTGGAATGGGCTGAGACCTGAGCAAATTGGGCTGCCTTCACCTGCTCTGAGTAAGGGCTGGAAAAATGTCGTCACATCCCTTCTAAGTTCATCTGCTATGACAGCATTCCATGCTCCTGTGCATGGGCACAGGAAAATTCTGTATCAATGCATCACGTTATAAGCATTTAGTAAAACACTGGTTATCGAGATTGAGAAATCCCCAACTGACAATTTCAAAATACGTTTCTGAAGTGTTTCCTAGGAGTAAAGGAGAATTATTACATTCTGCAAGTTTTTATCACCCAGTTCCCACCTCCCCTATCACCTCTCCACCACCCTGCCCCTCCAGCTTCTTCCTTGCCCCTGCAATCAGGGTGGTGGGTCTGACACAAAGCACGACTCTCTGCCCTGTTCCTCAAAACACACAAACATTTTGGCCCTTGTTCTGCAGTAGGGGGTTCTCCTGAAACTGTTTATTTTTAACCCCTTAGTGCTAGTTACAGATATGCTAGCAAACAGAAAACTTGAGATACATAAATCGTGAGGGAAATGAGGCAATCAGATTGTAAATATCACATTGGTACAACCCGAAAAACAATTTTATACTGTCAACACTCGAAGTCCTTCTATAAGTAGAAAGTTTAAGCTTCATGAATGGCTGCAAGGAAGGGGGGGAAAGGCATTTTTTGCAGAGAACAGTGTAATTCTCTCTAACGGTTTCACATTAAACGATATTACTTCTCCTTAAAGAAACTTCATACCTATACATGTATTTTATTTTCTCCTTCCACTACTGTGCACCAACTTCCATGCAAAATTCCTGCATTACATTCAGTGATAAACAGTATGTCCTAAAGCGACTAAAACAGCACATCTGTCAAAAACATTTAATGCTGTAATGAATGGAACTCATCAACTATTATTTGACCCACTTTTCCTCCTGTGAGCCCTTGGACAATCCCTTATTGTGATACAGTAGCTTTAATGCAATGTAATGACGGATTCCTAATCACAGAACCTTGACTCTTTTTGAATGGCTTTTGAATTTTGAAACACAAGAGTTAAGCCAAACTCTTCAACAACATGTGTCAGGAAACGTAAACTCTGTCTTAGGGAAGATTTTATGATTTATTTCTGAAACATCTGAAGCCTGTATAAAAATTCAGTGTGCCAGCTCTAAGTTGAAGGTTACAGAAATGGGTCTACCAATGAAAAGACAATCTCCCATGCAATTTTCTTTTGTATGGTTCTTTTTGCTGGAAATTCTATTTAATAAAACAGTATTTTGAATGTGTTTTTAAGTTTTGTATAGATATTGCCAGAATGAAAATATAATTTCAGTGAGTGGTGTAATTATTTAAATGTACCTGAAAATGACAATGAAAAACATTGGAAATGTGGGAATTTTATTTTTCAAAAAAAACACATTAGGGATTCACACAAAGAACATTTCACATTACAGACAGCAATTGCCCAAATCAGAAGACTGATGACTACTAGAAAAATTTGTAATTGTGTCCTGTAGGTTACTGTGATCTAATCAGACACATAATAAACAAAAGCCTATCTTTAGTCCAAAGTGAACCCTATTGTTCAGTGAAAGCCTACAATACATCAGGAACGGTTTAACCTACTCTCCCTCCATCTGTTGAGTACCTAAGTGGCTTAGCAACTTAGTTCTTCCCACAAACAGAATCAAATATCGTGTACACAGTTCTCATTGCACTCCCTTATACTCAGGAATTTAAAGATTGCTAATGATTTGTAATCCAGCTATAAACAGAAAGAAGTGGATAATCTCTTTAGGAGGTACTCTCCTAAACATTAACAGATGAGTAGATTGCAGGAACATTAAAGATTGAAAGCTCAATGACAGTAACTAAGTAAAGGTTTGTCTGTTTTGCCTTCCTTTCTTAAACACAGGGCAGTGATACATTGCTCAAAATTAATTAGCACTATTTCTTATGACAGATTCAAGTAACAAGTTGAAGCTATAGATCAAGTTTTGCCAAGAAAGGGAAAGGAGCTTCTCACATTTTTTCTGTGTCTTTACATACAGAGAGGACAAAAGAGAAGAATTCAGGTCACTGTTATTCTTAATTACCCTGTGCAGGTATTCCTTCCTCTTTTCCCCTGGCTATTGGGGAGAGCAGGGATATATGAAGTTGGGACTGATGGCAGTCTTCTTGATTACCCTTCTACAGTCTCCTAATCTGCATTTTACATTATCACTGCTCAGAGAAACACTGTACCTTTTCAAATGTTACTGTGGCTGGCTACTGCCATCCCAGCCGGATGTCAAGAGACACTTGTGGAGGAGTCAAGTGTTTCGCATAAAAATTTAAGCATTTGTTTTGCATCATCATTGATGTACTTTCCCCAAGGAACACATAAGAAAAACATGAGCTTTAATCTCTTTCACTGTCTATTCCAAAAATGACTCAGAAGCAAAAAAAAAAAAAAAAACCAAAAAAACAACCAAAACTAGAAATATCCTATCCAGCCTGAGTAGGATATTCACTGTGGATAGTGGGAGAAGGAGTGAGGGGAAGAAAGGAAAGGGAAGACTATAACATAAAAATTAGACTTTGAATCAAAGGACAGAACAAAACACTATACAGCATTTTAAAAATAGATTTAGAATAATTTTTTTAATCTCATATTGGTAAAGATTGTCCCTGAACAATATTTTGTCTTAGACTGACTTTTCTGCTTCAAGCATCTACAAAAGTGCAAAGACAACCTTTCCAAATTTTCCAGTGTTTGCATGTATTTCAGCATGAAAAGTCTTTTGCGTAGCATGGACTGGTTAAGTGCTTGTACACTTTACACTTTCCCCTTGGCACAGCATTTCTGCTCCTTGCATTATCACAGCTTTTTCCACTGCTACTTCTTGGGGAAAATCCTCCCCTTGTGCAGAAAAGACTCCTCTAAAAATACACGGGAAGAGCACAAAAATTAGACTCTTAAAAAAAATAGGTCCTCGCACTGTATCTGTCAATTCTCCAATCTGCAGTGTTCCTAGTTTTTTCTGCCTATAAAAAGTTTCTTGCAAAAGTATCTCAAAAAAGTTCTTGTACAAAGTTTATTGTGTGCCTCAATTTCAGAAGAATAAATGAAACCTCTTTCATTTTGTAAAAAAGTATCTACTGTCCTGGGCAGATACCAAGAAACAAAAATAACCTCGATTAGAGTTAATTAAAGCTGCTACTCTGGTTCTTGTGACCTTCTGTCCCAGACATGTTGTTAAACCAAAGCGCAGTGGAAGTCCTTGTGCTGTGACTAAGATTCAGATCCATTAGTGGAAGTTTCACATTTTATTGAAAATTCTGAATACTTATGATGGTATTCTGTCCTTGCTAAAGTAATAACAGAAGACTGGAAGCAAACCTGCAAGCCTGCCTGCAAGCTTGTCATGGTGCTGCAGTTCTGGCACCAGTGCTGAAACTGCAGCCAGCACGGACAGTGCTGTGTTCCTACACCATCACCAGCCCAAGGCAAGGATGAGAGACAGGAGGTGGAGATGGGAAGAGATTTGTGAGGTCCCTCTCCTGTCTAAACACAAGACTGCCAGGAAAGACAGTGATAGGACAAAGGACAGCCTCCATTCACTTTAATTTCATCAGTTGTCATGATGAAAGGGTGAACCACCCTTCTTTAAGACAACTCTTAAAAAGCTTCCTTTATATCCCTCTTATTAATACCCCTTTCTGGGCCAGACACACGAGCCCCTTCCCCTATCTCTCAGCTCTCAAAAATCACTGCAAATCAGGCTGGTGACCTGAGACGCCGGTGTTCATTACCAGAGCTGGTACTCACAAAAGGGCTGAGATTTCAGGCTATAATAGCAGTATATAACTAACCCTAGCAATTTAACAGTAGGACTGACTGCATCCCAGCACTCACACCATGCACAGTTTCATAGGGCAGACACAGCTTTGTGGAGAAATGTTTCTACAGACATCAGAGTACGGTCATTTAAAAGAAACAAAGAAGTACCAAAAGTCTGCTTAAGACCCGCACAAGGGATGTGCAGGGCAGAAAGTCAGATCAAATGCAATTAACTTCCATAAAAGCTCTATAAAATAAAAGAAGAGCTGAACATATGCAGAAAAAAGATGTGCCATAAAACCTAACCTTGAACTAAAACAAATTAAAGCCGACTTCCAGTGCATTATTATATGCTTCAATGTCTCTAAAGGACTTTTCACTCGCTACAACAGTCCACTGTAATTGTCACAGGGTAACCAGATCTGTTGAGTATGCAGGAACTCTCTTTCAAAATGTTTCAGTGCTTACAAAGGATTTTATTCATTAGACAGATTAACAGCTGTTCTTTGAACTCCGTCTCCTTCACCCAAGTCTGTGCTGAGTGTTGGTGCTGCCTGCAGGACATGGAGAAGGGTTTTAGGAACTCACCTAGGAAATGCAAGCTTACATGAAAAATCTTACTGGGAATTGTAATTGAAAATAAAATTCTCAAGCTAGCATGAGCCCGCTACTATTTAAATAGACTAGCCATAAAAACAAATTCCCAGTAGTAATACAAGAAGAATCTGATTTTGATCTTACTCATCCTCCATTTCACCCATTTCAGATCAGATAATTCTGGTTTTGAAGTCTACATCTAGGGAACTTCTTAAGTACCAGGATAAAAATATTACAGAAGTTTCTGCTACAGACAAGTACATAAATACCTTGTGCAATACACAAATATAACCCAAGCACAGGTAATCTGCCAGAAAGCAAGCAAGGGCATACTTACATCATGTTGATACTTACTCATCATGTGCTTTTAAGAAAGGGTTATTAATGTAGATTCCTTGTGTATATGTGAGATATTTATTGCTAAAAAAACCACAGACATGCTTTGCTGCTTTTATGTTTTGGCTTTATAAATGTTTTATTCATCAAACGTCTTAAATTACATTTTAAAATCACAGTGAAAATTTACTGGAGGACCCAAATATAATAAATTTTCATTTATTATATTATTTTATATACATTCTTATGTTCACCTTGTTATTAAAAAGAAACTGAAACATTCATTGCAAGCAGGCTAAAGTGCCTGTATGCTTTGGCATCCGTATTGCTATAAGCATATTTAAATAATGCATGAAAATGCCAGTATTTGTAACTTTCTTAAATGTTCTTAAGATGTTAAATTAATTTATTCTAAATTCCAACCCAAATAAATGATGATTAATACTAGGGAAAACTCGAGAAATATCCCAAGGCTGTATTTTCCCAGGGATATTTAACATCTGAAAATGATAGTTCACTGCAGGATTAATTTTCTTCCCCCTTCCTGTACCTGCAGTATTGCTACTCTGATTTTGCTTCAACATTTAGGGTAGCCTGGGACTCTCATTTTAAATGAAACAGTCTTGACAGATGAAAAGGTTATAAAACCAAAAAACCCCAACCCCATTATTGTAAATTGGTGGCATCTAGTTTAATGGAATGCCATCTGTGGTTTTATTCAATTAATCTTTCCCATAGTTTTCATTAAAGGCAATGAAATAGATCCTGTGTACATCACCCTGGCAGAGCATCACCAAGGGACATCTGCACAACCATGCTAAAGACTTGGCTCAAGGCTTACAACAGGAGTTACCATCTAAATAATAAATTCATCTAAGATAAATATAGCCATAACTGTGTGCATGGACACAGTCATAACTATGTATGAAGAAATAAAACATCTGCCTGATCGGTAGCTGAACTGCTCATGACAAAATAAAAGCAGCTACCAGAGCACCAACAAACATGTAAATGAATGTGAAAGCAAAACTGCAAGCATAACACTGTTAAATTCTCAATTCTGTGATAATTTTGCCAGACCAATTTACACAGCTTGTGCCATGACCAGAAAAATGTAGTTGTTATTTGCAACAAAAAGTTAAAAAAAAATAAACACAACAAAAACAACAACAACAAAAACCAACAAAGCAAACCAACCAAACAACCACAAAAGGGACTTCTAGGATAACTCATAAAATTGCAAGGATCATTCCTGGCAGAGCAAAGGGAGGGTAGTCTGGGGTGGTGCACTATGGTGGCAGGTTCATCACAAGCTCTTTCAAAATCGTTTGAACATATGGAATGCAAAGGAGAGTCTGCATGGTCTCATTTCCTCTTCTTAAGGGACAATAGCAAGCTCTGCACGTCAGAATTAATATTCATAGTACAGAAGTAAACAGTAGTCAGGGTATTTTAAATAGATAAATCACATTACAATTAAATCCAAGGCAATAGACAGTTATGACTTCCAGAATAATTACAGCAATGAGCAACAAAAATAAGGGCATTGCTTCTACTTCATAGAACACATACATGAATGACAGCAAAACTTTACTGAAAATTTCCCACATGCATTACCAGCCCTTTCACAAAGAAGGAATCTATCCTTACAAACTGTGGAGTGAGCACAGGGCTTGCATTCCTGGGCGGGGAGGCTGTGGAAGGAGAATGGCTGCTGGCCAAAGGAGGCAGAAAAACTCCTCATGAAAGAGAATTTGGGAAGACAGGCAGACAGGACACCTGTAAAGCACATTTTCTCCCCTGCTAAGAATTAATTCAGCTTCCGTTCCAAGTCAGTGAGAGACCTCCCAGTACAAAAAGCTTGCTTAATTTTTTGTTTTTAATGTGTTTACTCTAAATTAGGCCTCAACTTCAGAATGTTTTTCTCCCTTGAGCATGGAGAAGGAAGTCCATTGATTCCTCTTCAAGTGCAGTAATAGACACCCAATCTCAGAGATGTAATGAAAGATAGTTTGCGATTTAAACAAAAAAAACAAAGTTAAAAGGAAACCTCTCTCATGTGATGAACCACTAAACCTTGCTATAAACACTATAGCAAGGTGTATATATATACATTAACTGCACTTCCCTGAGAATTTCACTTAGTATCAAAACAACCAAAGAGTGCTATCCTATCCCCCAAACTAGAAATCATTTCACAGACTGCGAGGATCCCACCAGTCTCACACTCCAGTGTAGGAAGGACCACAATTATGAGGAACAATTTCAGCAAGACAACCCACAGTCTCCCCATTGTTTCACTTTATGTCCTCTCCTCATCCCTTTCCCACAGTCCAGTTTCTTTCTGCCTTTTCTCTCCTAATGATTTTATCCACCCAGGGAGAGCAGCTCCCTGTCAGGGATGCTGCTGAGGAACATGTCTGGATACCACACTGCTGGCTGCCACCCTAGAGATGGACCTTGACTACAGTCCCTAGAATACTGGCCAGACTTACCCATATTCCAGTGGGAAGCAATTGATTTTAAAACAAAGGTCTGCATAAATGTGCCATTCAGTCTTAGCAGCAGCAGTGCATAAGGTTGAACAAAAAGCTTCTGCAGGTGTCTGTTGCACCAAAGGCCTGTATCAAGGTGGAAATCCTGACTCCTCTCTAGACTCTAGGAAGCCAATGATGCCACCATGAAGGGCTTTCCACAGTCATGAAAACCTTAACTCAGTAGAGCAGTTCATTTTGTTCCATTAAAGTTGTTTTATTGGCTCTAATTTTCCACCTGCAGTTCAGTATCGCAGCAGAGTGCTCCAATTTATAAAATCCTGATGACTCCCATGAACACAGTAAACCTCAAGTAGCTGACAAGTGCCATAGCTCTCGTCACCGTTTCTCCTACCCACCCTTCTTCTAAAATCTTTGTTGTTTAAAGCCAGTATAGTCACGCAGTAAACATCCCACCACCCAGGCTGACAGACATGCTAAAATGTCTAGAAGCAGCCCACATTTGAATTACTGTAAGTGCTGCAAAACTGCTGAAGGGTTGGCTGGCTGAGGCAAGGCTACATGCCCCACATTTTCTTTCCTTCTATTGTCAGCCATTAAAAAAAACCAAAACAACAAAAAACCAAAATTACAAAACCAGAAACACATGCCAGAGAAGGATACGGGATATAATTGGGCTTTTAAGGTAGATAAAAAAAGAACAAGGAAGCATAATACACAACAGAAGGAAGCAAACCAGCAAAGACATCTCAAAATCTTTAACAATGAACTGTATGTATATTTAAGGCAATAACAAGACAACCAAGACATCAGGTAAAGATGTAAAAGATTGATATAAAATTGCCAAAATAAAATATGCCTCTAAATCTTTGTCAGGAAGGCAAATGGAATCTATAAACATGAGTAATTATACTAACAAGCAACTTACACACTAGAAATACTGAATAAAGACAAATAATAATTAATTCTTTGTGACAGCTGTCGCTAGATTATAGCAATCACATTAGCACTCAGAAGAAAACTATGAATACAGTCACTAAAATGGCCTTTATTTTTCAAATGTTTTAATTAACATACCAGCTTTGGGAGCTGCTCAAGTCCATTCCTAAATAAACTACAATTCTGAGCTATGCATATTTCAGTGCAGGCAAATCTCACACCTCTCATTATGTCAATGAAATAAAATGAACACACTTAAAAGCTAATTTAGAAAATCAATTTCCAGTTAAAAAAAAATAAAATTAACCATTTGGGGGAGTTTACTTCCCATAGAACGTACCTTCAAGATCTTACATATCTGGCCTTGGCTATGCACATGTACTTTCCCAAGCAGAGTGCATTCTTTCTTTCCTTATTTGAAAATATTAAATGAATTTCACACACATTTGATGTTCTTCCTTAACACACAGAGAAAAGGAGCATGCCATGACCTCTGCTGCTGCTCTTGAAAAGCATTTTTTACAAGGTAATTGCGACAATGCATTGAAATTTCATGTTCTGAAGTTTAAGTCTTACTGATTAGTTAAAGTTCATTGCAAAGGCAACTAGGAAAACTTATTGTGACAATTTACTAAAGACAATCTCTAACAAAAAGAAACTATTTTTTGTGCTTCCTGTACATCCTGTATTTGGCTTCTGCTCTGATGTTAGTGAAAAGAGTTACTGCAGAAAAGCAAAACAAGACTCTCCATATGGATAACACATCAATGGATAAATTCAACACTCCTCTTCCCTAACTAATAGTTTTGTCAAGTCCATAGGTCTCATGGAAAAAATGTAAAAAACAATTAAAGCTACCAAATCATCTTCTGAGGTAGAGGAGGCTTGGTTAGATAAAAGGAAATTCTACAGAGGAATCCCTTAACATCTTCAGTTACACTGGTATCACTCCTACCTTCTGAGGACCTAACAGAAAAATGTGATGCTGCAGAAGCATCTACTATGTAGAAAACATTGATGGAAAGAAATCCAGAGACACAACTTGAGGGAATGAATTCTAGCACAGCTTTCAGAATCACTGTTTTACTCTAATGCAAACCAGCTTGAAGTTCACTAGCTTTACTTTTAACTCAGGACATTGTTAGTTTCTGTAGTATTTTGGTCTTTTTCTTTTTCCTATCTGCTTGTTCTTTAAATAGCATTTGGTGGCCTGGAAAGATACCGAGTCAGATTTCCTGAAAAGGGACTGTGATTTTAATATTGGCAGCATCTGATCCTGTGTGTTTCCGGCAGATAGAGCAGAAACACCACCTGATTTCTGCAGTTGTGCTCTGGACATTAAGAATCGTCCAAAAGACTAAGAGGGCAGGAATCTGCTGCTTTGTGCCAGGTAAACCATTCTCCAAGTGTCTATAATAACTAACTCTTCTTTTTGCAAGGTTGCTTCTTATTCAGGTGAGTTCAGTCTGCCTTACTCAGGTCTGCCTGGGTAGCTAAGAGCGTGCAGCTGCAGTTCTAAAAAGATGAACTGAAAGGACTGCCAAAGTGAAGAGAGAGAAGCAGCAGCTCCTTCCAGCCATGGCAGCTGAAGAGCATCTGCAAGAGCAACCCAAGCAGTGCCTCCAGAGCTCCAGAGTCCCACTGGGAAGACCTATTTGCATGAAAAGAATTGCTATTTCTGGAATACTTACTGAAGTCTTACACAACACCTCTTACCAGTTGTGTTATCTGCTTCAGAAACTGTAACACTGTGCACTACAGCACACTTGGAGAAACAGGGAAAATGCTTTTTATAGCACAGCATAAACCTTAAGGGGCCATGCTGCAGCTGGGACTATGTTCATGAGTCAACACTGTGCCTGATGCCCAAAAAATAGTGACAACGGCAACACAGAGATGATGATTGATTTATCCAAACCCTTGTGTAAACAGGATTTAGAACAATGTTAAACTGACTTATATGACTTGATACAATCAGCACCATCCAAAAGACAAAACACTGCAGCATTGAGTGGCATTCCTGAGTTCATACACAGGTCACTCCCCCCACCTCTAGTTAAAATATCAATCCTTCAGAAGGTATCCACTTCCTTGGCTGTTTAAACATGGTGTTAAAAACAACTGGGTATCCAGCTCAAGTGGTCTTTCAAAACCCCAGCTGTGAACCAGTACTACAACTGGCTATTTTTGACAATTAAAGTTGTACATAAGATTATCAAGACATTTTTGGATATTAGTGTGCTGGGACCAGAGAAAGAAAGACCCTTGTGAGAAACTGCTTTGCCTCCCTTTTGCTCCTGGCTTCCCCCATATGCTTTCATCTGCAATACCTGTACTGACTCTGCAATCCTCCACCACTCAGCCTTGCTGAATTCCTCACGGCTCTATGAGGAATTCCACATGAGAATTCTACATTTAGAATGTATTCTACATTGATTCTACATCTTCCTCTTCTCCTTACATGACGTTTCAGGGGAGGAGTGCTCACAGCACATCATTTCAGGTAGGAAGCTGACTTTCCTCTTTGAACAATGGCTGTAGCATCCCCGCCCCACAGCTGAGAGGAGAAGTCTCCTCAGGAGCTGTGCAGGGAACCCACGCACGGCCCAGAGGAGGCTGCCAGGCAGCCCCAGCCCAGCAGGCAGACGAGCCCGCTTTCTGATACCTGAAGGCAGGCAAGGCAACCTCCCACGCTTCAAGCCCACTCTTTGAGCAGGATTGAAATCTTCTTGAACAAATAAAACCTAAAAAAGGAAATGCCATTGAAGCATACTTTTTTTTTTTTTCCAACTACTATATAACCCTTCAAACAAAGGACTCACTTTTTCTAGTGCCCAGAAGTGGAGAATGGCTGAACAAGCACTTGCTTTCCTTGTGGCATGAGCACTGTACACAAATGAACACAGGGAGGATATTATGCCATTCTCCACTGGCTGCACTGAAGCCAACATGTGAACATCATCCTGGTGCAAGAGCAAGGAGAGCTGTGGGGCTAACAGAAGGAAAGCTCTGTATGGAACTGCAGGGGGCTGTACTGCTGGCAGGAACTACAACCAAGATGAGGGATTTCTATGCAGACATGAACACTGTGTGCTGAACACGCTCCTGTTTCTCCCACAGGGCAAGAAGGCAGGATAAAGCATACACTACTGCTGAAAACCACAGCTGAAGAAAGCAGGAATTTACTGATCACAGTGAAAGACATAGATATGGAAAATAAGTGCAAGTAAACCATTATTTATTTTTGGGGGAGGGGAAAAAAATTCTGATCAACCCATATGCTCCTACAAGACTCACCCCTCTGTATAGTACGTGATCAGTGGGAAATTGATTCAGAACAAGCTAAAAGACTGATTATAAAGCAATCACAAGAAAAATCAGTTCATACTCTTCCAAGTCCATAGCAAGACACTGCAAACCATAAGTAAAGCACACTGGAACAGTTTAAATTGACTCTTGGAGTACTAATGTAAAGCTGATTTGTCTTTTCTAGTTGTTTCCCTCTCATGCTGAGCAAGCAGTGCAGCACCTCAGACTTTGACCTTAGAATACATTTCCTGTAGCCTTTTGTGAGCATTTGCTCCACAGATTTAGCCGAAATCTTAAAAAATATATTACTTTTCCTTTTAGTTACAAATAATTATCACCTGTTCATTTGTAACAGGTCTGAACTGAAATACTTTTAATGCTGGATTGTATTGACTTGCAACCAGGCTTTTATAGATTTCCTGATGTCAGCGGCTTTTATAACATTCCTGAAACTCAGAACCTGATTAACCAATTTTTGCTGGTTTTCACCTTGACATACTGTATTAAAAAAAAAAAAATCACAGCTTTGCAGCTTGAAGCAATTTCTCACAACTAAATTAATAGCTCCTGGAGAGAGCTTAAAATGAAAAAAGCTTGCCATGATCTACAGCATAAACATCAAGGTTAAGTTTAAACAGCATCTAAGCCTTTCAGCAAAGTTTCTGCTCACAAATGGTTTGACCATTTTTCCAATGTCCAGTGATTTCCAAAGCCAGTTTGGTACACATGTGCTAGTTTTAGACAGTTATTCTCATATGAAAGTGGTTCTTAAACTAACATCACCATTCCTCTTTCCACCACTAATATCTTCTGATACTTTTAAAGGCAAATTTGCTTGGATTCAAAATCAGAAAGAAAAAGCATATTGTTTCACACAGCTATTTTTATCCTCATTAACAATCACAGACAAGTTTTTTGCAACACAAAATGCAAGTTTTATATATCAAAACACAAATAAAAATGTAAAATATTTTCCTCCTGAATCGATACTTTCCTCCAGCTCCTCTCCTGTACTAAATAAAATTGAGAGAAATCCCTCTCTATCCACCCCCCAAAAAGTGATAGATTTTTACTTTGTGGTGAATATAATTACTTGTCTTGAGTATATGAGAGTTTTAATTTAAGCAAGATCACATTATTTAAGTGTTATTAAAGTATTAATACCTATTGGGTTTGCCCAAAGACATTTTCTCTCCATGCATTTCATGTATAATCCATAAGGACAGAACAGTCAGATATTCATCATGGTTGAATTCCAAAAACAGCAGTAAACATTCAGGCTTGAGTTTAATGCAGGGAATTCTACACGATCTATACAGAGATTTTCCACCTGTTTTAAAGCATAAACTGCATAAAGTTCTTTACTAGCAGATACATTTGCCCGAAGGATGCATCACAAATTGTTCTTATTTAGCTTTCACTTAATGCTTCAATAAATTCATATATATACAGTTATTCTACACTGCCTTCCAGGTATTTATGTATAATATACAACTATCTGTGTGCATGAGCATGTACATGCCTCCTATCCTTAACTTCACAATGCAATTCTTAGCGTTCCAACAATGGTCTTAAATAAAAGAGAAAAACATCTATTATTTCATGCAGTATTCTTTCAAATGACCTCAAAGAGCTATTTAGCACTTTTTCCCTCCTAAATACGTAAAAATCATTTCTTGAAATTACTATTTCCCCAAATTCCTGGAAGCTTTCCAACAACAAATTTCTCTCACCTCTCTTCAAAGACTGCATTGTTACTTTCCTTTGATACTAGTTTCTCTGCTAAAGGCTCTTTGTGTTCATTTCTCCACCTCCGTATAAAATGTATCAGAGAATAGAACAAATCTTCATTCTCCTTGGAGGAAACGTTTTAGCTGTTTGATCCCAGCAGCTCACCACACCTGGATCACAGCACAGCTCTGCCCCAGCTCTGGGATGCCGGCCGACCCCGGCACCATTCACTGCCGATCAGCCGCCCCTCAGCCCTCACCACACCCACGGATGCCAAGGGGCCTCAACACCAACTCACAACACAAAAGATCTCCCTGAAGGTTTTCTTGGGCAGGAGAAGGTTTAGAAGAGCATGATGTACTTTTCAGTACAGCATGTGGGAAAAAATGGTATTGTTATTTAGAAATTTCCAAATATTATTTACAAAAATGTTAGTGAAAGACCTTCTTCTGCTTTCCACTGTGCCATCCATAACATTTGAAGCATTTTTCCATTTCAAACAATTAAGATATCAAAATCAAGGTAGTAGTACATCATCACAGTGTCTACTAGAAGCTATTAAGAACCAGCCAAACAGCAAAAGTCACGGAAATACAACTGATCCATATCAAGAGTCACTCTTGTATTCTAAAACTGGTGGTGTATACTTCTAAAGAAATTCAGAAATCCAGAATTTTTCCTTCTTGTGATATAAATTTTAAAGAATTCATGCAAATTTTTTCCAGAGAAAGAGCAGAAGATGTACCTTCATTTAATTTAAAAGAGCAACTTTGGACAAAAATAAACAGCCAGATCCATTTTTTGCTTTTTCAATTACTGGAGGGATAGATATTCTAAAAGATAAGGATGTGTTTATCAAAAGTTTAAAGAATACTGAAGACCTCTAATTTATCTGAATTGTCACTTATTAAGCCAGCTGTAAAACCTGAAGAATGATGAATAGTTGCACACTTTGGGATTAGTTTTGCCTTCTATTTCGCTCCTATTTGTCTTCTTTATCTCCCAAAAACCATGGTGACACCAAGCTAGACACATTTTTCATTGTTTGCTAATGCCTTCTTTTCTTAAATGGAAAGTTTGATTTAGAGCTACCTTATTTCTTTTAAACCAACACACAGTAATATCTCTATAGCAAGTAGAAGGTAGTTTGGAAAAAAAAAAAAAAGTAAAACAACTTTGTCTAGGTTTTGCAATTTTTTTCTCAAAAAAAAAACCTCAATGAGGAACTTCTGACAGCAAATTCTTCTCTCCAAAACTGTCTGTCCTGTCAAAGAAATATTCTTTCTTGAGAACTTAAGACACAGACAACAAACCAACAAAATGTAACAAACTCCCCAAATTCCTTTTGCAGAGGATGAGGCAGAGGCTTGTGTGATGCTTCCAGACAACATTGATGAAGACGTGCTGGAACCTGCAGGTTGCTGCCAATGGGATGCTGTTCTCATTCCCAAGGCTGTGTTTTTGTCATTGCTTCTTTTTCATTCAGACTGGCAACTATGGAACTGGGTGATCAGTTATCAACAATTCAGAAGGAGTATGACTTTACAAGGGGAGAAATTACAGTGCCTGGCAAACAGGTCCTGATCTACTGCGGCTTAGGAAGCTGAGCTGGTTTTAGCACTTCCAGTTACTTCCTCCTGCTGAGCTGTAACTTTGGGGCTGGACATACTGAATAAACTTCTCCTTTTCTTAGTTACTGTTCCCATGTTTTCCAGAAAGTTCTCTTTTGGGAGGCTTGCTTGCTTTAACACTTCTGGGGGACAAAAGAGCAAGTGCCAGTAGCTTGTCTACTATCATTTCTGGCAAATGACAGCTGCAGTGTTTAACATCAAGAGTTGTCACCAATCTGTCTTCAAACCTGTATTCTATCTCAACTCCAGGGAGAGTTCAAGACAGAAAACACGGTCTTACAGTCCTTGCACACAACTTTTATTGAGTCTGATACCAATGCAGTTCAAATAAACCAAAGAACTGACAAAGATGTTAGGCATATGTGGCAGTGGAAATATAAACCAGTAAGCATTCTGCTGTTTAAAAAATTAAAAAAAAAAAAATCCAAGGAATTAGCAAGGTGTCCTTGCAGGAAAGAATGAAATATTCCCCTAAACCCAGAAACTCAAATAAACTCATTGTATTAAGAACACTCTGAATTGAAAATAAACCTGAAGACATCCCAACGGATTTGTTAACAGGAGTTTTAACAAAACATTTTAAATTCAGTTCCCAAGATAAACTCCAGAATATCATCAAAGTTTCCTTCTATTCTGCTCTTTCTGGCAATATCTGGGAGTTGATATCTTGGCCAGACTATACTACCAGCAATAGCAGTGAGATGCACCCACTTTCTGCTAACAGAAATCCCTGGTATCAGCGACTGGAAAAAATTGCTGCTGTCACTGCACTTTGGAGCTGAGAGCAGCCAGTTCTCATGGTGTGTGATAGATGCTAAGTAATAATTACAGGCACATACAACCTGAAGCTATATAGTTGCTTCTTACAGCATTTTCTCCCACAGGATGAGAGATAAACTTCAGAGTTTTTCAGCAATCATGAATTTAATGAACTTTACTCCATGTTACCTTCCAGACAAGGCTGAAACAGTAGCAAGATGCAGAGACACCCTCCACTCCCTCAAAGTTTCTGCAGTAGAGCAGTTGCTTTGAACTCCTTGAAGCAACCAAATCATGATATAACATTTTATACCTGGTCTTTTATTTACATGTAATCATAATTCAAGAACTATTTACTATTCCATTGTGAGGACGCTGGCCTAATGAGACAAAGTACCATTAAACTAGGTCTGCAGAAGCATGCAGATCAGTAAACGACATCATTGACTCCTCATCCTTTACACCTAAAAAAACTTTATAATGGCTACAGTAAATCTATTTACCTTGCACAAGCTTAAGGGTATTTCCCTTGCCCTATGAACAGAATAGTCAGCCTGAAGTTTAATAAAACAACTGAAGCTTTTTACATACGCAGTCAGAAAGGGAGAATCTGAGCTAAAACACATGTAAACCCAAACTAGAACCAGCTGGATACTCCGAAGAAAGAAGTCTTAATACTTTTTCAAAAATAATGCTGTTTGTTTTAAAAAAATACTCTCTCTCAAAATAGTGTTTTAAGACCTTACATTTAAATACATACAGATTTTTCTAAAGTGGATTCCTCTTGTTTTGTTTTACATTTACAAAATATCTTGAGCACCGCAGCCATTAAAGAGAGGGGAACAAAAACACTTTGTTTTGTTCCAATAGCATTACACCAAATTTGTACCACTGCCTATTTTATAACCCATTTATTATCAGTGGTCATAAATTACCTTTCTCTATGTAGATCAACAAAGCTTCTACTTCTCTACTGCTTCATCTGTAAAATTGGTACCTACTGATTTTTACTGAAAAATACATTCACATAGTACATTCTGTTTCATTTGAAAATGTCTTGAATACTTTATTTGCAAATATTCAAGAAATAACTGAGTAAGAGATTACTAACATTTTTTTCCTTTTATATAAAGGCCCAATACTGACAATGTATTCCCCTCTGATATTTGAGACCTTATACTCAGTAAATTCCTGCTTTCCTAAATTACATTTTCTTATGATTCAAGTACATAACTTCACTGTGTAGGCTGCAAATATGGTGGGGGAAAAAAACATTTTTTAAAAATGTCGAGTACTATCAGATTATTATTTTGTGGCAAGTTTTCCACCTACATTAAAACCCACAGATAGTAAAAGTCAAAAGGAGCTGTGTTATACACCAGATTGGCTCCAGAGGGAATGGAATTACTGGCTTTGTACTGAATTTAGTTTTGTTTTTTTTTTTTTTACATTTTTCAAAACTGAACCTGGAAACAACTGTACTTTAAACTATCTGTGCTGTATTAGAATAGATGCTTCACAGCAGCCAAATGAAAATGGTTTTAATTTTCCAAGTTACTCTGGACCTAATATTCCCAAATGCTCTACACATGTAATACTATTTTTGGTTGACGATTAGTACGTGAAGATATCTAAAGAACTCCTCTTTTTTTTCTTTTTTCTTTTCTTTTTTTTTATTTTCTTTTTTTTTCTCTTTTTTTTTTTTTCTTAACATCAAATACCATAGGTCCCTGAAAGAAAATGTAGATGTTTGAAAATGCAGTTTCTTTTCATGCAGCTGAGTTAAAAGTATGCATGAACCTGCCCTAAAGGACTTCATTTTTAGGGGATCTGGGCTAAACTATCTCTGAGAGCAAGCTTCAGGGTAGAGTCTTGCTTTGACTTCTACTATACAATGTGTTCTCCTGCAAATAATAGCAGTTTTTTCTTCAAGGCAATTATACATGTTTTAAAAAAAGAAACTCTTATATAAGCCTTTCACAACTGAGGAAAGAGAAATTAACTTGCATAATTGTTTGTTGTGACCTGTAGTTTCAGTAATGCAACACAGCAGGCCTTTAAAATGTTTAGACACAGGCTGCTAAACAGGGTGTGTGAGGAAGGGAAAGGATGCAGAGTTTCACCCTCCTTTTCATCTATACACATCCCTGTCATGGCAGCAAACAGAGGGTAGATGACCTTCAAGAATAGATCTCAGACATTAATTTTATTTCATAAATTTTATTCCTTTCCTCAAGACAGAGTATTTCTCCAAGTTATTATGGTTGACTGAGCAGAGCATGAGGAAACACAAATTAAAAATCCCTTTAGAGTGGCATACATATGACTCCATACAAGTAATGAGAGATAGGAATTTCCATACAGCTAAACAAGCATCAAGAGAAATTATAAGTCCAAGTTAATACATTAATTCTAGAAATAAAATAGAAAGGTTGAATGAAACAAACTCAAAACTTAAAGTAACTGAAAAAAAGAATAACCATGTGAAACCTTTGTGGAAGAAAAATCCTTTTTCATTACTTCAAACTGACAGATGGCTGGCACTGCAGTTTACTACTCAGAAATGCTCTAAGCATGATGCTGTACTAGTCCTATTACCTCCTCTTCACTGCACCTTCAAGCAGGAAAGAGGGCTACTACATCAGACCAACTGCCCTGGCCTCAACTTGTTCACTAACCTTACATTTCTCAATTCTACATTCACTACTCTCCTTTTGTTCCTTCTCTTTTCAGCGCTTAAAATTTGCTTTATTTCAAATGACATCTAAATACATTATTTAAGTGCCAAAGCAAAATCAGCACATGCATGCTCTTGCCTAGTAGCTCTTCTGTACAATTAATAATTGAAGATCTGGTAAGTAAAAGCAGGAAATCCTGGACATCAGCTTCTTACTTACCTTTCTTCTCAATTACTGAAATCCTCCTTTTGGTAACTTCCTTAAATGATCATCTCATGTAGGCATGCTACAGCAACACCAGGCAGGATTTTAAGGAAGTAACATTACCAGACTCTGGTGCCCAATAAACATTGCTTTGCACTGACAAAGTCAATCTGCCCAAGGAGCTCATCCTGTAAGTGCATTACCAGAATCTGAGTCCTAACACACACAGGGGCCCTGATGGGTACAATTCACCAAGAAAACAAAAGCTGCCTCTTATTTGAACCCATATCACCTCTACACATCACCATATTAAAATATGGCATCTTAAACAGTTACTTATATTCACCTTTGCTGTAGGTAAGGCCACAGCTAAAACCTGTCTGCAATGGATCAGCCTGCACAGCCAGAGCCACAGTGCACTGCCAGGGCACTCAGTCACTGTGGGGGACATCAGAGCAAGCAGTCATGGCCCTGGCACTCCTCTCCCATCCTCCACGCTCTCCTTGGTGCATCCATGCCTGAAACCCACCCTGCATACCTACCCCACTTCTCTCAGTGAAGCTGATTCAGAATCAAACTAAAAGGGAGCAAATTAACACAGCAAAAAAACCCCACTTCAAATATAGGACTGCGTTTCCAAAAGCAGCCTTCCATTTTTAGAGCAACAGCTTTTAAGTCCTCTGCTTGAGACATCTTGACTGCTATTTCCATGAAAGCTGAACGCTTCCAGCTCCCATGGAAATTAGCAAGTGAGGTGGGTGCTCAACATCTCAACAAACCATGGCAGTACTTTGCAAAGGAAAAATGTTAAAGCTGAATCACCTTCAATTAGGAGGTGCTATTCAGTTTTAGAAACCATATAAAAAAATAAACTATTGGAAGTAGAAAAAAAAAGGAAGAAAAATTAACTCAAAAGATGTTGTGAAAAAAGCAGCATTTGAAAATGCATTTCATTCCTGCATCCCCAGACTCTTGATTTTTCTTTGCCTTGGGGATGTGCCAGCATGCTGAAAAGATGAAAGTTAACATTCTTCCAAAGGGGTTACACAGATGACATGCTACTAGCCATCAACAAAACAGTCATTACAATGGCTTTACATTTATTTGAGAATATTTTTGACTAATAGAGTTCCTTAAAAGACTGTTAGATATTTTATTACGGTGACATTTCTACATTGTGCGCAATTTGTACTCTAGACAAGGTCTAAAATTTTAACACACCCAAAGGCTCCACTAGAAGTGGGTATTTAGGTCATTTCTATTACTGCAGTGAAGCGTCAATTATTTCGTCTGATACTCCTAGCCGTTCTGTAATTTGCCAAGAGAAATGTTTTCCGTCAGGAAACTCTGGCAAGTCAATAAGCGCAGGCTTGATTTGACTTGAACTGGCATCAGAGGTTAGAAATGGAGAGGGCGACTGTGAATCTTCACTGTAAAACTAAATACTCTGTTGTGTGGGTGGGTAGCCATGCTTCCTGCTCCTTCTCCTCACCAGCACTGTTCTCTTAATAGATGCAAAGGAAGAAACACAAGGAAATTTCTACTTGTCGATGAAAATGTCTATTTAATAAATGCTACACAGTGAACTATGAAGCAACATAAGCAAAATATGCTGGACAGTTAGCAAAGGGTTTCAAGGGACAGGAGTGACCACTGAGACAAACTCTGAATACAACAAGAATGGCAACATTTGGTTTATTCACAGGGAATAAATCAGGATTTTTTGACTCACTCTTTTCTTCCCACAGGGACAGCTTGGTCCCTGTTAGCTCCAGGGTATCCTGTGTCTTACCCAGTTCTGTCCTTGGTAGTTGTTGAATGGTTGCCTAACACCAGTCAATTATTTTGCTCCTAAGTACATAAGAGGAACAGAAACCTTGATCTGTTACTTCAGACCTTCCTCTTCCCTTTTCAGGGAAAAAAAATCATGGAGAGGTTACTGGCACCATCCTCTTCATGCTGATTTTGAGACCAGCAGAATTCAATCATTGCTGGATGAACCAAGAATAATTAATTTCTATTTACCCCAATGTATGTGGTACAAAGAGTTTTGGAAAAGACAGGAAGGCTACAACATTCAGCTTTTTTAAAAAACTTATGGCAATAATAAAGAGCAAATAAGACCAAACCCAGGAGTTTGAAAACCTAAACCTCTAAATGTTAACAGGTAATGAGAGCTACAATACTTATTTTAAAAGCTAGTGGCTTGTATATTGTGTATTTAAAGCATCAGCAACTAAATCTGCTTCTGTCTGCTTTTTTGGGGTACAATTTAATGTGCCAAACCACAAACTGTATCCATGTAGGACAGGAGTCTAGAACCACTAAAAAAAACCACAAAACAAGTAATGACATATACATTTATAACACTTGGCCTACAGTCTTCATTTTCATTACCCTCAAGACTTGACTGTGTGTAGATGGATGCTATTTTTCTTCTGCTTTTTGTTTCTTCTGTCATTATCAAAAGAATGTCATCATCACAATCTGCCTGTATTTTCTGTCACTCTCAGCTAGTGATCAGACCAATCTGTACTGGCATTTCAGTTAGCAAAATTACTCCAAAGCCCTTTCATTAATGGACAACCAAATAACCATTTCTCTCAGGTAGTCATGCTCCTTGTCAGTTCCCAAGAACCCTGCATCGAGGTACAGAAAAGGGAAAACAATGATACATCTAAATGGTAAGAACATTGACAGCAGATCAGTAATAATCTTAATAGTCTTCAAACTGCTTTCTTTTGAACAAGACAAACAAAAGAAATCCATTTGCTTAGAGCTTTCACAAACTGCACATTTTGAAATTTCAAGTCAAAATAAGGGGCACAGATGCTACGATCAAAGAGCAGCTGCTTGCTTAATCCATCAGGAAAATGATGCAAACAAAGGCTTAAATGAGCAAAATGAGGAGAATTCAAATGTTGAGGCTATAATTTTTACTAACTGAAAAACAGAGTGTACTTTTCAAATAACTGGAGAGGTAAAATAATATGCAGACATTAAAATGCTGATGGAACCCCAGCTTCAAAATATTCCATTGACGAAACCATTAAAATCTACCATATAGAAAATATAGTGTCTTCCTGGTGATTGGAGCTACTTTCACCTCACAGCTGCTACAGAAACTGTCAGATTGTTTGGGTTATAGAACACAGAGAGTGTATTTTTTTTAATTAAATGGCTTGTGCATCTAATTAGTTATTTAATACAACCAATGGTGCAAGCAGCCAAGTGGAACAGGTCTTATTTACTAAATTTAATGAGGTAATTTGTTAGAAAAAGTTACTGTGAAATGCCTGAATGAAGAATGAGCTAAAATTACAGGGTAAGGAAAACAGGTTATGTTCAGCTCAGATATATAATATTATCAGATGAACTGAAGACTTTCTCCAGGCTAGCACCTGAATTTGAGAGCTGGGTCCATTGCTAAAATCTGAAAAAAAAAATACTCATAGCAATAAAAAGTTCATATTTGAATTGCTGCAAATTACATCAGCAAGAACCTGACACACTCAATCTACAAAGCCAGGTCACTTCTCCCAGCTCTGCTGAGTCTTTTATGTTGTCAGTGCAATGTAAAGTATCTGCTAAAATACAGAGAGAATTCAACCTAAACTAATGGTCTAAAAACTCCTGAATCTTATGAAACTGGCACTGTAACAGGAGACAAACCCTCACAGTGGGAGACAAGTCTTTTCATCCACAAGCATGTCAAGCATAGAGCAGAAGTCAGAGAGATAATTTGAGGAATATCTCCTTAAATTAAAAGCACTGAAGACACTGAACACTGACACATTGCTTGTTGAAGAACGCTGCACAAGGAGTTTCACAAATTACATGCAAAACTACAGGCAAGGATGCACCACCAAGAAGGTCTCCCAAAAGAGATCTAAATTGGTACTTGACATTTTGTCTTCCCAGTGTACATTCAATGTCCATTCCTGAAAGCAAAGTTAGCATGTCCTGCACAAGCTTAGTTTAACCCTAATCAGTAACAGAGGTCAACAAACAATAGTTTTAACTATTAGACAGTGTTTGGATCTTCAGCACTGGAAAAAGGAATAAATATCAAAATTTCCCTAGTGAAGATTATGCAAAGTACAGCTATAAAAATTGATTTTTACCTAAACATAATAATACATATGTAAAGTTCAAAAACATAATGGGCAATTTAATATTCCTTGGCAGAAGATCTCCTGTGGTACTTTGGTCTTCCTACTTCCTGACTTGCTACAACAAAGGACTCACTTGGCAGCAGTGAAGTATTATACACATAGTCCAGCTGTGGAGCCTAAGCCATAATGGAAGAGAAAGACATGAACCATCTAACTAAAGCTGCCTTGGGACACTAAAAAGGCTGATTTAATCCCAAATTGATTCAAAACATTTTTAACTGGAACTAATACAACATTCTGATATTTTACATCAAGACTGAATATTTCAATATCTCCTGGACATTTCTTTTCAGCTATATACTATTTTCACAAAAACTAACTGCAGATTATTTTTTTGTGGAGAAGAGGCAATTACCACAGAAAAGAAAGGAAATACTGAATTTATCATTTAGTATAATTTAATGTATCATTTAGTATCATTTAATGTATCTATGTATCATTTAATTAAAATATAATTAGGCACAGTTAAAATAGCAAAGCTATGAAGTCTTTGATAAACAGTAAATAGTTGCTTTTATGACATCATCCAAAAGTAGACTAGCATACTTACAAAACTGATCCAAAAATGATTCACCCATCTAAGATTAATTCTCCATCATTTAAAACTAACATTGAATAAGACTATCAATAAACAAAGGTGGCCTTTTTCAGGAGAAATCTCTTGTCCACCAGAGGATACAGCTGAAGAAGCACAATCTAGACACTTTACAAATCTACCAGCAATTAACAGACCATTCCAGACTGCCTGTAGATTGATGGTATTAATAGCTGGCATAACAGTCACACACTGGAAAGTTTTAATGGCTCTTATTGCTCAATATGCAGAGTTTGTAGTTTTTTGGGGCACGTAAAACAAATGGATTTGTAATGAATTTGCTTTATGTTTTCATGCATCTTTTATTCTTGCTTTTTCTTCTATTGTCAGTGCTACCTCCATTGAGAGCCATCTGTAACTAAAAAGGTCATTTTTCCACTCCAGTCAGCACTTTTCAGGCCATACCTGGAACACTGTGTTCAGGTTTGGTCCTTACTATACAAAAAAGATGTGTACAGGCTGAAGAGGGTCCAGAGAAGGGTCACAACGATTACCAAAGGACCAGGATGCCTGTTCTAGGAAAACATCTGAGAGAGCTGGGTGTGTTCAGCCTTGACAAAACAGGGCTAAGTGGACACCTTATTATCACCATGTTCCAGTATTTAAAGGGTGGCTATAAAGAAGATGCAGATTGGAGATTCCCTTTCTACAAGGAGTCACATGGAAAATCCAAGGGGTAATTGGTACAAGTACTCCTAAAGAGATTCTGACTGTACACAAGAGGACATTTTTTTAAAATGAAAAAAAACAGTCATTGGAATAGTCTCTCCAGGGAAGTGGTGGATTACTCAACACTGGACACTTTGAAGATCCAGCTGAACAGGGTGCTGGGCCATCTTGTCTAGACTGTGCTTCTGCCAAGAAAGGCTGGACCAGATAATCCTTGAGGTCCCTTCAAACCTGGTACTCTACGATAATTCAGTACTTAATTTATTCAGACATACAGCACTTTGCAAGAGAAGTAAAATAGATGCAAGTATGTGGTAATGTAGTAGAGAATACTAGTCAGTGAAAAAAATCTCTCTCTGACTCCTGAAGCACATTAAAACAATTTCAACTTACTGAAGACTGAAGAGGTGAAAGGCTTGTGACATATTTGAGAGAAAATTGCTCCCAAATTAATTACAGTACTCCCAAATTAATTATAACACCATGTTTTCCTCTTATGTCTCCTCAAATGCCATTTTTAAATTTTAGAATGTACATTTATATATACTACTTTTCAACTACTTTTGTGCTTTACTGAAATAAAACCACTGAATGGTTCCAATTACCTTGAAGTTCCGAAGTTGTGCAGAAATGCCATTTAATACTCCGTATAATAATCCCACTGTTGTGATTGCGCTGAAAGTAATCAGCTTTTAGAATAGTCATTACTTCCACTTCCTTGCGAATATCTAAGATATCTAATGAGATGGTCATATGCTGAAAAATACTCTTCCAACAAAAACCTTGGAAATTATTAGGTAGGATCCAAAACCAAAAAAAGATAAACTATCTTTTCAAAACAGCTGTGATCTAAGACCCAGAACCAAGGTTCGGAATCATTAATGACATAATTGGAAAAGTTCTTAATTTTGCACTCTTAAGTATCCAGATACTAAATCTAAAAACCCAGGAGAAAGAAGATTATTCTATAGTCTTTGATTTTCAGTTACAAATGCTATGTAAAAACAGAGCTTACTTAAAACAGAGCCCTAATGCATTTGAAATTTGGCTCGGAGAATACTATGAACTGTTGAGTAATGGCAGTCTATCTCACATGACTATGACCTGTCACACAGCAGTTGAATTCTCTTCAATTCTCAGTATTTTAAAAGCTAAGTCAAACTTCACAATCAATGTAGAGAATAAACAGGTTGATTTGCAAAGTAATTCACCTATCTATTGTAGACAATCCCCTTAGGACTATATTAATTACACTGACTATAGTGACTAGATTTTCAATGTCCGTAAACCTTAAGGTGACTGCCTCCAATCAGTTTTTAACCATTTTTCTCTGATATCGACCTTTGGTGAGGTAACACTCGAGACAGACTGCCATTAACAATCTGGCAATTTTTTTCCTGTACCTCAATACAGAATACAAAACCAGGTGGCTCAGAACCAACCAGAAATTACAGTTCTATATCTGAATCAACTTCAGAAATGCTTTACTCACTTCTACCCATAAACTCATGAAAACTCTTAAATATCAATGAAGTAGAAAAACCTCCTTCTTTACTAAAAGGGTTTCTTTTTCTCATTATTCAGGTTTTGTATGATGTGGAGAGGCTGTGCATCAGGTGTTCACAGCAGAAAGCTGGCTCACAATGAATTTGCCTAGAAACACAGGAAGGATGTAGCAAAAACAAGTAAGCTGCCTAGGTGTCCACTGAAGTATTTAGCCCTGTACTCTGGGGCAGCATCCACTGCTGCAATCACATCAGAAATCTCAGGTTCTGTGTTTCTTCGTTTAATTAATTATTCTCACAGAAAGCAGGATAGCTCTATTGCAGCTTTTTGATTGAGTATGAGCTTCACTATGCAAGCAGAACTATACTGGATATCAGTGGCATTTTATAGCTGACAAGTTTGTCAGTTCTAACATGTTACAAAAATCCACAGCTCTTCTGTGATAAACCTGTTCAAAATGAAGTGGAAAAGCATGCTTCTACAAGCTTTAATTCTTCTGCCACTCACTGGATTCACCACATAGAGAGAAGCTAAGACATTTCATTTTGGACATCGCAACATGCAGAGAAACCAGGTTTCTTCTAATTCTCCTGCTCCTGCAGTGTACTTTACAATCTCCTCTGTGGATTTCCTGAAGTCTGCCTTAATACTATTTATATGCCCTCCATCCCCATATGAAGATTCAAGGCACACCGGTCTGGTGTTGAAAACCGTCCTCTACTTTCCATCCTAAATTCACTCATGGCTTTCTTGGACCCCATGACTTTCAGCTCTGCCCATGACCACACTCCAGTGGAAAGTTTCTTAAATGGAAGACCGTGGAATTGTAAACAGTCACCCTGGATGGTTTTTCCAACACTTCACTACACATGCCTCACTGTAGCTGTTGTAATACACACTTGCTTAGCACGTGGCTGCAGAGCCTCAGTACACTAATTGTGCTACCTATGACTAACAGTGAATCCAGGTATTTCCTCATTTCTCCTGTATTTCCAGGAGGTATCAGTCATAAACTCAAAAGTGATTGCCCTTCTGACTGACTGTAAACTCATAGCTGTTACATCAGTCTTCAAGGTCAACTTTTTAATATTGCTTACACCTCCAAATTTTACACAATCAGCTATCTCCACCGTTGCTTTTTTTAAATCAGCATCCCTAATGAAAATATTCTCCAGCTCGAGTATGTCTATCCAGTAGTTTCCCACCAGCCTGACTGCTCTGTTTTCAACCTACACACTGACACGACCTATTTGCCCAATTTGCTATTTAACTTACAAGTCTACTAGCAGAAAAAAACCCACTTCACTGTTACATATATAGACTAAAGTTACAGAAATGCTCAAAACAAGTTTCACAGAATTCTTAATGTTGGTAGGGGCCTCTGGAGGTCATCTGGTCCAACCTCCCTGTTCAAGCAAGAGCCAGCTGCCCAGGACCATGTCCAGTCATCTTTTGAAGATCCCCAAGGATAGAGACTTCACAATCTCTCTGGGCACCCTGTACCAGCATTCAGTGACTCTCACAGTAAAACAGTTTTTCCCTTAAGTACACACAAATGACAAATCACTGGCTCATGTTCAAATCTGGGCTTTCCAGGCCCCAGGTCCTCTTCTACAAAGCTGCTTTCCAGCTGGGCAGCCCCCAGCATACACTGCTACATGGGTTGTTCACCATGGGTGCAGAACTTAGCATTTTTCCTTATTAAGCTTCACGAGGTTCCTGTCCACTCATTTCTCCCACTGAGGTCCCTTATGAACAGCAGCATGACTGTCTGGCACATCAGTCTTCCCAGATGTGTGCCATCAGTGAATTTGCTGACAGTACACTCTGCTCCATAATCCCAATCACTAATGAAGATGTTGCACAGGAGTATTAACCACTGGAGTACACTGCTAGTTACCACTCTCCAGTCAGGCTTTGTGCCTCTGAGTTCAGTCAGTCAGTCAGTCAGTCAGTCTGTTTTCAGCCCACACTTTGCCAGGTTCTTTGTGAAGATGCTACAGGAGACTGTTGGAAACCTTAATGAAGTCAAGGTGGACAAGACACACTGCCCTCCCCT
This sequence comes from Phylloscopus whistleri, assembly GCA_017589585.1. Taxonomy (NCBI): domain Eukaryota; kingdom Metazoa; phylum Chordata; class Aves; order Passeriformes; family Phylloscopidae; genus Phylloscopus; species Phylloscopus whistleri. Next base: position 2,250,601 of record JADMLD010000183.1, read on the forward strand.
CACCTACCAAGCGAGTCACTTCATCACCAGCAGCACCCGGCTGGCTGCCTGGGCATGACTTTACCTGGGTGAATCCATGCTAATTACTCCTGATGACCCTCTTGCTTATTTTAAATACTTTGAAAACACTGGAAAATATACCGTTCATATTCAGCAGTTTAGTAGTTAAAATTAACATAGTTAAATCTGCTTTTGTGTAAACCCACACCAACTGAAAATCTATCATTTCAGTGTATAGCATGTTTTTTTCTGATTTCAGACACCCTGGTTTTTTTCTCAAGTAACAGAAAGTACCAGTCTTACAATCCACACACATTTTCTCCCAGAGGTATGTGGAGAAAAAGAAACTGATTCATCTCAAAAGAATCCATGCACACTTGCCATCAAGATCCTAAGTTTTTGAGATATTTTCTACGAATCTTAACAAAATTCCCCCCCAAATCCTGTCCCCAAATCTTTGGTCTCTAATAGTTAGAATCTTAGCATGTAACCATAAGTAGACTAATCAAACAAGAAAAACTGCATTTCTTTTCAGCTAAGTATATAAATATAGCTCTCTCACGTTTTTCCTCCCAATTAAGCAGTTTGCAAACTTGATAAAGCTTTGGAAAAAAAAAAAAATCCTACTAAAAAAAAACCTAGAACTTTTTGAGTCTACATAAATTTTCAGGATGAAAATTTGTTACCTGAACTCTGGAATAAACATATCTAACATTATATGAAAGCCCTCAGCACCCTCAGGAAATTCTTCAATGACCTGAATGTGTCAAAAAGAGGGAGAAGCAGATGACCATACTGACAAAAAAAAAAAAAAATGGATGAATGAGAAACAGTAGATCAACTACTTACAGTATCACTGCAAAGAGAGTATTTTTACCACAATTCAGTATATGCTTAAAATTAAATTACCTTCTAAAACATCATTCATGAAACAGCATGTATGGGTTGCTATATAACCTGTCGAAATCTGAAATACACCAGAAAAGAAAAGCATTGAGCTCTGCTTAGAAAACATGACACCACAATGAATTCTTGTGACAGATTGTGCTTTCTCATATGAATAGTTTAATTTTAAGGAAAGGTCTCCAGAAGTAATAAGTAAGTTTACATTGAAAATAAAATATTGCTGTTTTTTTCAGAATAAAATTATTCCATTTCCACATCCCAGATAAAACTTTAGAAAAAGTCTCGATATCATTACAATAAATTTTCATAAGATAATGAGAAAAATCTGTGGTTTTATGTTGTCATCACAAAACCAGATACAACTTCTAGTGTTTGTTATATAAGTTAAAAATTGAAACTTCCATAGTGTGGAGATGAACACAATACCAGCAATTACATGTGGGAACCTAAAGAAGGACCTAATGGGAAAAAAGTAATATCTTTTTGTTACTTTTTTTAATCTCCTCTGTGTGACTGAGCAGCAGCTATGCACAACTGTACTAGGAGACATTTTTGAACCATCACCAAGCAGTTAAATGCTGCTGCTACACTGAACAGCTGCATAAATTAGCTTCACCATTAGTAAACAGCTTTGTGCCTCCTCATATTTTTTTTAATTTTTACTTCCAAGCAGTTGGTTTCAAGAGATACCTACTTCTTATTCAAAATACAGGATAAGGTTAATTCTCTTTGCCAGGTTTTCAAGGACTACAAATAAAAACAAGTACAACATTTTACTTGAACCTGAAAAAAACCCTTTGAAATTCTGATACTTTCGGAACAAAGAGATCAACATTCTTCAATTAAGACAGGAGAAGGCTTTCTTCAAATTCATTTGCAAGCACTACATATCATTTCATCAGTTCAGAGATTAGATGTGCGGGTGAACCGGTTTCCAAGGTAACTGGGCTAACCATGAGGAAGTCATCAGGGTGATAAGGAACTCAAAACATTTAGGAGGTGCCACATGGAAATAGAACAGAAGCTGCTGAACTGTAGCTAGATAAGCCTGAAATCTTATTTTACTTATTTTACACAAGTGAAATAGGATAGATTAGAACAGTGCTTCTAATGTTTAAACTGCAAGTTCATTAACAGTGCCTGAACACGTGATGTGGGACCAGAGGAAATGGTACTTCTCCCTGAACATCACAAGCATGAGCAGATCAAGCTCTTCAGTGCCCATGCAGCCCAGGCTGCCTCTCAAGTTTCTTCTGCATGGCTATCAAGTACAGGAAACCAGGGACATGGATCCCAGCAGCAACAGGAAACCTGCACTGTGTTTAAAACAACTGAGATGGCAAAAGTATGGGTTTAGGTCTCCATAGGTTCCCCAGTTTAGTTTCACTACAAATGCCACTGAAAATAGGTATGCTCAACAAATTGAATTTAAGAAACTGTTAAGGGGTGGTTTTTTAGGTTTTAGAGCTTTAGGCAATTCTATTTCTAGAAATACAGTTAGGTAACAATGTAGAAAAAAAATTATATTTATTATTGTTACTGTTATTATTTCTTATTTATACATAGTTTATTATTTCTATTATTTAAATGTTTATTGCTACTATATGCAAACCTAATTATCACTAAATACAGTACTTAAATACAGTACTTGACATTTGCAGTTTTTTTATCTGCATGTCATGATTCAGCAAATCTGTGAAAACTAGGAGATGTGATTGTTTCAGCCACAGAGAAACCCATCAATTAAGAGCAAATTAAAACATAACATAGAGAAATAAAAATAGCTGGCCTTCCATGGTGCCTTCTAGGTGTTGTTTGCTTTTTCCTCCTGCACAAATTGCACAACATACAACTTACATCCATTTATATTATCAATCTAGACTGGAATTTGAACTCAAAGCAAAACACAACCAATATATGTTTGCAGGCAAGGTTTTTTATCTGAGAGCATTCACATATGCATGCAAGCAGACTGAAAGAAAAAATTATTTTGTATGCAAAATAGGCAAGTTACTCCCAGTCTGCACAGGGAAGAGAAGACAATTTTCTTCTGCGAAGGTGGCAGAGACTTTCTGGAAAATATGTTGAGTTGCTGCTAAGCACCTGCTGTTTCCAAGATGGGGCAGAAACTCTTGATGTACAGCCAGAGCCCAAGGACACAACAGAGTGGACACACGAGGGACAGTTTGTCTTTGTGTCAAGATCTAGACTGGGTAGTTAATTTCATTTATGTTAAATACATCACTGTGACATATTACATGCAATGGATTCACTTGGATTCACTTTTGTTACTCTCTACAGTGGGAAACTCTTGGTTTTCTTTCTCAGTGCTCCAAATAGCATTTCTGAAGGCTTTTGAAAAAATCTGGGAGAGGAAGGACGAGCTCATAATATCTGAAATACTTTACAGAGCTCAATCCTGTAAGCTGCTTCTCAGCTGGAAACACCATCACCTATTGCACAAATCCAGGGGGTTTCTGTAAGAATACAAACTAAAAAGATTTGCACTCAGTGCAGATAGTCCTAGATCACACAGAGTTCTCATATGCTTCTTGTGCACTAATTTCTTAATTTGCAGTACCAGAAAAAAAGTTTGATAGAGCAGTAAGATAACTCCACATAATAGCAAAACTATCTTGTGCAGATTCAAAGACAAAATCCTCCACACTATATAATGCCTCTGAAAACCACTCACAGAACACAATACAGAACACACTTTCTTAAGATATCCACACAGAGGGGGGAAAAAAAGACAACACCAACCCCCAAATTTTTAGCTTGACTAAGGAGAATTCACTGCACTGGGAAAGAGTTGGTAATTTGTGTAGCTCACTAACAGCAGGATGCTACTGTCCTACATCTGCCCACAATTTAGCAAAACCATGAAAAAAAAATCAAATCAAAGTCTGTGGAACACAGCAGCACAAAAAAACCCTCTAGGTCTTATCATCCCATAAGGCACTTAAAAGACTGGCAGTCCAAAGAGCTTCAAGTGGGATGGAATAATTATGTCAGCTTAACATGTCTGCATCAAGCCTCCCAGAACCCTCAGTCTTAGGCTAATACAGGAAGAGTCACCACACGTGCTGTAACATGTTTTAAATATGTTACATGCAGTGTAAACATGCTTTAAACTACCACAGGAAAAAGAAAAGGCCACTATCTGTAAATGACATAAAACAACACATAGCTGCCTTTCCAGAAGGACATAAAAGTGAACCAGCCATCACCTCCAAATTTAAGAGAAAAACCTTTGATTCTTCAAATACCGCATTCTGCATTACCAGAAACCTGCACTTGCATCCAGTGATATACAGAGAACAGGCATTTATTTAGTTGCACACAGGATCCTAAATACTCCATCTAATCATGAAAGTAATTCTGTCTTCAAATTGGAAGCTTTCTAAACTACATCCTTGAACTACCATAAATAAAACTCTGGGAAAGCATCAAATAAGTTCACAATCTCTTGTTGTCAGTAGTATATAATTATAAGCAAATTCTATAACCATCCATCAGCAAATAGCATTTGGAGAGGCAGGCTCAGTAAGGAAGATTTCCTTGGCTTATTTTATTTAACACATAAAATAAGAAAAAATTACTGTCCTGGTTTAGGGCAAATTTGGGAGAAAACCTCTGAAGGGGTTCCTCTGGAAGAGCAAACCCAAACGGCCCCTCCCCCCAGCCGGTCCGGGAAAAGAACTTCCTCGGAGAAAAGTGGAAAAAACTATTTATTTAACAAACAAAATTCCCACAAATGCAAAGAATTAATAATATGAAACAATAAAACCTCTGCCCGCTCCGAAGAGAGATAGCAAACAGAGACAGTCCTTGCCGTGGGTGTAGCTCAGCTCACTCAGTCTCTCCGAAGGTCCAGGCCCGGCGGGCCACAGGTGCCAGCCCTCGCTGCTCCTCTGGGTTTTTCAGTCCTGAGCAGATTTAAACAGTCCCAAGAAAAGGAAAAAAAACAGTCCAGGGAGTCTTCTCTGCCTAGCTAGCTAGCTAGCTAAAAGCACAGGAGAGATCTCTGTTCCACCGCTGTCCGTGTCTCGGACGAACACCGGAGAGCAGCAATGTGGGGGAGTCAGGCAGTTTTCTCAAAACAAACTGCGCGCTGTTCTTTCTCCCCCTTCACTCCCAGAACAAGGTTTAAAGGTACAGAACACAATATACAGCACAAACAGAACAGACGATTGGGGATACAAGCAGCATAAAGTCACCCTACCACATTCCACCCCTGTATCTCCATATCGTCAACTTACTACCAAAACTAAAATTCTAACTCTACACACACATACCTTATACATGCATATATATACAGTATACAGCTATATACAGAAAATGGTAGTAACATTCAGTAAATGATATTTACTCATAGTTTTCACCCAACAATCAGATCTCCCTGAGGTACACATCGTGTTGTTCCATCTTTCTGCATTATCCACCATGTGCATCCTGGTCCCTGAGCAAAAACAATCCCACGGATGGGTTTGTCTGTACTTGAGGCAGATTTAATCCAAACTGTCTTCCCTAACAAACCTCTCACATGTACCACTGGAACTTTATCTCCATCTACTGTAGATAGGAGCTCAGACTGGGCAGGGCCTGCTCTGTTGGTGGAACCTCGGGTGTTAACTAACCAGGTGGCCTTTGCTAAGTGTTGCTCCCAATTTTTGAAAGATCCTCCACCTAATGCTTTCAAGGTGGTTTTTAACAGTCCGTTGCATCTCTCCACTTTGCCTGCAGCTGGTGCATGGTAGGGGATATGGTAGACCCACTCAATGCCATGTTCCCTAGCCCAGGTGTTGATAAGGCTATTCTTAAAATGAGTCCCATTGTCTGACTCAATCCTCTCAGGGGTACCATGCCTCCAAAGAACTTGCTTTTCCAGGCCCAGGATGGTATTCCGGGCGGTGGCATGAGGCACAGGATAGGTCTCCAGCCACCCAGTGGTGGCTTCCACCATGGTCAGCACATAGCGCTTGCCTTGGCGGGTTTGGGGCAGGGTGATGTAGTCAATCTGCCAGGCCTCCCCATACTTATATTTGGACCACCGTCCACCGTACCAGAGGGGCTTCACCCGCTTGGCCTGCTTGATGGCAGCGCACGTCTCACAGTCATGGATAACCTGAGAAATACTGTCCATGGTTAAATCCACCCCTCGGTCCCGTGCCCACTTATAGGTGGCATCTCTGCCCTGATGACCTGAGGCATCATGGGCCCATCGAGCTAGGAACAACTCTCCCTTGTGTTGCCAATCTAAGTCTATCTTAGACACCTCTATCTTTGCAGCCTGATCTACCTGTTCGTTGTTTCGGTGTTCTTCATTAGCCCGACTCTTGGGAACATGAGCGTCTACATGACGAACTTTTACAGATAGTTTCTCTACTCTGGTGGCAATGTCTTTCCACTCATCAGCAGCCCAGATTGGTTTTCCCCTACGCTGCCAGTTGGCTTTTTTCCACCTTTCCAGCCAGCCCCACAGAGCATTAGCTACCATCCACGAATCAGTGTAGAGGTAGAGCTTTGGCCACTTCTCTCTTTCAGCGATGGCAAGGGCCAATTGAACAGCTTTGAGTTCGGCAAGCTGGCTTGACCCACCTTCTCCTTCAGTGGCTTGTGCAACCTGTCTTGTGGGGCTCCATACGGCTGCTTTCCACTTTCGTTTCATCCCTACGATGCGGCAGGAACCATCGGTGAAAAGAGCGTAGCGTGCTTCTTTGCTGGGGCGACTGCCAGTGTCTTAGGCTCACTTTCTGGTTTAGCTGCTGTCTGAGTAGCTACAGTATTGGCTGCAGCCCGAGTGACTGGGGTAGCTGCTGATTTATCTCCCTGCCCCCCTGCCTCTACCTGCTGCCCTACAGTATCTAGCAGCGTACGATAAGCATATGCCAGGGCCCAGCTTATTGCAATGAGCTTTTTCTCCTTAGAATCATTATGGCAGTTCTCCTCCAGATATTTCCCCACCTCATCTGGGTTCTGAATTTGTTCATGTGAAAATTCCCAAGCTGGGGGATCAGAAAATTCCTTCAAGGTTTGGCCCATTCTCTCCCATTTTCCACACCATTCAGGATTTTTCACACCTGGGTCTACTTCTAGGTCAGCAGTCTCATCAGCCCCTCTGGAGGACTCAGACCTCATTCTAGACAAGCTGTAGAACATATAGAGGAAGCCTACCAGATTAAGTACCAGAAAAGTGGTTTCTTTAACAGTCAGGGGACATTGAACATTCTCTAAAAGTGATGTAACCGATTCAAAAGAGAAGGAATAAAGAAAAGACTGAAAAGCTTCATCCCCTCTAACAAACTGGGTGCAATTATTAATAAATCCCCAAAACATGCTACTGGAACTAGGATGCAGGGTAGGACGAAGAAGCCATAAACCAGACATACCAGGCACAAACTCCAGTACCTGTATAAGCTTCCTATAAATCATGAACATTAAGCCCAGGACAATAACAATCCTAATTCGTGCACCTCTAGTGTAAAAGCTACGTGTTAGAGACAACATCGGAGCTATCTCTGAATGAGAAAACAAACCTAAGGACCAGAGAGGTATTAAAACCTCAAAAAAGCCTAGGGAACAGAAACACAGAAAGGACTCCATCCCAAGAGACATTAGGAATTCAACAAGCAACATGGCTACTGAGTAGTCTATTCCCACACAAATACAACCAAAAATGCAATCAATGTAAGTTTTTTCCACTCTCTCAGGCCCCGCAGTTGGGCGCCAAAATAAATATATGTCCTGGTTTAGGGCAAATTTGGGAGAAAACCTCTGAAGGGGTTCCTCTGGAAGAGCAAACCCAAACGGCCCCTCCCCCCAGCCGGTCCGGGAAAAGAACTTCCTCGGAGAAAAGTGGAAAAAACTATTTATTTAACAAACAAAATTCCCACAAATGCAAAGAATTAATAATATGAAACAATAAAACCTCTGCCCGCTCCGAAGAGAGATAGCAAACAGAGACAGTCCTTGCCGTGGGTGTAGCTCAGCTCACTCAGTCTCTCCGAAGGTCCAGGCCCGGCGGGCCACAGGTGCCAGCCCTCGCTGCTCCTCTGGGTTTTTCAGTCCTGAGCAGATTTAAACAGTCCCAAGAAAAGGAAAAAAAACAGTCCAGGGAGTCTTCTCTGCCTAGCTAGCTAGCTAAAAGCACAGGAGAGATCTCTGTTCCACCGCTGTCCGTGTCTCGGACGAACACCGGAGAGCAGCAATGTGGGGGAGTCAGGCAGTTTTCTCAAAACAAACTGCGCGCTGTTCTTTCTCCCCCTTCACTCCCAGAACAAGGTTTAAAGGTACAGAACACAATATACAGCACAAACAGAACAGACGATTGGGGATACAAGCAGCATAAAGTCACCCTACCACAATTACATTACTATATTATAAAGTAAATTAGTCTTTTATTGGGCACCAAACAGCTACAACTAGAGTGCTTTTGGTACCAACCTGTCTCATTTAATTTTAATCCAGGTACACCTAATTTATACTGCTGCCTGCAGCAGTATATACACATACTCCCCATGACAGTCCTCCCCGTCTTAAAACTCTAGTTTCCAGATCATAACTTGATAGCATTGTAACAATGAAAGGAGAAGAGACTCTGGGAACTGTAATTTGTTTCCAACTCCTAATGGCCAAGCACATGATTGCATCCACAAAAGACACTATTTTCAAGGAAGTATCAAGTCACATAGGACTGCTGCAGCAAAGAAAGCACTATCACAAAAACACTAGGAACTCACAGCATGGGTTGAAGCCACTTTCTCTTACTTCCTCTACTAATTTCAGTTTCAGTTCTGCTGAAGATATGACTGACAAGAAGCCCACTCTCATCAGCCAGTTACATGTGAGGTACAATTCTGTCCACAGCACATTACCTACCCTTTCATCATTTCTGAACCCTGGTTTCACAGGTTACAGTAAGGAGCTACCATAAAGTGGGAGGTGTGTTTTAGAGACACTGAGGACCGCACAGAAGTTCTCTCAAATCACAGTGGTGGAGGAGAGAGCAGCAGTGAAGGCAGGAGGCAAGGACTCCAGCACAGGGGGCTGCAGGTCCAGGCTCTTTCCTCAGATTTGATTTGTACTTCATTTACTTGTAACTATGTGAGCATATGTTGTAAACACTGAGTAGTATTTTCCTTCTGAACTGTAGTCTTGTGACATCAGTTGTGCAGTATCATAAGACACCCCAGTTTTTATTTTACCGTTTTATTTTACAGTTTTATTTCCCATTAAAACTTGAAGGTCTTAATTCTACTCCTGCCTCTTCCACTAATCTGTTGCAAAAGTGAGCACTATTTATCTTGCTCTGACTGTTTCTCCCCCTACTATCTGTTGTGCTCATTTATATTCATTATGCAAAGAGACATTCTAGCCACAAAGTGAATACCTCGATAAGACCCTGACTGTGTCTTCAAGACACAAATAAGAAAGCCTATCCTGGTTAGCCTGGTTTTAAAATTATTCTAGCTTCTTTATTCATTGGTGTTTTATTTATCACTCCCCCATCCTAGCCCTGGGGGAATGCTCCACACTGAAATTGCTTTAGAGCAGTGGAGTTAAATGTTAGCCTTTCTCAGCTCCCAGCCACCACTTTCAAACAGCATAATGGGAGAGACAGCAACAACAACAGTAATAACAAAAGGCACGTTTCAACTGATATTGTGACTGAAGAAAACAGGATGGAGAAGCATCCAGAAGAGGATTCTGGTTTAAGACACAAATAATACCTGTTATCACTAACTGGAGACTCCAATTCAGTAGTTACGTTCTTATCAGTTGGTCAAAGAAAAACACAATAATTATATACAGACTAAATCAAAAACCTGAGGTTGATCACTTAAAGCCCCCACAAAATCCAAAGGGAAATGAAGTTGTGACGGGGTAGTGCTACACAAAGTAAGCACAAACACTGACCAAGGTCCTGCCTAGGGTCAAGAATCAATCTATTGAGTACTACAGTCTCTCTGACTTCTTTCAGCTTAAAGCCCAAGTAAAAGCTGCAAACAGATGCCTCCTTTACTCAGGGCTCAAAGCCTACAACTGCCTTCTGAAGGCGGGCGACTGTCGCATTTGATCAAAAACCCAAGAAAGCTCTAACCCTCTTTGTGAAAGCCTATCCAGGAGATGAAGATGACAGTAGTGATGGCCATGTAAAAGGCCAAGTGCCTGTAATGCTCATTCACTACATGGGAGTTAAAATTTAATTCCTCTTACATCGAAGAATCTCTTCTTAAATCTAACAGCTCCTTATAGTTTCATTTTAATGAGTCTTTCAGCACATCTCAGATCCCAAAGCTGCCTCCTCAGTGCCTAAAGGAAGCAGTCTAAATATTAAGCTACGCAGTCATGCTTGCCCTTGTGCTCTTTCTAGTGCAAAGAAATGCAAAATGATCCAGTACAGACAGTTCTTTTGATCCCACATTCAACTGAAATGATGGAAGAACACATTGTAACCTAGAGGGCAGTGTTTAGGTAGATGCTTTTCTAGAAAACTATGGAGGTCCAAGGCCCCTTCTATGCACATCTTCCAAAGATGGCTATCCCCTTCTCCGTGCTCTTTTATTAATTGTATGGAGCAGCCAAAGTTTTTACTAAAATGTTATTGCAGATTTTCAACACATCTGAGAAGTTGCTAGCCTTCATGAGATGATGTACGTTGCACTCCAAGATCAGTAAGAAATCTCATTAAGTGCTAGCAAATAGCTAAACATAATATTGATCAGCTTAGAGGTGTGATGTGATCACACAGAGGAGCTCATGGGGTAGTAATTAAACTAAAAAACTGCTTTCAACTGAAGGCACTACAGCCTCTTCCATGAATCTGTGCCACTTGTTACAAACTGTCAGCCAAAAACTACAGGATTTTTTAGTTATACATGCAATATACTGAGAATTACAAATTGTAAGTCATTTCTTTTATTAATAAAACGGCTTTGCATCTCTTTGAATATTAACAGATATTGAAACTATTTCCAGCAAAGCATCAGTTCATGGTTTCATTAGAGATCTACCTGAAGGAGACATTTTCTGACATAATTCTTGTAAGCGGATGAAGAGACCATCCCACCAGTACTTAGCATAATTAGACAGCAGACTGCATGTTCAGTGCTGTACTGTTTTAGGCTCTTTGCATAACAGACTACAATTCCCAGGACTGGTTGCTTTGGGAAAGCAAAGTTAAAGCAGAGAATAAAGGCCTGCCATTGTTGTTGTTATTATCTTAGCTAAAAAATATCCTACAGTCTCACTGCTAGACTTCTAGCGCAGGTGGCAAGTCCACTGGCAATTCATGCAATGGTTCTGCCTCACCTTCTAATAATCATAATCATGCTTCCAGTTTCAAGAAAAATTCCCCTAAGTCATCTCAATTAGAGAAGCTTTTTAACATTGTCACCTGATTTTGCTGTATTACACCACTCTATTAAGTTCTGTTTATTCCAAACTTTCCCATTCTGTTAAGTTTACTTGCTGTCACACATCCATGAGAAAAGGAAGCACTATCTGTTTTGCAACTCTGCTAATGCCCACTCTGTCCAATGCTGCTGAATGCACCGTAAGATCAAAAACATTAGTGTCTGTGAATGTCTTTAGGTCACTGCCATCATCACATCTATCCAGGTGCCTTGTTACAAATGCACACTGATCACTTAATTTTTATTTCAAATGGTGCAGAAAATGACACAGGACTCAGTGATGTCGTAATGACAGTTTCCAGCAACTTTGTCTGTCACTCCTATGCAGTATAGTTTGCATTCCATAGCATAGGGGTGCTCAGGAATTCTTGCATGCAAGCTCAGTGTTCTGAATCAGTCGGTGGTGTAATCCCTGGAAATCCGCTACCACTACTACTAAACTAATTTACTGATCAAGTTCCTGACAGCAGCATGATGAAGGGCTGCACAATGTCTAGGAGGCCCAAAAATATCTTATTTCTGATGGTGTCACTGATGTCTACACCAAATATACAAATACAGATGTAAGCAGAAGCTGTTCATTCAAATAAAGATGTTTTAAATGTAATTTATTGCTTTTTTTCTTTTCACTTTAGAAACATAATAAAATCTGTGGTCTGAAAGGGATATGAAGGACAGTCTTCCCTTTCATCTACTGCTAGTGATTTTTTCAAATAGTGAGACAAAAGATAAAATTTTGACCTTTATTTTCAAAGTAATCCTAGCCAGTCATTAAACGACAACTATTATTCATCAAGTCACTAAGTGATGTTGTTTCTTGGAATTCCAGTGCTAACAAAAGACAAAGAATTTCATCTAGTATTTCATGATTATAGTACCACTTCTGTTTAAAAGAGAACAAAAAATATTTAATACCAGACAGAAGTCATGACAAGGATACCTTTAACAGACTTTTTCTACATCCTCCTGGCAGATTCATCCTGCGCTGCAAATATTCTTGCCGCTAAAGCAAGCTCAACACCCTTGGGAGCATGTTTGTAATGTAAGAATAAATTACAGAGTTTTTAAAGACAAAAATGTATCTTTCAAAACATTTTGATGAATTACCACTACAATATTTTATTAGTCAAGTATCTGCATACACATATAAGTTTGTTCTTTTAATTCTTATTTTTGTAAGTCTTCAAGTGTATCCTCTAAGATGTGGCGGCAGTAAACGTGCCTGTAAGTTGGTCAGATGAAGCACACACTCTACACAACACAGACCAGAGAAAACACTTTTTCTCCTCTCAGGTGTCAGCCACAGTTTTAAGGAAAACTGTGATAGAACATATGGCACATTTAGATTTTGTTGTTTCTCACACAATAAAGAGGCAAGCTATCTAAAAGCAAAGCCTGAGATCAGAACAATCTGTGGAGAGTACAAGAACTACAGAATGAAAAGCATTCACTGAACCTCTATGGATATGAAGCTATATATTTCACACATTTTTTACTCATTATAAATAATAAAATACAATAAACAAAATCTACATATAATGCTGCAACAAAAACTTGGTGGAGAAGGTACCAAAGTAAATTCTTGATGCAAGTGATGAACATGATTTGCATAAAACAATGAAAAAATTATAAACTAAATTATTAAAAAAAGCTTCTTGTCTTTTCAATTTTTTAACGCAATGCAAAACGTCAAGTATTTAGTTCTAGAAAACAAGTAAACTGAGGATAGAAGGGGAAATTCTGGCCTAGGCCATCACAAAACTGCAACCCTCAAAGTGTCCAGAATCAGTTGGGTGGGGAGAAGGGGAAGGGGTGGGAAGAAGGATGAAGAGAAAAAAAACCAGAGACTACATTTTAAAATCAAAAACTCTCTTCAATGGTTAGGTAGCATCAGGTAGTCAAGTGAGGCAAAACAGTGAAGAAAGAGTTCAACTGCATATTTTGGATAATGCTATAATGAAGGACTACTGATGCAGCAGGAAGCAGCTAGCTCTTAAAAAAAGGCCAAAACCTGCCCTGTGGCTTCTCCGAGTCCTAAAGGCTGCAAGTGCAGTGCTGCCAAGTACCCCTGGCTTATCAAAGCTGGAGCAGAACCCTGCCAGGGCACAGTGCTGGGTACCTGGCCCCGACCCACCCTGAGCTCCCACCCCATCACCCAGCTGGGGCACGAGACCACCACTGCTCCCCCACCATCCCCCCCAAGCTTCTCACTGCTGGATTTAGCTGCCAGCAGCACAGCATTCTCAAGCTAAATCCAGCTTTCTCAAACTCAGAAACCTGGAGCTCTTAATGGAACAGATTAACTACAGTGCTTCTTCGGGGCTTAGAGACACAAGTGACCTTTGCACTAGGAAAATAAAATGAATAAAGAAAATCATATATGAGCACAAGAGGCTTGCTTTTATAGAACCATTTTTAAGCCAAATGAGTGAAAACAATTTCTACTATTTGCTATCTTTTATTCCTTTTTTTCAAAGTAGTATTTAAAAAACTTCTCACTAACCTCTCTCATGTTTCAGAAATGGCTGTTGGTCCTCTCCAGACATACAACCTGGTCTCTCTTCTGGCAGTTAAGCTTTACAAGACCAGCAAAATACCTCTCTCTTTCACTACTGGAGAGATAAACCAGATACACTAGACAAAATCAGCAACTTGGTACATTTTACAAAGAGAGTAATTCAAAGATTTCACTTAAGGTGCACAGCCCAGGATGAGATTATTTATCGGTTTAACCACAGCTTTTGAGTATTTGGACTCAACTGGGCACTCAGATCACATTCCCATTCCAATCAAGGCTTACCTCAGCAACAGCCATCCAGACTTCAGCTACTGCTACATGCAAATTTGGTGGGCTTTGCTGCAAATAAACACTACTCCTCAACAGTTTTATTTTTGTATAGGCAGTTTTAAATTTTTTATCTTCATCATAAATATTAAACTTATAGTATTTGTTTAAATATTTCCCCAAAATATTTTGCCTTATTAAATGTTACTTAAAAAGTTCCATCAGTCTGCTTATGTATACCACAAAATATGTTCCAAAAACCCTCTTAAAATCCTTTTTTAGCTGTTTCAGTTAGCTGTGGTGGGCCTAGCTTCTCATTAACAAGAAACATTAAAAGTCTAGTATCAATCCTTAAACTTAACTACCTGTAATTACCAAGTAAGAATTCAAGCTTTATGCAAGGAACTCATACATACTAAAATACTCATATAGATTTAAACAATATTAACTATTACAATTGAACCTACTGGAGCTGCTGCACCATCTTTGGATTTGCAAAACCATGCAATCTTAAAACCTGATAAATAATACAAGAGGTCACATTTTACAAATAATAAAATTCAAAGAATTTATCTTGGATGCAATTTAGCTGCTTCCTTTACCAAAGTTCACTACTAGGAAAATAATTTTTCTCTGATCTAAATGAAGCAACAGAACCATATGATGGCTCAAACTGGAAGGGATCTACAAAGGTGATATGGTCCAACCCCCCAGCTCAAGCACAGCAGTCCTTGCCCAGGACTGTGTCCAGACAGCTTTTGAGTATCTCTGAAGATGGAGTATCCATAGCCTCTCTAGTAACCTGTGTCAGAGCTCACTCACCCTCACAAGGAAAGAGTTTCCTGATACTCACAGGGAGCCTCCTGTGTTTCAGCTGGTGCCCACTTTGTCACTGGGCATAGCTGGAAAGAGCCTGGGGGCTGTTTTCTTTGCACCCTCCCTTCAAGTATTTATATACATTAGTAAGACCACCACTGAATCTTCACTTCTCCAGGCCCAGCAGTCCCAGTTCTCCCAGCCTTTCCTCACAGGAGAGATGCTCCAGACCTGTAATCATCGTAATGGGCCTTCGCTGGACTTTCTCCAGTCTCCTGTGCTTCGGAGCCTGGAATAGGGCCCAGAACTCCACATGCAGCCTCAGTGGTACTGAGGAGGGATCACCTCCCTTGACCTGATGGCAGCACTCACACTAACACAGCCCACAATACAATCAGCCTTCCTTGTCACATGAGCACATGGCTGACTCATGTTCCACCTGATGTTGTCCAGCACTCCAGAGCCTCTTTGGCAAAGCTGAAGAGGATGCACCCTCTGGATGATCCCCCAGAATAAAATGGTGCATGGGGCCAGGCGCAGGACTTTGCACCTCCCTCTACTGAACTTCATGAGGTTTGTGGCATCCCACCTCTCTGTTTAGCCAGTTTCCAATCTATCCCACTGTCTGCTCATCTAGCCTGTACTTAACACGCTTTTCTATGAGTATGTTATGTCAAAAGACTTACTGAAGTGAATGTAGACAACAGCCACTGCTCTCCCCTCACCTATTAAACCAGTCATTCCTTTGTAGATGGTTATGAGGTTGATTAGGCTCAACTCCCCCTTTTTAATGGTCAAGACTTACTGGTAGTGACTGTGTCATCATCAAACCACAGTAAGTCTCAGCAGTTACTCTAGATCTACAGCTGTTAAGCTTGGAGAATTTTTTACTGACCATACACAAAGAAAGAAAGAAAAGGAAAAAAAAAAAAAGAAGAAGAAGAAAAAAAGAGCCCCTCTGTTTAATGGTATTTCCTTCCCCCTCAACTTAAATATTAACATGAAAGAAATTTGCAAAACATCAAGGAAGCATTTTTTAGTCAACCTACTAAATTAAGAAAGATAAAACTGAGCAACTACTTCAGAGGAAAACAGCTGGGCAAAGGGGAATAAAGAGCTACATGGTCTGGTAGTCTCTTCCTATCAAATGTCATACTGAAACATTCTCATTTGTGTTAGTCCACTTTACCACACTGCTAAATTACCAGCTTCTTTCAAGAGCGCTCTAAACCTCTGGATTAATGATTTCTCTCTGGTTTGTCCTTGCAAAAAAAAAAATACAACACTAACATATTTTGAGTATTCTAGTTAAACGGTCCATGCACAATGAAATCTACTGGGCAATCATTCAAGCCAACACTAATGAGAAAGTATCTTTGAGCTTTTAAGAAGGCAGAGTTAATAGGTATGTCAGATTCTACACATCTAAGGAATCTAGAGTATGTCACTACCTAAATATATCACCATCCATCTTAAAGACTGCAAGCTTATAAAGACGTAAAGATGATTACAAGCTAGATAAAAAAAATCGTAATGCTTTATCATAAAGGTCATGATCTAGATGAATTAGAGAGGAGTTTGACAGCATGACTTTAAAAGCCTCTATGGTTTATTGCTTTCAAACAACTAATGCAAAATAGAGCAATTTTATCAAATGGAAGTCTTTAGCTCTACTGGAAGATATGCTTTCAATGGGAACTAGCATCTTATGCCCTTGAGATTATTCACTGAATATTAAGGCAGATGGAAACTGCAGACTGGAACATCAGAAGTTACAGATGTGCACAGACTAAGAAGTGCAGCTTTATGCATAATAGCACAAGGCAAACGGGTCTTGGAGATAAACTCTGCATCCACACCTTCCACTAACTTTATCATATGGAACTGAGTGATCTGATGAATCTCTTGAATCAACTCCTGTAAGTAACTCGAGTAAAATTACCTTCTCCTAAGAGAACTTTCTATATAAAAAATGACACCACGGAATAACATCCATTGCTTCGTATCATTTAATTACAGGAATGTCTGGTACTCTTTTTAATAGATTATTTGCAGCCTTCAAGTTCAACAGAGCTAAAGGTAATTGCAACACTTAAAAAAATTAACAGACACTACCAGACAACACAGTAGTCTATCAGGAACGTAGGAAGACTGCCTGCTATTAAAATTCTTTAATCTTAGTTGGAAAACATTCAATTCCGTCTTAGAAGTGGAATGCTGCCCCTTAGTTTTCAGGTGCCTCTTCTTTTGAATGCAGAAATCCAATAATGGTCCTTTTCAGGCCTTGTCCATCACTCAATGAGCAAGATAAATTTCTTAAGGCCCCTGTTTTACAATAGAATTAACCAAGAAAAAGACACATAAGAGCATCAAGTTGCTACAGCTCTTCCTATGAATCCACTTGCCTTAAGCAGAATCCATCAGATATGGTCCAGATGAAGTCTCCTTGGCAAGTTATAAAATTACACCCATAGTTCCCTACTGCTTTCAAAATATTTTGCTTCATGTTATCTATAATGCCATTTGCCTTCCTCACAGCTGCATCACATCACAGGTTGCTGCTGTCATTATGCAAGAGCAAGTCAGAGTGGCTTTCTCCTTAGCTGTCACCCCCTACAAATGAGTCACTATTTAGTGTGAAAGTTCTAACTCATAAATCCATCCCCACTACTCAAGTCCTTCCAGTCACCCACATTTTACTGTAATCCCATGCAATGATAAGGCTTCCTCACTTTCCGTCAAAAGCAAGTGTCATTGGTGTGCTCCAACTCCTGAGACAGAACTACTGAAATTTTTAACAAGGTCTTTTATCTTATCAAAGGCATATCCTAATTTATTCTGGCATATACTACCTCTGATAAATCCATTTACACATATTCCATTTGCCTCGCTGCCTTTGATTCTTTAAAAAGTGTTCTCTGTTGCTTTGCTATGGGGGAAAAAATTAATAATTTTCAGGCAGCTAGAACCACCTTTTTTCTACTTTCTGAAAAACAGCTATTAAATTTGCTCTTCTGCAGTTAAATACCATCTCTACTTTGATAGTCTTAGTTTTGAAATATTTGCTACAAGATTTTCTAAAACACAGCTTCTTTGACCCAGCCTCATACAAACCCAAGCACTAGGAACCAGTAGGTTTCCTCTTCATTTCACTATATGAATTTCCACAATAAACTGGGGGTGATAACTCTTGACCATAACTTCATAGTCACTGCATAACACCCATCTTCCTTTCTTGTTGAATTTTTAATGGATGAATAGCTTTTTACTACTTGGATTATTTCCCTTTACAAGGTCAAACTCAGCTTGACTTCTGGCAACTTCTTAGTCACATTTAAGACTTTTGAACTCTATGACACTCTTCATTTTTTCAACAACCACTTTTGCCACTCCTTCCAAGTTCTTGGCTAACTTATAGTGTTCTCTTTGGCTGCCTTTTCCTCTGATTAGGTCTGCAATCATTCTGCTTGTGCAGTCTGCTTTTTCCTGGGATGAAAATCCTACGCACTTTTTCTAATTCTGAATCAAAGAGTTCCCTTTGCTCTTTGGTTCAGCTAATTTCAAACCATTTCCCTACAGTTTCTCAGTCTGCATTCTTGAAATTCAAAATCTTTAATTAGAAACCCCTTTCAATCTAAACCACATAAACTTCTGATGCAAATTATTTAATCTGAATTCTGTTTCTACACACAGTCCTTCTATAATGCCCTCAATACTTATGAAACCCAGTTTTTAGGCAACATTATTTGTTTTTAGCTCAAGAACCACATGTGTGAACGCTGCACCCATGAATTGCTGATCCCTAGAATTAGTAGTGAAATTATGACTTATATAAGAGTTAAAGACTCCACAGCGTATTGTGACAGGGAAATAACTTTATTCCATTTACTGTAGTCCCATAATTCCATGTATACTTAATACAAGAAAACCCTTTTGCACCTGAAACTGTGCGCAAAAGACTCATCAGTGAAGGCACAAAATTCCACAGCAACAATGAGGTATCTTTGTTCTCCCAGTCTGAATCAAAAGAATAACTTCTGAAATGCTTTATCCCTTCACTATCTGTTATTTGAGAGCACCCAGTCTTTGAGTCCTTAATATTTAGTTCTCATTCCTTTCCTTGACAAATATAAAATGTTCTGCCTTTCATAAAGAAGATCTTTCATAAGAGCCTATTAGCAGAGCAAAGAACCTCGTTTTTTACACTGTTATTTTTTATGAATGATCCAAGTTAGCAGGACAGTCCTTGCATTTCAACACATTCTATTATTAAAGTCAGTAGAACTCTCCATACATGATAGTACCTGGAAAAAGTATAAGTTCATTCTATGCAGCAGAATAGACATGTTCCTAGCTACCCAACCCATAGCTCTGTTGCCAAACTACTTCACACATCGAGATGAACGAAATTAATTACCAGCTTGCTGCCCATTTTGTGAAATTTGAATATGAACATAGAAGTTCAGTGATATATTCAACACTACAGGAGTCAGAGACCAAGCCTACCTAGTACTTAGTTTCATGCTTTAGCCAAAACTATCATCCACTCCTAACATTGTAAACAAAGCATGGACTATGGCATCCCATCCTTATGGGGAAGGGAGCGCTCAAGATTCAAAGATACTCCTGGCCAAAAGGAACAACAAATGTCAGAGGGTCTGCAAGAGCTTACAAAATTTTATTAGTAAATTATGGAGATTTGTTTCTCACTTTCAATGCCAATTAGCTATCATGGGCCAGCTGATCTTCTAGACCTTTCTGGAACTGGGTTGGAGGGCTTCACCTGTCTTTGGTGCTCTTTATGATCACCACATGATGATCAGTCTTGATGACTGGGTTGGCCTTTGGTCAACATTTCAGACCCAATTCTCAACCTCATTCCTGCATTTGTGCTGTATGATGTTGTGCTTATCTCCAGGAGCCCAAACAAGAACATTAGTCTCAGCAAAGCGTTGCCCTTCCTCTGTATGGCCCCTTCTTCAGAAACATCCTGATCCTTCTCACAGAATGTTGTTACCAACAGTCCTTGGTTGGCTTCACAGCTACCCCACTATCAGTGTTTGAGGATATGTACTCCTTCTCATATCTTCTAGGCTTCTACACAGATACATGGACACTTCACAGGAAGTAGTGAACCAAATTTAAGGAAATCAAAATACTCTTTTGGCGATTTCCGAAAGAGCTACACATCTCTCTCTCTCTTTTTTTTTTTTTTTTTTTATCTGTAAGCTTTCATAGTTAACCCGTTCAAAATTGGATGAATTTCGCAGATTCTGTAACCATTTCAAATCTAACAAAGCCTCAGGATCTTTCTGCAACGCCTGTCTTCCATACTGGCCTTAAACAAATGTCCTAACATGCACTGTGACTATTTATAGAGTCACAGGCTCACTGGGGGTGGAAAATGTGGAGAACATCAAAATCCAACTCTGTATTCATTTAAATAAAACACACATACAAGTGACAAGTTTGGATGGTACAGTGCTTGTGGATGGGTAACCTTCTCTTATGATTCCTATGATCCAAAATAGTTCATCAATGTTTTCACAACAGGTAAATACAATACTGAGCATTGCATCAGGCAAAGAAACACTTCTTTTTTACACTAAGACGCAAAAATGCTTTCAGCATACTTTATTATGATGGCTATTATATAAAGAATAATGATATTTTAGATTAAATATTTCCAATGTACTTAGCGCCAGATTGTTTCAGATTCTTACTCCACCACTATTTGCATTCCTGAATACATTTTGTTGGGGCAACCCCTGGTATCAATATAGGCTGGGGGAATGAAGAGATCAGGAGCAGCCTCTGCCCAGAAGGATCTGGGGGTGCTTGCTGGTAGGTGAGAGGCTCAACATGACCCAGCTGTGTGCACTCACAGCCCAGAAAGCCAAAAGTGTCCTGGCCTGCATCCAAAGCAGTGTGGGAAGCAGGGAGAGGGAGGGGATTCTGCTCCTCTGCTCTGCTCTGGTGAGAGAGCCCCCACCTGGAACATTGAACCCAGCTTCAGGGTCCCCAGCTCAGGAAGGACATGGACCTGCTGGAGCAAGTCCAGAGCAGGGTCACTAAGTTGATTAGAGTGATGGAGCACCTTTCCTATGCAGAAAGACAGAGGCAATTGGGATTGTTCAGCCTGGAAAAGGGAAAAAGTCTACAAGAAAGATGGAGAGAGACATTTTACAAGGGCTTGTAGTGACAGGACACAGGGGAATAGCATCAAACTGAAAGAGGTTAAGTTTAAATTACATATTGGGAAAAGATTGTTTACTGTGAGGGTGGTGAGACACTGGAACATGTTGCCCAGAGAAGCTGTGGATACCCCATCCCTGGAAATGTTCAAGGCCAGATTGGATGGAACTGAACAACCTGGTCTAGTGGAAGGAGTCACTACCCATGGCAGGGGAGTTGGAACTAAATGATCTTTCAGGTCCTCTCAGAAATGAGGAGTAACTGAAAGAAAGACTCATTCCTTGAAATTCTTTTTAGAATAAGTTTGTAAAAAAAATGTAGTTCATAAAAAAAATTTAAAGCGACTGTTAAATACAAATTTCATTTATGTTCTCCACCAAACTATAACCACAGCACCTGTAAATTTTCTTCAAAGGCGAGAGAGAGAGAGAGTACAAGTTCCAGTTCCTGAAGATCATTTGAACAAGGCATGATCTGGAAAACTGAAGTGTTATGGGGTATAAACTCAGTCATGCTTCATGACCAAAGAGAGGAAGCACAACAGGAGGCACAGGCACTAGAGATTACATTTTCTTCATAAGGAATTAGCTAAAGGATCGAAGAGCCATTTGCTATATACCTTCCTTTCATGTTACCCTCTCTCCCACCTACCTCCAAAACTCAAGAGAGGTCTGCAGAGGTCTGCAGAGATGTCCCTTCACCACTGCACCATAAGGAAGCTTTACAGAACACTAAGAACTGCCGCAGCAGCCTGGGCCAAACCCCTCGCAGCACCACAAGTCCCCTGCTGTCCGCCATACGGTCTGATCACGTAATACCCAACCCCTTGGCTGGTAGGACAGAGTCAGTGGAGCAGAAGGTTGCAAAAGGAGGCTCAGCAGGAGACACAAATTGCTGTTAACAGCTTTAAATGGTTTAACGTGTAACCTGGTGCCAGAAATCAGGCACTAGCTGAAGATGCAGCCATCAGCTACCAGGGCAGCAGAAACTATGGACTTGGGAAGAGAAAAGGTAAACATTACTCTTTATCCTAATTCTATCCAGGATGGAAGAAGCACGGCTCAAAAAACCACTTATGATTTGGACAATCAATACATTTCCATTTGTTAGGGTGTGGAAAGCCACGAACTAATGAATTACAGGCAAACCTTGCCCAATAAGCCCACCATGTCTGGGAAGCAGTACATAACCCAACCCTCAGGAAACCCTGCAAAACCCAATGAAAGACCAATAAATCTGCAAGTGCTGGAACGTGGCAGGGGGGGAGGGAAAGGAGGAGGTGGAGTGGGGAATGTTGTTTTGTTTCTTTGGTAGAAAAGTATCCCTGGAAAAACCAAGGTATGTTTTTCCTTATCCCATTTACTTAACTTTTTCACCTCATACACTTGCCCTGGCGAGCTTCAGTTCTATCCCTGAGCACAAACACAATACCTCAGCACAAGAGCAGGCCAGTGCTGATAAAGGCCTCTATATCACTACATAAACAGTCATATGAACAGCTACAGAAATGTTCACATCCCTTGTTCAGCAACACGCTCCTGTCCACTGCCACTCTTGGGCCCTTTTGTACTTCTTTCTATTAACAGCACCAAGCTGACTTAAACTCCCACAGACACACACAGCTGCTCACGTCACCAATACCACACTTCAAATACCTAGAAACTCTCCAAGCCTGCAGTGGCCTCTGGGCAGTCATCTACTCCTAAAGGGACTTTCAACAGAGATGAAATCAGCAAATATACCCCATAATCCTAGAGCAGGGCAAATGGCCCATGGAGCATGGGATCTGTGATAGCAAAATTACAGACTGTAACACAGTAGAATTTCCTGCATGAATTGACTTGAGTCTTCCTCTTGATAGCGAGTTTCTTAATAACTGAGTTTTTCCTGCTTGGGGAGACAAACAGAATTCAGTCTTTATCAGTTTGGTAAGATTTTATTCATTTATCATTCTGCCTGTACCTCACTGCTTCTCATAGTCCTCAGCATTTCCCTTAAAGTGACAAAAAAGTCCCTTACACGTCTGCCTGAAGAAATCACATAAAAAAATAGTCCAAAGATGTTTACCTAAACCTGTTGAGATCTTCAAGTAACAACTTTATGGCAGTAACTACCCACTGGTTCCACAGTTCACACATTCAAATGCCAACTTCATCAATTACTTCAGAGTTCTCCTGCAGGACAAGAGTGAAGGTACAGTACTGAAATCAACACTAAACATCTAGAGTTTGGACTGGACTTTGCATACCAGCATCTAGCAGAATAGTTAAGTACAAATTGCACCATTTTCAGAAAGACAAATCAGTTTCCAACACTTCAGAAAATACTCCTATATTGCTTTTCATTTTCCTCTCTTGCAACCATGCCATGCATGAGCTGATGCTCAGCTAAGTATTAATGAAACCAGTCATGCCCACTAACACACAAAATTGTGTAGAACAGAAAAATCCTTAAACTGTTGCTGCCTATTCAGTCAGAAGAAACATCCCTGAGTAACAGATGGGCACAGGGAGTGACTGGGTAAGTTCATCTGCTGGCACTGTGTGAGGGGACAGAACACAAGTCCCCCTTGCCGCCTGCACTGCTCACTGATAGCTGTGCTGCACAGAAGCCTCCTGCCAGAGCCAGTTCCCAGCCTGCCAGCAGTGTGCCCCGTGGGCAGCTTCTGCAGGAGCAGTGCAGGAGCCCAGGGACTCGCGAGCCATAAGGACACTCCAAGGGATTCTCCAGCTGCCCCTCCTGGGTCCCTTCGTGCGGCAGCATGGCCGGGAAGTGACCTGATGCCCCTGGCAGTGACCTGATGCCCCTGGCAGTGACCTGATGCCCCTGGCAGCCTGCCCTGGCTCACACAGCTTCACACTGCCGAGGGAATTGCAGGGAGAAGGGAGGACAGCTCGAGAGACAGCTTTTAATTTTCCACAACTTTTGCTGCAGTTCCTCCTGCTAGGGCCAGCCTTCCACATGGTCTCACTTCTGCTTCCCCACATGACTAATGGATTGCATGTACTGGAGGCATGGGGACAAAAAGCAGGGGATCTCCCAAACCTCTCAATCCCTCCTACACTGCTCTCTCCCAGCACAGCTTTTATTCTGTTTTCTTCCCATCTACAAAAGATGATAGAATAATTAAAGCAGTGATTCTTTCACTTTGGATAAGCTTAAGAGTGCTTTATGCTTAAACACGCGACAAATATATTGCTTACAAAAATTACTTTCAGAGCATTTTCCTGATAGACTGTTACTAGTACTGTACAATATGTAATCTGAAATGGATACAGCATAAAAAAAAACTTGAAAAGAAAAAATACAAATAATTGAAAAAATACTCAGTGTAGTTGGCATGACAGCATGATTCAGACAGATAACAGCAATATACTGAAGTAAAAATGTCACTATTAGCTCTTTCAGAAACAGCAAAAAAGTCTGACCACCTCAAGAATAAAATCAGTGGAGTCACTATCTGGATTCTCATCTGTTGCAACCATCACAAACAACCGGCAGATCTTTCAGAAGAGAGAACATCTTGTCTGTCAGTGCATCTTATCTATTAGCTTGAGCAGAAAAGCAATGGAGAGGACAACTTCCTTTGTAATCAAAGTTTTCCCCACTTCACCTCCCCCCAAGAATTCAAGAAAACTACCTACTTTAATGATGGGAATAATCAAGAGGGAATAAAAATACTTTGATTTTTTGGTTCATGATGCAATCCTGATTAAAACACTTAACAAAGTAAAATTAAAAGAAATATCCGGTATCTTGTCTTAAAATATTTTCTTTCATTGTAAAAAATGCTCTTTTCAAAGCATGAAGAAAGACCATTCTTTTTCCTCCACCCCACAATAAACAAATATGAAAGTCTGGTTGTTTTATTCAGATGAAAACTTCAAAGTACAATATATATCGTACCCTACTTTAAATCAGAAGCAGTGTGAATGCAAATTTTGTAAATCACATTACTTTATGTTAAACACTGGAACTTCTGTTCATTGACTTAGTAATTTTCATTGCTAAAATCACACAATGAAAACAGTCAACTTCAATTAAACATTACTAATTTTGAAATGTTTACATTTCAAGTACTCCATGGCATATTTCTGTTTCAAGAAGCCATTTCTGCAACAATTGCTACAGTTTTGAATTGTCCATGTGGCATCTCCAGCCAGGGTCAAACCACCACACACCTGTACTAAAACCAACTTGGAAGTAAAATACTTTTAAATTTAACCCTGAAATGCAGCAGTGAACATCTGGTACAACAAAATGTAACAAGCTATTGACCAGTTATTCCTTATTGAAATGAAAAGTATTGGAAACTACATTCTTAGTGGTAATTTCAAGGTACTCAAATCGTAACAGCTCTGCAAAAAGCACACCCCTCACTAGGTATTTCAGTCAACTGACTTCAACCTTCTGTAGGACTAGGACATATTCTCTCTCTAAATATATAAATGCTTTACAAGTTTTAAATAAGTGACAATGCTACTAGAAAGATGATGCTAATTGAGATGTGGAGTATTAACAGTTCTATACTACAGAATCACACTGTACTTCAGGACACAGTCTTTAAATACAGGTACTTGCAGAATATGGTGAGAGCTGAGGAAAAGCCTTTCAATCTAAAGAATCTGTGATTTCAAAGGAAATAAAACAAGCAGCACAAAAGTCACAAAATACCCACACTGACATCTCACAACATGGTTATAGTTCAGTCATAGGAGTCAAAACACACATGTTAAAATTCTAGAACTTCACAAGCCCAGCTGTCATTCTCAAATTCTGCTGATTTAGTCAGTCACCAAGAAATCTAGGAAATTACATGAGATCATCAGAGCTCAATCACCTTACTTCATTTTAAATGATGTTCACTGGCTAACTGCAATACAAACATGTACCAAAAGATCTTTTGAAATCTTTTTAGAGGGGAGATCAAATGTCAAAATCTCCTTCAAATAAAGCTGAACTTGAAAACAAATCAAACTGCAAAAAAAAAGAAACATAAGAAACTTTACCTTAATTGGAGCCCGGCTAAACTGTATTTTGCGGTTGGCTGGGATTTCATCTTCATCTGGCAATCCATTAATTTCAGAATACTCCATATCAGGTTCATAACAGTTATTTTCATCGCTGTCATCCAGATCATCCTGTTCCGTACCTGTCTCTCCCCAGTCAGAATTATATCTGGATCGTACCCGATACACGTTGTAGTCAGAGTGCATGTACACATGGGAACTCTGAAAATTATTCATATCTTCATGCCCATCTTTTTCACTTGCCTCATCATAATGGGACTCATTAGCATCTGAAATTGCATCTGTGGCAAAATCACCATCTGAAGCTACATTTCTTGTTAACTCTGCAACTTCAGGCCGATCAAAGATACCTTCTGTGTGCTCTGACCGTTCCTTCTGTTGCACCAAAACTCCTGTGTCTGTTTTTGACTTACTCCTATGACAGCTGTCCACAGATCTTTCACTGTCAAGCACACCAACCAAATCCTGCTGACCTGCTGCAGAACTCTCAACAGAATCAGCACTTGCCTCTGTGCTCTTTTTTATTTCTTCAGTTGTTTTTGAACCTGCCGAAGTGCCTGTGGACACTTTCTGTCTCGGTGTTAAAGGCGTGTTAGTCTGCTGAGAGTTCTCAACAGACATCACACCTGTACTCTGTTTGGCTGGGGGAGACCACGTGCTGGCCTCTTTCAAAGGACTGAAACCCTCAAGGTTTGCAACTGGAGTGGAGATATTTGTGACAGTAGACGAGAGGTTTAATGGATAGTGACCAGTTACAGAGTACTCTTCGCTGTTTTCTGACTTTTCTACGATTACATTGTGTGAGTCAGTGTTTTCAAAAACTGCGCTGAGCTGACTCACAGTTGGAGAGACAGTCTCTGTCCTTGGGCTAAGACTGTCCAGTGAATCAGTGCTGCCTCTGTGAGACTTAGAGCTGCACCACTCATCCGGAAGTTCATTAGAAATGACTTTCTCTTTCTTTGGGGAATAGCGATTTGAATGTCCCGTTTCATGAGCATTTCGCTCAAACATCTTCCGAGTTTCAGTAAACTTGGAATAGGAACGACCATCATGGATAGTGTCAAATCTACTTATCCTTTCAGAGACGGACGATTCCAACTTAACGATTGAACCATCCGCTTTTTCTACGAATTCTTTGGGCCTAATTCGTCTTTGAGGTGACGGAGGGCCACCCTTTCCCCTGGTTTTAGGGGCAACTCCAGCGCTTTCAGTGGGCTCCATGCCCATCTGCATAAATAAGTTCTTGATCCTATTGACATTTGAGCCATATTTCCTTCCCCTGCTCTGTGAGGCCTCTCCTTCCTCTTTCGCTTTTTGGTCTCCATCTGATTTCGGTTTGTCAAAGGTGCTTTTCAGCGCCTGGAACTCAGTTCTGTAAGCATTTCTATGAGGAGAGGCACTTCGGAGGGTGGACCTTTCTCCTGAAGACTCTGTTTTCATCATGTTTACTTCAGGAGCATGAAACCTGCTTGCATAGTTTCTGCGGTACTGCTCTTTGTCACAGCAAGTTTGTCACAGCAGAGATTCTGCTTGAGGAGTGGTTTTCCTCAGGGGCCACTGCCCTTCAGCAGGGCCATACTTGACAGATCTGGAGGCAAACGTCTAAATGCACACGGTCAATTTTGACAAAGCGGCACGACTGAGGACTCTCAAGAACAAGGGCTGATTTAACCTGCAATAGAACGGAGGGTTGTCTGAAACCATGTCAGGTACTTTAAATCTGTCACAATTTCCATTTACCATTTTCTGACATGTTTACAAAAAACTAGTAAAAAAAATACAAACCAACACTGTACAGACATGTGAAAACTTGCCACTACAAACTTTTTCAAATTGACTGTTGCATAATTTACAATCTATAACATCATAGAAAAAGAACAAACAATCATATCTTTCCATTCATAAGTAAAGTATCATGGCACAAATATGCATGCAAAGGAAAGGCAATGTGACACAAAATATCAGGCGCTGCAAGACAATCCTTGCTCGCTCAGAGAAACACAATGGTAGAAATACGATCAAAGGTAATACGCTTAGAAAGGCAAATTAAACATCAGCTCGAGGGAATACAAAAAACTGCACCCGAAGTTAACATCTTCAGGTGACAGGGTAATGGGAGTGAAATCCCGTTAGAGAAAGTTGCCCCTTGTCACAGGCAGCGGTTTTATCGCCTGGAAGATCCTGGAGGTACCAGCGAGGAGATGCAGAAACGGAGCCAGGGACTGATTCGCTCCCACGCCCCGGCCCCAGGGGCTCATCCCCGGCCCCCGCAGCCCAGTGAGGGGCACCACGAGGGTCTCCTGAGCTAGCCCCCTCTCCCTTCCCCTCCGTTCCTGCTCCCCAGCCCTCGCCCTGCTGCGCCGCGGCCGCCGAGGCGGGGACGCCTCACTCTGGCCGCTGCACACACGGTGCCGGTACCGGGAGCCCGCGGCCGCCGCGCCGAGAGCGACGCGCCCGTCCCCGCGCACCTCCCGCTCCGCTCCCGCCGACCGCCACGGGCGACTGGAAAGACCACACGGCAGAGACCCTCGGCGAGCCGTGCAGCCCTCGCAGAAGGCAATGAACTCAACCCGAGAGGGCAGCGCTGGAGCCCCCGCGGCGGCTCCTCCTCGGGCGGCCGCGCCGCCCCGGCGGGCTGGAGCCGCGGGGCCTCGGGCGGCAGCACCTTGCGGCGGGGCAGTGCCCGGGCGGGCGCCCGCCGCCCCCGTGAAACAAAAGCCCGGTGCCGGCGCTGCTCCCCGCGGAGCCCGGCGCCTCAGCCGCCGAGCGCGCACGCTGCCTTACCCAGCCGACAGCCGCGACGGACTCCCCCGGTCGCCCGACTCAGCGCTGCCCCCGCGCCTCCTCTGCGCAGAGCGGCCGCTGCCGCCGCCCGCCTGACAGGAGGCAGCAGCCGCCGCGTCGCCTCAACGCCATTGCAGGCAGCGGTGGCGGCGGCGGCAGCGGGGGCACGGACACGGCTCCGCGCGCACACCCGCGGCGGCGGCGCGGGGGAGGATGAGGCGCCGTGGCCGCCGCGGCCGCGCTCCCGCCCGCCGCCCGCCCCTCCGCCGCCGCGCGGCCGCCGCGTCCCCGCTGCGGGACGCGCCCCGAGCCGCCGCCGCCGCCCGCCGCGGGGCCGCCCGCCGCCGCCGCCGCCCGCGGGTGACAGGTGCCTCACCTCCTCGGCGAGCCGCAGTGGTTCGCTCCGCCGGCGGGGCGGGGGAGGCGGCCGGCCCGCTGCAGTCCGGCCCCGGGCGGTGACTAACGAGAGGCGGGGTACGGGCCGCGCCTCGGCCACGCTGCCAGCGCCGAGTCCCGCTGGCTGCCCCCGGCCCGGTTTATCCTCTTCTTCCCTCCCCTGGAACGCTCGTTTCCAGCCTGACCCCCGCGGACCGGGCCCGCCCGGCACCCGCCCGTTTCGGAGGAGGCAGCGTGCCCGCCCCCGCGCGGGAGGGGCAGCGTCCCGGGTCCCGGGAAAGCCCCCGCTCCTTCCCGCTGCGGAAACCTGCGGGGCGCGGGCGGCACCGGGCGCACGGAGAACTCCCTACAGATCAGGAGCCAGCGTGTTCCTTCCCGGCTGTTGATCCACTCACCCAGGCTGCCCGAGCGAGGAACGTGCTGCTGACAAACCCCGGCAAACCGCTCACAGCTCCGTGGGCATGGCTTGTTCTGGCAGCTGCTGACAGGGACGGAGGATCACCCTTGGAGCTCAGCCACAACCACAAAGTCTTTGTTGTTTGTTAGCTGGGCGAATTCACCACAAAAATGTTTTGGCTTTGTAAAGGTAATAAGAAAACTTAATTGCAGAACATGAAATCTCTAGGTAATTTGTAAAATGGGCAATCCGGGAAGGTAATGACTGTTAATCACATAGCAACTCCTAAGCAAAGTTCATTAAATTAACTGCCTAAATATCCAGAAAATGGCCTGGGGATGTATACTGCAAACTCTGAAAACTAATTATTATGTATACAGAAGCAAGACAGTGGTGACTGGAAATAAAAACAAAATAAAAAAATAGGTATATAGATCCATCCACAAACTTAATTCATTACTTTTAATGAGACTGAAGCATGGGTACCATATACCATTGAAGCGTTCACAGGTATCGGTCTCTAGCTAATTTGTACCAAGGGGATGCGGCACAAAACTGTTTGCCTCAATGAAGTTTAAATAACCAGCATGAATATTGACAGGCAAACAAGAAAACTTATAAGACAGAATGAAAACCAGCATTTTGATAAATATATACGCCAGAGGCCAGGAACAGAAGCGAGGGCATTTCAGAACTTTCCCCACTGCTGGCAGTAGCCTGTCCTGGCACACTGCACGGCCCCGCTCAGGCTCCCGGAGGCACGGGAGGAGCAGGAGTGATTCTGGACACCCTGCAGGCTGCTGAGCACGGCCGTGCCAAAGCACGCCAACACAGCAGGGAGAAAAGGAGATCAGACAAGGTGTGTAATGAACCGAGACATAGGCAGCCCCTGAGCTTCCAAAGCAGCCACAGAAAGTTCCCCTTCCAAGACCGTTTTCCAAAGGAGAAGAATGAAGGAATTGCTTTTTCACAGCTGTTTGCAATAAGGAGTCCTACAGGTGATTCACTGCACAAGGACTGAAAATATTGCAACTAAGCAGGACGTCACCTATTAAATTCTAAACATCAGATATTACAAATCTGAGGCCCAGCTTCTCTGTCAGTGTCTTTCTATTGGTATGATTTTGTACACATGAATCTGTAGGAACACCTAGAGAGCTGCTTGATTTTGGAGATAAAAATGTATTAACAGAACTTCAGGTGTTACTGAAGAATAGAGACATAAGGCAGAAATTTAAACATTTTCTTTCCATTGTGATTTTTGGCTAAGAATGTGGGGTGGTTAAAGACCTTAGCATGTACCAGATATGTATCCTTAAGAGTTTTATAATTCTCACACACAACCAAAAAAAAAGGGACACAAGCAAACATTAAAAAATCAAAGAAGCAATTGAGGCAGTCTTAAAGAGACTGATTCACATCTAATTATATAAAGATAATTAGAAAAATATCCTCTACCTTATCTGCATAAGTGAAGCTACAAATGTCTTTAAATTTATTTTCTAACAGAAGTTGTGCAAACAAGACGGTCACTTCTTACCCATAAAATACATGTGAAATAATGTACCCAAGAGAACAGTTGTATTATTTCATGGCAGAATAGTACAAACTACCTCTATATCATACTTTAGTAGAAAGTAAAGAAATGAGACAACTCACTGATGCTGATAGAAGCAATGCACTTTAAATCTCAAGTTTTCCACAATGACAGACAATAAATTACATTTATGTTTTCCTTAAATGTGCTGTGAGTAGACAACATAAATGTTCAGCTTTGAAACGGAATCTAATGCCAAATTATTTTAAGGAATGTCATGTTCCTTCAATACCACCTCAGGTTCATTACAGCCAAGATGTACAGACACTACTGGAAATTTTGGCTGCTTTATCAGAGACAGTTGGGACCCTATTTCGATGTTCAGCTTTGGTTGCTGACATCTAAGTTGTTCAAACTCACATTGTAATCACTTACAAAAATTTTCAATCTACATCCTTATTTACACAGTGCCAATGTGAAACAATATTATTATTATAATGTCTAGGATAATAAATTGTACTTTATTTCAATTCTTATGTTGCTTTTTAAGACAATCTCCTCATGTATGAACATGGCCATACATCTAATTATAAAAATCAGAATTGTGTGTCCTTTCACATTTTCAGTACTTTTGTGATAATACATTTGACTAGAAAGTATTTTTAGGCTTTGCTAAAGTATGATTGATATTTCTGTTAATTCCTGAGCAGTAGTAAAATGCTGCACAGCATACTTTAGAGAAGATAAGAGACCAAGGGACTCCTTACTATGTTAGTATAATATCAGAGTAACTTCACTGGAGCTGTAGAATTACTCCATTTCCCAACCAATGGGAATTTAAAATCTGTTCAGTTTAGTATTTACATATGATAGAGTATGACTGTCACTTTACTTGCAACGCAGTAACAGCTCCATTCAAATGGTTCTGAATTCTCACATCTGGCAGGGAGACACCCAAGTTGTTTAACCTTATTGGTGTGACTTTAAATTATACCCAGCATCTTTTAAAACCAGTTTTGATGCATCCCACAACACTGAAAACAGTTGGTTTTCTGTTTACTCTAGATGTGTGAATTATATTTACTTACAATATTTTACTGGCTGTATTTGCTTTGGATGTCACTGATGGGTTGTTTCAAGTCACTTCTCTGCTATTAAGCCACTAGGTTTTTGTGATAGCGATTTATTTGCACAGCAGAGCAGCAGTGCAAGTTTTTCCACATGGCTCAGGCAAACGAAATAAGTCATTCCATCATTTGTCTCCTGTCTTTCAAGATTTACAAGATAATATTTATCTTTTCACATAGAAATGGAAACTATTTATTTAATCTGATCTTTGGCCAAGAAATCCTCTCTCTGCTATCCTGCCAAACCGTTGGTGGGGAGGAGTTTTTTCTTCCTTAAACATATCACAACATAAACAGAATTGAGTTCCTATTTTTTCACAGTTCCCATGAATCCTTATTATGTGATCCAGGTTAAAGAAAAAGATCTAGTCTGAACAAAATACTTACATTTTGGCAGATAAGATACATTCAAGTCAAGGTTCCCCTGAACCAGAGTAGCAGAGACTAAAATATACAACAAACAGCTATAATAATAGGTTGATAACCTGTAGTTTCAAGCATGAGCAATCTGTGATTGCTGTAAGTGTAATTCTTTTATATAGGAAGCCATTAATAGTTAAAAATGGGAGCTCATTAATATCACTAATTTGGCAACTTCAGAAGACTGTGCTGTTTTTACATAGAACATGCCAAACTACTTGAAAGATCAAGAATAGCATCAAAAAAAAAAGAACTTTGTCCTGAAAGATCTGAAGAAAATCTGTTTATGATAACAAAACTGCGTATTCTAGCAGTTTATCAGAAAGGCAAATATTAGCATATGAAGGCCTAAACTAAGACTAGCAAAGCCTTTTCTCAGTTACTCTGAGGAGACTTTCACATCCATTCTTAAACATTCTGCTTTTAAATTATTCAAGAAATGCAAGAAGCTATGGCTAGAATAAAATCAAATTTTCAAGAGGGGAAAACATGAATTATACACTGAGTACAACTGCTTACTTTGAAATGGTAGTTGTGCCTTCATTAAAAGCAAGAAATCTTAAGAATGGTCAAAAAGAGCTGTATTTCACACAGCTTTCCCTCATGAGCCCTCAACATTGAACTCTGCATTTACACCACAGTGCAGACAACTGTTAGTTACCAGCCTAACTAGAATGATGGCAGCTAGTTCCAGGAAATACATGATCTCATGGAAAAGGAAAAGACAAAATATTTCACCTGCTAGGATTTGCTAAGAATCAGTCCCAGCAAAACTCATTTCATGTTAAACTATTCAGCCAGGAAAGCTTTTAGGAAGCATCCCCTAAAACAGATTAGTTGACAAAGTGAGTAAGATCCTCCAAGGTGAGTGGTACCTGTTACATGCCTTGATTCATCAGGTAAGGATCATACTTAGATACATGGTATAGAAAACTCTACTTTCCAACATCATTGGGAAATATTCAGACTTGGAAATGTTACTAATTCAACTATTTCAAACCAGAAGAGCAGAAATAAGAGATAGTTGAGAGCATCACCATAATTCAATACTTATCTCCTCATGGAAATATTTTCTTATTGTAACATTAATTTTCTATTGAAAAGGCAGTTTTCCTTTACAGTCTGAATCTAGAATACAGAAAATAATGGGGTTTGGCAGTCTGTGCAAAAGCCTTATCTTAGAGTGTTTCTTGTGCAGTAGATATCCATTGATACTCTTAAAGCTCACTTAGTGAGCCAAACAGGGAGAAGAGAGAGAATTGTACTAGGAGAGAGAAATATACTTGATGATCAGAGCTTGTGAGTGTACTTGATACTGTCAGTAAATAATGATGCCTTGAGAGGGTACCTGGAACAGAAGCTAGACGGTGTTAAAGGAATAAAGTGGTATTTATTAAAAGGCCTTCAAAGGACACACCTCGGGCAGTACAAGAGCCCGGCCGTGGTTCCACCCAAGATGGACAATGGGTCACACGTTTTCACACTTTTGTAAGTTTTGGTCAATTTACATATTGGGGTTAATTGTCCAATTACAGCTTCAGGTTATGAGTGCCCTCCTCCCAGATTGCTCTCCTCAATTTGCTGTTTATACTTTTTGGGCCTGAAGCTGCAATGGTGTCCTTGGTTCTCAGGCTGGAAAAGGATTGTTTTGTCTAACTAAACTGTGAGGAGAACTTGCTAACACTTGATTTGAAGTCCAGAGTTATATACTAATGCAGTACAGAGTTTGGATAATATGATAGCTAAAACTTAAGGCATCAATAACACACAAGCAAATCTGATTACTGAGTTCAGGAATCACTACCTTGGCAAATCAGGTAACATTTTGGGCCATGAGGAAGAGAAGAAGAGAAAACTGAAGCAAGTTCAGTTTTCCAACTCACTGTTCAACTTCAGTGACGCTTTGGAGCCTATACTGACATTCTAGAAAGAGCAGAAGATGACTTCTTGGAGTGAGAAACAGAGGCCAGAGTTCACAAAATACAGCACACCACTGCTGCTTTGTAGTGTGCAATCTATTGCCAAGTCGGAAAAATTTGTCTGGATTACTCCACCCTGAAGCTGATGCTTATGCCTCTATTTGAGTTCACATTTTAGTAGTCTGTGTTCCACACCCTCTTGGTAACATGAATGTAGGCTTGTTACAATTGCATTAGTGTAATTTGTTTCTCCTTTTTCCCTTACAAAAATCTAGTATTTTGAAAAAATAAAAATGAGAAAACAGTTGTTTATCTCAAAACAGCTGTCTGTCACTTATAGAATGTAACCCCAAATATTGTTTCCCATACCTTGGTTACCTGTCATGTACTTTGATTCTCTCTTCCCTTACCTTACAGGTACTGTCTTCTTAACATACCATCAAGTGAAAGCTCTCTCTTAAAGCCAGATTTGGTAGTTAATTTAATTTAGTGCATAAAAGCATTAAATACTTAAATATTGTGTTCTGTATGGCATCAGATAATGAGCATAGGCCAGCCAAAAATATTCCATTATTTTGGAAAAGCTGTGTTCTTTGCCAAAGCATAGAAACAATATCACAGTGCTGCAGTCACCGTAGAAATACAGCTTACATTAGTTCTGTGCTAACACTAAAGCACTGGAGTAAGAGAAAGAGAAATCAAGAAGGGATCACACCATTGAAAAGAAAAATTAGAACACTGCCATCGAGTTGAAACACAAAACATAAGATTTAATGAATCAAAGTCTACCAATTTAACTAAGCCATGTTTAAGAAAGGAAGGAACACTCCCGTTAATCGGTATAGCATTATAGAGGAAAAGGATTACATAAATATTTGCATGAAACAGAACAAGCAATTGCACAATACAGAAGAGAAAATCTTTTGAAGGGTCTGGGCCATTGCCCAGGACAAAACCGCCCAGCAATAGCTGCTATAAGGTAGCCAGTTTTGCACAGGCAGAACCATCAAGCCGCGACGGTAGCAGAAAAGCAAGCCCAAGAGCGCAGGTGCTGCACAGCGGGTCTGACACTGCGCTTTGGGGGATGTTTGACAAGAACCCCGAGGTTTTTACACCCGAGCCAACACGGTGCTGACCAGCGAGTCTGACACTGCGCTTTGGGGAATGTTTGACAAGAACCCCGAGGTTTTTACACCCGAGCCAACACGGTGCTGCACAGCGGGTCTGACACTGCGCTTTGGGGGATGTTTGACAAGAACCCCGAGGTTTTTACACCCGAGCCCACACACGGCGCTGACCAGCGGGTCTGACACTGCGCTTTGGGGAATGTTTGACAAAAACCCCGAGGTTTTTACACCCGAGCCCACACACGGCGCTGACCAGCGGGTCTGACACTGCGCTTTGGGGAATGTCTGACAAAAACCCCGAGGTTTTTACACCCGAGCCCACAGGCGGTACTGACCGGCGGGTCTGACACTGCGCTTTGGGGGATGTCTGACAAAAACCCCGAGGTTTTTACACCCGAGCCAACAAGCAGTGCTGACCAGCGGGTCTGACACTGCGCTTTGGGGGATCTTTGACAAGAACCCCGAGGTTTTTACACCCGAGCCAACACGGTGCTGCACAGAGGGCCTGACACTGCGCTTTGGGGGATGTTTGACAAGAACCCCGAGGTTTTTACACCCGAGCCAACAAGCAGTGCTGACCAGCGGGTCTGACACTGCGCTTTGGGGGATGTCTGACAAAAACCCCGAGGTTTTTACACCCGAGCCCACAGGCGGTGCTGACCAGCGGGTCTGGCACTGCGCTTTGGGGGATGTTTGACAAGAACCCCGAGGTTTTTACACCCGAGCCAACAAGCAGTGCTGACCAGCGGGTCTGACACTGCGCTTTGGGGGATGTCTGACAAAAACCCCGAGGTTTTTACACCCGAGCCCACAGGCGGTGCTGACCGGCGGGTCTGACACTGCGCTTTGGGGGATGTTTGACAAAAACCCCGAGGTTTTTACACCCGAGCCAACAAGCAGTGCTGACCAGCGGGTCTGACACTGCGCTTTGGGGGATGTTGGACAAGAATCCCGAGGTTTTTACACCCGAGCCACAGGCGGTGCTGACCAGCGGGTCTGACACTGCGCTTTGGGGGATGTTGGACAAGAACCCCGAGGTTTTTACACCCGAGCCACAGGCGGTGCTGACCAGCGGGTCTGACACTGCGCTTTGGGGGATGTCTGACAAAAACCCCGAGGTTTTTACACCCGAGCCAACACGGTGCTGACCAGCGGGTCTGACACTGCGCTTTGGGGGATGTCTGACAAAAACCCCGAGGTTTTTACACCCGAGCCAACAAGCAGTGCTGACCAGCGGGTCTGGCACTGCGCTTTGGGGGGTCTTTGACAAGAACCCCGAGGTTTTTACACCCGAGCCAACAAGCAGTGCTGACCAGCGGGTCTGACACTGCGCTTTGGGGGATGTTTGACAAGAACCCCGAGGTTTTTACACCCGAGCCAACAAGCAGTGCTGACCAGCGGGTCTGGCACTGCGCTTTGGGGGGTCTTTGACAAGAACCCCGAGGTTTTTACACCCGAGCCAACAAGCAGTGCTGACCAGCGGGTCTGACACTGCGCTTTGGGGGATGTTTGACAAGAACCCCGAGGTTTTTACACCCGAGCCAACAAGCAGTGCTGACCAGCGGGTCTGGCACTGCGCTTTGGGGGATGTTTGACAAGAACCCCGAGGTTTTTACACCCGAGCCCACAGGCGGTGCTGACCGGCGGCTCTTTGGCGCCTCCTGTGGGCTGAAAGGGGCGGTGCCACCGCCGGCACTGCGCTGCCCGAGCCGCCTGGGGACACCGCGGGGGGAAATGCGGGCAAAAAAGGTGGGAAAGGTGCTGGGTTTCTCTATTGCTCTGCTGGGTTATGTTCCGTGAGCTCTGCCAGTACATTACGCATCTTTAGACAAGGGAAACCTCCTGTCATTTCACTGCCATGTCAATGGCTAAATCCACACAAGATGGCTGGAAAATGAAAGCTTCCACTTTTTGGAAGCTCCACTTCCTGTCCTTCTAGAAAAGGTCTGCATTCTGGAAAGCTGCATTATGTTACGAATACTCTGATGCAACGCATATTGCTGGTAAGAGCAAAGTAGATGCACACTCGCTCAGAAGGGAAGCAGCCCTAGAAGAACGTGAGAAGCTGTAAGCTGTATTGGCAAGTGCTTAGACCTGCACGGTGGTTTTCTAATGGATCCTGCTCACCAGGAGGAGAAGGTTCTGTTGAAACCAGAGGCAAACAGCACTCTTGCTACCAAGGCAAGGTGTATTTACATACAACCCACCCATCTATTTTCACTTAACAAATAGTGTCTGATTTGGTCATTCGTATCTGAACTGTGAAATGACAGAGACCGAAGAGCTCCAGGGTGCATCTGTTGAATGGCACTTGGGCCTGAGGGATTATTCCAGTGCCCTCTGCTAAGGGTGAGTGTTTGCATTTATGCAGGTGTAGAGTCATGCACACTTTAACAGGATAACACAATCACTTATAAGCTGATAGTAGGGTTTGGACCTAAATATTTTTATGTGCTGGTGTCTGGGCAGAAAAAGCAAGTACAGCAAGCAGGCTGCCTCATAGCTCAGTGGAAGCAAACATACCAAAATCAAGAGTCTACAGCAAGTGAACAGGAGGACATCCAGAATCAAGAGGAAATAAGATGCAGAATTTTAACTATTTTACCAAGGACTTTACATAAATTCAATTTATGGGAAAATTCTGTGTAAGGAGGTAATGTTACTAGTTTTTCCTCTCTGTTTTGTGACATTGCTCTATGTAATTCACCTCGTACAAATGCCCAACCTCCCTTCCAAGTACTGTCTTGTCACCTAAGAAAAACATCTACAAAGAAGGTGGGGGGAGAGGACTGGACTGAACGGTGAATGAAGGGAAGTGAGATTACAGAGGTCTAAACTAGTTTAGACCTACTACCCTGCAGTCTGCATTAGTTTCACATCATGCAGTGTGAAAGAAAAATCACATTTAGGAGTAGCTGGTGAGGAGGGAGAGGCAGAAGGGAAATAAATACAGGTGAGTACAAAACTGCCAACAACCTGTCAGATCTGAGAGGGAAGTCATAAGGAGTGCATGAGGAGCAAAAGTACTTGACCCTTATTATTTATCTATTTTGGATGTAGTGGAGTTTTCAGATAGAGAATAAAATGTCAGAAACAAAAGAAAAGTGCATGTGCCCACACCTCTATATAGGCATCTTTGAGAGTTCTACCAGTGCCTTGACTGT
Organism: Phylloscopus whistleri; assembly: GCA_017589585.1. NCBI lineage: Eukaryota > Metazoa > Chordata > Aves > Passeriformes > Phylloscopidae > Phylloscopus > Phylloscopus whistleri. The sequence continues at coordinate 2,289,622 of JADMLD010000183.1, forward strand.
GATGCCTATCAGGCATGAAATCACTGGCCTCGGTTCATGTAGGTTGTATGGCAGAGACACCATCTAATCAGTCCCAAATAATCCCAGCTGTAGGTAAACAGTTTTGCTTTATATTTCAGTAACTTCAGCTTGTCCTGTAATTGAAACAGGAAAAGAAGTTTTTAAAAATAAAAAGGAAGGAAGCAGCTCAGGCAGAGCAACAAGGGAATGATTAGCTTGTGTGGCAGTGCTCCTCCCAGACTGCGCAGAGGACTGACTAAGAACACAGAAACAACAGGCAAGTAACTGGGCTGGGAGAGGGGGAGGACAAGAGAACATTTTCCTTGTGTCCTGTACTCGAGAACTTACTTAATTAGCTTTGCACAACTGCTCTACAAGAGCATATACAGGCAGTAAAGAGACTAATCTCATTAGACAAAGAAATTATTGCATTATTTCACTGCAAGGAAAGAAAGAAAGTGGATATTTAATATAGTATGAGGTAGTAGTAACTCATGGTGCTACTACTGGTTATGCTCAGTGCCATTCAGAGAAGGAAAAAGAACACAGTGCACCAAATTTTCCGAAACAGCTGAGAGAGTGGGAGTTTAATAAATCCCAAATTCACTAACACTACAGTTCGCCCATGCATGGTGTTCTCAGCAGTTTAAGTGCTTTGGGGAGGCCATCTGAAGCTATACATAGATGCATGCCTGCAAACGGGTACCACATTACTATTTTACTATCTTTCTAAAAAATAAGAGAATGCTAGGCATAAGTTTAACTACGATAATTTTTCACTTCCCACAATTACAAAGCTGCCAAGTCCATGCTAGATGCCTGAAGATTTGTAGATTGCTGGAGGGAGTCTGCACCTAGTAAGTGAATTTGAGATTTTGCTGTTTTTCATTTTCATTGCTCTCCATCCTCCTTGGACAGCAGATGGTGGCATTATAATGAATGGATCATTTGTTAAGGAGAAACTTCTCATGACTTCTCAATATAAAAATCATCTAAGTATCAGAACACAGGATATGCTAGTGTATTAGTTGTTTTAAGTTTCAATGGACAACTGAGACAACTTACCAGAAAAAAATGTGGAAAAAATCTTTTCCACTGCAAAGAGAAAACACTGAATGAAATGCTGCTGCTGTAACCACTACAAATGTATATTGTATCAAGACACCGAATCCTGGGATTTTTAATCAGGATGAAGATTCTTAGATCATCAAATTATGCTACAGCTTTCTTGAATTCATTATGTTTTAAAATTAGGGGTCACTCAGTAACACTGTGAATCACTAAAGAGAATGGTCAATGTCCTTCTGACTATAGTGAACGATCCTGATAATTGGAAAGGAAATGTCTGCAAACCTACCAAACTGCAGAAAGCACTGGCTTGTTTGAAAGTTAAGTTTAGGACTCTGAACTTGTATTGTAAAGGTAGAAATATGGACAATACAATGCATAAGGCTAAAATACTTCTTTTTAGGCAGGCTTTCCAATTGTTGTCCAGAGCATTTCCTACTACTCTTAAATGCTTCAAACACTTCTTATTTACATTTTTAATAGATTTGCTGAACCTTGCATTCAGTACTGCTATAATAGGAAACTCACTAAATAGTCAGCAGAACTATGTGTTGGCAATAGAACAAAAATTGGGAAATGTATTGAGCAGTGGAGGGGCCAGGCAAAAGAAGGAAAAGATATTTTAGGGAAATATAAATGTATATATTACCACTTAAATCTTTATTTTTTACCACTTAAATATTTATTTTTATTATGCTGAGTAGAACTGGGATGCAGTAGTAATATAAAAGGGTAAGTAAAGCATCCTTTCCGGTACACTGTGTCTCAAGTTACTAAAGAAAAAAAGAAAAAGACTATTGTGATCAAAAAACAGGCTGAACAAGTAATTTTAGGATCTCAATTCAACTAATCAGCTCCCCTCACCCCCTTAATTTTTATGGGCCTGTTCATACAGATAAGTTTTAGAAAAATTGCCTATACTATTTTCCCCATGTATACATAGCACTCTTTCTGCCCTTGTGGTCTGAAGTCTAGCAATCAAAACTAGCAGAGGATTTCAAGGATTCAAAATCTCAAAATTGAGGCCTTTGGTTTTTTCTGCCTTCTTTCACTGAAGGCTTTGCTCTATCAAACCATCTAATTGCAAGGAATGACTTCTGCAACATTGCTCTTTGAAAAAATCAGCCTCCTGCCCACTTCTATTCTTTCTACTTCCTTGTCAAACTCTCTAGGTAGATGTAAACCATCTGATTCAGCATTGACAGAAATCACTGACTGTATAGCCTTGTATAACATTTTGCCTTTTCCCTTTCATTTGTAGTGAGCTTGAAAAGCATAAACTTGAAATCAAATATCCAACCATCTGCAATTAATACCATTACTAAGATACAGTATTTCTCAGACTAAAACTCCCTGTAATACTTTGTACCACAGAGTATGTGATTTCCCATGATATTTACCAGCTGTGCTTCTAGTCAGACTCCAATGCCAGAAATCTTGAGTTTGATCATGCCTTCCATTTCAGCAATAACTCAATAAGATCCTTGTGGATGCAATATCAAAAAGAAAATTAAGAACTTCTTGCTGATGAAATGAGAAAGCTTGATAGGACCTAAGTCAGTAGGGGTGTGATCTTCAGGCTACATAGGTGGGGAAGTTCAAGAAATTTTTTCTAGGAATGAATCATAAATTTTTCACTAACTGATTCATCTGTAACACAAGAAATTTTAAAGAGGAGGCATAGAGAACAGTCTGTGTTTTTCATGGAAGGCTCAAAATTGGAGAAGAAAATTAGATGCTCCACAAGAGAACTCCAGTTTTTTAATTAACATGCTAATCTTGGGCATGATTATGACAATGTTTATTTAGCTTTTTGCCTTCTGGGAGCTGAACATAACTCATCACAAAGCAGAATGTTTTTAAAGAGTAATTGTTGCAGGCTTTGCTGCCTTAAAATGTTCGAATAGTAGCAATTCATGTTAATTAGAAAGTTATTCATGTCTCATGAAGTACCACTTGTTCTGTGTTGCTTTTTGAGAAGGGAGTTGGTCTGTTCATTTATTTATTTTACATACCTTATGTAGGTGTAATTGATTCTGTTATTTCAAATATGTACAGAATTACATGTATAAAGTAACAAGGTAATGTGAGGTAGTATTTTCTTTAAAAAGCAAAAAGCAGAAGATTTAATTATTGGGTTAACACCATAATTATTTCTATGTACACTTTGAAAGCTGATTGTGTATATTTAACCAATAGCAACCAGTAGGAAATTATTGCGATGATGCTTATTTTTATGTTCTTATTACATTGTTTAGCCAAGCCTGTACAAACAAATTCAATGAAGTCTAGATCAAAATTCTACATATTTTTTTAAATTATTTTCAGACTTACTGAATGAAAAGATTATAGACCAAAATCAAGTATTCTGCTGCGGGGTTGTGGCCATGTAGATTGCTACAGAATACTGAACCCCCCCCACAGCCCATCAATAACAAAACAGAAGACATAACCTACTTCACAGTAGGTAAATGTAGAAATTCTCCTTTTCCCCTGATTCTTAGTTGAGTCAGTCACAGTTCAAAATAAACACACAGCTACTAAGCCCTTCCTATGGCATAATCTTATCCTACCACACAAGCTGTGGTCTCTACGTGGTTACAGAGCGGAGAGCAGCGTGCAAAAGGTTTCTGCACCTCCCACGTTAGAATGCCGTGTTTGGGTACAGAAAACAAGGAGAAGGCCATCTCCATCCCCCTTGACTACAGAGTCTATAGCTCTGCTTGCCCAAACAAGGCAGAGCAGAGCTCCCAGTATTGTTCTCTTTGCCCATACACACAGGCAAGGGTTAAGTACATAGGTCCATAGGGCCACGGAGGGAGGGTATTCCCTGGAGCCATCGTTTTGAGAGGCCAGGAAGGCATGAAACATAGTGGTACAAGTCTCCCAAAATGCTGCCCCAAATTCAGTCTTTCGAGAGCTTGCGTGGGAGTGCTGGTGATTGACCCTGGCTGGACACCAGCTGCCCCCCAAAGTCACTCTATCACTGCCTTCCTCTGGAGCTGGACAGAGAAGAGAAAATGTAACAAAAGGCTTGTGGGTCGAAATAAGGGCAGGGAGAGATCACTCAGCAGTTACAGTCATGGGCAAAACAGACTCGACTTGGGGAAATAAGTTTAATTTATTACCAACCTAATCAGAGTAGTATAATGAAAAAATAAAAAAAGAAATCTTAAAACACCTTCCCCCACCCCTCCCTTCTTCCTGGGTTCAACTTGACTCCTGAGTTATCTACGTCCTTCCCTCTCAACACAGTGGGACAGGGAATGGGGGTTGTGGTCAGTTAATCATACATTGTCTCTGACACTCCTTCCTCCTCTGGAGAAGGACACCTCACACCCTTTCCCAGCTCCAGTGTGCACCTTTTCCACAGGGTGCAGTTGCTCAGGAACAGCTTGCTCTAGTGTGGGTTGCCCATGCGGTTTCCCTGCAGCAAAACTGCTCCAGTGTGGGCTCTTCTCTCCTTGGGGCCACAGGTCTTGCCAGGAGTCAGCACCAGCATGGGCTTCCTACAAGGTCAGAGCCTCCTCTGGCCATCCACCTGCTCTGGCATGGGGTCCCCCATGGTCTGCAGGTGGATCTCTGCTCCACTGTGGATCTCCATGGGCTGCAGGGGAACAGCTGACTCACCCTGGGCTGCAGGGGAATGAATCTCTGCTCCAGTGCCTGACGCACCTCCTCCCTCTCCTTCTTCTCTGGCCTTGCTGTCTGCAGGGATTTTGCTCTCATACGTTCACACTCCTGTCTTATCTGGCTGCAATTGCTTCCACCAATAGTTTTTCCCCACTTCTTAGCTATGTTATCCCAGAGGCTCTACCACCACAAGTGATGGGCTCAGCCCTGGCCAGCAGTGAGTCCATCCTGGATGCAGCTGGCATTGGCTCTGTCAGATACAGGAGAAGCTTCTATCAGCTTCACATTGAAGTCACAATTGTAGCCCTTTGCTATCAAAACCTCGCCATGCAAACCAAATACCAATTGTGGGGACGTTTTGCCTCCTGAAAAGAGCACAGTGTAAATCCCTGTCAGATTGCTGTGTAAGTCACAGTCATGTTACCAAGGACAAAAACATAACCCTGCTTGTTAGAGTAGATCTTCTTTTAGCCTAAGTCAGTATTGCTTGAGTCATGCTGCAACAGCCTAACTCGTGTATCACCAGGGCATCTATTTGTAAGCCTAACTCCTCTGCTACAAAAACTGAGCAGAAGACAACCTTTAATTTCAGTGAAATCAGGAACAGATCAGTCCTGGGAAAGGTTATGCTTCTGACATACTGAATTATAGCTGTTTCTTGGGTGCTACTTTTACCCAGTCCTGAACAAATTTCTTGCCAGTTGCTCTAGGATCTTCTGATCTAGCAGCCCTTTCTTTTGTTTAAAAAAAAGTGACTTCAGTAAGTTTAACTCAAGAAGTGGTATGGTAAAGAGAATACCTGATATTATCTCAGACACAAACAGTATGATGCTTATGTAGTAAAAATAATCCTAGGCTATGTCATAAACGTTCTAATATCTGCCTAAGAAATGAAAAAGGAATGTAGCAGTTCAAGCAGTAGCTGGAAATAAGGATAAATGGATTGTATTTCTTGAGCTGCTCCCCACCGTTGTAAAAGTAGAAGTGAAGCTATTTTTGACACTTAGAAAACTCTTTTTGTCTCTTACTTAACTTTACTTACTTACACTTTTAAGTTTACTTTTCATAAATTTAACAACTTGCAGAAAAAGAGACATCTTGTTTGGAGGACAACTTCGTGGTCATTAAGTTACTTCTTGCAAAGTTATTGAATAATTGCCTGAAAGGTTTCTGTAAAGTAAAATATATTTGACACACTTAATTGGAGGAGACAACATAAAACATAAATTACATTTTTAAATAAACAATTAAAATATTTTTGGTTTATACGAGACTACATAAACAAGTAACAAAGACTTTGCTGGCAGAATTTTCTCACTGGGTCATTAAAATAATTCTGCTTTCATGCTTCTGCCCTTCCCTGGGAAGCAGTTTTTTCTTTCTTTTTTTTAGTTTAAAATCACTACCGTTATCCTTGTAGATAAAAACTTACCCCAGCACATTGATTTTGGGCATGAATGTCACAGTAACCAGCTTCTTTTAAATTACTCTTGTGACATTCTGAATAGTATTTTTTCTAACCTAACCTACATTTTAAAAGTGCCTTCAAGCTTTTCATCTCATAATGCAGTTCAAATAGTAAAACACAATAAAACATAGACCACTGATGATCAAGCATAGTATCAGAGAATAAGCACACAGTGGACAGATTTTTAGTGATTCTAAAGCATTTGATGCTTGTATTTCTTCAATTAAAAGCTTACTTACCGAGAAAACATTCATTCTTTCCTTGGATATGTAAGAAAAAAATGTAGATCTGATAGTTTTGCCTTCTGCTAGAATTCTACACTTTACAAAAGAGTGAATTATCCATTAGCATTGTTCTACCAATATTCTCAACAATGAAAAGAGCTATACCATGAACTCTGGCTTGTACCATTTCAAACTGCTGGATTAATTCCAGCAGTGAGGCCTATGCAGTTTGAGGAGAGTATGGCTGAACATTCCATAGTCGGGACTACACAAGTCCTTCTCTAACCTCTAGAAATATAGGCTCTCCTGGGAGGGGAGAAGATGCCTGTTGCTTCACTGAAAGCTTTCCTAAAGCACCTACATTTTTCTAATTACAGAGGGAACTGAATGGGTTCAATATAAAGAAGACCACAGCATATAACCATAGCTACAGGAGAAACTCACAGTAAATTTGATGAGATTTCAAAGCAATTTAGTTAGCAGCACACTAATCTGCACAAAACATTCATTTCAGTGAGTGTGACAGCAATATTTACAAAAAAGTGAGTGTCTCATGCAGGTCTGTAGATTAGGCTGATTACAATGAATTAACTTAAAGTTTGATTTTAAGTACAATTTTCTCATGAAGACAAGCCCACTTTCTTGGAACACTGCCCACATTTATCACACTTGGACATTTTGTTCAGAGCAGACATAACATTTTTGATAATATACAGTATGTAGGATAAAGCTGCAGTAGTTTGTCATGGGTGGGCTGATCCTCGCCCACTCGAGTTAGACAGGTCTTGGAGGACTTGAGAGAACAGCAGAGAGCTTCTCTCGTGATTAATAGGCACGCAGTGTTGTTCCATCTCCCAGGAAACGGTGCTCTTGGATTGGGGCATGCTGTGATGAAATGGCACTTGTGTCAGCCCTGTCCTTTGTTCCACTGTCTCCTATCAGATGTTTGGGAACCACCACCATTTCTGCTGTTCCCATATGAATATCATCACATTCTTCCTCACCACACCACCCAGCCCTTCAGAATAAGCAGCAGCCCTGATGCCTTTTTCTCCAGAAGAATAAGTGATTGAAATTTATGATTCATCAGAGGTAATAGTCTTCAGTTTCTCCTCTAATAACCATCTTGCCTACTGTCTGTGGTCAGTAGGGGATCCAGCTCAGAGAGCAGTAGGGAACAGCATTAAGCAGCCTACCAAAACGAGCATTTGGTGGTCTGTTACACACCTCATCCACAACACACCTGTTTTACAGACTGTAGGACAGAGAGGGAGCAGTCTCTTTCCCAGCATAACTTCAGTCAGGTCACCTGGTCACAGGAATGAAGAATTTTTGTGATGTTCTTCTCTCCTCGAAGTTGAGGCAGGCATAGAACTGGGTAAACACAACCAGTAAGAAGTGAATAAACTCTTCTAGGCATTAAAAACATGGAACAGTCTTTATTTGTATTTACCTTTGATCACCAGAGCTGTACAGGGCAGTAATTTAACATGAAGACATTATAAAACACACAGTAGGAAATCTGATATTAGAATTCAAGGACAAATTGAACACTACTTTGCACATTTAAACGGCACAGTTTTGGCTAGCAGGTTCTCTTTGTGCATGGCTAAGGGGGCCAAAATAAAGTGATCCAAAGACAGAGCATAACTGTGCTTCATCTGCCACCCCATCCTCCTCCTGTATTCTTCAATATTACCAGTAATAAACCTGGGTTTTTACCTCAGAAGCCCACCAAAATACATCTTTAATGTAGAAAAAATCCTTTTCATGCTTTTTTTTTTTTTTTTTTTTTTTTAATACAAGCATCTTGTTCTATCTTAGCTCCATGCACAAGCTAAGAAAAAATATTTTAGAATTTGAGTCCTCATTTTTCAATACAGTAACTGCCATCAGTGTTTACAACACAGTAATTACTGGTAAGAGACAGAAATGGGATTTCTTAATTTAATCTCTGGATTGGATCATTAATCACTTCTATATCTGATATATTACACAGTACAAGAATAACAATATTCTCCCTCAGGTTCTATTATTTCAACTAATTGCAAAAGAGAAAAAAAAAATCCAAGCACTGTGATTATAATCTATGTGCACTTTTCCTTTCTCTCTCTTTATGTTTGTAAAATGGAGATCAAAATAATTACACAAAAGCATATATTAAATACTCAAACCCAAAACCACTGGAAAACCAAACGATGGTAAATAATATAAAAAACAGTTTAAGATAAAATACATTTTTAAAAAACATACCTTGACATTTACCTTCCTATAATTCAAGTTTATATTGTGCTATATTAAAACCCAGCTTATTGGCCAAATTTAATTCTCTGTAAGGAAACACTTCAGGTCTTTTCTGTGCATCAGCAATTTTAGGGAACTGCAACTTGGCTGCAAAATTTGTGGAACCTGCTATCTTCTCCTTTTGGATGTCATCTTTCATAACAATATCACAGATCTAAAAGAGGGCAGACATTTCTCTATATTTTTCATTTTTTTTTCTCACAGGAATGAAATGCAGTGTTCTCTTCTCAGTATTTCAGGAAAATAATCCAGGTGACTATGACTATGGCAACCAAATAATGGCCAGTTTAGCAGAGCACCTCATTAGACTTCAGAGTGGCTTTATTCATTGCCTCACATCACTCTTGAGGGATTCTTCTCCCTCCCACGAAATTGCAATAAACAACCGCCATTGTAGCTAACACTCAGGCATGGTAAGAGGGCACTCAGCACTGTGCAAAAACCAGCACAGTTCAGTTCTGGAGACAGGTCAATGCCAGCTCCTGGAGAGCCTTCCCCAGGGATGCTTTCTGCAGGATCATTCAATAGCCTCTAGAATTCTGCATTCATGATGTGACTGTATCTCTGCCACACATGTAATTACCTCACCTTCTCATGACCACTACTCCCTCCTCTACCTTCCCTGGACTATGAATATTTGTATTTAACAGAGTTTCCCTTTCTATCATTCAGGAGTCTATAAGCAGAATACAGGGAATACAACCCTGCAAGGAGAACATAGTGGTTTTCCCTTTTAATACAGCAAGAATGAATCCTTCAGGTATACAAAACAGACTTGGTCTCATTTCAGATGTCTTATTTTCCCTCCTTGTTCAAAACATAAGTTCTCATGCCTTGCATTAAACCATGGAGAAGTAAATCTTTGCCCACTGGTAAAAAGGAAAATTATTATTTGACTGTTTCAAGACTCATCAGTTCTCACTCTCTGGTTCCCATGGAAACTATCCCCAGTGAAGTTTGAGAGGGGCTTTGTGTGCAGCAGAAATGACAATAATTATGGAGAGAATTAGGTTTCTGCAGGGGAAAATCTTAAGTAATTTTCAGATTTTGTCCAGACCTTAGACAGCAAATCATCCACTAGTTTCACTTTTACCAAATAATAAAGTATTAATGAGTATTTTGCCACATTAATTTTTAGTTCATCAGGTTTCTTAGGGAAAAAACATAGTGGCATAAGGAAGTATATTTTATCTGAACAGAGACCAATGTGATCAGCATAAAATAAAGACTACACTGTTAGGCTGAATTTAGTCCAACAATGTTTTCTGAGAGAAGCTGTATCTAAATTTATGGATACATTTCTGTTGTGAGAAGTGTATCTACTTGATACAGTGAGAGAGACTGTTTCACTGTACCTCTACTATAAATTAATTTGATGGAGCAAGAAGTAAACTGGCCCTGCATCTTCAACAGAAAAATACAGAGGTAAGAGGCTACAGTAAAAAATAGGAGGGAAGAAAGGGTTGACCTACATACAAAATTTTATAAGACGTATGAGCGCTGTTTTAAATTCTGGTCCTTGATGAATGAAAAGCAGTAGATTCAATAATGACAACATTGCCTAAAAACCCCTATGCTTATAACTGAATCTAATTGTGTTCTGTAGGAAGAAGTTACACAGATTTAAAACAAGATAGGTATTAGAAAGAAGTAGTTGTAATGATGAGCAAATTTACAGAGACATGACTATCAGGTAAAGTATTACAGAAATTATGATTAGTAACTGTTCTATATATTTTTTTTAAGATTTGAAAATAGAATAGGCAAAGAGACAGGAAAAGGAGCAAGGACACTAACATGGGGCCCTCCTCAGTTAACATTACATTCAACAGAGAATTTAAACACCTACATAATTGTATAGCAATTCCAAAACCATAAACCAGGCATCAGGTGCCTACTCCAAAGGGCACTTCTCACTTAAACCTGGAAGTTTTCTAAAATAATTGCTTCTGTACAAGCTGAAATTTAAGCATCTTGGCAGTTGTGTCACTCCCCTATTCTAACTGAAGACCCAAAAATCTCAAGTGACAATGGCCCCTAAAGAGCCAATACCTGTACTCAAAACACAGGAGCCTACAGCTGGAGCTCACGGTACTTCACAAAATGAACAGGTAAACATTTTCTTTTAAAACACAGCCAGAGAGGACAAAATTGTTGCAAGTGTTTATTTTCGTACATACAGATTGGACCCCTTGGACTTGTTTTGGAGTTGTGTTTAAAATGCTCAAACAAATCTGGAAGATGGGACTCTGCTCCCCTCCCTGCCAGGAGAGCCAAGTCACGAGTCCTCCTCCTCCAGGCCCCAGGACTTCCAGCTTACTCACACAGCCTTGCAGCACAGCTCCCTCCCTAGCTCCTGCCTCCCAGGCAGCCTGCTAACTTGGGCATTCCCCCAGGATCTGGGAGATGCAACTTCAACATGCCCAAGTGAGCAGTAAGCCTTCTCAGTCAATGCTTATGCTACTGATTCATGTATAAGGGATGTGAGGAAGAGGGAAACCACCATGGGTTTGGTAGGGGGTTGTGTGTTGGTTTGTTTTTTTTTTTCTTTTATTTAAAAGACATAGAAGATTAAGAACACATACCAAAGCTCAGAGCTTGCATGCACTGGCAAGAGAGGCAGTGTTCCAAAGGAAGGAGGTGCCTCTGGCCCACAGAGAACTAAATGCCAAAGCTGCAGAAGGAGGCAGAGGTCCTGAAACATCCCTGTTCTTGCTAATTGGCTCAGAGCAGCTTCCTGCTGAGAATGCCAATGCCTTCTGATCACTCTTCCCCATATGCAACATCCATCACCCCAACTGTTTAACAGAGGTAATTAGGGTGCCAACCACATGGAAATTATGCACAGGAGCCTGCTATTTCTTCCCTCTGAAGACTAGATGAAATTCCAGCCTCTACGAACCACTGTTTTCCCTTTGTTAAAAATAGATAAAAAATAAGCTTTATATTCTCACTGTGTTGGCAAGGATAAATGTACTAAACATTGAGGTGCTCAGGCATTCAGTAAAGAGAGCTGTAGCACAGGATAAACCTCGTAGAAGTAAGATCCCTGTCTGAAATCTTACCTATGCAAGCAATAAACATAACCAAGAAGAGCAATATGAATGTAATACAAAACTATTGGAATATTGAGTTGGTTAAAATAGAATGATCAACCAACATAGTGGGAGGAAAATACCTGTGGGCAATGCTGAAATCACAAGCTTTCTTCACAAATGCAGCAAAACTGCCTTCAAAATTCTCTCCCAGTTCTGCTACATACATGAAGGAATGACAGTAATAGCTTAGGCCAATACTTATCCATTCACAGCAGCACAGTGTAAGTAAGGAAGGGCAAAACATAAGGAGCTAGCACAACCAAAAAAAGATCAAATTCTTTATCCCTGAACTGGGGATGGATGAATGACTGCTGAAGTGAGAAGCTTTGCATAAAACAGAGTGGGGCTTAGATTTTGACCCTGCTGCTAGAGCTGCTTGAAGAAAGACATTTCTGCTTCATGAAAGCTGAAATTTCAAAATCTGGCTTCAAGCCAAACCAAGATAGATTTTTCCAAGCTGATGGTTTCCAAACATGACTTTTGGAAAATAAGCAAGATGCTTGATTTTCCATCCAACAGTGATCCTGTAATGCAAAAGCAGTATTTGTCACAAAACCACAGAATTTATACTGCAGCATCAGAATTTTTTGGTTTTGTCAATGCAGCTTCAGTTGTAACTACGTGATTTAATAAAAATTTCTAAAATAACTGCATTTCTTGATGAATTTCTCTGTGAAGTTTCTGTCATTAATTATTCACAAGTAAGATTCACAATGAACACAAAACCACAAAAAAGGCAGGAACTGGACACAAAGATCAAATCAGAAAATAAGTACTAACCAAGAGAAAAGATGAATCTTTTAAGGCATGAGAATGAATGTAGTATGAAGGCTGTTTATCTTATCTTGTCTCAAGAGTGTATCTATGCAGAGTTATGCCAAGTTTCACAGTGGTAGTGATTGCCATTAAAAGTACCCTGATACGGGCAAGACTAGTGGACTGTGTGAATAAAACTTAGTAATTCTGTAAAACAAGAGCAAGTATACTAAAATTCATCAAATTAAATAGTTCCTTTGTCATTATTTTGCCAATCTGTCTCTGCTTTATTGTTGTGTCACAGGAAGTTCAACACAGATTGATAGCAGAGCCTCACTTCTGTGTATAATCGAAGTCAGAGTCTGAAACAGAGATTGTAGGTTTCCTAACCTCCCCTTCCTTCAGGCACAGAAATTCATTTGAGAAGTTGCCCATTTTTCAACTGAATCACATATATTCTGTCTTATATGTCGAAATATATGAAAAATAGAATAGATGGATAAAAATAAGCTCAGTCTGGGACAACACAGAATTTTCAAACATTCACCACTGTGAACTGTTAGGAGCTGTAGAGCTGTTTAGCAGAGGCCCCAGTTTTGAAGCCTAAGGTTGCCATCTTTTGGAATTGCATGTGAATTGTGTAGCTCCCATGCAGTGCCATTTCATGAGGTCAGGAAACAGCAGTAGCTTAGTAAACAAAATTTTGGATCAGACAAATTGTCTATACTGCTAAAAAGTCTTTACCTCAAAGTGTTTTGATCACTAGTAGCATCCCACTTCAGAAGAAATTTCCATGCTTGTCATCAGTTCTCACATCACCTAGGTACGTTTAATAATGGTTCTACACAGGTCAGTGTGAAGGACCCCAAATCCACCATCTTCTGTGGAAATGACACCAAATCTACATTTGAAGGGAACATATGGAAAGGCTTTCTATTTTAACCTCCACCCAGTTCCCCTGCCTTGTCCCTGTGCTTCTTTAAAGTGTCTTCCTCCTCATCCTGAATAAGAGCTGACCCAGGGCTTACACAGGAGCTTTCCCATCTCCCTTCTGGTATGGAGTTACTTACTCCTTCCCTTCCATGTCCCACTCTGCACTCCAGCCTCCCCATATCATGCAACTTGTGTTGTTCTCCTAGAAGATGCCATCTTTGTTCTTCTTCATCCAGTGTGCAGGAGACTGGACAAGAGGCAGCCTGTATTCCTCTCCTGGACAAGATGCTCAGGATCCAGAAAATGTCAGCAGATTAAGCTGTTTTCCAGAACCATGAGATTCAGTTCGTATCCTCAGCTTCAACAGGAGCTGCTCCTGAGCCTAATGAAATTTTCATTTAAAGATACTATACAAAAGTCATACTTATCACTCTAGTGATGAAAATAGCATCTGTATAAAGCCACTTTTCTTACCAACACCTCATGGTGGATATGCCTGGTAGAGCTGGTGACTGAGAAAACTGGATTATGAATGACATGGGGACCATCAAAAGTTCACTATATTTTTACTTCAACTCTCTGGCTTCTGTCAAGCCAAACCTTGTAGGGTGTTGGCAAAGATGGCCAGCATCCTTCTGGGCTATATTAAGAAAAATGTTGCCAGCAGGTTGACAGGTTCCCCTCCCTCCACTCAGCTCTGGTAAAACACTCCTGGAGTACTGAGTCAAGGTCTGGTGTGACAAACATCAAATTGGAACAATTCCAGTGAAATGCCATGAAGGTGACCGAGTGACTGAGACAACTGTCATATAAGAGGCTGAGAGAGTGGGGCTGTTCTTGGAGAACAGACCAGAGAACAGAAAGCTCAGGGGCATCTTGTCAGTGTGTACAAATATTGGATGGGAGTGTGTAAAGATGGAGCCAGGCTCTCTTCAGTAATTCCCAGTAACAGGATAAAAGCAATGGACACAAATTAAAATATAAGAAATTCTACTTACACATAAGAAAACACTTTTTGACAGTGAGGGTGGCCAAACACTGGAAGCCTGCTCTAAACTAGGGTTTAAACTTCCCATCAGTTCACAATGACCATGTATTTACTTCCCATAAATATGTCCCTATGATCCTTTTCCCTCAAAGGCTCTCTTCTGAAACATGCCCACAGTTACAATCCTATCAACCTCCAAGTCACATGGTAATGCTCTTGCTGCAAAGTCTGCAAAACTCTCAGTTATTGGGTTGTTGATGGGTCATGATTACTACTGACCCAGGCAGTCTCGCTACCCTTTTTATTCCTATTTTCTGCACTCTTCTGTCATGTTGTTTTATATTTAGTGTGTAACCTCTGAGAGCTGGGACTGGCTTTTTATTCTACAATTATACAGCCTCAAGCACCTTATGCATACCTACTGTTCCTAGATACTATCATAAAAGCAAGCAGTAAAAAATTGATCTGGTGATGTGAATTTAAGAGCATACATTATCTATCACTTTCATTTTTAGACACTTGTTCAAGAAGGTTTTCATTGTAGAAGACATGAATTTCACTTAAGTTTAGCCATTTAACTGTCAGAGACCTCATGGAAAGACAGATAAGCACCATCAGAAAGGCATTCATCTCACCTCAGGAGACTTGTCTCAGCCTGGTGCGATCCTGCCTCTCTATCTATTAGAAAGTGAGCATAGAGACATAAAATTCAGCCAGCTGAGTTTACACAAAATGGCATCCTTTTGACTAGACATAAATCTACACACTCATCAGTAAAAATCTAGCTTTGAAAATGTTTATTTAGATGGCCTGAAAAAAATCTCGTCTTTTGTTTTTCCCCCAAAATATCAGAGAGCAATACAAGATCTCTTATAACACATCTTTCATATGATTTAGTTACTGTATTGTGCTTTACTAGTTGCTATCTTTCTTCATAGAAGCTGAGAGGAGATTCCAGTGTGCATCTACTTCTTTGTGCACTGACACTGCTTTTTGAAAAAACAACTGTTTTTCTCATTACAGTCTGTAAAGCTGCAATGAAACACAAAAGGCAACTCAACTGAGTTGTTCCAGTTTCAGTTAAACCTGCTTAAGATCTGGATTAGGCATTTCTAAAATATTCTTCAAGGCTTTGCAACTTAGATAAAATTGAAGTAGCACCAATAACCTAAAATTGTGTTGAGGACTCTGAAAGTAGTGCTAAACTGCAGCAGTTCTGGTAATTCTCCTGTAAATGGCATTCAGTATTGTGACACTTCTGTTTGGGTGAGGAAAAGACTTGTTAGAAGTAACAGTGAATGGCTGTTTGATACAGAAAATGGTGAACTCCAGCAGTCTGTGATTAACAGCTTATACAGCCAAGTAATTAATTCCTTTCTTTGCAATATAACTTAAGTTACAAAATGCCAGTGAGAAAAACGAGATTTATTCCCGAACAAGCTGACCAAAGCTGTAGTCTCCTACACAATCTGAAGCTAACTCGGAGTAAGAGAGATTTTGAGAACTTTTTTCCTTTGTTGTGAAATTCAGTCATGCAGAGAGAGAACAAGTGTTTACTATTCTTTCAGAAAAAAGAAGTATCTGTGATGATTGCCAAGAACTCACTCATTTAATAATGTGCAAAATCTTGGTCATGGGCTGGAAATATTTCAAGTTGCATTTGAATTTCAGAAGGAACAGTGCAAAAACTACTTTGTGCATACATAGCAGTCATCTACAGGGCTAAAGGAGACAGAATTAATTTTGGACCTTGTTGTGCTTTGTAAGTTTATAATAATGCAACTACAGGATTGGCAAGCATTAGATCTTATCATTTTTGGAAGTGTGCAAGAGGTGAAAAGAAGCAGGCAGGATTTAGGTTTGGTTTCAGCAGCTTTAACTCATATCTAAGCATGACTTTACTCACTAAATAGTCTTAGTTATCTTTGCATTTAAGTAGTTACAAGAGAGTCTAATTTCTCATTAAAAAATGTAGAAGGGAGAAAAACCAGATCAAACAGGCTTTTGAACCTAGATATCAATTCAAGATTTAATGGCATTTTAAAATCAAAGGACAACTTAGCTGGCAGCACACTTGTCAGGATTATTCTACAGAATCTAATTTTGAATATAATTTATGTTGCTTTTCTTGATATGAACTCATAAAGCCAAAACTTTGCTAAAATGTTTAAGACAGCGTTCAGGTTACAGACATTAGAAAGGAGGTCGTGATATAAAATCTTTCATCTCTGGTAAAAAATGTGGAATCATAGAATTGTTTAGACTTGAAGAGACCTTTAACTTCATCAAGTCTAACCCTTAACCCAGCACTGCCACATCCAGCACTAAACTATGTCCTCAAGCACCACATTTACACATCTTTAAATACCCCCAGGGATGGTGACTCAGCCACTTGCCCTGTGAGTTCCAATGCTTGGACACTCTTCAGTGAAGAAATTTTTCCCAGTATCCAATCTAAACCTCTCCTGGTACAACCTGAGGCCATTTCCTCTTGTCCTATCCCTTGATACTCGGGATAGGAGGTCAGCCCTCAGCTGGCTAAAGCTCCTTCCAGGTTGTTGTACAGAGCAGTAAGTTCCCCCCTGGGTCTTCTCCAGGCTAAACACCCCCAGCTCCCTCAGCTGCTGCTCCTAGGACTTGTGATCTGTAGAATACTAAATATTCTCATGAATAATGGCTAGTTGAACTCCAAGGAGGCAGTTGGAGTAAAACTAAACATAATTTCCTTGTTTTTATTTCTTTAGCAATTACAGGAATCTGTGAATCAGTGAGATCTTATGGAGAGAGAATCTGCTATGTTCCATGAATGTTCCTGTCCCAATATTTAAAGCTTTAACACATAGCTCAGCTACACTGTGACAGTTGCACTACCAAGACTTGAAGTCACCCAAACAGTAATTTGATCATGTGAGCTCCTATTGCAAGCCAGTGCCTGTCTTGTCACACTTAGGCATATCTGCTATACTTCCTGCATGCAGAAAAAAATATCTACAAGCCAACTTTTGTTACATGATTGTCAAAGATTGTTTGTACCTGTTTCAAAAGCATAAACAGGAAAGGCACAGAAATGCCAATTAAAAGCCATAATTTGCTGTCACACCTACGTAAATATCAGGATCTTCAGTCTGGAAATTTCAATGGGAATATTCAGCTCTGTTCAACTATACTTAATACCTGACTGTGTTTATAATCTCACAGCAGATGTCCCATTCAAAACCACTTTTCTGTGCTTTCACAGATCCAGCATCCTCCTGATTGTCAGAACAACACGTCTATTATTTTGTAGTCATTCTTCTCTCCCACCTCTCTGAGTATTTTGCCAAGCCCTGTTGATTCCTCCTTTATAATATGTCCTTGAAAAACAAGCAAGTTCTTTCTCTCACTTCCTGAGGGGGAATCCTTTGCCTGAGTTCTGACTTCCTATCTGCTGAAGTTCCTAAACTGCTGCTACCTCCTCTGTTACCTTTGCTAATTCCTACTTGGTACTCCCACAATTGCTACAAACCCTTTCACAAAAGCATTCCCTCTTACAAACCATGAATTACCTTACTAGTTTCCTCCATCCTAGCAAGCAAATATTTCCAGTTGTGCTTCTTTCTGTTCTTTCATATTTTTCTTTCAATCTTTTATTCAACTGTATTAGAACTTCCAAACTGACTCCATTCATGCAAAGTCACATCCTACCCCCTGCAACCAACTTCCTTTGTCTCCTTCCAGAATATATCACTACCATACAAATCATTATTCTACATACATCCTTTGGGTATTTTTTCCCCAGGGAAAGTTGGGTTTGAGTATTCCTGAGTCAAGAAGAACTTTTGCACACAGCTTTCTACACTGCCTGTGCGACAGGCTCACATTAGAACTTCATGGGGAATTAAATACTGTAATTTCGAGCTTAATGCAGCTGATCTGCTATGTAAAGATCCTCCTACACAGTGAGTTCTCTCATGCAGAGATTTTTGTCTTTGTTCTGACACTTTGCTGAGAACACACATGTCTTTAGTTCATATAATATAGGACATCTATTCCCTGTAAAAGCAAAATAACTCCCTGCCTTTCCCTTCCTGCCAAAAATACAAACTACCCTCCCTCTCTCTCTCTCAAATAAAAGCCAACCAACAAACCTCTAATTAAACTAAAGGACTTGTATCATTAGCTTGCCTGGTGGCAACAATTTTACAACTCAAGGGATGGCACATGCTGAAAATGGAATGTTACTTTTTCAGGGAAAATACTCAAATTTGTTCTCCAGATAGATAATTTGGAGTGGCTTAACCTTTATAAAATTGTGTATTCACAATAAAAGATACATTTATCTTGTATTTTAACTAAGCTTGTAGTTTCAAATTCAGCTACTTGTGCCTTACTGAAGAAAACCCCAACAAACCAACCACCAGAAATCTTCTGTATATGACACTGCCCTAAAATGCCCATGTTTGGGAAGGCTGGTAAGGATGTAAGAACTTTAGAAAACAATGAGGGCTGGAGTGCTCCCCTGTCCTATGGCCAAAAAAAATACCTTCCATGTGCAAAGTCACATTTTTGTAACTTGACTGGAGTGCAGATACCTCAGTTCTACTCTGGACCCTTATGGTGTAGTGCAACTTCCTACCAGTTAAATGACTGAATACCTCTCTGCTCTACCTTCATATACTCTGTGGGATTGCTTCTCTGTAGTTTTTAACACATGGTTGCTACAATAGGTAGCAAAACCCTGGGCTTTGCAGAACTGACTGATCTGCTTCAGAGTATCTACTCTCTGTACACTTACTTTTAGGATTCCATTTCTAACTTCTAAAACACAACTGAAGGAAACCATTTTGCAACCCCTGCTTTCCTTGAGCTCCAGAATATTCCACTGGTTGTGTATAGCTCATTATTTCATTAGAAAAGTTATTACAAGTCTGCTGGTTAAAATCTTTTCTCCTAAAGATAAACAGAACTGTCACCTTCAGTAAGGTAAATAAACACTTTTGTCTTGGCATATACAAAGTGCCTGAGACTTTTCTTCATTTAGTTCCCCCCTTTAGGCCTAACAAACCAGAGTGACTACATGTCAGAAGAATATACAGAAAGTGAATATATAATAGAAAGGATGAAAATTGCAAACAAGTCAGGCTAACTCCCAAAACCTGGGCACTAATACCTTCTGCCATCATTCTGGGCATACAACTCACTCCTCCCAGCAGCCAAACTACATCATGTGGAAAAAGAGAGCATGAGAGACTGCACACAGACAAGCAGAGAGGTCTAAATATTGCTCTGCAATCATAAATCTATACTCAAAAGAGCAAGGAACATTTTCATTTCTGCAGGAACCTTTTAGAGAGAGCATGGTACGTTTAATACATGTAAGGAAATACAGTGCATACACTATCTTGCAGAGTTAAAGAAGGAAGAGATTGACAAAGGACCCATAATTAAAAATTGGAAAATTATTTTAAACCTGTAAAATTGTCTGTAGTAAAATTGTATGCATAGATTGAGGTTGCATTTTAAACATTTGAAGAAAAGCAACTGAGAGATTTAAAGATAAAAGTTCTAATCAGATGAAATAGGAAGATAGACACACGCTAAACAAAGACTTGAAACAAATCTTCAAAATAATTAAGAGTTGCTGGGGGAAATGGAGGTCTGACTGGTTAAAACATGAAAATTTTCAGAATGTCAACAGATACAATCTATAATATTAAATCATGGTCTGTATTTGTCATAGAATTTGCTTTGCAGGAGAAAATGGCACAGATGAAGATTTTCATTTTGCAGAAAAACACGTCAGAGCAGTGAAACTCAATTACATTTAAAATGCAGATTTCCCAACAATGCAAAAACTATGGAAATGACAGATCACAACCACAATTTGACTTAAAAATCTGTAATAATGCTGCACTTAAATTCCATCTCTTTCCAACTACTTCAAATCAAAAGACAGCTAGGAATTATCGAAAGATAATATATGAATGTGTAGGCCTGATATTTCTGGGCCTGAGAGATTTTAGCCTGCTAGCAACTGCTAACTTTTCCCAAGGAAAAATTTCTCAGGAAAGCTTCTTCTCAAAACAATCTTGGTAAACTACTATCCTTTCTCAAAACAATCTTTCTCCAGGTGGTGTTTTGTTGTTTCTCTAGTTTAACTAATGGGATTAGAGAGGTGAAACTGTATTCACCAATCATGTTAAGTGTGTATCAGAACACCTTATAAAAGGTAGTAAGAATTAGACAATAAAGCCTTTTTTTCTGTGCTCTTTGCCTTCTGAAATATTTGGAGTCTCTCATCTTTCTTTCGTGTCCAACAGCAACATGAATGCTTAAAAAAGTTCTTATAAAAACCTGAGGAAACATTTATGGGGGTTATTTTTTGCAAGACTTGTGAAACTGGAACTGTCAGGTACTAAAGATGTTTCGTGGTCAGATTCATTGACCTGACGTGTTTGTAAGAATTTACAATACTCAGCTTTTTGCATTAAAAAAATCCAGGAAAATGGTGCATAATAATATAGGTTCACATAATCCAAACACTTTGCCTGAAGGCAAAAACAGTGGGGTGCCAGAAAGCTGTCGTTTATTGCCACATGGCAAACAGAGGAGCAAACCTAGAAGAGTCAGAAATCACCTTCCTTCTCCTACTGCAGAAGAAGCTGAAAAGAAGAATTTTGAATCCTACTGATCTGAAACAGAACATGCCAGCAGCATGTATGGAAAGCACTAGACCCAGAAATCTGACAAGGAAAGCTTTGCCAAATTTTCAGTCCTGCACAAACCCCTTCTGAAGGTGAAGCTCACAGGACTTCTGACTTCTGCATTACCCCTTCCTTCTCCATCTCCCTATGATTACAGCGTTCCCAGTTCCCAGGGGTACTGCCCACCTTCAATCATGAGATAAAAGCACTGTTTACAGTCTATTGCAGTAACTACACTCTTCACCTACCTTGGATATTTTAACATTCACATGATTTACTATCATCAGAGAGAGAAACCTTACCCAGAGAAAACTAAAAATCTGTCCAAAACTGGTAAGTGAAAATTTTGAAACATGAATGCTCAGAAAAAGACTAATGCATTAACTCTTTGGGCACCCAAACTAATTTTCCAGGGTGCCAAATTTTATTCAATTCCTTCTGAAATCAATGAGATTCGCAAAGAGCAAGACCCTGTCTAGGCTGTTCTATCCCAGATTAATTTCTAGTTTCTCTGATCACCTGCCTTTAGCTGGCTGGTCCTCCACCTCTTCAGATGAAACACTGCAATTTAGTAACCCTCTGTTACATTTTCCCCCTCAGGATCTGTAATATTTCATAACCTGAGACATCTGGCAACTGCTAGTTAATTTGAAAGCCAAACACCACAACACAGCGATAAAGGATTAGCTTCTCCTAAACAAAATATGTCTTACTTGCCAAAAGATGTAAGCACTCCATGTGTGAGGACACAGCAGTTAAACAACAGCCACCTGAGCACAACCTTGTTTATAGGTGGCATTTTTTCTGAAAACTGAAAGCATCTGTCTCCTTTGGTACTTATTCTCTGGGGAAAATGTGTTAATATTTGCTGCTGTCAGTCAATACATATCTCACAAAACCACATCTATACAAGACACAAAACTGGGCTAAGATCCTGTGCATGAACTCCACATTACTCAAGACCAGTTCTGATGTGTTTAGATAAGGCACGCCTTCAGATCCCAGTTTAGACAGAACCACACTCAACAATCCTGAAACTACAGCTGCATTCCACCCTTCCAGCCTCCATATTCTCCTGGTTGTAAATCTGATTATTGTACTCTGTGCTATGCTCTTTATTTTTTTAGTTTTTCTTAACTGCTACCCTCAAAGAGCCATTTTCAGCCTGGATTTCTCCATATAAGGTAATACTCCACACAAACACATTGGAGAGCACACAATACTTATTTAAAAGAAAACATAAAGTATTTCACTGTTCTTCCAAGCAAAGCTTGTCTGGAACAGAGAGAAAACTTGTTATTTGTTCTGTGTGAACCTTGGCCCTTACTCCTAACATCACTTTCAAATTTCATGCCTTCAGGCTGAAAATACTCTATTTTTCATCAAACTGTTTTCTTAAATCTGCACGTAACACACCTGTCACAAACTTCTGCTCTGCTCCTTTGAGGTGTTTCTGCAACTCCCACACTCTTGGCAAGAGCTTACTCTAGGTAAAAATCCAACACCTTCCTTTATTCATCATTTAGGATGTATGATTAACTTGTTTTTTTTCAAAGATGTTGCCTTAAGCTCTGGGTGTTGACTACTCCCATGGAAGGAAATACACCTAGTTCAGTGTTGGCCCATGTTTCCATTTCTTTGGGCTGAGAATCCCTAATGAAGCTGGATCTATGTGTTTTGAAACCTAGCCAATATGATACTGACATCCAAGGTTTGGCATTTGCAAGAGTTCCTGCTAGGTGTGTTCTATTCCCCAAATAATTCATAGATTCCATCTTGACATGGGAACTATTTCTCCCAAACACCACTGATTTACTGCACCAAGCAGAATAGAAGACTGAAGTTCACAGATACACACAGTCTCACTTATGACAATGCACAAGAAACCCCTAATGAGAACGTGCAACTTTCAGTCTAGTTACATTTCAGAGATAGTAAGTTGCTTTTGCTAGTTCTAGTATAATGCCAGCCCTTTCCAGTAAATTTTGTAATAAATTACTTGGTCAAGGGAACAGAGATGGACATTTTTGCCAGAGATTAGGATTTACTCTCTGCATTTGCCAATGTGCTCATCTAGCCCATTGTTTTCTCTAATAATTCTTTTTGAGCTATTTCTGTGTAGCCAGAGAGTGTATCATCATCCAGCTGCACTCCAGGGCCTGTGCTCTGTTAAAAAATAAAACAAAAAAAAGTTAATTCAAACTATAAATATTCTCCTGTTTCCAGAGGACCTCTGAAGTACAGAGGATCTTAGTTACATTATCCACAAAAGGTGCATAGCTTTGGTAAGACCCATGTTAGCAGAATGTAGATGATCTCATTTTTCAGCCATTAACTTTGATAATTGTATTTCACAAATGCTTTTGAACAGACACTCACTCTTACCTTTCCAGGTGGGGGAGACTCATCTTGCTGAAGATTACAAAAATGGCTGAAACAAGGAATTTTTGTGTGAACTGTTGAACAATGAAGACACAATAATTAGTTCAGAATTTTTAACTAATTTAGTCATCCAAGTAACTTTTCTATGGAGAATTTACAAGAAATTAAGCCAACTTAAAACCTAGCAGTTTAGGAATGGCAGAGCTCACAGAAAAGATGAGGAAAATATTAATTTTGTCTTACTTATACTGGACTAAGAAGCCTGCTAACCTGAGTACTATAGACAGACATTTTAAGAGATTCAGGTGATGCTTCTGGTACTATTTTTCTCCCTATGATAAATCATCATATGTACAGTATTTATTCGCTGTGCCATTTTACAGGATGCAGCTTTTCCCAACACAGAGCAAGGAAAGAAAAATCAAACTTACCACTGTCTAGCTATTTTTGCATTTTTCTAGAATAGCAGTTTGAATCCCAGATAGCAATATTAATTCTCAATATTAATTCTTTAAACCAACATGTTCCTTAAAAGCTTTGACCACAGGAAAAATTGTGATGGAAACCACAGTCAATACTTTTTTTTTTTTTTTTAACTATAGTATGAGCCATAAGTGAGCACCCAGCAGCAAATATGTTTGAAATGGAAGCTTTTCACAAAAGAAAAGCACACCTCAATATTATTTCATTCATTGCTACCTGACAGTACCTTGAAGAAGGAGAGAGGGGCAAATATGGGCTATTTGTACATATCAAGGCATAAAGCTTGCTATAATGTTGACATGAACCAGTATTTTAGATGTAGTAGAGCATGTCTTAAAAGCCACAAGAACTATGTAGACATGTGAAATTATAACCTCCAAAATAAGGCCAAAGTTACTGTCACATAGGGCTGCTGGCTATACAAGTGCTGCTTCAGCAAACTGAAGTCACTTGTGGGCTGTTTTAACTTACAGTGCACTTCTTGTTTCCTCCAAGTTCTTTTTTTTTAATTTATTCCTGTTTATTACTTCTATATTTGGATATATACAACCTTCTTTCTCCAAACACATAGTATTTTCCAAAACATATGCCAGATTCTAGAGATAACTACTACACTATGTAATTTGATCTTTTGAGCTCCTCCTTGCACTTTAAAATTCTAGTAAAAGATAAAATACATGGGCTAAATCAGCTAAAAACACAGCTCACAAATCTATTTCTGTTCAACTCTGGAAGTCTTGAATAATGTGCTTTGTTTCAATAAGCATCTGTTGGGTGCAGTTGACATAATACCAAAATTATTAACCCCTAATTTTTAAGAATTTTTTTGTTGTATATAGTATCCTGTAGCAGTGCTGCATATAAAACATTTAGTTAAACGCTGCATGAAAACAAATAGTGTACTGTAGTCACAAATTACTACATTAACATGCCAAAAGGCTTCCAGTAAACATTAGAAAGACAGAAGTACAAAAGAAATAAGAATCCTTGGAATGTAATGAAAGGTGGTATTATAAACTCCTCAGGACTTGCAAACTGGAACAAGAATTGCAGTTGTTCTGTTTATGTCTTACATAATGACTTGGTATACTAGCTGCTAACCTTACTGAAAGCTATACAACAGTATAAAAATATTTTTCTCACAAGAGTAACTAAAAGAAAGAAAAAAAAGAAAAAAAGCCCTTTCTTCTTTTGTTTAGGTGGGCTGATCTCCAGAAACACCAAACGCAAGCATTCAGTACCTATAAAGATCAAGCTGGAAGAACCTGTGCTCTATAAGAAAGAGGCAAATGGATTAGGTTGTATTCCTTCTGCATGAAATCAGCCTCCTAATGTGTCTGAGTAACAAAATAAACCTTTGAAGTCTGCAGAAAGCATGGGGAAACAGTAATTGTCAGTTTTGCATCGCTGAAAAACAAGGGGTTTATACTCTGGAATTAAAAAAGTTTTAACTAAAAACTATTGTGGTGCTAGGAGCAAGCTCTTCTTGCCAAACACAGTAAATGCAGTAAATAAGGAATACAGAACAATTTCTGTAAAAATGTCTCATCACTATTCCCTTTCAATTAGTTTCAATATAGGCAGTCTGTTAAATTACAGGAGAAAGAAATACTTACAGAGGGAGTATTTCTAATCAATATTGAATTACTGGTGGCTGATTTAAACTAGTTGTGTCCATGTCACTTCATTTTAGGAATGAAAGGGTAGGATTCTTAAGTGCACTGCATTAGCTGAAGTTTCTCAGGTGAGTCAGTCTGTCTTGCAGGGCTGGGTCAGTGGTGTGTGCTTTGGAATGCCAGCCTCAAGAAACACTTAATGAAAAAGACAGATATACCCACCCACACACACAAGTGCTGCCAGGAAGGAAGCAGTGGGACAAGGCAGGCTTTTGTGGCACTTCTTTCCATGTCCATGACACATAACCTTTTCTTCTCAGGCAGGACATCTCACAAACATGTAGATAAATGGAGCCCGCTTGCTATGCAAAGGTTGCAAAGCACTGAACACTATTACAGTGCTGCTACTACATTAAAATGATGTTGACTGTTTTATAGTGTATAAAATTTACACATGCAGTACTTGGAATGAAAATGGTAATGAGCTGATGACAGTACAGATGTTTACAAAAATCAGACAATTCGCTAGCATAAAAATTATTGTTGGAAAGCTGCCAGTATATTATATAGACTTGTTAGTCTAAACATTACCATCATTGGGTGAGCTGGCTATCCAAGATTCTTATGGCACAGCTGCATCTGTATGGCCTTCTATACTTACATAAGGGAATGAGCAAAAAAATCACATTAATTTCAGAGAGGAAATAGGCCTACTCAAAATCATAAAGTGCCACAAAGCAGAAGAGTACTTCTAGGCACAGGTAAGGGGAGGAGTGTGATTTCTGCTCTTAAATATCTTTGTAGTCAAATTAAAATTTAAATATATTCTGAAAGTCTCTGTGGAATGAGAAGAAAAAAGTCCTTTATCTAAGATAATGAGCTGGCTGACTTAAACACCAGAGTATTTTGCATCTTAATGTCAGGCAGAATATTTATACTGAAGAGCCTCTTGCTATGTAAAGTTCCCCTTCATGAGATGGATTAATGGAAATTTGGAGCTGTAACAAGACTAAAGCCAGATAGGGTAAAGTCTTCTACAATTGTCTTTTTTCCCCAGCTTATAAAGAGTTCAATAAGGTCAATACAATTTGAGTAAGACAGAATATATTTCTTTCTTCCAAATCTCAAAAGCATACCATTATTATTACTTTTTTTGCAAATACGTTTAGCTTGCTAGAGTGGAAATGCTTATGAAATTTCATGAGAAATCAAAATTTTCTATGCAAAATGAAGGAAGGTTATTTTCATGAGAAGACTTACTGCAATTTTCAAATAGCAAACAAGACAGTCCACTAGAATGAGAAAATAAAAGTAGAAACTGATCTATTTGTTGAGATGGGGCATTTGTTGTGGAATATATAGTTCTAGAACAGGGACTACTCTTACATGAATCATTCAGAAAGCTGAGAGACAGTAGCTCCCCAAAAGAAAATAGAGTATTTACATAGCACTGTGTCTTAAGCTGTTATATATGACATATACATACACCTACTCTCAAAATACATCACCACTGCCAAGAACAACATTTGACAATATTCTGCCATCCTCCCCAGGGAGATTTGCTTTCACAGCTCAGCAAAGACCGCTATAGCTTTTGGGCTATGCCACAGACATTAAATGACAGTCAAAAATCAGTAATGAGTCCAGAAAGCATACTGCGGACAGTGGGACAGCATGGAATGAATGGTCAGACCTGACACAGGAAATTTAATGCAAGCCTCCACGCACAGGTGAGGAGCTGGGACCCCAACCAACCCCTCCAGACACCTCACTCACAACTCCACCAGCTGCAGGAACAGCTGCTGAACACTGGAAAAAATAAACCACCTTGGTATGGAGTAAGGATATAGGCTTAAAATAGGGTAAGTTGTTCAGAAAACTGCAGTAGCAAGGCTTTTGCCATGATGTCCACCAAGAGCACACCACATCTGTGTGCAAGCCTGCAAGGTGTCCTGTCCCGCCCTACTGCAGGTGGCACAGAATCACAGAATTGTTAATATTGGAAGAGACCTCTGGAGATCATCCAGTCCAACCCCTCACCAAGGCAAAGTCACCTAGAGCAGGTCACACAGGAATGTGTCCAGGTGGGCTTTGAACGTCTCCAGAGAGGGAGACCCATAACCTCCCTGTGCAGCCTGTTCCAGTGCTCTGCTGCCCTCAGTGTAAAGCTCTTCCTCGAGTGGAGGTAAAAATTCTTATGTTTTAATTTATGGCCATTGCTCCTCATCCTCTCGCTGGGCACCACTGAAAAGAGCCTGGCACCATCCTCTTGGCACTCGCCTTTGAGATATTTATATGCATTGATGAGATCCCCTCTCAGTCTTCTCCAGACTGAAGAGGCCCAAACTAAAGAGTCTCTTCTCGTAAGAGAGACGCTCCAGACCCGTAATTATCTGTCTGACCCCCTGCAGGACCCCCTCCAGTATGATGGGGTAAGGTGTTCAAAATCCGCTTTTGCGAGGGCTTTCGCCACGATGTTTCCCAAGAGCACAGCACACTCGTGTGCACCCGGCAAGCCTGTGAGCTGTGGGATGCCGCCCTCCCTTATCGTGTCCTCCAAGGGAGGGCGCGGGACAAGGCTGGGCTGGGCGAGGCACCTCAGCCGCTGCCTTGCCTCCGCCCCCCGGGGCACCACGGCTTCGTCCCGCCACATCTGCACCGCGGGGCAGGGCAGGGCAGCGCAGCCCCCGTCAGGGGCCCCGCCCTGAGGGGAACCGTGCCCGGCCGAGCCCGCTCCCTGCGGGGCCCGCAGCGAACAGCTCCGCCCCCCACGCCCACCCCGCCATGGCCGCGAGAGGCTCCTCCCGCCATGCCCGGCATTTCCTGGCCGCGCTGCCTGGAGACGGTCGCCGGGGCGGGGCGGGGAGGAGCGGGGCGGGAAGGGGAGGATGCTGCGGCCGCCGCGGGGCGAGGCGGCGGCAGCGGCGGCGGCAGGAGTATCGGTACTTGGCGGCATAGAGGATGCGGCGGCGGTGGTGCCGGCAGCAGCAGGCGGAGGAGCGGGGAGCGATGCGGTGCTGCGCGGCGGGGCCGTGGCCGCACAGCGCCCTCACCACGCTCCTGCTGACAGGTCGGTCACGGCGCGTCTCCCCGCGGCGAGCGGCGGCGGGCCCCGCCGGCAGCCGCCAGCCTGCGCCGCGGTGCCCCCTCTGCTCGGGCTTCGCGTCCCCTCCCGGTGGAACCGCCCCCCGCCTCGCCCTCCGGCTGCAGCTCGCTGCGCGCCCCATTCCCGCTGCTCCGTGCCCCCTGTCAGTGCGGGGGCCGGGCTGTCCCAGCATCCCCCCATGCCGCGGCTCCGGCGGCCCCCGGAGGACGCTCCCCAGGCGGCGCGGGGATGGCGGCCTGCGCGACCCCGCCCCGGGACCGCCACAGCCCCTCCCGGCACGGCGGGCGCGCCCGAAGGCGGCGGGGCCCGGCTGAGGGAGCCCGGGGGTGGCGGGTGAGGCCGGAGCGGGGCTGCCGGCGGGGCGCGGGAGCCAGGCCTGGCTCAGAGCCGTTGGATGGCGCGGGAGGCTCCGCTCTCGGGGGCTGGGCCGGGCCCGCTGCCCTCCTCCGCTCCCTCGCTCCCTCGACCTGGTGCCTGATGCGAGAGAGGGGCTGTTGTGAGTACGGAGGTGTCTTTTGTGTTGCCAGTCTTCTCCCTTATTTCCCATCTTAGTCCAACCGGGCCAGAATTGGGAATTCTGAAAAAGTCTTGATCCTGGTCCCTAAAAGCTAATGAATAGCTTTCATGCGGTAGGCAGGTTCTTCACAGTGAAATACATCAAACAGTTAACACTTAATAGCAGCCCATCCACAGGACTTGCGACACTTGTTACACCAAGAGTAAGTTAACAAGAAGAAATCTGTTTGGGTTGAGTTCTGAGAGGTCAGTGGTGTGTTATCTGTAAGCAGTCTGCTCTGTATCCTCTTGAATAGTATCAGGGTATCCTCCTAGTACTTATTTTACTTATGACCATACTTGTCATAGGTTATTGGTAGCAGAAGTGACATGAGGCACAGGATATATTAAAGATGTGATAGGAACTTGAGTGTGAAGTTGTTCAATATAAGGATTCATTTGTTAGATGCAAGACACTGCTTTCCCCTTAGATGGAAATTTTTCCTATCTCTTCCACCTTCCTCTCCATGACTGATTGTGGGATAGCAACCAAGCAAGAACTAGGACAATTTAGAAAAAGCTTTCAATATCGACTGAAATAATTTTTTTAAAAAGGTCAAGTAAGTGAACTTATAGAAACTGAGTTGTGAGCTTAATTCACAAGTCCTTTCCAGGCTACATGGTAAGGGAAGAGGTCTTAAGGCTTTTTCATGGTAACTTTTCCACTTAGACCTTTCTAAGGTTGGTTCAGTGAGATTTCTTTAGTTAAAACAGAAGAATACATGGTTTGAAACTGATGTAAAAAAGGAGGCATGAACTTCACTTCAGTTACATTCTTTTAAGAGATATCTATATAAAATCTATTCTTTGGCAAGGTGGACATTTGTAGTATGTTTCCTGAATGAAGCTGTCCCAGGAGCTCATCTGAGCTCCCCTACATTCTCTCTAAGTAAAGAACTTCCAGCCTCATCTGCTGGATCCTACATGAGCCATTGCCCAGCATGAAAATCCATTCTTTTGAATCCTGATCTTAAGTAAACTCAGCAGTACTGCAGCATTACTTAACAAGGCAAGAGACATCTTAAGAGACAAAACGGCACATGAGAAGTTACATGGGACTTGTAAATAGATTTTAGTTCTCCTCAAGTAATGTGGGTTAGTTTTTCCCATTTGTGTTGTAGCACTTAATCTACAGAAGAAAGTTGACTTACTCTTTTTGCATTTCTTAAAAATGTGTGAAAAAAGGCTTTTTGGAAGAGGATAGTTAGAGGATAGAAGGACTTTTTGGAAATCCTTCTGACAGCAGGACTTCTGCTGTCAGAAGTCAGAAGGGTTGTCTGTCTCACTTCTCCCTGTCCTCCTTGAAGTAAAACATTATTTCAAAATCCAGGGGTTTCACGAGAATTAAGAATATAAAGATTGTATGAGTGATTTCCGTTGCTCCTAGGGGTCTAGTGTAGTACTCAAATTGAAGATATTGACTTTAAAATGCAAGCTGATGATGCTCCACTCCTAGGAAAACGTGGGACTTCATTTTGAGAAGTGACATACAGGATTAAGCATTTCTACTAGAAACTATTTAGGTGTTCTTTGACCCTAGCTTTATAGTAACAGACTTCCTGGAAGTTTGCAAATTACACTAGTAGTAGAGCTGTCTGTGATATTAGTTTGGCAGAGCAATGAATTGTCCCCATATTGTGTATCTGCAGAGAGAGTGGCTATGAAAATGTTGTTTGAGTGACTGTGGCCAATGGTTTTGCCCTGTGTTTCTGCACTTAGAGTTAGTTGTCAGTGCCCATGTTGTCCCTGGAACCCCTGTTTCGCCCCAGGAATAGGGAGTTGTAGAGCAATGGAGTTGTATTCTCCTTTTCCTATAAAGAGGTCAAAATGGGGAAGAAGCTCATTAGTTCTCACTTTGCAAGCTGTGGTTATGTGGTCACATTAATTTGTGATAAGGCTGCACTGGTGCCAGAAAGCATTCTCCAGCCCTTGCCCAGCTAGGGATTATTTGCTGCTTCCCTTGGTGACGGATGACTTGTACAGTGATACTGTGGATTGGGTCATCTGGCTCAAAACCAGTCAACCCACAAAAATAGTTCACTGAAATGTATGTACTGCCCAGGACTGGTATGGGATCTTCTCCACTGGTGTGTGCTAGGTGATGAAGGATGTGCTGGGAATGCCCCCTTTGAGCAGGGCTGCAGACATGCCCATGTAAAACAGCTGTGAAATCACTGGCTGGGGCCAGGATCCAGGAGGCTGAACCAGATTCCTGCGCTTGTCCTGCTGTTGACAGCAGAAGTGCTGTTGGCAACACTCCTCTGCTAAACCGCACCCTGTGCAAGGAGGCAGAACATTTCACAGATGGTCTGGTGTTTTCAGACCAACACCACGGCACACCTGCCCTTTTTCCTGTTGTGGGTGCAATCATAAGGGCAGAGAAGCAGGTTTCCTTCAGAGAGCTGGATGTCTGTCTGCCTATGAAGATACTGCCTGTACTACTACTCTGAGCCAGGTCAATACATACAATCTGATGTCAATAGGTACTTACTTGAATAAGTAATTACAGGAGGGGGAAAGTAGCCATTCCATTAATATGCTTTTCATTATGGAAACACATTATTTATAGGCAGTACATGGAGACATCATAGAGGTCCTAAAGCCAGATGATAAGAAGTTGGCTTTATAGCAGAAGATGTAACTGTTCAGTGTAGAGGCTTATTTTTGCTCCTTAATGTTTTTAGATTTGGTTAGGAGTTCATTAAGGAGTTCATACTTCAGGAATTGTCACTGAAGTAAAACGCTTTCTTTAAAGAAAGGTTATTTCCAATCAAACTAGGAAAAATTTATTTAAAACCTAGACAAGAGTGTCTGTTTTTTTTCAGAATGTGAAGAGCTTTTGGATTCTTTGTGAACAGAGAGTGATAAGTTTACAGCAGTCACTATCAGTGTAGAGTCCCTTCCTTGGCAGACTTCTAGAGGAAAAGAGGGAGTTGCTAGTTTTGATTACTTCCATAGGAATTTGAATCTGTGTTTAAATGTTGTTACAGTTGCAACATAAACAGCCAAAATGTCTTTTAAATGTAGTTTATTTTAGTGACAGTCCAAGCTATAAAAATGAGAAGTTAGAAAGCACAACCTTCTGAGCAGACAAAAATCTTAGCATATTGAAATCAATTACTTTTCTGAATACCTTAGTCTTTCAAAACAATTGCCACCTCAGAAATTTGGAATGCAATTGCAGGGATACCCCGACAGTTCATATCAAAAGATGATAGAAATGTAGGAAACATCCTGGAATAGCAGGCCACCAGGATGGCCTGGTCATACCCCTTGGTTACACTATGGGCCTGGGGCTGGAACCACAGGAACTGACAATGTTTTCCTCACCTTTGTGGAAATGCTACCCTAATTTGGTTCTCTTGTCAGGCCTGCAGTAGGAGGGAGAGAGGTGATGGGTAAGTGCTACTGTTAATAAATCATGAGGGTTTTGTTCTCCCAGTAGTTAATTGAAGCATTCCTGTGAATGCAAATGCTGAAGTTTAACAGTGAGACTGACAAATGCTTTATTTGGTTACTTTACTTGAATGATTTAGGATAAATGTTCAGATGTTACAGTAATCAGTGGGTAGCACAGGAATCAGATGGAAAATCATTGCCTACTGAACAAAGATGAATAAGAATAGAGCTGAGAAACATTTCTGGGGTTGATTTGGACTTTTAAACAAATAAAGTTTGAATAAATTGAATGTAGAGAAACCTAAGCAATCTGCAATGGAGAGCTAACACAAATTAATTTCTGTTTTTTACATGGTAGCTGTTGTTGAAGAGGGTTAGACAATATCCAGTCTCAGTGTGAATTTCCACTGAGTGAATCCCCTTTACTTCATAGTAAATTTCTGCCGTGTACTACAGAGTAGGCAAGAGGACAGTGCTTGGAAGTTGGAAGAGGAGGGAGAGTAGGTGGGTGCTGCAGCTTCTGCCTCCTTTAAAGGATAATGTGACAACTGGGCAAGTATCCAGTGCAGACACCAGTGGATCCTCAGTAACTGCCTGGCTACAAGCTCTGATTTCAGCTGTGGGCCGAGCACCTTGCAGATGGTTCTCTCCTCACAGATGTTTCACTTCAACTTGTGGTGTCAGTTTCTAACTGTTCTGCTCTGTGGTTCTCAGCAGTCCTTCAGAACATTGTGCTGTGTATGAATCTGCACTTCCAGCTCAGAATGCAGGAAGGAGGACTGAGCCATATGAGATATGCAGTAGAGGAGTGCGAGGGTAGCTTTTTAGAGTGGGATTGTGCCATAAGAGAGTAAGGAGCAGTGTAAGCATGGCCCGAGGCCCTGGTCTGTGGCATCAAAGTACCAAGCATGTGTCTGGTCCCAGGGGAGGATGGAGATGTAGGAGAGAGGGGAAATGTCGAGGTTTGAGAGCTGGAGCTGTGTGCTGCTTTAATAGTGGGAGAGATGGGCTTGGGATCCTACTTCAGGGAAGGAATAAGAGGATAGGTAGAGGTGCAGGATACTGCGTGGGAGGTCAGAGTGCAGTAAAGGAATGGGGAAGGTGAAGTTGGTCCTTTGGTTCTTTTCTGATTGTTATGTGGTCAGAAATGGTTGTGGGTATCCTCTCTGTTAAATATTATGCAAATATACTTTAAAAAGGGAAAAAAAGTCTAAGTTAATATAAATGTGATTTTTATTTATAACCAACACAATTATAATTAAAGAATAATTAAAAGAAAACATAATTGGAGAAAGAAGAAAAAACTGTCATGTGCTTCACCTGGGCATGTTCAAGTCCCAGGCACAGAGCTATGAATTGCTCCTGCTGTTGAAGGCAGTAGTGGGTTCTCCGGCAACTGTGTCAACCAACGTGTAACAGACTGAAGAGCCTGACACTATTAACATTCTTTTCATCTTGAGTACAAGGCTGATTATATTAATTCTAAACTGTCTCTTTGATAAAATGCATAGTTTTAATCCTTGTATTCTGTAGTATAAGGTCTCTTTTGTCATCCTTTAATCATATTCAGATCTTCCCAGAGCCTTCCTTGTGTTGTCAGTTGCTTCTTGAAGGCTCTGCTAGACAGAGCATTTGAGCAGTGATCATATATGTGTCAAGTACAAAAATAAAGTCTGCCTGTTCCTCCTTGATGTTGCTGTTTAGGTGTCAGCTGTTCTAGCCAGTGTTCTGGTGAAAGCTCAGTTCAACCTGACTTATATCTCTAGGTTGTTACCCAAGCTGAGCATCACTGAATTGTGTTCACAGTGTGTGTTTGGCATGCTGCTGTCTTTGTTCCTGGTGTGCAGTTACATTTTATTCTGTTGAACTGCACATCACTGATCACCTTTTTACCAGACAATGCAGACTGTTCTGTCATCTCTGTTATTTGTCAGTCTCCTAGCCTTTGTTTTTACCTGCAAATTCTATCAGTATATTTCATACCTACAAGTTATTCTTTGTCTCCCTCCCCATCTCCATCTCTATCCTGCCTTTCTTCCCTCCACCCCCGTTACATAAGGCTAATACCAAAACTTTGTGAGGCCCTCTAGAAAGCTCATATAAGAAATTAACTTTTTAGCAGCCCTATTATCTTGCTTTTCACATCTGTCATTTGAAATCAAATCAATGTTGATATATAGGAAAAAACACACTATAAACTAGGATCTGAAAATAGGCATACTGGTTGCTTTTCCATTTGCCCTGTGAAATGCAGCATAGCATGGAGAGATAGACAGGTAACTTCTTCAATCCACGCAGCCAAACACAGCACAACTTGGAACCCAAATCAAAGACACTTACTGATTATTTATATTGAAAAACACATTGTGGAACTTTCTTTTTTTTTTTTTTTTCTTTTTTTTTGATTGCATTTAAATATGCTAAAATGATTTAGTATCTACTTTTTCAGTCAAAGTGTTAGGTGAGAAGCTGTATAGCTAAGGGTAACATCATTATTGCTGTCTTTGTCAGGAAAAAATTGTGGGCTCACCAAAAGTGTCTAAAAGATGCATTAAATCCTTAATAAGGATTAAATAAGGACTGTGATAAGTATAATATTTTTGACAAGAACTGTGATAACTCTAATACTATTCTCCATTTAATAATTCAATAATCTAATCTTGTATTAATTGTTTTGTCTGGTACTGGTGCTGGTTTGTAGCTGACAAGCCTCTGATTGCCCAGCTCATCCTGTTGGAATAATGGAACAACTTTATTTGACCTTTTTAGGAATTTCTTGAGTTTTTCAAGAATTACTAAAATTTACACAAAGTCCTCTGCAGTACTAAATTTCATAGTCCCAAGGATGTTATTATATTAAGATTTGCAATATATGCAGCAGGGAAAAAGTTGTTAGAAACGTTATTGTGTTGGTATGGTCATTTCTGCATTAATCAAATGATTAAATTTAAGAAAAAATTAAAAGTGCATTAAAAATGTGATTTTTAATTACACTTCATCCTCAATTCAGTTTGAGATGTTTTCTGTAAATTATCAATCATAAGTATCTGTCTTACATGCATAGACTGAGTGTGGTGTATCTTTATTACTGCTTAAACCAGATCTGTTTGGCCTCCTGAATTCTGTTTGGAGAGTGTCTTAACACTAATTTAATAGCTGCCTGGTGTAACAGGTCTGAAGTTTCCACAGATGTTTAGGCTTCTTTCATATATTGTGCATATTTTCCAATAACTGTTCATTTCTTCCTGCAAACTGGTGCATCTGTACACAAGTAGTGCTCCTTGATGTTTCTGGTACTGCTGTTTTTACAAGGACATTAAGATGCTAATCCAAAAACATCTTCGATCCAGGGTTTGACATGAGTCCTCGCTCCCAAGCTATTTCATAATAAAAATACCTACTCATGATGGCCACTTTCCCTTTCCTAGCATCTGACTGCAGTTCCTTCCCTCTGCACTTTCAGCTGGCATGTAACTGTACAGCTGGTTTACCTATTACTCATCACAGAGGAACAGGAACAAAAAGTGGGAAGTGAGGAGGGAGCGTTGTCAGGCACTTCTGCTGCTGGTGAGATGGAGTCTTTCTGTCAGCTGCACAGCTGCTTTCTGTCTCCAGTAATCATTTGCTCCTCACTGCATTTGGGACTTCCACCTTCAGCTGCCTGTATCCAGCTGATTTCAGGCTGTGTTCTAGTTGTGTGGGATGTAGGCAGCCATTTTTAATGGGTTCTTTATTCAAAATTGATTATTGGTTATGCCTGCAAGGCAATCAGCCCCATGTGTCTTTATATAAGCATCATTATAAAAGCAAAGCTTGCTTATATTACTTTTCCTTCTTTGACCAAAATATACTTTTACTCCAGTGAAGGCTACTTCATATATTTTTCCCTGTATGTGAGGTTATACCAGTGCAAATACATTTTTCAGAGAATGCTCTTCTTCATCTTTGTTATCAGTGCAATTATGTCAGCAGAAGTGTCTGCAGAGGTTTAAGCACTTAGTGTGAACTTAGCTTATTTGGAAAAATGGGTGTCAAAAAGGTGATTGTCAGGAAGATTATTATATATTTATATATTCAAACCAAACACCTCTGTTTTTTGACCTCTGGTTCCTAAATCTGACTAAAACCAAAACATGCTGTAGAAGGTGTCTGATTCCATCTGATCAGATTGTTTGTGGAAATCTGTTGATCTGACTAATTTATTTTTTTTGCATTTGTTTTGTTCTGAAAAGCTTTTTTGCTAAGCTCTGCTGATGGCAATAATGGAACTGTTAACTGGACGACTAAGCGAGCCCACAGTTATGTTATCAGCAGAATAAAGGCTGTTCAGAGGAATGGTGAGTTTAGGTTGTAAGTTTAAATACCCTGTTGGTTCAAGCAAACCTGCTTTTAATATTACTCTTGCTTTTCCAGTCATGTCCTTGTTTTAGGAGTAGGGTGCTATTTTAAGGTAGGTAATTTGGAAAACTTCACATTTCTTCAATCTTCAAATATTCACAGACCTGCGTGTTCTTGTTAGTCTTCCCTGACTTTTCTGTTCCTTTAGCTTTGCTTGAAATAAGCTTTCCTTAAAATAATAATAGCTGTGTTTATACCTAATACTGCACATTTTCTTATCATGGCTGGTTGCTTGAAGATACCTCTGCAGTTTGCTTAATACAATAACTTCTCTGTAACAATTTTAAAAAGTCTTCTCACACATGAATGTAGAAAGACTTTTACTGTCATTTATGTAAGTACACATCAAATACTGAGAAGAAGTTTTGCACTGATTGCTCATCTAGGCAGCAGTCTGGATTGGCCTCCAGATCAAGTAATTTCTGGGATTGTGCTTCATCTGCTGAATATCAGTGGGGATAGAACCAATTGAGGTTTCTAGAAAAAAAGCCCAAAACTTCCAGGTGTATTCTTTCCTGAGGATCATCAACATACAGGCTGCAACCAACATGGTGAAACTTTTGAAATTTCTGGAGATGGGGGTTTTCTGCTTCTGGTAACAGGCTCTGGGATGCAGGCTGATAAAATCCTGTCTGAATTCCTGGCTGTGCCTGTGTTCAAGACCTATAAGGAGATCTTGGGATCTACAGAAAGTCCTCCAAGCGATCTGGAAACAAGAAAGAGGAAAGCTGTGCTGTCAAGGTAGCTGATTCTAGCAGGGATCTGATGTGATCCTAAGTAATGAAGATTTTTAATTTCCCATAATTAGTTTTACAGAAGCTTTTCACAGTCCCTGAGACTTTTATCTACCACTGGGAATTTGCCCAGACAATTCACAGCTGGCAGCCTGCTGTATTAGATTAGTATCTATTCGTTAAGTATATTCAGTTTCATCCCTAGATCACCCAAGATGATGATTACACATTCATCTCCAGTCTCAGTCTCACGAAAATAATCATGGGATTTAAAAGCTTGTGAAGAAAGTAGCATTTCACTTGTTTCATTATTGACGAGCTAGTGATAGCTGTAGTGGACTGAAGACTCATCATTTTCCTTCTGCTTCTGAAGAAATTTCTTGGGGGAAAACAAGGAGAGCATCTCTGGCAAGAAGGGCAAGAACTTTTGAGTTCCTAATCACTATACTTGTGTCATGATGTCATTTGTCATTACAAGATAAAACAGCTTTGGTTTGTTTTTTTTTTCCTTTTGAGAGATGTTTCTAGACTTCTACCAAGATCAGTGTTTTATATCTGCATCAAATCCTTACTGGCATACTTGTTCCTGCAGCAGGGAATGTCTCATTGCTGGGAATGGGCAGGCATTTAGTGGTGATAATAGGTTTCCTATAGCAGACAAAATAAGTGTTATATGGTTTTTTTCAGTAACTGCTGATTCTATTATGCTTTTTCTTTCTGAAAGAATTGCTTACAGAGAAGAAATACACATTACTTTTTCATTGTTCTTCCTGTTTGAAATGGATTTTCATTGTAGAGGAAAAGCATCAGAAAAGGAAAAATGAACTTTTCTAGGTATTTGATGCACTTTCAGCCAGCCACCATATTTTTGTCAGCTCTTCTGTTCTATTCATGTTACTTTTTCAGCTTTTCTTGAAAATATTTTAAAGGAAATTAATTAACTTCCTTGTGCTGTTTACGGCTCATTCACAGAATTGAGTGCAGAGGTTATTTGGATAATAATTTACTAATTTTAAGTAAATAAATCAATGATTTATTTACATAATGAAAATTACAGTAACTGGTTTATTAACCACGCAATTGTAACAATTCAAATTTGAGGACCATTTAAATTTTGTCACTAAGACAAAATTATTAGCAAGGTGCTCCGTTTAGTATTGCGTTACAAGTGGTTTTCAAATACAGGAAAAAGCATTGCTGTGGAATGTGGTCAGTAGTCTATCCAGAGCCATACATTCTGCAACATTAGGCTTGAAGAGTGGGGAGTATGTAACTAAATGTGGAGGTCTACATTATGGATGTCTGCATCTCCTCTCAGATGCCTCTGCAGTCCATGGAGATGTAGTCAGTGTAGCCTGGAATCTAGGACATGATTCATTTCATTTTACAGGAGAAATCAAATAAATCAACCCCTAGAAGCGTCTGTTTCTTCTCCACTGACTATAAAAGGAGCCTGACTTACTCAGTGGTGGATGTTGTTTCTGTAGGCAACTAAAATTAGGTGAGAGAGATTCCACTCAGAGTACGTGGTGCAAGGGCTGAAATGCCTGTGATTAATGCCTAATTAGTGGTCCCTTTTTAAGCAGATCTCAAGTAAGAAAGTTGGTATAAGGCTGGAGAAATTATGCCAGGGTTAAAAAACTACACCAGCATTAAAAAATTACATGAGCTTTATCCACATTTCAAATGTGCCCTGCTTATTGATCCTCTCCTCTGGGAGTCAGAAGTTTGTTCCTAAGAGTTTGTTACAATGACTCTGGAAGTGTCTTTTGAAGTCTGTCTTCCCAGTGACAACACCTCCATGCTGCATGGCCTATAACTTGTTTTTAGAGATATGATTCCTCATGAAGTTTCTTCTAATTTGGCAAGCAAGGCTGGTAGCTCCATGTGGTTATTTGTGGCTTGCCATCTTTGTCTACTACTTTTGTAATCTTCATCTCACTGACAAAATCTATTAGCAATGATCAATTCTTTCAGGGCATTAAATTAAAATTCAGTAGTAATAAAATTAGTAATACAAGCTACAATCAATCTTATTAAGACACCACGAGAAACACCTATTAAATCAGTATTCTCTGTTTATATTTACATTTTGAAACTTGTTGATAAAGTGGCTTCTTATCCATCTAATTTATTGTAATGATTTCTTCATTCTTCTTATTCATTAAAATATGTATGTAGTTCTGCATCAAATGTGTTACACCTAAAAATGCTATGCCCTTGTCAATGAATTTTATACTAAATAAAAACACGTTTTTGCTTTTACATATGCTGGTTGTTCTGAACTAAGTTTTCTTTAGATTTTTGTTTCTGAGTCCTGTAGAACATGGCTTCACTTTTTTTGTTTGGAATCAGTTTCACTTGACTGGCATATAAATACCCTTGTCCTTTTGTTTTATCCTTCAATACAAGCCCAACATCTTCAGTAAGGAGCTCTCTAACCAAAGTTTGAGATGTATTTTACCCTGGTGATCTGAGAAAGTCTAGCTTTAGGAACTCATAAAAATCAGCTGAAGTGAGTTGCTATGTCCTTTTCTGCACAAGAACTGAAAAATCTGCCATTTCTGTTCAGTGGGGAATGAGAACTGTCGATCCATAAGGTTCCTCTGTATTCTTCTGTTGCTTTCTTTATGTAAAATATCAAGAAACATGATTGTATAATTATTTAATGTAATATTACAAATAAACCAACTATAAAATTACAATAGCCTTTCTCATTTTTTTAAAATTGTAATAAAAATAAAGAGCTTATACAACTTCTGAAATCTTAACGTAGGCAGTTTTGTTTATTGCAGTTTTGGAGAGGATCCTGTTGGGTAAAGAGAGGGTTTGCTCTGTGTTCTGTTCTTAAATCTATATAACCTTTTAAAAATCTTATTAACAGGTGTCTAATATTTGTTGCTTTCCTTCTCCCAGATGGCTGCATTGCTGTTGAAATGCATGAAGTTACCTACAGCATGTCTCAGTTTTACCTTTTTTCTGTCTCTTATCTCTCCTTCTGCTTTTCAGTGTACACAATTCTGTCTAAGGTGCACTCTGATCGGAATGTATACCCTTCTGCTGGAGTTCTGTTTGTTCATGTTTTGGAGAGAGAATACTTTAAGGGGGAATTTCCTCCTTACCCAAAGCCTGGTATGAGATGCTAAGATCTTCCATATTATATGCAAATACAGAAAAAATACTATTATAAAAAAGTTGAAATTTGTTTAGTATACCTTGTGGTTCAGCGTATGAGATAAACAAGACAGGTTTTAGTTTCTATTGAAATATCTTCAAATGAAACAAAATGTGTAGTCCTACACTTCTAAAATATACCTTCTGATTGTTTGTGAAAAGATGCATATAGTTGTATATTGTGGAAAAAATGTACTTAATTTGGGAAGGTGTAGTAAGACATGTATATCTGATATTAAGAAATGTTCCTTCACTTTTGCATTAAATATGAAATTGTGGAAATTTATTAATTATGTGTGTTAAAAATGCTATTTATCTGGTCACTGTTTCATACAGTATGTATCAGGCTATATGAAGGAGCAATTTGAAAGCATATAGTAAGTATAAGACAAAATAGAAGATTAAATCAAATATGAGGCTTCATAATACTGTTTTCTTTCATTTTAAAAAATAGTCTTTTGGCTTCAGCCTTCTTCCTATGTTTAGGAAGAATTTATTGTTAGCAAGCAGATTGGTTTTACAGAAGGAGCTGTGATATCCTAAGTATGATTTTGCCATTCACTAAAGCTAAAAGACTGGTCACCACAGGTTAGAATATGTGTAAGCAATCTGGTAGGGGTGGGAAGAAAGAGAGCATTCAGCCACACATGCTTATCAACAATGAAAAGGAATAAATGTATCCAACTTACATATAAATATGACTATAAATTTTCCTATAAGAATAGGAAAAACCTATGTACAGTGCACATGTAATCAAAGCCTGTTTCAATAATAAACTTTTGAATTGATTTGAGAGTGCTGTTACTAAGACTCACTTGAAATAAAAAATAAGCTTCTGTTAGCATTGGTTAAATTTTGAGTAAACATTAATAAACCCAAATGTTTTAAAAATTCCTTCTCTTTGTAAAATGGGTGTTTTTCCTGGCATGGATACCTGAGTCTTCATTTATGTCATGATGACTGGCAGAGTGAAGCTTGCCTGTGTTCCAGTTTTCTCTCAGTTTTGGCACATAGGTGGAAGGAACTTGGAAATTTTACTAATGATGGATTGTCTTACAGCTGCAGCCTCTTGACATTTGTGTGATTCCAAGGCAATAGGAATCTGGTTTCAAATCCTGTTGAAATTGCTGTTGGGACAGACACAGTTGTGATTATGTCAGAAATTCACTGTGAGGTCAGGTGTTGTCACGGTACTTTTTTTTTTGTCTGCTGAGCTGGATCATTACCATGGCCCACCGTGGTGAAGGAAGGGAAAACCAGAATGTCTCACAGGTGGCTTTCAGAATTTTCCCCAAATCATTTGTGGTGCTGGGAATGCCTACAACGTAGGTTGTGGGTTCAAGTTCTGTACGTGCCATTCACTTAAGAGTTGGACTCCATGATCCTTCCAACTCAGAATATTCTGTAATTCTGAATGCAATAGATGAGATTACCTGGAGAGAATTGTGAGGAAAGATGTGTTACACCCAAGTACTGGTTTGGTTCTGGTTCATTTTACTCAACCAGCTGTGTAAAAATGTGTACCTGAAGACTAGTTACCCTTGGGCAACACATCTCAGTCTGTGTCCCTCTCTGGAGGAGATGAAAGTTGTTCATTCTTCACTGGGCTCAGTTTCTGCTTTCTGTGCCAGCCTGGCTGTTATATTCTTTCATCACTTGTCCTACAATGCTGTTGCCCTCTCAAAGTCGAGTTGGAGCGCAGGGCAGAGGTGTCTGTGCAGGCTCAGAATGGATTTGACTTGAGTTCTGTGTCTCAGCTGGACACTGCCTTGGTGGTGAGGATTTGGTAGTGTTCAGGCCTGATTTCATTTACAAAAGCTAAAATAAACTGAAGTAAAATCCAGACATTTTAAGAGTATCAATAAGAACCACAAGAACCAATGTACTGGTTTGACTTCAGGGACTTTTACAGATTTCAGATGGACCACTGTATTTAGTAGTGGCTCCAGGTCACAGGAATGTCTGATCCTTTTCTGAATTAATTTGTTCTCTAAATTAAAATGACTGCCAGGCTGTTGGTGCCAAAGACCTGTATGTGTATCCTAATGCTAACAGAAGCTTTCAGGCATTATTGATTACACACAGCCACTCTTTAGAGTACATTGAGTACCTGGATGCATCATTAAAAACATGAATAAAAGGTTGGGAGGGGGAATTAAAGGACTGAAACCTTTGTGCTTTTGTCTGTAAGGAGGTTAGATGCTTCAATTTGAGGTGAAACTGAGCTCTAAAAATCAGACCCACTAGTTACTGAACATGTAACTAGTTAGCCAAGACTCTAGGAAGTACCTGCACATTATGTCTGCAGTTGGTTGCACTTTCCATGTATGAATTTCTTAATACCTATGAGTGCTAAGTAATAGTTCACTTATTTCTGATGTAGTAAAGGTTAGCAATTTTGGTTAATTTTAGTTGTTTTTTTTTTTTCTTAGAAGTTCAGAAAACAAGTGAAAGCAGAATAAGACTTCCTAGTTGAAAAATTTTAAACAAAACATTTAGCATTTTCTTGTAAATATTCTAATACAATTTCTCTTATCTAGGTGAAATAAGTAATGATCCTATAACGTTTAATACCAATTTAATGGGTTATCCTGACAGACCTGGATGGCTACGCTATATACAAAGGACACCATACAGTGATGGAGTGCTCTATGGCTCACCAACTGTGGAAAATGTGGGCAAGCCAACCATCATTGAGGTATTTGCTTTCAAAAGTTCAAAAATATGTATTTTGGTTTTGAGTGTAAGGTTTGGAACTGTCAACAAGTTCCCCCTTGTTTTTGAATAGTTCATTACTATTCATATTAAA
Source organism: Phylloscopus whistleri (assembly GCA_017589585.1). Classification (NCBI taxonomy): domain Eukaryota; kingdom Metazoa; phylum Chordata; class Aves; order Passeriformes; family Phylloscopidae; genus Phylloscopus; species Phylloscopus whistleri. Next base: position 2,333,433 of record JADMLD010000183.1, read on the forward strand.
GTTTTATTTAAAATACAGAGCAAAAAAACTTTGTAAACAACTGTACTTGAATAACTGAATAACTGAATCATAACTTTGTAACATTCAACCTAAATATGGGTCAGACTTTTCCCCACTAGATGAAGGTGTTTAATTAGTAAGCAGTTGGGGTTTTTTTGCTTGTTCGTTTGGTTTTGGTTGGTTGGTGGGGTTTTTTGGTTTGATTGGTTTGGGTTTTTTCAATTATTTTTCATCAAATATCCCCTTGTTCATTATTCATGTTTATTGATAGCTTTTCTTTTAGTTAGCACTTTTGTGAATTTAATTCTTATGAATGTGACAATGGCAAAACTGTGTTTTTGAGAGTTAGCTGTTCAAATGTTTAAAACCACTAATTATTCATTGAGCAGCAATTCAAAAGGGAAAAGGGACAATATTTTCTACCATGCATTTCATAGACAGCAGACTGAATCAGATACTGTGTGGTTCACAGTCTTAAGAAATCTGCCTATTAACATGCTCCAACCATTTTGCTGCTTCAGCAGTATATTTATCTTAAACCCTTGATGAGTATTTTTTTTCTAAATTGCATTTGATGTGGTTTTTCTTCCTCAAGAATGACAGCTCTGAATGTTAAGTTATACTGCAGATAGTTTCACCTATGCTTAATTTTGTATACATGATTCTGTTTTGATATCAGAGAATTGAACATGTGCAGAAGTTCTTGCAGGCTTTGCTTAGTTTTATGTAGAGAAAAACATTATTTGAAATTGCCAGTTTTTAAATGGCATGTGCTTTTATATTCTAGGATTTATATCGAGACCTCCGTTCTAAGCATGACCCCAAGCCATATTTGAAGTAAATCTTGCCTAGTGTACAAATAAATTCCTTGCAGTTCCAGTCTTAGATGTGGCTTTTGAATTAATTTTGTGGTATGTAAAGAGGGCAGATGGCATTTGATCCTCTTCCTAATGCCCTCTGAGAGGAATGATTGCGTATTCCTGGCCTGAATATGACTTCCATTGTGTTATAATTCCTGAGGGGATGTCATGGGGAGGTCACTTAACTGGAGGAGACCTCATGATTAGGAGAACCTAGCATTCTGCATAGCACTGCAGTAGAGCAGGTAACATTTTTGAGCTCAAGCTCCTTTGAAAGCTGTGCAAAGACAGTTTGTATTTGAAAGAGCATTCAGGACAGAGGCAATCTCTGCCATTCCTTGGTGTGGTGCGTGGGCTATGCTGGCAGCTCCCACTGCTGGAGTGGAGGCTCACAGTGGGTACTGCCCTACTCCTCTACAGAGCTTGTACAACCAGGAGATTTGATTTTGTGGCTACTAGTTGTTCAACTGCTGTTGAAGCAAGCTTTTGAAAAATTAGCAGAATTAGGATTAGAGAAATCTGAAATTTATTTTCTGTTAATTTTATAATGAAATTGTAATGTTAAGTGAGATCTGATTGTGTTGGGTAAGCTTTTCCCTCTTCACTTAAACAAACCTATGGTAGACTCACTGCAGCATTTTTTCCTTTTCATTTAAATCCTTTAAAAGAAGTGCAACATCTGTTACTTTTATTTATTTAATAGTCAGCGTCACAGTGGTTTGTGGCTCTGCTGAGAAACACCATAGTTCTGTCACTATTGTCACTCTTCTGCCTCTCCTTTGCTCTTGAAATGAGTGAACTGAAGTGTAAAATTAGAAAGAAAATTCGTCATTTTCAGTTTGTTTCATGAAAGATTTATCACCTTGCAGGGATAAAAAAGGTAAAGAAGATAATACATAATTATACTGATATCCAGCCTCGTTCTGTATTTCTTATGAATGAGCACTTAATCATAGTACAGCCTTGGAGTACAGTCACCACTGAGAAGTAACCACTTGCATGCATTTCAGGTATCTTAGATATTTTAGCTTTTAGATTAGTATCCTAAATGTTGCGTCTACCTCTTAGTTTTCACTTCCCCTACATTTACAGATTCCAGGATTTTTTTAAAAAATACTTGCGTTGGAGCATTATTTGAATCCATTCATGGAGTGACATTCACTGGGACTAGAACTAAAACTAAATAGCAGTCCTAAAGATGACAATTCCTGTCATCCCAACACTTTTTCCTTTAAAAAAAAACCTCTCCACATAGTTTATTTCCTAGAAGCTATCGATGAATTTAGATCTTACAGTATTGATGGAGGGGGGTTGGAGGCTGTGTGGGGAAATGGAGAAACTAACCTTATGGTGATTGTTAAAGGTAACAGAAGAGAAAAAATACACAAGTATGACAGAACACTTCTATCAGGACCAAAATATATTATTTTCACATATATCCCTTTGTTAATTGTATTTGGCTATAGACTGGTTAAGAAAATTCTGACTTGAAGGTAGTACTGCATTAAATAAATTGACCTTACCTTTCAAATTTTATATTAGTGAATGAATATTCAGGTTTCAAAATAAGGAGGCAAAGTACTTAAAAACTGGTAAGTATTTCTAAGTTATCAATTTAACTTGCATTGATGTTAAAGTTTCATTTATATAATTTTCATTTTTGCATTGTTTTGTAATCTTTTTCACTCTAGATCACTGCGTATAACAGGCGTACCTTTGAAACAGCAAGACACAATTTGATCATTAATATAATGTCAGCAGAAGGTATGTACAGAATGTAGCTGGTGGTATTTTTAACTGAATCAGCAAAACCCTTCCATGGGCTCCTACTTTGAAGATAAATACTGTAAAATAATAATCTGGTGTTCAAATCAAACGCAGGGGCACAGGGGAGAAGTAAGAGAATTTTTCCTGCTTTAATTCATTTTGGTTTTTTAATCCAGATTATTTCTGTCATTCAGGACTGTTTTTCTTCACTCACAGTAAAATGCTTACATGTTTGTTTTTCATTAAACTGCTTCTAGTTCAAAATTTCCCTTTTTTTTAAGGGACCTTACATGAAGGATTTTGCTCTCTTTCTGCATGTTTAGTTTTCTTAGTTCCATGTGTGCCTTATGCAATGAACAATTGTGTAGGCAGAATCAGAAAACATCAGGTTATGACATTTGGACCTTAAAATTAGTTCTCTTTATCACATTTACATTCTGGAGTGTTGCAAGCTGGAATCCATTGTTCCAGCAGATTGGTTTTGACCCCCAAGTTGGCATGAATGTAGTTGTATCTGTTTAATGGAGTTTTACTGAGACTCTTTTCCTCTAATCTGCTTCTTTATCTCCCTGTTTTATAAATAACTGAAGGTTTTCAGCTCAAGTAGCAGCTAGTGGTACTCTCTATTGAATTCAATGTAATCACAGTAGGTTCAAAATGAGCTAATTCAGACACAAGATTTTTGGAAAGGTGTATCAGTGTTAAAGTAGTATTACATTAATCATTACTCCAGATATTTTGAAGATGTATTTTTGGATTTATGGAGCCTTTGTTTAATGCAACACACTTTTTCATCACAAGCAGATTTTCCTTTACCATATCAAGCGGAATTCTTCATAAGGAACATGAATGTAGAAGAAATGTTAGCAAGTGAAGTTCTTGGTGACTTCCTCGGAGCAGTGAAAAATGTATGGCAGCCAGAACGCTTGAATGCTATAAACATAACTTCAGCCCTTGACAGGGGAGGGAGAGTTCCACTTCCAATTAACGACATGAAAGAGGGGTAAGCATGTGTCAACATGATGGTTTTGCTTCACTTTTTCGTTGTTGTTGATGAGAAACCTAATATTTTTTCAAGCTTTCTAGAAACTTTGCAATTCCTGTTTTATAATTTGGAATTAGATATGAAAAGTTTACTCATGTTCTGAGCCCCAGTTACAGTATGAGTTTATTGTTTTAGATGCAACAGGGCACAGTTCCTGTGTATTGATATTATAATCCAAGGAATACTAATAAATTCCATGAATTGTAAATGAGTTGGTAGTAAATATAGGGTTTTTGTAATCACTGTTTTACATCTGAGCAGTCATTTGGCATGCTTTTCAAGTTTTTAACCATTCCCAATTCATTAAACTCAAAATTTTGAAGCAAGTTATGATGGAGCAGAGATTGCAGAGAAGGTTCAATTTCTGAGGGCAGTTAGCATGTAATAGTGCAATTTTTAGCTGTACTCACACTAAGTTATGTGTTAGTTATGTGATTCAAGAGCACTGTTGACTTTCTTCTGAAAGTCATAAGGTGTCTGGGGAGCTCAGGTTACTGAGTGTAAACTGCTGAAATGGACTGTTTGCAGTTGTGATTTGTAACCATACTGTTCTGAACAATATTCAACTGGAAACTAGTAAGGATGCAGTTTTTTCAAATATGGTTCTGACAGTGCTTTTCCCTGCTGAAAGTGAAGATGCCTAGTTATTTTTAGATAATTTTAGATATTTTGGAGTCAAAGAGTATCTAAGAAAGGGATGAATATCCAAAATACAAGATGTATGCAGAAAATACTGGCTTTTTTGTGTCTTTGGAGTTTTTGACTACATTTAAAAAAGGGAAGGGACTTCTGTACTAGCCAGAGTAATAGCAGAGTCAATACAAATGGCTACACTTCAAATATTTAGTTAGATAATGCCTACTGTAACACATGGCAACTGGGACCTAACTCCTGTTTCAGAATCCATTGGTACATTATAACCTGGTGCAGCACTGTATTGTACATCAGTGTTCCATATACCTAAATATAACAATGAATAATACAGTCAGTGTAGTAGCTCTTATTTTATGTATGGTAATGCTAAATCAAGTATTTACCTTCAGCTTTCAGTATTCTGAAGCAAATTTTGTTGGCCTTGCATAGCTACAGTATGCAATCTTTCAGAAGAAGCTGGGGGTTAGAATGCTCATATCTGTATTAGGTTTAGCAATAATTAGTCATTGTGAATTTGTTTTGAAAACATGGGAAGAAACTCTAAAAAATCTATGATGAGTAAGATTAAAGATTTCCTTAAAACAAAATGATGCTATTTTAATACAATTTTCAAAAATAATACTGATTTACTTACCTCAGGAAGCCACACTTGGAGCTCTTTGACTTCATAGAAATTGGCACCACTGATAGCAATGAAACATTTACATTAACAAGCAAACCAGAATATGTTGTAATAAGCAGCTAGGAAAGTCCTTTTGATTTCAGTATGTTATTTGTATGCTTAAAGAAGTAAAAGTATGAAGGAAAATGATTTTAAAAAATATTTTCAATCTTTAAATAACAACTGAATGTTACTGTGTACAGCAATAATGTTTGGAATAGTACATCATTGTCCTCTGGGGATTTGTGAGACATCCTGCTGCTCTGTCACTCATTTCTTTCTGCAGTGTGTATGTGATGGTTGGGGCAGATGTTCCTTTCTCTTCGTGTTTACGAGAAGTGGAAAACCCACAAAATCAGCTGAGGTGCAGTCAGGAAATGGAGCCTGTAATAACCTGTGATAAAAAATTTCGTACTCAATTCCATATTGACTGGTGTAAAATCTCTCTGGTGAGTTATTTTATTATTGCATAAAAATGATGTTTGTAGAAGTACAGGCAAGAACTTTGCCAGTCTGGTCAGACAGCGTTGCCAATTCCACTTTATTGTGACTGATATTTTTTCCATGTGGCAGACACTCTTAAGATTGTGAAAGGATTTTGCCATGTAGGCTAAATTCTGTTAGAGTTGGGCCCCAGTGAAACCACTGTATTTGTTTTCACTAGCAGTGAATTCTATAAATGGCCAGAGAACTCCAGGGCTTAAAAAACTAAAAGTAATGAGAAGTGCAGTTCATTAATTCAGAATGCTGATACTGCTGGTTCCACTTCCCTAAAAAGTGTGTTCATACATATGTTTTCTCAGATATTGATTCTACACTGACCAGTTCATACTATACTGTTAAAAATCTGTTCCTGAAAATTGTCTAAAACATATTTTATGTTAAAAATTAAATAGAAAAAAAGAATTGAAGTAATGTTGACTAATTAAATAATAAATAGGAATATTTTTCTCAGTCAAATGCAAGAAAAATGATAACCAAACACTAGAGTATTTTCCATGAAATGAGAATAATTCCCAGATAGACTTTTTAAGGTTGGGGTTTTTTTAGTTCCCACAAGGAAAATCAAGAAATAATACAGTATTGGAAGAGAATGTTGTAGATAAATCTGAACAGTGATGGTGAAAGTATATAAAATAAACTTAGATGGTTGTTGAGCTGCTTCAGACATTACCCAGGAGGAAGCTGAAAGGGAGATATTAAACACTGGATGGAAAAAAATCATTGAGTATGAGGAAAGGTATTAATATACAAAATTAATTGGATAACTTCCAGTCTTTTCTACACTATACACTATAAATTAGGCAATGTTCTAGAAGTTTGGAAAATACTTGTTTCAAAAGAATACCCAGATTATATGCTTTTTATTGGCTTTCTGTTGAGAAATTGTAAAAGGCCCAAGTGTACACAGCAATACTTACCAGCACTTGAAAAATAGCAGAAGCCAGCTGGTCTTTGGCAAGAACAAACTATGTCAAGTCTTCCATTTCATTCTACAAGGAAGAAGTAGAACCAAGGTGGAGCAGCAGATGTCATTCCTTTTTGGTAAGGTTTTTGATACTGTCTCACAAGCAAGCTCAGGAACATGGCCTAGGTGAAGCTAGGAACTAGTGGAGAGCTGGTTGGTAGCCATAATCATAGCAGAATTAATAATCATTCCTGGCTGTTCCTCATTAATAGCTGGACGATGGAATGTGCTTACTAAATTAAATTTGTAGTTCCCCATGAAAGTGAAAGGATCTGCTGTGCATTGAAGGACATGCTGGAATTCAGAAAGGTCTTGAGAAATTGGAGAAACAGTCTTAGACAACAGGATGAATTTTCAAAGAAGCAGCAGAGGGATAGTGCACTAATGCAAGAACAGTCAGCAGTGCCCATGCAGAAGGAAAAGAAGCTGGTTAGGGGTACATCTTCAGAAAAAAATGCCTGATAGTGGCAGCTCATAAACAAATCATGAAGCAGCATTGTCATGGTGGTTTGAGGAAAGCAGAGATCACCCTGGGGTGTGTAACAGGAACAGGCTTTCAGAGAAGTGTTATTTTCTGCAGCAGCTATAACACGCCCTTCTGGAATTCAGCACTTGTTTTGGCCGAGTGCCACAGTAACTGAATTTAAACTGTCTTAGGGGTGTTTACTGTTGCCAGCAGCATTTCTGGTGTAACCTGCTGCATCAGAGGGAAAAGGGAGCCAGCTTCCCTCTATCTAATCACAATCTGCTTTTCACAAGGCAAGCTGAGAGACAGGAATTCTCCCTAGATCTATGGGCTGGGAGGGAGTTGAGCTCTGTTTCCCATATCCACAATTTAAACAAGTGATAGAAAATAGAGCCATCATATCCTCATCCTCACACTATTTATGAGGTGGTGTTGACAGTTAGCACCCAGTCAAAAGTGGATTTAAGCTCAGGAGTCCCACGTTCTGCAATGTAATAAATGCTCCACTTGAAGCTGCTCTCTGACAGGTTGTTCTCACACTGTGTAAGAACCTCTGTCAGTCACATCAGTAGATAGATTTTTTTTTTTGTGTGTGTTGTTAGGATTTGAGATTCAGCTAAGCAGCCAGGTAGAAATCAGTGTAGCTAGCTAGCATAAAAAATACTCTGGAATTAATGAGCAGAGAATACATCAATTAATTTTTGTTTAACAAACACTTACATATATACCTCTGTGTGTGTGTGTGTGCACACACATTTGAGGCTCAGCAGGATTTCTGGAATTTCATAAACACCTCTTCACCCATTGCCTGGGCTGTAATACAGCATTTCATAACTTGAAGTGTAAATGATAAAGAAGTGCCCATCATTTGCAAGATTTCTCAATGAAAAGTCAGACAAAAGGTCAAGCATGTAAGCAAATATATTTTATTTGTATTAATGATCTGGAGATTAATGATCTTAAAGCTGGCACTGATAAAATTTGACAGTAACATCTAACTGAAGGTAACAAAAAAAAATGGATGCAGAAAATTAAGTCATCTGGGAATGGCAGTCAAAAGCAATAGGAAGTTTAGCAGCAAAAGAGATTTGTATTTCTAGGATCATTGGGTACAGACACACACACACACAAATTGTGACCAGGGATGCAGCTTTTGGAGGTTAATTGAATTTGTCTGAGGCAGACAATGAGCTGTCCTCAGCAGCTCAGTTGATGGCTCTTGATTTTTTGAGCACTGGATGTAAAGCATGATATGAAGGAGAAGGAGGAGGAAAAAAATTGTAGGTATGTGACTCTTCATTTTTGCCACCTTTATACAAGAAAGACAGTATTGTTATTTAGGAAGGCTAGTAAGCAATGGATTAATTAATCAAAAAGAAATCAGAATCAGATTGTTTACTAAAGATGTTTACTGAATTTGTACTCAAATACTGTTTGTGTGAGATATACCTAAAATTAATCTGTAAAAGACATGGTATTTCTGGTAGGCACAAAAGAGAATGAATTACACACTAATCAGAAGCTTCATAAAATGTAAGCTTCTATTATTTAAAAAAAAGTGGTTGGATTAAATCGTATAGAATTTGTAAGACGTGTAATATGGATCTATACCTGCCTGTTTTTACATTCTGTTACTTTGTTATTTAATTGTCCTTTTTTGTTTCTTCTTTTCTTTTCCTGGGTATCAGGTTGACAATACAAAACAAGTTTCCACCTTTCAGGAAGTGGTTCGTGGAGAGGGAATATTACCTGATGGTGGGGAATACAAGCCACCTTCTGATACACTGAAAAGCAGAGACTATTACTCGGATTTCCTAATTACCCTGGCAGTGCCCTCGGCAATAGCACTGGTGCTTTTTCTAATACTTGCCTATATCATGTGCTGCCGACGGGAAGGAGTGTGAGTACTTTAACATGCTAATTAGTAGCTCTTGATTTTTCTAAGATTATAATGCATAGAAGGTTATTTGTTAGAATATCTCCATTCAGTTCATTATAAACATTTAAAACAGGCCAAAAGGTATCTGCTTGTAATACTGAACTATTTTACACTTAAGCACATGCACTAATTTCTAAGCAAGTGATGTAGGGCCTTTAGTTGTTCTAGAAAGTGTTAAAATACTCAACATATGCACAGAACTCCCCAAAATCTCCACATGTGCACAATTCTCCAAAGTGCCCCCAGCAAATAAAATACTAATAAAGGGTCATTGGTTCAGGAGAATATTAAGTAATTTCTAAAAGGCTAACTTCCATAACGTAAACCTGGTTGAGGAGATTAACTGAATTTAGACATATTATCAAAGAAAAACACATAAAAGGAAAGCAGCAAGTAACGTGATTTCTGCCATTTCTTACACAAACTACAATTTCATTTTGTCACAGAATTTATTTTAGCCAGAAGCTTGTTCTTTAACCTGCATTTTTCATTTCCCTGTGTGTCTGTGTGTGTCACCACTGTCACATCTCTCTTTGTGCGTTCATCAAGGCCTCATCATAAAGCCTGTTGCAAATGCTGCCAAGTTGCGTTTAGCAATAACCTTGTCAGCATTTCTACATCACGTACTGTTTTCATCATCAGATAGATTAATGTTCCAACTATCAATGCTATTATTTAATTCATAAATTTTGTTTTGTTTTTAGGGAAAAGAGAAACATGCAAACACCAGAGTAAGTGTCTTCTTTCCTGTTATTTTTCTTTTACCATTTAATTTTCATTCTCAGTAGCTTGTCATGCTTCATACATATGTGTCATAATCTTCTTTCATTCTCTCTAATTCATGGTTTAATTCATAAATGTGAAAGCTGCTTTTAAATCAGAGTCTTGGCAAGGATAGAAGACCAGAATAAAAAGGGTTTGAAATTAAAGACTGTCAATTCAAAATAAAATAGTGCTGTTAGAATAAATGTTAATATGCAATTAATACTCCTGGTTATTGGACTTTCCAACCTGTCTCTTAAAGGCAGTGAACAGGAGAAGAAATATCCGGAAGGTGTCCAGTGCCTATAATATGGAGTGTTTTAAAATCAATTTACAAGCTTTTGTGAATCTACCACAAGAATCAGGAGTTAACCAAAACTTTAACTGCAGCAAATAAATGGAGTATCAGCCACAAACTGCACAGTCTTGAATCCTATGAAAAAATATTTATTCAGACAGAAAAATCTAACAGAAATAATTACTGCCTTAAAAATGAAAGAAATCAAAGATTTATTAACTTAAGTATGTGGAGGTTCTAATTGTTGCACTGTAGTCTGTAGCATGCATCAAAGTCCTTGTACTATAATAATAATAATAATAATAATAATAATAATAATAATTGCAAATTTCTCTCTGTTTTGATAGAGCACTTAAAGTACATATTCATTATTTTATTTCCTTCTGACACAGCATCCAGTTGGTGCACCACAGTGCTATACAGAAATCAACCAAAGAGCTTCGTGACATGTCCAAGAACCGAGAGATCGCGTGGCCACTCTCCACGCTGCCCGTGTTTCACCCGGTGACGGGCGAGATCGTCCCGCCCCTGCACACCGACAGCTACGACAACACCAGCATGCCTCTGATGCAGACACAGCAGTAAGTGCTCACACTCGGTTCTGCTTCTTAATGCTCACTGTGCTGCATGACCTAACGGGAGATTCTGCTTGTCCTCCAAGATGTGTTTATTATGGGAGATTCAGTAATGACTCCCTAGTTCAAGATCGCTCTGATCTTTCATTTCCAGCAGGACGAAAGGCCTTCTCTTGCAAGATTAAATGGCTGGCTTTCAGTCTGCAGGCTTGCAAGAGGTTTGGCGTGGAACAGTTAGATTTCTGCATGTTTTGGAGGAAAACTACTTTTGACAGAGGACTCAATTAAAACTGTTCTATTTTAGACACCCTGTCTCTTGACCTGTATATTTGGGGGTTCTGGTATAAAACCACCACCAGGTTGGTGGTGGTTTTATACCAGAAAATCCAGACTCTGTAAGTGGTTAGTCATGTACCTGTCACACATGGTTTGTGTTTTAAACGTTGACATTGACAGAACAACATACTCCGTTACACACATAATAAGTTCAGACTGGCCAAGAAAAATGCTCATAGCTGTCTTCTGTTTCCATTGTTGCCACTCTGTTTCCAAGACAAAAACCAGAAAAATAATTAATTACTGTTCCTTAGAGTTCATTTGTCAGTAACTCAGTGAAACTAGTGAGGCAGACCCAATGCTTTGCACATGTTCTAATTCAGACAAGTCCATAGAGCTATAGCAAAGAGGCGTTTCTGGAAAGCCTTGGTTGAGGTGCCTGGGGCAGATCTGAGGCAGTGGTCTCTGAAGTGACTGGCATTTATTTTCCAGTGCTGTGCTGTAACACCAGCTCCAGCTGGTACCTCCTCCACTGGCAGGCCTGCATGGCCCCGGTGGTACTGGTCCTGTGCCAGCTCTAACTCAGCCCTAATTTACACATGCTTGTCCTAAATTCCCTTCACACTGTAGATCCATGCTGCAGGAGTGTTTTCTTCTCTCTGTCCAGAAGCTAAATTCTTCAGAAAGATAGCTGTATAAATTATTCCTTGTACAAGTGCTGCAAAGTGCTCTGCCCCATCTGTTACAGCTTCTTCTTTATTCAGAATAGCAGTTTTTATGACTGGGGTGCCAAATCCTGTAACAAAGGCTTTCCTGAGTTGTACTTCGGGTATTTATCTGCTTCACCTACATTGTAACCCTTCATTCCTTTCTGTAAAAACATCTCTATCTGGTAGCTGTTAAAATAGACACTTATGCAGGGCACAAAAATGCAACTTTGCCTTGATAAGTGAACTGGTCTGACCGTTCATTCATTCCACAGCCAACATTGCAAATGCTGTCAGCTTCACTGTATTCATGGAATATGGAATATTCACTTACAGAAACCAAACTTTGCTGAACTTCAGAAACCCATGGTGACTCTTGTTGCCTCTGGCATTTCACCAAGTCTGAGCCTTTGAATGTAGCTGACAAGTGAAATAATAAGAACTACTTTAACACTAATTCTCTTTATTTCATGGTCTTGGCTAACTTTTGGATATCTGTATTTGTGTAGCGAAAAAAGATAAGCAAAGAAATGAAGTGTAAATACTGAGCTTTCATCATAATACACTTCAGACTTTGTATGGAAGCATTAAAGATATTAAATGGTTTTTTATAGGAACCTGCCACATCAGACTCAGATTCCACAGCAGCAGAGTGCAGGTCAGTACTCAGAAAATACTGTAATTATTAAGTGACTAGTGGAGAAAACTAGTCAAAATGTATACAGTCTGTGGACAGTGGAAATAATTTTCAAATAAAGTATTACAGAATTGCCATTCTAGACAGTTTTTTGATACATCAGTGAAAATCTTGGCATGGGATTGATTAAACAAGGAAGAAATGCTATGTGAGGACTCTGCATGAGAAGCTGGAATTTGGTTCAGCTCACTTAGAAACCTCATATAAATAATTTTCTGTTACATGAAGCTACAGCCAGATTCCGAAATGCAGTTACATGGTTCCGATTCTGACAATTGATAGGAAATCTAAATTTCTAATTTCCACCAATATTAGTTAAGTTTTGAAGAAGCAGCTCTTTATTGCAGTTACTAGACATGAAGTGTTGATACTGGGGAATCTGGTAATGCACATGCATGCTTCAGGTTTCCCATGTTGTAGTCATCACTTTTATATCATTCTCACAAATGTACTGACTGAGGTCAGGAATGACCCATCAGACTGTGGACTAAGCCTGACTGTCCTCTCTACTTGGCATCTCAGCTTTGAGAAAAACCTACAGCTGTAGCCATGTGAGAGAGGGTAAGGACCACACAGGGAAAAAGTGTAAAAGGCCAAGAGTAATTTTTAAATACTCAAAGAGGTATTTAATCAAAACTCTAGGAAGATACATATGTTTGGAACATAATATGGGAACTACAGCTCCAAGTGGAAGATTTGTTTTAACTTAGGAGTTTACATAAGCAACTCCTTCTTTTCACTGAAAATCCTTCTTCTTCATTACTGCTTTCGGGGATTAAAGGAGAATTTCGTATGACAACATTTCAAAGATTTGAGGCAAGTATATCACAGATGTTTCTCTCCATGTGGGTTTTGTTATGTGGAAATGAAAAACACAGGTATAAAAAGTCTGACAATAGTTCTGGTAGCTTTGCCATCCGTGTTCTTCATTGTACATATGCTGGAAATGGTGAATGACCCTGGCAGTCAAAGCCTTCATCCAGAGCCTCCAGCAGTGGTTTGGGCTGACATTTAGCACAGCTCTTCTCACTCAGTTTAGAAGGCAGAACAAAAGTGTCACACACAGTGCTGCTCTTCTGCTACAACTGTTTCATTTAAAGAATTCCAGTCTGTCTTGCAGCAAATAAGTTGCAAAATCACCTGGTAATACTGTACAGTGACAGCAGTGAGGCATTTTTGCAAAGGTATGAAATACAAGCTAGCATGGGTCTGTCACTTTTCAGTCGCACTGACAAACCACCCTAAAATTAGATCTTAAAATTTCTCCTGTGTCTATTTTCTGCAGTACATTATTTTTGTAGAATACAACTGTTCTTTCACATTCATCACAGATACTGCCTGTGACAAGCTCTCAGAAATCCAGGGGGGCAGGTGGTGGAATGTATTTGGGACAGAGGGTGTTTCCTCCTCTTCCTTTGGTTGATAATGGCACCTTGCTTTGTAGCTCAGGTGTGCAGGTGACCCTGCAAGCACATCCATGACATGATGGCATGGGCCTTTTGCAGCTTTTCTGAAAGGATATCCATAACTCCTATTGCCAGAATGTTAGATTTTTAGAAAGTTATGATTTAAACCAAAATTCAGGCACGAGTAATATTTTTTTTAGTAGCATGAGTACAAACCTAACAATCGATTTTATTGATCTGTTCTAGTAAGAAATTTACAGAAATAAAAGACCTAAGGCCAAAAAACCTATAGAATGAGACATTAATTGTTAAATTTTCTTCCTTTTGTATAGAAAACTCACAGTAATATACTCAGGGAATTTAACATACTATCAGTCACAGCTGTGAGTAAGAAATTTCTATTTTAAATCTTCAGTAGACCATATTTAGTAATTTGAAGAGCAGACCATGGATAATAACTGTTGTCCACTTTGGGAACTATCTGAATCCCCAGTAAGGAATAGTTTTATTTTAACCTTATATAAAAAGGCAGACTTAATAGCTGACATAATGCTTGATTATTTCACAAAGTTAAAAGTTAATTGGGAAAGAACTGGGTGAGAGATGACCACTCACATCCAATGTTTATTACACTGATGAAAATTGCTACTGGTCTCCAATATGAACAGATAAAATAGGTTTTAGAATTGTCTCTCTGTCAATAGGCAGAATTCACAAAGACTGTTTAAGGTGCTTAGATGAAAAAGCTTATAGGGTATTTCTGTAAAGTAAAAGACTAAATATTGCATGCACCACCTTCTCTGTTTTGTGCCTCAGTCTCCCTATGAAGTCTGTTAGATCCCAAATAGAAAGATAAATTCCCAGTTAAACAATCTTTTTCTAGTCCTCTCCCTTCCCAGAAGAATGCTTTTTCATGTATGTATCGTCTTTTGATCCAGGTTGTACTTGGAGTGTTTCTCCAATGTGGTTGTTGATAAAGGAATAATAAATGCTATTTATGTGCTGTGCTCATTCTTGACAGTTCAGGACTGTTGAAGCATCATGTGCCACTGATGGACTATATCAATTCTCATCTATTTGCAGGTAAATGGTATTCCTGAGGAAAGAAAACTAACAGAAGCAATGAATTTGTAATCAAAGAAGGCAGCAAATTGTCTCACTTCCTTATTTGTTCTGGCTGATGCATGAGTTTTTCTGGTGTATATTGTGCATGCCCACAGTATTATGATGCTTTCAGTGCCAGGAGTACAATCACTTCCATATAACTGATGTACTGTATCCTTTTGTACTTTGGACATTTTTGACAATTTGTAAACACTGATAACTTTTTATATTTGTTACATTCAGAAAGTAATCTTTAATATATATATACATATATATGTATGTGTATATATATGTGTGTATATATATATATGTATTAATAAATATCAAGCTTTATTCTGTCTTGTGATCTCTCCTGAAAGTTTTAAAAGGGAAATCAAAAACTTCAGAGATTCAAAGGATTTCAGGTTGTTAATGGGATGATATAATTGCCTAACATTTGCACAGGAAAAGCAGTAGTGTACAAGCATGAAAACTTGTGCAACATGATGATGCTCAGAAATAGTATTGCACATATATTAGGTATTAATTTTTTAGAGATTACCAAATATAATGAGCAAAGTTATTTTTGAAAAATAAATAAAGAAGTAACCCCCCAGAGAAAATAACTAAAACTACTCATGATAAAAAATGGATTTCTGTTCTTTTACCAGATATTTATGCTATTTCAGAACTTGTAAGCAATAAAGCATTTAAAATCTGTCCATTCATTCATCTGGTTACGTTAGAAGAAACTGTTACAAACTATTGTAGGCAAAAAATTAATGTCTTCAAATGAGCAAGGGTTTAACTTGGTACAGTATACATGGACTAGCTCTTTAAAAACACTTTAATTTTTTTTTGGTGATATTCTCAATAAACAGCCATGCTGTTTTTTATTTCCTCCATTTTTTTCTTTTTGGAGTGCAAACGGTTGTGGGAGAATTAAGCATCCAGTAAATCAGGGATTATATTTTCACATCTTAAAAAGGACTTAACTAAAGGCATACTTTGCTGGGAGGTGGTTTCTTTGAGAGGCATTTATCCATGCAGATGAAGGCTTAGTAATACTTGGACTTTGCTGAAAGAATCTGAACTGGGGTTTCCATGTTTTTCAATAGACAACTATAATTCATCTATTGACACTTTTCACCAGATTTTAAATGAATTCCTGATGCTTCTTTAAATCTTCAAATTTAAGGACATCGCACAGGACTTCAGGGTCTGCAGCTGTAATAGCTGACACCAGGAGTTCTTGGGGTTTGACCTCAAAGAATGGTATTGTTTTAAGCTGACACTTACACTTTGTCTTTTTTCTGTAATATTTTCTCTTTCAGAAGCTGTATGTTCATCAGGACATTGCATTGTAAGCAGAAAACTGCGTCTGCTTTAAAATTGCTAAGTGCTGGCTACATTTCCTTAGCTGAGGTTCCTGAAGTCTCTGCTAAGAGAAATTTGAGTAATTTTGGAATTTAAGACTGAGGATAAAAAGGAATCTGTAAAATGAGGTCATTTTGTAAAAAGACCAAAATAGTTGCTTTTGTTTTTGTGGGTTTTGGTTTGTTTGTCTTTTTCTCTTTTTACAGTTATGGCCCAGTTCTGTCATAACACAGAACCTTAATTTACGTTTTTAAGCATCAGTGACGTGTTTGTAGTGTCAGACCTGAATGCAGGATCTCAACAAATAGAACAAGTCCTGAGCTGCTTTTTAGACTAATTTTGAGCACCAGCTATGGTAACTATGGCAGCAAAGTATATAAGCAGTGCTCAGTACATGGTATCTACTTGTATTTTGTCAAACCTTCCGAATCAGTTTACAAAGCTGCTCTGCATGCTCAGCACAGCCCACAAGGATCCTGCTGGTGGCTGTTAGACCAGGAGAGGTAGCTCGAGCTCCAGGCATTCAAGTTGAGAAAGGCAGTTCCCGAAACAGGTGGAATAAAGAGCCATTCCTTCTCACTTTCCAAGTGGCATCCATCATGCCTTCCTACCTCATCCAAAAGATACCAGGGAAGAGACTTCACCACTCAATCAGCCTCCTCAGAGACACACCCCTTCCTTCCAGCAGCTTGGATGGTTATCAGTGAAAAGCGAATCACAAAACTGCACACTGAGGTTTATAGTAAATTAAACATTTTCATCTCTTACCCAAGCTGTAAAAAAATTCAAGTACAATCAGCATTTGGCTTCTATTAGTTTATACTACTATTTTCAAATGTATCAACTGTCAGTGTTTTGAAACCAAAATGAATGGAATGGATTTTAAATAATGATTTTTAATGCAATGTAAGATTAAACTTTGTAAATAGTTCTGGGTGTGGATCATAGTAATTTCTGATAATTCCAGGATGACATGACAATCAATGGATCTACCAATAGAGCTGCTCCCACCTTATTTGTATTACTGTAACAGTGTCAATATATTTAAGGAAAAAAACTGTTACATATGTGCATAAAGAATCAGTTTGTAGCAGTGGAGGCTCCACCTATTTTGGACAGAATCTAATTATGTAAGTCACTCGGGTATTAAGAATACCTGAACTATTTTATGATTGAAATCTTCATTTATCTGAGGTAAGTTTAATAACAAATTATTTATTTTTACTTATTAAAACAATTACTTTGAAAGCATAGATTTATAAAGCTGGTTAAAGACAATGGCTAAAGAATTAGAAATAATTAAGACAATAAATTCACAGCCTCTTTTAACGTTATATGATGGCAATACGAATTGATATTGTATTAAGTTGAAACCAAATTAAACAGAAAGCCCTACACATCTCTTTGTACATACATGAAATGTATAATCTAATAAAATGGAAAACATGAAATGGTGAAGTTGTTGCCTGCTTATTTTACAGAAGGGTGCCTGACCAACACTGTTACAGCTTTTAATGTTCCAGGCTCAATGCTGCATGGTCAGGTCTGAGACCTGCGGTGGAGCTACTGGTGCAGGGTTTGTGTAACTAAATCGATGTCCTAGCTGGAGAGGAGGGAGAGGATTTGCAGCACTTAACATCTAATGCGGCACCTGAACTATGTCTCTCCCTGATAATAAAATCAGGAGCTTTGGGGATGACAGAATGACAGAATATGCTGAGTTGGGAAGGGACTCATCAAGATCAAGTCCAACTCCTAGCCCTGCACAGAGATGGTGGGGGACCATGTGCCTGAGAGCATTGTCCAAACATTCCTTAACTCTGGCAGCTTTGATATTGTGACCACTTCCCTGGGGAGCCTATTCAACCTCCCTGTGGGTGGAGAACCTTTTTCTGACAGCCAGCCTGAACCTCCTGACACAACTTTAGGCCATGCCCTTGTGTCTTGTCATTGTTCACAATAATAAAGAGATTGGAACTTCCTTTGCTTAAGGAACCCCTTCTACTGAGAGTGGGATTGAAGTAGCTCAAGTAGAATCTAAATTCCGTAACCCAAGCAAATCTTAAAGATGGGCTTGGTTTCTTGGTGTTGCCAGGTCAAAGAAAAGCTGAGTCAGTTCCTCTGCTTTCCTGCAGAGCTATTGGCAGGGAAAAGTATCCAACACCTCTGCTGTGGAGTTCTGCTCAGGGCCCCTGAGCTCCAGGCTGCCTTTGGCTACTGGAGCTGTAATTTCATCAGAGCAGGGACAGTGCCATTGACTGCAGAGCAATCTTCCTGCATTGCATCTGCCTTAGTCCGTGACACAGTGAACTGCAGCGCAGCTAGAGACAAGCGATAGAGAGTTTTTACTTAAATGATGCTGCTCCCATTACAAAAATAAGCATCCACAGCACATTTATTTGTTTAAATTACTTCATATTTTTACATAACCTGAAAAGAAAATATATTTATCCCACATACAGTAATAGTAAACAAGTGCATTATTTCAAACATTAAAAATAAATCTTTTAACCAAGTCTGTACAACAGATAAATAGAGTTATATCTACAATAGTTATGTTGTGAAGAACAAAACAAAGATTATCCCTCAAGCTCACAGTTCCTTGTTGCTCATAATACTGGCATAGATGAAGGTTATGCTTGCTATCCCCCACCATGGTGTCCACCTACACCCTTTCCTTCAGTCACTCAAACGTACTGATCGATGAGGTTAAATTCCCAAGCATTGGAAGTAATATGCACACAGAACAAACAGCTGAGTATCTTTCCAGTATCTTGAAAACAGCTGACAGGCTTAGTAAAACTGCTGAATTGGGGGAAGTGAATTATTTCTTTTTTGGTTTTTTATGATAAATAACTGGTCATTCTTGAAAAGAAACTGTTCTCCACCACACACAAAAAAATAAAAACTGAAGTAATTATTTTCATAAATTTGTTTTGCATTTGTTCCTGGCTGCAAGATTGAATTCAATGTTTTACCTGGGATAAGAACAAAAACATGCATATGACAGTATATATGGTACAAATTAGGATTCATGTTGTTTATAATCATACATAATTGCACATATGCTTGGAAAATAATATTGCGCTCATGTTTTTGACTGCTAACAAATAATCAGAAGAATAAAATGAAAAAGCAACTAGAGATCAAACTATTACTTGAACCAAACCCACAACCAACCAAGAAATGTCCATAACTTCACTGATAAGTAGAATGTAAACAACAGCTTGTCACTGCCACACTGAAGGACTATTTCCTTCAATAACAGAGTTTTTGCTAAAGGAAAAAGTTAGTAAGAAAGATTGGGCACTGCTGAAAAGGATGGGAAAAAAGTTTTCTCCAAACAGCTCCAATCTCATTTCACTTGTAATTCTAAGACTCAACCATCTGCACACAAGTTGACCACTCAATCCCTCCTCCCCATGATACCAACAGACTGACCTGCATCCTCTTAAATGAAAATGTTATTACAGAATAGAATATGGCACCAGTTCCTTAATGAGATTTAATTCAAGGTCACCTACAGACATAGGGAGAGGGTCAAAGATCACCATTCTCCTAAGATCTGATGGAGTGCATATGATGGGATTCCATGGGACTGAAAAAGGATGGAGGGTCTTCAAAAAATTTCCCATCTTGAACTGAGTCTCTGAAAAGTATTAATTTTTTTTTGTTTGCTGGGATTTTACACAGAACTACAGTTAAATGAATTAGTGAAAAAATTATGAAAAAGCAAACAATTTTAGGAAGAAAACCCAAATTCTCTTTATAAAAAAATTTTGTCTCAGAATTCACCGTATGCGGTGAACACGTCTTAAATTTCTAAAAAAACGCCTCATAAAATACTATGCAAACTTGTATATAATCCTCAATCACTGAATTGATGATTACTTTTTACTTCCACATCCAAAGGGTTTCATATAACGTGTATTACTATTTCCACCCCAAACACTCATTTCTAACCAGCAAATTGCCGCTCGGTTCAGAGCAACGCCCCGGGCTCAGTGCCTGGGCTGCGGGCGGCGCTTCCCGAGGCTCCGGGCTGTGCTGGGCGTGCTCCGCGCCGCCTGCGCTGGGACAGCCCCGGCCAGGGGCGGGCCCAGGGCCGCCTGAACCCCGCGGTGTGCCCATGATACCGCTCAACCACTGCTCCTCGGCGTGTCTCGTTTCAACGGATATGTAAACAGCAACAAACATCCAGTAGAAAAGACTCATTTTCACATGCAATTCTGTACAGTGCACTCTTGTTTCTCAGATTATTTGAGAAGGCTATTTCCACACAAAATATGTACATTCCCATTATATACATCTTCCACACGCTTAATTTAAATGTCTTCTTGTACCTCCAGTTGAGAATTTTTGTTCAGGCAGACACAAAGTAAACCTGAAGAATGTTTCCAAGTTAATGCCTTGACTGATCTTGCATTGTTGAGAAGAAGTGTAGTCCAGAAAAAAATCCAGCTATGCATAGCAACCTTTTCAGCAGAGTTGAGTTATCCTTAGGAACCACAATCTGTGCTAGATCATTAGTGATCTGAGAAATCTCATGTGCCACGCACACAAATATGAAAGTGCTGACAAGAACATTAAACATTGGATATCCAGGAATGAGCACCAAGATCCCCTTTGTGTCTGCTGCCAGCCAAATATGGTATTGGCAAATGAAAAGCTAAAAGAAAAAAAAAAAGTGTTTAACAGTACTAATACATGCAAATATTTTTACTTACAAAACACCCTATAATTATTACTATTGCATCAACTGACACACTTCTGCTTCAGTTAGCAGCTGTTTTCCACATGTCTTTGCTACAAAACAAAACCACGAGCTTGTTAAATCACACAGTGAAATGGATTTCCTTGGCCCTTAACCAAATACAGCTCAGGGGAACACTGGATACATTCCATCAGAGCAGGGAAGAATCTGCCTCCCTCAGTTACTGTCTCTCTGGTGAAGGCCTGATGTGCCTGCAAATAAGAGAGAATGCTTCACCTGCTGATGAATGCACAGCTCCCTGGAGCTGATCAGCACCTAAAGCCCACCAGGAACTGGAAAAATGAAATGTGATCCTTTAAAATACCCACAAAATCCTGTACTCCATACACACTGTATTGCAATGATTTTCTCCTAGAAATATATTTTAGTAATACAATAAAATATCACATTTAATATCACTAAACAGCAAATAGAATGGGAAGCAAGATAATTCCTACTGTTTCAACACTCAGTGGAACAAGGTAACACTTGCATTAAGATGGGGTTATTTTTAATGGTAATTTGTAATGGTACATTTCTTTATTAGTCACAAAAAGCTTTCTAGGGCAAATACATTTATAAGTGTACTTACACTAGTAAGTATAATTCATGTAAATTCTTCAACTGGCCTAAATGTTTATCTTCCAACTGCATACATCTCACAGCATACTCCAGCATCCAATCCCCACTCCCACCACCTTATATCACCCCACCCCCTAAAACAGCACAAGAATTAAGTTTGGTACTATGAGACTGCTATTTCAGCCATGACTTTTAAGTGCAACAAAAGCTATAATGCTAAAAGAGGTCAAACATGACAACATGGTATTTAGTAAGCCAATAAATGCTTTCTCTAAGTGTTACAGTCCAATCTAGACAATAACACCCCCTTACATTTCTAAGTTTTAATTCACTCTACTTCTGGTCATTCTGCTTACCTCTAAAGAAATTTTGCCAAACCAGGCGAAGAATGAGCTGTACACAGATCTGACATATCCAGGAATGTTCCTGATGAGGATGAAAGCTAAAATCTTGTTTAAAAAAAAAAAAGGTAAAGAAAGCGACTGTGGATGACAAGCCAAACAAACACATAAATGTGTATCCATTTTCACTGCACTAAGTGAAGTGCATCATGCATTAAATTTCTTTAAAAGCTAATAAAAATGTAAACCAAACAAAAGTCCATGCAGATTATACTTAACAAAGTAGGTATTGAAACTAAAAATATTGTACACAAATTCTTGCAGCATAGAAAATGATGTTTACATCTCCAGTAGAATCATGGCCTTGATGCTGACAGGTGTTACTACATGCTTCCTAGGCATGCTTCCTAGGTCACAAATCAGGTTACACCATGCCAGTCTAAAATCAAGGTGGCCACAAATCTGAGTTAACCCTCAATTTTTAAAGAGAGGGTATCAAGATGGACAAAATAATTTTAAAAAATTAAGTCCCTCTTGCTGCCCCTCAAGAGAGCAGGACAAATTAATGAGAAAAGAAATGGCACAGAATGAGACAGCTGGGGTATAGTGGGGCAGGGAACACAGCAAGAGGAATATCTAAACTTAAGAAAACCACATGCATGGCTCTGTGGCCCACCTCTTCTCTGCCTGGAAGTGACTACAGGGCCCTATAGGTTCCTTCCTACACTAACACCTCCCAAACACTCCTGCTTTTCTACAGCTTTCTTCTCTTCCACAGCTTCCTCCTTCTCCACTGCTATGCAAATGGTCAGAAGTTGGGTTTGGACTTAAATGGTGCATATGAAACCTCCACTAAGGACATCCAGATAAATCAAAACCACAATCACAGTGTGCAAATTTCAGTGCTTAAAGGCAATGAAAAACTGGCTAATGTTGTTAAACTCTTTTTCACTTTCAGACACGGGAATGAAGCTCAATATCTGACATTCCATGCAAAAGCACAAATATATTTTAAAACAATTTTTCAAAGAGCTGAAATAAGAACAGACTAGATTCTATCACTGTATTCAAAAGGACTAATTATTACCTGCACCACAGAAACAGAAGGATGTAGCTCATTGCACTCTGTCTTGTTTTTACAGCTACTAGCCCAAATAGAGTAGGTCTAAAAGATATTAAAAAAATTGTCTGTGTAGCAGTTATATGTAACATTTAAAAATAAAACAAATACAATATTTTGAATTGCTTCAGTTAGTTGGTTCACTAAAATGTGGGACACTAAGAAAAAAAAACTACATATCTTTTGTGTTTCTCTCAAATTCTTCTTTGCACCTAATGAATACTTATGTGATGAATAATTATTAATACAACATTTTTCATCAAAAACAGACAAGCAATCAATTGTGGAGATAAGAGCTGTGTTATCTATCATGTTATTTTTATGATCCAATTTTCTTTTAAGCTCTGAAATTAACTGATAGTGTAATGATGTTTCCATCTACATCTGACTGAACAGAAAAATCTTTTAGTGGTTATATAGGTAGAGTTGTACAGAAAAACCTGGCTGAAATATCTCCAGATAGAGACTGGATTTTTCAAGGTTTGCTAGATAATATTGACTAAAAAACTTCAGAAAACTTATTTTTCAGATATTTACAATCCTGATTATACTAGGTTATAATAGATACTTACCAAAAAGGACACAATTGAAATAAATAATAAAACATTTGAAACTCTGTTGGAGAAAAGAGGATCTCCTTTTCCTTCTGAGATCATCTGACGTTTCTGCAATGCCAGATAAATAAAAGCAAACAGCATCCCATGAAAAACCACCTGTAAAAGACAAACAGAATGCAATTAATATTTCATGGCTTTCACAAGTACTTCAGATATAAACTCTTAATAGAAATGCTATCAAATAAAGTAATTTTAAAGCTATGTTTGGAAAGGTCCTTTCCCAGATTTACGGCAGCAAACAAAACCAGACTTTCTACACAAGATAAACTGCATTTTTAACTCAACTCAAAACCTACAAATAAAGAACATTTACTAATGTTTCACAGAGCATCAAAGACAAGACAATGAAATTTCAAGAAGCTTTCCAGTACCTACTATCCCCTCTGCAATCTACCACTAAAAGGCTTTCTCTGGGGAAAGACCACAAGTCTCTGGCTTTCTCCCAAACCGGCAGATGAAAACATTCAAGAAGCAGGACAAGAACTTCCCTCTCTCACAGACTCAATTCTTCAACAAGAGTGTTTTACAATCTTATGCCAAGCTCTCATTAGCTGGCACACGAGGGTGTTTCAGGCCCATGCAGTGCTTGTCCTCTGTATTTATTTTGAGCCCTGCTCTTCAGCAGCACCACCCAACCCACAGTGCCACAGCAGCCCAGCAGTGAGTGTGGGATGCTGGGCAGGGTGTGCTGCTGCTGGGGAGCCCCGGGTGTGACAACACTCTGACCCACACCTCACCTCCCAGAGGCCCCAGAGGGACACATATAAGACCAATCCTGTTAAGGGCAAGTTTAGCACATAAAAGCTTCCATCTTAGAAACTCCCTTACCTTTGCTTCCCAATAAGGAAAGAAAAAAAGACCAATGTCTCCCTGTTCTATTCCCCCACATTGTAGGGTCAATGACTGGAATGAAAGCACTTTCCCAGTAGAAAGCCATTTAAAAATATGTACAAGAATAGTCTGGTTTGGGCACCAAGACCCTGATTTTAATGTTTTAAATGTTACCTTTAAAAAAATATATCAAAGACTAGACAAAAAGAAATATATAAAGAAACATATATGAAGAAAAAATTAATTGATTCAACTTCCAAAAAGTATTATTAAGAAAGCTACCACAGTAGTTTTCCTTGTATTTCAACACCTGAAGTGCTACAGGTGTTACATTTTCACAGTAAAATTTAAGAGAAAAGATAAATCTAGGATACTTTATACTTCATTTTTTAAATCCAGAAGCAACCTCCATCTTTTAAGCAAGGCTTTGATAGACAACTGCAGAACTAAAGTGGGTGTAGCTTAGTCTTTATTAAACACTGGGGCAAACAAGCTCCTGTTTTCTTTGGAGGAAAGGGAAAGAACCCTCCTTCTTCCCACAAATTAAAACATACACTTCAAAGACGAGTATAATTTTATGCAAATATTACATACATAGCGATCCAGCTTCCACCTAAACCACCATTCATAGACATTCCCATTCAGTTCAAAACACTTGGACAATGGCCAAAATGAAAATATCCTCTCAAATGCACCCTGTAAAAGACAAACATGGAAAAAGCATTAACACTAATGTCTCCTGTATCACTAAATTTACATCAATAACATGTTTAATATTATTCTACCCTTATTTCACTAGCTACATCACACTAGAAAAATAACAGGATTCCTTAGAAACCTTTCCCCCACCAAAAAAAAAAAAAAAAAAAAAGAAAGAAAGAAAAAAACAAAAACTTCTTCACATGAGAGAGAGTTTGAGTTAACCTCCCATTAAGGTATTTGCATGCCTTCCATTTTGTACTACTCCTCAAAGGGAGAGGTCCACTAACAGGCTGTGATAAGGAATATGCACTCCAAGACTACAGTTCAACAGGCTGAAAACTAGCAAGGGATTAAAACCACACAACCCCCCTGTAAAATCCTGGAGTGACAAACTCTGCCCTGACTTCTGTCAGCTCTGCTACTCCAGCATGCAGGGAGCTGCTAATGTAGCCTGAGAACCAATCTCTTGATGGTATCAAAGCCAACACTGGGTCTCTAAGAGACACAGAACTTTGTTGTCACCATATCACCATATGCATCCCCATATGCTGGCAAAACCCAGTAACTCTATGCACATAAAAAACCCCACCCCAAACCCAAAGCATAGGCCCTTGTATTTACTATATTCACAGTAGAGCATTGAAAATATGTCAAATGTAACAAAACAATGAATAAGACCCACAGTTGCGGGTTTTTCCAGCACCCACACCAATTCAAATATGAGAAGAAATCAAAAGTTGTTTGTTTGTTTTTGGGTTTTTTTTCTGTATTTATGATACTGGAGCAAATATACAAATTATGAGCACATCAAAAAGTAGAGACAGGTAATAATACACTCTTACATCATTAAGGATAAATATAGCCAGGATTTACAAACCTGAGAATATGACAGAAAATATATACATGTCAGTAAGCAAATCAGTTTCAGCAGTAAACCAAAGTGCCATAGGCAGTTCCCTGAGGAAGAAATAAATTAATCATTATACTGTCATTAATTTTTCAATAGCAAATCCCAGGATGCATTAAACAATAACTGCCAATTATTTAGTGTAGCTATGCTTTGTAATAGATCCATTCATAAATAAATGTTCAAATATTACCAGCAATATTTATCACTATCTACATTTAAATTTTACTTTAAGCCATTAAAATAAACATTCACAGCAATTAAAAAGCTATTGAGCCTAAACTAACCCTCATGTCTAAGACAGGGACAAAATACATAAAGAAGAAAATTTAGATGTTCAAGCAGAAACACTGTTTTAAAACCTCTGCTTTCTCAAACACTCTGCACAGGCAGTCCTTACTTTAGGTGATTGTAAATAAATATATACATAAAAATGCCTGCCCTTTGTCATATGAAACAAGTAGACCAGATATTATTAAACTTTGAGGTACCAGTTTTACTCCAAAGTTCAGCTGCAGGTAAGGACAAGTATCTTGTTGAAACAAGCCTGAGAAACTACTCCCCAAAGCTGTCAACTGATACTAAGCTCTACCCAAGCCTCAGCGTTGCAAGAGAAACCATCTCCCCCTTCTGCCATATAAATTGGCAGCTGTAAACAGGATCATAAACAACTGAAAGTCATCATTGAAAGATTTTCTAGCTTCACAGTACACTATTGCTCTGAAGTACACAAGAGTCATTTCTTTGTTTCTGGAAGAGAAGTGCCTTTGTAGAAAAAAAAAATTAACTTGAAGATATTTGTCTTTGAGATAGCTTATAAAACTACTCTTTAAGTGTATTTTTGCAGCATCTATTCCTGGTATATATTGGTATATTTCATTGTCATATCTTCGGGCTATAAAATGGGGATATTCCTCCATCAATATGGGAATGAGGATTTAAGGCTCTTAAGGTTTTAGTTCTACTTTAGGCAAATTAAATAATAAGCATTTACCACATGCTTTACAGCTTTTTAATGAACTGTAACACATAAACTGGGATTTCACTTCAATTTTTATTTAAAATATTTGTACCACAAGACATACTTCTGATAGCTTACTTAATCTAAGACACTAGGATAACAAGTTCCATGTTCTTATTTGGCCAGCTAAGGCAGAATTGGTGCTCAAGATGGACAGACACCTTGGCAAGAAAGAATGAAAGTCTTAAACACTCCGTGTTCACACTGCACCCCAAGTGCATGACAGACAGCACAGACAGTGCAACCTGTGATTTTCATTTCCATTCAGTAAAATTATGGTTCTTGGTAAAACAATTTCTGATGATCAAAACCTCTAAAAAGTATTCTAATCTGACTGTAACCAGAGGCAGAATTAAGTCATCAGCTGTTACATTTTTCAACTGGCCTAATTCACCTATGACAAACTATTTCTGTGAGCAGCTGTTCAGCATATTTTGACTAACAAAGAGACTGGGATCTACTAACAAGGCCATTTCTGTATGATTATCATTGTAGTAACATGCAAATGTTTTATAGCAGAAGAAAAAAAAGAAACCTTACCATTTGCTTTCTTCTGAATAATCTGAGGCCATACAGCTAAGGTGGCATAAATGATCATAAACCAGACAGTGACTAATGGCACAAAATAGTAGAACTGGTAAGGTCGGTCCATCACTATGCACAGTACCACAACCAAGAAATTGAGACGAAATAAAACCTGGGGGGTGTCAGAGGAGAGAAAACAAAGGATATGTAAACTGGGAGGCAAAGCTGAGAAAGATGAAGACATGTTCCTTTAGCACTATACAAAAATATCTATGTATTTTACATCTCACATCTGATTGTATTTCCATTGAAACCCAGATAAAGTAGCACAGGGAACAGCAGCAGGGCAGTGTAAGACTGCAGGCTGATTACGTGGCTTTGGACCTGCCCTACCCTGGCCTGTTGGGTAGAGATTGCAATGAAAATAAGGTCAGCCTGATCTGACTATTTCCTAGGCAGGGGACCAAGTGCTCCAGTTGCTGGATGCTGTTAATGTCTCTCTTTTTTCACCTCCACAGCTACCTGGGCTAGCTCAGTTAAAGACAGGGTAATGCCATTAGCAGGCTGTAAACATACATTTAATAAGCACAATGACCTGAGCTACAGGACAATGTAAGACTTAAGAGCAATAAAAGATATTAGAAAAAAAAATTAAAGTACTACAGCATATGCTGCAAAACCTAGGAGGGAAGCCACAAAACCAGGTATGTTCTCCAGTGTTGTCATGGTGTGAAAATTAGTTTTCTTTATTAATAAACATAGGCTCCAATACACTGTCTTTGGAAGCCCAGCTGGCTCATTACTTACAGATTACTATATACTGTAAATTGCTACTGCAATGGAATCTCCATTACTATTTATTAGAAAATATTTGTCTTGATATTTCAGAGTGTACATACTTGCATTTTTTACATTGTAAGTATCATTTATATGGTTTAAGTTTGTATTAGATAAACACTACCAATTAAACAGATCAGATTACATAGACACAACAGGCATTTTTATTGTTTAAACCTTGGTTAAGTGATTGGATAGCAGCATATTTAGAGAGTATGGACATATAATGGATATTATGCTATCTGACAAATTAATTTATAAAAATAGTAGGGAGATATTTTTACCTGACACACTCTGTATACACCAAAGTCCCCTTTTATCCAAAAATATGAGAAGTGCCCATAACCTGTTTGAAACAGATACGCAGCAACCAGGACTCGAATGTGCATGTACACAGGCAAAAACTGTTGAGAAAAATAAAGTAGCTTTTATAAATGTCCATGTAAATGTTTTTGGCCTTCCTTTTCCCCCTCTATTTTATGCTATTTTTGCATTGCAGTAAATCAGATTTAACTAAGAAAAGAAACACTAAGGTACATTGCCCTGCTTCTTAACAAGCTCTTTTGGTGTCCTAACCTCTGATGTTAAAATCAATTTTTTCTATTTATTGCTCTACACTTGCCATATTCTATTACTAGTTATGAGAGACTTAAGAAGGGCTCTTTGAAAGCTCACCTTCAGCAGTTTAAAGTTGCTAGCAATTAAAAATAAATCAATGTGATATTCTACATAGAGGAAACACTTTTTCCACTGGTCAAGTAATGTATATAATGTTTTTATCAATCAAATCTACACTTAGAGAGAAAAACCAACTCTGCTAATACCATGTTTAAAACTACAGGAACAATAACATTATTTATTCCTTCTATTCAGTTCCAATGCCCATTTACACTATCTTTCTTTTGAAATACTGTACCCAAATTGCATTCCCCCTAAAAGTAAAAGAAATTCAAATCACTTACAGTGCTAGCTCCAGAGATATGATAAATCAAAATAACAAGTTGCATCCAGCCCTTCCATTCATCAGTCTGTTCTCTATTTAACACTTTAGTCTAATGCAAAACAAAACAAGAGTGTTGCTATTCCAAAAAGAACAAGGAACATCTATAAAATGAGGAGAAAAAGTTCAAAACAATAAACCACTTTATGCGTAAATGGGTCTCAAATGTCAAATTCTTGTCTAGTGAGCACAGATATAATGTAAATTCTCTTTTAGCTGAGCTCTGATCAATCCCAGTTTGAAAGAGTGAGAATGACTAAAGTGGTGACATCCATATGGCTTCAAAAAGCCCCTGCATATAATTCCATGCAAACATTATACTGCTTGAGAAGGCATTTTTTGCAAGTGAGTTATACTGACTTTGAATAATTAACATTGAATATTTAGAAATTGGTTATTTTACATACAAATTGGGAAACAACATTTTAAGTGGGATGTCAAGGTGATCATTACCTCTTTGGTATTTTCAGTATAAAATACCCCCAAAACCAAGATATAGGCGATTGGTATGAAGAAAGATGAATGTGTGTAAAATTTATTTTCCTTCATGAAAAGATTTGCTCTGTCACATAGATAAAAATAGGTCATGATTAGACCAAGTTTGCAAAAGCAGTGTAAGAGCATCTCTAAAGTAGAAACGTTAGGTATGCTGATGGCAGGTTTCTTCTCCTCTCCACTTTCCAAATCAGTGCATGATTTGTTCTTCCTGTAATTATTCCGATGAATTAAGCTGATAATTAAATATCCAATAATGGACAAAGTAAAAAAACAAAAAGCTATCTTCTGTATCAGAGTGAGAGGAGGCTGAGGCTGGCAGCAGGAGCCATCTATGGGCTTCATTATTTTATTGCAGTAGACATTCATAAGAATCATTGCATTCTGTAAAAAAAAAGGCAATAATTTTGGTAATTAATTTCTAATTAAAAAGTTAACATTTCCATCAAAAGAAATTCTCTTCTGCATCATATGCTGACATAAGACACACAATTCTCCCTTATCATTACAAAAATAGTATCTTTCAGTCCCACTATATACCCATTTGCATTCAATGGTCCAGTCAAAACAGTTCTCCCAAACAAAAAATACTTCTAGAGGTAAGCAAAAATTACTAATCTTAGAACAGGACAGTTCTCTCTACTGGCTGTAGAAGGTCTATAAGTGAAAAACAGCTCACAAACTTGGGTTCTAAAGGAGCACAATAATAAGTCTCTAAAACATGACAGTGAGACTGAAACATGTGGTAAGATGATATTTAGCTTATCCAGTACTTCAAAACAACTTAAACCTGCAAAGGAATGGAACCAAAAGTGACATGATGGGAGAAGCTCTTCCACAAAAAGGGCAGGCTGAAATGCTCAGAGGGGCTCACTGCATTCACATATATAGTGATTAGTAAAAGAGAAGAAATAAAGTCAGAGGCACTCCACGCAACCAAGGAGGTCTATACTGTGTGTTATCATCGTCATGCTCCTTACCAAACCAAATTTTCTGGATATACAGGGGAAAATTTAAGACTTACTTCTTAGCACTGCTTTACAAGTCATTACCACCTTAACACATTCATACACATGAAAGCATGCAGATCTAAAAGATCTATTGGATTCAGAGCTATTTAAAAATAGTTATGTGATTGGTACTATGTTTTTTAAAATGCCTATAAAACTGACTGCACTCCCATCCACCAGAATTTTCTGAACGCAACTCCCTGATGAATGCAATCCTCAGTACATCCATACTGTTTGCAGTTTCAGAACATTCACATCAAATCTTGTTTTACTATTAATACTTTTAATGTTGACCAGTGATAAAAACACTTACTGTATCTCTGCTTGATTCAGGGAGATGCAAGCCATCTGCAGACTTCATGATAGTTTCTTGTGCTATCAATTTTGATACACTGAACACTTTAACTTTAGCTTTGGAATTTCGGGAGCTGCTGTTCAGAATACGAACAGCTGCCTCATTATAAGCATCTATTTTCTCATTAGTGATCATTTTCCGACTTTCACTCAGCATATCTTCATAAACAGGATCTAAATTTGAAAGGACAAAGAATTAACACATTAATCTTCTACTTATCAAAGAGATTCCTTAGCTGAAGTTGCATGGGCTACTTTCATTTAGGAGGTCACAAGTGTTTAATTGTACAGAAAAAATCTACAGCAAGGAATAAATGACTGCTACAGTTACCAGAGCTGTTTATCATGAAATATTCTTATCACCAGTCCCTATTAATGCATATGTAGCTGTAGGTTAGAAAGCTCTGGTGAGACACAATGCTTGTTTAATTTCTCTGAATCCAGGAAAAGCACATAATGCTAGAGTGCAGAGCTGCTTATGCTTTATCTCAGCAATGGAATCTCCCAAGAAAACACTCCAAAGGAAAAAGGGCAGAAGACAGGCAACAGAACAGACATATGAAAAAATAATAAATAACTTTCTCAAACCCTCTATTTTTCCGTAGAAAAAAACAGCTCCTCATTTCTCATAAGTCATAGGCCATAAGCATATTCCACTTGCTCTTGCTGATTCCAGTTTAACTTACAGCAGAATCTCAGTTTCACAGAAAAAAAAAAGGTCAACTTAATTGCTGACAGGCTTTAGAAATAATGGAAAGCTTAAAAGTAAGTGATATGGGGCTCTGGATCAAAAGGTCAGCCGGAGTCTTTTAAGTTCCTGTGAAAAGCTCCTGC
Organism: Phylloscopus whistleri; assembly: GCA_017589585.1. Taxonomy (NCBI): domain Eukaryota; kingdom Metazoa; phylum Chordata; class Aves; order Passeriformes; family Phylloscopidae; genus Phylloscopus; species Phylloscopus whistleri. The sequence continues at coordinate 2,365,403 of JADMLD010000183.1, forward strand.
TGTGACACACTCTGTGAGACGCAGATTGATTTTCTTTAGGTACCTCATGCCTATGTTTGGATAATCAATGTTTTGACAGCTCTGTACAGACTACTTCTCCTTCCACTTGGGCCATTAAAGAGCTCAGAGATTATATAAACGGAATAGGTCCTTAGCAATACCATGGTGGGACAAGTCTGACAGCCAACTGCTTCTGGTATAAATAAGCATGGCTTTGAAAGGAATGAGAGATTGATTTGTTTATTCAGATTTACCTCTAAAGCCATCTTTGACAGGAACTTAGGTGTAACTGTAAGGGTACAGCTGGGTATATTGCTCAAAACAGGGCTCAAAATCTGCCTGTGTTTCTAATTAAGGTGATGACAATCTAAAATGCTGTGTCCTGTGGCAGAGAAACCAGGAGAACATTCTACCTATCAGCTCATTGTTCAGTTTCAGGGAAATATTTTAGTTTTATTGAAGAAAAGAAAAACAATGTAACCTTGGTGCCATAATAAAAATCTCACTAACTCACTGTGAGCCATGATTTCTTGCCAGAGTGAAACAAGTTTCATTCTAGAGACTTAAATTCTCTGTGTTCTCTAGACAAATACAGAGGATGCACTTGTTGAATCTCTTCTGTTATTAATATAATCTGAAAATTCAATTGAACAAAACCACAGGAATACAGCTGTTGCATGTACCTGTGTTCTTGACTCCCAGGAGGAATGTATGGAGCACAGCACAGGCAGAATAGACCTGGCATGGTGAGTCCGAGAGTAAGCTAACAAAGAGTAAGAGTTCATAAGGCAAAAGCTTTTCCTGCTAAAGCTTTGAAATCTCTATCAGTAGTAGCAGCTATTTAGGTATCAGCTTAGTTAAGACTGCAAGAAAGGAGAGACTGAAGTTCAACCAACACCTTTTCAGTCTGCAAGTAAGCAGGATGGATTAAGTTTTCCATATCCTACAACATAATGATTCAACAGACAGTGAGGTTAAAAATTGTTACCTACTGTTCATTACTTTACCTTGTAAGACCCAGTAAACATCACTACTTATTGCTAATTTTTCCAAAAGAGGTGCAATTGAAGTGATATTGATTTTATATTGTGCAAGGGCTTCGTTGCTGCCATTGTGAATCTTGATAGACCACTGGAGAAATAAAGAAATAAATTCAGAACTTGTATGTCTGAGGAGCCTTAATTAATTGATTCCTTTGCTCCATTTGTAACTATTTTTCATTATTTCTATACAGCTAGATTTCTTCAGTTTTCTATTCAAAAGCGCTAAAAAAATTCTTTTGTATCAAGCAGCTGTCCAGACAATTATATTCCATCACATCATCTAAATACAGAGAATTTAACATTCAAGTTATGTGTATATTTGACTTTTCATAAATTAAATGACACGAGAGATTTTAATTCAAAGTCTCCTGGCTTTATCCAACAATGAAGTAGCAAAGCCAGTCTCGTTATTGAAAATCTTGGCCAGTTCAGTCAGTAGAAAAACTCATGACAGTAAGAGATGCATGCCAACAAAACTTGATGGTGGTTCCAATATTGATCAAGTTCCAATATTTCCATCTGTTTTGCAGATATCCACAAAGGGAAAAAAACCCAAAAAACCAAACAAGAGCCATTTTAATTTCTGGTTTAATCTTCTGTAAGAAATCCCTGGGAGAATGCTATAGCCACACAAGAATTCCTCCTAACTTTTGAAAATGATTTCCCACACTGTATGAAAAATAGATGCAGCATTTTTTTTTAAGTGTTACTGTATCTCTACTGACTTAGTAAAAACTAAAAAAAGCAAAACCAGAACAATTAGCCTAAATGTAGCAAACTCTATTTATCTCTAAATAGCTACATAAAAATTTCATCATAAGACAAGTACACTGATTAATGCACTTCCTGAAAATATTATTCAATATAAATTAATACTTCATGAAACTAAATAACATACAGCTGCTCTGAGAACTCACACTGGAAAAAAAAAGAAGTAGTTTCTTCCAGCAGCTAAATACTTATTTTTGAAACACCAACAGTATTTATCAGACAGCTAAAGCAGCACGTTCCATACAACAGGAAGTCAGGAATTAAGAAGCAGAGCATGGTAATAACATTCTCAGAGAAGCTCCTCTTCCCAAAGTAAGAAGCAACTGCTTGCTGTATGTTCCTCCAGCTTGTAAGACTTAACTTCTATTTATAAACTGCATTTTTATGCAGCTGACATCTTAAGACAGATACGTCTAGGCCAAAGTAGCATGACCAATCCAAGAGTTAAGTTAAAGATATAGGTAAATTTCAAAATGCAGCAAAGTCCAAGAGCACATACCAGTTTAATCTGGTGGCAGGTTACCACACCAGTGTCAGCTATGGTGAGCTTGCTGATGTGTCTATTTTTGAAGCTTTTATTTTTTTGGAAGCTCCTTAAAATAGGGGGGTATATTTACCTTTGTCCAACTCTAGATATCATACTAAAAGTTTTACATAAATATACTAGTGTTAAAAAGAGCAAAGCCTCCCCTGGATATTGTTTGTTTCTATCTCCTGCTGTCCACAAAAGGCAGCAAGCTATGGCTAATATATACATACGAGTAAAGGGAATTATTTAGCTAAGTGTCCTGTAGTTTTGCAACCTGACTTTCTGCATGACAGAATATTATCCATATATAATGGCATTTTCTGTATGAAATACAATGACTTATCCTAGTAATAAATGCTACAGTCTCAGACTGAGAAACTATATTCTAGGGTTACTACAATTCCTAAAGTTCAAATATTTATGTAGATCCTACAGAGGAAGGAAACTTAGGGGTTCAGCTGAAGGAAAAGGAGCATTTTTGATGTCTCAGGAAATGTGTGGAGGTCTACATAAACACATGATCTCTTAAAATTGAGGGAATTCATCCTTAGCTGGGCATGCCCCAGAAGTTTCCAGATTGGTAGAGTGCCTCAGCTGTCTCAAAACCAAACTGCTTTTGAAGGATTTTGTTTTAAATGCAACACATTTTCCCCCACCTCTTTACATTTCAGCTGGTATGAAAATATATTAGCCAATTCTTTTCAAATTCCAATACCTAAATATTTGGAAGTAAAGGACATTAAATGTGGAAAAAATGAGATGAGAAATTGTTTGAATCGACTTTGTTACTAGAACAGACTAATTAAGGGGGCCTGTTGAATTCAACACAGGTAGAAACGTCCTGCTTGGTGGCAAACTGATGGTTAGGACACCTCTTCTGGTACCTGTAAGCCCTGTTTTCTGTGATGCTGCAACGCATAGCAGTGGTGGAATCTTCCAGTGCAATAAGATTCCAAAACTGTAACCTCTTTAGTTGTTGAATTATCCATGTAAATTTATGATTTTACCCATATATATACATATATATAGAAGAAATGGGAGTGGTGAAAGAGACATCCCAGATCGGGCCATGCTCATAAAGTAGAATTCTGTGACTGAAAAGGTGTATTAAAAATACACCTCAGTTAGCATGCAAATACTTTATTTAACTTTTAAAATTATTAATCTGCTTTTCTAAATCCATTTTATTAGCTAGGTTAAAGCAAATTAATGCTTATTAACCAGTATTGCTGACAGAAAGCAAGTATTATACATCACATAACTATAATAAAGCATATCTGATATTCTAAAACTACTTTTTGTAGCAGCAAATTTGCTGAGAATAGATATTTTACTACAAACTGTTTAACAACTTGATCATGTAACCAACTTGAGAACATTAAAGTTATCCTACAAGAATTTCCTTCTTTACTAAAATCCCCTATATATGTATAACTTACCGTGGCAGCTCCTACTACAATTATATGAGGTTTTGCCACAGAACCCTAAGAAACAAATTAGAAAAAGGAATTAGTTTTAAAATATACTTAAATTATACTTGCTATTAAGACCCATATCTTAATTAACTGTGACTTACTTGTCCATCAGCTAATGGCTACAGAAGAGTAGATTGCAGATATATTACAGAGAACGTACACCTGATATATGCAAGATACCTGAATTTTCATGTAATAGAATCTACAAAAGCATGAAGTATCAATAAGCACCGACAATCCTTATCAATTTAGCAGCATAAGTTCTCTTTAAAGCTTCTCCTAAGGTCAAGTAAATTGTAGATCACACTACTGAACCTTTTATCTCAGTCTCAGCACTGTCAAACACCTGTTAGAGCTGCTGCACTGACCATTGTCACCCCAGAGGTCTGGCAGTTCTATGTAAGGACAAGGACAAGGGCCAGTGTACTCAAACACAAGAGCACAAGGAAACAAAAGTCCTGAGCATTTCAGTACCAGTTTTGTGGTACAGCAAGGAAAACCAGCAGCTCTCAATTTTTGTAGAAACCACGGAAAAAGAAAACTTCAGCTATCCTGATGAAAGGTGTTGTGCAACAGGATAGCAACATAATCACTGTGAGCTACTACTAAATAACTCCAGGCTACTGAAACATCAACAAAGGAAGAAACAAGAAAAAATTAGTTGGCAATCTGTAAATGTATTACTTGTTGTCAGAGTTACATACAGAATAACATGACAACCTGCATCATAACTGAAACACATAAAATAATTAGTATGCTAATTGAGGGAAATATTGAAAACAAATAAAATCGAAGAATTCCTGACTTTGCAAATTACCTTTGCCCTTCACTCTGAAACACTCAAATTAACACATATACAAAATCATATCTCAAGTTGGAATGGACCCATAAGGATCAAAGTATTTGGTCACATTAGAGTCATTGCAGCCACAGAGGAAGTAAAACACCAAACCAGACTGAAATTCTTTTAGCTCTTAATAGGATTAATTAACCTGCTCCCAGGAAGTAGGGTTTTTCTAGTTTGCTAAGGGGTTTTTAAGATCCAAGTGATCCCATCCTTGGAAGACCAAATACCCAAAAACATATACACCAGTAAACATCCCCTTTTCACTACTCTGAATTCATATTATAGATCTCTTAAAACAAACCTCAGTCCAAGACTTGATACGTTGCCTCATAGAGCCATTAACTTCTGGATACCACAGAAAATCCTGTAAAATAAAGGCAGAGTTACTCTGCAAGCTTAAAAGACAATCAGTAGACTAAAACCAAAAAATGCAAAAATACCAAACTAATTGCCATCAATTCAACTGTAAAGGAAAAACATTTGGCTCAGAGTGTTACCATGAAAAGCCTAACATCGTACTCCAGCACAGAAAACAGAAAGCAAAGGAAAAAAAAGGGGAGAAGAAGCCAACAAACCCACAAAACTTTTCCCTCATGAGAAACAAATTTTTATTTGTAGTTCAGTGGTAGGAATTTCACCAAGAAGGTAATTTTTTAATGTCTGCCAAATGGGATGTCCTTGGGTTTCTAATGCAATCTGGGATAAATCCAAGGTCACATCTATAACTTATTAGAACTTGCCTTTTCTCAGTTTTCCACATTTCTACCAGCAGATTTTCTTTGTTCCAAAGCTTAAAATACTTGATAGTGTGAAATCATAATTTTCTAACACAACCAAAACCTAACAATTTACCTTACAACTTCATAAATTATGCAGTTTAAATCATAGATTTAAACACCTAATAGTGTCATGGCTATTAAACACATTACCTACCAGCATTCTTTTAGATGCCAGGAGCAGTGCTCAACTTTCATCTAGAAGGACAGTCTAGACTAGTGCTTTTATGTCTCCCAGTGAAAGCCATGACTTCCTAGCATTTATTTACTCCTTAGAACAGCACTATTGAATAGTGCTAAAAATACACGTTGAAGGGAAATAGCAGGGACGACACATGCAGAAACTATTGTGAGGAAACTTTGTAACACAACACTGAAACACCAGCAGCAGAGAGGAAATCTTCATCTTCCACTCCTCTGGATTGTCACATTTTGGTAGTTTACTTGAGTACGGTCAATTCATTATTTGGCTGTGGAACCTGTGAGCAATCATGCAGTCCTCTGCCATGCATGAAGGACAGAAGAGTTACTTGTGAAGACTAGAAAGGGCAAAGTTAAACTCTCCACTTGTTCAAAGTAATTTTCTCTTTTGATGGTCAAGTATTTTCCACATATGGATTACTGGGTCACAGCCAGTCTGAATGTGGAAATTCAGCTACCATGCCAATAATGTCAAAGAGCAACATTGCATCAAAACAAGGAAGCAGCAGACTGGGAATATATTAACTACCAGACATCTCCCAAAAGCCCAGACCTGCCATCTCAAATCTTGATGGTTAAGGAGTTTTGAAGATATGATCCTGTCAGGCTAGCCCAATGCAAATCACACTGCATCAGCTCCTTCATCCTGCCTTGTGCTCTGTCCCATCTCTTCCAGCATTCACATAACCACATGATGAGCCACATCTGACCTGATCAAAAAGGAATCCTACAAAGTAACTTTTTGGCTGAATTGATTCCTGTAACAACCCACTCCACAGCTTACCAGTGCTAGTTACAGCACAAACACAGGAACATACTGTGAAGGCCAACAGAGTAGGTCAGCACATGCTTAAATTGCCATGGGCTTATACCCTAAAATGTTATTCTGTACCCTAAATCTTAACCACATACACAAACAAGTACTGAAAACCCACATTCAGACAACTCAGCAAACACACTGCTTCTTTGGTTTTGGTGAATAGAGAATGAGTTTTCTTCAGAGCATAAATAAATACATGACACAAGCACAATCCCAGCACTGCTGACAGCTGTCATGGGAAGCAAAGAAAGCTATTGAGGACAGCATTTCCATTGCCAAGGCAGAGGAGAACAGAGCCCTTCAGAAAAACTAGCCTCAAGTACTTTGTTTTGGTTTTTTTAAAATATCCACATTATAATCAACATTGTGCTTATTTCTCATGCAAAATCAGTGGAAGGAATACTTGTTGGGATAGCATAGAAAACTCAATGGCAATTACAATTACCAATCCAAGGAAGACCCAGATACATATTTTTTACAGCATGAAAAGAGTAAACTTCCTGGCAAAAGGTATGCTTGGAAAGGCCAAATTGTAAGATCTGACAAAAAAATATACATAGTTCCAGATATTATGCCCAAAACTAAGCCACAATACAAGTACTCCATGCCAAATTCTCTTAAAATATAGATTGTTAAGCTACACTGTGAAACATCTGTGAAATATTTATAAAGAATGTTGATGGTCTTAACCTTTCAACTTTTCAGCTCCAACAGCATTTCAATTACATTATATGAAATAACAACATGATTATGGTTTGCAATTTAACACTAGATAAAAACTTACCACTTTAATTGAAGCAGATTTATCTTCAAATGGGATATTTCCATGCTGTCAAAAAACAAAACAAAACAAAACAAAATCAAAACAATAAAAACAAAGTAAGAGAAACTTTCAGAATGAAAACAAAATATTTATGTATCTATGCTAACTTGTTCTCACCCAGTATTTTTCTTCAAGTCAAAGGATTTTTCTTGTATAAACTTGTCAGTGTACTCACGCAAAATATTTATGTTGTTTTCCTGATAAAATAAGCTGCTAAAATAAACAGTTATTTTTCCTGGAAGCAATCTGGCCAACAAAGTCTGAATTGTGTTCTGTTCACTCTATTACAAAGGTATCAAATACTTCCCTAAATTTAGCCTCCCAACGTAAGAAAAACTTATGCCTTTTCCTCTTTCTTTTCTTACACTGCCTTTCTCCAGCCTTCGTTTTCATCTGCCCATTTCCTTTACACAAAACAACCAACATAGTTTTAATTAAAGAATAAAAGAAAAAGATCTCAGGCAGAAATAAAATCTAGAATGCATTATTAAATTTTCTGAGTGAAAACTGTAAGAAACCAGAAAGGAAGGAGACAGACATGCATATACAATATTCCTTTAAAATTGTTAAATACAGTATTCATTTCAGTCCTGGTCCTTAAGAACAAGTGTACTTCTCTTCTTCAAACTAAGATCTTGATTTCAATAACACTTTACACAAAATAGTCTCAGCTCAAAATCCATTACAGCACTCTATCATCCCACCATTACTTTTGGGCAGCAAGAGTGACTTAACAAATTGACTAGGAAAACCAGAGTTCTTGGATCAATCACACATCTTGTTTTGACAGGTGGAAGTGACTGCACGCTGGGTGCCGGACGAGCTGCCAGCTTGCACTTCTAAGTAACAGAATTACTAAATAATTGACAAATCTGATGTACTGTTGGAAGTGAAAGGTGTCTTTTCCATCACATATGTACATACATCTGTGAAGACAAATGCCTAAGAAGTATCATATATAGCAAAGGAAATCAGCATTCTGTTCAACAAACAATACACCTAAATCCTTTCTTCCTCCCTCCACCTGGCTGCAGTTTACATATTTCACTTTATAAAATTCAGACAGCTCTTCATCAGTGATCAAAAAGAAGGTAAGACCTGAAGCTATTTTTAGTTTCAGCTTCAAGTTAGACCTGGAAATTTGTCATTGCCCCAAGGATTTTTATGAACAGATTAGATCAGCAATTTAACTGACATTTTAAATGACAAATGAGAAGGCATGAATTACTACTATTTAAAAACACACAAAGGAGCAATCATTTTCTCATCAAGAAACAAAATACAAAGCATAAATTGCTATGGGACAAGTCAGTTTCATTGATGTATTCCCAGGCTGCCACGAGCTTTCTCTTGAGCTTCCTAGTTCTCTTCTGAGACTCACAATTATCTCATCTGTACCCAAACAATTATTTTGGTCTGATCTTATTCTTCTTCAAAAAACCCTTCTGTGCTTCTCCTTTCATATGGCTAGGCCAGCAAACAGTATAATCTGCTTTTTCAAAGTTTAGACAAGAGTTATGAGGTAAATTGGGAAGAAAGAAACAAAAAAAATCAATCACCAAAACAAGCTATCTCACCTTAATTCCCTCTTCTTTGACTTGAGGATTTATCAGTTTTATAAAGGAATAGAACAGCTGTCGAATTCTAGAATCTCCTATAAACACAACGTGTTTGTCTATGAGGCAATTTTTTGCTTCACTGTAAAATAAAACAGCAACATTATTGTTACAGAAAATACATATCTTAGAAAGAAGTATTCTGAAAATCTACAGAGCTATATAGATAATTTTAAACATTATATCCAGCTCTAAGGCATGATAATTTTTTTAAAACATGCTGAATTAATAAACAGTTTATTGCAATTTGCATAGAATGGAAAATGAACTCTCCTGCTAATGGGATTAGACAAACAACTAAGCACGTTTTCCTATGATGTGTGCTACAAATACAATAGTTTCAAAATGGTAATATACAGCATAAGTCCAAAAAGAAAAAAAAAAAAATTCTCTTACTGGGAAGTGAAAAAAGTGATTGGTAATTTTATTTGGGATATTTTTACTTGCAATTTGATACGTAAGGTCAGCAATCTGAGAGTGACATATGCAGCCCCATGTGGCTCTCCATAACTTGTGCCAGTACCTCCATCACCAACGTTTATTTGTATTTTTATACAGAAATACAACTTTGGTAAACACTGTAGATACACAGATAAAATACTTGGAAAATACTTCTTTCTGATAAATGTTGTATATTTTTGAAAGCCTAGAGATCAGATATAAAGTGAACAATAGATGACACTGCAATCACTACAGCTGCAGTCAAACAACAAATGACTCTTCTTTTCAGATGAACAGAAGACGTGGGTTTCCTTACCTATTTTTATACTTATGCATCATACAACTGTGAGGTTGCCATACTTTTTCTCCAAGAAATCTCCCACTGGACAGAAGATACTCACATGTATCACCACCTTTAAAATGTTACATTAAGATTAGAATTCAAAGACGTGAAATTGTAAGACATAGCCCTGTTGCTATTATAAAAAATAATTTGACAACATCTGAAAAACAGGATTTGAAATAATCAACAGCAGTAAACAAATTTAACTGATTGTAAATACATCTTGCACAAGTTTCTGCAAGTTACCTTCTCACTCATTATACAATACTGTTCTGTAAATCCCACCTCTATACACAAAATGTTAGTGATCCTACTTCTGCTGTCAAAAAGATGTTGTGACTTAGAATGGCATTTCCTTTAAGAGACACCAATCCACTCTGGCATCTAAAATCCAGAATACACTAATATGAAATTAAAGAATACAACTGTTGAATAAAATGATCTTCTATATAGAATTACCATTCACAGCATCTTGTACAGAATACGAAGCTCACCACAAGGTTTATAAGACAGTCTGTTACATCTCCCTGTTTAAGACATATGGTCATATGGTGACCTTAGAACAGGTGATATGGGTTAATACACAAAAAAAACCCCAACCCAAACATTTACACATCAATTTGTCCATCATTCTGAACTGCACTTATCTTTTCCAGTCAATAAGCTTTATGCTAATTAAGATTAACCACTTTACAGGTGCTGCTGTTTCAGGTCATGTTAAATTTCAAATATCTCAGTTATGAATTCAGTGACTGTTATCTTCCCAACTCCATGCCAGATTTTGCTGCTTAATAACTGAACACAACAGAATGCCATTCACTGCAAGAGAAGTTGCTCTCCAACATTTTTGTCATACTTGGCATTTCCGAGCACTGACAAACAGGGAAATTGTTGTGAATTAAATAGTAGGGACTTGTTCTAGCTTGTGCAGGAACAATGTACCACTGCCCATACTTAACACTTTCTGTGAAACCTTCACTTCATTCAGCTCAACTCATATTTTAGTTTTCAGGCAACACAATTTCCCTGATTCTCAAACTTGCAAACTCATGTAAAATATTATTTCAAGTAAGTTGCATAAAAAATGAAACTGTCAGGAATAATAAAAAAACTATCTAATCAAAAGCAACTTGAGTTTGATAATGAGGTAGCTTAGAGTTATTACTGATATGAAGTCCTCTGCTTTGCAGATGATGACAACTAGGAGATGTAGCAAAGTGACTAAGAGTGAACTTTGTAAAAGGATATCCACTACTAATCAGACTTCCTCCGACATCCATTAACTTGCTGAGAAAGATGTGTAAGAAAATCAGTTATTCATGGTCAGACCAATGGTCAGTCTAGCCTGGTATTCTGCCTTCAACAGGGGCCAAAAGCAGATGCTCAGAGATTAATAAGAAGAGGGCAAATAAACATGATGTTCTTGCCTAATATTCTCCCAGCTATGTTCATTCCAAGGACTTACTGAAATGGACATGCAGTCTTCAAGTTCTTAGCACCCACAGAATCCTTCTAGAGTTTTCTATATCCAGAGCTGATGCTTGAAGAATCATCTGCCTTTATTTGAAATACGGTTTCTACTAGATTTACTTGGGGCACTCCCTGGTTCTTCCATGGGACAAGGCAGTTTGGACTTGTGTCTGTCATGACTGGTAGGCCACTACCACCTCTTTCTCAATCAAGTTTTCAAGACTGGAGGATGTCCTTATACTGAGGACATGACCTAAGCTCAGTACCTCTGTACTGCATGGCACTCCCACCACAATAATTGCCCACAAATAGATCAATCCTTCATCCTACAGTATGTTCACTGAAGTAACATTCCAAACATGATACTTTGTATACATTTCAAACATAGAGACAATATTTCATGTCAAGGGGTATTCCTTCTTTCCCAATTCCAGGTACTGATAATCTTACTATTGCCCTGAGCCATATTAGAAAGCTTCTGAAACTCATTCAGGCCATTACTGGCATTTGATATCTTCCTTTAAACATAATAGTATAAAAAAAGGGGAGAGGATGAGGCAGAGGAACAAAACAAAACAGAAACAGCAGCCAAGAAAATAAGGTGAAGGTTACAGACCAGACAGTGCGTCCAGAAATGCTCAACTCTGGCTTTAGCAGGTGAAATAACAGCTAAAGAACTATGTGCATCTTAATACACCACAACTTCTTCTTAACCATCAATGAGATCTTCAAACAAACAACAAAAAACCCAACCCAAAAACCCAACCCAAAACCTAAGAAAAAGAACTCCAAGTACCACTGTATACACTAAACACAGACCATTCTTTTTAAGCTCTTTCTTTGTGTAAATTATTCTTTCAACAATTAACTTTTATACTCACTTAGATACACAACATTATAATTATACAAAGTGCATAATTTTTCTGAATTTTATTATGCTCATTATTCTAATTTATCATTCCTCAAAATCATGGTTATTCCATTGAAATTGTGAAATCTCAAAGTCTTCATTCAGCACCAGAGCAGACTAAGCGTCACAAAGTTTTCTCTAAAACACATACTCTCCAAGAGCTAGAAATTCAAATGTTCTCTATTATTCAAGTAAAAACTGTAGTTTGAAACAGTCTACTACTGTCAATTTTAAGAATGAAAAATTTTTAAAAAGTTCTTATTTCCAAAAAGGTTTAGGACTGTACCTTTGAATTATAGCAACTGAAAAGCACAAAGCACTAACTTCATAGTATGTAAACATTCAACCCACTAAACTCTTCACAAATTAAAGACAGTCTGTTCTCTCTATTCACATTCGTTTTGCAAAAAAAATAAAAAAATAAAAAATAGGTGACCCCTAAATACAACAGTCTTCCTGAACATAAATCTGACTTTCCACAACCCCAGTTTGGCATCTTTTCATACAAGTAAATTTTATACAGGCAAGTTTGACTGGTTAGTACACTGGGCTGCTCCTGTCTGAAATATGTAGTTGCATGGCTGGGGCCAAAATCAGCTAAAATCTTTACATGTAATGACAATCAGACAAAAGGGAAAGTATAAAAGCACAACAAACACAGCAAACCCTTACATGACATGGCCTGGCTTTCACAGCCTGGCAACTTTGAACCTGTTTGCAGCCCCTTCTCATACACCCTCTGGAAATCAGGATAACCCTTTTTGGGATATTTCTGATATAAAAATCTTGGTGTAAAATGTCTTATGTGTAAAAGGAAGTGCTTTCTTGCTATCATTTAAAATGTATTACCTAATTTGACTTGTCAGTTGATACTTTTTGTGTTATGGCACAGTAACAATCAATTTACCTTCCCCCAATAATTCCTAACATTTGAGATCATTAAGAAGTTACTAGATTTCTGTCCAGGTTACAGAATTTTATTCAAGTTCATTATTTCTAACACAGAAGCTGATTTATTCTTCTGCCATTTGTGCTGCTCTTTTGTACACACTTTCCAAGTTCTGTTATACCACTACTAAGAGTGGGTGACCAACACCACTGAGAATAAGTGAGGTGCCAGTGAGCTTTAGCTGTGCACTATCGGTGAAAACCTCTGGTTTTTTCATTACTTGTCAGAAGTATTGTGGTATTTGCTGAATTTCAATGTTTGATATCACTGCAGGTTGCAGAATGATCTCTTTGATAAAAGCACCTCTGCTTTTATCTATCATAAAAACTTGTCTGCTGTAATTTTTCCACCTTCCTTTTCTAAACTTCTCCTTTGAATATTTTATGCTCATAGAAACGCAAACTGGTAAGTCTGTTTTCACTATGACTCTATGTCCTCCCACCTTTTAAACACTTATGGGAAAACCTTTCCCTTTAATTGCTTCAAGAAACTAAAAGCCTCAGGTGAAAAAACTTGAAAGGTTTGTAACAATTCATACTGACCATATCAATTTACATAAAGGCCAGCAGATTCTCACCAATTTCCAAAGTAACTTTCCCTCATCGACTTTCCCAGAATATACTGAAATTACGCATATTTTATTTTCCTTGTAACCTGCTTGATATGTCAGTCCCCGTTTACTTAGTCTTGCAATCCCTCTTTAAAAAGGTGCCACCCTCCTCCTGTCTAGTTTTGTGACTCTGTTGTGCCTTACGGAACACTGCACAACAGGCAAGTTCAATTACCTCCTGTTTGAGCTACTCAAGAATTCAGTAAATGCTTCCAAGTCTTCTAATTTAATACTAGTCAGTTTATCAGACTTACTGACATGCCAGCTAGAGGGTGAATCTAGGGAACTGTAAACATAAAGATCCCTACCCCTTTCCCCATTTCCACAATGAACTGCCTCAGCCTTGTCTCCCATGAATGCTGGCAGCCAACTGTTAGAACACGACACCAGTTGTGCTAAAACAAAACGGAGCCGCGGTCATCCCTCTGGAGCTCAACTTTTTGATTTACCCACAAAAACAGACCACATTTTTTTGCGTGACACAGAAACAAGTAAATATTTCCCTCAGCAGTTCCATTTGCATTTACGGATCACGCCAAGATTCTCTGCTTCAGGGCCAAAACAACCCCAGCGAGGAGGAGCGAGCAGAGCTGCCAGCGCCCCGTAACCGAGGTGCGCCCGTGCGCAGCCGGTCACAGCCACAGCCTGCGCTCGCTCGGTCCCCAGAGCTTGTCCACGGTCACCGACAACACGTGAAACCGAAGCTCTGTACTTGGCTTCATCCACCAAAGCGGCTGGTTTCGTTATGTTTGAGGCGATGGTTCTAAGAGTGAAACAATATAACCCAAATCTCGTACCAATTAAGACTTTAACCACTAATTGCCAGGTAATTAGCCATTAATCATGCCGTACGGAAACAAGTGACAGGGGAGAAGACACCCTCTGCCCCCGCAGCTTCACCTGCCGCAGGCCGGGCCTCCGGAGCTGCGGCGCGCTCCCAGTGCAAACACCGCATCGCCGCAGCCCCGCCGGCCTCGCTCGCCCCTCACACCGCGGGGCCTCGCCCGACCGGCGGGGCCTAAGGCGACCCCCAGGCCGGGCCCGCCGCCGCTCTCCCCCGGGGTCGCGTCCCTCGGCAGCCGGCGACCCGCGGCGCCACGCTGCCCAGACGGCCCCAGTCCGCCGCTGCTGTCCCCGACGGAGGGACCCGCCAGCCCTACCCGCACGGCCGCGGTTCCCGAGCTCCGCCGGGGCTCCACCGGGGCTCCGCCTCCCCTGCCCGGCAGCCGCGGCCCCCCGCGGAGCGCCCGCGGCCGCCCCCTCACCTCGGTAGCGGCGGGAGGCGGCGTGGCAGGCGGTGAGGAGCAGGACGGCGCCCAGCGCCAGCGCCTTGGCGCTCCTCACGCTGAAGTAGTAGTTGATCTCCCGCTTGCCCCCGGTGTAGGCCAGCGCCGCCATCTTGGCTCCTCCATGACAACAGCGTGCGATGGGGCGGGCGGGCGCGGCGGGGCAGCACTGGGTCCCCGCCGGCGGCCAACGCGGACCCCGCCGCTGCCGCCGTCCCCGCCGCCGCGGCCGAGAGCAGCCCCACACCCCACGGCCCACAGGGCGGAGCTGCGCCCCTCTCGTGGTGCCGCCGCTTCCCCTCGGCCGCCAGCGGGCGGCCCCAGCGTTCGCCTCCCCGCCCCGCGGCGCCGGGGGGATGCGGTGGCTCCCGGTGGATTCAACGGGATCGCACCGCGCTCGGGCCGAGCCCCGCAGCTGAGGGGGCGGCGGCGAGGCGGGGACCCCTGGGGACTGTGCTCCGTGAATGAGGAGCTGGGCGAGGGTCTGTGCCGCGCACGGTCCGTAACCGTCCCTGGACAGTGAGAAGGCTTCCTTCCAAATAATGTGATTTTTAAACCCTTGTCACTCTTCTGTTGACAAGGAAATGGTCATTCCAGGTTGGGAGACTCTCACTCCCTCAGAACGCGGGTAACTGTACAAGCAAGCTGACACACTCACAGAATCATAGAATCGGTTAGGCTGGAAAAGACCCCTGGGATCATCGAGTCCCACCTGTGACCGAACACCACCATGCCAACTGGACCATGTCAGTAAGTTTAAGGAAAGACGTGCAGTCTTTCCTTAAACACCTCCAGGGATAGTGACTCCACCACCTCCCGGGCAGCCCATATCCACCTTTTCTCTGAAGAAATTCTTCCCAGTGTTCAACCTAAATCTACTGTGGTGCATCCTAAGACTGTGTCCTCTCACCCCTATGGCTATTTACTTGGGAGAAGAGACCGACCCCCACAGATTTACCTGGGTTTGAGGGATGCAGGAAGTGATTGCTGAAATCAAACCTTGCTAAGATTTACAAAAGGGAAATTCTACTCCTCCGCAAGCAGCTACCTGAGTTGGGCAGGAACTCTGGGCTCCGAATCCAGTCCCTCATCAGTGGTGGGGCTGGGAAGCTGCCACCAAACCTGGCAGGCCCAGAGCAGGGCAGGCTGTCACGGGAAAGACATTTCCACAAAATAAAGCAACCATATATAGACCGTATAAACAAATGTAAAATTTAGGAAATGTGTGCAGTATGTAGTCACGTAATGTATGTACAAAATTTGAGTTCCAAGTATTATTCTGATGTGTACTTTTACTATTTATTCAATGTATATCCCATTTCTATCCAACCAATGTTCTTTACTATCTGCCAACATATAGTCAATACTTTTCTATTCAAGTCTGTCTATTGATTCATCCACTTTTTCAGTATTCTTTTTAAATAATAAAAATGCTTCACTATTTTAAAGTGCTCAGGTTTATTCTCTCAGGGAAAGAGAGAGAAAAATGGTACCAAGTATACAGATGGGTAGTTACTTGCTTATGTTTTTCCAGAAAAACCCTAACAAAACCAAACTAAATGCCAACAACAAAAATCCAAACAAACCACACCCCCCTACCCCTCATTCTGGTTGTAGTAGGGATTGTTTTACTCCATAAATAAAAAATTCTCATTGATGCATTTTTTTCTCATGCCTCATTCAAAAGCCAAGATTTTTTAAAGCCTTCTTGCTGTCAACAAACCTTATTATTTGCTAAAATATTCCTGTTAGTGCTTCAGTTTCTTTGTCTTCATTTCATATGCATTTTACACTTTAAGAAGCAACTTAAACACTTTTTAACATATTCTCTAGCTAGAATATTTTGTAGCTTTTTGCATTGTTGCTCATTATTGATTCTTTACAGTCTTTTGAAATATATCTTTCCTGTAGTCATTGAAGACCACAGATACACTTCTTCATCTGTTTATATAACATTTGTTCATGAACAAGTGAGACTTTCATCAAACCAAAACATATTTACTTCAGCCTGTCTCATTCTGCAATGTAACTGTTAAGTTTGAGGGCTCTGTGGCAAGTCTGCAAGGTGCATTTATAATCATGAGTGCAGCTCCTCAAAACTTACCCAAATTACTGCTGTTACTATAAGCAGTGTAGATGCAGAAAGCACAGAGTTCTGCCAGAGCTCCCAGGGTGTTGACTCAACTTCTCAGTTAGGGTGGTTACAATGCTTAAGCAGGGAAATTTAATTTATTATTTTATTCTCAAAATCGAAAAATGAATTCAAGTCTCCACAATACGGTTGTTTCTCTGGAGAATTTCAGGGATTTTCAACTAAATCATCTTCTTTCTCTAAAAGAGCAGCAGGAACTAAAATACTATCAAAACAGCCTTACTTCTGTTTATAGATATCTCAGAAAATACAACACTTAGTAATTCTGTCCTGCAGCTTTGGAGGGCTCTTTCAGATCTGCTGCCTGCTGCTGGAAGTCCCTGGGCATTCCTCACTTGCCATGAAGAGCTAACACTGATCTTCAGTAATGCCTGAAAACTCCATGTGTGGATTTCAACTGTGTTATTTTAGGACGTACAAATACGTGCTGATGCTGTTGCAGGTTGAGTATCTTAATTAAGGTAATCCCCCTGTGTATAGTAAATATTTATATGGATGTGAGCAAGACATCTGCTTTTGCTTCCTTGCTTCTTTGGAGACATTGCTTAAGTGTTTGATACTTGAGGTCCCCTTCATTCAGTCAGAAGCTTTTGGCTGAAGTGCTGTGAGTTAGGAAGTGGTTTGCATGCATGTGGTTTCTAACAGGTTCCTCCTTGTTTTTCACAAGCTAATTGAATTTGGCATCATGACATAGACCTAAGTAATTCACACCAAAACCACTGTATCTAAAAGGCCTGATAGAAAAGGTTAATTAGGGATTGCTAAGTACCCTATAAAACCAACTCCAGACATGAACTATTATTAACTGTTATTGTGTACCTAGTTTATTTTCCTGTCTGCTGATCAACTCAGTGTGATGGAAGTAAACCAGAAGTCTGCTAGCTCCTCTGATCAGTCAAACCTCAGCTTTTGGTTTGCAAATGCTACAGCTTCCTGTTGGCTTTCTTCTTGCTCTGCTGGAAGCATTAAGGGCCGTCAGTGGGAGGGGAACACCTAGAGCAGCCACAGAGAGAAGACCCAGAGAACAGAAAAGTGTTTCCTTTGATAGGCAGAGGAGATGTGACACTGCTGTGCACATGGGATAATGTCTGTGGATATTAAAAGTAAAATGCCTCTGGAAGAATTTCACATTTGTTCCTTCTACAGGTGTAGCCTAACTGGATTAATTATTTTCATGAAAGGCTGTGTTGTTTTATATGGTCACTAATGACTGACACTGTCATTACTGTGGTTTTTGGCTGCTCTATTTCCTCTATGAGTCAATCTAGTGACAGTCAGGAATGAAGAGGTTCATCCCACCTAATTCCACTCACTCACAGAGAACCAATCTTTTTTAAGCTAATCACCCTCCCTCTGAGAGGTAGAACTGAGAGAGCAAGTAAGGTGGTAATTTACTTTTAAGTTAGAATAAGATGAATGACTTAGCATGAAGAATGGTGACTTTCTGTTCAATATAGAAAATAAATTTAAATTGGACAAATGTCATTTACACAGGTATAATTTATATGATGTAATTCTTTTTTTAATGCTTCCTGACTTTGCTTGGCAGGCTCAGCATAAATGGAAGAACTTTGTGCTGTGAGTCAAACCTGGCATGCAGATATGAGTTTGGTGATAAATTGAGTTCACAGGAGATGTCCTTTCTTCTGTTTTCGGCATTAGAGCCACGTGTAGCTTCTTCATTGGAGCTACTGTCCTCAGGCAAAGGCACAATGTAATCACAAGGACTGGGAGCATGTAAGAAGATAAAGTGGCTACTGTAGTATAAAGTCAGATGTAACAGAGAGCTGATATTTAAATATTCTCAGTCAGAGGAATAGTAGGGCAGTCTCATGTGATATTTTCCCCTTTGAGTTTGTGTATGCTTGTAAGAGTGTAATTAATTTTTCACAAGTATATATAGCAAGAAATATAAGCACCAGAGCTAGAAAACAAATTATCACTTACCTCTAATCTTGAAGTTTCATAAGGAAAATAATTATATGTTCATAGAGAACATACTGTTTGTTATATAATAAGTAAAATATTCCCTGCATTAACTTACAGGTTAAGTGTTGACTAATTAATTAGTAGCATCTTCTATACGCTAAACCATATCACTTCTTAATTTAAATGGTGCAGCATTGCCAGATTGCTCTGGTCAAATTGCTTTATATTCAAGGTATAAATCTATATTTCAAATGGATTCCTGGGCAGTGTGGTATTTTCAGTTATACAGCTTTTGCCTGGGCAGCTTTTGGGTACCTGCGGAATGATGGCATCAGACATTTTCATTGCTGAGGTTTCAGCCTCATAATGATAACCAATTTTTCCCTAAGAGTCATGTTTCCATGTGGCATTTGTATGCATGGTAGCCACCTATTGTAAGTATTTGATTGCAATAATGAAAAGAGAGTACAAAGTGTAAAAGTCTTTTTCTCAGTGGACTTGTTCAATCAAGAAGTGTAGCCTGAGTACTGAATTTGTAGCCAAATGGTGAAACAAATATGCCCTCAAACCTGTAAGATCCTGGAAATTCTATCAGAAATTACTGCTTTTACAGATTTCTAATTTTGTAACAGTTATCAAAATGGTTTCTCAATAGTCTGTACTAAAATCAGACTGATATTAAGTGAAGTAATTATGAAATCACATGTACAAAGGCCATATTTAGCTTTATCACTAGGAGATAAATACATCCGCTGTTCTATAACCTGAGGCTTAGTAGTGTTTTCATTTCAGGCTTCTGTGGGTCTGAAACAAAGATGGATCAGATGAAGACAGGGAAGGGAAATGGGCAGATAGCAAGTATTTAAGTCATCTGTCCCCTTTCATTAAGGACAGTCAAGGGGCCGCACCTTTCCTGCATCTGCTGTGCAGCTACACAGTACTGAGAAAGGGGCTGGGATCCAGCTCAGCTCACTAATACAAATTATTTTTCTTTCAGCTGCTTGCATTTTTATCCTCAAAGCTTTATATCCATCAAAGTAATGGGTTAAAAATATTTGATTTAGATGAGTTTTTTGGTATGCAGGTGTAAGTTTTTTCTATTCCCCCCCCTGCCCCCTCTTTTCTTGACTCCTAGTTGAGGAAAAATGGCAGTCACTGTTATTTCCTTGTCAAACTGAGTTATTATTTTTTCATGAACACTTTGTATCATATTGTTCCTTTTTCTGTTCTCCTTTGTGCTCCCTGTTATGCCTTCTTAAAATTCAGAATTCTTTATTTTTACAGGGCAGCCTTTGGAAGCCTACACTGCCACAGTCCAAGCTTTGCTGCTTTTGTGCATCATTATGATATTGTGCAGCATATATTCCTTCTGGCTGCCAGTAATACAGAAGCCATGTGAAGACTGTGTTCTCTTTTAGCATCTCTGCACTATATCCCTGCTACTTGAAATCAATGTTTTTAGGAACATAAATTTATTTTGGATAGGAAAATTATTTTTTCTTGTGAATATTCCAGCACCAAGGGAGTCTCTGTGGCGCAATCGGTAAGCGCGTTCGGCTGTTAACCGAAAGGTTGGTGGTTCGAGCCCACCCAGGGACGTGTTTTTCCTTTCCTCTGCCATGGCAGGGAGTTGGAACCAGATAACTTTAAGGTCCCTTCCAAATCTAGCCATCCTATGAAATTTTCGAAATTTGGAGTTTCTGTTTAGCCTCAGGTTCACTGAAACCCTAGTTCGCTGAAGAATCACCAATGGATTAACAGACTAAAATATGTCCTTGCATCATTATTTAAAAATGAAATTGCATAGTAATAGTTTCAATTTAGCAGAATATTGCAACGTTTCCTGTTCTGTCATATTTGTCTGTCCCTATGGTGCTCTCTTATGTTGCTTGCGAGCTCTAAAGGATCTGTGTTATTTTATGATGTTGAAATGTAAACACATATATACACAAAATATCAACATGGGCTACTGTGCACCTCAGGCTTTGCAAAGATTTGTCATTTAGGAATTAACAGGGAACTGAATAGTTGTGCCATTTCTTGCAATTTCACGTATGAGCCTGGTGAGTTGGAATCTACAGGAGAGCTATTGGTTTTTGCTTCTGGCAATAAATCTCCTGTGCATAGCACACTTTCATAATTCCTCAGATGACTGGCAGGTAGATCTAATACTTTGATGTGTTGTTTTTTTCTTATGCTTTAAAAATACTTGAAGTGAAAGATTTAACTAAGAGTGTATGGCTTTCTCTAGAGCCTAAAACCAGCACAAATCCATATGCAGTGAAACCCCTGGAGCCCATTATCCTTCAGCAGCTTTCTTGACTCTTTTTCAGGAGCTGTAGTGATAGGACAAGGATTAATGAGTATAAATTGAAAGAGAGAGAATTTAGGTTAGATATTAGATTAAATTTTATTAAATGTTCTATTCTGAGGGTAGTTAGACACTGGAACAGGTTTCTCAGGAAGATTTTGGATATCTCAACTCCAGCCATGTTCAAAGCCAGGTTGGATAAGACCTTGAGTAATCTGGTCTAGTGGGAGGTGCCTCTGCCAGGGGTGGTCAAGACTAGATGAGCTTGAAAGTCCATTCCCACCCCTTTAAAGTTCTATGATTCTATGATTCTATGATTCTATTTTATGAGCCTGTCCTTCTCTCATAGATCTCTCTTTCTACAGAGAGAAGGGGTATGTGCAAAGCAATTTGGAAACGGACTACAAATCCCAGTTGGTTTCAACACACTAGATCCATATAATATCAGATAGTGAATTTAAAATTTATATTTTTTTAGAAGTCATGATGTCCTAAATTTCTGAGTTTCATGTTGTAAAAGGCTATGAGTTCAACCAACAGAATCTATTGAACTTTGTAACCATACTAAGAAACAGATGAAAGAGTCAGTAGAAATCAATGCAAGTAGTCCTCATAGTGTGTCTGGGCAGTGTATTTTCATGTGAGTGGAAAAGAGGTAAAGGAATTGTTCAGACAAAGCCCACAGAAAACAGCAAGTGAATTGTTGCATATGAAATTTCCACAGTATTTATGTAGAATTAACATGGAGAATTAATTTTTAGACTAAGCTTCTGCAGCAGAGAGTAAGTAGAATGTAAGGACATTGCTATGGACTTAGAAAGAAGTTATGATAGAAACTCAGTTAATGGATAGGTCAGTCCTTGGCCCATAATTTTATTAGCACAGTGTCACACCTGGAATGGATACCTAAGTTTTATAACAACAAAGAGATCTTTAAGATCTTGGTGTACAGACAACAGTCAAAAGTATGGAGATGGTAGTATCATTATATGTAGAGCCAGAGAAACACTGCCTTAAAGATGAGCAAGGTATTAGAAGCAGTTTACTCCTGGATGTGCTTGTCAAAATATGTATTTAATGGTTAACTTGCAGGAGGAAGGTGAGTGATAAAGTTCCTGAATCTCCAGGAGGGTCAAAGTGCTCATACTCCCAAAACAGCTGAGGGCATCCCAGCACGGGAGGAGGAAGATAAAATGTGGGTTCCTCACTTCCTCACCTGGAGCCAGACAAAGACATTGTCCTCTGTAGGCACAAATAACCAGCTCCTCTTGCACAGGTTAATTATTAACCTTAACACTTAATCTCTCCAGAAAATTGAAGACTACTAACTAAAAGAATAGCTTCAAAAGTTACAGGAACTATATGAAACAGAATATTTGAAACTATACTCCAGAATCACATATGGAACTGAAAAAGTTCAAAGGACCTCTTGTATCTGTCTGTAACTATTGTAACCTATCTTGTATCTCTTGTATCTGTATGTGAATTAAAGTAGATGAGAGAAATGAAGTAAAACTGTAGTTCTAATCTTTGTCTACTGTGGGGCAGACGCTCTTCATGGATGTGATTTGATCTCTTTGCTCTTCCTGAGAAGAATAAGCAGAGATCTTTTGGATCTCATTGCAGAATCTGAGGAACCAATAATTTTGGCTATGGGCATCTTCTGTAGGAATTGAAATTTTAGGTGACTGCGGCAAAACAAATGTGGTATAGAGGCAGATACAGACAGCCATAATAGCAGTGGATGTTCCTTCAAACTGAGGAATTAGAGTTAGTCTTATTCCCTGTTAAATGCTGAAAGTTGAAAATAAATGAGAAGGTAGTTCATTATTAACTAGAAACAGTAATGAAAAGCATTTTTCCCAAATTAAGTCAGGCTGTGTTTGGGTGATTCCTCTTGTCATGCATTCTAGGCACTGTTGTAGAGAATACACTGGGATATACTGGGAGCAGAGATTTACACCTTGAGATGATAAATATCTTAACCAAAAAGTAGTGGTATATCTCTTTGGATAAAATTGCCCAGAAAAAAATTACAGTTGTTACGGAGGAAAGATTTTATGAAGAAAAACCCCTGTCCTTCTCACCACTACATACAGAAGATAATTTCAGGTCCATAGAACCTGACAACTAAAAGACTAAATTTAATTATTGTCTTTTTTTTGTACCCTGAGTGAGCATGCAGTTTGCTGCCAAGGGCTTTCCTGTTTGGATGAGTATTCTTGTCGTATATCAGTGCATATTGAGGGTGAGTTCTGATGCTGATGTTTTGAAGAAATAGCCTATAGGATAGTCTTGGCACAGAAGATTTTGACAGCAACGACCCTGAGATTAGCTCAGTTGCTTAGAGCATGGTGCCAATAACATCACGGTTGTGGGTTTGATACCTCTATGGGCCATTTACTTAAGAGTTGGACTAGATGATCCTTGTAGATCCCTTCCAACTCAGAATATTTTGTGATTCTGTGAATGACAGTGAATTCGTGAATAAAAGCCCTGGAAAAAGTCTTCAGGGACTGGTAATTAGCGTGTGAGTCAGTAGGTGGTGCACAACGCCTGTGAAAATACTGGAGAACTACTCTGCTGTTTCACTGTGTCGTCAGAATTGGCATTTGGGAAAAGTTTCATTTCACCTGAAGGTCCAATTTCTGTAGCTTGAACACAGTAAGATATTGATAATAATTATTGGGTTTTATTATATGTATTTCAAATGCTTTTGTTCAAAATAATATACAAATGATGTATTTGTTTTGATAGTTATATTTGCTTTAATGAGAAGCATAATTTCCTGAGTAGTTGGAGTGTATACCTAAGCATGGATTCATGTGTAGAAAATTTTGCTCCTGTAATATCCAGCCACATGTTTTCCAGGAAAGGACAAATGTATTCCAGCCCTAGAATATAGACATACAGTAATTTCTTTGTTTATGCACTGTAGATTGCTTTCATTATACATCTGAGATTCATGAGGGAGCCCTATAGAAAAACAGCGGATTTCTAATGAGCTCAGAATGGGACATGAGTAAAGCTAAATGAATTAGGGGTTACTTCTGTTTGCATGTCTAATAGCTTTATTTAAGCTTGCTAATATCTCATTGGAATTGGATATATGATTCTAATACTGTGAAACACTGCATCAAGAGAGTGGTAGGAAGCCAGATTCTAGGAGATCCTGTCTGAAACCACTACAAGAAAACTGATCAAAAGTCACATCAAAAGCTTCAACTTAAACTTGAGTGGGAAAAGTGTAGATATGTTGTCTGTCAATGTTGTTTTGTCACTCACCTATATTAAAGGATATTAATGTCTGTAGCACAGTACTCGTATTTTAGACTGACAAACTCATACCCTGAAGATAATTGGCAGTGGCTTGTGTTTCTCCCTACGGGGCTGCACAGTTACAACTGCCCCTTCTAGAACTGTGCTACATGGTTTGAGTTTCTTTTTGCTCCATGTTGGTTCCATTGATGGTGTTCTCCTTGCCTCTAGTTTTTACTTACTTAGTCTGTATTAATGCAAAAGTACATGCTACAGAGAGCCTAATGTGCTGCCAGCTGAGCCTGCTGCAACAGGAAACTCTGCATGGATACAATAAGGAATATTTGTACTGGAGACATCAGAAGTCAGCTTAGATACAGTTTGAAGCACATACTGACAGGAGCCTTTTAATCTCTGTCCATCTCCTGGGGGGATGGTGTAAGAGAAGCTGATAGACAGAACATATTTATTGATCACACAGGTGAGGGTCATCAGTCCCACAGATTCCAGGGAGGAAAATGGTCTGAATGCTGCAGTGCTTTGGTTTGCACAATTGTATCACAAATGTCAGTTGTGTCTCTACCCAGCTCTACAGAATTTCTCCAGCAATTCTGTTCTGGTGCAGTACAGCCAGGGCTTGCTGCAAACTTTGCCTTTCACGTAGTTACTCCAGCTGTTTTCCTTTCCTCCCAAGATTCTTCTTACAAATGTAAACTTTATTGTTTTAGCTAATTTATGCTAATGCTCTAGATGTATTGCTGCTAATGAATAATGAAATTCTTCAAAGATAATGCTTATAGGGAGGCAGAGCACTCCCACAAATAATTAAGATCACCTTATCAGAAGTTTATTCAGCATCTGACATTCCCAAAACTAGACAATATTAAGGCTCTCTGCCCAGTCTGCTACTCATCTCTCATTTTCAGCTATGATCTTTGAAAGACTTTTTTTTTTAATATTGCACGTAACATAAGTGAAATACTTGATCATGCAATAAGTTCTGATAAGCTGAAAACATGCAAGGCATACTGAATATCTTTCCAGTGCTAATGAGGCTGGAATTTGTGAGGTAAACACTATGTATTTTTCCAGGTTTAATTTCCAAATGTGGCTGGTTTTGGGGCAAAGATCTGAAAACACACAATTTGGATGTTATGAGCGAGCTAATAGAAAGAAAGTGTTCTCTGCCTAGGAGGACATGCAGTGGAATAGATCACAGAGAGTAAAGGAGAAATCAGATGACAAAAGGAGACAGTGCTTGTTAGGTGTAGTTTCCTTTCTAAACTCAAGTGTTCCTTTAACTGTGGTTTGGGATTTTTTAATCCCCAGGCAACAAAGGTCCACCTCCCTATCCTAGCAATAACCTTTGCATACCTTCTAGTGAATTGCATAACCTGAGGGATGAAATTTTAGCTTTTCAGTCCTTGTAGGAACTTCCTGTCTTGGAGTTAATCCGTACAAGGACAGAAAGTCTTTACTTTCGAATACTAATTACTGTTTTTACAACAACAAGCTTATTTTGAAATCCTAAAACAATACTTAAAATAATGTTTTAAGAATCATCATGGCCCAATGAGTATTTACCTGTAGGTATTTACCTACAGCATTTTTTCTCAGTGAAGAAAAGATGAGCTATGCTTCATCACGGAAATTCCCATTTTACTAACTCAGCACACAGCTGCAGGCACATAGCAGCTGCACTTTCACAAAACTATCATGTTTTGACATCTGCCCTATTTTCCTTAATCAGTTTATTGCAAGCAAGAACAACAACAACAAAAAGTCTTTAGAAACAGATTTTAGTGCTTATTCCCCCTTGCACCATTTGAAGCTGACCTCAGATTCTCAGCTGCTAGTCCTTGGAGTAGTGCTTTTTTGATATTACAGACTTTATTCTGGATATTTTCTTCATGCCTCTCTTTGGAGGTTGTGGCTGGCCATCTCACCTTTTGCCTTAGGTGCTTTTGCTGTTGTCTTCATTGTCCTCAGTGAGTTCTCTCAAGCACCTTCCCAATCACAAAAACATGGTTGTTGGAATTGCAGTTCATTTAGGGTTTTCGGCAGTCTTCTAAAAGGTCTCAGAGAAGAAGTCTTTGCTTCTCGTGGTGGTTTGTGAGACAGTAGATTATTAAGGTTAGCAAAAGCATATGGTTCTGTGTCCCATACAATTTGTTCAGTTGTGTAAGGGCCTAACAAACAATGACCTTCCTGACAAAACAACTAAATTTGAGATTCTTGGCATAAACTTCTACACATCCTTTCTAAAGTGCACAGGCACAGTTCTGCTGATTACAGCACAGCATCAGCCATCACAGCTCTATCAACAGCCAGGAGCTTTCTGTCCTCAAGTGAAAGACAGAAGCTTTATTTTCCTTCCACCTTTAAGTGAGAAGATGATCCTTCTTGCAGCCATTAATCCAACTTAGTATTTGGAAAAAAGGAAGGAATTCTCTGCTTCTGAACTTCTCATACTATGAGGCATAGAGTTACTGAGTGAGTTTCTTGAGAACTTCTCAAAGGTTAATGTTGAAATGAAGAGTCAAGTAGACAATCACATCCTCAAGAGAGTTGTAGGCAACCTTTTGAGGCTTTAACAAAATGTTTTATAGCAATATGCTAACAGTATTATAAAATCTGGGTGTGAGAATCTCCAATGCATCTAAGCAAGTAATTCATTAAATAGTTTCTTTTGGAACACTGGACATGCTTTATTTTATTTTTTCACAATTTATTTAAACATCTCACATATACAAAATACATTTTCTTTCTTTTTTTGAGAAATGATGGGGTTTTTTTTTACCCATAGTAGAAGATGGAAATGAAATTTGAAAGCAGGAACACCTGATTTTGGAGGAAGAAGACAAAGAAGAAAAATTATCCACATGCTTAAGCTGTGGGTGAGACAGAACATCCTAAGTTTTAAGACAGACTTCAAAGAAACAGAGAAGCAATACTTTAAATGCTACTAGCACCATCAAAGTTCAAGTATTGGAAAGATACTCTGTAATTATGCAATTAGCACCACTGTATTTTGAGTGGAACTGAAAGTACCTCAGATCATATGGAGAAATTCCTACAAAAGATGTGGATCACTCTTGATTTAGTGTATGAGGTAGTTTAAACCTTTGGAAGTCATGGATTTAAACTTCCTCTGTGGAAGATATTCAAAGGCCACAAGTGGTGCAAACTTTCATGACTTTTTATTTCGTTTTTTTTTAATTTTTTTTCTTTACAAAGGTTGAGATTTCCCAAAACAAGGTGTTAAATCTTGAAAGACTTCCAAGTCCATTTGGGGCTGTATTAAATTTCATTGCACAATGCTCCAATCAATTCTTCTCCTTCTCTTTCGCCCAGAGTTTAAGCAAGTAGATGAACAGAAGAAATGGAAGGAGTCAGCTTTCATTATAAAAAGAAATGACAAAAGAATAGTTTGGGAGAGGCTTTAAGTTAATTTTAGTTCATTCATTTAAAACAGACTGGGCCAATGTCCAAACCGAATTCTTGGTCAGCGCCGCCGATATCCAAAGGTGCAATGTCAAGGATGGGCAAGCGGGATGGCTTATTTGTTCTGTATTCAATGATTGTTTTGCCCCATTCATTGTTCTTTCTCTGTAAGAGAAGATTCATTGCAATTGTTATTGCATTGTTCACAGTATTAAGAATTGTTTCACTTGCATGGATAATTTCTGAAATAATTTTATATAAATTTTGCTCCTATTGTTTGCAGATCAGATACTCACATCCAACTATTTAGCCTTCCAATACAAAGAAAACATTTACTAGAATCTTTTGTAGTCCTATGTGATGCTGTATGCAAGCTACCATATTATTCACACTGATGTTAGATCCTAAGAGAACCCTGCCTGATTGTTTCAGGACTTAAAGATCCTGCCCCTCCTATAGCTTCTGCACTGTTTTCTTATCAGTCTTCTGTTTACATAGAATTTGGATCTGGTCCCTCTGAAAACATTTTTTTCTGCCACATGTACAGTATAAGGTAGGATTTATTTGTAACCTCTTCCTTCCCACTTGTTAAGAATCTACCATGGTTGGGTTTGTAGGCTATGTAACTTCACCAGGCAAAATTTTGCTGGTTTGATCAATAATCTAATTCTGAATTAAAGCACAACTGTATCCTTAATCACATGCTTAGGCCTGGGCAGTCACCATGCCTGTGGTTTCTGCATTACTTACAGAGCAGCCATCCTCAAGAACACTGAAAGTGAATCTGCTGTTGCCTTCGGCTCGTAGCTCAACGTCGTTGGATCCCTGCAGCACAACAGCCTTTTTAAGGTTGCCAGTTTCTGCATCCATGTAGGCAATGCTGTTCTTGCAGTGGTAGGTGATGTTCTGGGAGGCATGGTTGGCCAGCAGACGCATGAAGGCGAGTTGGGTGGCCATATCCTTTGAGGTCACTCCTTCACTATTGTATTCAAACTGAAAAACAGAGAGGAACCCAGTCAGTTGTACTGCTGGGGAAAGGAGGATGTTTGTAATGAAAATGCATGATAGCTGCTCTTGTGTGCTGGTTTCAGCTAGGGTAGAGTTAATTTCTTTTCAGTTGTTGATACAGTGCTGTGTTTTGGATTTGGAATGAGAATGGTGTTGATAACACACTGATGTCTTGGACTTTTGCTGTCAAGATTATCTTAAGTCAAGGATACTGAGGAAGTGGTCAAAAGAAACTGGGAGGGAGCATAACAGGGACAGATGACCTGGGCTGACCAAAAGGATATTCAACAGCATAAAAAATCATGCTCAGTATATAAACTGGGATGAAGTAACCCAAAAGGGCAGCCAGCCTGGGTTCAGGAAGCAAGGGGATCTGGTACCAGTGGTTAGCAGTGACATTGTGCATCACCTGTTGTTTTCCTTTTTATTCTCATCATTATTATTTATCATTATTACTGTATTTTATTTTCAAATAATAAACTGTCTTTACCTCAGCATGCCAGTTTTACTTTGATTCTCCTCTCTCTTATTCTAGGGTGGATTGGGGGGAAGAGAGAGGGAGTTGAACAAGTGGCAGTGGTACCTAATTTCTATCTGAGCTTAAATCTTAACAGCTAGGAACTTTAGAACAAAGAATCTGAAAGTCTGAAATCACTTTTCTATTGCCCCTCCAGAACTAAATAGCATGAAATAAAAGTAGTAGGAGATAGACTGACAACCAGACATGAGTGGATGTAGTTAAATTGTAGAGTTCTGTTCCAGAATGTGGTGTTAACAGTTTATATGGATTCAAAGACAAGATCAGATAAGTTCAAGGACGACGAGCTACTGTTTCCACAGGTACAGACAAACAGTGCCTGTCTCAATAAAACTATGAAATTGTTTTTGGTAGAATTTTGAAACCTTTTTTAATATGATAGTGGCTGTGGCTAGCACAAATGTTTTCTTTACTCTTATGTACTTTTTACAGCGTCTACTTTTAGCACCCCAGAAAGAGGACCCTAGATTGTTCTGATCCAATGTGATTAAATCTCATCTTAGACACTTCATCACAATATCAACTCAATTTCATTTAAGAATTATGTAATTAAATCTTCTTAGCTGTACAAAAGTGATGTATTTGCAATTTGCTGGGACAGTGTCTAACATGCAAGTAGTAGTTCTAGTTTTTACTTACACCAACAATTCTGAATGTTATGGTGGCATGCACTCAGAATCTGTGATGTGTAATATAAATATCTTTCCAGGAATAGTGTTGTATGTATTTTATGTAACAAATATCAATTTAAAAGACTGATGTTTTTCTTATTTTTTCCAGACATTTTCTGGACCATCTTTATATGTACTGTATATGTACTGTATATGTTTATATGTACTGTATTCCAGACCAGGCTTCCTGTATAGCAATAACCACTAGTCAGGCTGAATTGATCATTTGTAGACATCAAAGTTAGAACAATACTGAGAAGCACTTTTAACAAACTGATCTAAACCAGAATCAGAGCTCTATACCCTTGAAATAAAAGGTAGTTGGCTTTTTCATATTTCTCCCTTAAGAACTTTATTAATCTTCTTGCTTCCTGAGAGTCAGTGAATTGGGAACTCTTCAGACAGCACCGTAGGAAAAAAATCACCCTCCCGTACATCACTTACCTGGCTGCCACCATTGATAGTTTCACCAAACCATATGTGCTGTTTCCTGTCCTTGGGATTCTTGTTGATGTACCAGTTCTTAGCAGGAATATTGTCAGGGTTGGCATAGATGCAAGTCTCACCATTGGAGAAATCACAGTATGCTCTAATGGCATCTGCAGTGCAGCCTTGGTTGGGATCAATCCAGTAGAAGCCTGCCATTGAGGGAAGAAATGTGAACAATGGTTCACTCAGCATAAACTTTGCATTCAGTTCACTTGTCTGATACAGGAACTCAGGCCATAAATATCACAGCTAGGTGCAATATTGGGGTGATAAGTGGAATACAGATATTTTGGATTGTTAATGTATAAGAAACTGTATTTCAAAGCAAGGGTTAAATTTTTTTTGTATTATTTTGGAAAATTATTGCAATAATGTGCAATAATATCTGAAAAGAGCTTTTCTTTTTAGAATGTAGAAGGATGTAACTGCATCTGTTTTCAGTGCAGGCAGAAAGAACTTCCTCATTGGTCATTTAGTATTTTTGCCACGTGGCCAAGGATACCTTTCACTGAAGAAAGCTAATGCCCTGGAAGTGCTCCCTGAGCCAGAAAGGGCAAAAATCTGGCACTAACGTACCGCTGCTCCATTCTGGGTGGCTAAGTCTGAGGTCACGGCAGGTGCGAGCTGGGTTCTTCTTGGAGCCTTCTGGGGTCAGCAGGGTCTCAATTTGGTTGTTCAGTGTTTTCAGAGTGGCATCAACCTCATAATCCTTGGGTCTGAGAGAAGGCTGATCAGCCCGGTAGTATTCTGCATCAAAGCCAACTTCATATCCACCGCCATTGGGACCAGGAGGGCCAGGGGGACCAGGGGGACCAGGGGGACCCTGAAGTTTTTCAAAAGCAGAAGACAAAAAATGTTCTGTTAGAGATATGGTGCTTTTAATGAAATGCTTCCACACATGCATAGTCCTGTTTAGCTCCTGGCACCCTCAGCTCTAATTGGAGGCAGCACACATGGACTCGCCCTGTGGTGACTGCTATGGGTTGAAGCAGTGGAAGATACACAGAGGAGGACTACCACATCTCCTCTGTGCATTTGTCTGGCCATAAGGAGTGAACAAAACCTTTTAGTTTAGGTCTATTAAAGATTTTCCTAATATTAAATATCTTTTTTAAGAAATAAAACCATGAGCATTATTAAACTGCTAGGCTTCTGAAGTGATGAAATTACTAGGCTTATAGTGTACCATAAATGTGTTAAATCAACAACAAAAAGAGGTTATACTCACAGCAGGACCTTGGCTACCATGAGAGCCACGCACACCAGCAGGGCCAATAGGTCCAGGGAGACCATTGCGACCATCTTTACCAGGAGGACCAGAAGGACCAGGTGGACCCTAAAAGGAAATTTGAACAGTTTAAATGACAGTAAAAATGCTATAAAAAGGGATTCATTTGGATGGGAGCATACATATATATTGCACAAAAAGAATGGGAGTTATTTGAATATATTCTGAAATTCACATACCCTTGGGCCAGCAGGGCCGGTGTTACCAGGAGGACCTTGATCACCATGTTGGCCCTATTGGGAAAGATACACAGTCATCAAAAAAGAGCAGTGGAAAATCTTTGTGTTTGCTTTATTCAAGGGGAAACTGGATGTAATGTGTATTTGAGCTCAGACAATGGGAATCTAGGGCTAATGACATTTATTACTGGAGTTAGGGTATATAATGCTTATTTTAGGAAGAGAGGAGAGACAGCATCAAGATATATTTAAGAGGATACCCTATAAAATCCTTTTTATTGTTTCTTCTGATCTTTAGAGAAGGCTTTAAAATAAATGTCAAAATTCCCAAAGTTGATACCCAAATTTAAAGGGAAGAAAAACCACAAATTACTTCAGCTTTTTTTGAGATAAAAGTTTTAAAATTTCTGGCCAAAATATGAAATAATACTAAAACAAGGGCAGAAGATTTTTTAATTCTTTGTTAGCCAAATGCAACTGATCTTCAAGGGAACTAATGGTAGTCACAGTTCTAATGCCAATACCAGAATTTGCCATTTTGTACAAAAAACGTTGAATGTTAAAGAGACTATGACTCTTCATTTGAAAGATGCTGCAGAGTGGAGTAAGTGGTATTAACATGCTGTATTGTGCATATGTAATTCCTTGCTAGTGTGATCTTATTTTGGTTTTTTTGCTCTTTATATTCAAAACCCTTGAAAATCATTTACTTACAGCAAGACCAGGAAGACCCTGCAGTCCATTGTGTCCCTTCAAGCCAGGCAGACCTCTAGGCCCCTTATCCCCAGGTAGACCTTTCTCACCACGTGGACCTTGTGGGCCCTAGGAAGGGATATAGGTGTCAAAGGAATATATTAGAAGGCTTCAAGAACATACTCCTGTCAAAGCAAGAATTAAGTGTAAATATTCTACATTAGGCCATATTCCAGTGTATATAATGAACATCCCCTTAGCACACCCAGGCAGAGTGCCAATTCCAAGGGCTTCAGGATTGATCCCACAAAAGAGAATGCTAACTGAGATCCTAAGTTACTAATATTTTCAGGTCCTTAAGCATTACTTTTCAGGCCTCTTGATTACAGTTATGAATCCTTATTGATAAAGCATGTTTTCTCTTCTTGCATCAATGTGGTAATGTACTAAAAAGCAGACTTACAGCAAGACCTCTTGGACCAAAAGCACCAGCAGGACCGACAACACCAGCGGGGCCCTGAAACAAGAATAGAGAATGCATGTCACTGCTGTATATTGTTCTAATGAAGGTTCTGTGCTCAACACATCTCTGGAGAAAGTGATTATCTATACATTGTAGAGGTGGGATGTACTTTATATATATGTATATACAATAGACAAGCCTTAGTCCTCTAAGACCTTAATTCTGCAAGTTAAGGTATATCCTCTCATCCACTTACAGGTTCACCACGGTTTCCAGGCTTTCCAGAAGGACCAACTTGGCCATGAGGACCAGGAGCACCCAGAGCTCCACTGGGACCAGGATTACCAGGAGCACCACGCTCACCCTGGGAACAAAGGAATGCAATAGGAGACACATTGCGTTATTACTCACTTACACATATTGGAATATTTCTTCCATGACAATGAAATAAAAGAAAAAGAAACAAGTTACCTTGAAACCAGGAGCACCATCACGGCCTGGAGGACCATCATTTCCAGGATTGCCCTATTAAAATACCATGAAAAAAATTACTAAATTCCATCACCTTTCATCTCACACAAAACTGTGTCCCAGTCTAGTTCCTTACAGTGAGAATAAGAAGATATTGAGATAAAATAGTATAAATCTTAAAGAAAAAACCTCTCTTCCTTTATATATGCAAATCTCAAATGCCTTAGATATACTCATGTTCTCAGAAAACTAAAATAGTCTTTAAATATTTTAGGTTTTAAAAGTGCAGTAAAGAAAAAATTACTGGGCTTTGCAACACTTCTCTAAATGAAAAGGCTAAGACAATAGTGGTGTTCACTAGCTTGCATTCTTAAAACTGAGACTTTCTTTTTAGATGAAAAATGCCAGTGGAGGGGAAAGAACCTAAACAATACCCACAACTAAATCACATTGTTGTGGTACTTCACAAGGTTAAATGGTTTTCTTTGTGAATGTTAATTTCACTTCAGCACTTAGGCTGTGTCCAAAAAAACCCATTTTCCTTCAGAAAATTCCAATGAAATAAAGTTCAGGATTTTTAAATTACTATTCTCTGTTCTCTTTGAAATCCTGCAAAGTCTCTGCAAGATTTGTATTAACAATGTATTAACTATGCTTCAGGTTTATCAAATAAGCTTCCCTGATAAGGCTGCAATTTTTATACTTTCATGAAAGATATGTATGTTCCCCACTCCATCTTTTTTGGCATTTAACTAAAAAGTGAAAAGATGCTGAGAGTGACTTCAGGATGTGTTTCAGACACAACTTGTGCTTCAGAAAGTCTGTCACCTAGTTGGGCATAGGAATCCATCTCTATAAAATCCTGATATAATTTTCTGTGAAGACACTGTACAAGTTTACTAGCAGAACAGCTTCCAGTTCCATCCACTTTTTCCAAGTATTTGTATTTGGATCAGAATAAAAGACGAGCAATCTGAAGAGGATAAAAGACAGCTTACATCACGTCCAGCTTCACCAGGAGCACCATTTGGACCAGGAGAACCCACAGGACCAGAGGGACCACGGGCACCAGGAGGACCATGAACACCCAGGGGACCAGGTTCACCCTAATACAGGAACAGTTGTAACAAAATGTGACATTATAATACAACACAAACCAGTCTTACAGAACTTTTAGCCTTGATCTAAGAGCAACATTTCTCTGCAATGAGTTTGGGAAGGAAAAAAGAAACAGGACACAAGAAACGTACCTATCTATATCAAATAACATCAATGTTATCTTCATTCTAAATGTTACTATTAGAAACCTCTTAACATTTCCGACATCTTTGACATTCAGAAATTTGCTCACTTGCAGATAATTCTGGTTTGTCTGCAACAAGCCATAATTTCTTCCACTGATCTAGGTCTGGTAGGACTATATCCTCTGTTTCCAACAGCAATGGAAACAGCATAATCTGCATCTCCCTGCCTTCCCATAAGACAGGACCACTTGTGTGGTTTTTTTTTTTCTTTTTTATTACATGTTATCTACTTAAAGCAGTTAACTAATCATATACTCACTGTTGCTCCAGAGATGCCTGGAAGACCACGTTCTCCCCGAGAGCCAGGCAGACCAAGGATACCAGGAGCACCAAGAATACCCTGAGGGCCTGGGGTACCAGGAGGACCCTATGACATGAAGAAAATAATATTTATATTAATAGGCAAAAATAAATGCCACATACACATCATACAATGATACTGAAAATTTCATTCTCAATTGCAGTTTCTGCAAATCACAGAAGAAATTTCTGTAATTTTTTGTTGAATAACAATTGTGGTATTTCACACAAGTGCTTACTTCAATAAGACAAAAACATGTATGACTTTTTAAAAAAGCCAGTAATTCTGGATGTGAAAGCTTAAAGATACTCAAAAGTAATTAATTTATTTGCATGATTCTAAGTCAACTTGTGGGCAGATAACTTTAACCTTGTGATCCCCTCAAATCAGTTTCTGATGCAGCTATGGATTGAGATTGTTCCCAATGGACATTCACAGGTTCCTTCTTTTTTCTGTCCATGAGGATCAATTTCAGAGCAGAAGATGTGCTTCCTTTTCTCAGACTAAATATCAATTTCTTCTGTACTTAAAGCTACAACTCACCACAAGAGTAAAAGAGAAAGGAAACTGTGACCCAGGGATCAGGTTCACTTTTTATGGCATGTTTGTCAAGCATGCCTATAAACCATTTCTTGTGTCTCAGTGGAACTTCTACTTAAAGGCATTGCTAAATTTATGGATCAAGTAGAAAAGCCCTTTACAAGCACCAAAAGTATCTCAAAAGCCATAACATTTACATGAAGAGAAACATATTTAATGAGATGTGATACTCAGTAACTTACAGCAGCACCAGCCTCTCCAGATGGACCTTTCTCACCAGCAAAACCAGGTGGGCCAGCAATACCTTGCTCACCAGTGCGGCCGACAGGTCCAACATCACCTCGCAGACCTCGAGGACCATCTTTGCCAGCTGGGCCAGGAGGACCAGGGGGACCAGTGATGCCCTAGGATTGAGTATGAATATGATACCATTACAATATAGACCTGAGGATAATACAGATAAATTTCATTTTAAGTCCATGTGAAAAAATAGTCCCTTGCAATAAACAGGTCATCAGCTGCTCTGAAGCTTCTATTGATTTGTTAGCAGTGGAGAGCTGGAAGCAGTAGAATTATTTGACTGCTTTTTTATTTATTTTTTTTTAATTATTATTCTGGGAAGGTGAAAGTGGCAAAATCTGGTGGGAAAATATATATCTGTCTCCCATTGGAGACATTAATTGCAACTATAAAATCCATGAGAAAAAGACCCAGTATCTTCCAGTTCAAGAGGATTGTTTGCCTTGGATACCACGATTTAAAATTTATTTAAATCTAGAGTATCTAAGAAAAGAAGTGCCTTTTGGTAAAGGTTGGAAACACCTTTGAAAACAAAAAATCTACAAATGTTAATCTAGAATGAGAATTTCATGCTGAAAAATAAAAAAGATTCACATTCCAAAATGCAGTGAGTTTGCCCTGATCAAGATGGGCTAGAACTGCAGGTACTTTAGAAAATGTAGACATAAGATAATATTCTTCTGCAGATTGATCATGACCTTCTTATTCCACTCCATCATGAGTAATTGCATAGCCATTGATTTGAACAAAAGTAAATAAAAACAGATTGTTGGAAATGGCTGGGTAGTTCAAGAGGCATAGGGATGCTTGATGGATTATAAAAGCTCACAAATTAAATGCATAGGTTGTACTCTGGGAGTTTGAACAATTAGATTTTTTTCTCATCCAATTCTATAAGGATCTGAGGTTATTCCAAGTATTATTCCCATCAATGAAACAAAAGTTAGGATTATCCCTAAGCAAAGCAACTTCTGACTTATCTCCCTTTAGAATTCTTCATTGGTTACTTACGGCAGGGCCAGGAGGACCAACTCTTCCAGCAGCACCAGGGAAACCAGTCATGCCCTAAAAACAAAGATTATGTTTAAAGGAAACAATAACTTCATGAAAAGCAGCAATGTCAGTACTAAAAGCCTGAAGACTTACAGGAGGACCAGCATCACCACGAGGGCCAGCGGGACCAGCAGCACCAGCAGGCCCCTAAATAGAAAGGATTGAAAAAGAGAGATGGATCAAGCAAAGAAAATTAATGCTCCCTATTTAGAATGAGGGCTCAATCTCACTATTGTGAAAGCTAAGGGTGATTTTACACCAGCAAGAGGAGGACTGAGCCCCAAACCATGCTGCCTATCCTGATTATAGGGTATTCAATTCTCACAAACATTTTAAATTGGTATGATAAGGCCTAAGAAAAGTTGCATAAGGCATTTATGATTCAGATTAATTTTCTTGCAAATGTTACATGCATCTAAACACATCTGGAAGTCAAAACGTGAAAGCAGGGCAAAATCATCAAGTCCTCTGTCTGCACTGTGTGACTAAGACAGCCACATAGTGCAAGAGCCTGGTATTGGTCTATTAAAATCCTACAGTAAGTAACCCAAGCCATGTTATCCTGCAGCACTTTGTGGTATTTGAAGTACGTGGGTCTGACTTTGTGCATCATTTCAACCAGTTCCCCAATAATGTGCATGTGAAGCAGTATACAACTTTGGGCTATAGAGGTGTCAGCACATCAAAAGTCTATGTGCAAATGGGTGCATGGACAAATTTGCACACATGCTGCTGGATGACTGAGTCTGAAAATCAGACTGTGACAGCACATCCTGTCTTTGAGAGAAAAGTGTCAATGTCCTCAGCTCAGAACTTACCCACAATCACCCCCTGAATGGTCCAAGATAGAGTGATTTTGCTGATCTTCAGAGCAAGTTGAAAATTAGTTATTATTTTCTCTTCATTTCAGTTCCAGACTCACGATCTGAGCCCACATAAATAGATTGATAAAATTTACATAATGTGTGAAAATCAGCATGGTAACTTTTCCCACAGCCTAGTTTGAAGTTTTGTTTCTTTCTTTCATTACCTTTTCTGAATTCAAGGCTTTCAGGCTAACGTATTGCTTGCTTGGCACAGTTGGGAAACATGCATTTCACAAAGACACAATTTACTTACTGGTGGTCCAGAAGCACCAATTGGGCCAATGGCACCTGTTGGTCCAGTTTCACCCTTTGGTCCTTTGGGCCCACGCTCACCCTTAGCACCAGGCTGACCAGCTGCACCCTGTGGGCAGAAAAACAGACAAAATGAAGATTTGAAAACCTTGCAGAAGAAATAGAGGAAGGTTATGGTATCAATATGAGGAAAGTGCAAACAAAACTCACAGGGGGTCCAGCAAATCCACTGGGTCCTACAGGACCAGGCTCACCACGTTCACCCTAAAGAGAGGACAAAGAAGACATGAACAGTTGGAATGGTCTTTAAAAGGGCAGTTTTCTGAACATCATGTCTTTGACACAGGGATAATTGTAGAAATTGCTACTTACAGGGATACCACGGGCACCGGCAGGACCAGCAGGACCAGCAGGACCTCCTTCTCCCTAAAAGACAGCCCAAAACATTTTGACACTGAGAAATGGCCTTACTGCAGCCAGAAAGGGAATGTTCCTGTGGTACAGATACATATAGTGAGTCCCCTTGGGTCTCCAGTGCAGAGGATGTTACTGAAAATGCTTCTGGTTTTGATCCACCCTGTATTAATAATTTCTAATGATTCTCAGACAGCATAAAGTATCAGTCTGAGCTAACGTCGTTATTCACCATTGTATCAAAACCTCCTCTCTCAGTTGGAATAGGATTGTGGAGTTTAACCTCAGCTGGGAAAAATTCAGCCCAAGGCTGAATCAGAATCCTCTCCAGATATAACCCACTGCCATGTCGATGTGCATCCTCTTCCCTGCCCGTTTAGAAAAATGTTTGGGGTCCTATGGCAATCTTCACTGAATAGCCCCAACAGCCCTTGCTTCCTGAATCTGAAAAACTTACAGAATTGGTGTAAACTAAGAAGATGGAATTGGTTTTTATGGAACTCATCTTTAATATTCATGTGTGAGTAAACTATATCAATAAGGCATTTTTTCATTCAAAGAGTAGACTTACCCGATCACCAGCACCACCAGCAGGGCCAGGAGCACCAATAGCACCAGGGAGACCCTATAGGCCAAGAGACAGGACACTGTTTCAAACAAAATGTAAGTAGGACCAACTACTTTAAATAAGCTTTCTCTTTCCTCCCGGAGAAAGGTGTGTAACTAACTTTAAAGGATACATGATTTTATAGAATAAAATCTATTCTGTTATTTTCCTTCCTGAAGTATGAATTCTAAGAAAGAAATTTCATAATTAAGGATAGTTTTGTGGAACTTTGCAGGCTGCCTTTAAAATTAGTCTGGGCTGAGCCCATGAAATTGAAGAGGACACTGTCACACTGAACAGCTCTGCAATGTCTGTGCAATACTCTGTGCATGTAATTTCTCTGCTTGGATGTATGAGAAGTGATCACTTTTCCCTCTCTCTCCCCCTGCATTCAATCATCCTTGGACAAGGGACAACAAAATTACATTGATTTGTATCAAAAATGAGCAGATACTAGCAGTAATGCAATACAGTGGGAAATGCAAGTTCTGAAAATCCTTCTCAGTTACTTAAGTTCTGACGTGTAGCAAGGTAAAGTCAAGTAGAACCATAAGATACTTACACGAGCACCATCTCTTCCTGTTGCACCCATATCACCTCTCAGACCTGGGGCACCCTGGAACACACAGTGGGAAAAATTGTATTGGTAGTGAACACAATAGTTTCTATGAAAGAAGTCTTGAGCAGTTTGCTGATTATCTGT
This sequence comes from Phylloscopus whistleri, assembly GCA_017589585.1. Classification (NCBI taxonomy): domain Eukaryota; kingdom Metazoa; phylum Chordata; class Aves; order Passeriformes; family Phylloscopidae; genus Phylloscopus; species Phylloscopus whistleri. The sequence continues at coordinate 2,405,547 of JADMLD010000183.1, forward strand.
GCATTACTTAGACATCATACAAAAAGCTTATCATGCTAGGTTTTCTGGAGAAATGAGCGTTGATTATTATTTCTTTTTTATTGCTTAGTAGGTACTAACTTGCAAAGTGAATGTTTGGAAAGAGGACTGGTATGCTTTTCAGAATAACTCCACTTTTGTCATGGGAAACCTTGGTTTCTCCCAGGTCCTAAGAATTTTGAATGGAATTAGAAACTGAAAACCATGTCCATGTATATTAGAAATAATGAATATAAATCCCCCTCAAAATCTCTTTTCTTTTGGCCAAGAGATATCCATCTGTAAAAGTTCTTCTGGGTATTCATGTTATACTTTCTATATGAAGCAAGAAAACAGTTATTCAAAACAATGATGTCACATGGGTGGACACATAAAATGCCACGTTTCATATAACAAAAAGCTATTTTCAGACCATCACTAGAGTCAAGAAATCAGATCAGCACTTTGATCTCTTTTTTTCTTAACAGAACCTAGTGTTCTGCATTAATCTGCATGTCAATACATAGTGTTTTTTGAAAGGTTTTATGATAACACCTTAGAAAAGACAGTCTGTCTGTTAGACCAACAAAACCTCTACTTGCTGACTATGGAGTAATACTGTTTCACAGTAAATAAAAGTTGCATTGGGGTAACCTGCAGGTTTTTCCCAGTTAATGAAATTTAGGCATCTCAAACCTATGCTTGCAGTAACAAGCCAGTTGTCCATCTTACCTTTTCACCCTTGCCTCCTGGAACACCAGCAACACCTCTCTCTCCTGGGATTCCACCAGGGCCAGCAGGACCAGGAGCACCAGCAGCACCAACATTGCCAGGCTCACCCTAGCAGCAACAGCATATCATGTAAGTCAGGGTCAAGTCTCTCACACAATTTGGAACACAATCATCATTACTATTCTGCCCACCATTCTACTTGGTTGCAAACAATGTGAGTAGTAACATTTTTGTCTTGAGCTATTGTACATGTTTTACTTTTCCAGCTAGTGAAGATGCTAGATGTGAACAGCCTCTCTCTGATTCTGTGGGCTCCTGAGGTTTCAGGTCCATTTTCCAAACTAAATTCTGTAGAAAGACTAGCCATGGAAATTCAGAAAACTAAGACCCAGATTCACTTAGCATCAAGCCAACATCATCATTTGCTAGATGATCACTTACTATTGCCATAATACTTGGGGGAAAATATTGCTTACTAGACACAAGAGCTTCCTGTGTACAAGTAGGTGTGGGTATAAACAGAAGTCAGCATGAATTTTGGTCAGAATCTCAGATCCGATCTCCAAATAGAATAACAGCATACCCAGCTGACAACCTGTATTCAAACTGACTTCCCCTCCCATCACCTATAGTACTAAACATAAACCCATTTCATATTAGTGTGGTCTATCTGGGGTGGAACCTTACCACTTGGAGAGAAGTTTTGGATTGCTCTCATCAGGGATTCGATAGGAAGGCAATGGCAGCTGGAAGAGGCATACCTTGTTACCATCGGGGCCTGGTGGGCCAGAGGGACCACGGCTTCCAATGGGACCAGCAGGACCAACAGCACCGCTCTCGCCAGGAGGACCACGTTCACCCTGCAGGAGACAGTCTGAGCTGAGTGCTTCCTTGAATTGTCCTGTAGCTGAAGCACTGGCTAGGTGCAATGACAGTGTGGTGCCATTTTTAGCTGAACACACTGTTAATTAGAATTGTGCGGCCATTAACTACGTTGGTCGGAAGAACTGGCTCTAGCTTTTGACACAAAAATATCAAAATGAAGTAAAAGTCTTGCACCATGACAACAGCTGACAACTAAAGTATTAATACTTCTTGAACATGGATTTTGGCTACTCTGCTTGTTCTGTCAACAGTGTCTGGCATTCTACTGTCAATGGAGATTCTGCTTTAGGACAAATATTGGATTCTAGTGAAATTAAAGGGATAGTAATTGGCAAACAATTATTTTTATAGTGGCAAATGCATGGTGACAGGAGATTAAAGGTAACACATAAAGCCTGCTAATGTGACCTGTATATTATAACAGGTATAAGGATAAATTCTGCATCATAGATCTGGAGACATGGAAGTAGCCAGAAACTCAATTTAAATGCACAATAGATCTATCAAAGATAGAAACACTAATTTTACTAAAGATATCTCAAATTATCTCAGTATGATCATGCTGGACATCAGTGAATAATCTGATAAGGTATAACAGATTTTTTAGTTATGCTGGAGAAGTTGGAATTTGTATAAGAACTATAATGTGGTCAAAGAACTGACTTAAGGTGATAGCACACCAGTAGAAAGCACCAATGATGCAACAGATTAATTTATATTGTAGAGATATTCCTGAATTAATATTTTTTCATACATTTTGTTAATTACAGAGAGGCAGAAAAAGAAGAAATATGCAAAGGTGGAAGAATTTGTCAAAAGGAAGAAGGACTGGCAGACTACTCAAGAAGAAGTGAATAACCTGCTAGATGGTTGTCATAGCAAAGAGATAAAATTCAGGAGTGCAAGTACCAGTCCATTTATTTAGGCACCAAAACTGTGAGTTCTGCTATAAATGGAGGTTTCAATGGTGAAAATGACTGAAAGGGAAAGGTAATAGCCAACAATACGACACAGACATGTAAAAGGGAAATATGATCTGGCACAAGCAGTGGGGTATCTTTTGGAAGTGTTACTTTTGTGTATAAAGCATCAGTAAGACCTAATTTGGAGTATCGGATGAAATACAGTGAGGGCTGGGTATGTGAAGCTTAGGGCAAGCTAGAGCAGAGGCAAGTAACTGCTACTGCTCTGACAAAGGGAACTTTGCTTGGATGCACTGGCAAAATGAGAGTTTAGAGTAGACATGGTTTTTGATACAGACTCAGGGCACTAAAACACAGGGAGCAAAAATGCTGTTTAAACTGACTGAAATAACTTATAAGAGTGAAAGGGAATATTTGTCACTGGACACATTTAATCTGGAAGTCAGAAGAGAAGAAGCAACAGAAGTAGGTTAAATATCAATCTCTCTAGAGGTGGATTTGGAAAGCAAATAATTAATGGAGCCCTTTATAAACTACTCTCTGCTCTACATAAATCAGATCTTCCTGCCATGCAGGAAGGCATCCACACAAAGCTGTTTGAGGATGGTTATTAGCAGTTCAGAATTAAAGGGAAGTGGGAGGCAATGCCTTCTAATGACTATTCCAGTTTCTGAATTCAGCCCACTATTTATTCAGACAGTATTGGGGAGGTAGGAGCTGCCTAGCAAGGGATAGTAAAACTGAAATGGTCAGGCTAAGAAGGTCTGTGTTACTAGTTACTGTGTCTAGTTACAGTTATTATTGAACAGGTTATTAAGACAGTCGGTATCAGATTTCAAATGAATTACTCACTCTTGGGCCAGCAGGACCAGGGACACCAAATTCACCATGAAGACCCTACAAGAGAGTAGATATAGTGGTAAAGTTTATTTTACTTGCTTAAATTGCACTTTGTTTCTTAGCAACAAATGGAAATTCTCAAATTGCAGCAGCATATTGAAAAGTTTCAGACAAATCTTCAGACAGTCTATTACATACATGGAAATAAGCCCTTTTCCTCCAGCTGCACAATATCTCAAGGTACACATTAAAAATATTTTTTCATCTGAAGAGTTAGTTATTAAATTAAAAGCTCTTTTTTCAGGTATATGCAATGTAAACTCTTTTACAGGGACACAGATGTAACTATAAATGTTAAAGGTGATTACAACACAAAGGATGCACAGTTTGGACACTACATCTCACACTAACTCTGCCACAGCTAGAGCATGAATTATGATTGAACCACTTCAGCTGGACACCATTGTACATTCCCTGAAATCAGCTGAGGTGCAAAAACATAATTGGAGTAGTGCAGGTTAGATTGAACCTTGAAGATTTTGGAAGCAATGTGAAGTAAAATATTTTTCATGTACTGTCTCTTCTGGGGGAAGAAGCATATTTTATTGCTACTAAAGGCTCAAAAAGCAAAGAACTGTCTTTTCTCTGTTTCATACCAAAACTTTGAAAAAGGAAGTATGATGCAAGTTCCAATGCAAAAGGAACTATCAAAGTTTGTATTTTACCCTGATAGCTTTGTTTTGGCAAACACATTCAACAGGCTTTTGCTTCACCACGTGTGCCATTGCAAACACAGCCCTCATGCAACGCCTGCCCCATCCATGGAATGCTGTCTGTCACTCACCCTCTCGCCTGGTTTACCAGCCTCTCCAGCAGGACCCGAGGGACCTGGCAAACCCTGAGGGCAAAGAAACAAGAATACAAATATAGCTAAGGCAGAAGCTCTTCACACTTTGGGAGCCATAGATAAGATTGAACAGAGCACACAGTTACTTACCTGGAAGCCAGGAGGGCCAGCAGGACCTGTTTCACCCTTTCCACCTTGGTTGCCCTGGATGGAATGAAAAACAAGTGATTAACTGGGAAGAATACAGGGAAGTGGATTTTAAAATGGGAAGTCCCATCAATGAAAAGTAAATCACAAATTGGATTTGTGGAGGTTGTGACTTACAGTGACTCCAGGAGGACCTTGAGCACCGTTGTTTCCCTCTGGACCAGGAGCACCCTATATATGTTCAAGTAGAAAGCTATTATCAAAGTTTTGATTTGATATGAGTAATATCTCTAAATGATTATGTGCCAAAACCAAAGATCTCTGACTGTGTATTTTGAACTTAACCATTTACTTGCAAGAACTTCACAGCCAGAGGTACTAAAGATGCTTAAAATTTTAAATTCTCATTATTGTTTTAGTTATTGCAGCACATTTCTACTTAAGAAAACTTCTTTTACAGAATACAGAAACTTTGCTGATAGCATTTTTCCCACAGCAGACTTTTTTTTTTGGTCCCTTAAATGGAAGAATTAGTAAGTTTCAACTATCAGTAAAAGGTTGGAAATTTACAGGATGAATTAGAATTAAGGACAGAGAGTGATATTTTTTCCTCTTCATAGGATAATACCCCATGATTAATTACCCAAGCAATACCCAAGAAGGGGAGTTTTCATTTACCCCTTAAGTAATAACCCCCACTGACATGAGGCTAAAAATTCCCAAGGGCTTTTCTAATTTCATCATGTATTTATACTTGCACAAGCCAATGCTATCTTATTACAGAGGTTTAGAAAATCTACTTTTTTTTTTCTCTCTGGAAGGTGATGAAGAAAATATATCCACATACCCGTGGGCCAGCAAGACCAACATTGCCTTTTTCACCAGGTTTGCCAGGTTCACCCTGAAGTTGAAAGAAAAAGATAAAAAAGTTAACCAACACTTCAGATTAATTCAGTTTAAACTACTAAGCAGAGACTTATACTCTCACTGCCAGAAGATTTACTGTAATATTTCTTTAACCCCAATTAAAACACACACAAGCTCCATCTGTCCTTTTGTATCACTTAGATTAGCTTAAAAAATATGTCTTCTCTTTTCAACCCCTGGTGCCTTTATGTTTTGAGATTGTAATTCATGGCACCCCACATAGTATCCTATGCAATACACTATATGTTTGCATGTGTGTATGTACAGCAACACCCAAGTCCAGGACATGATTGTTATCTGTGGCCTCTGTGGGACATGTAAAGAACTCCACTGAAGTCACTGGTAGCTTTCCTTCTAAATTGAGTGAGCTTTGGATAGTGCTCCATAAATAGCAGTTCTCTGGAACTGGTTTAATGGACAAACTTGACAGAATTTTTACAGATGTGAATATACAGAAATGATAAAATGGACCTGCTGAAATCATAAAATAGACATATATTATCCCAATCACTTCAATGTCAAAAATATCCCTAAGCTAATTAAACTGCTTTTTCATTTCTTTAATCGTATTTTAGATAACTGGAAAATAATTTAATTACTCTTGAATGTAAGCAGATGCCATCCGGTGAGCAGCACAGAAGGAAACAGGGAGATGTGTTGGATTAATGATAGAGTTGGGAACCTACAGATTAGTCTGGAAATACTTTCATAGTAATAGAAAGTTTCTGTACTGTACTTACAGTGGGACCTTTTGGTCCAGGGAATCCAATGTTGCCAGGTTCACCTCTATTACCAGCTGGACCAATTGGCCCAACTCTACCATCTGCTCCAGGGAAACCCTAGAAAAAGGAATCATACTGTTAAATGGCTGAGGTAATTTAATTAGAGATCAGCCTTAGGAGAAATATGTAGTGACAGAAAGCAAATGGCTTTTAACTCTTCACCATTGTTGATACATTGCATGCTCATGCATCCCTCCCTTGTTCTCCTTTTTGTAGAACTCTGTATTTCTTCTTCCCCTTCCAGAACACAGGCCTGATCTGAGACCAACAGAAATGAATGGAAACCTTCACACTGATCTTCTGAGTAATGCAATAGAAAATCTTGCTGGTTTCACACAGTTGTGTTAGAGCTCAGTGCTGAGATGTCTGATTTATACAATTGTACTTAATTCCTTTCCATGCAAGGGGAAACAGAATAAAAAGCAAGGTACTTACAACAGGACCTTCCTTGCCAGCAGGGCCTGGGCTTCCAGGCTGACCTGGGAGACCCTGAGAAAGGAAAAGTTTCATGTTTTTAGAAGGAAACCTCCTCACCCAACACATAACCACCATTTTTTTTCTACATGTATACATGCACACACACAGATGCCAAGTTATCAATGTACACTGCGTAAACAGGACTTTAGGTGCTATCACATTTCCATCTGAAGCACACTGACTGTTAATTTGGTGATTTGTGCTCCCATGCCAGTTAAAAATCAGTAGAGGGAAGTATCTGTTTTACTCAGAGAAGGTAATTTGAGCTCTGCTTTGGAGGATAGTGTGTTTCAATGTTTGCATATGCCTAATACTCATACGTGCATTGCAAACTTTCACTTCACAGGGTAGGGTAGGAAGAGAAAGAATAAGGAATATAAATGTAATGAGATGAACATAATCTGGCTGCAGACAATACCACTAAAAGTGAATGGCTGTTTTCAGTGAAATCATTTGCAAAATAAAAAAGAAATAATTGAGATCAGCCATTTTCACATCATTTTAGTAGGGTCTGCTTTCCTTTGAGTTCATTAAAGAGAACACACACACCTCAATTGCGATCATAATGATCACTTTCTGTAAATAATTTCAAGTGGAAACCCCTTACAGAAGTCAATGCAGTATCCAGTACAAGAGGACAGTGCCCTATCCCAAGGCAATCAAGCACTACCCTAACAAAAGTAACTCATTTCAATAAACATTTTGATACTTCCTAATCGTTCCTAATTAGTTGAGTGGTGGAAGTGCCCTAACTGCAGTTAACACATGCTGGATTTTTGCAGTTGGATTTCTGAATAATTTTGTCCATTATTTGTAAGTAATTTTCTTTCTGTGTAGCTCAAACTTAATCCACAGAGTTCGCACTTACTCTTGGACCCATAAGACCAGGCTCACCAGGACGGCCAGCATCACCATTAGGACCCTTAGCACCAACAGGACCACTAGCACCACGGTTACCAGCAGGTCCCTACCAAAAGAAATAAATAAAATTAGGCAGAGGTAGCAAAAAGCATCACACATCTGCATATAAAAGGTGGTTCAGAAATAGTGACTCAGACAGAAGTCTTACCATGACACCAGCTCTGCCGTCAGCTCCAGGGAGCCCACGAGATCCAGGTACACCCTGCAAGTCAACACAAAACAAATCAAGAAAGGGAAAGAAATAAATCGGTTCCTGTGAGATGTATAGTGCCTACTAGATTTCAGTCTTCCAAGCAAGTCTGCTGAATTTGAGGTAACTGCAGCTTTAAGTGCACACACCTCACTGTAAACAGGTATTGCGAAAGAAATCTCTCTCACTTCTGTAGATTTGTTTAAATTCTAATGTTTGTATCATTTTCAGTGTTTGTAACAGTGGCTCTAGGGAGCAGCTAGGATCCCACAACCTGGCCCACACAGTTCCACATTCCCTGTAGAGAGTTACTCACTCTAAATTCTTTGCCTCTGACAAAAAAAAAAAAAAAAAAAAGAGAAAAAAAAAATCTGGGGGAAGCACTGCCATTTTTCTTATTATTTTCCTGTGAATTCTTTTCCTTCACAAAGCTACATGCCTCCTGAAGTTCATGGAGTGGCTTTCTCACCCAGTGAAAAGTTAACTAGGCATCCTTGAAGACACTGAATTGAAAGCTTTTTCCCCTCATTATGTGTGAGCCCATTGTCTATTCTAAATCCCATCACAAACTTTTAACGGTAATCAAAAGATAATTCACTAAATATTACATAGTGGATAAATCAAAGCAATCTCTAAATACTTCAGGGATAAGATAGTAAATAAGCATTAACTCAAAGTAAAAATGGGTTTGGTCCCAATTAATCAAAAGACCCAGAATAGGAAATTATCACTGCTTAGCAGCATTAATTTAAATCTAATTACTCATAATTATTTAATTTGCCTGTGGGACTCTAGATTGATTTCCACTTTCCTTTTCGCTTCTATGTCTGGAACATGAAAAGAAAACCTACTCTCAGACCAGCAGGGCCTGGGGGACCAGCAGAGCCGGGTTCACCAGGGCTGCCTCTCTTGCCTTCCTCACCACTAGGGCCAGGAGGGCCAGCAGGTCCAGCAGCACCCTATTTGGGACAAAGAGAGAAAAAGAAGATATCAGACACCGTGTTGCAGATATTATCAGACTTTTGATTGAAAAAGCCTTCACATTTTGCCATACTTACAGGCTCACCCTTCATACCACTTTCTCCCTTGGCACCAGCGGGGCCTGGTTCACCCTAGAGTCCGAAACAAAAAGAGATGACAGAATTAGGCATCATTCCAACAATCTCTCTTCTACCTAGAGAGCTTACTCATGAATCAAAAACTTCTTTTACCAAATGGCATGCCTCCCTTTATTGTGAAAATGGGCAATGAGCACGACTGTATTTTTGACTTAAAAGGCACAAAACCAAGCACGTTAAAGATGCTTAGAAATGACAGTATTGAACAATGACACACTTAGGGCTGGTTTCTCTACTGAGGACACCCACTGAGGGCCTAGTTGTGAGATTGCTGCCACATCTCTCTCAGTGCTATCAACAAGGGCAGAGCTTCACAGTCACATAATATTCTGCGTTGGAAGGGACCCACAAGGATCATTGAGCCCAGATACTCCTTACACTCATAGGGAGTGCAAAGTGAATCTTTTCAGTCTCAGCACCTAAAGCAAGTAATGAGGCACAGAAATTAACTACAATGTTCAATTATAGTGCATCAAGAAAAAATGTCAGCACTATAACAAAAACATTATCCAGAGGAGATTTTTACAACTGTGGACACTGTGGTTTTCAAATACATGTGATACAGGAGGTCACTTACAACAAGTCCTCTAGCACCACTAGGACCAGCAGGGCCAGGGGGACCAAGAATACCACGGGGACCAGGCAGACCAGGAGCACCAGCAACACCAGGAAGACCCTGTCGAACAGAGGGGGAAACAGGTATTGTGAACCCATTGCCTTTTCTGTTGCATTAACTATATTGGGTTTTTTTAGAGCAAACACATGTGAGTATAGTTGTACTTACAGCTGCACCTTTAGCCCCTGGAAGACCATTAGCACCAGGGTTGCCCTGTTAAAAAAAGACAATAATACTGGTTAAGTCAGAATTGAAAGTGCCCACATATGACAATAGATAAAACTTGGCAAGTTACTCACTGGAGGGCCAACAGGACCACTAGAACCAGGAAGTCCAATCTCTCCTCTTGGGCCAGCAGGACCACTAGGACCAACATTGCCAGCAGGTCCAATTTCACCCTGTTGGAGAGAAGGACAGAACCCTCTATCAGTGTACACAATGTTTTGGCAACACTGAAGCAATCCTCTATCAGCCTGGCATGAGGATAATCATATTTGTCTATTCCCACTTCAGAGGCCAGGAAACCAAGCAGCTGAGAGACTTTAATGGATTTTAAAGGCACTCAGGTTGGGATGTCTAGTGACCTGAGTAACTAGATGGAGCCATCTAGCTCCATTTAAAGCAATGGCTAAGACAGGAAAAACAAGTGCTTACCCAGAAGGTTGGCCAAAAAAATCAGAATTAGAATTCCAGTCTCATTTGCATCCATGTGCCTCCAGAACTGGCCTGAGGTGCCATAGTACATGAGACCTAATTGGCCATTATCTTGAACCTCCAGATGACATTTGCACAGATGCAAAATGCAAAATTATGTCTGATCAGAGTGCCATGTGATGGTGTTCACAATGGAGTAAATGACAAAAAAAAGGTTCATGCTTTGATTTGCAGAAGGTTGTATTCCCTAAGTTGACTACAAAAATCTGAACATAATGACAAGTTCTCTTCAGCAGTTCAGTCAGAGTTCACCCTGGATATGTAGACAGTTTTCTCTTTTGAAACTACATCCTATCACCATGCTTATGTTTGCATTAGAGAAGACTTAATGGTCTTCAAAAGTCTTGCCTTTTGAAAAGAATAAGCAGAATGGGATCTCAAATTTTTCTCATCTTCCCTGCAGTTAAAATTAAAGGGTCTAGAAAACAATACTTTTTTTCTTCTAAAAGTAGATTAAGTTTTGTCTGATACACAGAATGACATGGATTTTGTGGCAAAATTTGTAAATGAAGTATATGCAATAAGTTGCAAAAGTATATGCAACTCTTTCCTCAAATTCTCTGTCCTTCCTTGGACACTCAAAATATTGAGGCTCTTACCCAGGTAAAATATGGTAAGATTTGAGCAATAAAGTGAATAATTTAAATTAGAATCTGCAAGAGCAAAATGGTACTGCCCTAAACCTGAAAATTTTTAATGCAATTTCTGCATTGTAATTTCAAGACTTAGACTGAAAGTAGCCCAATACTCAAATGCAGCTTCTTTATCCCCCCTATTTCTGTAAAGTGATGTTAACTGCTGTTTTGCCTATTTACCATGATTCATGTCACCCTTGGAAGTTGTGTATATAAGTGCACCACATAGGAAGCAGGAAAAGGGTTAAGTGTCTTCTTGAACCTGCCCAGCACTGATCTTTAGTTGTGAAGTAAGTGCTGTATTTTAAACTAGCATTCATATCTGATGTTCTCCAAATACAGATCAGGGTGAGGATGAATGCCAAGAGTAACTAATAAGAAAGCTATAGAAAGAAAACTAATAATGAAACTTAGTTCATAGAGGGTAGGGGTTTTTTTGCTGTCTAGAAACTGGTTAGTACACTTTATCTTCACTACCAAATGTACCAGCATGAAGCAGATGTTCATACCTTAGCACCAGGAGCACCTGGGAAGCCTGGAGGACCAGCAGCACCAATAGGGCCCTGGCAAATGAAAGGGAAGCAGTTGTGTAAACTTATTCAGTGACAACAGAAACATCTTGCTTGTTGAAGTAAACAGATCAAAAAATGCACATTTACTTATTCCACACATTACCACCTCAGCATATTAGCTGCCTTTTGCAGTTCCAAACTGACAGATGTGGTTCACTACAAACAGTTAAGAGCCAGGTCAATGCTTAAACAACATCTGCAGTGCAAATTAAGCAAGAATTGGTAAAACTTTGCCTTGAGGCCAAACACCTGAGAAAGAACAAACAGAGGATGAGCAGAGGCAGGCATCTGCAAGGCATGATGACTGATTCCACTACATTTACCTATTGCTGTGAGATTTATAATTACATTGGGACAAAGTTCCAATGTACCAGACATTACAAGAGAAGATGCACTGATGGATCCATAGCCTTAATATCTTAAGGCATACAAATAAAAAGGGATCATTTTTCTTAAATTGCTGATTAAAAATTCAGCTCATTAATTGATTTTGGGAAATGATATCTACTATTTTGTGAGCTAATATCTTTCAATTAGAAATATTCATAATAAAGCTGCCTCACAAATCCAAGATAATAAAATGTATCAGCTGGTATGACAAAGAGGAATTGGCTTCAGATGTTCTATAACCTATTGTTTTATAAAGAGGGTATCTGGAATTGTCACTAGTTTTGTATAAGCAAAAAAAAAAAAAAGATCAAATGCCCTTTAGGATATATTTGAAAGCATAAACTTCCAGAATTTTCATTGCAATGACATTTTACATTTTAAATTTCAAGTGGAAAGCAGGATAAAATACTATTTCTGTTCTAGTTTAAAAAAATGAGTGTTAATAACTGTTTTGCAGAATATTAAGGTATCATAACCTAAGTATGTGAAAAATAACTTCATCCTGGCACAGACACTGGGACATAATGCAACATTGTGAATAACAACCTATGCAATCTTCAGAACATTTTTCCTATAGCAAGTCGACTGCATTCATTCAAAATGTCTTCACCTAAAATGTTTTGGTTCTGCTACATCAGATCTTAGCTGTAAGATTTTTATTTGCCTGCAATTTAACTGCCCAATCACACATTTTTTAAATACTCCACACAGGAGAACTTAAGAGAAATTCACAGCCATGCTCACGTTCTACTCTGCTAAAGCACAACAGGTGTTTGAAGTGACAAGGGGTATTAAAATCAACTTTGGCAAAACAGAACCAAGTACAGCTTCATCATAGATGTGATTTTTGAAAGTAGGAAGAAAAAACCTATTAACTATTATTACTATTGATCTGGTGGATTGCAGATTCGTTTTACAGTTTCAAAACTATATCCTCGTACTCATATTTATGTGGCTGAGATAAATGAGTTTTACCCAAGTCAGGGTAAATATGGCAACACTAACTCCTTCTAAACAGACAAATCTGCATTGTATTAGCTCTTATTAGAACAGTTACTGTTTACCAGCCAGATCAGGAGAGTTGGATCTTGGTGGCCCTTCACACTAGCTCACAACTCAGGTATCAGTGGTGAATGAAGGTTAGTGCCTGTTTGGCTGATAGGTGTAAAGCATATCCTGTTGTGCATATACAATTTACAGGATGTATATAATTATAGCCATCTGTAACACCTGCATGGTATGTATATGTTAAAAAGTAGAAAGTCTCTTTAGCTTTTGGATGAGAAGTATTCTGTTAGACTGTTGGAAATGAGAATTCTGTGCACTGGGTATTTCCCAGTAAGATGTCTTGGAAAACCTCTTCATGAAATCACCAGTGAAAACAATAGAGTATTTGGTTCCTTTGATATGGATGTGTTTAATACAAATCCTGAGGCTGTCATTATATTGTCTGCAAAGGGTTTATGTTTCACTAATTCTCTTTGTGATGATCTGATAAGCAACAAAGAATTATGTTAAAAACATCAAGACAATCAACTTCTTAAAAGCCCAAGAAATCCTCTAAAAACAGGAAGAGAAGCACAAAGCCTAATGGAACCAGTCAAAAATCAAGACTTACAGCAGGTCCAGTGGGGCCAGCGCTGCCATCAGCTCCACGAGCACCCTGTGAGGAAAGAACATGATAAATAGTTAGAAAAGAGAACTGAGTATCAGAGGAAGCCACAGTAAGTGGTTGGTTCATGATGACAGACAGATGGGAAGCCACTTACAGCTGGTCCAGGGGCACCTACTCTTCCTCTCTCACCAGGGAGACCACGAGCACCCTTGAAAGAAAAATTAAATTAACTCATTTATAGCTTTTCATTGAATGTAGATATATAGAGATTTTTTTCCTCTACTAAGTCATATTACTATTACATTAGAGTATCTGGATGCCTGGAGTGTCAATAATGACAAATAATAAAGAAAATGCTGGCTGAACTAAATTGATCAGATTCCAATTTCCCACAGCAGCAGTGAATACTTACAGGTTGTCCTGGGGTACCATTTTCACCAGGGGCACCAGGCTCTCCCTATGAAGAAGAAAGTTTGGAGGCTTGAGTTACTTAAAGAATGCTTTGGACAGATAGTCTAACACTGTCAGAGAGGTTTTCAGCTACTGGATCCCACTGTCTGTGTCTTCTGTAGCATTTTATAACACAGCACTGTCCATGTTTCTGCATCACACTATACAATAACAGCACATCAAGTCCTGAGGGTGCAGAGACTGCAATTGTCCCTGCATACACTGGAACACAGCCACATGGAATCCTTTTAGAAGGGGAGGGCCAGAGAAAGTTGTGTCACTTGGTCAGCTTTCTTTACCCCCTTTCTTTATGCTGACATTTACTCTGCAGTGTACATTTAAGAGATTGGATCTGGATAGTCAACTACAAATCCAGATCAACCAGCAGCTGTTTTTTAGCTAGAGCAGAAGCAGAATGATGCTTTCTTTTGCCTTGGCATAAGTTGACAAAGTCCTCTCAAAAAGCTTAAAATAAGGATCTGCCTCAGGTATTTTTAACTTAAGACAAACAATACTAAGTATTTGAGTAACAGCCATTAATACATGGCTCCTCTCCCTTCAGTACTGTAGTCTCAACAGGTCTAGGCTGGTCTGGGGTGACAAGATTTGTCTTAGAGAACTTGTATCCTGAATATACCTGAACACACCTGCTGCCAAGAGAGCCAGTTTTTGCCTTCATTGCTGCTTTCAGCATGGTTATATCACGAACAACCTTGTTTTAATATGCTGATATTTTCTAGCACTCTTACTAATAACTGTTCCATCCTTTACTTATGTGCTTTATCTGCTTTAAATCTCCAGTGACTGGACAGACTTTGCCATCTAAACTTTTTCTGAAGGTTAACAACTTGAAGTGATATGGAAGAATGCTATGTCACAATTAAAAACCCTATAACCAAGTAGTGCTAAGTTCTTAGAAACAAGCAAGATGGAGAATTAATATTTGAGTTTTTCATTGTTATATTAGAAGGCTTTGAATACAAATCTCCTGTGAATCACTCAGGATTTCCTAGACCACAATGATGCAACAGTGAATTTTTCAAGAACACTGATTTTAGGTACTGAGGCAGAATGGGAGAGGAAATGTTTCTGGATGTTTCTAGATTATATTTCAGAATATATTTTTAAGGGTTTTTTTTTTAAGGCCAGAGTTCAAATGTGCTAGACTAATATGAAGATGATTAAAAAAAAAGACTGTGAGGATCAAATAGCTTTACCTCAGAAAAGCACTCCATCTATCTGCATTTTTAGCAGGAAATTTTTACACTGACCATGTGTCTCACACAAAAGAGTTTTGTAGAAAAATGAGATGTTTTCATTTTAGCATGCTTTAAAAAACCTACCCAAATATAGAGTACAATCCAGAGAAGAGCAGAGATAGCAAAATCACTCTGAAGTGCTGCTGAATAGTCAATCATTAAGAGGCCAACTCTGCACCTTTATTCCCTGAAAGCACTAACTTGCTTACAACTTGACTGAGGGCTCATGACTAAGGCCCCAGGAATGTTTTCCCATGACAAGGTGCATGTATTTGCTCTACATGGATCCACTGACTTCTAGATTACTGCAGCTGGGCCATGTTTAGTGGCAACATGGAAGACTGACTGGATGGGACTTCACATGTCTTTTGCTAGGAAGAGCTACAAGTGCATCCTACGTTTTCAGATTTTGTCTTTACCTTGTTGCCAGGAGTACCAGGTTGTCCTTTTTGACCATCCAGACCATTGTGTCCCTGTATTGAGTATGAAAAAAAATATTGATACATATTTTCTCTCAAGTGGCTATATGCAAATTCTTAGTCTTACAACATAAAACCTTCCTCCCACACAAAATTGGTTCCTAATATAATCTTCTGATTTTTCAGAAATAATTAGTCTTTCATATAATATTAAATTAAATATTAAAAACTTTGAAGAGGTTTGTGCACTCTTCACTTTCAGAGGATTTCCAGGGGTTTTCAGTATGCTGCAGTGATGTTAATCTTAAATATTCAGGAAAAAGTATATATGTACTCACCCTAATTCCCTTAAAGCCAGGCAGACCAGGAGTTCCAGGGAAACCACGAGCACCCTAAAAACACACAGTCCATGAATGATTGTCTCTCATATTATACAGTGCAGTTAAAACGAAAGAAGCTGAATAACTCTTTCAATAAAATTAACAAGTAGATTTGGGTCACTATCATTCAAGTAAGGAATAGAATCCAGATCCTAACCTCTCAGGACCAAACTTGTTTCAACTAACAGTCAACCTGACTTTTTCTGAATCTCAGAAATTTCATGCATTACCATGAGATAGCCCAGCTTTTTAAACTTTCTATGCCAAGGTGCCTGCTTACCTGCTCCTGTGCAACTCCTCACTATGCTACTTCTGTTATTCCTTACTAGCTTTAGTGGGAATGGGGTAGGAAAACAAAATAAAAACATAACTATATGATATCCCTGCAGGTAAGGGCTGAAATTGTATTAATCCATATAAGGAACATTACTAGACTGTTAGTGTGGTGAAATTCAGAAAGGTTGTTAGGTTTCATTGATTAGTGAACTGGTTTGCATTGTATCCAGTGGATCACTACACACCTGAGGGCCAGCAACACCCCTCTCACCAGGTCTTCCAGGTTTGCCAGGGTGACCCTAAAAATGCAATAAAGATGCACTAAGAAGGAAAGCTTATTTTATAAAATAGCAACACAAACCACAAACCACTAAGAGAAAAGAAAATACATTGGCAAAGCTTCTCTTTTTTACATAAATACAGGGAGATTCTTAACTTTTAAGTTTTCTTCTCCCTGTAATCAGGAAGTTAAATAATGTATTTGGAGTGGTTTGGAAGTTATCCAATTTTCTGTACATTTCCAGCATACTGCACCTCTTATACCATAACATAATTATCTCAGGGGTTTATTTATTTAACAATGTAAAAAATATGGCCAATAGAATGCTTAGCTTAACAATAATCTGGTTGTTAGAGTTGAATCACCACCCCAAAAGAGACGAGAAACATTTAATAACCACTTACATCTTCACCAGCCTTTCCTGGAGGACCAGGGGGACCACGAGGACCCTGGGGACCCTGTTAAAAATAGATTGAGAATTACTTGAAGCATCAGTCTTCATATATGTCTTCCCACTGTTTTCTGACTCGACTTGGGGCATAGTTGGAGCCTAATTGACTTTGCACTTTATGATTCCAAGTGGAGAGAGCCTGAACCTGAGTGTTCAGCTCTGTTTCTGTAACAGGATCAAGCAGGAGTATCCAAACATTCAAACAAGTGCATATGGACACGAGAAATGGGATTAAGCACTACAAGCCTACTTTGGTGTGCTGTTTCCTGATACTGATGTGATCTGTACTTACTGTTTGGCCAGGTTCACCAGGCTCACCAGGCAGACCTTGGAAACCAGGAGGACCCTAGAAAATGAGGGAGATATTATTGGTTTCCAAACAAGATAGTTTGTAATTTTACAGGTATGTCAATGTCAGTAGGAGAGAGAAGACTGTACTCACAGGGGGTCCAGATGCTCCAGGTGGGCCTCTGGGTCCCATTAAACCCTAGGGAAGAAAAATCACGACATCTTTTTAAAAACATCACAATTATATAAACTGACCTATAACACCAATTCCCAGCATTCCTAAAACAATTGGTTAGCATCACAGTTTCCATTGTGCAATGTTCAAAAGAAACTGGAGGAAGTTAAGAGTTCTGCATGAATTTGCACAGGCAGTCCCAGTGAAAACATCTTCTAATGGCAACGAACCAGCACAGAATCCAGTGGGATGATTAGAAATGTACCATTACAGCTATGAACTTTATGATTCATCTTCTTAATCTTTTCTGGCTTGTTATCAAGTGAACTAGTTAATTCTTTTTTGAATTCTTCCCTCTACCCTTCTTGTACAGAAACATCCAGCGTTTAAAGATGAGGGTCATAATGCATTATGAAAGGCTCTTAATACATATTGTATGTACATCTATTTCCAATAATTATCTGCTTCTATTTAAATATTTCATTATTTTCTGGTGTTGATTAAATTATTTTCATATCACTTACAAAATAAGTCACTAATATACTCTCCTTGACATTATTTACAATTTACATACATCTTGAAAACACAGAGTGAGAAAATAACTTCTAAAAAGGAAATTTCCATAGATTGGTGCTCTCTCTAAAAATTACCTTAAGTTTTACTAAGCAAGCAAACAATTGCAAACTGAAATTTTAACTTAGACTTCGATAGTCCAAACAAATTATTTATGAGATATTTCAACAGAAATAATTACGTTTTAAATTGGTTTTAAAGCTTTCTTGGAAAGTCTTTTAGATTTTCTCATTACAAGACTAAAATCATATGCCAGCTTTTCAGTGGTTTACGTAGCTTTCCCATAAGACTGAAAACCTTTTTTTAAGAGCAACAAATGCACATTAATTACAGACATTTACTCATGGACATTAAAGCAATGTTGTGGATATGAAAATAGCCAGTAATTCTAGGAAAAGTATCAGTTTCTAGATAGTCTGAATCATATGTTCTGCATAAGCCCTGTGAATTTCTTATAAATGATGTTCTATAACTACTTTTCCCTTCCCAATCTTTTACGTATTATTTGTGAAACTTAAAACTTCCTCACAATAGGTAAATTCTGCTGCTGTTTCTGTCAAATGAACCTAACTGACTCAAAAATTGGAACATGGAAATGGTGACACCTCAAATGAATGCTCACCTATGTCTTCTGATTAATCATCAGACACTGAGGGCAGAACTTGATTAAAAAGTACTCCTATTTTCCTATATTTTGTAACTAAATGGATGCCAAAGTATTTTCCAAAATCCATTTAATATTACAGTGGTTTTGGAAGTGGGAACAAGCACTTGACCCAGAATAATCCTGGTTATCCTTCATCCTGCTGCTCACCCATCGAATGCACTGTGCTGTCAGTGTGTGTGGTGAATTTAACCCATATTCTGCTATCTATGTATTCTGTATGTATGAAAATATTTGCTAACCTAAGGAAGGGTTAGAAAATCATATGGAGTGGCAATAGATGCCTTAAATTCCATTTGTACATAGTATACAGTGAGCTATAAAGAGTCCTCCTCAGGACAGCCTTACAGTACCAAGTACTAACATTCAGATGTTGAGAACCAAATGTGGTGGCCAATTTCCTAGAAAACCTATGCAGTCCAAGGATATCAAAAGAGTTGTACAGTCATAGAGGAAAAATCATCACCAACTGGAGCCAAGATGCTGAGTTACTTTTTAGGCCTGTGTCTGCTTTAGAGAGCAGCTTTACATTTAATCTCATTCCTAAAACACGATCCTCTGTCTCAGTATGGGTAAAGTACTATTATATCAAAGTACATGTGTTATCCAACATCTGATTATGAGATTCATTGACTCATAAAGATGTAGTCAACAGAGTTAACGCACAAGACCCAGCAGTGCTATATTCAAGATAAATATACAGATCCAAGACCATATTTCAAGTCCTCAGACTATTTAGAACACTTACCATCCTCCTATATTAAAGGATCAGTTTCCAGTCTGAGTCAATATATGATCAAACCACTAATTTTAACACTATTTTTTTCATTAATGCAGCTGAATTAGAGTTAAAGGAAAATCCTAAACACATTATTCATGTCAGTTATCAAGTGCTATGTCATATACCTACCATAGGTCCTGGGCCAAAATCAGCTGCTTTAGATGGATCATATTGAGCAGCGAAGTTCTGTAGATAATAAAAAGGTTGAAATCAAAATACTAAAAACTTTACTTTAAAAGCTATTTTTAATCAACATTCTGTATCTAAATATAATCTGATTTGTTATACTTGTATAAAACATTTGTATATAAATAATATAATAACATATAATAATAATATAAAGTATTTGTTACTTTTGTTTGTTAAAGCAGCATACATATAACTCAGTACATATAGTCCTACTACAAATACATTTCTATTCACTTGTTTCCAAAAAGACTTAATTTTACTGGGAAGGACCTTTCAAACCCAAATATCTCTCCAGAAGTAATAGAGAGGCATACAATAGTGTGAACTGAAAATTAGGACTGTAAATTCAGTGCTCATTTAAAATTGAAAACTTTCTTGAAACTCTCAAATTATTCTGCCTAATTTCCAATGAGGGAAGTTAAGCAAAGCAGTGAAAAAAATATGCATAAGTAAAATTCATGTACCAGCCCTGAGCAGCTATTGCATGAGGTGGGCCCTTCAGTTTCAGAAACATCTGAGGAGCATGCAGCCTCAGAAACACTGCAATGGATTTTTGATATTTTATCAAAATAGAAAAAAATTCTCCACAACACAATCAAACCCCCTTTTCTTGCTTGTTTAATTAACATATTAAAATTTAAAAAAATAATGAAAACAGTTTGATATTTGCAACTAGCAAAATAAAGTATTGCTATTCACATTGAAGTCAAAAGAGTATTTTTCCATGCAGAAGAGCTTACTAAACTTGATCAATACAACAACTTCATGCTCCCTGTGCAAGCTAATGTCCAGCAAAGAGTTAAATTCAGCAGTCTGCAGAGAATACATGATGGACGCTGGTGCACAAATTGTGCATGCAACAGCCCATTTACAGTTCTGCAGTACGAATACAGATAAAAAAAATCTAAAGGACATCACTCTAAAATTCTATAGCACTTTTAATTGATTTTTAGCTTAAGGAGTCATCTTCTTCGCTTATTCCAATATAGTTGCTGTCTCTTGAATCCAACCACAAAGGTTTCTTTTCCCCATCTACTTAACAGCACTGGTTTCATTTGGTTGATGCCTAACCCATACACATTATCGCTCTGTAAGTTTAATGCTAAATAAAAGTTGATTTGCTCTTCTTCCTAAGTCCCTGTTGAATATAGAATCCAAATTTTCCATGGAATATATACATCCCAAGGAGGGTTTCATTGGAACTGGGGCCATCAATTTCTTATGGCTCACAAGAGAATGTTTCTTCCACTCTTCAATTCAACAACAGTATTTTCCAGCAGATATAAATTTCATCTTGGTCAGAAAGCACAGCTTATGAGTTCTGGTAACAGAAAGTTTGGATGCCTTACTCCGCCAAGACCTGGAGGACCAGGGGGCCCTGGAGGACCTGGAGGACCATCTTCACCATCTCTGCCTGGTGGACCTGGTGGACCCTAGAGTTAGAAAGAGAATTATACAGTGAAAATTAGATGTGGCTGAAGAAATCTCCGGTGTGGTAACTTCAGTTACCACCAGGCACCCACAGCACACCTTACAGCAGTGCTATATATTTCAATGAATAGTTTCAATAAATGCTTATCTTGAGAAAATAAACATAGTCTGATTTTATGTTACCTTGCTACACCTGGTATCAGGTATGTACTGGAGCTTTGTATTTGAGAAGATTTATAGGGGCAATATTTGATTTACGCTACCAAAGCATAAGGTCCAAATTGGGAAATTTCATCTTAAGTGACAAACTTGGGACCTATGAACCCCAAGTGACCCGTGTGGACCCACACAGCCTGGCAGATCCTGTTAGAGAAAGCCTAAAATTTGACCAGCTGAGGAATAGAAAAGGTCAGCCCTACTGATACGAGTTTACATGGATTCAAAGTCCAATGCCAGTTTTTAATCAGTATAGACAATTTGCTGGTATAATTGCAAATCCAATTAAACATCAGCAGTGCTCTTCTACATATTTTTGATACCATCCATCTGCTACCACTGTCAGAACTTCTTTTACAACAGGTTGAAATTACCTGTGTTCAGTCCAGTAATATTTGTCCTTACATTCTTTCATCCTCAGTACACAAAGCTGGTCAAGTTTTGGCATCATGGCAATTGATGTGAGGTATTTAATTTGTTGAGTTTCTTGGATCCAGTTCAGTACTTAATGAAATCCATAATAAATGGATTTCTAAAGGAGCAGAATTAGGCTTGTTGCCTTCAGAACAAAGAAAGCATCTCATTTCATTAAACAAATTTAGTTAGTGGCAGCCTAAACCAAATATCCAGCTGACCACACTGATATAGACTTCCTAATAGTTTCCATTTGCCGGCACACTATGATCTCAGAAATCTTCAAGAGCTCCCTCATCAGTACTGTGGCATTTTCATTTTCAGAGGAAAAAAAAAGACACAACTACACACAACCCAGATAAGTATGTGAAGTTCAGAATACCACTTTACAAAAAGCAGCAATGATGCAGATGCAAACCAGAAAGGCAGATGTCAGCAATATGAATGAACACGACAATTAAATTATTCAACTGTCCTTATTTATGGTTACTTTTACGGTAAAGCCTTCAGCAGTTTAACATCCACTTTGACTAGCAGAAGGTAGGTAAAAAATGCCCAGCTGCCAAGAAAAGAGCCTTTCCAAAACATTGTTGGAGGTACAGATAATGAATTCTCTTCAAAACCAGTTCAGTTTATTCAGGTTTTATGTAGAGAACCCATAAAACCTTATTATTCAAAGATTACATCTTTTCATGTAAACTTTTCCCTCTGCATTTCTATGCGTTATTTCCACTGTGAGCAGCTGGAAAAACATTTTTCAAATCATCACTTGAAGAGCTAGGTTGCCCTATGATCTCAACCACATCTGCTCAGGCACAATGACCATAATTAGACTGAATTTGGTACATAGGCAACTTGGTTTCTTTTTTTTAATGAAATTGCACGTACAAGTTTCTACGGGTACAATCATTTAATCTCACAGGAATGCTTAAACTTAGTTTTTTCCTACAGGATTTCCAACAACTACTGTTTAAAGATCACAAGTAAATGTCAATCTAATTCCTTACCCTTTCTCCCTGTGGCCCTTTGTCTCCTTTAGGGCCCTGCCAGAAGAAAATAACACTCAGTGAGTTACTATGGAAACTTTCCAGGAGAATACAGGGAAACAGATACATTAAGAATAATTAGTGTACATTAAAAAGGAAAAGAAGGCTGCATATACAGGTCCAACAGCTATTTTCTACAGACAGTGTATTTTCATCCACAATAATCTACTGCAAATAGATTAGCCACTGCCACAGTTGTGTGAATTAAAAGTATCACTTCATAGACCACAGAGCTACTTGCAAAATTGGGGTTTGTTTCTACCAAATAACTAGTTCTAATTTAACAGTAGTGACTTTTAGAAATAATATAGAATTGATTTAGCCTTTCAGACCTGTATGGATATAGCTGTATTATTCAATCCACGTAAATCTTTACAAAGGAACTCTGTTTAAATAAGAATGATACTCTGATATCATTTAGGTCTTGGTAGGCTTAGTTCTGGTCACAGGTGTAACACCTTTAATTCAGTATTTGAATTTATCCTCATGTTAAAATTTTGCATTGATCATTCCCTCCTTTCTTCCTACCCATTCATCCCAGTGCCACTGCTATTTTCAGAGAACACTGAAAATAAGCAATGTAGTCACTTTTCCTTTCATCCAAAATTCAACAAAATATTAATTTGCAGAAGGGTCTCTGAGATCATCTTCATTTCCACACAAGAAAAATAAAACTGCTTACCTTGCGCCCTGCAGGTGCCTGAAAAAAAATAAGGAAGAGAATTAAAAAAAAAAAAAAAGTTACAATTTCTGCCAGTATTTTAAACTAAAATAATGCATAAACTTAGACTCATTTTCTTACATAACTATACTTTTTCTCAGTCCAACATATTTAACTATGCCCTATGATTTAAAATTACTTTGAAGGCTAGGAGGTTATATATAGCAGCATGTAACGTTAATAAAATGTTGTGCTGAAGACTGACAATTTTATAGCTATTACAGCCTAAAATATTAGAATTAAAAAAAAAAAGACACACCTGAGCTCTTTCATAATCCTAATGTGCAATGAAATTTAGACTGTAAAACTGGCTTTAAAGCAGAGTCATCTCCAATCCAAACTGCCAGGTACAATGTCCAAACAGCACTGCTCCGTTACTTTCTCCTCATGGCCTCTACACCTATGAAGGCCGTCTCTTAAAAAGGCCGTCCCACTTGTGAGATTGGGGTGGGTACCTTTCCAGGCAGTCCCTTCAGGATTTAATCACCACTTTTCCACGACCATCTTGGGAATGAATGCTAGAAAATAATACTGCCACAAGAAGAGAAGCCTAGCCTGTAAATTGGAGTGCTACCTATTAGATAAAAAAAAATTATACTGACCTCACTCACATCTGCAAAGAGAAGGGAAAGAAAAAAAAAAAAGAGAGAATTAGAGCAGGAATTCAAATATTTTACAAGTTTTAAATTTTAAATTTGCTTTCAATTAAAAATTAAATTTGCTCTTTTTAATTCCAAATGCAATTTTGTTGATTTCCTTAATGCAATAAACGTTTGTCTAATGTAATTTCTTACTGTTAAGATGGTTATCTTAGGCTGGAAAGACTCATGGGTGAAATTGCCACGTATTTCAAATTCAAAATGGACTTGCTAATTAAATCAAGACAAGTAATATGGCTGACACAGTAAAAAGGCAGATATCAACTATAAACCTGCTCTAAATATGTTTCAACGTACCCCCATTGAAAACTCCCTGCACTTAAGTATTTCCGCATATGTGTTCATGCAAGAGATTCATAAACCCAGGCAGACTGGCAGATGTGAAAATACTAAATTGTAGGGGTAATCTGAAATTTTCAGACAAATGGCCCCATCCCACTTTTTATGGGGGAAGGTTCTAGCCAAACATCGCTATTTCCACATTTTCCTGTAAAACTGTATAACAGGGAACAGTTTGAAGCTATTAAATACCAAATTGCAAATAACCATCTCTGTATGTTATGCACCGCTAAGTGTGAGTATGCGCTTTTTTCATTAGTTGGAGAGACAAATTTTCTGAGTTTCTTAATTTCAAGGAATTAAAAACCTCTTGACTTAAACTCACCATAGTAAAAGAGTCTCACGTCTCACTTGAATGCCAGGAATTTAACAATACCACTAACTAATGGTCGTGGATGTTTTTCCACAACGTGTCACTTTGGCAGTGTGTGATCACACTAAATTCGGATGATTCGTGCAGTCCAGAAAAATATGGCAGTGTTAAAATGCTGAAAGCACTGGAATTCCGCGGCAGTACACACCGGCAGCCTGTGCTAACCCAACACAAAACTAAAGCCATCACAGCCCGCAGGTGACGGTGCCAACCCAAACTCCCTGCGGGAAGCGCGGGGTGCTCGGTTCGGTGACACGAACCGCTCCGTCTCCTTTGCCAAGGCGTAGCTGCCTCCCGTCACCGGGGTAGGAGGATGTCCCCAGAAAGCCCGTCCAGAACGGCCCCACCGCTGCCCCCCGCCCCGCCGAGGGCGACCCGGGGCACCTTCCCGGGGGGGGGAGCATCATCCCGGGGCTCCCAGCGCCAGGAGCGGGCAGCGCACGGCTGCTCCCTCCCTCCTCCGCCCGGGAACGCGGCCAAACCCCGGGTCAAAGCCACGGTGGCCAGGGGCTCGGGGGGCCTTCACAGGGCGCTGCCCCGCAGGAAAGCTCCGCTTCGTCCCCAGCCGAGTGGCGGGGCGCGCGTCCCTCCCATCTCAGTGTGCGGGGTGTGTGTGTTTGCGTGCGCGCTTCGCTGACTGCGATGAGGGGGCACTACATCCTCATCCAAGCTGCACTGCGCCCTCGGGGAGCCGCGCTCCCTTTTCGCACCGGAGCGGAGCTCTGTCCCTTCCCTGCCTGCCTCCTCCTGCCCCACACGGTGCCCCCTCCGCGGGGCCCGGCAGCTCCGCCCGCCGCGCCAGCCCCGAGCGGCCCGCAGGGGGCGCCCCCGCGCGGAGCCGGCCGCGCTCGGAGCCCTCGGAGGGACGGAGGGAAGGGAGGGAAGGGATGGATGGATGGATGAGCCGCCGCTCGCCCGCCCCCCCGGCTCCCTGCTTCGGAAAGCGCGCCTCAAGTCTCACAAAAGTGCAGCCTGGGTTCTTCCGCTCGCCACAAGCACTCTCCTCCCAGCCTGTATCTCTATCTCCTCCCAGCATCTGCGCTGGAGGTGAGGCTTTGCGTTCTCCTCTAGGAACGAGCCCGTCTGGGGGAGGGGAGTGCTCCTTTTTTTTTTTTTTTTTTCTCTTTTATTTTCCTTTTTTTTTTTTTTTTTTTTTTTTTTTTCCTTAGAGGGGGATCTCGTTGGCCATTTGCCATCTTTTTCTTAGGCAAAGAAAGAATATAGAGTCTGATCTGGGACGGAGGTGGCAGTTTATGAGCTGGTCTGTACCGCCTGGGAAGCGGCAACTCCCTGCAGACTGCCTTGCGCGGGGCGGGCGTCGGGACAAAGCACAGAGCGCAGAGCCGGACAGCCACCCCTGCCACCACCCCTGCCACAAACAAGCGGAAAGCACTTACGTTGGCCTGTTGCTAGGTATGAAGTTACTGCGAGCAGCAACCAAATCCGTGTATCCACAAAGCTGAGCATGTCTAGTTGCAAGACATGCAGACTCCTTGTGGTGCCGAGTCGGTTGGTTAGCTATCGCCTGTGGGACGCAGGCATACAGTCTCGAGGAGTAACTCCAACCTTAGCAGAAACCTGCTGCCAGGGACGCTAAATTGACCCAGCCTCGGTCCTCCCTACTTATACCGCAGGAGGGTCCCGGCGCCGCCCAGGCCGTCACGTGCCCCGTGTCTCCGTCCCTCACGGCCCCTTTGGCAGCGGCAGCGGCGGGGGGGGCGGCGGCGCTAAATTGGTTCCATGCTTTGAGGACGTGGACACTGAGGCTTTCGGAAGGAAAATCTGACTCGTCGTCTCTTTCTTTTTTTTTTTTTTTTTTTTTTTTCCTTTCCTTTCTTTTTTTCCCCCTCAGCCGTCCCACGCCCCTCTCGCCCCGCTTTTCTGGGAGCGCGGCCGGGAGCCTCGCCGGGCAGCCGGGCTGGCAGCGCCCCGACGGCGTTCAAAGCGGGAGCTGTCCAGGGCCGGCGGCGCCTCCCGCCCCGCGGGGAAGCGGCCGGGGCAGCCGGGAGGAGGCTGGATCCCAGCTCAGCCTCTCTCCGCAGTCCCACTGTAACCAAAGGGAAAAGGCGAAGCTCTCCCCATCCCCATGCCCTCCAGCACGGCCCCTCTAGCACGGTCGCTCCGGCCCCGCGCCCCTGGCGTTTTCCCGAGGACAGCGAGTGCCGGGCACACCGACAGCCCCTCGGGCCGCCCGCAGCCGCGGCGGAGCCCGTTCGCGTCCCGGCTGTTTGCGCTCCCCGGGGAAGCATCTCCGTCCGTCCAGGGCACGGGCAGAGCCCCGGCAGTCTCCCCTCCCGGCTTCGCGGCCGCTCGGGCAGTGTGTGGGTGCGAGGGGAGCCCGGGGTGTCCCGCGGCCGCCGCCCTGAGCGCTCCCGCCTCCCGGCCGGCTGAACGGGACTCTCCGGGCGCAGGGAGGAGAATGGGCATTCCCGGCAGCTCCCCTTCCCGACGGCCACCCGCCCACCCAGCTGAGGGAAAGCTGGCGGGCTTGTTTGCCACGTCTGCCCGGCAGACGGCTTCTCCCTTGGCGGGGGAGGGGGGTCGAGGTGGGTGTGAGAGGAGCTGCCCGCGCTGTGCCCCCGAGGGCCGGCCGCCCCATCGTTCCTCTGCCCCGGGACTGGGGTCGAGGCTGCAGTCACTTGGGGTCGCCCATCGCTGTCCCCGCGGCTGCGGGTGGCTGACGTGGTGCCTCCGGCCGGGCCAAGCGGCAGCCGCGGCCAGCCCGCCTCCCCGCCCGGGGGCTCTTCCGAGACGGGCAGC
Organism: Phylloscopus whistleri; assembly: GCA_017589585.1. NCBI lineage: Eukaryota > Metazoa > Chordata > Aves > Passeriformes > Phylloscopidae > Phylloscopus > Phylloscopus whistleri. The sequence continues at coordinate 2,433,019 of JADMLD010000183.1, forward strand.
CGCCCCCTCCCAGCCCCCCTCCCCTCGCCGAAGGGAGTCCCGAGCAGAGGTAACGGCGAAGGCAAATAGGAGCCCCGCCTCAGGATAGGGGGGGACCTCTCCGGGGCGGAAAAGGCGAGGAGGACGCCCGTCCTCGCTCCCCTTCCCTCCCCCAGCCGCGGGTCGCCGAGCAGGCGGATCCTGCCCAGGCGCAGCAGCGAGCCGCGACAGCCTCCGGGAGAGCCGCGGCGGGGACGGCTCCCGGCACGGCTCGGCACCGCCTCCTGACCACCCCGCAGCCACGAGGGTCGTCTCGCCCTCAGCCTGTCCTAGGGGAGGTGCCGAGGCTGTATCCAGCCCTATTTATCAGCTGCCGTCGGGGGCACGTGTACAGAAAGAACGGGAAAGATGGGTCACGGATGTGCACCTGAGCGGGGAGCCCACAGGCGTTCTGTCTGGGGCACTGCCAGCACCGAGAGCAGCACCCCTGTGCCACGCACCCACGCGTGTCCCGGCGAGGCAGCCGTTCCCGGCTGGACAGCCTGCCTGAAGCTGCCTCTGCGGACAGGACAGTTGCTCGCTAGCAAGTGTGCCGACGAAATGGAAAAGCCTGCGGTTTGGGTAGGAAAATCCACAGCATTAGAAAAAGGTGATCCAACGAAGTGCGTCTGACCAGATAATCGTAGCACAACAAATGAATGTGATTGAAACATTGTAATAAAAGTATATGGCAGAAACGGTACATGAGTATTCTTTCAGATTATCTTTCCTGTGAATGGTATCAGTTTAGACCAAGAAGGATTTTAAATGATCCTGGACAGTGAAGTTAACTACTTGAAAGTTTATACCAGCATAAACCTAAAGTAGCTCAGTAAGCTTCAAACAAGTTAAAATAATAAATAAATTACTATTATCATAGACCCAAAGCCCTGTGGCTCAAGTCCAAGTATTTACCAATTCCACTTTAACTGATCAGTTTGGTTTTTTTCAAAATTGTTCCTTGAAATAAATAATTGATTCTGTAGCCAGTTTTTCTTTATTTTGACTCTGATGCATCAGCAGAATAGTTATTGACTGATTATAATAGTAATTAGAGACTTATGAGACAAACCTGTTCTAATGTATAAACCTATTTGATGCACATTTTCAATAAATGGTAGCCCTTTTCTATTAATGAAATACGTGGAAGGTGCAAGGATGCAGACACAAGTATCCTGACCTAATCAAGCTAAGCCACTATTCTCATTCATCCTACCCATGAAGTTTCACACAGGAAGGACAAGGTCCCACCCAAAGGACAGAAAACCCCTGCAAAGATGTGGATTTTCAATCACCATGTCTCCCATAATGCAGGTGGCTGAGGGAGATGTGGAGCCAGAAGCTCAGCAACACACAAAAGCACTTGAGATGGTATGAGACTCCTCAGGCTCCCAAAGAGATGAATTCCTGGTATACTCCAGCCATTTCAGGATTGCTGCATATGGATAGAAAAAAAGAGATACAGAATAATAATTCACTGATAGGGATTTATTCCCATGTTAGTCTGTTTTCAGCAATCCATCATGCTGAAAAATTCATAACTGAAGTACTCTGGGACCAACGGCTTTGCCACAACAGTCTCAGATGCAAACCTGACCTCCAGAACCTATGGAGTCCTTGGCCATTTTCTTCACTTTCAGTCATCCATTGTCTTCTTATTTCAAGGAAAGATGAGGAAGAAAAGAGAGGAATCTCGTCTCCCTCTAGCATCAGCAGTTATTCAAGCCACACCAAATGATTTTAGGGTAAGTGAGAAAGGCCTATTAAGCTGATCTTCCTGCAAGGTATCTGTCCTACAGGCACTGTCACAGTTTCTGTTGTGAAGACAGGCTACAATGGTTATCTTCTCTACCTAAGCATGCAAAAATGATCTTAGAAACTGGTGGGAAAGTTAGAAGTTCTAGAAACTTAGGAAAAAAAAAGTATTCCATTAAAAAGGTAGTGCCTAGTAACTTTGGTCCTATAGTGTGAATTCAGAAATACTTTTTCCATAAAATACAATTATGGCAAATGGCTGCTAGTGTGCAAATATGATTACTAGTACAAGTATTTCTGAAGTCACAGAAGTAACATGAAAGCTTTTGGAGCCATTAGCATAACAGAATTTATTTGATCAGCCAGCTTAAACAAGTAAATACCTAAGAATCCTTTTTCCCTTTGGATCATACCTGTTTAAAGGAACTATTTCACACTAAAGCCAGTAATGCCTATGGCACAATTTAAATTGAAACTTCCATGATAACAAAAAAATATCCTCTACAAGATTTGCTGTTAGGGCAGGCTTTAAAAAAGATTAGTTTCCAGGTGATGTCAACCCAGATTTTTTTATCATTATTTTGAAAAATAGTTAGAATACAGGTCAAAAATTATGAAAACTGTAACTTTTTAATATGTACACTGGGAAGCATTTTCCCTGCATGCTATTTCAAAACTTATCAGACAACCACTGGGCCATTATCATAGAACCAGGGAATGGTTTGTGTTGGAAGGGACTTTAAAGACCATCTAGTTCCAGTCCCCTTGCTGTGGAACACCTTTCACTAGACCAGATTGGATGGCCAACCTGGTCATGAACATTTCCAAAGAAGGGGCATCCACAAATTCTCTGGACCTGTTCCAGTGTCCCACCAACCTCACACTGAAGAATTTTTTCTCAACATGTAATATAAACCTACTCTCTTTCAGTTTGAAACTATTCCCCCTGTCACTACATGCCCTTGTAAATACTCTCCATCTTTCTTGTAGGCTCCCTTCAGATACTGGAAGGCCACGATTAGGTCAGCCCAAATTCTCCTCTTTTACAGTCTGAACAACCCCAACTATCTTCATCTTTCCTCATAGGAAAGGTGCTCCATTCCTTTAATAAACTTGGTGTGCTGGGCACCCCAGATACTGGATACAGAAGTTAAGGTGGGATCTCACCAGAGTGGAGTAGAGGCACCAAACAATTATCCAGCCAAACAATTTAATGGTGTCTGGACAGCACCATTCTACAAGAAAACATAGAACAATGCGAAAATTTGGAGGAGGATCTGCGTCTTTTTAGGCTGTGCCCAAACCTCATACCCCAGGGTGGATAACTGCATTTGGTGTGCTCTCAGATCCAAGCTCTCCACCAGCTGATGTGACTGGGAGAGCAACAGTGTTTGTGGTACAAATAAGTTATTCATTTATTTTCATCTGTTCCAACACAAACTTTCACACATTTGTTCAGATGATGGATGCATGCCCCACCATACAGCAGTACTGGGTGAGCAACAAAGGTGCCTAAGGGAAGCAGTTTCCCAGTGGGATGAGTACTGGGGCTGCTTCAGTGACATGATCTGTCTCCAATCTTCTTGCTGTAGATTATGTATGGATATATAAGGGTCTCCATGATTTCATGCAGCACCAAGCTGAACCTTGGGTAGTTTTTGCTTATGTTTGCTGTGTAGCTATGTCAGCTTCCTTAGAGCTATCTTTAATGGAATTGTTTATGACTCTGGACTTCACACCTTGGCTTGGTTAGTCACTGTTTTGCATTAACAAAGAGACTAGTACATTGTCAGTGGAGAAAATATGGAAGTGGTACCATATATCTCCCTCACTGCCACCCATTGCGTCATGCTTGCTGTTTTCTTCTTGACTACTTAGATTTAAAAAAAGACAAACAGGACAAAAAAAACAAAAAGCAACAGAAAAAAACCCCCAAAAATAAAAATAAAAAGGAAAAGGAAAAGGAAAAAAAAAAAAAGAGAGAGAGAGAGAGAGAGAGAAAAAAGAAAATATGAAAAAAAGAAAAAAGTGAAAAAAGTAAAAAAAAGGTTGTGTTATGCTGTCACAGAAAAATCCTGAGGAGAGACAAGATACTGCAAGGAACTTCCAGCAGTCCTTTGTACCCAGTGTTGAAGGGCTGGGTGTGCTAAGGCTCCTGTGGCCAGTCCTACTGTTCCTATATAGCCCAAAGGTACACAGGGATGTAAGAGCATGGCACAGGTACACTGAGCCATGCATGACCTGGCTGCTCCAGGGATCATAATTTAGAGGGAGCCCATGGGGTGCCAGTGAATGTTAAGGAAGCAGGAACATTGTTCTTTGTGCAAACAGCTCATAGCCATTGACTTCTAATACTTCTTTGATATTTTAAGGCAGTTTTTTTAGAAACATTTAAAGTGCTTTTGAGAAGCAGACCAGCACACTGACTTTTAATGGGAAATAAACAGGTTCTGTGTGAACAGCTATGGCTGCTGCTTCATTTAGTTTCTGCTCCCCAGTGGCTATCTAGTGTCTGAAATAAATCATCATCCATTATCCTCAGCAGGATTAATGGTCATGAATTCTCAGAAAGTAGCAACTGATAGGCAGCCCTTGTGGGAGTGTTGTTAGAGGGATCACTAGACAAATTTAATGGAAAATTTTTTTCTGTTATGCTTAAGTAAAGGCAAACAAGAGAATGACTCAAGGCTGCTCTAATAAAACTGAGATGCCTAGTTATTCTTCTCGAAAGGGGTAAACCTCCACAGCAGCAGTCAGTGAGCTTTCTGGGTGGTGTTTAAGTTATTCAAAGTATATAGAATTTTTTCGTCTTTTTTTTTTTTTTTTTTTTTTTATTATTTTTTATTTTTTTGTGTCAAAGGTTACACATTCAGGGATTGAGGAGGTCAAAACAAAGGCTTAGTTCACCTGTTGATAGAAGGCTCAGTTGGTTGTTACTGGAGCTAAACAAATTTACCATCTTAAAATAAATTCAGGACACATTGACCTCTTTTCATGTCATTATCAGCTCAGTCTATTGCTCTGTGACACTGAAAGTCATCCAATAAAATAATGAAATTATTAATATGCTAACTTACTTTACATCTGAAAGCTAATTTGAAAACTTTATTTTTTTAAGATCATTTGGACTTTATCTCTTATTCATTTAATAAAGCTATAAGCCTGCTTGTCTGTTATAAGCATCCTTCCACACTGGCTCTGATTCTGTTCTCACTCTGGTAATACAATGGAAGCTTACACTGACTTCAGTAATAGCAAAGCCAGGCCAATATTCACTATAGTTGTATATCTCACAAGTATTTAACCCATATCACAGAATTTTTTACCTTTTTTTTTTTAATTTCAGCTTTTGCCATCTAATTTGGTTTTTTTTCCCTGTTCTAATTGCCACCCTTACAATTTTGATTCAAGGAAATCAAAATTCTCAACTAAAAGAGAAGGCAAGATGAAATAAAGCCAGGTGGTCCTTTGAGATGCTCATGAATCTCAGAAAACACTGGTAAAGCAAATTAACACAGTGCTGTTGAGAATAATTTCTCTGTATGAACACAGATTAATGGATGTGTGTAGACAGACTGTAAATAAGTTTGTGATGTGGACATGAGGTCTGGTATACCAAGCTTGTACCACAGTTATTTAGAATATTGCTGAAATGGGGATCAAATCACAATATTGAAAGTTTGCATTGCATCTTTATGGAATTGACATCTACAGCTCCTTGGCTCCTGGAGACTTTCAGAATTTTCAGTATGAGATGAAACAAAAATGAATATCCCTTGTAGAGGATCAGTATAAATCCATTCCTTCACATTCTCAACAGGCTTGGGAACAGTAAGAACTCATAAGTGCATGAAGGACTGCAAAATGTAAAAGGAAGAGATCAGTGGAGTAATTGAAAGCAATCATGGGTTGATCATGAGTTGTATTCGGTCTGTGTGAAGATGTCTTTGTATGGAATGTTGTGGTATCATATAAAGCTCTAATTACTGCTTGATACAATTACTATTGCAATCAAAATCAGACAGGCAATATTAGAGAAAACTGCCAAATTATTGGCACCTTGCCTTGAACTTAACCACTGAAAAGTTTACCGCACAATTAGAATTGAAAAAACTAAACCAAAACTACCAAAAGAACCCTCACTATCAGTTTACAGCAGGTGGGAAAAGAATCAGTCTTTTTGTTATCTTCATGTCCTGAGTTTCAATTAGCATAATAATAAATGGTAGTTTTCCATTGTAATTTCCATTGTAATTTTCAGCTACAACAAAGGGCATATAACCCATAATTTAATGGAAAGAAATCTGTCTCAGTAAAGGAAGCACCTTCAACCTGATCCTTCATTACATGGATACCACTTGGTATGCACACTGACAGTCAAAAATAAGCAGCAGTGCAAGTAAAGGCTTGTTTCAGACAGTGCAGAGCACTGAAATTAGCTTCTGAAGCAACTAAATTCCCACAGGCAATGGCAGTAATTTTCAAGTGCATTTAAATTCTACTTTTAAAAATGAGGTAGCATACAGATTTAAGTTGTATTCAGCAACAACATTGCCTGGTCAGTCCAGGCTTTTCCATGACTAAAACTTTTCACCGATTGTCATCCTGAAATGCTATCCTCTTCCACGGCAACTGTGGACAGATCTCTGTTCTGCTTCATGTGGAGTTACAATCCCTCATTCTGGAAGGAGAATGCACAGGAAATCTCATGTGTTGATTAGTTTTGGATGCCCTTCTCACAACTTACTGTTTCCTATTCACTGAAAAGATAAGCAAATCTACTGCTGCAGACTAGGGAAAAATGTTATAGCATCTGAGTACAAGGACTTAAAGCATATTTTTATGTCACACAGAGGCAAATGTGAAATCCCTGCAGCTGAAATCACTCATGTAAGGCTTGGCTGAGTATATCATGTTGCTGTTCCTCAAAATTGTACACCACAACATTCCCATTTTTAAGTGGTAGAATCAATGAATGGCATACAGTACAATGTTTTTTCTCCCTACAAACATTTTAAAAGCTGATTGTGCCTTATTAAAAGCTCTTAATACAGTTGAATGGGCCATTGTTTGTTGTAACAGAATACGGTTTTGTAAAAAGCCCAGGGTGATTGCATGAGGGGTGGAACCCACAGACCTTGCAACAGAGAGGTCAGAGCATGGTGCTCATAACCAAGTCAAGGTCACAGGTTCTTCACTTAAGGGCTGGACTCAATGGTCCTTTGGTCCCTTCCATCTTGGAATATTCTGTGTGTGGGATTCTGTGTCATACTGTCTCACACATCTTTAGAAGGATAAATGTGGCAAACATCCTAAAAACCTCAGATTCTCCCTTCTCCTAGATTACCCTCTCACATCTATACCTGCTCCTCTCATTAGGCTCAGCTTCCTATTCTGCAGCTATCAGCTGGGCAAAAAGCAGCTCATGCCAGTGCTGACCCCAAGCAGGCCAGCATATTTGTACTGATTAGCCAGCTGCTAAACCAAACCAGACAGTTTGGGACTCACACTGAAGACTCTTCTTCTTGGAGTTGCTCATTTTAGTCTTCTCCCTCTGGCTAACCTCCTAGTTTCATGAAACTTGCAGAATCTTTATATCTTTGTGTATTGTTCATCAGTTCTGCTGAAGTGGGCTACAAGGCTGTGGGGGAATGCAGTGGGCAGGCAAGTAGGGAGGATGCATCTCCTTACTGAAGTCTGCTTGGCTTCAGACACAAATCTATTCTGTTGAATGTTGTTGGCATTCTTCAGCACAAAATACCTTTTTAATATTAACTTTGCTTGTTAGTAAATACCAGTAATAGATAAAGGGTGGCAGCTCTCCATTCTCTCTTCTACAATATTTTCCTCTCTTTGAAAAAGGTTGCTTATCCTTTCCTTGCTGTACTTCTCGATAGTCTTGTGAGATGATAAGCAGCCTTGTTGTAGTGCTGTACTACACTCTTTTTCACAGCATGATATTTTCACATGTCAAACTTTAATAGGATATTTGAAATATTAGGCAATAAATCAGTGAACTTCTTGAAACTCTACAAAGTGCAAATCTGCAAGTGAGAGTTGAGGTTTGTAGTTCCTGCACCATGAGAATCTAAAGGCAGTGAGACTATTTTAATAAAATATCACCTCCTATAATTATTGTTTTTAAATGTCTTTTAGTGGTCACAAGACACTGCATGAGACATGCTTTAATCTGACCTGATAGGTTCCAAAGTATTTATGAATGAAAAACCCCCACAAAGAAAGAAAGCTGGGTTCTTTAAACACAGTCACAGAATCACAGAATATCCTGAACTGGAAGCTCCCCACAAGGATCATCGAAGTCCAGCACCTGGCCTTCCACATGATAACCCCAAGAATCACAGATCACAGAATAAAACCAGATAAGTTAATAGAATCCATTAAATTTTTTAAAAGTTTATCAGTACTGAGCCTGTGTATTTAAAATAATTTTTGTTTCCTATATAGTTTGCAGATTTATTTTTTTCTCCTGGATCTTTCTTGGGAAAAGTAGATTATGCCCTAGACTGCTATCAAAAAATTGAATGGGAAAGGCTTGACAGGTATATCCATGGGGTTCTGAGAAAGGTAGGATCATGTCTATAGGATCTATATTACTGAGCAGGCTGTACATGAGAATAGTTAAACTGTTTGTGCTTAGTCTGATTATGCTAAACAGATATGGTGGAGAATATTTTAATTTGTCAATTGCTTTTTATCTGTGACAAGATGCTCAGTAGGTTGTATGGATAAGATCTAGACAGAAGAGGTCCCAGTACAAATACCTGCAAAGTGCACGTACAAAGGTCTGCTGTCTTACAAATGATACTATATTTTAAAGTTATTCCATTTCTTTATCATTTTAGAAATTACAGAGGGAGTGATTAAGAACTAGGATGTCTTGGTGAGATTTCTGTGCGCATGAAGGCCCCACCCCTGAAACAGTGTGGTAGAATCCAGTCTCAGTGGATTCACCACAGGAAGCCACCAGGTTTTGTCTCAGGAGCAGTGCTGGGAATTTAGCACCGTCTTTAGTGCAAATGAGGCTCTATTGCCCTACAAGGAAGGCAGTGGTGCCGAGTGGGGTTACATGTGAGGGAGCAGACTGCTCTGCTCTGGGCTGACCACAGCTGGTGCACATTAAAAGAGAATGCTGCGTTGTGAAGATCAAGGGCACGAGCTGTGTGGATAGTGCAGAGTGTAATGCCCTTTCAGGATAATTTAGGGCTGCAGCTGAAGTAGCCTGCATAGCCTCAGGGGGTTTGATTCAGCAGCTGCTCAGCCTCCCCTGCAGTGGTCACAGAACTGGGTCTATGGGCTACCATCACCTCAGAGATTATCCAAATTGGTAACAAAAATATTTTCTTAAGTTATTTGTACCAGAATGGTCTCATTGAATGGAAAAGGAGCAAATCAACAAAGGGTTAAAGTGCTTTCAAAAAATCCAGACTGGCTAATTAAGTGAATGCTACTTAAAAGGTCTTTGGCTTTTGGAGGCCTTCTCTGAAAGGTTTCAAACACAGAGGATGGTGTCTCTTTGTTATAAAACTACTATAGGCAAGAAATGGGGGATTCATGCCTCCTACATTCCCCTCAAACATGAGAGTGTTTGTGTTTCATTTGGCTAAACTGTAAATGAGAAGATCACCCTTTATGAGAGCACATCACTATATCCACTCTGATCATGTGACCCTAGCACTTAGATTGTGGATTATGTCCGTCACCTGAAGCCAAACTCTCTCTTAGCCATTAAATAACACTATTTTCATGGAATGGAGTAAATATTTCTTTTGTTCCAAGTGAAATGTGCCTCCCTCTGTATCCCTGTCATGAAACTGAAATACATTCAATGAGGCAGATTTCAGCTTTTCTGAAAGCTGCTGTGTACTCCTGGCATTACAGTCTAACTGTGTCTGTGTCTTCCAGAACTGGTCTATAAACTCCACCTCAGTTTAAATGCTTTTAGGAATTATTGCTTGAAGCGATTTGCATTCAAACACAGAATATGAAAGGGTTACATGAGCCTTAGTTTATTATTTTCTATTGTAACTACTAGTGCTTTTCTCTCTTAATTTTAAATGTTGAGACTCTTTGTTCTCTCAGTGCTCAAACTCTTGTTCTGCATTCGCAGCATCAGCTGTGTCAAAGCTCCAAAGACATTTGCAATCCTTGTGTGTATACAGACATATTAGTTTACTCAGCTTTGTAAATTCTAATATTCTAAACTCTAATACTTAAATTAGTGCATTTAATTTAGGTAGGTAGGTGCATGGTTCAAAGTTCAAGGCTCATGTATGTTCTTCATCATCAGATCAGGACAAGGTTTATATGTCCATCCTGTGCAAACCCCAACCTCACTGTACAGGTACTTGATCAACAGAAGAGCCTGAGTGCTAACAAAAGAAAAAGAAAACTGGCAGAGAATGTGCATCTTAATTTGCACAGGAGTTATCTTTTTTCTTTAAAGCTCTGAGTTAATTTAATTTTCTTTAGCTACTTCCACATCCATAACTTATCCTGCAACTCAGTGTTGCCACATTCCAGATAATTTCTGACTGAGGTTGCCCAGCTGAATTCCTATTGCTTTGTTTCCAGACTCTCATATTTCTCAGCTCTTTCCAAATTGCTGGAACTGCAGGGAAGAGCTCAACTGAAGAGAAATATACAAGATTGCAGTCCCTTTCTTTGGGCAAAAGCATGAGTTTGGGACAAGAGGAATAATGCTCTTGATATTTATGCAGAATTAACCCAGAAGTCTGTCTTTGAACAGCGAGTTTTGTTATAAAACTCCTATCTTCTGATTTCCTTTAAAAACTATAGGGAAGCAGTGGCTTTCTTCTATTTTAAATCAGCAGGAAAGCTCTATGAAAACTGAACTATTCTGCCTGATGAGAAAGGGTTAATTTTCTCAGGGTTAGCTTGGCTTATGAGAAATTCTCTGGATTCACAAATTTGACTTAAAATAGTTGGGTAAGCTAAAGAATGGTGTAGAGCTTCCTTTCATCCTTATTTGAGGAAATACTGAAGGAAAGGGTTCAACAGAAACAGAACACAGCTCACAATTAGAAAAAAACTCTCCAATTTATTTAGCTGAAAGAAGAATGATTTTTTAATTATAGGAAGTAGATTTTGCTTAGTGTTTGCTGAGCATACATGGAACAACAATATTTCACATCTACTACAAGGGAGGTGCTAAAATATGGAAAAAATTTATGCAACACATAGGTAACAAAACCATCACATATCAGATATATGGTCTGCTGGTGGAATTGAATCAGGGCTACAAAAGTTTGAGTATTCTTTTTCCTTGTAAGCCTCTGTCTCTGCATTGATGCATTGGATTGACTTCTTCCAACAACAGTTCTCCAACTGGTTTGAGGGCAATGTTTCAGGGTTCTACAAGGAAATATTGCTAAATAACTAACATGGAAGAGCTGACATGATCATTTAAACAGCTAGATTTCCCCACTCTAATTCAAAATAGAGAGGGAATGCCTAGGAAGTGTCAGTATCTTGTTTTCATTTGGTAAAGAAGAAAACATGTTGCAAATTCACTCCTATACTGTTACATTTCAGTCTTTAAAATTTAAGTTTGCTGTCTGTTCTTTTAATCTAAGGTTGGAACACTATCCCCAAAATAGGAGAAAATATATACTTTGATGTCAAACATTTCAGGCTCTGAGAAGCTCTGTATCAATGACTTTAAAGGAAGATTTATCAATGAATTCCAGGTCATTTGTTTGTATACAGAGCTGCATTTCACAGTTACAAGGTTGCTGGTTGTTCATTAAAAATCAAACTGTACCGACTTTAACACAAACGTCAGGTTCTCAGTTCTTACTTCTCCAAAGTAACAAGTGCTCCTAAGATAAGGTCAGAGCAGGAGCAGGGCGTCATTACAGACTCAGAACCAAAGAATGATTACATTCACACCTGGTGGAATCTATTGCAGCACCCCAGAAAATTTCACTGGTGAAAGAATCACACTGCTAAAAATGACAGCACTTTGGCTCTCAATCTCAACATCCTTGCCAAAATTAAGGAGATAAAAGTGAAGAATACTTTTCCATTCACTTGCTGCAATATAAGTTTCGTAGTTTTCTTCTCTTGATTTTTAACTTATTTTGCTGTTCTACCTACTATGCTCCAGGTTACTGGTTAAATCAAATTTCACTTAGAAATCTAACTAATGAGTTCCGTGATAAACATGTTGCATACACCAATATTCAGTTTCCAGGCCATTAATACAGTGAACAGACTGAGGTCAGTTAGAGACAGTATTTGCCAGTTGAACAGACCTCAGAATCTCATTATTTTGAGGGCTCATTTAGCTCCCAGACAATGTCTTGATTTCCAACAGAGTGTTTGCATACAAGTTATATGAAAAGGCAGCATGATGGCATTTGCCATAAGACAGGCATTTATCATCATCTGAAGCCACAGATTTGGCAGCTAACCTTTGAGAGTTTACCTCCTGGGTCCTGTTTCTGCCCTGCATTATGCATACAAGAGCCTTCATTTGCATGTTTTGCAGAGGTGTGATGCATGCTAATAGCTTCATGCTGATGCAGGCTTTGAAGATGTGCAGTTCAACAAAGGTGCTAAATATTCTTCTTTTAGTCAGCCCAGCCTTAATTTCATGTGACACAGAAATGTTAACGTTTTGGCACAAGCAGACTTTGTAGCTGAACCCTGATGCCAGTAAGAACCTTTAGTACTGAGTCTGTTCACTCAGCCCAACCTGCACCTGGGCATTACATCTCTTCAAGTAATTAATATTTGAAGAGCTATCTTTCAGTCATCCCCTGTACGCTCCTGTTAGACTGCTCACCACAGTTGAATATTTAGACTTCCACCCAGTAGAATGTCAGGCCTTATTTATGACTGAGTTGGTATAACAACCAGTTTGGGAATAGGCATTCTTGCTAACTGAATTCAATAGTGGATATAATTCAGCTTTTCAGCCATCTTCCTGCTACAAAGGCTGCAAAGGCTGTCTGGCCATTAAAATGCTATTTAGAAGATGTTTTCTTGATGACTTGCTCTTTATTAGTCAGTTCTAAAGAAATTTGTGGCTGATTATGATTCTGAAGGCCTGAGACATTAGCTTTGATACAGCAAGGTGATTGTGCTCTAGCTGTTTTTTGTATTTCTCACATATGCTGCTTAATGAGTTTGCCAGAAAAAGGATTATATTGTCACTTGCAGAGGCTTTGCTCATCAAGTCAGGCTGAAAAGCCAGAGCAAACAGGAAGCCCCTGTCTTCAAGCCCTAATTTAAACAATATGTCTGTTTACAGAGAACCACCTTTTTGCTATAAGACCAGGCTGATCAGAGATTTACAGAAGTCCCTTGGGTAGGTATAATGTAAACATATCTGGCATTTCAATGCAGGGGTAGAAAACAAAGTTGAGGAAAATGATGCAGAGGGGGACCTGGGGGGGTATGGCCAAGGTCAGGAGATGACCTAAGGCAGCCCCTCTGCCTTCCAAGTAGGCCTGTGTATTTGTATGCATGCATGTGTGATATAATCTTTCTTGAGGTCTGGTCCTGCTTGTATTACCACCTTTCAAAGAAAGCAGCACCTCAGAAATGTCCATAACTTCTGGCTTTGCCCCATAATAAATAAATAAATATTCCAGGACTTGTCCTGTAATTAGCTGACCTTAAATACATTCTCATACACTTTCTGCACTGCATGTGAGTGTGTAATAAATGGGGTTCTGCGTGGTGGAAAAACATCTAGGCTCACTCAGATAGCATGAGAAAGAGACGGGGAAGGTGAGGAGCTTTGTGAAATGGCTGCTGTTCATCTGGCACCAAATATCTGCCTCTCTTCTGATGGGCTGGGAGTTGCAGCTGTGAGAGAAGAAGGAGCAATTTGCTGTGGGAAAGGCTGCAGCAGGTCATGAGTGCAGCTGCAGAGCAGACAGAAATGGGGAGTGGATGCAAACACTGCAGTGCACTGGTCTCACTTTCCCCTTCATTTCTGGGTTGTTCTCTATGAGCTGCTTAACACATCTGGGTCTGCACAGCTGATAATTGACAGCTGCAGGTCCTGAATGTAAAGTGAATTGTCTTGCTCTAGCTCATACAGAGCATTCTTCACTTCCTTTTCTATAAGCTCTTGTATTTTCACTCTTGTTATGAGATATTAAAATTTCTTTACCATACTGCATGACCTTTGATGACAGATGAAGCATGTAGTATCCCTTGGAATAAAATACTCTGTAGTTACTGTAGCTGGCAAAAGAAACACAGAGCCCTATCTGTCATCACAAGTATTTATATACAATATACGCACAAAGATGTGAATTGCTGCCTACAGGTGGTCTGTGGTCAGTGTCTGTGAGCATGACAATCTGTGACAAACATGGGAAAATGAGATTACTTTATCTCTACTCCCTTGAGGGGTACAATAAATTGTGTTAGTTTGCAGTTTACATGATCTGAGTGCACGCATATAGACAGTGACATAAACAATTGATATGTAAACATATCTTAACTAATTTGACTGTATGGATCTGTACCTGTGTCCATCTAAAACGACGTACCTGTGGAAGTTAGTTCTCTTTATGAGAGAGAGGACCTAAATCTGTACTGCATGTCATGGTTTGGTAAGTAAACACACAAATGAAATTATGTTTTGCCTTTGGTTTCAATATCAAGAAAACTCTCCCTGCTACACCAAAAGTCTTCTGTTGCTGCCTGTATGGAGTGGTCAGCCTCTCTTTCAGAATTGGTTGAAAGCTACTTTTTGATGGAATGGTCCCAAAATCTATTAAAAAAAAAGAAAAGAAAAAAGCTGGAAAGCAGGAGTTCTTCATAGCCAGCTATGAATCATCTCATGTCCGTCTGAGAGTGCAATTAGGAAATCTAGGAAAGAGCCCATGTTTCCTCCTGACATGTCCTGTAACAGCCAGCACCCAAAGTGGTGACTTACTTTGGACTGGGCTCCCCGTACTCAAGGAATTGAGGAGTTGCCTTTTTTCCCCAGCAGATCAGGCAGAGTGAAACTTTTGTCTAGTTGCCTGGCACTTAAAGGTTCTAAAGCAGCAGAGAAATCATGAGTCAGAATACACGCAAGGAATGTTTTCCAACCCAAATAGTTTATTTAAGAATAGTGCAGCCTGAAGAATGGGGGCAGGGAGGGAGACAGGACTTCAGCTCAGACATTCTTATGATTTCAGCTGAAGTTTTTCATGTCCTGGGAGGAGTTAGTTTTCTTAACCCTCTCATTAGAAGTATCTGAATAACTTCAGGCAATGTCACAGACAATCAGCACATCTTTTTCTCACTACAACAGGGTCTATACTTTTGTGGAGAGCCAGAGGAAGAGAATAAAGACACAATCTGACATTTATACTAGTTTTAATCTGGAGTAACTAGTAATCTAAATGTAATTTCTTCAGAGTGTCACTAGTCAGAGAATCAAAATTATCTACATCCTTAGATATTCCTTTACATCTACTGCTGTCTCTATTACTAGATTAATACTGGAATACTAGAATAATACTCCATGAAGTCCAGCACATAAATCACAGCAAATGGGTAACATATGACAATGAGTACTACTGCCAGCTGCCTGTATATTTACATACACACAGTGTCATATCGACACAGGCTAGGGGATTTTTTCTGTCCCCTTCTCCCTCCTGTCTTCTACCGTTTAAAAAACCCAACACCCAAACCAGCCTTGTCTGACTTTTGTTCCCCCTGTGCTCTAGGGAGCTGCTGCAAAACTATTTTGTGGTTTGCCTTGATGCAGTGCAGCTGTTGGGAAGTACAGGCTCTTTCCAGCCCTCCAAATGCTCTTTACAGCCGCAGCCATTTCCCCCTCCTCCTTTCTCTTACTAAAACTGCTTGCAACTCCTCGATTTCAGTATGCAGGCAAAGTTCATGCTGAGTATTCCCCCTATTATGAAATAGTGAGGAGGGAGGGTGAAAATGAAAAGAAGGGAGGGAGAGAGAAGCTACTCAAAACCTGTTGGTGTTATGAAAAATTATGACTGCAAATAACTGTAGTTAAACCACTCTTTTCTTTCATGCAGCCCTTCAGAAGAAAAGGACTGTTAGTCTCAAAGGAAGTCTGAGCAGAAACGCTCAGCAGTATGCTGGGCTTACCTGAAAAGAAAGGGAGTTTATAATAACAGAGATGCTACCTGCTTTGTTAGAACCCACTTTTGACAATAAAGCCTTTTGGCTCTTCTGCTTCTCTAACTCTTGTCAGAGCTGTGCAGCATTTCCCAAGCACTGAATCTTGTGTTAACTTGCAGCATAAGAACCTGGACCCTAAAGTTGAAAGCTCAGAGAAGGGCACACCCTTTGGTCAGCATAATAACCATTTATCATTCAGCAGAATCCGCATGGCTCATAGTTTTTTAAACACACACATTAAAGAGCTAAATATATCTCTTACTCTGACATATATATGAAAGGCAGCAGGAAAAGACTGGTTCAACCAGTCTCTGGCTGTGGCATCTAGAAGTTCTCTCTTATTTAAACATGATGTCCAGTGAAACTCCCATTTTAGCCTTCATTGGCATTTGATTCAGAGTAATTGCTTTGTGTGCACCACACTTCTTGAATGAAGATGTGAATCGTTGGAAATCACTTTGGAAAAAATGCTTGAATTTTTTCCTCCTCTTTTAATTGCATTGTATATCAGATAATGCTCTTTCCTTTTGCCCTCTTATTAGTTTGGAGTAAATACATGGTAACTATCACCATGAATAACCTGAAAAACTAAAAGTGCTTTAATTTTTAAAGAAAGGCATGGTCAGAAACACCTGTCTGGCCCATGAACCAAGTGGTACAGATGCTAAAAAGAAATAAACCTAGAAAAGATTGTTCTGATTCCTATCAGCATAGTCTTGGAGTGCCTTGGCAGCCAATCCCTCCGAAAAGAACTTGCAAAGATGAAGGAGAAGAAGAGGAGGAAGAAAGCAAGGAAGCACCTCTGTAAGACAGCCTACCAATCCTAGGCAGTTTCCTTGAAATCCCTCCATCTGAGAACTGGAGCCCTGGTTTGGAGAGCTTACTGCTGAGCCACGTTTACTTGTGTCTTAAGGAGGGGCCTGGAGAGCAGTGGCAGGCTTTGCTCCAGCTGGTTAGCCATGTGGCAGTGCTGCTTCTGCTGCAATAGGATTCCTTCACCATTACGTTTCTTCTCTCGGGCTCCACAAGCAGCTCAGCTCTCAGAATCTGTGCTTAAAATTATGTGGTCTCAAAAAAAGGAGAAAAGCCACATTCTGCCTTCCCCCTCCACAGTCTGAACATGAAATATTTGCAGTAGCCACACAGCTCCCATTGAGCAGGCAGGGGACTGTTGCATTAAATTAAGCACAACGCAGTCTCTGCCTCTCCCCAGAACGGGCTGCAAGTGCTCTGTGCCTGCAGTACCTAGAAAGCACATGGCAAGCTCTGTGTGCTTGACCTGGGAAGCCAAGTTCCCCCAGGGCCTGGGGAGAGTTGGGTTCTGGGGAAGGTTCACAGTTCACAACATGATGAGTGGGGGTTTCCTACTCTGGCTAAAAAGGCAAAAAGTGTAAAAAAAGTTTGACTGATATTTTTTTCTTTCCCATGTGGTAGTAGGATTAATGCACTGAAATCACATCCTGGATTTGACCTCTGCTGGCTTTCTCTTTGGGACTGAGTAGTTGACTTGTGCTTTTCTTTTCTGACATGGGAGTTGCTGCTAGATGTGCAGATTAACCCTAGCTATTTCTGCCTCTTCCTGGGCAGTGGTGATGCCTCAGAAGGGCCAGCTGATATTTTATCATGTGTCAGACGTGCTGAAGCAAAGCCATATTTCAATCTACAAAAGAAGAATTAAACACAAACAATCTGTCAGAAATTTATTGTTTCTCTATATTCCACAGTTTGGTAAAAGCTTTTAAATCAACACATACAGAACTAGATGTGTCATAAATGTGCAGAAGCTGGTGTTTCATATAATGGTAAAATACTTGGAGATGAATGACACCTTCCTAAGTTTTTTCTAAAAAGGAAGACAGAAGCTTTTTTTTTTTTTCTCTGCAAATTCTTTTGACTGGCAAGAATGAATAAAAAACACTAATAGCCCAGTAAATTATTTCTCTGATTCTAGTAAACATTTAAAATTTATCTTAATGTCTCATGGTTATGCTTCCACACACCACTAAGATTCTGAGAAAACATAAAAATACACTACAGAAAGTTTTTACAGACTGACAAATTAAAAATCTATAGTTATGAAACCAACATAGATCTAAAGCTTATTCACTTAAGTAAAAAAAAAAAAGAAAAAAGAAAAAAAAAGAAAAAAAAAGTCTTCTTTGATATACAGATGATACTAGGAGCAATTGACACAGCATGTTGCTACTTTCACCTGTAGGTGCCCATGTGTTCTATCTGGCTGAATCATATGGGGTTTACTGCTTTCAGTAAGATAGTCTTTACAGAATTTCTCTGTTATGAGGATGGGTGAAACAGTTTGAATAGAAGTCTAAAAAATGAGTTCTTTACTATCTCTGTAACACCTATATATTCTCCTTTTAATGTGATGTTTCCTTTTCATGTGGCATCTGTATCTGTGTATTGACAGCATGAAGAATGATAGGTTTAGTGGATTTAAGGACAAATTATTTGAAGGATCTGGTGCTGTTCCTACTTATGGTAGAGTTGCATCTGATGGTCTGAGCTGGTCTGACTTCTCAATAACTGCCAAAATACGTGATTCCATTCCCATGTGGTCCTGGCTGGGTAGTCCCTTTTTTTTTCCAGGTTGAGCTCTCAGCTAACTTTTGATGAACAAGCTCTGTTCACTAAACCAGCTGAAAAACACTAATTTTTATTTTTGTACTTATTTGGGGGCAGTTTAGTAAGCTGATTTGCCTCACAAAGTCATCAGACAAACATTGTGCTGCAAAACTGCCCCTTTCAAGCTGTAAGTTCTCAGCTTCAACCAGCTCACCATTTAAATGTTCATCCTTATTTCATATTACTTAATTTGAATTTACAAAAATCAGAATAAAAATCATTGCATTGTAGTCTGGGATTTCTCACTGGAATCCCTGCTTATGAACTTTCCACCTTCATTTTACATATACAAGATCTTCTACTCAATGTGTCACTTTCCTAACCTTTTGCTATTTCTTTTGTATTAAAATTAATCAAAGCTAACCTGTACTAAGGTTTTCTTCTCTTTTAAGAAAGATTACATTATTGGGAACTTTTCCTTTCCATTTTCTCCAAACATAGCTTCACTCCACCATTCTTTCTAGGACGAATGAAAATTTCTTGTTTGGTGTTCTCTAGTTTTCAGTCTTGTTGAATTCTTCCTAGGAATATAGAAACTCGGTTGCAAACAGAGGAACAAAAATGAAAATGAAGATCCTGAATGAAATAGGACTGACATACAATGAAACTCATTAAGGTTTGACTTAAAATGAAACTTACTGAAGAGTTCCCTAAGCAGGTTGCCATAGGTCTGATTTTTACTGTTTGCTCAGTTGATAGTGAATGTAAAAATGGAAGCACTGTTTTTCTCAGTAGTTACCAATCTGCTTTGACTAGTCATTTAGGTAGCAAATAGAAGAAGAGGAAGGATTGTCCTATAGTTAGAAATAGTGAAATGTTGGTCATGTTCCTGGATGACTGGATTTCTTGACCAGGTATGCAGCTTCTGGACCTACAGTTATTTCATTTGTATTCCTGACTAGCTTCTCCCAAAAGCTACACCTCTGCTTTGTAAGAGCCAGCTGCTTCTGGGCTGAGTTGCAGGGTGCTTTTACTTCACCCAGTGCTGTCTGTTCCAAACCATAAAGGAAGGGCTTAGTTTCAGTTTAGGTGCAAGAGACTTTAGCCACCTGGAGATGAGCTCTGTTGTGCCTCGTGCCCACAGACCTGCTCCTTACACCTGCTAGTATAGGTGCTACTACAGGCAATTAGTAGGAAACATAGGACATCAGAATACGACCCAAATTTTGCCTCTTTTCTACAAGTCAAATACCCTATTGTGCTTATTTAGGGGCTTATGTGAAACTGGGATTTCCAGGACAAAACTGTATGATGACACCTTTGTGCATCCTTAGTCTCATTTCATTGTTTTGCATGCAAAATGTATGAGGAATTGCTGAATCTACAGAATCATTCTTGTAAGACAAAAGGCTAACGCAATCAAAGATATGATTTTCTCAATTTTTCAGTTTATTCATGCTGTAGCATGAGAAGTTACCCACTTAAATGGGAAAATGTAGCTTGTTCTGGTACAGGAAGTTGTTTGGTAAGGAATTTTCTGCTTACTGAGTTATTTTTACATGAAAGGTTTTTCACACATACAAACGTACGACGAACATATATGTATGGATGTGCAAACACACACACACACATACCACATGGTATTCCCAGCTTCTGTACTTATAAATTAGATAAATGATCCTCTTAAATGCAAAACATACCAATCTGATAGGAACATGAACTGTTTTCTGAACTGAATAATGTTTAAGGTCTCTCTTTTCTGGCATTACAAAGAAGTTCACATACAGTTGTAGAACTGAATCCCATGGCTAAGGTGGGGACCCTATTTTTCCTGTGCAGAAGAGTTGATTGGACACAGAGGAAGTGAAAGGGAAGAAAATTCTAGAAATACAGGTCTCCAGAAATGTAGCACCACATTATTAGTGGATTTAGCTGCACTTCTCTCAGTGGAACTGCATCCATTCACTCCAGTCAAGTCCCAGACCGAGACTCACTTCCACTGCTGCTCTTTGAATCCATGCCAGAGTGAGGTATAATTTAAACCAGAAACAGATGTGGTTGACTGTAGCTGAGCTGCAGAATACATAAAGGCTCCATGCGTGTTAATTTTCCAAGCATTTGTAACAGGATTGCTGAAATAACTAAAATCTTATAGCTAATGGACCCTGAATGGTGAGAAAGGCTTCTCCTTCGTTTGCTGCAAATTATCTTTCATTTCTGCCTTCCCTGTTTAGATTGCACTACATTTATTTTGAATTGTTTTCAGCCTTTTCCGCTAAGGATCATGGGAGAGCAAAGCTAAGTGACTGCAAATGTTTCTGTGGTAATCATTTCCACTGGAGAGGCCAGCTGGATCATCCCCCATACACTGCCTGAGACTTCTGTCCTTTTCTTTTCAAAAAAATAAAAATGTGGTAGGATAAATATTTTAATTTGCACAAATACTGTCCTGAAAATGCAGGGTACAGGTATATAGAAATTAATAAAGTGAGCGTTCCTTGAAGCAGAGAAGCACCAGAGCGAGAATTCTTTTTCAGCTCGCTGTAGTTTTGGAAGGCAGACCAAAAGAAAAATGAGAGGTTTCCAGAAAAAACAGAGTTATAAGCCAAACTAAGCAAAATACTTAAAGTGAGCAAAGCAAAGCTCTGTCTGCTAACAGTTTGTAGCAAGGGAATGTATTTTCTTTACCAGCCTCCTACCCCAGGAACTTTGTCTTAACATCAAACAAAAAACACAACAGGAATAAACAGATTTCTGGTGATGTACTGCTTTGCAAAACCAGGCTATTCCAAAGCTAAAATAATGACTCTTTTCAGAGTCCATTTTTAATGGAAGGTTTGCTCCTGTTGTTCACTTATGAATCAAGACTAGATCACTGTACATTATCTTTTCTTAACTCTGTGATCATTCTATCAGATTTCCTGTGATTTTTTTTCCAAATAAACCACCTTTCTTTAATAAGAATGGGTATAGTGGCATTTACTTCTTGAACTTCAGGAAGTAAGTAGAATGTTTAGGAAGATTCAGAAGTCCTTGCAATTTTTTTTTTTTCTGTGATATTTGTTCAGTCTGAAATGAAGGTGAAGAGAGTCCAGTTTCCCCACTGCGAGAATTTCCATGGCTGCGTTTCCTGCTGAGTCCTCACAGTGCACTGTGGCTTCTGCAGCTTGAATACTAAAATCTTAAGCAGCATAGCTGCCCACTCGTTCATTACTCCATTTCTCTCCACCATGACAGGACAGTTCTGCAGGGGCTGTCAAATGGACTAAGCTTGCAATCAAGACATTCAGCCTCTGAAGTTACCAATCGATCTTTTTTGTTGAAATTTGCTTCCTGGGCAGGGCACCAGCACAGTGCCCAACTTGCCACGTATGTATCATCTCTGTGTGGATCATAGGAATGTGAAGAAGTTATTTTGGCTCCCTGTGCTTGTGGAAGTGTAATGGTGTCACTGGTGGTTTGCAGACGGATTTTCCATCAGAAAAGAGCATTCATCTCGCTGTGTTTATAGCACAAGAAAAAAGAAATGTCTCCAAATTTCTGAAAAATTTCCTGAAGAATGTACTATCCTGCAGAGGTGACATATACAGTGTATGTTGTAGGAAGTCTGAGATAGTTCTGTATTCTGTTTCTTATTGGATGGTTCAAAGCAATGGCTAACGAGACAGACGGGCTATGTTCCCAACAAAAATGTCCTAATGCTCTTCAATAGTAGGAGTGCCCAATTCCTCAAAACTGTGAAAATAATATCAGACAATGGGCCATTTCAGAGGAAGTGAGGAGAAGCCTAAGAAGGCATTTGTCAGGACTCTGAGGCCACTAATAGGCCTGAACAGTGACCAATCTCATCCTGGGGTCTCTGCCCTCACTGTGGTTCCAGGAGCCCCCTTTCAGCACAGCCTTGGGCCATGAGCCCTTACCTAAATCATGCTGTAGGTGTTCTCTCTTCAGCCCTGCTTCTGGCCCTGCCTCCTGGATGTGCTTGGGTCCTGTATACTGGGGCATCTTGTGTCTTGCAAGAACTTTTGATCCAGAATGCAGCCTTGTCTCTGGCCTGTCTCCTATTGCATGTGACAGGACTTCCCAGAAGGACCCTGGACCTGATTCTGTGTATGCTGAATTTCCTGCTCTTGATGGACCCCCTTGCCAGCACCTGACTCTGGCTGCTGTGTTGTAGTCATCCACTCCTACCCTTCTGGAAACTGTTATTAGACAAGCTTTAAAACATTTCTAATTTTTATTTGATTGTGGAATAAAAAATGTAAAACAAGCCTGAGTGGCAGGTTTGCGAGTAGTTCCAGGAGAATTGTCATGTTGTGATGTCTCAGAATATTTTACTTTAGTTAGCTAAGGAAGCAAGGAGGTATCTGTAAGTAGAAAAAATGGTCATAAGCTATTTAAGGAAAAAAGGAATTCCTTCACTGAGGTACCACATCTCAGATGATGACTAGAAATGAACACACAAACTAAAGACTCCCATGATACTCTGTATTGTAAAGAAACCATCCTTTGAGTCCTGCTGAAATTCAGCGTTCTGCAACCGTATACTCATTAGCTATGTACACTGTATTTCATCTTTTTATGGAACCTGTGTCTTCACATTACACATAAATCTCCGTTTTTGCTGTTAACTTCAGTTTCCTTCTGCAGTGAGAAGTACAGAAAGTCCTAAAGAAGCCAAGTACTTTAGAAGAATGTCATGACACCTGTTTATCATCCTGCTAATTACTAGACTGTTTTGAAATAATTGGATAAAATCAGAAATGCAAGAAATTTATTTTTTGACTGTGAAAATGGTTAGTGATTTTTTTTCTCAGCAGGAATTCTGCTTGGTCATCAGTTTTCTAAAACGGATATGAAAAATCAGTTAAAGAGAATGCTGTTTGAGTGAGTTCATTTTCCATACCAAAGTGCAGCTGACCAGTGAAGACATCAGTGTGTCTGGATGACAAGAGGAAGTGGGCCTGCAAAGGGTTTGCGTGCTACTAGAATTGAAGTGACGAGCTCTCAGAGAGGGTAGCAACGTACAGCTACACCAACTGAACCCTTCACAGCCTCCAGGAACCCCACCTTTGGAGCAAAGCTGAAGATTCTGAAATGAGGGTTCCTCTGCAGTGGTGAGAGTTCACTCCAGGCAAATCCCCACCCATACAGAAATAAAAGTTCATGATGCTTAGCAGTACATTTGGCTCCCCAGTCATAAGCGGCTTCACTTTATGGATTAATGGCACTGTAGAGCCTCCAGCTGAGTAAAGTCAATATAAATGTGGGACCCCCTCCTCCATTTCATAGCCATAAAAGCAGCAGTCACATGTTAGAGCTTGCAATTTGTGCAAGGCCTTTCTCATTAATGTGGAAACTGTAGCCAACTGGATGCCACAGCCTGAGAGATATGCTTCAATGTATAAACAAAACCCGATGGAAAGAATGACCATGTTTCAGCCAGCTTAGTTTAGCTTGCCTTCTCAAAGTGTTTTTTTTTGGTATTTTTTAGAAAAAAAATCCTTTTTTTTGCAAGTTCTCATGATGCTGTTATCTTCTCTGCCGTAGATAGAGAGAAAGAAAATATTTGAGCTCCATTTATGTTGTTATTACTAGTTTGAACTAGAAAGAGAAAGACCAAGCTGGAAGCTGTAGGAAAACATTTTAGCCTGGCAGTTTAGGGGTGAACTATGATATCAGTGATAGCCAGGTTCTGAGCTCCTTGAACAAACTGTGTCTGCAGGAAAGCAGAGCAAGTGCCACCACTCTGCCTCTGTCCAAGGGCTCTGAGTCCTCTGGTCTCCAGTCTTGGGCTTTATTTTTTTGACATACCAGAGTGAGCCCTATTTCTGCAGCTCCAGCTACATTAATGACCCTGGCACCAGCAGGGCCCTTAGCAGGAGCAGGTGAAAAAAAATGGTTGAAAAGACAGAGAAATTTTAATGTTTGAATTCATCATTACTGTTCAGCTGCATATATTTTTTTTCTTTCAAAGAAAAATGGTTTTATTTTGCCCGGAGGACAGTAAAATAGTTTTGTTTGGATAATGTCTGGTTTACAATAGGAACAAAGGCATGAAAATTCTGTGTATATGTTGTAGAAGCTTTAATTATAGCATTTGATAATATAAATAATAATAATAAAACATACTGCAAAAATTAGGTTAATGAATTGTAAATATGTCACATACCATGAGTGAAGGTGAAAGGAAAATCCAGGTAAAGAAGGCTGCTTGGGAAGCCTGTATAGAATATTGTTCATATGAATTACAGTGAATGGAAATGTAAACAATTGCATCTTACATTTGTCAGGTAAACTAAGAAATAAATGTTGTGGACACCTAATGTACTGCCAGACGGTGATGCACACAAGGAATTTGTATCCTTCATCCAATAGGTTGGTGTTCAAAGCAAACACTTGCAAGGTGGGAGACTCAAACCCTTCCTCTATTTTTTTATCTTTCAGAAGGAAACTCACCTTTCAGAAGAGTGGGTTTCTGTGTTCATGGTTTATTCTTTGAAGGTTGTTTAGTCTGGGCAGTTGTTAATCAGAGCCACAATTCAGAATGTAGATATCCACCCTTCATTTTCTTTCCCTCCTGCAACAACACAAAGCCTTTAGACATGCAAGTGTGGATGTTCTTGCATCATTGGACAGGGAAAGAAAAAGACAGGGAGGATTTCCAGCTGTGCAGAAACATCCTGTGATACAACACCTCACACTCTGCATCCAGAGGCTAGTGATCCTCCTCACTTCCACCAGCCCAATGCATTCCAAGTCTGGGGTTTTCTCCGTCATCTTTGCACTCAAAGACTTCACATATTTCTTCCATGTGTCACTGCCCAGCAGAAGGAACCCCAGTCCCTGAGGACTGATGAGATGGGGATTGCCTTCAGCTGCTTCTGGGACATGGCTTGAGTCTAGTTTTTCTGATTCAGCACCGGGCATTCAAATGCCTGGGTACACCCCTGCCCCAGTAAAGAAGAAGATAATTTGGTCAGAAAAAGAGAGGAACGTTACAAAAGATTATCCCTACACCCGAGGAACTTCCAGGATTTCATATAACAGAT
This sequence comes from Phylloscopus whistleri, assembly GCA_017589585.1. NCBI lineage: Eukaryota > Metazoa > Chordata > Aves > Passeriformes > Phylloscopidae > Phylloscopus > Phylloscopus whistleri. The sequence goes on from JADMLD010000183.1 coordinate 2,458,581, forward strand.
CAGAAGAGTATGTTAATGTTCCCCTAGCATAGGTTAAGCATGTATTATACTGATTTCCATTACATTCATTGCAGGCACAGATAATCACTGCATTTCTCTTTGTGTCATGCTGCAAGACATTCTTGCATCAGAAGCACTCGTAATTCTTATGCTTAATGGAACATACAGCCTTAAATCTAGTTGGTGTAATTCCAGGCAGGCAATTTACATATAAACTGTGCAATATTTACAAAATATCCAGATGAGTTAGTATTGAGCAGAATTTCTGCTGAATTTAGAAACTCACAGTGATTTTGTACTAAAGTAGAAAGAAACAACTGAGTTTAAACAGTTTTCTGTGAAACTCATGATACACTTTAACCTTGTCTTTGAAAGATCACTTCACAGATAATGTGGCATTTTGATCTCTATTCAGTTGTGGATTACTTTGTGGACTTCTTTATAAGCCTGTGGCAAAGCTTCTGTGTCCTACTGAAGCCAGTTTTTTACCCTGCATACAGGTGAATATAGGCTATTAACCCTGCTCTATTAACCCTACAGGGCTGTACAGTAACTTCCCTTAGCATCAGCAGAAAGGAGACCAAAAGGCTTTTTTGCTGAACTTCTGGACCAATTTGACTGACCTACACTGAACCAGAAATTGAGCAAACTCAAGTTCAAAACTGCTTCTTTGATCTCTGCTGCCTAAGTAGAGTTATTAATGCATTTTATCTTCCTCACTGTGTAAAAAGGTGGAAAGAAATAAGAAGCTAGGATTTTTAATTTTTAAATTTTTTTAACCTCCAAATGTTTTTAAATGTCCAGTGGGGAAAATCAGGAAGTGTGAGGAAATACATTGCTAACAATGGGTTATTATGAGTGGAGCACTAAAAATGGTGTGAGGCAATATTGCACTAGTGAATCAAAATTTCAGCTTCCTACAGAAAATTGCAGCTAGTCTAAAACAATCTATCCAGAGCTGTGTTAAGTATCCAAAAACATTTCCAAAGAGAAAAGAATACCAGTTCATTGGAATATTTTCCACACATTTTTAATTCTTCCAATTTCTTGAATTTGGGTGCTTGACTTTATAGTCTTAAAACACTCTTTTAATTTATGTGTATAATATGTTTTATTTCTTTATTAAGAACAAAAACCTTATAAATTGGATAAACAGTTTCAGAAAGACTGTACAGATGGTAGCTTGCCTGTGCTAAACTTTATGTAAACAAACATATAAACTCTTTTTCCGGTCTGAACTGTAGGTGTTTTTAAGCACCTACTTCAGGGGAGGCTTTGCTGAGGTTGCACAGATCCCACAGTATCACTAGGTCCAAGGAAAATAGTTCAGGCTGAATGAGCTAGTCATTGACATGATGGGCTTTTTAAGCTGTCCACACAGAGCCTAACCACATAAGGGACCAGAAACCACCAGCATAGCCACCTGTGGAGTTCATTAATGAGCCAGATGTTCCAGAGAAAGAAATACTTCCTCTACCCTGGCATCTAAGTCCTGCAGGTCTCTGTCAGAGGCGGGATATTAATGTAACAGAGTTGGGTGGCTGCTGCCCTGCCATGACCACCCCAAGCCACTTTGATTTTTGTCATAAAATAGATATCAATGCACCAAGTTCATATCAGTGTTCAGCACATAAACATGGATGTGTACACAGCAAGTATGTAATACAGAGTGGTTAGACATCAGCTGGATTTGTGCACAGATTTCATTCCACAATTCACATGATCACAGAATTTGTATGGTAAATAATGTGTAAATTATTCAGTCATATCCATTCTGGAAAAAAGGAAATTGCCTCCATTCCCCATGTGAGGAGATTATGTTTACATGATTCAAAAGTGCACTTGGAATAGGCAAAAGAGATAACTGAACATCAGTCACAAACTGAGAAAATTCCATAATTGTATTTATATTCTAGATGATCCAACACTCATCTGTGTAGTTATATTTATGGTTTCCTTCAAACTTTTCAAAAATATTTGAAAAATGGTACTTGAATGCATTAATTTCCACTTTTAAACATCTAAATCAGCTTGCTTCTGTCTAGATAAAACATATTTTTGGGGAAACTTCACTTATTTCTTACATTTTTCTCTGAATTCTGCTATTTGTTTCTCCCTTTTGCTCCCAACCTAAGCTTTTTATCACCCCTGTTAAGTCATTATATGTCCCTCTTTTTTTCTGCATGTTTCAACATCCCAGATCAAGTACACGTGGTGATAAATCTTCATAATCATTATATGATGCCAGCTCTGATAGTTCCAAGGATGGTTTTTACAGCAGACACTTCAGCAGGCTCTTTCATCCTCAAACACCTCATGTCTGAGATAGGTAGAGCCATGTCTCCGTGAACACACACTTTTATTTCAGATATATGGTTAAATAGGTGTTAAAAGGTGCATGAATCAAAGGTTTTCTTTAATTCCTACTTCACTACTTTTAGGGGCTGAGCAAATAAATGGGATGCTCATGCTTGTGCTGCTATCCCTACAGGGAGTGTCCATACAGGTGGTCACTGTTTGGCCTTGCTAATACAGTCATGAATTTTTCCTGGATCACCTCTTCATAGTTTATAGAATTGCAAGTACATTTCAGTGTTCATAAATGAACCCACTCTGTTAAAAAACTACCCAATGAGCCCATACTCAGGTAAGGTGTCTCATACATGTGGCTCAAAGTCCCTCTCCCAACCTCTACAACTAAAAAGCTTGAGTTTCCTGTACCCTGACTGCTCAGAATGTGAGCACAATGGAACCAAAGCTAGCTGAGAATGACATTTATGTCTTCATGGCAGTCACAACATCATACAGACGTTCCTGAATTAATTCAATAACCAGAAGCCATCGGGACCTGGGGTTCCTTAGGGTAGGAGCAACATTGGCTCTCTCTGTTAGGCTTTGACTCCCATGTCAGGTCAGGTACATGGATGTGAAATTTTACTGCATGGTCTTGATACATCCTCAGTCTCTCCTTCCCTGATTCACAGAGAAACAAACTGAGAGTCTCTTGGATATAGGGGTAGGAAGTTCCCAGTGTACTAAATGTTATTAGGGACTTTGTTGTAAGCAGAGGTTTAAAGTGTGTACCATCCCTCACTGACTGAGATGTGAGGGGGCAGAAGGGCAGATACCAGCAGGCATTTGGGCAGTTTAGTGCCTCGAATCACTTCTGTGGTGCATTTCAGTTCTGCAGGGACTGAAGAGCGCTGTGCTGGGCTCTGCTGCTGCTGATGTGGCACCAGAATTTCCAAGTTCGTCAAGTAGAAGGTATTCCTGCTACCTCCGCCTCCTTTTGTGCGCTGGAGCCCTAAGGACGTGGCAGCTTCCTGAACCGCTTCCCAATTATATGGTATGCATGTTGTATGTCTCCTGTGACCGCCAGGACAAGAGGAGAGTCAACAATTCCAAATTAAGAGCCACAGAGCACAAAAAACCCCCCCAAAACAAAACAAACAAAACAAAAACTAAACCAACAGCAATAACAAAAAACCCACCAAACCAACAACAGCTCCCCACCCCCCTAAAAAACCCAAACCAAAACACAACACAACCCCAAAAACCTCCAAACCATACAACCAAAAACTGAGCAATCGGGAAGAAAAACAAAGACTTTCTCTTCTTATTTTCCTTTGCACAGAAAATTTTTGTAGCAGTACAGCCTGATACAGTGAGACTGAGAATTGCTAGATCTCGGGATCTGAGTTTTGTTTATTGCAGTTCCTCAGTAACATAAAAAAAAAAAAAAAAGCTATTATGATTTGACTAAAGCTTGCAAGGTAGAGGCATTTGCAGGGGAAATTTTCGGCTTTTTTTGCCTACTCTTTCTGAAAGGGGAGAAGCTGGGAGGCAAGATGACTCACTCCGTGGGACTTTTAATTTTAAAGTGTCCAGAGCTGCTGTGAGTGAGGCCAGGCTGTGGAACACCCGGCGACTCGGAGGGTTTTATTACCCCTTTCCACGTCATCCCGCAGTTCTCAAATCCCTGGAAGAAATATTCAAGCAGAGCAGGGGGGAAGGGAATCCTTTGCTTTCTGACCTGCTAGTTTTCTTGTTGAAGCACTTGCATCTTTAACCCACAAGCATAAATTTTGTCAATGTTCTTTCCCATGATATTTCTGCAGCCTATGGGTTTGTTTGGAACACCAGAGAATTTAACGTTTTCTTTCTCACTACGCAAAAAGACATTCTGCCCTCTCCTCTCTGCCTGTGCTTTACTATTGTGGGTTAGGAGTTGCCCTATCACCTCTGAAGCTTTCCATTTTTAAATGCAAAGATACTAGTTGTAAAAAGCAATGCTAGGGAGGTACCAGTAATTCTGAAAAATCACAAAGAAATAACATAAAGGGGGAGGAGGGTTCTCAGTTCCATACCTTGAATAGGATGCAGTTTGTCACTGAGCTCATGAAGTAAATAACAAACAATTTGCAGCTAAGCATAGGGGTGCTTGTGTTTCTGTTCATAAAGCACATGGAGTCTGAGCTACATTCTCCTTGGCAGAGCAGTTTTAATGAAAGACAAATGTCTAAACTTCCCTGCTCTCCCCCTTTATGCCTAAAAAAAGTTCCCTGCTCCTTGCCATAACATAAACTCTCTATGCTGCATTATTTTTTTAACTTAATCTGAGCTGATTCACGTATCTGCAACAAAAGAGTGAAAAAATAAACTGTGGAACACATGGAGGACAGAGGCAGGGCTTCAAACAGTCTCTGCAGAGTGAGATAAAAAGAATCTTGTGGGGAATCTCTGCTAGGAGAAGCTGGCTTGTTTCACTTCATGGCGTGTCAGGAAGATACAGATGACAGACCATATCCAGGCTGAGCACAAAGCCTGGGCAAAATCTAGGAATAGCCTTTATTAAAGTGCCCCCTGGATCTTGAGGAGGAGGTGCACCGGGCTCCAGATCAAGTAAACTAAGGGGGAAACGAACGTTTATGTGTAGGAGTGCCTTAAATTATTGAGATTTTAGAAAATATGAGATCACCAATGAAAAGCGAGAGTACAATATTGTAAAATAAGTTTTTAACTACTTTTTTAAATTAAAAGAATGCTGAAGAGTTTTCTACTTTTTGAAAGTTTAGTAAATGCCATTTTACATGGCTTGAAAAGTTTTTCATACTGCTTTTTGTTTCTGATAGTTTTGGTGATCAACATTTTTACTAAAAACACCTATTTTACTTAAAAAGGAAGGATTTTTTTAAATTTCTCTTTTTTACAAAAACCTTTCGGTATATAGCATGATACATAGGGGGAGGGGGTTGATAAACAATAATATTTTAAAACTGTAAGCAAAAGCATTACTGAAATGTTTAAAAATACCCAGTATTACAGTAAAATTGATTTATCATCAGGAAAATTTTTTGAAAAAATTTACTAAAAAGAAAGTTTACATGAAAAATTTTGAAAAACTCTTTCCAGCAGTAGCAAGTACCACTTCACAGAGTCAGGTATGCTGATCAGGCTCTCTGGGAGTCAGTTAATTCAATTTCCTGCTTGAACCAGCAGAGTTGCTAATGCTGTATCAGGTCAGCTATGAGTGAAAAGGTAACTCATATCCTGGGGCTGTTACTTTTTTGTCTCTGGGATGCAATTTCTCATTAGGCCCTTCCCAAAGAAAGGGCAAATGAATAAGGAGTGAAGATGTTAAGAAAAATTTTGCAAGAACACCTGCTAAAAATAAATCTTCATGAAATAAATTACTATCCTTCTACATCTAGTGTATATTATGTCACTGCACTTAATTCTTACAGTTTTAGGGAGGGGGAACCTTATTCATGAGAAATCACAGAAGGTAGACTTCATAAAGGATGAAGAAAAAAGAAGTTGGAGACAAGTTTTAGAAATTAGGTTTGGATAAGCAGCCTTGCAGAGGGACAATCTTAGATAATCTCATAAATATGGTGTCCTATAAATAATCTTTCATTATAAATGTTTGATTCAGGGAATTTTTTTAATGTTGAAAGAGCTCTATATGAGTTCTGCTCTGCCTGAGATTCTCAGGGCATATTTCAACAGAATAGGAAAATACTTAAGTGTGACACCACAGTGGGGGCATGGGCTGAAAGCCATTATCATTAGGATTCAGGGTGAGAAAGGGAGCAAACCCATGGAATTCAATAAAAACAAACACTGGGAAAATAAGTTTAGGAAGGAAAGCAAACAGATACACAAATATAAAATAAATAGTTGACCTAGGTGGGTGATAACACCTCAGAGAAAGATCTGGAGAATACAAAGGAGGTTAAACTGAGTATGAGCACAGACTCTTTGCAACTTTGCCTGTGTCATTCAGAAATATATTAATAAAAATATTGTGTGTAAGCAGTTAAATAGCATTTTTCCACACACATGAAGTCTTAGCTTCTTTTGCTCTTGAGATGCATGGGGGACAAATTGCAGAGTCCAAGAGTGAGAGCAAGAAAAGGAGAAAGCACTCATTCAACAAGATAGAGAAGACATTTAACAAGTTAATTTTGAGGAAATTTAGATTGAATGGACATATAATCTGCATTCTTACAGCATATGAAAGGTTGCTCACACTTCTTTGGGGCAGAACAAGCAATTTTTTCCTTTTTCAGAAGACAAAAATCTTGGATTATCTATTAGGGAAGAACTTTTTGCTAATGGTAATTACCTACTGCCACTCTTGAGACAGAAATAATTTTCTTAGAAGTTTTAAATGGATATTAAGTATGAGTCAGCATTCATCTAGAAATATTTGCCCTTAGTTAGAAGTAAAGCAATAGATTAAGCTGACTTTTTGATTTCTCAGCCCTACATTTCTGTTATATTTAATAGATTGAGTTAAATGTTAATAGATTGAGTTAATTCTTAAATTTTAAATGTTCTTGCTATTAAAAGAATGATTGCAATGTCTGCCCAAACAGCCCAGCATTGCACAACTTTGGCAGGAGCTGGGAACTTTTCATGACAATGGTAATGTTGGTGATCAAGGACTGAAGAATCTGGCCAAGAAGAGTGAATCTTAGAATCACCTGTCCAAAATTATTTGGTACCTATGCACGTCAAAGGGCATGGTATGGATTTTCTGATGTGAAGCTTCTGATTTTGCCTCCCAAGCTGTCTGAAACTTTTCTGCCAAGGGCTGCTTTGGATGTGCATGGAATTCCTATAATCCCCTTTACATCTGGGCCATGCTGGCTATGACCACAGTGGTGAAATTAGACAGGGGCTCTCCTTGGGCACTATACTGGTCTGTTTTGTCAGAACAGCCCCTGGGCTGCTTTTGGCCCATGCCAGCTCATACTCTGCCAAACAGTTGTGAGGTACTGTGCCTATTCCAGGTATCAGCCCCAAAATCTTCCTTGTATGTAACACAGTGCTCAAGAAAGGTTTTCTGGCTCAGAACCAGGACCTGACAACTCACCTCTGTGTATAGAATCCTTCTGGGCATGTCTGGTGTTCTGGTATAGACACACTTTGTCTTCACAGTGAATCCAAAGGTGTATCCTCATTTATATTTCTATGGGCAAAGAGAATGTTTTTGCTTCCTAGATGTGGAGATACTGTAAGAGACAGTAAAATACAGGCTTAAAGCCTTATAATTTAAATATAATGAAGACTATCTTTTACAAGGATTAAAGAATTATTAAATCAATTCCTCAGGAAAGACCTGTGCCTATCACCTAGATTTCATTTTAAATCCACATTAGTGCTAGCAGTTGCAGAGGGAGGCAATGTTCTTTTCTTCTTGTCAATTAAAATTTGTAATGTTCTCTGTACCATTTTAGATATTTTCATGGCAGAGAAATACATGTAATTTTAATGTTGCTTTCAATAATAAATGTTTTATTTAATAAAGAGCTGTCATAGATCTCCTCTGTCTAATATAAACTCATTAACTGATGAAAAAGAAGGGATAAATCAAAATTGCTTTTGTTACCATTGATTTTGTTGTCCTGCTGAGAATTATTGGTCTTTGACTTGCACTTGATTAGTGTGCTGAATACTGAAGTAGATTCTTTCTCAGTACCTCATAACAGACAGATTCACCTATTTTAAGACTACAAGTCTTAAAATTAAGAAAAAATCGGGTTGCAAAATTCCTTAGCTCAGTCTAGCTCTTGCCAATACCTTAAAAGTTTTCTAGAGGCAGCTTTCCCAAGTACTCCCCTTCTCACAGCTTATCAGGAGCAGCTGGTTTTACTTTTACATAAAACAATGTTGTGCAAGAATTTATAATCAAGAAGGTTGATTCTCAAAATGTGTTGCTGCTTGGAGTCCATCTAGGCTACTACTACTTAAAGTATCTCTGAAACACAAAGCAATTAGCCTCAGGGTAATCATGTATCTCGAGGAGTAGGCCAATGTGAACTTCATGAAGTTTAGCAAAGCCAAGTCAAGGTGCTGATCCTGGGCTGGGGTAACCCCCAGTATCCAGGGCTGGAGGATGAAGGGATTGAGAGCAGCCCTGCCCAGAAGGACCTGGGTGCTGGTGCTGGTGGGTGAGAGGCTGGACGTGGCCTGGCCATGTGCACTCACAGCTCAGAAAGCCCAAAGTGTCCTGGCCTGCATCCAAAGCAGTGTGGGAAGCAGGGAGAGGGAGGGGATTCTGCTCCTCTGCTCTGCTTTGGTGAGAGAGCCCCCACCTGGAACACGACACCCAGCTCTGGCATCCCAACACAGGGAAGACAGGGACTTGGAGCGGATCCAGAGGAGGCCAACAAGATGATCAGAGGGATGGAGCACCTCTTCTATAAGGAAAGGCTGAGAGAGTTGGGATTGTTCATCCCAGACAAGAGAAGGGTCTGGAATGACCTTATTGTGGCCTTCCAGTACCTAAAGGAGGTGTGAAAGATCCAGACAGACTTTTCAGCAGGGCCTGCAGTGATAGAAGGGAAAATGGTTGTAAAGTAAAAGAGGGTATATTCATATTAGATGGAAGAATAGAACATTTTATGATGAGAGTGAGGGAACACAGGAACAGGTTGCCCAGAGGAGTGGTGGATGCCCCATCCCTGGGAATATTCAGGTCAGGTTGGATGATGAGCAACTTGATCTAGGTTGAAGGTGTCCCCTACTCATTGCAGAAACTCCATGGGGTTTTTGGTAGCCAATGAATTTCTACTGATGAAGAAGATGCCAGCACCTAAACCCCAGACTTCTCGAGGCAGTCCAGGACCAATGAAAGGATATCTTCTTCACAAGATGTAGCAATACCTCTTCTTCTCTTGTCATGGATGGAGGGCTGGAAGACACAGTAACTGTGGGGGTGGACATCATGACAGGGGAAAAAGGAACGTCTGAGTAGAGGAATGGTGGAATTCTCTTAAAAGATACAGAGTAATGCATCCTGAGTTTTATCCTCTGAAAAGGTAGGGCTGGTGAGGTGCCTAAGGAGGAGGCAGTTTTGGTGGCTTTCAGAGACAGAAGTTCTTAGCTCTAATATGTTGTTTTGTTCCAAAGGGAACAGAGTACCTTACAAATACAATACTTGGCAGCCTTGCATGGGTATCAAACACACCACTGCAGAGGGGACTGCTGTTTTGCTCTCCAGCTTAGCAAATGCATCATGACTCTTGTGTCATCCCCTAGATGTGCTAGAGGATGCTTTGACCTTACAAGATGATTTCCATCTGCAGATCATAGAAATTTTTGATACTGTGGCTAAGCACCATTGTCTCCATTTCACATGGGGGAAACTGAGGCATTAAGAGGCAAGATGATTTGCTTTAGACAGCTCAAGAGGGCAGAAACAGCAGCATACAAACTATATTGTGGTGGGGAGATTTATGTTTGTAGAGTCAATGTTTTTTAGTTTATTCAACTTCATGGTGTTTACATAAATATCAATAGATTCTATAGAATCTGCTTTCAACTCTTTCCCTACAAGGAGTATTTTCCTTTCACTTTGTATCAGAAATCTTCCTGGAGATTGAAGAGAGAAAGCAACAGGCATTTTAATTCTCCAGCTCATCACACATTTATATAACCAGAGTGAAATCTGTTTTCTGTTAGAAGAGAGGGGAGGGCAGAGTTTTTCCTTTCTCTCTTTTTTTTTTTTTTTTTTTCTTTTTTTTTTTTTTTTTTTTTTTTTTTTTTTGGTAACAGACCCAAAAGTTGTCTGGAAACTGTGCCAAAACAATAGCATAAAAAGAATGCATCTGGAAGTCATTAGGGAAGCTCAGAGCAGGCAGTGATTAAAGCAGGATGGAATTTCTACTTTTTTTTCTCCCGTTACAGTTTCAAAGCCGATCAAACACAGCACAACTTTAGAGCCAATCAAACCCCAACACTTTTTAAGTCTTATGAATATGCAACCAAGAAAACTCTCCCCCCACTTCCCTCCTGAAGGCAATTCCAATAAAGCCTTCTGTAATACCTCTGAACACAGTTCTCTGCACTATTTAGGAGAGTTCAAACAGCTTTACTTTTGCTCTGCCTACTTTTCCCATCATAGTTTTCACTGGAACATTCTAACTTCTTTCCTACATTAAAAACAACTGCTAGAATATTATATTGGCATTATAAAATACAGGGCTATAATCTGGCATTAAACCCAATGAGATCCCTGTAGAGAATTAGAAGAATCAAATTATAAATGAAGATCTATCTTCTGTTGAACTTCTGCTGACATATCTGTTTGCCTGTGGATGGCCATTTTCCTCCTGCAGACATCAGTACTGTGGGCCAGGCTGTTACAGTCTCCTCCCAATAGCTTCTGCCAATTTATGCAGTGATTATAGCCAGCTAAATAATGCCAGGGTCCTCCTTTCTTAACTAGCTGCAAACCCCTTCTGCTTAGCATATCTGGTAACAAAAAAGCTGAAGACTTCATCCTTTACTATTCTGCCTAAACTCCATTTTTTCCCCTTGCATCTTTAACTGTGTGTAGCAGGGAATCTAATCTACTGTAAGGTTAGAATCAGCTGCAGTCAAAAATATGAGAACCCACTTTTCTTAACCACTTTTCAAGATAAGTGACATCATACAGAAACATCAATGGATCCCATTTCATCATCACAAACAGGGAGACAGTAGCTGAATCATTAGACACTGCTGCTGGTACCTGAAAAGACCATGAAGAAAAGATCTCTCACTGCATATTTTCATACACAGTGTTTGTACCAACTGATGGAAGGGGCTATGCTGGTGAGCTTGTGGTGCTCCAAGTTGTCTGTAAAAAGAGAGGTGATACTGTTTTCAGTGCTCTTGAATCTAAGAGATGGAAACCAATGAAAAACTGGAATGACAGTACATCAGCTGGTGTCAGTAATGGCTCTGTTCTGCCACTGGAGTGTCCTGTGGACTTGGCCAGACATTTAGCCCCTCATTCTGCAGGTGTTTGTGGTCAGACAAGTAGCAGAGCACAGAGGTATTGTGAGGTCCTTTTTTAACACTTGGATGAGGCTTACACAAACTGAAGTGTTGCACATGTGGATATATAAATATTACAGCTGTGAGAATGCTGTACTACTAAGGCATATGCTGCCTGAAGTGATTGCAGAACATTAAAATGAACAAATAAATACAGGTCAAATTTTGCACTGAAATTTATCTCTTAGTCCATAGCATAGTTTTACACTTCTTATGGAGTAATTAATTTTCCTGTACCCTGCAACACTTTAGAACTGTATACCTGAAAATAGGAAATGATATGAAGATGTGCATTTGTGCCCTGTAGGAGCCCTACAGAGTGCAGAAGGACAGTAGGCTGTGGCCACCAGCCAAGCCACCAGCCTGTGCTTTGCCCTGTGCCTGCAGTAACACAAAAGTGTTGCCTGAACACAGGTGACCATTTTGCTTTCCATCCTGTGTCTCCTCCATGAGTTTGGGAAAATCATATATGGGGATTTTGCTTGGCATTTCTGTTAGAGGAACAAGTACTTTCAGCCTCCTACTGCCCTTGACACAAGTCAGTAAATTGTTGCTAACAGGAATTAACCCATGTATTATTTTGGACTTGACATCTCCCTATGTAAGTGTATATATTTAGCCTAAGATCAATGCTCTCCACTTTACAGTCCCCAACTTCTTTTCTTATTTGAACTTTGGAGCTGCTTATGTCTCATTTTCTTCTCCTAGTATTTTCTTTCTGTTTGGCAGTTCTCAATTTTATGCAGAAACAGTGATGGTACCAAGGGGTCAGCTCTCAAACTATTGCTTCCTGCTGTGAGCAGCGTTAAAAATTGACCATCTGGGGCTGAAGAGGTGCAGGTGCAGATGCAGCAGAAAAATAAATATTTCCAGTGCTTGCAGTAACACTGGGGAAAGGGTTTGTAAGGGCCTGTTTCTGTAACATTTCTCTTAATTTTCTAACAAAGCTCAAAAAGCAAGCGAAAGAATCCAGATAGAAAGAGATGTGAGTGGTACAACAGTGGGAGAAGCCTGAAAAGTCAGGGAAGAAAATTAACTCCAGGCACATGGGACCAGCTCTGGATGTCTTTCTGCAAGGCAGTGTTGGATTCCTCTCCCCCGTGACTAGCTCCACTGAAATCAGTAAGTTACTTTGGTGAGCAGAGCATGGGAATGGGTGAAGGAGGTCAGCCTCCCAAGACAATCACAGGTAAACAAACATTAATGATCATTACTCTGATCAAAGTAGCTTCCCAAAGAAAAAGACTAGGAATACCTGTTTTCAGTTATTTGGCAAAATCTCTAAGAGCAGAAGTCATTAGCAGCACTTAAACTATAATGGATGGAAATGCTAGGTTTTCCAGACATAGGAGAACTACAGCCTGAGGTGAGTGTGGGGATGTCAGATCTTAGAAGAAAACCATAAACATCTCCCATTTTGCTGCTCTGTAACTGTAGAGGTTTTATTTATTCCAACTTTCTTTTCTAGTCCTTCTCATATAACACTTGTGTTATTACTTATAGAGGTGAAATTCCCTGTGAAATTCATGCCTTTCTGTTAGCATACCCAAAGGAGGCAGAGAAAACATGTGATTAATGTAAATGATAGCTCCAGGAAACTTATTAGCATAGTGCTCATTTATTCCCCCATTCTCTGTGCTGTGACCTTTCCCAAAGGAGTATGTTCTGAGGAAATAGAAAACATCTTTAAAACAGCTTCACATGTATTGCTTTGATGGTATCACCCTGAACTTTGTTATCAGGTACTGGTGATCAAGGAAGAAAATGACTACACATTTTCTTCCATTTGAGCAGAGTTATCCAATTCCTTGGGGTCAGACATGGAAACCACAAGAGACAATGGCCATGTGCCAGCATAACCAGCAGTTCTGCCACCAGTTCAGAAATTAGGTTACTACTAGGTTACCCACTTTTTCACAGAGGTGAGATTTTCATGTCAGGAAAGAGGCACAGTGGATGTGGGGACTGCTTTTCCAGATTCCTGAAGAATCAGGGGGTTTCATGCCCTTCAAAGTGTGCAGACCAAAAATAGGAGGGAGAAATAGAAAAAGGTAATGCAGGAATAGATGTGCAATCCAAAATAATTCTTTGGAGCTGGACATTTAGCTGTGATGTGGGAAAGAAAGACCCAAATTCTTGCCCAGGGTCAAAACAAAGACTTGGATATTGGAATCCATCACCTCAAACTCTTGTTTTCCTCTGTTAAATCATCCCTTTTCAGAAGGAAATGGCAGATTAGGGAATCAGCCCTTAATCTTCCCTCCTGTCAGAGGATACAGGAAATAAGGAAATAAGGAAAAAGAAAATCAAGATGTTGAGACGAAGTGATAGAAAATTTCTCTTCTGTGCATGTTTCTATTACAAATATAAACCTAAATTTCTAAGCAAAAATATTTTTACAGAAAGATATTGGGAGAAATTCTAAGAGTATGGGAAGATGATGCACAGGAGAGGATATTTCATCCTAGATATTAGCAAGAGACTTTATGGATAAAAAGAAGTTATGCAAAAAAGTAACCTCTGTCCTGTGAAGAAGGAGAAGGAAAATGGAAGGGACAAAATTGAATACTTAATCCTCCATATTGTGAATGAACTGGAGGGAAAAAAAACCCTGAGACATATCTGAAGAATCTTTAAGTTAAAGCACTTTATTTAAAACTGCAAGAGAGAGATCTGAGGAAGTCATGATGTCACAGGGTTTCTAATTTAAACCTCAAAGATGACCTAAAAGTACTGAGAGGAGTGGAGTGGAAGGGGAAACAGAAAATGAGTTAGATCCAAAAAAACTGGCAAAAAATGTCCTCCAGCCATACAAATGAGTGGTAATGGCACAAAAAGAAGAGATGAACTAGTGAGTAGTGAGAATGAGGTGAAAGAAGAAAGGCAGAGAGTTACTTGTAAATCGGTATCTAGGTAAGTACTTTGCTCCATTTTTAGTTAAGAAGGTTATGCTTTTAATTGCTGAGAATTCATAAAAAATTTACAATTACACTAAAACTTAAAAAAAAATCAACAAAACCCCAAGAAATTAATACAATCCAGGTGTTTTGCACTATTCAATTTACTGGGCCTATCTTGTCATGACACCTAATCTCATAGTGAAGCTTCCCAGTTCTATACAGACCATCCCACAAAACTGCTGCCAATATTTTATTTGAATTGAATATAACCCAGCACTTGGTAAGGAAGAAATATTCACAGACCGTATCCAAAGAACTTGGAAAAAGGGTTAAAAGTACACTTGATGAACTATGACCTGGATTTAGGAGCCTGTTAACAAAGCTTTGAGAGTTTTCTGAAATCAGCCATTTAATATAAAGGTGGCACAGATACAGAAAGCACAACAGGAGCCTTACTTTTTCACATAACCCTTTCACACCCCTGAAGGTGTCCACTTGTTTAAACAAAACACATCCCCAGATCCTCATTTAGAATGTGGACTTCAGCACAGTGTGTGGGCAACACTGATGAACAGATACAAGAGGCCTTGTCTGTAACAATTTGTTTTCCCATGGCAATATTCTCCCTTTGACAGCAGACCTTCATGTAATTTCAAGCAGTATCTTTCTGTCTTGATAATAAATGCACTCTGCTCTTTCTGGAGAGGACCTGCTGTTGTTCTCACCACCCCATATATATACACACAAGACCCCTTGGAAAAGTCTTGGTGGCCAAAAGGAAAAGGGTGCCCTGTTGAGAGTATTGCCAGTAAGCATTGAAATATGCTGATTTTGGCTCACTCATTTCCCATTCCACCCTGACATTTGTAAATTAAACTCTTATTTTCAGATTTCCAGAGACTGTTCCAAAGTTTGATTCCTTTAATTATGGCTTGAAGTAGAGGGTAGCACATTCCAAGAAACCAATAATTACCTGCAACATGTTATTACAGAGAGACTGGTGGAGAGCTGCAGCTTTTGTGAAACTCCATGAGACACAACAAGAAGAAACTGCTGAAGATGGATCCAACTAGGTTGCAAATAAAGAAGTCTCAGAATATGAGTCTTCTTTCAGTAGCATAGCTGGTATAACAGAATTGAACTGCAGATAGAACTGCCATTTGAAAGCCTCACAAGGTAAATAAAGAGTGATTTTCATCAATGAAAAGAAGACAAGGAACTATTTTTAAGACTATCACATATATACTTGTCAGCTATATTGTGTTCGACAGAGAAAGATATTTTCAGCAGTCAAACAAACCTGAAAATTCAATAAAAAATACTTTCCTTAGAAGGGTCATGTGGGATGACTGTTCTGCAGATCTTCCTGAAATAGAAATCTGCTACACTATAATTTATGTTTGGCAACTGGGCTCACTGAACCTGATGATCCCTTCCTATGCTCTGCTTCCCCATATAAAATTCAGCACATTTTCTGATTTGGAATTCCCAGGATAGAGTGGGTTTCTCTAAAGGTAGACATCAACAACAAAGGAATTTTTGCCTGAACTAGGCCTCCAGCTATAAAGGAGATCCAAATAGTCATCTGGGGCTGGTATTTTGACATTTCACTGCAGCATGTTGTCAGTACATCATCATTCAGAATTAGAGTATGAACTATGACAGGACTACATCTGCAGTGGCTTCAGATTTGTCTACACATTGACAAAGCTGTAAAGTGAATGTCATAGCTGGTAAAAAATAAAATAGATCTTAGTGTTTATCCCAGAACATCAGAGAAGGAATATAGAGATGAGGGCTACTTAAACAAAAACTGTGGAGACAGGGGCAGGAAGAGAGGTTCCTGTTTCACAACAACAAGTTGCCACATTAGCTCAGATGGTTCTAGCCTTTTTTTGTCTTTTTAGCAAACTGTTTTCTTTTGTAGAGTAGAAGTAAATATTATTATATTTCCAAAGTACAATTGATTTTTAGTATTGGGCAAATTAAGGCAAACTCCATATTTAAGACTAGGTTTATAATTCAACAGAAGTCTCAAGAAAGAGAGAATTTGTTTGGGGACTACTTCCTGAAGGAACCCATTGCAACAGAGGTACTGTTACAGATCTGTAGTAGTAGAAGTGATCTTTGCTCTTTGCAAGTGCTCCAAGACATTCAAACTTAGGATTTAGATCTGTGTAGATCACACCTTCTCTTATCCCCACGGGCAGATGGGTGTGCTGGCCTTGTGGAGCACATTTAAAGAACATTAGCTTTGGCACATGACTGGAAATTCTCTGTTTCTGGCAGAACTGCCTCATTAAATCACTTTAAAATAAATATGGACACTTTTGGATCTTGCTGATCCAACAGGATTCATGAGTTTTGAATTTGGTTGTGAGCACCTCCCTGTGTGGGTTTGCTGCCTTCCTTTGTCAGACTGCAGGAAAGAGCAGTGGAGACATGGCTGTGTATCTTCCATACCTGAGTGCTGCAAAGGAGAGGGGATTTGTGGTTCTGTTCCAGCAACAATGGAAACATGGCACACATAAAATGCCTTTGATGGGAAACCCAAAGATGAAACACATGCAGTTCCCTAGAGAATTTTGTCCTTTGTCTGGTTCCCTAAATGCTCTTACAGAGCATTGTCACAGGCACCAAGAAAGTGCTGCTCATTAAATAGTATGAACTCAGAAAAGCAAGTACAGGAACGTACTTCAGCCTGTGGGAGAGTATTTTCAAATGCAGGTGATCTGTTTTTGACCTATCAGTTCTGATCATTGAGAGGGGCTGATGGGAAGGTTTACAAAAATCTCTTTGAAAGACAAGACTGGGAAATGCAGTCTGTGAGGGTGTTGTCTGTCACAGTCAAGAACTCCAGTAGAGATATTGACTTTGCAGGACATTATAATTTTTCTTGTGCCTCACATATATTTAACTGTTCATTGATACAGTTACCTCTTCTTTTCCTCTCAGTGCTCCACATGTGTAGGTAAAAGGCACCTATTTCATCTTGTGGTAACATCCTCTCTCCATTGGTAGCAGTTATCCTTCTTTCCTCAAATTGTCTTATTGATTAAATGAACATTTCCCAACCTATATTTACCATTGGTAGGCTAATAAAAGATATTAACTCTTCTATAAACCTTGCTTCATAGATGGCTGCATAACAATACTTTTAGATCTAAGGAATTGCTATCAGTCAGCTTATCTGTCAGCCTCACCTGACATTTGGAAGTAGAAACACTGGAAAAACCAAGAAGAAAAACTTATGAGGGATGCTTGGAATTCTTTCCATCCCAAGAGTTACCAGTAGACTATGTTTAAAATGACAATAATAACCTGAGGCTATGTTATTTTTTATAATGACAGTTTTTTAAATTTTCACACATTAAAATTGAAATTAACATCTATAGAGTTACCTGGAGCCTTTCTAACAACAGAAGAAATTTGTTCAATATCATAAGATGGAAATCATTTTTATTCCCATCTGGGAGCTGAGGAATGAGAATTTGCTTGCCACCTTTCCACCTATGTATCATCTTAAATGTTCTAAACAATCAATCAAATTACATTAGAGATAATATTTAATGCCTAAATCACTCAGTCAAAATATTTCATTATTATGTTCCCATAGCAGTATCATCACTAACAGTTCAGTCTTGTACATTTTTCCATTCCATCTCACTACAGCCTTTTCTCTATTATTTTCTTCCTTTTATTGTTTGGGGTTTTTTGTTTGTTAGTTTCTCTTTTTTGTTTTGTTTTGTTTGTAATGGCTCTCAGATTTAAAATAAAATAATTTCCAGTCACTACTTTTCCTAACAGTGCCAAAAACCTCTCTTGAATTCTTTGATATCCTCTTGCTGCCATGAAGCACTTTCACATCTATTGATGTTAGCACAAGGTGATTTTATTCTACCACTTCAGTCACAAGCTTTAAGTTCTTACAGAAAGAAGTAATGGTAGCATTGAAAAAAAAAAAATTCTGCTGCTTCAGGGAGATTAAATTTTTCCTGTAGAGTGACTGAGTTGAACTCTAGAATGAAGTCCTAACTCAGAAAGTTCATTTAAATCCAGCTAAAATCAATGTTAAGAAATTAGTTTTCCCATGTTTCTATTGACTCAATACATAAAATAATCAATCCATTGTATGTATAACTCAAGCCAGCAATGAAAATCATATTTTCAATTGTGTTACCAGTCTACCTTAGTTCCTCTGACATTTTAAATGTGAAGGAAGTACAATCTTTCCTACCCTAAATCCACAGAGAAATGCATCTTCATTAGGTTTTTCTTTATCAAGTAACTATTCTTTAGACCACTAACAACTGAAAATGAAATGAAATGAAATGAAATGAAATGAAATGAAATGAAATGAAATGTAATGAAAGTGCTTTTATTTGCCTGATCCCCTTCCCTGATGGTAACTGCATCACTGTATGTGTAAAGCTCAGGGTAAACCTGGAGACCAACAAAAAGCCAGACACTTAGCTGTAGGACAGACTGTGGATACCAGATGAGCAGAGCACAAAAAGGAATCTAGAAAAATATGACCTTAACAGAAAGAAGTTTTTAGGAGCCTCCCTCTTAGGTTGTAGGACTGTGACTGTGGAGCTCTGCACAAGCCATTTCGCCTTCTGATGGGAGGGAAAATGAGATGATGCAGCTGGTATTTGGATTAAAGAGGAATGAGCAAGATGTTTGGTCTTAGTACTTTTTACTCAAAACTACTGCCAGACACACTGTAAAAAGGGGTTACAGTTCACCCTTGCTGCTTTTGAAAACTTCAGAACCCTTTTCTACCTGAGTGACTTCACCTCTTATAACATGGGAGGGACTGCTGACTACTGCAACAGACAGAAGAGTTTATTTTCCCCAAATTTTTCCTTTTCTCCAATTTCCTTGCATTTTTTTGTGCATGCTAAAATTCATTTGAACCAGAGAGAAGAAATGAAACTTAGAGGCAGCTATGCAAAGCTCTGTTTTAAAGTTCTTCTCATTCTCTCCATAGGCAAACATCTCTGCATTTGCTTCATTTATATGAAACTGATGGAATTCATGTGTAGCTCTTCTGGTTTGGTAAGTATTTCCATAAATGCAACAGTAATTAAATTCAGCTATTGGCAGAAGTATGGAAAGTGTAATGCTGCCAGAATAACTGGGTGTGCTATACTGAAAATTTAACCTTTTGCAAAGGACCACTTTGAAAGTTTATGCAATAGCTTCAAATTTCACAGCTTTAAAAGCACTTTAATTTTAGTCTGGGAGGATCATTCATCTCCTATTGTATATATATTCATTGTGCACAGTTCTTTCTTTCACAGTTCTTTCCAAAGCAGCTCCAGAACTATCTTCCATGCTAACCTAGTTTAGACTATAGGCTGTTTAGAACAGAAGTTGCTACAGTGCCTTTAAAGCAAAAACAACTGCAAAATCAAGCTAACATCTAATTTAGAGATGTGATTTTTGTCTAATGAAAACAGACCTATAAGGAAAATATTTCCTAAGTGCTTTGCTGAAGCAAGGCAATGATCTGTGGGATGAAGATGACAGGGAATTTTCTGAAATTGAAAAATGCAGGCTGAGGTAGGAGACATGACGTGGCTGTCAGCAGCAACAGCTATTTAGGATCGACCAGAGGAGTTCAGGCCTCAGCCTCTGCATGCCAAATACAGCTCTTCTAAATGACAGAGTGGGAATTGCAAATAGGCTCTGGCCAGTCTGCTCGGATCTCACTGGGCTGCAGTGGCAATTAGACTCACCCAAGAACAGCAGCTGTGGGGAGCTCCCTCTTGTCCAAACCTTCCTTTGTCCATCTGGGGGTAAGGGGCCTGTTCCATTCACTCAATCTGCCTTCCTAAAGACATTGCTTCAATCGTGCAACAAGGTGGGACTATTGATTTTTACACAGCCTGTCTCATACCTGTATCATACCAGTCTCTTGTTTACCAGAAGCCCTAAGGAGTTACTACTCCTTTTTAATCCCTCAGCAGCCAATATGGCATATACCTCATATGAACCCACTAAGTCCACACCAAGGATATCTACCAAATCCTCTGCTGCACAACTTCTGCAGCAAGATCAGTTTCCTTTCATGATTAAAAAATCAGGTAATTAGTCACAAATAGTAATAAGGAGGGCAGACTTGCTCATTTTATCAGCATTTTGTTTTAAAGCTCAGTACATCAGTCTTTCAATTTTATCTTTCTCCATGTGGAGAATACACATTCAAATAATTTAAATATAATTTAAAGATTGAAGGTTTTATGTGAGCTTTATGTGAGGATTTGCGTGAACAATTAAAATAGATGGAAAGCAAAAGAAATGGAAATAAAGCAGCTGAATCTAATTGAAACAGACTTTAAGAGCAATGTATTCTCCTCCAGATTCTCCGGCAGAAAGAAAATAAAATTAGTGGAGATTGAAAAAGGTGTAAAAGACAATGATAACTCTGCTTCCTTCTCCTCTGCCTGCCTTCTTCTAAGAAGTGGCTACTTTTTAGTCCAGTGCCATGAAACTAGGGTAAGAACAGATTTCTCCTTCAACACAAGGAAGGATCGAGCATTGAGTCCTTTGACCCTGGTTATAAGGATATATGGCTTTCATGCCATCCTTGAACTTGCAGATTTTTTTATGACAGTTATTTCTGTTATTTTGGCCCATATTCCAACAACTATGTTCTGTCAGCTAGAATGACCTTTGTCTACAGTGCTAAGAACAAACAACTGAGAAACATAATTTTTATGAGAGCACGTCCTAGGTATCTGCATGGTCCTACAAATACATGTGTGTCCCTACCTATAATTATGTGGGTGCATGTCTGCTTTGTGCCAGTCCCTACTGATTATGACTATGGAACAGCCTCTTTTCCATAGGTGACTGTATTTAAGATGTTAGAAAAAGAACTGCATCCTCAACAGCAACCACTTGAACCTTGAAGAATTTAAGATGTTAGAAAAAGAACTGCATCCTCAACAGCAACCACTTGAACCTTGAAGAATTTAAGATGTTAGAAAAAGAACTGCATCCTCAACAGCAACCACTTGAACCTTGAAGAATCATGAAGTGGTTTCCTGTCCAACCAAAATCAATTGACAAGGCAAGAAGCAGGAGGGCAATGTAGCCTATATAAACTATTCCAGGTAAAAATAATGACTGCACCAGAAGCAGGTCAATTCAGTGGCCAGAACATTTCCTGCGCTATGACATTATCTAGAATCAGACTGGATCATTAAGTTACAGATAATTTTTCTGCCAATTGTTTCAATTTACCACATTTTGAATATGTGGTCAGTGTTTTCCTTCCAAGACTCCCCAGCTGCTGCTTACTTATCCACTCCTATTTTCTTTTCACACTCCCTAGCAAGAGGCACAGAGCAGAGAGGTCTGAGGGCTGCTTTGAGGTGAGCTACAGTGGCAGAAGGGTTGCAGAGCGAGCAGGTGCCACATACACGGCTGCTGAGCTCTAGAGAACTGCATTGTACAGGTTCTACTGGGAAAAAAAACCAACTTTGCTGAATGGAAAAGAAACCTCTGCAAAACAGTTTGGACTTCAATGGGAAAGAAGAGCTTTCAGGTGAGTAGGGGAGCGGAGAGAAATCTTGGTTACACCTGCCTTCCTGCCTGAACCCCAACAATTCTACCTCCAGGATGTCTATTACAGTTTTTGCTGATCTAGGCCTGAAGCAGATTTTTTTTTTTTCTTTAAAGTTTCCTTCTTCCTAGACTTCTGGATCTGGCTTCTATTCAAAGGGCAATGGCCCACCCAATCAGCCTGCTGGGACCTTTCCCAATGAAAACACCTCTCTGCTGCAGGCCTGTAGTCACTCGCGAGTGAGTAATGGCTAAGGAAGCAGGGGGAGAAAGGAATTCCTCCAGATCTGTCCTTTTGCAGCTTTCCCTTTAACTGCAACTATGTGTGCTCCATTTCTTCAAACATTTTTGTTTCATGCAGCAGGAGAGGGCTGGCTGTGTGTCTATGGAAGTAGTTTGTCACAACAGCAACATGCAGTAATTTTTTTCCCCTTTTACTAAAATAACAATCTGAGGCTCTTTGCAGTCAGTCGTCATCCCAGACGATGAGAATGAGAAGTGAATCCAGAAGCAGGAGCTGTATGGCCAGCACCATTCCTCCAAGGCACAAAGGGAAAAAAAAAAACAAAACCAACAAAAAAAGTTAAAGCCACAGGTCTGGAAACAGAATTTGGAACTGTTTTCCCAGTTATCCATACCCCTCTTCCTCGCCTGCTTCCAGGCTGTCTTGCTCCCAGGGGCTGGGATTGCTCAGCAGAGCCTGTGGCCACGCTGGTGCTGGTGTCTGGCCCGCTGCTAGAACCGTGACCAGAGAGAAGTGAGGATGACTGAAAGGAATTAGTCCTGCTTCGTGCAGCTTTTCCTGAATTAATTTTCCTGTCCTTAGAATGGGGTGAAGAAAAATTATGCCTCAAAGTGACTGCCTGGTTGGGCTCCTCCCTCAGTCCTTCTCCCTTCCTTCCCCTCCCCTTCCTTCCCCCCCGCCCTTTCTTTTCTTTGGTGTGCAGCCCACTGACTACGTGGACTCTGTGGCAAGGCACAGAGGACACAGAGGCAGGGCAAGGGACACAGAAAGACACGTCCTCTGTCAGAGCTCTTCTCTCCTTTCAAAAAGCTATCTCAGATCTAGTAATTCTTCTTGCAGCTCTGCATTTCTCAGGGAAAGAAAGAGAATTTAAGGAATAAAGATTCAAATTAATGCAAATCACACTGAAGCTCCAGTGATTTCCCACATCTTCAGCCTCAGTTAATTTCAGTCTGACTGTATGGCAGGGACATTTTCTTAGCACCATTTTTCACGGTTTTCCTTAGCACTTAATCTCTTAGACAATATTTTTGGAAAGCTCAGATCATGCCCCAGGGCTGAAAAACCCTGCTGATTATTTGATATGTAGCTTGATATAGTTCACTTCACCCAAGGTGCGAGTTTGGGAATCAGCCCTGGGACTCAGCCTGGCCTTGATTATAAACACACACACAAATCACTGTGGAAGTTTTTATGCAGATGTTGTGTTGCACTAAAAGAAATTTTAATTGTTACTCTCTGCTCTTTTGTCTCAGTCTCATCACCAAAAAAATATATTTGCTGCATGCTGAGGTAAGAAATGCATGTAATGTGCATAGGAGTCTCAGGGGGCTTGGAAACTGTACTTGGAAAAACAGAATATGAGTGGGAGTGGACTGTGGATGATTGTGGGGCATTGGGGTATGAATCTGTGATGGGGTGGTGTGGAAGAACAACAGAGCCCTCCAGCCTGCTGACGTTCTGTCACAATGGGAGTTATTGTCTTCAGGATGTTTGGCGAAATGTTTAAGAAGGTGCCAAGAAGGAAGAACAATGTAATGTTTTGGCAAGTAACACAGAGAGAATTGATAATATGCTATCAGATGCAGGGGCCTTTCGGCACAACTCTGTGAATGTCACTAGAATCTGCAAAAAAAAAAAAAAAGTGTTTACCAAATAACAGCAGAAGTTTCTCAGAAATTCTGAGAAGAGGCAAAAGCAGGTAGAGGGAAAGAAAGATGCTTTAAAACATTAAATTCTCTGTCTCTGTTGGATATCCCTGCAGCAATGAAAATAAGAAGCAACCAGCCCTGTTGCTATGGCTGCTTTGTTTTTTATGGGAAAGCAAAACCAACAAGGTATCTTCTTCAGGGACCAATTTTGTTCTAACATAATAAGTATTTGTTCCTTAAACTGGAGGTACCTCAGGATTTAGGGCCATCTAATTTTCTTAAAATATTTCTAACCAATATGGCTGGTGGAATTATGTGAACTTCTTGCTCCACATTGCTCCTGCAGCTGTTCCTCCATGCTTATCCCAGGTCACTTCTCTTTGCAGCTGGGGTAAGCTACCTCAGGAAGCATTCCCCTTCAAAACAACTGGTGCCTTTTCCACTGGGGAAGGGGGACACCCACACCAAATGGATCCAGTCCTTGCAAAGTTCCTACCCACCTTAGTTTCCTATGAGGAGAGAGGAGGGAGGACTGGATGAAATTACCTGGGCAGTTGATAAATAAAGGCTATAATTAAATAAGTGCTTGAGGAAAGCAAGAGAGTGCTTGAGGAGAGCACATAATCGAGATAACAGAACCCAAACTGAGAAGAGTAGGTGGTGGAAGGGAAGGGAAGAGAAAATGCTGGAAAAATGCAGAGGCCACTATTGGGGAAGACCAGTTACATTACAGAGCTGCTCCTGGGAAGTCAGCCAGAGTATCTCTGTAGGAGTCTTCATCTTTCTCTCTGACAGTAAAACAGTGCTAAGGCCTCACACAGCATCCAGTTAATGAGCTTAACCAGTGGTAAGGGGAGCATCAACTCAGATTTGATTGGATACCAGCAAATCAGTTCCCCTAACTGTGCCAGAATGGAAGATACTATTTAGAGACTCAGAAATTTCCATCTCCTTTCCTGTAAAGCCTAATGGCTTTCATTAACCCCAAATTATCCCTAATACTTTTTCTTTGTGCTTCAATAGCACTCTGAGAGTCCACCTACATCCCCAAACTCTTGTTATTGCTTTTTTAGTTTATAGCCCTGCTTCAAATTTTGACATTTATTTTTATAACATTTTTTCTGAACTTTTGGGAAGTCAAAGAAATAATGTAAATGATTTATTTTGTCAAATATAAATTTATTTATTTTTCAGGACCACAGCTCTTCTTCCTTAGAAGAAGATCCTGCTTGCTTCCATTTGAGTTTTACCTGCAAGGGTTGAAGAACATGAATGAGCAAATTGGCCCACAGAGGGGTAACACTGGTGAAATGATCCAGAGTCTGCAGATGTCTGAGTTACACTCTGCAAATACAGCTTTGCAGTCTGAAGACCTGTACTTTTTTACTCTTGTGAGCCTTGGGGCAAGTCAGAATGGAAAAACAGGATGTTATCTAGATTCAAGATGAGGACACCAATATTTTCTGTGCCTAAATTTTCTTAATCTATAAATCCAGAGACACATTCATGAAGCATTTTGAAATTTCTAGCATATTGCTGGAAAATATAAATATTATTATTTAAATAAGTTTTAAGTTGAGTCTTTGCCACAAATCAGGAAGAAGTATTTTATTTGTATTTATTTTTATGTATCTTGAAACTTTTTCTGATTTTCAACATGGACCTGTCAGCTGATTCTTAGACTAATTTTTGATTTATTTCTCAATACCACACACTTGTTTTAATACCTTGTAATCTTGAGACAGATCATCTGGTAGGACCAACAGAATGGTTTAGTGCACTGGGTCCTCTCTAGGTCCTCTGGATAACATTCTGCAAGTGTTACAGTATTACAACCATGAGACTTTTCAGCATTCAACAGATTCCTGTTGAACATCCATGCATTCATTTCCAGATAGAATAAATAAAGAGAACTGGCAAAAAGAACATGCCTTTAAAACCAGGACATTGCAATACAGGTGTGTGTCTTCTGGGGACTAGGAGCTGTAATGTCCTGAGGGAGTGCACAGCTGGAGGCAACATCTAAGCTCAGGTTGCAAAGTCTTTGGCAAGCCCTGTGATGCCTGAGCATCTCCTTGGATGACTGAGCCAGTCTTTTCTGCTCCCTCCTTTTCATAGACTCTGGTGATGAGGGTCCAGCAGTCACCTGGATTGCAGCAACAATCTCAGAACTTAATAGCTACATACAGACAGATTTGAGGCCATGACTGACTTAATAGGAAGCTTTTACCCCCAAAATGTGGCTGTTTAAATTTTGTATAAAGTGTGTTGGCATATGCCTGCGTGTGTGTGTCTGTGAGTGTATGGTGTGTGTTTGTAGGTACAGGAGAGACAAAGAGCTGAACACCCCTGGAAAGATGTTTGAAACTACACATACTCTACTGTGTGTCAACAAAACCTCTAAAATTTAGCCTAGAAATGCTTTTTTTGTTGTTGTTAATGATACTCTAGCAATTTCTCTGTCAGAGAAAAAAAATATCTACAGATGCACATAAAAGCATCTATGTTTTCTTAGGTACCACATGTGGGAAAGTGTATTTGCATGGTAGTGTTTGTGTCCTAAATAAATGCAAGTGGTGATGTACTTAAGAATGAAATGTAGGTTTAAAGACTTGATGTGAATATGTGAATGCCTGGCAACTATAGTAAATATTAATGGTGGTTCAGCTCTTGTGTACTTTCTGAAATGCCATGTACCACCTGAGCTTCCACTATGGTTAATTATCCTATGCCCCACCTGAAATTCTTGTACTGGACCTGAGATATGCAGCTTATGTATCTTCTCCCTGGCCTTCCCAAGCTCCTACCCAACGAGCAGTGCAGACAACCTACAGACCAAGCAAAGCATCCTCAAGCAGGATATGCAGAGTGCTGTGCCTCCTAGCTGGATGTGCTCACTGGATGGTGATGAGAAACTGGAGATGTTCAATGCCAGGGCAGTCAGGACTAGGGTGAGGCAGGTGGGAAAACCCAACAAAAATCAGCACACCTGGAGGGCCAAGAATTACCCTTAGCAGGGTAAGATGATAGCACGATTCAGGGAAGGAAGGAAGGTGTCACAGACAGCTCCTTAGCAAAGGAGAACAGGTGAGCTGGCAGGAGGCATGAGCAGCATGTGGGGAGAGGTCTTATGGAGAAGAGGCTTTCAGGTAGTGTGAGAGGAAATAATCAGGGAAGAGTGACATGGGCTAAGGAGGAAACAGGTCACAATTTTAGGGTTGTAACATTAAAAAATGTTGCATCTAATATGACCAAAATTGTTAGCTGGAGAAGATCTCCCAGATGTGGGTTATACTTTCTGACTGAGCTTTTTGTGATGATGGATCATAAAAGGGGTGGCAGGATATAACCTATATTTTCCAGTTCTCCAGACTCAGAGATATAATGCTGACCAAGGCAATTTCTCCTCTCCCAGGTTCAAAGGGATGTTCCTGTTGTTTGTGAGGAAATCTCAGTCATTCTTGGTACTTATATAGTACAAGGCACCCATCACCTTTGGTGGGGGGCAGGGGCTCCATCTGGGATCACTCTGGTGACTGTCAGTGAGGCTGTGGATGTTGTGGCAGAAGGGTGCAGCTCTTTCCAGGCAAGACTTTTCCCTGTCTGCAGTGCTCACGTCAAATTCATCCATGCTGGCCACAGTCTGCACCAGAGGAAACACAAAATTTTGGAGACAGCTCCTGGAGCTGGTGCCCAGCCCTCCTCCCTCTCAGGCAGAGGAGCAGCAGCATGTCTGTGGTGTGCAGGGCTGGTTTCAAGCAGGAGGAATGTGGCTGACAGGGAGGCAGGAAAACAGGAGAGGGACAGGTTGCAGGAACTGACAACGTTGTTTGCCATCCTTTCTGAGTTTTGATACTCACACCACATGGAAATAGAATTCCTTACATTTTTGGACTCCTCTCGCTCCCAAGGAAGCAAAAGGAGGGACACTTGCTTTCATAGCCAATCCTTTTTTCATCGATCACATCAGTCTGGCTCCTTTGCTTTCACACTAGCAAGGCAGCAGGCTTTTTCACCTCTTTCCAGGCTCCTCCTGCCTGACTTTTTCTGTTAAATTTGATGATGACCCATTTAACAGAATTCACTTTGGTATATCTGGAAAATTTCAGTAA
This sequence comes from Phylloscopus whistleri, assembly GCA_017589585.1. Lineage (NCBI taxonomy): Eukaryota > Metazoa > Chordata > Aves > Passeriformes > Phylloscopidae > Phylloscopus > Phylloscopus whistleri. Next base: position 2,486,395 of record JADMLD010000183.1, read on the forward strand.
GGGTTGACTTAGGATACATATTCCTCATTAACCCTTGAAAGACATTTAAAGTGTCTGAACATACAGTGCAATTGAGAACAAGAATTACTTTGAATGGAAATTTTATCTGATTATTACAAGAATTATAGCTTTGAAAAATAACAATCTTTTATTACTTCTCACATGGCAAAAAAACAGGTGATATTAGAAAAAAAGTGTTTTAAACCTTGAGTGGGGTCTCTGAAAATAAATCTGACTTGAAAACATGGCCAAAAGATTGTTTGTACAATAAATTAGGCTCAAGTGATTTTTTATTCATTCCATGGCTTTAATTCTGAAAATAAGATGGGAAACTGTTGCTTTTTAAATTAAATCCTTGCCTTGTGCTGCAGAGCCTTAAACTTACTCAACTGAGAGTGGGGAAAAAAAACCCCACATGCCATTGCTTTCAAAACCTCTCTATTGTATTTTTATATTCTCTTTTTTCATCTAGTCTTTTTCAGTCTAACTGCCACTCTGTATTATAGGGTGTATCCAAATTCAGGGAAAACCTCTGGCCAATTGTTTTTGAGGAACTTTCCGAAGGACTGTGGTGCTCTGGGAGACTGAGAGTGCCACGTCGCTCCCTGGCTATAAAGGCTGAGAAAACCATCATGGTTACTTTTGCAGTTCTTGATGTGGTTCTGGGTGGTAACTTCCGATGGCCAACATTGTGTTTTTTTCCCCTTGGCTGCAAGGATATGGCATGACTGTGCTTGCTGAGAAAACTGTGGAGGCTCTGAAGTGTAAAACTGGATCACAGGGACCATCTAGTGTTCTTAGCCTGCACCACCACAGTAGCAATGCCTTGTATCTGCATACCATAGCTGTTAACATTCTGCAGTCTGCTGGATTAAATAGATAATATTTCAGAGAAAGAAATCAAATACCACTTGAGTGCTGTAGGTCAGCACAACTAGCTTTCAGCTGTTCTGATAGAGAAAATGGGAGAAGTACTTTTGAGTGGTCTTTTTAGGTGTTCTGCCCTAAACAAAATGAAGGCTGTGTTTTTCAACATATTCACAGAGAATCTATCCCTATTTTTCAGCTAATATTTTTTTTAAAGCAAGGTAGAAAAGATTTTGACGGTGGAAAGGACAAAAGAATCTGGCTTTAGAAAGCCCAAAGTTTTCATCTTTGACACATTCACGGTATCAGACACCACAATCCAGGCTCCACTCTGCACGAGGTGCTTGGAGAGCAGCAGCTGAGATGCCTGGGCATGAGGATCAGGACATGCAGTGACAGAAAGCTGAGCTGGACACCAGTGGGAGAGACATGGGATTGCCACGAGATTTAGGAGCGACAAAATAGAGAATTGGGATGCTCCTGGGTCAGCTGAGGGGTGGAGGAGAGAGAGGATTTCCAACATGCTGGAGCAGAGATGGGGGGGAGCATATCATGACTGCAAGCTGGGGTCTAGCTGGGCTCCTGAAAGGGAAAATGAGGGTGGGACTGAAGCTGTGAGGAAGGGCTGAGGGTGTCAAGGGTGTGCTGGCTACAAACCTCATTCCCACCCACGCCAACCAGGGTGAAGCATATCCTGCTGCCCTTCCTCTCCACCACAGGCTACTGCCTTTCCTCTCCCACTCTTATGCTGCAGACAGAAATTTGGCCCCTCAGAGTGTCAGGCTTTTTCAGAGGACAGCAAGTTCAGGAATAATACCTGTTCTAAGAATATAATCATCATCTGTGTCTTGATCCCAAGCGGAAGTGCAGAAGTGTCCCTTTCCATGTTTGGACACCTGATCATTTCCAGAATTTAAAAAGTGAATGGGTCAGAAGGCTTTAGTGAATTGTGATAACTTGACACAATCCCAGGACTATTTCACCCCACTTGAACAGAAAAATAAGAGGCAGAGGGCCTTAAGGAGATAGAGGTGTTCGCTTTATTTTGGTTTGCAGATAAGAAATTCCTCACAAGAACATCTAGAGGCAATGGAGGGAGGGAGAGGGAAAAAAGGAACACACTCCCCACAATTCTGATTCATGGGGATTCTGCCACACAGCAATTAATTTGGGTGATTTTTTTTTCACAGAAGCAAGAAGACTTTGCACAATCCAAAAAGTTTGTGAAAGCATTTTTTTTTTCTCAAAAAGGTTCAGCCTGCCAAAAAAAGGAGGAAAGAACTGGCAGAATATCTGAGAAAATAGAAAAAAAAAGTCAGTACTTCAAAACAAAATGTATTTCAAAATGTATTTCCACCTGCACATCAACATTATTCTTTTTAATGGAATTTTAAAAATGTCCAAACCCTAAATAAATATTTTATTTCATATAAATTCAAACATTTGTTCAAATTAAGAGGAATTTTATGCAGCATTTTTCATCTTATACACCTGTAAGATGCGCCTCATATTCATGGACTAGATGTAAGCTATCATGTGTTGATTCTCTGACAGAATGGAAGCCTAGACATGTTCTAAAACCCCACATTTTGCTGTAAAAGAGTCTCAATGAAATAGGACAGCAAGGCATAACATTTACCCTGTGTGATATGGAATCAGTGTAGGGAATATTTTAACATTTTTCTAAAGTGTTAAAGTCTTGCCAGAATATTCAAAGTCTATTCTTTTACTCTAGCTTTGTGAAGTTGAACTTTTTTGAACCTTCACCATGCTAGCACATGCTCCTGAACTGGGAAACTTACTCTAATTAATTAAGATTAAGACACAATTTTCATTCTTAGTCAAAATGTTTGTGTTTGATAATAATGGGCAGGAAATATATTGTATTAAACTCAACAGCAAACACATTAAGGTGTGATATATTCTTACTGTAGACATTGTCAGTGTCTCCACTATATGCATTCAGCAAGCCATAAATGATGATCTTTAATTACAACACAAAAATGAATGAAACCCCCTTAGTGATGTATGGCTAACAGAAAAACTTGAGAGTTTGTTTGGGTTTTTTTAAAATGGGAAAATTAGCTCTTTTTTTTCTTTTTTTTTTTCTTTTTTTTTTTCCCAAGACATAGGAAAAAGGGGTGGGGGGTGGAATTAAAGGAACTTCAGTAAAATGTAAAGTAAAAAAGTTAAAAAACAACAACCCCATGTTGGGACTGGCACAACAACAACAACAAAACCCCTGTTGTTGGGACAGGCACTGTTTAACCTCTTTGTTGCCAACGTGGACACGGAGAGTGGGATTGAGAGCACCCTCAGCATGGTCACTGACCACACCCAGCTGTGTGGTTCAGCTGACACACTGGAGGGAAGGGATGCCATCCAGAGGGACCCTCATGGGCTTGAGAGGTGGGTCATGTGAGTCTCTTGAAGTTCAGCAAGGCCAAGTGCAAGGTCCTGCACCTGGGGAGAGGCAATGCCAAGCACAAATACAGGCTGGGAGGAAACTGGATCAAGACTGGATCCCTGAGGAGAAAGACCTGGGCATGTCTGTGGACAAAAAACTCAATCATGACCTGTCAGTGTGCGCTTGCAGCCCAGAAGGCCAACTGCATCATGGGCTGCATCAAGAGAGGAATGGCCAGCAGGTCAAGGGAAGGGATTCTGCCTCTACTCTGGTCTTGTGAGACCCCACCTGCAGAGCTGTGTCCAGCTCTGGGGCCCTCAACACAAGAAAAGCATGGGTCTGTTGGAGCAAGTCCAGAGAAGGGCTGGAGAGGCCTGTCAGACAGCTGAGAAAGTTGGGGCTTTTCAGCCTGGAGAAGAGAAAGCTCTGGGGACACTACAAGCAGCCTTCCAGTACCTAAAAGGTCCCACAAGAGAGCTGAAGAGGGACTTTTCAGAAAGGCACATAATGATAGGACAAGGGGAAATGGAATTAGGCTGAAGGAGACAGTAGGTTTAGATTAGATATTAGAAAATATTCTCTACTTTGAGAGTAGTAAGGCACTGGAACTGTCTGCCCCAGAGAAGTTGTGGATGCCCCATCTCTGAAAGTGTTCAAGGCCAGGTTGAATGGGGCTCTGAGTAACCTGGTCGAGTGAAAAGTATCCCTGCCCATGTCAGAGGGATTGGAACGAAAGGGTCTTTAAGGTCCCTTCCATCCAAAACCATTCTAAATTTCTTTTCTTTGTAATGAACAACAAACTTATTTGGAGAATAATACTTCATAGCTAAAAACTATTTCTCTGGTGACATATTTCATTTCTTAAATTATGACCTTTGGTTTTGCTGTACTTAGCACTGATAGGCCTGATACTGTTGGTTTTGAGCTGGTGTGCATCCATCACATTATAATTAATAGGTGTGACTGTGTTCTGCTCACTTGATCTATGTCCATGCTCTCCCTCTTCCAACACCACAACTCTGCCTCCACATTCTTTTTCAGACAAGAAGCAAAGTAGTTTTCAAAGCATACAGGGTAGCCTGTGTTGACTGGTTCTCCTGGGGTAAATACCATGAAGTCACTAATTTAAGTCTTCTTCCTCTGGGTACTTTATCTGGTGTTTTTGGGAGCTGTCTTTCTGACATAGCTGCTATTCCTTCAGATCTTGCAGAGATTAGTTACCAGTTCAGGAGTCATTGGGGGTAGACTCAGTCGCTTGAAAAAGCCGTTGCACAAACCCATAATTTAAGGAAAATAGATCTGGGATGGGTGTGAGGGCAAGCCCACTGCAGATGTTCAAGTGCTCTGGCACACTGTGTTAGTGTCCAGATCCCACAGTCACTGCTCTCTGCCCAGAGCTCTCTACAATTACCTGAAAGTGGGTTGTATTAGGTGGGAGTCTGTCTCTTCTCTCACATAACAAATGATAGGACAAGAAGAAATGGCCTTAGATTGCACCAGGAAAGTTTTAGATTGGCTCTTAGGAAATATTTCTTCGAAAAAGTTGTCAAGCTCTGGAACAGGCCGCCCAAGAAGGTGGCTGAGTCACCATTGCTGGAGGTGTTTAAAAGACCTGTAGATGTGGTACCTGGAGTCATGGACTAGTGCTGGACTTGGCAGTGCTGAGTTAAACTGTTGGGCTCAATGATCTTAGAGGTCTTTTCAACCTAAACAGTTCTATGATTCTGTGATTTCTCACCTCCTCCTCCTTTTGTCTGCTGGCACCAGCACTCCTGTGGTTCATGTGAACGAGGTCACAGAGGTGTGAAAGCTGAAAACAAGCTTGTGTTGTGCTGAGCTAGATGCCCAAGGCTGTCTAATTAGCCTGAATTTATTTCAAAAGAGCTGTTTGCCTTTTAGTGGCCATGTTCTGCCAGACCAAATAACTTGAATTCTTTAATAACATGGCACAAGGGGCATTTCTGGACTATGAAGTTCAGACACCTCCATTTATGTCAGACCTCTATGATACCTCAGGAAAATCTCTGCAGCCTGTGTTGAAGGAGGAAGGAAGGAGCAGTGATGCATCTTGAGGAGGGAAATTCTGCTGAGGGGAGGTTGGATACACCTCCTGCTGCCTGTGTGCAGTTTTGCTGCAATCTTGCCTTTTGAGCTATGAGGGCATGCTTGTGCTGTGCCCCTGAAGGCCATGGCAGCAGCCCTCTTCAGCCTGTAATTCAGATTGCAACCACGGATGAGATTAGGCTATCTGATTTACTAGATAATAAATACAAGGAAATTTGTCCTTCAGTACTGCTGTTCCTTCACTTTCCAAGCCAGCAAACTTCCAAAGGCCAGATTTGAAGCAATTGGACTAGTATTTCCTAGCAGGGATTTTTTTCTCTGTCTTCGGACTTCAATGGAACTGAAGTCCAAACTGCTGTGCTTTAAAATGCATAACTTTTAGATAGCTGCTGTACTGTTTTTTAAAAACAAACATAATGTTTTGTGGCTGTGACTGCTGGTACCTTAATGTACCTTCAAAGGCAACCAATCTGTCTATCTTCAAGAAGAAAAAAACATCACACACATAAAAGTCTCTATTAATGTTTGTTTTTCTGGGTTTTTTTCTATAAATTTTGTAATCTTTTTCCTTTTCATCATATAAAATTGTGATAAATGAGAATGAAGCATATGGTTTTCCTCTGTATATGATGAATATAAAGTAAAGTAGAAAGCATCAGTCTCACAGGTAATGGCCTAGTGAAAATCACAGGGATTTAAATAAGGAACTAGTTACAGCAGGTGTTGCGACTGGAATATTTTCCCATTTATCTCCACACATGAATCATTTAACACAAATCACACATGAATCATTTAACACAAATCAAGGGAGTTATTCCAGATTTTAAGTCATATTATGAAGATCTAGATGTTATCCAGCACCAAGTTATAATGGTAGAGTTATAAGCACTTGCAGTAATGAAAATGATAGAATATTCTTTTGTTGCTAATATACATAGCTTTCCTCTGTGACTTTGTTCTTTGCAAAACATTTGAAGAAATTATATATGTGAAACTCTGCTGGCTTTAGAGCTTAAATGTCAGAGAAAAACACATTTTTTAAAAGAAAGGACTGACTGGACCTCTGGCCAGGTAACTAGTGAAGCTCAGAATAACAAACAATACTTACTTAACTCTCCTGGCAAACACAATGATCTACCTTTGATTCTCTTTCCATTCTTACTCGTTTGCTGGAAAATCTCCTTTCCTGACATGCAGAAATGTACATAAAATATACCTGCACAGCTTCACCAGTTTTAATCTTGCCATAATGTATTTCTAACAGGAAAGTGCTATGAGAGTTTGTGTAGTTATCAGCAGCACCACATGGTGTCTGTAGTGCTAAAGAAAAGAATTCATATAAAATACAGAAATTGAAATATTTTAGCAGTGGATTTTCTTTTTTTTTTTTGGAAGCTGACCACACTCACACAGTGAGAAAGAGGAAGAAAGTAGTGAAAGTAATACAACATTTGCTGTTTTTTAACAGGTGCATTATAGGAAAGTGTCCAGGAACGAGAACCTAGAAACGTGGGAATATAGGGCTTGGAGGGATCTCAAAGGGTCATCTGGTACTGCAGCTATATCTATGTCATTCTTGGCAAGTATTTGAGAAAAACGTATGAATGATGAGAGAAGGAGACATAAAAGTAAGATTTCCCTATCTCTTCAAGGAATTTCTTCCAGGGTTTCACTAGAATTAGCACTGGATTAATTTTATTTTTTTTTTTTAAACTCAGTCTTTCTTTCTCAATGTTCCACCACTATGGACTTTGAGACCAAATCTTTCCTTTACTCTTTCACTATGCTCCTGTGAATTTTGTCCAGTTGGTCCACATCTTTCTTGAAATACAGTGCCTCAGACTGAACTCAGTTCTTCAAAGGAGACCTTACCAGCTCTGAGCAGAGCAGAGGTAATGACTTGCTGGCTCAAATGATATGTTTCATCTTAGGGTAGTATTTGTATTTCCTTAATATTTTTAATTTTTATTCAGGTTTCCACTTCTAAAAAAATCTTTTTCTGTGTAACAGACAAAACTTTGTTTCTTGTCCAATTAATTTTTCTGGATCAAATGAAATACTTCATCGTCCCCGAACCATGACTTGCCAGAGCTTTAACTCCAAATTTCAAGGATATGATTAACTCTAATCTTCACAATGACTGATGCAATTCTCAAAGAGGTTATGTCTTTAGATCCTGAGCACCAGTGATGATATTAAAGATGTCTGAATGCAGCTGAGACCTCTGCAGGACTTCACTCAATGCAGTCTTCCCTTCTTAATCACTCATAGTTGCTCTCAGGGGGTGACTCTCCACTCACTCTCCAACAGTTTAACCTAGGCTATTCTTACCTACTCTAATGGTGGATTAATTAATACTGATTGCAATTTGTTTCCTGGTTTGCTTGTTTGTTTGGGTTCTTTTTCTTTTCTTTTTTCTTTTCTTTTCTTTTCTTTTCTTTTCTTTTCTTTTCTTTTCTTTTCTTTTCTTTTCTTTTCTTTTCTTTTCTTTCCTTTCCTTTCCTTTCCTTTCCTTTCCTTTCCTTTCCTTTCCTTTCCTTTCTTTTCTTTTCTTTTCTTTTCTTTTCTTTTCTTTTCTTTTCTTTTCTTTTCTTTTCTTTTCTTTTCTTTTCTTTTCTTTTCTTTTCTTTTCTTTTCTTTTCTTTTCTTTTCTTTTCTTTTCTTTTCTTTTCTTTTCTTTTCTTTTCTTTTCTTTTCTTTTCTTTTCTTTTCTTTTCTTTTCTTTTCTTTTCTTTTCTTTTCTTTTTTCTTTTCTTTTCTTTTCTTTTCTTTTCTTTTCTTTTCTTTTCTTTTCTTTTCTTTTCTTTTCTTTTCTTTTCTTTTCTTTTCTTTTCTTTTCTTTTCTTTTCTTTTCTTTTCTTTTCTTTTCTTTCCTAGAGATTTACAAATAGTTTGTTGGATCACAACTGGCATTTTTTTCCGGTTAACTGAACTTTTGATACTGGGGTTTTTGGTTGTCTGGCTCTTCATTTCTAATTTTTTTAAGATAAGCATGTTTTATGCTGATGAATACTACATTTTTCCTTGAAGAACTAAAAATAGTTGTTAGCTGTGCAGAGAATTATCCAACCATTTTTAGGTATCATGGGATGAAGCCATCAGGACTAGATGAATCAGGTATATTAAATACTTTGAGGTCTTTCTTTCCTGCCACATATAAATTATGCTACCTCACTTAACAGTGCTCTTTTTAATGAAGACTATCTTAGTGAAAATCATTATCTTATTCTTCCCTTTAACTTTATTTGGGTTTTTTTGTCATGCTTTATGTTAATTGCAGCTCATTCTATCCCTTGCCTTTCCAAGCAGCTGTGCCATAACTCTGTATTAATGCCTGGTAGCTCAGCCTTTCTTTTTGTTTTTGCCTTGTAACTGAACTCCATGATTGTTATTTTTTTTTTTGTCAAAATTATCTTATACTGTACTTCCTATGCCCCTCCATAACTGGATAATTAACACCTGCCCTTATTAATAATTACTTATTATTGTTCCCTTTTAGCTTTTTCTTTTAGCACTGAGAGAAGGTGTTATAAAGAAATCCTTGGAGTTTAATGGTGTTTACCTTTCTGAAATCTCTAACTCGGGCTTTTGTTTCATTTCTTCTACCCTAACGATCATGAACTCCTTCATTTAATGGCCATTCTCACCTCAGTTACCTTCTACTTTGAGAGGCATTTTCTGCTTTTTATCAGAATTGTACCTGACAAACCATCCCTTCTAGTTACTCTCTCCACCTGCTGATTATGAGCTGGATGGAAAGTCTGTGCTGAATGTCTAGTTTGTAGCTGAGAGATATCCGCTAACATTAACATGAGAGATGTTTCTTTAAGAGCTTACAAAAAATACCTTCATGCATATTATCCTCTTTATGTGTTCATCAGCATCATGAAGTCTCTATTTTTCTCTTTATTAATCACCACTGAGAAACTTCCAGCAGAATGCACTAACAACTACATCAAAGCATTTGTATCTATCCTTGACTTAAAGGGAAAAGTTTGCTTCCTTTTTGCCTTGTGTCTAATTTCTGAACAAGGTATTCCCTTGTGGAAAAATATTTGTTCACGTAGGTTATCTCACCAATTCTCTGCCAAGCCATGGCTGTGCACAAGTTCAGGCACGAATGACTAAACCTGCAGGAAAGCAGGAATGGCTGATGCAGGCTGAAGGCCTGTTACAAAATACATGTCTTAATTCCAGGCTAGGTTTTGCCTCAGTCTCTGTTCATGATTTGGTATCCTAATTCACCTCTAGATTTCTGATTTGTGTTGGCACTTTAACCATGTTTACACACTTCCCCTATTTAACAAGACTCTCAGTATAACTGTTATTCAAAAATAAATTAATCCCTCATTTGGAAATACACTTGCACTTAATGGACAAATTATTTGCATGGATAGTTCACACATTATTTAAGGCCTGTGCAAGTTTATTTGAGATGTGCAATCATTTAAATTGTAAGTAAGGGATAAAAATTAAGTGAAACCTGATCCTTCCATTCGTAACTCCTGTAAATAGCATGTATATCCTCTCAATCCGTGCTAAGAGATGCAGAGCAAGGTCTGCAGATTTACAGCAGGATTTTTGCTCCTTCATGAATAATAATAAAAGTATTTGTTTTATTAGCGAGTTGGTGGTTGAATGATTTTCTTGCTGATCCTTTTAAGATACACATTTTCTTTTGGGGTTTTTCTGTCTTTTGGGGGTCCTTCTCTGGTACCTGGAAGATAAAGTTTCAAGATTTATTAGAAATTTTTTTGTAAAAACAGATTATTTAATCAGCCACCCACAACACATTTAAAGCTGAAAGCTTCATTTTGAAGTGGTGTGAAAATAATAATGAGAATTACAATAAGAAAAGAAATCACTGACATTAAAGGTCTACTAAAAAATTCCGCAAAAGAATAGCTACTTAGTTCTTCCTGCTGCCTTTCGAGGGAGATTTTTAGTCTTTAAAGTATTTTGAGTTGAAAGAGTTGAAATTAAAGAGTAGGCCAGTGTTCTTTATGATGACAGACACAGTATGTACCAAGCTATTGGCTGACTGGGGTGTTTGGTCAGGACATGAGCTGGGTGTAGTAATGACTTTCAGGTTCTGGGGTTTTTGAAGAAGCACTGAAATCACCTGGAGAGGGATGGACTGCCACCCTCGGAATATGTCTGAATATCCCATAGTTTTTGATTAGATCAAAATCTATGGCCTTTGTTAGTTTATTGCAGCTTTACCCATGGGCAGAAGTGACAAATCCCACATCATACATTATGTCTCCAACATATGCCCATACTTAACAAACAAAAGGTGAAACAGAAAGATACCATGCCCATCTTTCTGTCACATGAAAACAACTACCCTCATCTCAGTGGTAACCTCTGAGAAACAAAAACCACATTGCAAGTGTTAGTGATGAAAATCTGACTTCTCTGCCTTTGACTAATTCCTATGGGCCATCAACACACCAGACAGCAGTTGTTTGGAATAGAAGTCCTGGCAGCAGCAGGGGGCAAGAAGGACATTTCTCTAATGGGTATGGCATGAAATGGTTGGGCTCTGACTACTTTGAAACTACTTTGAGACGGTTTTCTATGTCTTAACTGAGACACTGGAAGACTGAAGGCTCTATTGAGCAGTCACTGTTTTATGCCTTTATACATCCTGTAGTGCAGCAGAGCCATTGTCAAATATTAGATGGTTAGGGCACATTTATGAAACCAAGCCATCAACCAGACACAACTATCAGTGCGTGGTGGCCCAGGATGTCTGAGTCAAAGTACTTCAAAGATGAAGAAAAGAAAAGAAAAGAAAAGAAAAGAAAAGAAAAGAAAAGAAAAGAAAAGAAAAGAAAAGAAAAGAAAAGAAAAGAAAAGAAAAGAAAAGAAAAGAAAAGAAAAGAAAAGAAAAGAAAAGAAAAGAAAAGAAAAGAAAAGAAAGAAAAGAAAAGAAAAGAAATAGTGAGACAACCTTTTCAGACTGAGATGATGCCCAAATCCTTGTTTTGATAAGGACTCTGAAGTTCTGAGTAATAGAAACAGAAGATCTTGAGTCTGGGAGCATCAAGATAATTATATACTCACCCCAAATCAGTTACACAGCTTGGAAATGTTTTAATTGTACTCTGTTTCCAGAAGTATAACATACAAAATAAAGTCTATTTCTATTCTTATATAAATGAAAGCAATACATTTAAAAAAAATCAACACAGTGCTCACAGAAATCAAATGGAGCTGGCTTATATATCTTGATTTCTCAATGTGTTATGTGTACTCTGTTGTTTATGCCAATAGAATCTCACTACTTTTCAGAGTTACAGCATTAACCTGCTGTAAAATTTGCAATCTGGTGTATCTCACAATACATTACCTTTTAATTGTTGAATTAAATGAAGGTCTCATCTAGAACAGCACAGTGGCAAAATAATACCAGGGTATTTTTAACTTTCATGTTTTATGAACAGTTATCCCACATTTCTCCTTGAATGGTATCACTCTGCTTTCTAAAGGCAAATAGACACTGATGGAACTTTGGTTGGGACCCATCTTTGCACAGCTTGAATGGAAAGATGGCACACTCTGTTGGCAGCACTCTTCCCAGGATTTTAAAGTAATGCTGTGAGGAACAAAGCAATTTCAAAATGACAAAGTTGTTCAGAATTCATTGCTCATTGTCACCATCATAGTGATTCAGAAGTTGTTTATAGCTCTTCCTCAAAAATTTTAATGAGATTAACTTACAGGTACAAAACACATATTTAAAACACTTGAGATATTTAAGATACATGGTTAAAACACATAGTTTTGCGTATATGCAAATCTTTCAGGATTTTGGGGAATACAATGCAATCAGCAGAAAGATTCCTCTTACTGTTACAATGTTCAAATCTAGGTCACTTGGGAAATTGAACTCCAAAGTGACTGGAAGTAGCTCACATATAGTTCTATGAGCGTTTGAACTGCCTTCCTGAGGCTGAGAAGATTGATTTTTATCAGGACTTTACCTTGCCTGTACAGGATATGCTCTGCTTGAACCACAAAGAACTAAAAGTAGAGCCACCTACACTTCAGAATGCCTCAGTGTAAAGATTGGCTCCATCAAAAAGTGGCCAAGTGGATTAGGATAGCAATTTAAACTTCGTGAGACAAGATAAAAATGACTGCACTAAGAAGAATTCAAGGTACTCCAGTCAGCAGATTGGGATCCTTTGGTCCTGGTGTAACTCATGTTTGATTAAATTTATTTAAGCAGCATACACTCCAGTCTTTTGAAAGTGTTTACAATCTTTCCGCTTTCCTAGTAGATGCTAATATTGTCCCAGAGACTGCTTAATCTGCTGTGGACTGGTCTGTGCTTAATCTTTATCCTGCAGCTTGGTCTGAGTTTGCCCTTGGATGTGGGAGCATTTTAAGGATGCTGTCATGGAAGCACTGATCCTCTCTATATAGTAGCTGACATTTTGCTTCAAGAACCTTCCCCTCCTTCCCCTTCCCCTGCTGTCTTTGTCATTCAGTCCTCTGAAAACCAGCTTTAGCCCAGGATGCTTTGGGAGACATCTCTAGAAAAAAGTCCACCGGTTTTGTTCTAAGCAATGAAATCCACAGACACCACAAATTTAGCCATAGGTGTCTGAAAAATAATTCTTCTGCCACCACTGGCTGCATTTTTCTATAATCATGGGCCAAAAAAAGTTGAGGTTTTTTTTCATTTCAAAAAGACTTCTCTTGGGTAAGGGAAGTTTTGCTTTGGTTCCTTGGAAAGATACTCTTTCCCTCAGAAGACACTGAGGTGAATAAGTGGAACTATTCTGTGGCACATTTTTCTGTCTCCTGATGTCCTCCAGTTGATCATTTTGCTCATGAGATAGTGATATGCACCTCAGGGTGACAAGCTGTCTTCTTCATGGACGTGTATGTGTTTTGTTTCTTTACAAAAATCTTAACATCTGAGACCTGTTGCAGTGAACCACAGGATGCCATGCCCACCATGAATTTGAAACTCCATTTCTGGTTTCCTGGTGGGTTTTACTTTTATTTTTAGGATATATCATTTGGAAATCCACTTCAGACTAGCTACTGTGTCATACCTCTATAAACAATCAGTAAAAAACTGAATTATAGATAAAATCATTAATTGCCTCATGTGATATTAAATGACAAAATATCTCTGTCCTATGAAGTAAATATTAAAAAGAAATCTACATGTTTTTGAAGTTGAAAATTTATAATTCGCTTTTGAACTTTTAACCTATTTTGCTGATTTTTTCAGCCTTCTCAAAGCAACAGCATCAGGACCTTGTCAGACTCTAGGTTGTGCTGCTGCACTTAAACACTTCTGAAGTTTTTGATTTTTGCTCTAGCTTTTCTGAAGTCCCATCGTGAGTTATATCTTACCCTTGTTGTAAAATGTAACAGAATAAATTCTATTCATAACTAAAATGTTAACTTTTTCTCAAGCCATCTTGAAAATTTGGACCTATGTAGCACAAAAAATTTCACAGCAGACAGACATCATGCAGTCAAACATTAATTCTATTTAATGATGCACAGCTGCTCTTTGAAATATTTGTGTGGGGTTTTTTTTCCAGTGAACATTACTCATATCATAAATACCACCAACATATATATATTTGATTGGATAATTGGCACTTTTATTGATGAGAGTTTTCTCTACTCTTCCCACAGGATTTTTTTTTTCTCACATGAATCTCAGACAAGTTCTGTAAGAAACAAAGAGGTATCACTGGCTTGCTGTTGTGATGTGCTGAGCACTCCGTTTCAATGAGAATTGCAAGCCCTTACCCCTCTGGAAGAGGGGAAGTGAAGTGGATTTTGGGAGACCTTGGCCTGCTAGGGAGACAGATTGGCAAAATCCCCCCTGATTCTTGAGGGGAAATAAAGTTCCGGAAGACTGGACTTCCTTCTTCAAGAAGGAAATCCTAAAAGCACAGGAGTGGACTGGACCCATGTGTTGAAAGTTGAGTCATCAGGGAAGAAGCTCAGCTCAGCTGAACAGAGAATTCTGGCTGGAACTCTTCCTGAGTTGAAAGACAGGTATGAGTAAAAGAATGGAGCATAATCCAAGGAGAAATGGTCAGAGATGTGCTGCAGCATGCAGGCACACACAGAAGTCTATGGAGCTGGATGGGATCCACCCAAAGGTGCTGAAGGAGCTGGCAGAAGTGCTCACTGAGCCACTTCCCATCATTTACCAGCAATCCTGACTAATTGGGGAGGTCCCATGACACCCATCTACAAGAGGGGTCAGAAGGAGGATTTAGGAAAATTCTCAGCCTGACTTAATCTCTGGGAAAGGTCATGGAGCAGACCATTTTGAGTGCCTTTACATGGCATGTACAGGAGAATTGGGGTATCAAGCCCCATCAGCACAGGTTTGTAAAAGCCCTGCTTGACCAATCTGTTCTTCTATGCCAAGTGACCATCTTAGTGGATGAGGGAAAATCTGTGAATGTGTCTACTTGGACTTCAGTAAAAGCTTTGATGTCATTTCCCACAGTTTTCTCCTGGAGAAACTAGTCTGGAGAACAGGAGGCTCAAGGGTCCCCTTATTGTTTTGAAGGAGGTTGTTGCAAGGTAGTGGTTGGTTTCTTGTCCCGGGTAACCAGTGACAGCACAAGAGGAAATAGCCTCAAGTTGCATGGGGGGAGGTTTAGATTGGGTGTTAAGAAAAATTTCTTCATGGAAAGGGTTGTTAGACACCAGAATAAGCTGCTCCAGGGAGTGGAATCACCATCCTTGGAGGTATTCCAAAGATGTGTAGATGTGGCACCTAGGGTTATGGATTATTAAACTTGGCAGTGTTAGGTTTGCTTGATGATCTTAGAGGTCCTTTCCATTCTAAGCAATTCTATGATTCTACTTTTGTCTGCCACTAGCTGGAATGCATGAGACATTTTAATATGAAAGAAACAAATTATGCAGGTTGAGAGAAGTTAGACAAGTTAATTGCATCCTTCAGTTTGTAGCATCCATGCAGGTCCTAATTAAGCAAACAATCTTCTTTCTGGAGGTTATATTGTGAGGGCTGGTCTCACGTGATACTTTGAGTAAAATGGTTAAATAGTTTGAAGACTTTTGTACTAGTGATTGGAGCTCAGCTCATTTTCACCTGCAGATCTCCCCACTAAATACGAAAGCCACTGGAGTCTCTGAGGTGAGGATAGTTTTCACAGTCATATTCAAATGTGAATATTTAATAAGACCTTAGGAATACTTAAAAAGAATCACAGCAGAAGCAGGGACATGCTGTCCTTCTTTCCAGGGGGCAGTAATCCTATCTAGAAGAGACCCCATGCAGTGCATGTGCCTCATCCGTGCCCTCAACTAACCCTGGAAAGTGGCCTTGTAAAACACCGATGTTTTCTGCTCTCTCTCAGTTGTCACTTTCCTGACATCTTTAAGTGAAATTAATATGCTAAGTCTTTTTGCACTGGAAGTTGCTGTTGCTTAGTTTTTGCCAGAAATGTAACGTGCTGATTGTGCTTTGTTCAGTTAGCATAATGTCTGGTCTCCTGTGCACAGTGTATTTAATATTCCAGACCACACTGATTTGAAGTTTCTCACACAAAAGTCATAAATACAGTTATTTTCTCACACAAAAGTCCTACATTGATTTTATTTCCAGTAAGGTATATATAGACCATTCTGGAGGAGCTACGTTGCCCAATGTGATTTGTTTGATCTTCCTGTAGGACAGGATGAAACCAAGCTACACTAACTATGTGTGCAACTGAGAAAATGATAGGGTTTGTTAAACAGAAGGATTTAAAGCAGTAATCATAATTTTTACCTTCTAATAAGCAATTAGAAAACAATGGTGAGATATTTAACAATATGTTTCATATGTGAAGGAAATTAATTACTATGCTGACAGTGATTTAAAGCAATGACTTATGCAAAGAAATTTCTTATCTACAGCTAAAGAAAAGATATGGGTCTTACTGCCTTATCCTCTATTTTCAGTCTTGCTGCTCAAAGAAGACTGATGCTCCCCTTCAAACTTCCAGCTGGGATCACCTACGGCCTTTCATCCCAACACAGCTGTGTTGCCACTCCAAACTGTGAGACCAGGTGTTTTACTGAACCCACATCCTTGGGTAACCTGACAAAGCATCCTGACAAAGTAATGTCAGAAGTTAGGAGTGGAGGCATTTGTTATCCAGATGACAATTTATGAGGATGTAGAGTTGCCATTCATATATCAGATGTTTAACACATGGAACTTAGGGGGAAGTAATGCCCCAGACCCCACATCCTGCTCTCTGACCAACCATCCAAAATGCTTCTTTAGATTTGGAAAGTCAGAATTAAAAATTTCCCTGTGTTTAAAGACTAAATTTTGTTTCTTTTAGAAAAGGAACATTCAAAAGCTCTCCATTGCTGTTATTGACATCCACATTACACTAGTCACCCTTTTTAACGCTAAAATGTGAACAATCTAAGCAGGTAAAAAACTTCTTCAGAATAAATGAATCACCTCAAACACCTATGGTTTTATCTCTGTGGTTTTGTCTCTTCTCTGACACAGAGGAACCTGAAGTTATTCATTTGTAAAAAGCAGTTTATTAAAATGTAACATTGAAAATGTAATTTGCCACTAAGAAGAAAATCAAAGAGAAGGGAAACAAAGCACAGAGGAACATAAAACTGTGATGTACTTATTGAACCATTAAAAGCAAGTCCTCTGAAACTGCCTGCAATGTTAAATGTTTTCCCTGACAGTGTTAATTTGCTGCAGAGATAATGAGGTGTGAGACCCTTTATGGAGTACTTGTGTACTGGTATGGGCTGCATAAAAGGATGGTGGTGAGAAGATTGAGGGAAGTGATCTTGCCCTGTGTTGGCAATGGTCCTGCTTCATGTCAAAATTTGAACTAAAAACCCTCTCCAGTCAGTACTTCTGTTAGTGCATGTGTGTGTATGTTATAGTGTATATGTGTATATGTATGTACAGCACAGCACATCCTCACTTGTGCTGTCCTGCCTTCACTGGACCCAGCTGGAATGGTTAGTCAGCATAAAACACTTGAAATGCTTTCACAAGCTACTCTGTGATATCAGGTTTACATATCCACAAAAATCTTAATTTTTAACGCCAGAATATATTTTCCATCAAAATTCCGTTTCTGTTTTGTTCTAAATTCAACTCAGAATAAGAAAACAGTTTTGAAAAGCTGATACAGAATGGAACCGATATCCTAAGGTTAGTGTTCATCTTCTTGTCTGACTAGTAGCTCTGGAATACTGGATTTCAGCATCTGGTTGTTGTGTTAATTCTTGTTTTTTATGCCTCCTTTTCTTTGCATTATCTTACTTTGCAAGGTTTTGTAGCAAACACTACTGGTTTACAAAGCATGAAGCAAAGTTGTGTTGCTATAGAGATGTTGCTATAATGGTAATATTATGTATTAGGATAATGGAATATTACACTCCCAGAGAGGAAGACACATACAAATTCTGACAAATTCAAAGGGCAGTGCAACAGGAATATTTAAACAGAGACATAAAACATGAAAAATATCCAACAACATCTGTTTCAGAAGAATTTTAGGTATACAGAGTGAGGCACTGAACATCAAAGAAACATTGCTGATGATGCTATTTCAAAGTTTATGTTATTTATGTACGATGAAGATTGATGTTACGGTTATGATGGCATGAAATTAAAAAGTGGGAGAGAAAAAGTAAAGGATACATTTATCCATAATTAGAATCTGCAATGAACCTCAGCATTTTAAAGAGCCTCTGTGGATAGGTGAGCACCTCAGGATAGATGCTGAAAAACTTGGATATTCTGAGCTGCATGGTTAAGGACCTCTAATGACATGGCAGGCAACCCTACGAAATGGAAGACCTGGAACTGGCATAGCAAAGGGTAGATGGGGACAGAGAACATCCTGTACCCTAAATCTGGTCCAAAATAAGCAGTTTCACACAGCTGAGATTGGCAGCTTCAGTACTCACCACATCTCTCACCTGTCTGAAGATTTGTGCTGGAAAAGGAAGGTGGGAAGCCTTTCCCAAATCATCACACCATTGCATCACACCACCCTGCCTCTCTGAATTTATCTGGCCCACCCAAATGCTAGAAGAGTAAAATCTTCAGGACCTGTGCACATGTGTGGGGCAGACAAACCCCATTTTTATTTATCCCTTCTCCTTGAGTTTCCTGGAGTTCAGTACTTAGTAAAACTCTGTGTCACCATGTTGCTTTTATGGCTTCTGGGCCATCATGGCACACGTCACCCTGGCAGAAAATCTGTCTTTTTTTGAAAGCTATTTTTGAAAGTTTTTTCACAGCACAATTCATGTACTGAGTATTTAAATTAGCTTTACAGGAAATGTGAAGGAATGAAACAAAATCACTGGCAATACTTGAGATACAGAATGGTACAGATAGTTTTAACTATGAGTTTGTGTGAATTCTCCAATAAAGCTGTTGCCTTTCTCAGTGACCACAATGAGGAACAGGGGAACAGAGGTCTTCCTAATTGTTAGGCCCTCATGAGTCTTGGGTATCTGGCTCTTCAGCAGCCCATCTTCCTGCTAGCTTAGGTAACTCAGTCTGGAAAGCACAGGAGCAGTGCCACTGGGAAATTACACTGCAGCTGAGGGTTAGTATCCAGAGCACTCTAGTCTACAGAGTGTGACAGCCTCCTTGTCAGCAGTGGTTTATTGTATTCCCCAATAACCAGACAAGTTCTGTTCAGTAGGTCAGTAAAAGGCAAGAAAGGCATAATTTTCCAATAAAAGTCAACACAGTGTCAGACTATAAGCTCTTCAAAGCAGCAGCACTGTCACACACTTGAGGGGTCATTTTGGCTGGAGCCATGCCTCAAACTGTAGTCTAAATAATGGAAATATAAAATGTATAGTGCTGCCCAGATGAAGAGGCCAAGAACAATGCAGATGCATTTTCACTCTCCAGATGAATGAGATTGCTGTGCAAAAATCCAAACTGGATGTGAATCCTGCCTTTCTTCTTTTTCCACTTTAGGACATCTGTTCATACACATAGCCAATGTTATTGTATAGCACACATCCCCTGCTTCTAGCAGTGCCATGTGAAAAACCCCACAACTGGAGGGCTCTGTTTAAGAAATGATCAGCCTAGGTCCTCTTCCATATGACTGCACTGAAGGAACAAGCTGAATGGTGTATTGGCTCTTGTTCAAAAGTTTCCTAGCAACAAAACAGGTAATGAAGAAAGCAGCAAGTCAAGCTGTGTACTGTCAGCATCTGCAATGATGAGTTGTACACAAAAAATAGTACTTTTTATATAACAGTTACATGTTCTAAGACTGAAAGTTCCCTGCAGGACTACTTTGTGGAAGTGAAGTCAGGAATACAAAAGACTGTGGCCCTCCGCACTCTTGTTACAGCATTGTTATCATCCCTAATCAATAATTTACAATTTTTGTATAAGAAAACAGGGGAAATTTGAACCAGAAGGGCTAGCAGCTGCTGGATCCTTTGTTAATGTGTTTGCTATAAAGAGAGATACCCATACTGTTAATGGAGTATGAAGAGCAAATAGGTGTTATGAACAGGTGTTAATAATACAGGTATTCATAAAATGGGTGTTAAAGTCTAGTACTGCCATGCTTAAAAATGACCATTAGATCATGACCACAAGTAATGTCCTGTTGTTCTGAGTCACATATTAAAAAAGCATCAGCTTTGCTTTGGAATTTTTGAGATTATGATTTTTTTTACAGCTGGCAGTACTTTGGGAGCAGGACTCCATTGGTTTTAGAGTGTGCAGCACCAGTCCAGTGGGAGCCTCTGGGCAGGCATTCTAGTCAACTAGTTGCCTAGGTGCCTTGGAAGTGCAGATAGAAAGAGCTTCACCTTAGTCACCTGCTGCCTCCTCCAGGCATTTTTCCCCTCTGCAGGCTGCCTTCCCCTCTGCTGTGTGTGCTTATACACCCGTTTAGCTCTCTGACACCCCATCCATGCTTTCCTTCTATTTAAACAGCATCGTGTGAAAGTCTGGTTCAGGAAGGGGTTCACAGACAGAGGTGACTGGATGTAACTGAGGAGGCAGTAAGGATCCAGGAAGAGGAGCTTCAAATAAAGCAGGAAGGGTTTTATCTGGCCATGCAACCGTGAAGTGCCCCTGAGCAGAAGGTGAACTGCCACCATAGAGTGCCATAAGAAACAAAGCTCCTTGTTTAGTGTGGATCCCGTGGCTGTGTTCAGCAAGTGACCTCTCTCTGAAGCTCCAGTGCTGGCTGCTGCCCAGGCAGGTTAATGTGCCACTGTGTCATCCACACCACAGCCATCCTTGTCAAGGATTAGTTGCTACTTCGTCTCACCAGCATCACTGATGGACAATGTTTTAGGAAAACCTGAAGTGCTGCTGTGAAATGAGAAATTCCCATGGGTATTTATCACCTCCTCTGACCCCTTCATGTAACTTTATGTAACTACTTCAGAGAACTTCATTATTAACTTCCAGCGCTATTCAGTGGCTTCTGCTTTTCCTTGTTTCATGTGTGAAATTAATTTTTATATTTAATTACCTAATGTATTATTCACCTTCTAAGCCTTAGAGCAACTGTATTTCATTTTATTAATCTCCCTCCAAGACTACTCTCCTGCCTACAGCTTGGAGTTTGAGTTTCACAATGATTTTACCCTAAATAAGCCAGTTCCTTACACTCACACTGAAGCCATTTTTATTCCTATTATGTTCTGCTCTGTTTTGACAAAGTCAGTGCACGTCTTTGTATGCTCAACTTTCTTGAAGCTTTTTGTCTTTCGCACTGTCTCTTGAAGTTGTTGGGATATGTTTTATGGGGGAAGAGATGACTTTGCTTTTGTTGTTGTTTTGATTTTCTGAGTATTGGATATGCTGGGGAGTTTCTAGCAGTTGACTGTACTGGCTGAGCAGGGACACCAAGGCAAGGATCTTTTCCTGCCTAACTTTGGGCTCCCATGAGCACTTCTCTCATTACTCATGAAGGGTCATTACCTTGACAACAAGGGTGGTGCGGATGCTTAATTTCACAAATAGTTATTAATCAGCCACTCATGCTCGAGAAGACAACAGCACGATACATCCTTGAGGTGACTTGTCTCCTGGTGAGAGTCCTCAGTGAAAGGGGTCTCCTGGTGGTCCATTTGCAGCCCAGTCCTCCATAATGTTCTCCTTTGTGTAACTGGATGGGGTTTTCTCACACCAGGCCCACAGAAAATTGAGAGGCTTACAACAAGTCTAGAAATAGAAAAATGTTTTGCAATATCAGATGGTGAGTTTGCAGGTGGAATGGGATCTGGTCTCAGGATTTTTGTGATAACTGTGTTGTTAAGCATTAGCCCCAAACATCAGCAAAAATACCAGGGTTTTTAAGTGCAGCAGAAATAGCCTTGCCCAATCAAGGGAAAAGAGGACAATCAGAAATGTAACTGCTTCCTAAAAATGGCATAGTGAAACCACAGCATCAAAGAAAAGTCCTTTGGCAGCTTTAAATTTTACTGAGTGCTGAAATGGCTGTTCCTCGCTGACAGCGATACTGATTTAGAAACATAAGCACATTGTAAACCACTAGATTTTGACTATGGAATCAGTCAGCTGTATCCTAATGGCATTCTGTCCTTTATTCTTCAAATCAACTAGCATTCACATATGTGCCCTGAGGAGGCAGCAAGCAATTTCAGACTTGTAAATTTTTGCAGATTTTGCACTCAGATTTTTATCACAGGGGGTGAGGGGTCATACTTTAAGAAGTTCACACTGGAAATGTTAAATTTAATACACACATGGCATATAATAGAACAAGTACTAGCTTTGGGAAGACTTAGGTACCTGGCATTGGAGAGGGTGGGTCTTGTGGGCCAGAACAGCTCTGATTCTCCAGCAGATTATTTTCTTTTGAATCAGTCCACATAAATTAGTAACGAAATCTTGCAATTCCTACCTCTGTATTTTTCAAGGTTGCTTCTAGATGTTCAACATGAGCAGTCACAGTGAGAGTTTGGCTACTAGGACACAGAGTCTGACAGACTCTGAAAGGCAAAATAAGCTAGAGCACATGGTGAAGTCTGGGGGAAGGGGCAAGGGGTATGTCAATCAGTGATTTTATGCATTTGCTGAGGTGGACTGAAATCAGGGCACTTTTCTATGACAGACCTATGAGCCTATTACTCAGTGCTGCAACTAGTATTCTTGTTACTCTTCTCACCTCCCTCCTGATCTGACACTTTTTCAGACAGTGTATCCAGGGCACCAGCACAGGTTGCTCTGTGGAGAAGGACCAGGGTGTTCTGGTGGAACACAAGCTGTCCATGAGCCAGCAGTGCCCTTGTGGCCAAGAAAACAAATGGTATCCTGGGGTGCATTAGCAAGGTGAAGGAGGTGATCCTGCCCCTCTACTCAGTCTTAGTGAGGCTGTGCCTGAAGTGTGGAGCACACCCAGGGAAGAGCTACAAAGATGATTAAGGGACTGGAGCATCTTTCCCACAAGGAAAGGTGTGTTAAATGTCAGGAAGTTATGACTGAAAGGGGACCTCATCCATGTCTATTTGTATCTGAAGGGGGGTTCCAAGAGGATGGACCAGGCTCTTCTTGATGGTGCCAACAGGACAAGAGGCAATGGGCAGAAACTGATGCACAGGAAGTTCCTCTTGAATGTAAGGGTGCTTTACTGTGTAGGTGACCACACACTGGAACAGATTGTCCAGAGAGGGTGTGGAGTGTCCCTCACTGGAGATATTCAAGAACCATCTGGACACGAATCTGTGCAATGTGTGCTGGGATGACCCTGTTTGAGCCAGGAGGTTGGGCCACTGTGGTCCCTTCCAATCTGACCCATTCTGTGGTTCTGTGTCTGGGCCCTCTCTGCAGTACAGCCCAGCTCCACGATAACCACTGGTGAAGAACACACAGGTCCATCTTGCAACCCGGGGGAAAAAATCAGCTTTTAATTTCTGTGGCTCACATGTATATGTTCACATGTGGTTCACTTAGAAAAGAAGTCAGAGTTACACCTTCCAGTGATGCTATCTGTACAAATAAAAGTACTCAGAGCACCTGGAAGACCACAGGTATCTGTGGTCTCTGCTGAGTTCAAATGAAGAGGAGTGGTGGTGGTGGTTGGACATCAAGTCAAGCTGATAAAAATTCAGAAGTGTTCTGTAATCCAAGCACAGGATGGCAATAGCCAGACATGGCACTCACACTAAAGAAATCATCAGGCTTTGCAAGCAATGGTAAAGGATGACATTAAACACACCAAAGAGAACTTGAAATGTAAGGAAACATGGTCATTGATAACGAGGGCTCCCCATTCAGCAGTGTTTGAGGTTTACCATCCATCTGCTGGAACAAGAAAATTAAATTTGAACAAATTAAATTTGAAGAAAATTAAAATATTGAAGATATTCCTGAGATAAATGTTTTTCAGTTGACTAGAACTATATTTAGTTATTTAATACCAAATCATTGGTATTAAAGCAACTTATAGGCTTAAAATGTGGCTTTTTAGGTATAAATCAACTGTGCTGTATAAGCAAGTAATTTTTAAGTGGAAAATGAGAATTTTTCCTTATTAAAGGGTTTACATTACAGTACATTACATTCTGATGTTTTCTCCATTTTATTAGGTTACAGGATTCTCAGGAACAATTTAGTTTTCAGTAAATGTACATGTTGCTGTGAAAAAAATCATAGTCAAGAAATTGCTAGTCACATCCTGAGACAATTATACAACCACAAAATTAAAACATGACGCATTATCATTTTATTAAAGAAATTAAAAGCCAGAGGCAAACAGACAGTACCATATTATAATGTAGGAATATTAGCATTAGAAGGCAGTGTGGGACCCTTTACAGCATACTGATGAAGATCAGCATGTGCTAATCATTCACTAGATACACAGAGAGGAAATGTGGGCTTATGTTCAAGGTTGTATAACCTGTCAGATGCAAGATTCAGTCTTACCTTAGAAAAGATTTTATGCTTAATTAAATTTAAGATGCAGTACAGGGGCTTAGCAAGTGAAGAGGAGTGGTGTACTGGAAGAGGAGAAAGTATGAAATTAAATACCACAGCTTCCTATGAACCCTGACTGATGGGATCAGATTTGTAATTTTGAGAACAGACATCAAGGGTGCATAGCTGCCAATAAAATGATCATCTGGATGTTTTATAATCTATAATGATGCTATTTTCATGGTGATTGCTCAGGAAGGAATCACATCCATTTGATAATAATGTATGCTATTGACCTTTACTATATACACACTGTATTTTACTATATTTTCATATTTACATGCATACATTGTAGCTACACATATTTGAAATTATTACTGACTCCAAGGAAGAATATATTTGCAATAAGATTTTAATTATTTCAAAATAAGAATGCAGCTGAAATGAAAGTCTTAGAAGTTATTGTAATGGAAAGAGAAGTCCTTCACATATGAATTGATATGGATTATAAAAATTCAAGCTTCTTCCTTCTTTAACAGCTGCCTTCAGCTTTCTTCTAAAAGTACGAAATCTGCAATTTAATTCACTTGCTGCAGAAGTTTAGTTCAGCTGCTGAGGTATTTCAGTACGTGGCAACAAAAACCTAAAAATAAAAATTCCATTTATCAACACAAATTTGGCAAAGAGCTATCTGGAGAATTGGTGTGATTGCTCTATGACACTTTTGTTTTTTTAATTTTGTTTGCAATGCAGCATGGTGTGAATAGCAACAGTCCATTCCATTTTGCTTTTATTTATCTTCCCTCCTCACCAAAACAGGTGAAAGTGAGATGCAGGATGGAAGCAGTTCTTTCCCTTCACAGTTTCAGAGAATAGTTTTATGGTTTGTTTCCTACCACTAAAAGATTTGATACAGAGTAAAATTCTGTCCGAAGGTGCTGGGAAAATGCTTTCCCCATCTGATCAGTTTTAACTGAGAGATCTCTATCATAGCACAAGGTTGCTTCTTTTGTAACACCTCTTTGTTGCTTTCTAATACTTTTTAATGGCTTTTCCAATTCACTGATTGCTATTTTTTTTTCTTCATTTTCTTCTTCTGTCTTCCTTTGTTATTTTATGTCTTCTGGCTTAAGAAAATGTAAACACAGTTGACATTTTGTGAACAGTGCATATAAGATGAATGGTACTAGTAAATTTTTGTTAAATACACCCTTGACCATTTGTTTTCTAGTTCATGGAGTATAGCTGTTTCTGAATGTACATTGTACATGTAAATACCATTAGCCCATCCAGGAGCTGTCATGTACATCAGGGAAAATGACATTCTTTCCTGTGTTCTTCTCTTCTGAGTATTATTATTTATTCTGTTGCATTGAAGACTCAGGAGGCTGTAACATCCAAAAGTAAGCTTTTCCTAGTAGAGGTGAGTAACCCATCTTCCAATCAATGTTTTGTTATTTTCAGTTTCAGTATTTCATTTAGATGAGAAACTTCGTGACATTAACAATACAGACACCTTTGCAGTTAATTTGGCACTTTAGTACAAACATGATGATACAGTTTTCTGGTCCTGATTAGGACAATGAAACCTGAACAACTGAATTACAGCAGAAATCATTGCCACAGTCAAGCAAGGGGTGCTCTCACCAGACAGAAATGTGTAATATTGTTGTATCATTCTGTTCTTGGCTCCGAAAGTGATATGTGTAAGATGAAAGAAGATATCCATATAAATGACAAAAAAAATCTAAAATGGCACTAACAATGAATTAAACTGATGAAGAGACTCCATAGCTTATTGGAAAGGTTACGAAAGCAGAATCATCTTTTGAAGTAACCTTGCTTTCTTCTCTGTTGGAATACCTCATTCTCCACATATACTTCTGCAGTTACCTCTGGCTCTGCACCTCTTCACTGTTGCCACACTGTCTGGCTGCTGGAAGCAGTTGAACCCCTTTGGCAAGTTCCAGCAGGCACCAAGATTATTCACTCCAAAGGACACATACAGCATATGTGACCTCCAGAGTCCATAGGATTTGAGAGGCTGGGTCTGCCTCTCAGAAATATGTTGCATACACAAGGAGGACTTAACAGGAAAGCCCCTGAGAAATGCAAAGTTTGATGCAAGGAACAGGAACAACGGAGCAAAGAGACTGGCAGATTTTCTGGGTCTTCCAAAACTTAGAAAACACATTTAGGATACAGGTGGTGAATAAATCAAATTCTCCCAAGAAAAAGAACTCCTGCAGTTTTCTTGAAACTAAATCAAGGAAGATTTGTCTCATAAATTCTTATTAGTGGCTGGTCACAGACAGTGTGATTGAGCAGGAAAATGTTAATGGTTACAATGGCTGGCTGTGCACTAAACATAATTGAAAGTTGATGCTGCTTGGAAAACTGGTTCATGCACTTAAAATCAACATTAAAATTATTGCATTTTTAAATCAGTTGCTAATTCCTTCTCTTAGCCCAAAGTTCTTTTACATCTTAACAGAATAATTCTAATCAAAAGCATACTGCTTTCTTTCCATGATGGAAAGCATTCCTTGTCTACTAACTTGAGTTTGTGCCATTATTTTCACTTGCATAATATGGATGATCTTTTAGTAATTTGTGTGTCCATCAGCTCCTGTATTTTTTTTTTTAATCTTTTGAACCTGCTGGCCATTTTCAACCAGCTGTGGCAGCAGGATAATCTTGTTCCTAAAGGTTTTGTGAAAATAGGTATTGTTTACACTTTCAAAGCCACGTGAAGTCACCAGGCTGGTCAGGCATCAAGGCACCACTTGGGACAGGCAGGAGTGGGCACCACCACTTTTCAAGTTCAGCAATAAAGCAAGAAGAGGAATCTGAAGTGTCATGAAGGGCATAGAGAAAATGGGAAGGAGAGGCAGTAAGTAGAAAGGGTGTGTTCTAGGACTTAGGACAGACACATACAAATAAGGGACTTTGTTCTATTATATCCACAGTAAATAGAATTGCTGGGTTTTCTCTGGATGGAGTATTGCAACTAAATTTCAAAATGTAAAATAGCATATATAAGAAAAGAATTTCTGAATATCCACAACACATGCACAACTCATTTTCCCAGTTATTGTCCTTTTCCTCTATTGCTTCTTCCAAAGCCATTTTCGGTATAGATTAATGTCACTGAATTAGCTTTTCCAAAAGTAGAGCAAAGTGTGGTATAAGTATATAATATCTAGCAGCAAATAAGACCTAAAAGAATTTGGATTCAGGGGCTTCTTGGTCAAACAGCAAAATTAATCAGGAAACACAAGGAGACTTTATAAAAGTCTTCGGTAATTTCAAAGGTAATGCTTTGTGCAACTATTGTCAACTTTTTAAATAAACAGCATCATAGTAACAAATATTTACCAAGAATTTCATAATGTAAATTCAGGAAACTCAGCTCTTCCTCACTGGGCTCAGCAATGGTTGGTGCTCCACTGCACCAAGATCTCCTCATCTGTTGAACATAGAGCATAAAGGACAGCAATGGTCATCAGCTCCCAAGAGCTCCTTCCTTGTGCAGCTGACTAGAGATCAGAAGCAGAACTAGAGCCCCATGGTCACAGCTGGATTCAGGGAGTTTTCTCTTGTTCCCAATCCCTCACATTCGAGGACAGGATCTGAAGATATGTTTCAGGTTCCTTTCTCTTTTTTCAAGTATGAAATGATGATAGCTGGACCTAGGCCCACTGGAGCACTGCATATTCTGTGCTTTAAATAATTCCTTCTGAAACAGCTGTTGTCTTCGATACAGAATTAAGGCTATGAACCAATTTCTTTTTGGTATAGTGATATGAATCAAACTTTATCAATGAATTAACTCTGCTGTGTTGGAGAATTGTGGGTTACATATTATTGTGATTTTTTTTTTCTTTTCTCAGAATATATAACTGGTTACCTTTCAATTGCATGCCTGCATTATTTTTGGATTTTTTTTTGTTTTGTCGGTCACATTCTCTTGGTCTACCAGCAGAGTGTGCTGACTCACAAGAACTGCGTTTTTCAAGCAAAGGTTAAGCTGAGAGGAGATTTGAAATAGAAAAAGAATTAGGCTAGTAAAAGTGGAGGGGGGGGGAAGCTTCTATTTAGGGTCAGTGTTTTACCTCTAATGGCTGGATAAATTCTTTTTTTAAGTCACCCAAACTGACTGGGTGATAATAAAATTCAGAATAAATATCTGTGTTGGTTTAGCACAGTATCCTAACTTTTAAATTTGAGTTTAAATTTCAGGATGAATGGAAAATAAATAAGCTTTAGATTGAGTGAAACTCTTTCCAAATGTTTCTCACATTTTGTTTCCTCCAAGCATTTTGTTCCAAAGGTTCTAATTTTTTATCCATAACTGTTCAGAAATCCTCTGCTTGTTCGGAATTGCTTCTTTATTTCATGATGTGATGATACATGACTACATATATACTACTAATACATTAATCAGTTTGTGATTTAATACTAACTGGAATTAGTTACTTCCTGCTTTCAGAAAACCACCCTTAGATGAAACATCACTGTAGATCCCCCAGGACTCCCTGTGGTAGGGCAGATCTGGAGAGAGCTATAGAGTGCAGCTGGCCTTGCTGTGTGCATGTGACATTTGGGAGCCTGGGCAGAAGCTGGTTAGGCACATGTTGCCACCTCAGGGATAAATCTTTAGTTAGAAATACATAAGCAGAACTGGATGCAGGGACAACCTCTGGTTGCAACAGCAACTGGGTAGAACTCATACTTCCCTGCACTTAAAGCTAAGGGTTTTTTCCTGCTTTATGGTGGTCCCTGTGACATAGATCAAAATTTTCAAGTGTTTTCTAAGCTTGAGGCTTACTAAATGTGCACGTGTGCTTGTGTGGTTTTCTGGAACAAAATAAAATGAGCATAGCATTTTATCTCAGCTCTTTCTACCTGACTAAGTCTGGAATCCTCTTGGTCCTGAATTATAAGGTGTAGGCTGTCTTATCCAGCTAAGAAGCTTTAAGCTTAACCACCAAATCTTCCTCCTCTACTGCTTCTAGGCAACAGCTTACTCCAAAGAAAAATCAGTGCAGTTATAGCCCACAAGATGCACACCCACATGAATACAAGAGGTTGCTTGAGGGTTTTCAAAACATGGAAAAGAAAGCTAAGTGACTTGAGAAAGAATTAGAATTGCATATTATTTCAGCTTATTGACACTTTCAAGTAATTTTCTATTCCTAAACTTTTGAACACTGACTGTGAATAATATGTTTCAGAATACTATCCCAAGACAAATTTATAAACTCTTAGATATCTGAAGATTTACTTGAAGTGTTGAAGATGTCTTATGCACTGATCTTTATACAAATGATCTTCTTTAGACCCCAGGTTGCCACCAGAAAAGCAGTCCCAGATATTTGTACTTGACAACTGCTGACATGGGCCAAGACTTATTCCATCAGACTGAGGAACAGTGACACCCCATTCTCTTTTATTGTCACAGAATCACAGAATCATGAAATCTCCTGAGCTGGAAGGGAGCTGCAAGGATCATCTTGCAGAGGTCCTGCTGCAGCCCTTGCACAAGACCACCTTAAGAATCACACCATGAGTTATTGTAAGTCACATTCACACTGTGTGTTACACAGCAGGCAAAAGTTAGGATTTACCTTCTAAAGCAGCTTGCATTTAAGCTTAAAAGCCTTAAATTGAGGCTTGTAATCTTACTGCAACTGGTGATATAATAAGAACCTTACTGGTTTGCCCTGTGGCCCTCTAATTCAAGAATCAGCTGGAGAGCAGGAGAATTAATCAGCTGGTCTCTACCCTGACTTATGTATCAGATATATTGATTGATACATCAGCAACTGCTTGAATTTCTGTATTTGAAAGCTGATACCTGACAAAAAGGCAGCTAAAGGTCATACACAAAACATGGAGAAATCCACACAGAACACTTGCCGGGATGTGTTCCAAACTTACTTTGGGACATCCAAAGCTTGGGTGGACTGGAACCCCCTTGCATCTTTGTCAATTATAGAGGTGGAAGTGTTATATTTAAGGATCCTGACTAAACTCATAAAGTTGTGAGGGCTGAAACAAGGCAGAATCTAGGTAGTCTTCCTTTTTGCTATGTAAAGGATTCACTGGCACTGCTGATTTGGGTTGGCTGGAGAATATAGTCACAACTCAATCTCAAACCAAAAAACCCAAAACTTTATGTGTTCATACATGTCTGAGTAATTTTTTCTAGTTTCAGGCTAATTCTAAACCTGATACCCAGCATCTTTAATGATATGTTATTCACAGTTGAAAAGGTAGATTTTTACTAGGAATGTCACACATTACAGAATCTGTCAGGACCCCAAGGCCACCAATAGGCCTTAATGGCCTTGACCAGCCCTCATTGGCAACATCCTACCACACTCTCTGCCCACTGCTCCAAGAGCTTCTTTTAGGTTCACCTGGAGCCCTTTGATCAGGTTATCTAGGGCCCTGTCAATCCAATATCTAATATTTTCAGTGGGGGGAAATTTCACAGCTTCTCTGGGTAACCTTTTCCAATGTTAAATTGCTCTCATGATGAAGAAATTTTTCTTACATTTCACAACAAAGAAGAGTAGAATGGTAGAACAGTAGAAACCAAACTCTTAAAGTAAATTAAACTTTTTCAGCAGTGAACACTTGTTTATTACTAGGTGTTTTCCAATGGGTGCAGCTGTGTCGTTTATGTGCTGAACCAGATGCACAAGTGGTAAGACCCTGACTTCCATGGTATCAATGCTTCTTATTTTTCTGCTTTGCTGTCTGCAACTGGAACCTTCATTTCCCTCAGCAAAGATATTGATTGGCTCAAGGTGTGCCTGAACTTCTGGGGAGGAAGCCATCAACAAAAATCAGGATTTTTTTTTTTTTAAACTTCTTTTAAGGAAAACACTAAAGAAAGCCATCAGGCTACTGCCACTGCTGCTATAACACAACATCTGTATCAAGTTATGGATGTCAGGTCATAACACAGATCAGTTTTTCCATCCAGGTTGTTGGTTGTAAACCCCCCCCTTGAAAAACACTCAATTTTCAGACCTGGGAACATGTTAAAACCTGTTGTTGTTGCTGAGGTGACTGAGAATGTATTTGTATTCACCAATTGCTTTGCAATTTTTCTCTTCCTTTGTTTTTGTATTGTCTTTTATTTTTATTTTAGATGAGTACTAATATCACACAGAAAAATCATCACTTCTGACAACAAGCTATTCGTGTTGCACTGTGCTGTTTTCACATGCTTAGATGAAAAGAGCCATAATTAGCCAGACCTTACTTTTAGACATCTTTCCTGGTAGGCCAGGGTGGAAATATCCCATTAACATGGCCTGATTCAGAATGGTGATGCAGGAAACGATCTCATGGCATCTTACTTGTCCAGATCTCAGCATATATAAGCAATGCCTATTAAGCTGTTCAAAAAAAGAGAAAGCATTCATTGATGACTCTCATCTGCCTTCATCCATAGAATTTTAATTTTATTTTGTTTGTCATAGTTCTTTAGATCTATTTGGTAGTTAAGCTCAGATTACTCAAAGAAAACCCTCTATTAACAACAATAATATTTACAATATTTGCTTAGCTAGAGTCACTGACTATGAGAGGACTGATGAGCCATTTTATCTTTTCAGATCAAATGGTGATAGAATAAAGAGTGTGTTCAAAAATCAGAGCTTTCCTATATTTAGCCTATAAGTGAGACAAGTAAAAATGCAGAAACTGAAAATAATTCAAATCATCCTCTCAGTTTTGAATTGAGGGGATGGATCCTAGGGGGATCCTAGGGGATGGATCAGTAGAGTCACAGTTCAGCTGGAGAGCCTGGAAAGGAATTTTAATTGTTAGAAATACGTATTTGATTATTCTCAGTCTATCTCCTTTCTCCCAAAGAGAAAGTTCTGTGCAAAATTTTCAGTAAGCCTGTCCATTTCCACTCTCATGGAGGAGCTCAGCTGAATTCCTAATTTCAGTTCCTTCCATTTTACTCTTCTCACTCTGCTGGGTCAACTATATTGTTTTGCTCAGTGTTTCCCTTTTCTGTCCTAAAAGAATTTTACTCTCCTTTTCTTTAGCCTCAAGTGCCACTTTCTTCTTGACTTAGTGTTGTTGTGCCCAAGAACATTGATCTCTCATCTCATTTCATTTTTTTTATGTGCTCATCGAAATTTCTTCCATTTATACAGCACTTCTACGAGACATATTCTCATAAGATTTCTCCAAACCCACTCTGAATCTTCAAAAGTATTGAAAGGGCAATATGAAAAAATTTCAGCACTTTTGAAAGGATAAGTGAAATATTACCAATGTTCTGACTCTTCTAGTCTGGGTGGCTGAAAGTCTTGTCACATTCACACAATATTCTTTGACAGAAATCCCAAAGAACAGCATCCCAATATAAAGTCCTGTGGCTTTTGTGGGAAAGAATCAGTGAAAAAAAAATAGGAATGTTGACATCAGTGACACAAACTTACATGTTCACATGCTGAACACTGGAAATGCCAGCCCTTGACTTCTAAAATCAGAGCTTGCTAACACTGAGAGAAAGTTATGGATGCCTCCTCTTCCAAAGCAAAGATGGAGTTGGCAGCAGTCCTCTGACAAAGTTCATCTGTGAGGCTTCCACAGTATTTTTAAGGAGTGAATGGCTTATCTTTTATAAGTAACAGATTCTCTCAAGTAACAGAGATTAAATATATCATATACTCCCAGGGGAAATAGGCAGGAGGGCTAGCCACATTTTCCCACCTGAAAAGTCCCAAGGTCTCTCCTCTGTACCACCTCAGTCAGGAATAGGGGTCTTCACTGAACTTTTGTTCTCTGAAGTGCCCAAATAAGCTCAAAGTCCAGTTTGTCTACATAAACTGTAACTTCACACAGGCTAAAAATCTATTAATGGTTTGTCTAGTAATAAGTTTAATATATATACATATATAAATATATGTATGTGGTGTTTATCAACAAATTTCCCCAAAATGCTAATGTTATGGAGTTCCAAATAGTGGCAAGTTGTATTATTAGAATATATACATTTTTATTTAAAAAAGAAGTCTCAATAGCATTTGTTCTCCTATATAGAGGCAATTTTTTTTTCCAGAGAAAAATAATTTATTTGGACACAAGACTGAATTCTGATGGAGAAAGAGAGAGAGGACAGTCCTGGGAAATAAGACTTATATCCATAAATGAATCATTAGAGCATTAAGAACAGAATAAGAATGATGTCTCACTGATGAATGCTCTTGTGGATTTTGTAGGTAATCACTTCTCCTAACCTTCATTAATTCTCTTTCTTTGAATTCAAAACCGGACTAAAGCCTTTTCTGTCTCAATTTCTCTGCTCAGTAAGCAGGAAAAACACAAGACATGGTGCAGGCTGCTGCTCTGGTCTGTGGTCTTGCCAGGGTTCAGCTTAGCTGAGGAATGAAACAGCCCATGTGTGTAACACTGCAGACCTTTGGTTGACTTTAATTAACAGATAAGTATTAATTCTTTTAGGAGAAAACATTCCCAGCATCATCTGTGCTGTAGGCTGGTGCTACAGATGGACTCCTTCCTCGCTCAACCTTTCTACTTTGCTAGGAAGTGGCAAACTGCTAAAAACTTGAGGGTGGGATCTGCAGCACTGGTGTGAGCCAATGACAAGGCAGCCCTGTAGCTGAAAACTTATGTCCTGCCATTGTACCTGTGCTGGTTTTGGCAGTGATACAGTTAATTTTCTCTACCATAGTTGGTGTGTGGCTGTTTTGCATTTGTGCTGGAAACAGTGTTGATAATCCAGCAATGTCTCAGCTGTTGCTGACCAGGGCTTGCACAGCCTCAAGGTCTCTTCTGCTTCTCACACTGCCACACAAGCAAGTGGGATGGGGGTGCAGGGTGGGCTGGGAGAGAGCACAGCCAGGACAACTGACCCAAATTGGCCCAAGAGACATCCCAGGCCATATGGCATCATTCTCAACATATGAAGCGGTGGAAGAAGGAGGGGAATGTTTGGAGTGCTGGCATTTATGTTCTAAATGTAACTGTTATCCATGCTGGAGCCCTGATGTCCTGGACATAGCTGATCCTCTGCCTGACCATGGGAAGTAGTGAAAGAATTCTTTTTCTTGCTTTGTTTGCATGCACAACTTTTGCTTTAACTATTAAAATATCTTTATCCTGAACAGGAGTTTTCTCACTTTCACCCCTCTGATTCTTTACCCCACATGACCTGGGGAGGAGCGAGCAAGCGGCTCTGTAGGGCTGAGTTGCCAACTGGGCTTAAACCATGATAGTACCTCAAAGCCATCAGGGAAGTGATGGCCCAGTTTTTCTGCATGTCAATACCAAATGGCAGTCCCTTGGTATGAACAGTTTGCAATCCAAATAGATAAAGATAGAATAAATTTTACTGTTTTCTCCATTCTGCCAGAAAGGAATACGTTTTCTGAGAATGGCACACAGATCATTTGTACCCTGTGCTGAAATCACCTAAATCTGCACCTCTCCATCTTCCAGCAAATGCAAGCTACATCCTTGCCCTAGTGGGAGGAGCCAGTTGTGTCACCACAGTATGGGAGAACAAAGAAACTTTGTCAGACGAAATCTCATGAACTCAGATTTTTCTAGATCAGGTGTCTGAACTAAGATACCAGTGCTGCAAATAATTCAGAAATGTGTCCAAAGTTTATCATATATTTGAGAAATAGATGAGGGTAATATTTTCTCTATACATGTCTCCGTTACATAATCACTTCCAGCTTTGAATGTTCATGCTGGATTTCTTTCCAGTATCCTGTCAAGCAGCCAAACTCATAATTATTTATCAATAAATGGCAACATTTTCTGCACCGTGTATTTTCCTGTTTAAATGTCTCCCTGAATCCACATGCTTCATCCAGTTACATAAGCTCTTTCTTGTCTTCACAAAACAACTTATGCATTACTTTCCTTGTTTTCTTGAGAGTCTCCTTATTTTGCAGTAATTATCAAGGCCAAATCATGATGGTTTGTTTGGGGTATTTATATATTTATTTATTTTCCTCATTAATGGTCATATATGACAACAAATTGCCAATTTGTTGTACTGGAAATGGGATTATATAAATATTTCTGCCTCCTCTCTGGAAGCTTTATTCTAGTTACTTGCAATAATAAAGTCTCCTAATAGGAGGATGGCAGAAATACTACAATTTATTAGCAGTGGAAGGACGTGCCCTTCAGATGGCATTTCACAGTATTCTTCCAAATAAAAATACTGAGCACTGAATGGAAAACTGCAATGCTCAGGTCCCTGGAAACTACTAAACTCTACGGTGACCATTTCCATTTTTTTTAACATGTCAAGATAATGCAAACTTAATATCCTTCTTAAGGGTGGGAGTTTTATTCTCAAGATATCCATATATGCTAATTTGAATTGAACAGTACATTTATTCACCTTTAGGAGAATCTTACTCTGTAAGCATTTCCAAGAATGTCTGTAATTACTTGCTCCAAAAGCACCATCTAAAAGGGATAAATGTAAAAGGACTGGAACTTCATTAGAAAGATTTGAATTCCCTAAAGTGGCTGACAGTCTTTCAGTCTTTAATAGGTTTTCATGGCACTGGGTTGTCTAACCAGGTTAGACTTTATACAGAAGTCATGTCATTCATAAAGTAAAAAATGCAAGCTGTTTTTCTCTAATAATATTTCTTCAAATAGTATTACTGCAGCACAATGATATGAGATGATATTTTGTATGCTGAGTTTCAATTAATTAGATCAGCATCTTTTTAAAATTATTACACATTTCTAGAGATCAGCTCTTATATTACTGTTCAGAAAACTTATTTTGGGGTCAGAAATTGTACTGCTTGTTTCATGTATTGTTTGCTCCCCAAGTCCTGTCAGAATATTCATTACATGCCTAAAATCGGATGGATTAATTTGGTTTTCCTACACAGTTTGTTCTTTTTTAGTGCTGCCAGCAAACACTTGATCTATAGCTGGCATTATGTTCAGAATGGGTATTTAGTTTGCATTAGGCTGAGCAGCAAGTGATGTTCTTTTTCCCTTAACTGCAGTAAAACCTCAAAGAAAATAGTGTTCTTATGTCTGTGTCAGGGCATAACTGTGAAAAGAATAAATGTAGGTATTAATGGTATCATTATGTAGAACAGAATTATGGAAAACACATCAGGCAATTTTCAGCATCCAAGTCTATTTTCTTACTGGCTTTTTAGTGCTGGATAAGCATAGCTGTAGTTGGAAATCTAGGGAATCTGGTAATCCTGTGGTCAGCTATAAAGATACCCATCCTGTTACTCCCCAGTCAGAAAGCTGATGAAAAAGCAGTTAGCCTCTTGTTTTCCTTGGCTGTGCACTCTTTGTCATTCAATCATGCATGAACTGCATGGCTTCAGCACCAACTGGCAGCATAATTTCTGAAGTGTCATTGCTGTCATCTTTTAGAGACACTGTTCTTCCCAAAGATCTGAGCATATTTGAGCACATGCATAGTGGTGGCCAGCGTGCCCTGTACACTCCACAGCATCTGGACAGCCTTGCTGTGACACCCCTACACCCTGCATGGAGTCATGAACCAGCATGGGGCAAAACTCAGAGCAAAACCCAAATCACCAATGCCCAGGTTGCTTACAACTTAAAGCAAGGACCTCCTGGTGTGACTCAGCACAAGGTGGACAAAGACTAAAAGTCAGTCCTTTTCCCATAAGTTTAAGACCACAAGACTTCTTCCTAGCAAAATATTTGGCACCTTCTTTGGTAAGGAAAGAAAATGCCAGACGGATCCACTGTGGTAAATATCAAAGCACAAAATGTTGCTCCAGGCACTGGGCAATGTTCCCATTGCTCTCTGTATGATTCAGAGGGAAGGATACATGACAAAGGCTATATAAAGATATTTTTATCTTTTTTGATTGATGGATACTGGTGACACTTTGGTCTCTGGGATAATTTAGAATACTTTACAGAGATGTTTCAAACAGATATGCCTTACCTGCTGTATTCAGCTGTTTCCTTCTATATGAGGGTGCATGACACTTTACTGATTTTTCCATACCTCGGGTGAAATAAAACACCTTCAGAAAGTAAATTAAATTTAGATAGAAAGGACTGGTTTTTGTTGTCTTTATGGAAAACACACAATTCTCACAAAGTCAGAGTAACATTACAGAAAAAAAACTCAAAGAGGAATGCCAGGTACCAAAGAAGAAAAGGATTTGTCAAAACACTACTGGGCATATTTGAAACTGTTGCCAGGAGGCAATTAGCATAGTTGCTATTGAAGCAAGTAGATAGGCTTGACCCAGAGTAATAATACTTTTGAATATGATAACTAATTTTTCTGAAAAAAACCCTAGGTATTCCAAGTTTCCTGTTTAAGTATAACCTTATTTTTCACTCTTGAAGATTTCTGAGTTTTTCAGAATTTTATCTTCCTTGAATGCATGAATTACCCTAAGAATAAGTTTGAAATTAAATGATTAAATTAAGAAAAGAGAGCAAGTACATATTTTAGCTATCAAATATTTACTTACTTTTATTTAGAATTCATATTTTACAGCTATTTTTTTTCTATGAGATGTAAGACTCCCCAGCAGAATTCCAACTTTTGTTACTTATGAACTTCTCAAAAATCGTTGACTTGAAAGGTGTTGGTATTTACTTATTTTCCGTAGAAAAAATACCTATGTTTTCTCTCAGTGTAAACACAGCATGTTGATTGCTATTTTACATAGAATTTTTGTAGCATACAGTTAGATTTAAACTGAAGGAATACTGCTGTGGTCTTATTAGTGTCTACATGGAACTCACATGCCCTTTAAGTTGTTCTGTCCAAATCATTTTCTAAGTATTGTGACCTCTTTTTCAGTCTTCATTGCAAGATGTTGCTTGATGACTTGAATTGCATAAAAGTGGAAAAAAAAATCTTTCGAAAGATTTCATTTTGCTCATCTAATGAAAATGAACCATGCCCTGAGCATAATTTTCCTTTAATTGTAAAAAATTCAAATTATGCATATCACATGAGAAATAATATTAATTGACATGTCATATACAGAAATCTGAAAAAATATCATCATCCAGAAAGCAAGTATTTATATAATACACTGGTAATTAGCATGATGCCTATCTTGAATTTGTGAGCTGGCACTTGATTTTAAAAGCCATGAGCCATGTTCTCCAAGAGCATCTGCCTTCACGGCATAGGTAGTAAAAAATTGTTAAGTCATTGATATTTGAGTAGTAATAGTAAAAGATCTATTCCTGCTGCCTTTGTTAGTTATCCTTACATGATCCATATGTGGCTTTCACTGAATGGCCATTAAAACTGAATATTGCGTGTGGGAGTTGTTTAGTGATGTCATACATGTCACACATGATGAGACACCAGCAGAAGTCATTTTAGTAGGGCAAGTGTTTCTACACATTTTGCCTTCATCCTACACATATAAACAAAGAACTGTGTTCATTTTTGTTGCTCCTAAAGTCAGTGAATATTCTTTCAATAAATTTGGGTACACATGGGGTCAAGTTGGTCAGAAATGAGTCAAGAAACTTTTACAATAACATTAAATATAATTTAATAATTAAATTCAATTCAACACCATTTTTGGAAATTATATATGGTCAAAAGAAAACCTGTAAATCCACAGAAATTTGCCTAAAGCTGACATAGAACACTGAAGACAGAAGGGAATAATTCACTCCCCATCACTGACCAGCTCAGGTGTCAAGTGAGGCTCTTCCTGAACTATATTTTGATCGTCATCCTCTATCACAGGCTCTTACCTCTTCAGAGCTCAGGAGCCTCCAGTCGCATCTAATACCTTTACTTGAACAGTTTTGTTTCTTATAACACCTAATTCCTGTTTGAATTTTTTACCAAAGTTAAAAAACATGCAAATAACTCTTTAGCTTACAAATAAGACTTATTTCAGATTCTATCTATA
Source organism: Phylloscopus whistleri (assembly GCA_017589585.1). Taxonomy (NCBI): domain Eukaryota; kingdom Metazoa; phylum Chordata; class Aves; order Passeriformes; family Phylloscopidae; genus Phylloscopus; species Phylloscopus whistleri. The sequence continues at coordinate 2,525,615 of JADMLD010000183.1, forward strand.
ATTATTTATTTTGAGTTAAAGAAAAATATATTTCCCTCAATAACATGCAATCATATGCAGTAGAAATGTTTAAGAGATTTATCAATCCACTCATTTGTAGTGTCTTCACAAACCATGCATCGCAGCTGATTCTAAAATGTTCCTGAATAGTTTTACGAAGTCTGCAGAACAGATATGTGGGAAAATGGAAATGGTTGCCTAGAGTTACCTATGGATGTTCTACATTGACTGGGATGAGGGGAAGTGTCTGGGCAGCCTCTTTTTGTGACAAAGGCATGCACCACATGTGGTGGCATTAACATGTGGGCGGGTAAAGTTGCTGTAGCTTCCCTTCCCAGCATGGTTTTCTCACTGACATTTCTACAAGGACAGTTTGTTGCTGAATCGTGGCAGGCTGAGCTCCTCTAGCCCTGCTGCATCAGTAACAGGAGCGTTACTCAGCGCTGCAGAGACATCCCCAACTTGGCAGAGGGCACAGCACTCTCTCCTTGACCCAAAACATCAGAAGCTGCCAGGTTTTAAAGCTGGCAATCCCATTTCTCTAACAGGTAGCAAACAATCAGAGTGGAAAATAAGCATATTTTCTTTAGAGGCCTGATAACACCACAGAACATAGGTTTACTGCCCAGTGTCTACTATTTTTGGTGGCTAAGAGGCACTTTTACAGAGGTGTTGAGCACAAAGGAATCCCACTGAGTGACTGAGTATAATATGGATGTGCCAATGTTATATTTTTAACTGCATTGACAGATTGACTCAGTAGTGCTGGATTAATGATTGGACCCAATATATATACACATACACATTGAAACACAGTAAAAAAAAAGAGTAAGGTTGCATGTGAGGTACTAAAATTCAGCATTTTAAAAGAAAAACATTAATGTGTTAAATCATTTGTCCCTCCCTGGGCTGAAAGAGTAAAAGCTTGTAGATGTTAGTGCTCTGAGTTTTGATCTGCCCTTGGTAAACAAATATTAGATTAGATCTAAAAGCACAAATGGTACTAGATTCTCCAGTGTGCAGACACATGCTGCACATACTAATCTACAGAAAATTGTTTTTTTAATTAACTTTAATTTTTAAAACTAATAATATTTCATGTATTTAGCATATGTTCTGATCAGCACAACTAAATATTGCACATGGGAACCATCTTATGTGGGAAATTCTAAAGCATAAAAATTCAAAATGCCAAATCAAATTATTGGTAATAATTGGTTTTGTTATTTCTGTTTACACAACTATTAATCTGTTACACATCCTCCATAGTTTTCTTGGTGAGGAGCTAGCCAGGCTCTTCGTGATGGATTTGAGACATTACTAATTTTTCAAGATAAGATTAATTTAATTCTTTATGAATTAGTGAAGACTACCTTGATATTATGAGGTGGCAAAGGAGCAAATAAAATTGTAAATTAGCATACAAATTATTCTCTGATACCAAAGCCTGCAGAAAAGCCTGTAGACAAGTTGACTGCAAATACTTAACTGCAGACTAGCCACGTCCTTTTTTATAATTTTTCTGAAGTGAATCACTGCTTCTACCAAGGTACATTAAGATGTAATTTTAAAAATATTTTATATTCTGAAATCGCTGTACATTAACAGCTACAATCATCCATTCAGTTAGCCATTCAGAATTTGCTAATAAGTATGTACTAAACTGTTCATTCAATTTAATAGCACCCTATTGATATAATTCAGATGTCTTGGGAGCTGTTGGCTGCTTTATAACTGTCAGGAAATAATTGCTAATTTGATCCTTAATCTGATACTTCCTAAATTTCTCCATTATGGTAACTCTTCCATTGTTTCTATTTAGAAAAATGAGAGAAAATTATAATGGGAAGGAACAGTCATTTACAATAATGAAGTGCAATGTCTTTTGCCTTCTGTCTTTCCTCTGCAATGGAATAGAAGCCTGTTAGTTCAGCATACAAAAAGCAGCAGGATTTCAGTTATGAACTCCAGGTAAATAAGAAGCAGCTTGTTAAATATCTGGCTCAGGTATTGTAACTTAGTGGGATTTTTACAAGAATCTACCATTACAGTCGTATTTTCTTTTTTTCCACCATACCAACTTTTCATTCCTTTTCACTTTAAATTTGTACCTTATACCCACTTTAAAAATGCAATAAACATGCACAGATTGTAACTACCACAGAATACTATTAACCTCAATCATTTTGCTGAGTAGGTGTTCAGAGCACTCATGCACTTACAGCAGTTTGTGAAGTGCTGTGATAAGTGTGAATCTTCTCTAGACTGAACTGACATGCTAATTACCATGTGAGTCTGCACTACCACATCTTCATAATTATGCCAGTGGTGAACAATTACTGGAATATATTATTGCAAACATTCTCTTGTAAATACGTTAATTTCTTTTTTTGTGAACTTCCTTTTATTTCTCTCACTTCATATAACTTGTTTATAGGTATCCCTAACATGACATTCTTCAGCAACATAATTTCATCCTCTCTGTACCATATTTGTACAGCCATGTGTGTGATTGCTTTTCTTGAGTTCCTAATGTTTAAATAAATATATCCAGCATCAAAACAACTGTTGCAAGACAATCTCAAGATCTTGCAGCTAGTGACTTTTTATTTAAATAACTGTTCTGGGTTGACAGTGCCTCTATCCCATATCAGTGGACTGTTTTTATTATGTCTAGCAGCGCTGTTTTGCTCGTGGGGCTTTTGCTGCCCGAGCAGAGCTGCTTCTGGGCTGCTGCTTCAGCTGCTGCTTGGCTTCTGCTGCTTCGGCTGCTACTGCTGCTGCTGCTGCTGCCGCTGCTGCCGCTCCTGCTGCCTACTTTCCTTTTTTTTTCTTTCCCCCTCTTTTTTCCCTTCCCCCCCCGCCCCCCCCCGCCCAAGACTGGACCGGCTCTGGAACTGATCTGACCCGAGACATCTGAGAAGACCCGGAGCCCGCCAAAGAAGCTTGGAGCCCTCCCCCTGAGTAAACCTGATCTTTTCCTTCCACTCGGGTTGGGGAGAGTTTTTCATTTGTCAATAAAACCGGTTTTTCCCACTTTTTCTCCTCCAAAGAATTTCCTTCCCAACCCCGGGCTGGGGGGAAGGGGTGGTGGAGGTTTGTTGGAGGGGACTCCCTTTTAGAAATTCTCCTCCTAATTTATCCTAAACCAATACACTCTTTGGTGCATTGGCCGGGAAAGGAACCAAAGAAAGTGGAAAAAACCTTAATAATAATATTGGTAGTTCTGATTGTTTTGTGGGTGTATCGGGATGGTTTTTTCTGAACTCATAATGTCATTTGGGGTGAAAGCCTGCCAATATTTCTGGTCCCTAGGGTTTTTTGAGATTGTACTACCTTTGTGGTACCTAGGGCTATTTCCTTACCCTGAAATAGCTCTGGTATTGCTCCTAATACGTAGTTTATGTAGCCGTTGGGCACTAGTCAGAGTATTCATTGGGCTGGGCTTGTTTGTGATGATTTACAGGAAGGCTGTAAATACACTTGATGGTTCGTTGTTATGGTTGGGCACTCAGTTTGTGAGGGGAGAAGCAGGGGCAGAGTATTTTCAGCCTCTGTTTTCCCTCTTCTCCTTTGAATTGTTTATATCTCTATTAGAGAATGTTCAATTTCCCCTAAGTGTTAAAGAAACCATCTTTCTGGCATTCAATTTAGTAAGTTTCCTATATACTGTCTGCAGTTTATATAAATTGAAAGCTGAGATTTCCAAAGGGGCTAATGAGACCTCTGATGTAAGGGAAAAGCCAAGTCGAAGAAATCTTGATTGGAGTGGAAAATGGGAAGACATGGGCCAAATTTTAAAAGAATTCTCTGATCCTATAGTCTGGGACTTCCCATCTGAACAAATTCAGAACCCAGCTGAGGTGGCAAAGTATTTGAGAGAGAAGTGTTATGGTAATACTAAAGAGAAAAGGATTATTGCAGTGAGCTGGGCCTTGGCATATGTTTATCGTACACTGCTAGATACTGTAGGGCAGCAGATGGAGGCAGGGGGGCAGGAATGTAAATCAACAGCTACCCCAGTCGCTAAGTCTGCAGCCAGCACCCCAGTTGTGAAGCCAGCAGCTAAGCTAGAACCTGAGCCTGAGTTAGCAGCTAAACCAGACAGTAAGCCTAAGCCCCTGGCAGTTGCTCCAGCAAAGAAGCACACACACAAAACCGACCGACCAGGGGATGATGATGACCCAGGAGAAGGACCTTCACCAAGATCAGAAGCCAAAGCATCTGGCACAGGATCAGAAGCCAACACTGATTCCTTTTCCCTGAAGGACCTTCGGGGCCTAAGAAAGGATTACAGGCGACAACCTGATGAACCTATCATTAGTTGGTTAGTCCGTCTTTGGGATGCTGCAGGAGAGGCTACAATTCTGGATGGCACTGAAGCGAGACATTTGGGATCCCTGTCACTTGATCCAGTCATCGACCAAGAGATGATGAGAGAGGCTAATCCACGCAGCCTCTGGGTACGGGTCCTAGGAAGTGTGGCAGAAAGATACCTGTGTGCAGATGATCTTTATATGCAGCAAACCCCACGGAAGACCATAGAACAAGGGATTCAACGCTTGAGGGAAATGGCAGTGGCAGAGATGATCTTCTCCGATGACATAAATATTGGAAACCCGAATCACCCTGGGATTTTGGAAATAATTACCAACTGGCCGGAAGCTGAGAATTTCAGTCTCACCGAGGAAGAAGAACAAGAGCAGGTAACCCGGGCTGAAGAAGCTCCACCATATAACCAACTGCCAGCAGAAGAAGCATGCTACGCTCTTTTCACTGACGGTTCCTGTTGCATTGTAGGGATGAACCGGAAGTGGAAAGCAGCCGTATGGAGCCCCACGAGACAAGTTGTACAAGCCACTGAAGGAGAAGGTGGGTCAAGCCAGCTTGCCGAACTCAAAGCTGTTCAATTGGCCCTGGACATCGCTGAAAGAGAGAAGTGGCCAAAGCTCTACCTCTACACTGATTCGTGGATGGTAGCTAATGCTCTGTGGGGCTGGCTGGAAAGGTGGAGAAAGGCCAACTGGCAGCGTAGGGGAAAACCAATCTGGGCTGCTGATGAGTGGAAGGACATCGCCACCAGAGTAGGGAAACTACATGTGAAGGTCCGTCATGTAGATGCCCATGTCCCCAAGAGTCGGGCTAATGAGGAACACCAGAACAACGAGCGAGTAGATCAGGCTGCAAAGATAGAGGTGTCTAAGATAGACTTAGATTGGCAGCACAAAGGAGAGTTGTTCCTAGCTCGATGGGCCCATGATGCCTCAGGTCATCAGGGCAGAGATGCCACCTATAAGTGGGCACGAGACCGAGGGGTGGATCTAACCATGGACAGCATTTCTCAAGTTATCCGAGACTGTGAGACGTGCGCTGCCATCAAGCAGGCCAAGCGGATGAAGCCCCTCTGGTATGGAGGGCGCTGGTCTAAGTACAAGTATGGTGAGGCCTGGAAGATTGATTACATCACACTGCCTCAAACGCGCCAAGGCAAGCGCCATGTACTGACCATGGTGGAAGCCACCATGGGATGGTTGGAAACCTACCCTGTGTCTCATGCTACAGCCCGCAACACCATCCTGGGCCTTGAAAAGCAGGTCCTTTGGAGGCATGGTACGCCCGAGAGAATTGAGTCAGACAATGGGACTCATTTTAAAAATAATCTTATTAAAACCTGGGCTAGGGAGCATGGCATTGAGTGGGTGTACCATATCCCCTACCATGCACCAGCTGCAGGTAAAGTGGAAAGGTACAATGGGTTGTTAAAAACCACCCTGAAAGCATTGCGTGGGGGGTCCTTAAAGAACTGGGAGCAGCATTTAGCAAAGGCCACCTGGTTAGTCAACACCCGAGGTTCTACCAACCAAGCGGGTCCTGCTCAGTCTCAGCTCCATAATGTAGTAGATGGAGATAAAGTCCCAGTGGCCCATGTTAGAGGTTTGTTGGGAAAGACTGGATCAACCCTACCTCGAGTACAGGCAAACCCATCCTGTACTGGTACAAACCCATCTGCTCAAGGACTGGGTTATACCTGGTGGATAATGCAGAAAGATGGAACAACACGATGTGTACCTCAGGGAGATCTGAATGTGGGGTAAGACTCATATGTCACAAGGAAACGTATAAGTGTCAAAAGTCTGAGCAAGTAAGACGGATGGAAATATGTAAGTGTCTAAGGTTTGAGTAAGTGAGATGAAAGTTTTATTGTGCGTCCACTATATGGGATAAGGGGTGGGATGTTCTGGGTTGACAGTGCCTCTATCCCATATCAGTGGACTGTTTTTGTTATGTCTAGCGGCGCTGTTTTGCTCCCGGGGCTTTTGCTGCCCGAGCAGAGCTGCTTCTGGCTGCCGCTGCTTCAGCTGCTGCTGCTGCTTGGCTTTGGCTGCTTCAGCTTCTTCTGTTGCTTGGCTTCTGCTGCTTCGGCTGCTACTGCTGCTGCTGCTGCCGCTGCTCCTGCTGCGCTGCTGCTTTGGCTGCTGCTGCCTACTTTCCGTTTTTTTCTTTCCCCCTCTTTTTTCCCTTCCCCCCCTCCCCCCCCGCCAAGACTGGACCGGCTTTGGACCTGATCTGACCTGAGACGTCTGAGAAGACCCGGAGCCCACCAAAGAAGCTTTGTGCCCTCCTCCTGAGTAAACCTGATCTTTTCCTTCCACTCGCGGTGGGGAGAGTTTTTCATTTGTCAATAAAACCAGTTTTTCCCACTTTTTCTCCTCCAAAGAATTTCCTTCCCAACCCCGGGCTGGGGGGGAGGGGTGGTGGAGGTTTGTTTGAGGGGACTCCCTTTTAGAGATTCTCCCCCTAATTTATCCTAAACCAATACAATAACTTCATGGTGTTTGCTGTTCAATAACCACAAAAGTTGTGTGTGAAGAAAACAAAACAAAACAAAAAACCCAACCAAACAAAAAAATTCCCAAAGAGAGGAAATAAACTATTTGTTTAAATCGTATTTTGGAATAAGGAACTGGAAGAAAATTTCAAGAAGCAGCCAACCTCACAACCCCATTTTTCCAATGGTGCTGCCAAGGCCTTTGGGAACTCCATGCCTCTCCTACACGCTGGCCTCCTGAGGCGCTCATAAAAAAAACCAAAACAAACCTCATCTAGTTTCTGTTGTGCCTTTATGTACAAAGGTCCACTAGGAAGCACTAATTAAACACCTGACTGTTTAGAAAACACCTTCTTCCACTGGAGTCTTCTGAAATTCATATATGCTTCAGAATTTGTCTATTCAACATATATCCAAGACTCCACAGTTAAAGAAACACTCATAATAAATCACTTGGATTTAGGAGGAAAAGAGGAGTTCCTTAAAGCATTCATTAGTAAAAGTCTTTGCTGGACATAGCAGGTTGAGAAATTAAGAAGTTTGTAATCACTCAGTCGTTCCTCCATATTTATGTCTACTGCCAGAACTGGAAAGGGTGGATATTTCTTACCTGGGTTTCATCCTTTCTTCCCATCAGGCTATTGTTAGCCACTGCTAACAATATGAGTGGGGAACAGCGAGGCACAGGTGAGCCTTCTCTGAACCTGATCCCAGGGCATGGGTGGCTGCCACAGCTGTCGAGGCACAGGCAAAGGACACAAGGGAGACTCTTTCCTCCAGAGGTTCTGGGGTTTATTGATACCAAAGGGGTCAGGAAGGATAAAGAGCAGTGGGAGCTGCTGTGCACCAGCTTCTATGTGGGGGTGGAATAAGGGGAGGTACAGAGCATCAACCAATGGGATTTTACAGGGTGGGGTTTACAGAGGGAGGTGCCAGGGGATACAGCCAATGGGGTATGTGCAGGGGTGTTCAGGGCCAATTGGGCATCGAAGAACACAGAACTTTCTGGAAAGGGAGGTAGGGACAGCTGTGGTGGGCAGATAAGGGAGATTGGGTTAACTTTTGGGGTATACCAACACTGGGGAAACAAAGGGGAATCGGGACAGCTGGACATGGCAGGTTGAGAAATTAAGAAGTTTGTAATCGCTCAGTCATTCCTCCATATTTATGTCTACTGCCAGAACTGGAAAGGGTGGATATTTCTTACCTGGGTTTCATCCTTTCTTCCCATCAGGCAAGTGGCAGAAAGGTATTGTGTTCCTCTCACTGCTCACTTAACCATTCCTTCTCAGCAATATCCTGTTGCTCCAGAGCATGGAGCCACAACGTCCACATCAATCAGTGGGATTCCTGATGATGGTAAGGACCAAACTTATCATCAAACCCTAAGAAAATCCTGAAAGGAATGATTTGCCCATGAAATGAATGGCTTTCTGGGGTTTTTTTTTTCCACTTTTTTTTTCTAATATAGCTGTGCAGTTTTACTGCCCTTCAGTGCACTAAACAGGCTGTATGAAAGGGGAGATAAATGATCCCTTGTCCTCATTACCCTGTGTGGGGTTGTATCTTGAGAATAGACCCTGCACAGTGAGATCTCAGATCCTTTTTTACTCTGGACTCCTCTCATCCCTGTCACCTCCCAAATCAGTAAGTGGGGTGGACTGTCACACTGACTTTTGGTAGCTCCCCCAGGAGGTCTCAAAACTTGGGTGTGGACTTTCTCTTCCTGCTCTTGCTCTTGAGCACCCAGTACTGAACACAGCTGTCAGAGGAGCTCCTCACCAGCCCAGTCTTCACTCAGTGAGGATGCAGCAGCAGTGAGTGCACTGCCCCTTCCTTAGTTTCATTCTGTTTTCCTGCTGCTTCGAGAGTGTCAGCCAGTCAAATCAATAATTGCCTAATAAATACTACAAGTGTTTGAAATGTTTGAAGATATTACACATGAAAGGGAACATGGGTCTTTCTGAATAGGGTAGAATTGAATCATCTTATTCCTAGTTCAAACAAGATTTTGCAGTAATACAATCATTTGGTCTTCTCTTTATGCTCTTTATGAACCTTTCTATTTTCTGTATTCAATGCATTGTAAAATGTAAAATTTATTTGCATATAAATTACACTACTGACCATATTCAAACCAAACACCCCACCATTATTGTTACCAAGAGACTGAATAGATTTGAATTTGATCATTTCAGATGGCTCTGCTGGAATTTAATATTATAAAGCTCATTTGTAGAGGCATTAAAAGAAGAACAATAGTTATTTATGCAAATACGTGAAAAATTCTGGTTTGGATATGAACTGGAAATGCTATAGTTAATTTAAAGTCAGATGAAACAGTCAGTTCAAACTGCATTTGCCTACATAAAAAGGAGTAACTACTCAAATAGTAACAAATTGCTTCATTCAGTATGGTTGTGATTTATCAAGGATTTGTATTTCTTTGCCCCCTAGAGCAGAGACCAGACAACTGTATCACTGAAAGGAGGCAGCTAATTTCTGCTTGATTAGTGATTATATGTCCATGGCAAAACACCAAGAGACAAATACATTGATTTTTCTTCAAGCAAGCTCTCAGTAATATTAACAGGATGTTGCCAGAGGAAGTATTGTGGTTACACACAAACACACACAGTGAAAGCCCACTTAGATGAGGAAACTTTTCACAAGTGTCACTGGCCTTTGATCCTGGCTCTCCCAAAAAAATATTTTTGTATTTTTTGAATTTAATCACTCTGAAGGAAAAGAATTCAGCAAAGCATTTTTTAAAAATTGATTGCCAAGCAAAAGTAGTGAATAAACTTATTATTTTTGTAAAGACTGCACTCGTTATCTTCTGTAGGAGATTTAACACACACAATGAGACCTTTTGTAAGTAATCAATATTTTACATGAGGCCAAAACTCTAGGAATAGCTTTCAATTTATTTCAATCTCTGCTGCACTATTCAATTTTATCTCGCTAATTTGATTTGGAATTGATGAAATAAAATGCTTCAACAGCTTCTGAAAATCAATCATGACCAAACAGTCATGCCTTGTCTCTCTGTTCAAACTGGCAGTGTGTCAGGCAGCAGGACTATTCCATCTTCACAGGACTAAATGCCAGTTTGTACTGTGCATGGCCAGAGGCAGTAAGCATGAAACCACTCTTAAGATTTTCAAGGCAAATGAGCTTTAAGAGTCAATTGACAGAAAATTGGATAAACTGTTCAGGATAAATAAACCTGAGGACTTTATTGATATGATATAATGGTTTTGCTATATTTAAAAGCCTCTTTATTTTACGTAGTTCCTTTTATTAGCATGATGAATTGGGATTTATTGGATCCATGAGCAGTCTTGGAGTAAAAGCACTCCAAGTCTTTAAATGCTCACTAGAGAGCAATTAAATCTCTCTTCACAAAACTCTACTTAGTTTAGATAGAGAAATCTTTTACAGAAAAAAAATTGCCATGAGATGACCTTTCATCTATTCCTCTCCTCCTCTGTTTTGGTTGCTTTGGTAACTTGCTTCATAATTTGTGGGCAGGAAGGATAGAAAAAGGAATACAGGGACCTCAGTTTAGGTAAACCTGTGGGGAATACTTGACAACGTGGACAAGGACTCTTGGTCCTTGGGAAGTGAGTACAAGGAAGAGTGGAAGAGATGCACACCTTATGACTTGTGTTTATTGGAGGTGAAGGTTTCAATTTGTAGCATTCTAACCTTGCATTCCCTCATTCTTTCCCTCATATGAGCATCAAGACTTTGCAGCATGCTCAGGCTCCACCTCTTCTCTGTGCCCTACTGTTATTCACTCCTCTTTTGTCTCCAGAATTTTAGAAAGAGCTTTTGTAAAGATCCAAGGCATATTGACAAAGAGTTTGGGATAGGCCAGGGCGTGCTGTCACATGGGGGGTACTCCTGCAATCTCTGTGTAGTGTGCCTGCAGTGGTCTCCACTCACATTTCATTTCCCAAATGCCTGTTTGCCTGGACTGCAGGAGCAAAGTGGAAGTTGGCTCAGCTCAACTTTCTCTGCAGATCAAACGGTCTTAGGATAATGTTTGTGACATAACAGCAAGCATTAAACAGGAGAATTAGGCATCCCACCCAAAACACATATTTCATACAAAAACAAACTTATTTCAAGGTAAAAAAAAATATATATATAAGAACTAGATGATACTTTAAAAATAATTAAACGTATTTGCTTTACACATTTTTCGAAGCTTATCTCTGGCCTATTGAGGTATGACATTTTGAGGCTGGAAATACTTAAATAGCACAGCAAAAATGTCAGAAAAATGGTTAGAGAGATAGACAAGGTAGTGCTGGAAAGTCTGATAAGAGTGAAACAAGTGTAAATGATTGCCATTCTTAAAAAAATACAGTTTGTAGAAGGAAGTGTTGCCTCTAAAACTGGCATCCATCCAGAGAGAACTGAGAATGAACATCCTGTCATGAACCCCCATGAAAACTCTCAGGTCCATATCTTAGAAAGTAATTAGGTCAGGAGCTTTCATTGATTTCCAATTTATACATCCTAAAAACCTCTATGCCTAATTTGGTACAAGGAAAGCTCAGCATGCTGAGAAGCCTGCAGGAAATGACTCTAATTAGAGTTCTGAAGAAATGTTGAAACATAGCTGAGATGCTGCTTTTGTGCAGCAAGCACAACAGTACATGCAAAATAACTGTAATTGCTTTGGCAAGTATTTCTAGGCAATTAAAAAACACCAATGCTAATACCTTCTTTAATATCCTTGTGAAGTCTAAATGTAGACATTGCAGTCACAAACAAATATTGAATATAAGCAACCATATAACAAATACAAGGGATACAATTTTGTTGAAGTTTCTGTGCAGATTTTTTACCTCATCTTTATGATATAGGGTAGTTCATGTGAGATTTCCGATATCAATTATCTTTCTCAAAAAGTTTCACAAATATACATTTGGAAATGCTTGTCTATACTTGGATTGTAAAGAGAACATAATGGATCTGCAATGTTCATGGGTTGCCTGAATCACCAACATGGTATCATAAAGGATACAGTCCTCATGGCAGAAATTGCTTCCATTACAAAGCATTTGGTATTGTTGTCTAAAAAGCTACTATCTGAGTCTAAGATTTTAAGTTTAAAAAAATCCTTCCAGTGTCTTATTCTTTCAGTTTAAACAAGTATTGATAAGTTCTTTCATAATTCTCTGATTTTAAAAATAATAAATTATTAAAACAACCTAATAAAACTATTCATGGCCCCTGATGTTATCATAAGAAGGAGTGTTTTATGGAAAACGCATTTATTTACTCTACTGTTTATCAATTTGTAATGGCACTTTCTATTCTTTATAAACTTTATCTGCCATAGACTAATGAATATTCTAAAAGCTATATCTTGAGAACAAATAATGAAAAAAAGGTCCCCAAAATGTGGAATAACTTTAAGATTCTAAAGGTATTAATTCCGGTAAAGACTTGCAAAGCTGGTAAATTAATATGTCCATGTACATCTGTGCCTGCGTCTGGAGTTCCTTTTTTTAATTGGAAACTTCTGAATTTAGATGCTCAGCCTTACTGACTGAAACTGTGTTAAACTAGTAGGAAGTAGAATCCCAAATATTGTTTCTTCCATGATATCCTGTCTAAAAGAACTTTTTAGCCATCTGTTTGGCCATACGAGGAATTCAAACCATCTGGAAGGCACCAGTTTGCAGGCCTTTGAGAGAGCTTCTAGATCATATTAACTTGACACAATTCATGAAAGTGTCTCTCCAGTCACTCATACCCTTTCATAAATTTAACTTAATTGCTGAAGATGAGACCAAGATCACAGGTAGCAAAGTGAATTCACAACCCCTGTGAGGAGCACAGGTTAGAGAAGGGGGCTGTAGTGGGACACACAAACAAAACACACAGGTGTGATGGGTAACCAAATGCCCAGAGTTAACCCTCAAAGGATATGGATTCCTTCCCTTCTGGCCTGCAAATTCTCTCTTGGAGGAAAGTAGCTACAGAGAGCAGATGATACATTGGCTTTTGGACATTTTACTGAACTCTGAATTTGTTCTCAAATTCAATCCCACTCATATCTTCTGTTACACATCCAAACCCCTTATCTGAAGCAATTTTCTCTCGGCATTTTTCGTGCAGTGAGGGACAGCGTCATTTTCAGCTGTAGCTCTCCTCCACTGGTACACAGACCTCTTCAGCCTCAGCCTCCTGCTCCATATGGCAGGTACCTCCAAATGCTCCTTCCTGGGATACTCCTGGAAAAGCCTTCACCAGCTGAGCTCTCAGCTGACAGTTCTGAATGAAGAATCTCAACACACCCCAAAGGAAAAGTGTTCCCAGGAGGTTCAAAATTAAGGCTTTGGGAGACAAATTCTGTGACACAATGTGTACTTCCTTTGTTCCCCAGAAAGCTAGTATCTAGAGGTCCTGAAACAGAGAACAAATCTAATCTCTAGTTTTAATAGTTCTCCCAGCAGTTTTATTTTGCATTTTCCACAGCCAGGGTACAATATCAACTAAAGAATTTCAGAGCTTTTCCATATGTTCAGATTGGATGTATGGAATATCTCAGATATACCACAACCCCTCCAGTATCTAAGCCAGTGCAACTTTTAAAACTTTATTAAGCTTATATATATTTATAGATGTCAAAAATATATAAGCTTTATTACGTTTAGGAGGTTATTTAGTTTTATTTAGATGCAGATTGCCCAATTGCTTGCACCCTTAACCATGAACAGTTCACTGTGAATATCTTGAGAAAGACTTTGGATTCACTCAAGACTTTGTAATGAAAAATACACAGCAAAACTGCCTGCAAAACCTAGATCAAGCTAGAGTATAAGTATGAAGTGGTCAACAAACTATCTAAAGAAAATGGAGTCTTCTAGATTTTGTCAAGTTAACTCTCACTAAATGAGGAAAAATTAACAGCAACAACAGATGGCTCAGTCCACTTTGATCAATCTCTCATTGCATAGCAAGAATGTGTAATTGGGGAAGGCATGGCACTGAATGGATTACTACTCAATGTTTTTATTTTTATAATGTGCTAAGTAATGTGCTTCAATGAAAACATCTATAAAATTGCTCTAAGAAATGTGCCCAAAGGAGAAGCGCTTCAGTTTTGAATGGACCTAAAATCTGCCCTACAAAGAAGAAGAACTAAATCCATGGAGGGAAGAGCAACAGGGAAGGATATCACTTTTCTGTCAAAAGACTTAGAAATGCTCATTTAAAGTAAGAATGATGCAATTAGGCTGCTGATTATACTGAGAAGAGACCCGACCAAACCAGGAGCAGCTCCACCCTGAGTTCTTCCCTTTGTTCATCTATCTGTTCACTTACAAACAAAAGCATCCAGCAGTATTTTCATGTTTGTCCTGTCAGGGGAGTCTTTCTGCCTTTATAAATACTTGTTGAAACAATGTTACTGCCCTTTTAGCTTTGTTTTAAATCACTGCTACATACGTCCCTCTTTAAGACTTCTTTCTTTTCCTATATTCTGCACTTGCTGTTCAACTAGGAGTCTGGGTTTCTGCACCTCTTTTCTCATTTAATCTCTACCCAATATAGATACAACAGCTTTTGTTTCTAACCAAAGTTACATTCCTAGAAAAAGCACTATCATCTGTTATAGCCATAGATTTTTATAATGGAAAACCCTCCCCCCTATTGCTGAAATTTTAAAATTAAATTTCTAAATAAATTTCCTCCTTAAAGGCAAAGTGTTTTGCCTGGATGCAAATGGTTTAAAGACACTTTTCATACAACAATAACATTATCAAGTAATTATGTCTGAAAGCAAGCATAACATCATATCAACAATTTGATTATCAATCAAATTTTTGCTAAATGGCATTCTTGTGAGGAGATAAGTATTTCCCCAGTTTCAAAGACAAAATTTGAAAACTGTTATCCAAGATCACAAGTTGTATCTATGGTAGATACTCAAAATCTTTTCCACTCAAGTCCATGTGCCCACAAGGCATCATCGACTTCTAGTGCTGAATAATGATATTTTTAAAGCAACCTGCAAAAAGAAGGACAAAAATATTTAACTAGGTCCCAAAATATATCTGAGACCAAGAAGTGGGTGGCTTACATGTATGGTAATGAATGAATATCTATGTTTAATTTTTTGCTTGGAAAGGAGAAGAATTTTCCAAATACTGCAACATAAGCACATGTAATGGACTGCTTTCTTTGCTTACTGTTCCAGTTTACTTTAGGGACTGCAATCTTTATAATAATAAATTTACCACTCTAGTATTTCCTGAATTATCAGTGACCTTTCTTCTGATAGCAAAATGGTCCTTGTGAACCAGTTGTACAAGCTTGTAAAACTTACAAAACCACTGATTTCAGCTTTAAAAATCTTTGGAGAAAATTCAAAAATATCCTAAAAGCAGAGATAAAAGTCTAAGCATCTCTTTTCTTGGTGTGATGCTCTAGTTGGAGTTAAGGTATTTACTTTTTCCAACCTTTTCTTTACCAACCATAAAGCAAATCTCCAATAAAGGTCTCATCTTCAGATTCTGTTATTTTTAAAAGTTCACCTGCACTGCAAGAGCCAGTGGAGGAAGGGCAGCAGGAATCACACACCTAAGTCAATTCTGGCAGCACATCTTTACTGGAAACATGTTGTCATCAAACAGAAGGAGATGGCAGGGTACCTTTCAGCCAAAGCAAGGAACCAGTCTTTCTTCCACTAGTTTTTAGTTTACCAGGCTCCTCAGGTACTCTGGCAGTACTGTGGGATATGAAGAAAACAGACTTGTTTCCTCTGTGTGTATGTGGGCACAAATCCCGTCCCTTTGAATTATAAGGCCAACAGAAGTTTTGTAGGATTCTGAAAAATTCGGGATGAAGTTGTGGAAATATGAATAAGTCCATGGCCCTTGTGTGAGTTCCCTCCTTTCAGGCAGTGACTGGTCCCTGGCTGTTAATCTCTACTGCTGCACAAACAGGTTTCATTGCATATCTGCACACTTTTAACCCGTAAGTACATTTTAAAGCTTCTGAAATTATAAATGTCAATCTTCTTTGATGCACTTTGGTTTGTATGTAGCTGCTTACACTCTCCCCAAGGCACAGCAGGAATCCCTAAGACACATAATTTGGTGGGGTTTTTACTAGGTTCAGCGATAATACACAAAAATCAATGCCATGAATTTTCCCTTCAGTAGGGACCACAATATGCTGCAAATACTTAACCAAATGTTCCTGTGAGGAAGCTCTTCTTGAGTTATTCATACAGAGGCATTACTGTCACCACAGTCTTATAACTTCAGTGTGACCCAGGGTGGAACACCTATAAGCATAGTGCCCTGAGCTGTATTTTTATCAGTTCTAATTCTCAGTTTTAAAATGTGTTTTCAAGGCCGATGAGGTTTTTCTCTACAGAAGAGAGCCATGGACCTGGCTGGCTGGCTCTTGCTGCCCTGAGACGTTTCAGCCCTCTTTGAGATTATGGGCTAGTTATTTTCAGTTATGAAATTTTTCCATGGAGCCTGAAGTGAGCTTGCTGTAAGGAAGTTTTTGGCAATGTGCTTTTATGTCTCTGAATGCATCCCCTACACTCAGGTCCTCAAGGCAACCCAGTTCTGGGACATGGGGACCTCCCTGGACCTGTGGTGGGGAGGCTCATGGAGGTCATTGGACCAGGGAATCCTCAGCCTATGTGCATTCCTAATGTGTACACTTAAAGGAATAAGTATAAATGCATGTGAAAAAAACCCCCAAAACAACAAACAGCTGTGAGACTTAGTAGCCATATAAAAATAATCTGTAAATATGTCTCCAAGGATCCTGCCATGGGTTTTTCCTCTGGCATTCCACAGAAGAGATGGGGAACTCTGTTAGGTTTGTAAATTCTGCTTGGCTACAGTGAATTCAGGCCATTTTAGCAAGCTTGTCTCTGCTGTAGCTGCATTTTCTAAGCCCCTAATCACAAGCTGGGATCAAAATGCTACATGAAAAATGAGATACCTCTCCAAAACTCACTTGGAAAGCATATGAGGCTGCACAAAGCAAAATGCTGTGTAAGAGGTTAGTGTTAGCTTTAAGACCCCATGCTGCTCTGTTCTGAATACCAGGGGACAGAGGATGTTCAGTCCCTTGTGCTTTATTGTGCCCCTTTCAATCCTAGTAAATGCTCTATCCAGATTATGGGCTCAAGAAAGCCACATGTATCTCAGATGTGCAGTTCCAGTGCACATTCCTACCTAGCCAAACCCTACATAGTTTTTTTGTCTTCTCCTCAAGTATTTTGAGATTCCTGGGGTCTTTGAAGTCATAGAGAAATTTCCTATGCACTGTGCAAAATACAGAGGAACGAGAAAAGTACCCTTGTACCTTTTACATAAAAAGAAGACAACAAAGTTGTTATTAACCAATTTTATTTATAAACTGAAAGGTGGTATGCCAACACGGACTACAGTCCTTCCTGACAATCTCTTTCTTCTCTCTTAAAACCTATGGAACTATAGCAGGCCTTTGGCTATCAACTAAGACAAATATGCTAAGAAAGAAAAAATGGGTTTCCTTTAACTGGGCTGGAAAAGGAAAAGAGTAATGATTTAGGATAAATTAAAATAAGTTCTAAATTGTGTTTATCCAAGTCAATCATGGAGAAAATTAAGAAGAAAAAAAATACCAAAAGCAATAGAAGGGAACTGTGCACCCTTTATATTCTGAAATATGATGAGTCTTGTATGCAAAAGATGAATACTGATAGCAGAATAACTCCTATGACCAGTGAATGTTTAGGAACATATTAACTTACAGGCATTGTTGACTGAAACCTTTCCTTTAGAGTTGTTTGTGTGGAAAGAGATAACATGAAAATTTTATGATCAATTTCCTTCTTTTATTTTTTTTGGTTTGAAGCTCAATTTGTGAACATATGAAAGCCAAGCACAGCTAAGACAAGTACAATTCTTGTATCCCTTTTTTCCTTTCCTCACCATGATATCCATGATTAATAAGCTTCAGTGCACAAAACTCTCCCCAGAGAAATGTTTTATATAGAAATAGATTTTAAATTTTCCTTGTGAGAAGTTAGGGAAGGTTCATGTAATGACACATAGCTTCATTTTAAGAAGAAATATAAATCGCAAATTTACTTTTTTAAATTTTTTTTTTAATTCACTGTAAGGAAAGAAAATAGTCTGTTTCAGAAGTTGCCCATTTCCAATTCTAATATGTTTACTAAGAAAAGTTTGGAGTATGTAAGTATTCTGTTGGTAAATCAGCCCTTTCTAATTTATAACTTTTAAATGTTTTCTAACATTCTCACAAAGCCAGTGGAAAACAAACTTGAATGAAAATTGAATTAGATGAAACTCAGCTACTTTACAGATTTCAAGAGCATTTAGTGACAGGACAAGGGAGAACTTGTGTAGGTTTAAATTAGATATTAGAAATAAATTCTTTGCTGTGAGGGTAGTGAGGCACTGCAACATGTTTCTCAGAGAAGCTGTGGATGCCCCATCCCTGGGCAAAGCTAGGTTGGATGGGACTCCTCTGAGCAATTTGGTCCAGAGAAAGATGTCCCTGCCCATGGTAGGGGGGTTGGAACTGGATGGTCTTTAAGGTCCCTTCTGACCCAGGCCATTCTAGGATTCTATCATTAGCTCAGATGGGCAGTAATCTAAGAAGTTGTGTGTTTCAGATGGACCTGATCACACAGACATGTGCATGGTCACACACTTTCCAGAGTAGGGTTTGCTCACACCCCGTGACTGTCCAGGCCTGAGCGTGTGAATAGGACCAACACTGGTGGCAGATCCCCAGGGAGATTCCTTTGGTTTCTGCAGAAACCATGCTGAAAGCTGTGTGAAAAAGGCCAGCTTTAAACCTGCTATGGCTATTCGGTACTTTTCCATACAACTAATAAAGAAAGGAGCAAGAAAATTGTCAGAAGTGGGAGCTTCTGGCTTTAAATTTGCTGTTATCTTTGTTTAGGATTACAGATAAACTTTGCTTTTCTGAAGGTGATGAATGACGTAGAAGAAATTTCAGCTTCCCAAACAAGCTCCCACCACCATTTTGGCTGTTTGTGTCTGGTAAGATTCTGACTCATGAACAGACCAACACGATTTTATTTTGTCTCAGGCTGAATAATTTTTCCTCCTCCCTCAGCCTCCCAAGAACTTTCAAGATAGAGGCATATGCACACATGAATATTCATGACTCATTTAGGAAACATTTATGCAAATAGATATCTACTTTTTGAAAACAAGAACAAAGAGTTCTAAGTGGGAAAGTAAATTTGCATTTTGGTTTCAATAAATAGGTGTGGATTTTTTTTTTTTTTTTTTGAGTATTCAATCAATTTGACAAACAGAGGCTGAGACTCAGCTCTGTTGCCTAAATCCTGCGTAGGCAGAGATTTGCATATTCTGGTTCACAGCTTACTGGTAGATCATAGTGGAAGTAAATGGCAAATTGTGACATCATCTTTGCACTGCAGTGACTTCAGTCAAAAGGGCTGAAGAGGGTTCATACAGGTTAATGAGGAAATTTGAAGGGTTAACAGCCTTCCTCTGATGTAAAATTGTTAGAATCCCCTGGTGTGAGAGAAAGTGGCACACCAAACCAGCACAACTATGCAGACATGCAATACAGTCCTACTGTTCAGTGCCTCCACTAATCTACACCTTCCCTCATTGCTGGTAACGCTGGGTATAAAGGGTAAACTCAAATTTACCAAGGTATCCCACAAAGCAGAGCTATGCCTGCTAAATATCTCAGAGGGAGCTCATTAACTCAAAGCCAATGAAGAATTTGCACAGCAAGTGGACCTATTATGTATTTTATACACAAAGGAAAATTCATGGACTTGCAAGAGACATTATTCCATTTAATCAGATCTTTTCATAACTGCTTCCTGACTGAAAATATTTCCCTCTCCCATGGAAAAAACCAAAACCAAAAAAACCCCAAATCCAAACCAGCAATACAAAACCCCACTTTTAGTAGAATCACATTTCCTTGAATAAAAAACATTTTTAGGAAAATTGAGGTTAAAAATCTTTCTATCATCTCCATTTTATTTTTTTTTTGTTATGTTTCTGCTTTGGACAATTGAAAAAAAGAGGAAGAATTTCAAAACACAGAACTCACCAAAAAACATTTATACGTCTTCTAACTGAAAGAGAATTGAGAATATATTTAAATTTAAGGAGGTTCTGAGACTGCTTTAAAGTTCACATAATCAAGTTTCTTTGTTACCACACCATGAGAACACTGAATAAAATTTTACTTTTCTTTTTTGTTCTGCTTTAATAGACGATTATCTGTTATTTGCATAGTTCTTCATTAGTTCTTCCAGCATATTCATATTCAGGCATAATCAGTCTTCAGAAGCTTAGCCTGAAAGGTACTTCTGTAAATAGCATTGCTAACTTGGTGGTGGCTTTGCTTTACAGTGGTAAAAAAGAAGAAAAGTCAAAATTTTGGTAAGCAGTGTGAATATGTGCTATTCTGAGCTTCCTTCTGCTGACCCTAGGAAGCTATAGAATGCAGGAAATATTTGTGCTGGTTGACCATCCTTTTATTATCAGAAAAAAATAAACAAAAAAAGTAGTAGTTAAATGTGTCCTTCGATCAGTAAAATGCCAATCCAGGCATGCACTTTAATGAATTGACTCATTAAAAACGGTTTAAAAAGCTCTTACATTAAATATTCATGACTAATAGTTAATATTTAACTCTTGACTCTTCTGCTGTAAGTATCACTCTTGAGCCTAGATTTTCCTGGAAATCTTATTAGTTTGAAGAGGGGATTAAATTAGTGTGAAGATAGCAGAATTTCTAGAATGTGACAGAATTTAAGCAGTGGTTGCCAGTTAATGTCTAATAAAAGTCAGCAGAAATACAAACTGTGGTGGGAGTGGGTTAACACCAACTTAATTTGTGAATTACCTCTTTTCTTTATGGTAATGAAAGGGACCATGTTTATCCTGATTCAGTTACCCACTTAAAAACATTTACTTCCATCTCGTAGGATTGATTTCATATGCTTTGTGAAGCTGACAGTTCTCTTTACAATACAGCTAGGGGGCTTTTTTATTTCAGGGTTATGCCAGCCTTCATTTTACTTCTTTGTATTTTAGCAATTTTTTTTTTTTTTCAGAAAAATGATATAATGACTACATATCTCTGCACTGGATATAAATAAAAAGACCCCTTAGTGATTTGTTCAGGGGGGTTGTTTTTCAGAGTGCACAAGCATTTGAAACCACTGAGCTTAGGGAAGGTAAGTTCCCTAATAATATAACATAAAAGAAGTAGAATTTGATATGATTTAATCACTTTAATGCGACTTTACACCATTTATTTAAATTAATGATGAATGAAAGTTTTGTTTTAAATAGAGACTAAGACACAGGGATGCAGCTGGGATGTTATGA
The DNA here is from genome assembly GCA_017589585.1 of Phylloscopus whistleri. NCBI lineage: Eukaryota > Metazoa > Chordata > Aves > Passeriformes > Phylloscopidae > Phylloscopus > Phylloscopus whistleri. The sequence continues at coordinate 2,546,864 of JADMLD010000183.1, forward strand.
TGTTCTGTTTTGGAAGAAATGTGTCTTTGTATGTGAATTTTCTAACAGAAATGAACAAGGCAAAAGTTCTTTTCTTGGCATAAGACGCTAGGATATGCAGAGCAAGACACAGGTATATGATCTGATTTTGAATGGGTTCATCGCTTTCCTGAAAAGCCTTTTCAGGAAAAAAATTCAGACATGGTTCCATAAAAACAAACTAAGCCAATCTGAATGGTGAAGCCAGTAATTCTAGCTTCACTAAGCCATAAGAATATGAGAGACTGGATAATGTTAATACAACAAATGTCGGTACTTTCCATCATAGACCTCAGAATTTTGTGCTCAAAATATGTGCTATTCAAAAAAGAGTAAAATTAGATGTACTCTGAGCAATTCTACATGTAATGATACTGATTTTACAACATGGTTAATCTTGAGCTACATCAGTGAAAGATGGAAGATAATTAATTATTGTTCATTACAAATCAGTTGCTATATTTGGATCTTTTGCATTGAAATAGGAACAGATTTGTTTCTTTGGTAAGAGCTGTACTTGTGTTCAAGGCACTTGACCAAATCAACAAATCCATTTCCACGCAGTTCATGTCCGTTGTGTCTTGTAGAGCTTCAGCTCATCTGATCTTTGCCATGGTACTTTCTGCTATGGTACTGGAAAAATTAAAGGGACAGAACAAATTATTATTATTAACAATAAGTACAGAAACCCACAGCTGTCTTGATCTAGTTTTCCATAGTTTCTCTTTAAGTGGGAGGCTGGATTACAGACATCCAGAGATTATTTCTATGACTCACACTGCTCTTTCACTATGAATGAAAAATGCAATTATTCTTCTTGGATTTTTGCATTATTAAAACCTTTACTATCTAACCATTAATTATTGACTCATAAAAATGGATTTACATGCATAGGAAGCGTTGGGCCATAAGACGTTTTTGTCAAATGTTATTTTAAGGACACTGTGTTTTCAATAATATAACTACAGTCAGTTTCCTTTCTGATATTATTTCCTCAGATTCAAGATACTTTTGAGAGAATCTTGTTGTCCTTTTTCAGCCTTTTTGCTTCCATGTTAGTAGTAATTGGTAAGTACTGGGATGTTCTAATACTATTAATGCTTCTCAAGGTCTTTCTTACTAATTGCAACTGTTTCAAAAAACCCTACATTTTTATAATCAAGAGTGACTGATGAAGTCATATAGCATGCAATAAAATATACATTTAAACAAGTTAATTTTTACTAAAATATTGCTTCTTAAAGATAAAGAAATGGCAACTGATGTACTTTCATTGGAATGGCTAAATTTGATAATAATCCAGTTTGCCACTAGGACATAAAAAGAAAGAGGTAGTCAAGGTGCAGCATAATAATTTATTTTGGTGATGAATTATAACAGCCAAGTAGGAGGGAGCATAGGGCTGTGTCCTCTGAAATCTACTTGCAACAATATGTCCAGCCTCATTTACTGTGTTTCGGGAAAATCAAGTATCACCAAAATGAGTACTTAAACAGGCTCCATAAATAGCCACACACATACTGTACCAATGCATTCAAACACATAGGTTGATACACACAGGTAGAGAAATAAAATTATTTCCTGTTAGCATTATTTTTCTGCTCCATAGTTTTGCAACATTCCTTAAAACCAGAGTGTTGTGGTGATCACTTGTGCTTTCAGCATTGTGCCTGTCATTTTGTACACAAACTGTCACATTGCAAGTAGGTTCAAAAGGACCGTTGCTTTCTATGTTTCCACACTAAAAAGAAGCCCTTTATTTTTCATTAATACAGCTCCCAACCTTGGTCTTATTTACAGTTCTCCCATGGCAGCTGATAGCTTCTTCAGGTTCTTCATTCAAATTGCTGCTTTAGCAAATGGGAATGATACCTTGTCAGTAAAAGCTGCCTATGTTTTAAATAAACCTGTCTGGAGACCAATGGCATCTCCTCAAGAACGGCTTGTGCAAGTATTTCTTTCGTATTTAGTTTAAAAGGACTAGGTTTTTCCCCTGACTCCTGCCATCAGCAATGTTAGGAAGTCCTTAAGCTCTGTATCAAAATGCAGCTTGAGTAGAAGTTCATTCAAAAAGAAAAAAAAAAAAATCACTCTGAGTCTCTGGCATTTTCTGCAACTACAGGAAACTGCTTGTACACCTTTTGTGGCCTCAGCTTCTCTTATAAACATTATAATTAACATCTGTCAGGTTTTCTAGTACCTCTTTCAGTATCTTCACAGAAAGCTTCTTACAGATAATTTTTTGTTTCTTTTTCTAGGAAGAGCATTTAGAGATTTTCAGAAGTGTAGTCCTTACCCAAAGAACTTTTTCCCTGCTCAAAACTTAAGGCCAGCAATATCTTGCAATTCCTTTTTTTTTTTTTTTTTTTTGTTTTGGAATAAACTGACTATTTCTCATTTGAAAAATATCAAACTGATTGCTTTAATAACGTGCTACCTCTTTGCCTTCCTGCAGTGGTGTCCTGCTTTCCATTCCTCTCTTGGAGACTTAGTCCCAGCTGACCTGTCATCTCTTAGACAGTGGGTAAAAAATCTCCTCCCCAAACCACTTCCACCTTCTTTTTGCCAAGGATTCTGAACTTAATTACAGAATCACAGGATCATAAAAGAAGATAATTTGTAAGGCACTCACAAGGATCATTGAGCACACCTCCTGGCCTTGCACAGGACTATCCACAATAATCGACACCAGGTGCCTGACAATGTTATCTGAATGCTTCTTGAACTCTGCCAGGCTTGGTGCTGTGAACACTTCCCTAGGGAGCCCAGTGCCCAACCATCCTGTGGCTGAAGAACCTTTTTCTAATATCCAACCTAAACCACCCTGACACAGCTTCAGATGTGACACAATTTCTCTCCGGTCCTGTTGCTGGTCATCAGAGTAAAGAGATCAGTGTCTGCCCCTCCCCTTCCCTTCATGAGAAATTCGTAGACTGGAATGAGGTCTCCCTTCAGTCTCCTCCAAGTCTAAAAAGACCAAGTGACCTCTGTTGCTCCTCATACAGCTTCTACTTCAGACCCTTTACTATCTCCTTTGCCCTCCTTTGGATGCTCTAATTGCTCTGTGTTCAAGTTTTACAAAAAAAGTTTTGAGTATTTATCTGTGTTGTCTTTTATGTACAGAAGGGCTCTTCAACAAAATTTTATGAGCAGTTTTCATTATTTTTACCTTTAAATCTCCCCTTCAACTCATGAAAAAATGCCCAGGAAAAATAAAAAAGAGGGGGGAAAAAGAAGGAAAAAATTAAAGAACATAACTTGGCCTAAATTTATCCTGGCTTCCTTTGGATAATTATTATTCCAATTAGGAGACCAGTCACACAGGTTTGTCTTCTCTGTCAGTGAAGAGAAGCAGTGATCACCATTCCTACTGCCATAGACAATAATATGAGCCTAGGGCAATAGAAGTGGGTTCCTTTATCATGCCAGACTGTGTAGGCATCTGGCACATGGTGACTACTTTGTATTTGCTATTACAACCATTCCACTCCAACTTGGCCTAACTCTATCTCTTTGAATCCCAGGTGATTGTCCATAACACTGGGCCATGTCTGGGCCTGTCTTTGTGACTACTCTGCAGGAGGGGCTGGGAGCTGCTCTTAGAGAAGTAATCTGAATGCCAGAGATCTTCAGCTGTGTTCTGGCACAGGATATACATCTTAAATTGTTTATGTTCTTGTTTCCAAACTTAATGCCTTTAAACTCATGAAGTTTAGATCCTTCCTGTGTTATACCCTAACAGTGCAGAGCTAATAAATGCATGGTTTTTTGTCTTGCATAACTCAGAAACTATTGACCGTATAAAAGAAGACATGTGATGTTGAAGGAATCATTTTTCATTTCCCATGGAAATATCACATTTTTGCTCAATTTTGGAAAGAAAAAGGATATAAAATGAATCCAAGTCTCCACTATGCTTTCAAGTGTCTATTAGTTCCAGATCTGTTATGCCTTAGATATTTGCGTAAGATCTTTGCCTGGAATTTATACTGACCCAAGAGAAGAACAGGACTAAACTAATAATCATTTTTGTTTGGTGCATTATATGGAAATATAACTAAATCTTCCTTATTTTTCTGCTTAGATAAAGAAGGAAAGAATGTGGTTCTCAGACAGAAATATTAAATACATGTTTCTGTGAGAATCTTACAAAGTCTGGAATTGGGAAGGAGCAGATAGGAATGGAAGAAATGCCATGGAAACACCTGCAGTTACAAATACTTACATGTGGAACTACACCATCACTCTACTGGGAAAGGTTTTCTTGTCAATTCAAAAAATCCTCATGCTCCATATTTAACCATTGCCCTTGTTTTTCAATTTGTTAGTAGCTGATTAATTTGAATCACAGTAATAATGTGTAGAAAAACATAATATACAGAAAAACATCTGGATTTTGACCATAGACCTCATTATCTTGTTTTCTTATCTTTATTTGTCTTTATTAACTATTCTCCCCTTTTCAGTGTTTTTAGTTGAAATTTGCTTGCTTACTAAATATCACCAAAGCTTGATGAAAAAAAATCAAAATTCAGAAATTATTTCAGACTACTAGATACAACCCACATGAATAATGTTTTGTAAGGCTGGAATTCCCACTGAGTCAAGGTGGTTTTTTTCTTTTATGGCTCAGTGAATCAGGATTTCTCTTCAAGCTAATAGTACCTCACAGCAAGTAAGAGCTTTCCCCATTAGCCAGACAATAAAATATTTAGCCTGACTTTGAAGTTGTAGTGGCATAGGAATGAATGCCACTGCTGACAGTAAGTTTTTGAGATGTGCTGCACACTCAGCATTGGAAATACTCATGCTTGGGCAGACTTTTATGTTCCTGATGATGCACTTGGCAACGAGTGGAAGGGCTGTGCTGTTGGCCAGGTCTTTCACTAGATGGCAATAAGCACCAGCCACCTTTAGCTAGTGTCTGTTGTGCTTTCCACAGCGCAGAAGTCACTTGATTTTTGATTTATCTACTTGCCACTGTTTTACAGATGCTTGAGCTTTTCTGGGGCAGTATTCAGATGTCTGGTCCAATGATTCCTGTCTCCCTAAAATTGTCTGAGCTCAGTCAGACAAAAGGCAAGTCCAAAACTGGGAAAACAACCCAGTTTTTTCTAGATGGGCAACAAGTTGCATGCAGACAGAAACAATGCAGACTTTGATTGCTCTTACACCTAAGATTGGCTCCATTTAAATTTTTGGCAACAAGTTTTAAATCTAGGCAGGTTACAGAAGCTGCTACCTGTATCTTTTATACCTGTGCCTTTTTCCTATTGTTTTTACTTTGTGATCTGGTGTCTGAGTGGAGTCTTTTTCAGTAAGGCTTCTGCCTGTTTCTTTTGTCCATTGCTTATGATGTTGTTGCTGGTGAGATGCATTACTGAGGCTTTTCTCCATTTTGATAACCACAACCTCCTGAGGGTGAGCAGACAGTGTCTAAACATGCAGGAAGATCATAACAATGCAGCAAGCATATCAGCTATTTCACATCATAAGACAGATGACAACTTCTCCTGGTCTGTGAGAGGAAAGCTAGGAAACTGTCTTATCTGTAATTTAAGCTATATAATGCAAGTGGCTTTGATGACAGAGGTAAAGTTCTGCAAGGACAGCTGTGACCATGTGTTGCTGTGAAAGGTTCTATTTTACCTGTGTGCACTCTAAGCACATGGCTATGTGGAGAACAAACTTTGTACATGCAAATCAACAACCCGTTCACTATTCTGAAATTAGAAAGGAAGTAGGATATGAAATAGACTTTTAATACTGGACTAAAAAAGTCTGACAACTCACAGTCCAAAAATAATTGGTTTATCAGACTGCATTATTTTCTCTATGCTGAGAGAAAATCTCCAAGAAATATACTTCGTGTAAGATCTTCCCTGTCTGTGTCAGAAGAAAACCAGAAATAATCTTTCTAGTGTCCTCCTCACTGTCTAAAACTGTGAAGACAAACTTATTTAATGATGTCTACACTTATTGTCCACTTTGTAGCTGGAGAAGTTCTACTGCTGCTTTTTCACTCTTTTTGGACTTTGCAGGGAGTGCAGTGTCCGGAATCATTTATTGTATATGAAGATGTACACAATTCCTTTTTTTTTTAGTTAACCCATTTCCTGTATTTCTGAACACAAAATTAATGAACTTTTTATACCTTCTGGGAGGAGACAAAAATATTGCAGGAACATTTGATCCTTGGTATTGCATCTTGTCTTTACCCAAAGGAAACACAAATGATAGGATTCCAAGAAAGATAATTTTAATAATTTTTGCTTTGTGAAGCCCAACTAATAAGTCTGTAACAGTGGTGGTCTTATTGATATTATTTTAGACCTCCTGCTGTCCCATTAAAATTTTCTCTTTGCAGCTGGTTTCAGGGCATTTATTTCATGATGCTGGTAAGGGTGTTGATCAGACCCCAGAATAGAGTGGGAGAATAGCTGGTCCTGCTTCAAATGGTTACAAGCAAGAATACAGATTCTGTCTACTGAGATCAGTCCCATTTCCAGAGCAAAGGTAGCTTTGTCATACCCTTCTATTCCACACTCTTGAGCTGAATGTAATTACAGTGGACACTTCCACAGCTCCCAGAAGTTGGAAAAGGCAATTACACATAACTAAAGTTTGGTCTCAATGAGCTTTGAATAACTAAGATTCATGCAGTAAACTGACAAAAATCTCAAAGGATTCAGCGCTCACTTTGAATGTTTCCAAATTTAAATCTATTAATTAAAGTAATTAAACTTGAATGAGTAAGCTGTGTTGCAGCAATGCAATTTCCAAAATGAACACAATTTATTTGTGGTTAAATTAGATGCCACTCTATTGCATTGTATTTATAGAAATGATGTTGGATGGTTTGATTCAAACAATAGCATGTTTATATGAAGGAAAATACTTTTATTCCTTTTAGAATGATCTTCTACCAGAAAAATTGCTAAAAAAAATTACACTTGCCACTTCCATCACACAAAATGACACAGCCCCACTAGACTTCCTTCTCTTTGAGTTTACGTCCTCTGATGCACCAAAAAAGTTGCAATAACATTTTACTGCACCTTATTTATTAATATCTAATTTTGAAAATGGTAATTACAGAGGAATGAAAAGCATGAACAATTTTAACTGATGATTAGAAGCATTTATACGCTGGTGGAAAAAATATGCCAACAAAAGTTTATCTGGCCTTTCCACTTGTCTTAAAAATCATTTACAAATTAATAACCACAGATAGTTTCTTGAAACAGTGTCAATCTTCATGATGACTGGCTGCTGTTCAAAGAAAAATGAACATATAAAAAGGTGTATAAGCATTTTCTATTCAAAAGCAAGCACAGAAGGAAGGAAGACAAAATAATTGAAAACACACCAGATTTTAGTTTATCAACAGAACTATTATTTAGCTTATACCAGAAGAGTAATTTGGCTTACATCAAAATTAAAATCAAGATAATACGTAACAGTTTACCAAACAAATTGAGAACTGAGTTATGTAAAATAGGGTGGATCTCCTTAACAGGATCACTGAATCCCAGTCATTAAAAACTCCTGTGGTTTTAAAGTTTTTGTGAAATCAAATGAAATATTTCCTTCATATCACTCTCCATACAGAGAACATTGGAGCTTTGGGAGCTACTGTATCCTGTAAGTCTTAAGGTTTAGTCATAGAAAGGGCTTTTTGAAGTTTCACTGTTTGTAAATCAAGGTGATGTCTCAAGATCTTTTGGCTAGAGTAAACATTAGAAAGGCTGTGCATTTTTCATCAATGCATCAAAAGCTCATCAATTACAACAGGGAGGCAACTATTTCCATTTGATACATATTTTAGGAAAAGGCTACTTATATGAGCAATGCAGTAATTACCTGAGCACAGAAATATTGTTCTTTCCACTACGTTGGCTTCTATATCAAAATCTTTCTATTTCCAGCTACTTATTAATTTTATTCAATTTCATTCTAACAGGTCATTAACACATTTAACCAAATGTCTGAAATTATTGTGAACTGTTCCCAGTATAGTGACTATTATCTTAATGAAGACCTGGAAAAGAGAACTCACTGTTGAAAAAGGAATGCTTGAAAATAAATGGACCTTTCATGTACAATGATTTGTTGTGCTGAACTTAATCACTACCTCAGGGCATTACTATTTCAAATAGCCATGTGACTGAACTGCAGCAAGTGCTAAAATTTTGAAGCTGCACTATAGTTATGTATTGCATATAATTGCAATAAATACTAGCATTTCCTAACAGTTCCACCCAGCACAGCATGTATGAAAGCATCAATTTAGATATTGCCCAGCAAAATGATGCAGTGGCTGTAATAATATCTTTATAGTGATGTAAGTTTTTGTGTGGGAACCATATTTAATGATTCTAAATCATTAAAAATGTTCTGCATTTATGACTAAATATTTTACTGGTTAAACCTGAGAATTCCTGTTGAGTTCTTATTCTTTCAGAGATAACCCAAGTCTGCCTGGATAGGATTCATCTCCTCACAGCTTTGAGTATCTGTGTCTGAACTAGCCATCTTGGAATCCCTTTAAACCAACAAGACCAAACTGGTCTTGTTGCAGTAAAGTGTGCAGTGCTCTCACCCTAGAGTGCATATCCAAATTAGGTCAGATAAGCCAAATTCTCATGTGTTTTCTAATTCAGCCAGAAGTACCCACATTGTGATCCCCAGAAGATGAAGTCAAGGCAGGCTCTGAAACCTTCCATTCCACTTGTATGTAGCTGAACTTGTGTAATCCTAGTGCTCCCCATAGGTGCTGTGCCTGTGGAAATGCTGGTAACTTGGGCAGCACTTCTGTTGATAATATAAGAAGTAACATGTTCAGCTCACTAACCACTGCAAGAAATAACTGAGAAAGTTAAGAAGCTAAGAACCTATTAATGATCAATACTGTTGATAATGAACTTTAGCATTTACATAATCACTTTCCATAAGTCCTGGACCTCAAAAAACAGCAATAGAGAAAAAATCACAGCAAAGAAGACTGTGAATAATTAGTTATTTTTAAAAATTCTTTTTCTTCCTTTTTTTATTTTCTTTGCAGCAATTATCAGTGTGATAAAGATAACAAGAATTGCCTATGGATGTAATCTACCTGTAATTCAGTAAAGCCTTCTATACAGTCTTACACAGCATTCCCCTGGAGAGGCTGGGAGCCCATGGCTTGGACAGGTGCTCTCTGGGTTAAAAACTGTCTGGATGTCCAGACCTAAAGGGTCGTGGTGAATGGAGTTACACCCATTTGGTGGTGGATCCCTAGTGGGGTTCCCCATGGCTCAGCACTGGGCCCAGTCCTATTGAATATCTTCATTGATGATCTGGACAAAGGGATTGAGAGCACCCTCAGTCAGTTTGCAGATGACACCAAGCTGTGTGGGAGTGTTTGATCTGCTGGAGGGGTAGGAAGGATCTGCAGAAAGATCTGGATCAATGGGCTGAGGTTCAACAAGGCAAGGTGTTCTTGGGTCACAACAACCCCATTGTGCACTGCAGGCTGGGGGCAGAGGGTCTGGAAAGAGGCCCAGCAAAAAAGGACCTGGAGGTGCTGGCTGACAGTGGCTGAAGTGTGCTTAGGTGGCCAAGAAGACAACCTGGGCCTGTATCAAAAACAGTGTGGCCAGCAGGACTAGGGAATTAATCATCCTCTGCAGCTGACTATGGTGAGGCTGCACCTTGAGTGCTGTGTCCAGTTTTGGACCCTCACTTCAAGAAGGACATTAAGGTGCTGGAGTGTGTCCAGAGAATGGCAGCAAAGCTGGTGAAGGGTCTAGAAAATGAGTCAAATGGGGGCATCTAGGGAGCTGGAATTTTTTTGGTCTGGAGGCTCAGGGAAGACCTTATCACTCTTTACATCTACCTGAAAGGAGGCTGTAGCAGGATAGGAGTCAGTCTCTTTTCCCAGGCAGCTTTTGATAGGACAAGAGGATACGGCCTGAAGGGAAGGTTCAGATTGGACATCAGGAGGAATTTCTTAATGGGAAGGCTCTCCAGGGAAGTGGTGGGGTCACCATCCCTGGAAGAGTTCAAGAAATTACTTTGTGCTACGGTTTAGTTGGCATGGTGGTGTTTGATCAAAGGTTGAACACAATGGTCTTGGACATCTTTTCCAACCTTAATTATTATAGTCTATTCTAATTATAGCAAAAAAAAAAAAAAATGAGATGATTGGCTTGTGTGATTCTCACACAGATTCTGTCAAAACTGAACTAACAAAATACTGAACTGGTTGAACTGTCAAAAAACACTGCCTATGGCCTCATTCTTCACAGAGAATGAACATTTTATTGTTGTTTCCTTCTAGAGGAAAAATATGTTGTATACATCTGTGTCAAATAATTCAAGCATCAGCCTGTTTCAACATGGCCAGAACACAGTCAACCTGTATAGCTACTTGGGCAGATTTTTTCTGAGGAAAATTTTACAGAGGACCAGCATGGATTCATGGAACTGGTTCTAACAGTTGCTGATTTTCATTAGAATTATTTTTCTCAGCTCAGTATTTCACGTATGTCCTTACTGAATTTCATTTAACTGCTTTTGAGCAATGTCATGTGAATTTTGAGTCTATTCTCCAAGCCCTCCTTAGAACTTAGTGCCTGATGAAATCTTTATAAACCATGCTTTTCATTCCATTATCTGAGCTGCTGATGAAAATGCCAACCAGTTGTGACTCCAGTTGGGACCTTTGTGGAGCCTCGAGGCAGACTTCCAGTTTAACATCAAACTCTGCAACAGACTGCTCTCTGTCCATCTGTTTTTATGATTGTTCAATTTAGATCCCTTTGCTGCATTGCCAGCAGCTTCTTTTAGGTCCAAATGCATAAAAGTCTGCTACTGACACAATTCCAGCTGAGTTATTTACCCTATAAAGAAAGACATTGTTTTGACCATGTTTGTTTCTGACAAACACATTTAACCTCTTGATTTAACACTTTATTATCTTCTAAGTACTTGTAACGTGACAGTTTAACAGTTCCATTTAATCAGATGACTAGCTGGCAGACAATATTTTGCTCTCAAAGGTTTTCAAGGTGGTATCTAATTACAACAAAATGCTAACACGGGTATCACTGTCTGCATGGATTGAAACACAGGGCCTGCAGGTCATGCTGGAACTAGACCCACTACTGCTGGGTAGGCTGCTCTGGAAGTGGCCTCAGTACAAAGCTGCACAATTCTGACCTCAGGGCAGCCGCTGCTGATGGGTGCTGCTGCTGTATCATGCAGATGCACCTGGTTTTTGGAAACCAGTTCAGGGGTCTCCCACATGGAGACCAACTTTGTCATGTACAACTCTCCAACATTGTCACATACAGGAGGATCTGCCTGCCTGAGTCCAGCAAGGACACCAGCACACAACCCTGGCTGTGCAAGGAGTCCATATCAAGAAGCATACATGAATCAGAAAATAAAAAGTACAAAAGAATAGTGCAGTGACAGAAGCCAGCCAATGCAAGAGCAGTAGTCACAGTAGCTGCTCCTTAGACATGGTCTTTGTGAGGAGAAACAGGTTTGAACAACCGAACACTGCAAAAACCTTGAAACCACTCCCAGACATTTTTCTAAAGGATACATTCACAATTCAGCATGAATTTCAGTACAGCATACACCTTGGAGGAAGACCAATTTGGAGATAAAAGTATTCTCTTGTGGTCAACAAAATTACAGAAACCAGAAACAAGGTAGGGAACTAAATTATCCCCAAAAAGTTTTGAAGTCAATCAGTTTCCTTAGGTGATGCTAGTACTGATAATTGATTATGTGCCACACCAAATGAAAATATCTGCAAAGTATCCTGGTTATCTGCTACAGCCTGGAGGTAATCTCTTAGACGCTGTGACACATTTCCCAGCAAAGTTAATAAGGGAATTCCACAGGGCTGACACATTTTTAATGGAGAGCATCTGTCTCTGAATACAGCTAATTTCAGTATCCCAGAGAAATGTTACAAAACATCTGCCTTTTTTCCCCTGCAGACACTGTATCCTTGCTAATATTCTATTCTAAGCCTTTGTTTCCGTAAGCTAAAACATGCTCTATGTCTTAAGAGGATTTTCTGTTTTCCTTGCTGCCAATGATCTTATACAGCTTTGCAAGTATGCAACAGGTCAGCAAAGCACTGATAGCTTAGAGTGCACTTAGCAGATACCTAAGCTTTCCTTTTGCACATATGTTTTTCTTGTATTTCTGAATGGTATTGAGTAAAAAAGCCCCGTGTTTTTATACATTTTAGTGGACATACTCATTTTAAAGTTATCTGCAGAATCCATAAAGTATTGATTGTGGCGTCTTGCAGACCTGCTCATGAGAACCACTCTGTGTCATTAGGTGGCACTGTACAGCAATGCTGGCAGTTTTAAGAGTTCCTCAGCTCAAAAGGGACTTTTCCATTATCTAATCTGATTTCCTACATGCTGTAGGCTATAGAAATCCAACAAGGAGTTCACAGTTCCAAAACTGTGCTTCAATGAATGTATATTTTTAGATATTGGTTTTGACCTTAAGAAAAATTTAAACAATACTGTAAGTCCCTAATTTCTCTTTCTGATAACATAAAACAGTTTGTGTTTCAGATCTTAATTTCTCTGTTAAATAATTTGGACCTATTGAACATTACTGAGACAAAACATCTGTTTTAATTCAGGGTAAGCAAAAGGATGTATGTTCTTAGCACTGCAGTAAAGCAGACCAGCACTAAATTCAGCATAGCATTGTAATAAAGTGTCTCCCTATGGAAGCACCAGTCTCAGAAAGGAGCATTTGCTTTTTATGAATGCTGATACTCTGATGCCCCTATAATTTCAGTTCCATTTAAACCACTTTTACTTTTGACTGACTTTATAATCTCCAGCTTGTCCTTTCTGCTAACAGCCTATTTTCTACTAGCTATGTAGAAGCTTGTGGCATGTCAATTTTTTAATTTAATTCCCCCAAGTGTGACTGCACACAATTTTCACTCATCAGAGTGGTGTTAGGCAGTGACTTTGTGCTTTCCACCAAGAACCCTAAAGCTCTGTACAGAGGAGCAGATGAAGTTATGCTTTTATATATTGCTGTTTTATATCCACAGTTCAGGCCCTGTCTTTACATAACTGCATTACAAGAGCAAGCGTGTGCTAAAATGTCCTCAGTTTTGTCATAAATTCAGATCTTTCTGTCCTTACTGCCAGTCTCCAATAAATATTTCTTGTAGAAGCAGGTTAGGAGTGCTTATGGATACAGTTATAGCAGGAGATTTGAAGAGCTGCTTCCTTTGGTAGCAGATGAAAAGACAGTGGGACGCCATGGGCACCAAAGCTCAGTAGCAGCCAGAACTACCTCCAGCCTCAGCCTCATACGACTGCCTACAGCAGCCTTGATGTCCAGACATCAGAAGTGCTTCAGAAATGGTTTTCAAGCTGAATGATGACCTAAAGGCATCTGATGGTAGGAGAGAAAAAAAAAAAAAAAAGTACTCTATGAGTTCCTTCCACACACAAGAAAGAGAGATTCAATGTGTAGTTACAGACAAACAAGACCTACCAGTGACACTGGAAGTTGGACTTGGTTGTAAACCAGTTTTTCCTAAATTGAGATAAGCTGTAAAAATTGTCAAAATAAATAGTATTTTATAATAGACATGTTTTTAAAATCATTTAAAAAGCAGTTTTCAAGTAGAAAGATCAAGGTATGCCCCTCCGGAATGATAGAAACCCAGAACATTTCCAGAGTTCTGGGTTTTTCTTTTTTTCTCAACCAGAAATTAGTTTTGTCAAAACTGGCATCTATGAAAATATAATTATATTATCCATTTTGAAGTGCTTTGTGAAGTCTAACCCAGACTTAATTTTTTCCTGAATATTTTAGATCTTTCCAACTGGGCTAATCAGCTTTTATGACCTTCTCACATACAAAGTGAAGAATTGTCTTTGATTTTCCATCCAGAAGATATGAGAGGGGTTCCTCCCCCTGGTGATTAGCGAGGGAAATCAAAACTTTGAGTTACATTTTTCATTTCTTCCTGTGCAATTTCCAGAGCCACAGTCTATTTTTGTATAAAGCCTCTGTGGGTATCTATGAGCTTAACAAATACACATTCAGAGCTTGCTTATTGTCAGTAATGAAGTAAAGGTCAATCTTTATATGAAGCCAGTGGTTGTGACAGAAAGAAAAAAAACCACTTGTATCATGTAATAACAAAAGTAAGAGATGGCAAATAAAAACCTGTGCTAGGAACAAACCCACTTTCTTTCACTTGAACTAAAAATGAGAAACATGTGGGAGGCAAATCAGAGTCTCTGTGTTGTCTCTGTGATACCTAGTTCTGGAAGAGCACCCCAGCCAAGACTCTGATATCTTCTGGCTGGTTCCACTCACAAAAAGCAAGTGCAACTGGTGGACTGGAGTTAGCAGCTGTTGGCATTCCTCAAGGAATTAAGGCTGAAAGCATAGCAGGAGACAAATTGAGTCTGGTAAAAAAAAAAAAAAAATGAGCTCACCCAGAGCATTCTTGCAAGACAGAATCCTATTGTGACCCAGCACATTTATTGTTTTCATTAATGACCCTGGCCCCATTAGAAATAAGGGAACAAAACTGGCTGATGACAGATGGTGCAAGATACTGTGAATACAGATGAACATCAGAGAATCTTTCTGCAGGAACCAGATGACTCAGAGTGCAAAAATAATAGGAATTATAAATGTAACAATGCTGTCTGCAATGCCATGAATTTAAGAGTAAAAATTTTTGCTCTAGGTGGAAGAAGCTTATTAGCTGAGAACAGCAAACACAAAAAGATCAAATTACATGGGTTTATCAAAAGATAGTCAACATTCATAAATATGATGCTGTATGAAAAAAGCAAACACAGCAATGGGATGTGTCAAGAGAGGGTTTCCAGTAGAGCCATGGAAGTTATGGTGTATACAATTTCAAAAGCAGAATGTGGATTGGAAAAAGAAGCATAGAAAATGTAAATATTGAAAAAAAAATATAAGCTCGCAATAATGAAACAAGGTTTGAAAGGAATAAATATCCAAACAAAATCCATTGATGGAGATGGGAATAGTTACTCCATTGAATTCAGTGGAGGATGGGTGGATCTCCAGACTCATGGATGTGGCTTCCATATGCCACATATGTAATATGGAGAAAAAATCTGCATATAATGTGTTTTAATCAAAACCACCTCTGTGTTATTTTAATCCAAAGGCTGCTTAAATCACAATATTCCAATAAGAAATATAGGCTGGTTTTTTCAGTCTTTCTATTAATCTGACTCAAAAAGTTTATGGAAAGATGTCCTGGAATGCACTATGGTATTTATAATGGCTCATGTTCTTTCTTTCAGCACTTGCAATTTGTCAAGCAACAGCAAACTGTAGAAGGAAAGATCACTGATGCTCCCCCAGCATATTGACTGACCTTTATGTCTCCTTTTGCTGTTTATATTGGCAGGGAAGTATGCAGAACAAATACAGGCAGGAAAACACCTGAGTTTGAGGAAAATCCTTTAAAAATTTGTGATTATATTGACATCACCTCTTACCTTATCTCTTCAATTTAAAATTTGCTTGGTAATTTTTTATTTGTAAATATGGAAGTTGTTTGGTTGTTGTGTAGGTTTTATTTTGCTATATATTGCTGTATTGGTCAGGTAAATAGTTTCTAAGATGAAATAAATAATAATTGGCAGGTTTTTTTTCTTGGGCCAGAACAGAGCACAGTACATTCTTTTCAAGCAAAGAGTAATGGAGCAAGCTATGAAAGTGTAAACAATTTCATAATCATTATTCCATATTGTTATGTTCTATTTGCCCTCTACAAAGATATAAAGCAGAAAGAAAAAAACCCCAGAAGAACAGAAAGTCACAAAGTTCATTTTCCATTTATGTGAATTAATATCTATTAGTACCAATACAGTTTTTAATTAATTTTTAGGTGACTGAGATTATAACAACTTTTATCTAAATAACTTGTGTTTCATTATAAGGTTTGGTCAGTGCAATTAAGTAGCAATTGTGGCTTCATTACAGAGAAATGTCAGAGTCAATATCACCATAAATTTACCTTTCTCTTTTTGTTATTTCATTTTTTTTTTCACTTTTAAATTGATGATACTTGGTTTGAAAAATGAGTGAGGTGGTACACATCATTTCTTACTTTCAACTTCTCCCACAACAGATCAGACTCTTCATTTCCCTGAGCAATCTGAGCACAGCAGTTATGAATCTGAGCCCTCCTTTCTGCTACTGCACTTGATGGCTTTGGATACACAGACTCTAAGGGAAAAGAGGAGCCTCCAGAGTCTGGAGTCTGTAAGGGTTGAGTGCCAAGGGCAGACTGAAAAGCAAAGAAAAGGA
This sequence comes from Phylloscopus whistleri, assembly GCA_017589585.1. Classification (NCBI taxonomy): domain Eukaryota; kingdom Metazoa; phylum Chordata; class Aves; order Passeriformes; family Phylloscopidae; genus Phylloscopus; species Phylloscopus whistleri. Next base: position 2,563,244 of record JADMLD010000183.1, read on the forward strand.
TGACTGAATTACTTTGAGAAACATCTCTGGCAATAGGGAGTGATCTGATAGGCTGTAAGGATGAGGAGGAAAGGAAGAACAAAAGGAAATTATACCTCTTTATATCTAGCTTTAAGAAATGTCTTAGTCTTCTCTTAATGTTATTTAACCTTATGTAGAACTACTGTAGATTTAACGGGGACGGGCAAAGAAAAGGCCTCTACCTAGTCACATGGAAGAGAATGTTCTAGCAAGTCAGCTTCAGGCTGTAACCTATGTGACAAAAAAACCTGAAAAACTGAAGTAAAATTTTTTGCGCTCTCAGCAAGCCAGTTTGTTTTTATTCCTACAAGGCATAAACTTTTAGCCTTGAATTATGTCTGGGTGGCTGTGAGGGAAGAAATAGGAGCTTCAGACAATGTTTATTAGAGAAGCCCTCCAAATGGCATTCAAAACTCCTTCTCTAACAGGAGTCTGATTGTGGCTGGTCAGAATTAGACTCGAACTTTTTCAACGTTTTATGTCTAAAGGAGTATATAGGATTGTATAGATGTGATTTGTCCTTTATACAACTTCGTCCTTCAGGATTAAGGATGACAAATGAGATATATTTATATAAAAATAAATGATCTATTATGGTAATCACTAGACTAAAAGATCATAACCAGAATTCTTTGCTACACAGCATAAGTGGCTATATCTAGTAGCATAGTGCAGTCTTTTTGAAGTTACATTGATGCAATTATATTAAAGCTAGAAACCCCAGTTATTAAGTAGAGATTGATGCTACTTACCCATACTCACAACCATAGGAAGATCTCTTTCACTCAACCTGGAGGAGTAACATTGAGGAACATCTCCACTCGAGGGAAGAATCTCCACACACACTCCCAGAAGGGGTGTATTAGAACACTGCACCGTTAAAATGTGGGAAGGGACTTTTATAGTATAAAGTCATTGAGTGTCAGTCATGTCTCTCTGGGCCAGCTGTGTTAGCTCAGCATTTTTAGATGAGTTATCAATAGTATCAATTGTTGGTTCCTTTATCAGGTACTTCACCACTTCTGCCACATCTTCCCCTCACTGTCAGGGTGCTTAATTTTGGAATTGAATCAGGCTGGTTTCAGCATTATTCAGCACCAGAAGCAGCAAGACAACCCCTTCTCCATTCACCACTGACAGCTTTGCAAATAGAGTGTTGTTTGAATTGTTTTTCTCCCATTCCAGACAAAGCATACTGCTACAGTGGCTTATAATTTAATTGCTTTAATTTTCACATTTAATTGTGAAAGAGTGATTCATTGGAAATTTATCTCTCCCTAGGGCTGTCAGTTTTTTTCTTCCACTTAATGAATATACAATATTAATATAGCTACAACTTTCTCTGTTCTTACGAGATTTCAGTAGATTATGAAAGTATTTTTGTGTACATTTGCTTTTATAAGAAGTTCTAAATCACTGTTCAGATCTAGACAAATAATACACACGTATTATGGTATTTATTAAGGTATTTAAATTTCTGTGGAAATTTAACATATGGAAATTGGGATGCAATTTTCTCAAGCATTCACTGTCAAAAATGGTCATGCAGTAGCTGAAATGAGTGTATATATTCAGTGCTTGTATCACATAGCCAAGATGCTGGTATATATATACATATATATATATATGTGCTACAAGTCATTTAAGCTTCTATTTTGTTTTGGATGTATGTTTCTGGTGTGCATGTTTCTGGGTTTGAAGGCTTTGGTTTTTGCATGTGCTCCAGCCAGACCCTGTCAGCTGAGTCCCTCATATTCAGTCTAGAAGGTTATATTGCTAATGATGTTCAGAGACAGAGCATAAAAGTAGGCAGAGCACAACAAAACTGCAATCCTTAACACACCCAGCGTTCTTGCTGCTCTTCCTTTGGCCTCTGCTGCTTTGATCAATGCCCAAATCATATACTGTGCAAATGTTTACAGGCTTAAGGATTTCATTTTTTTTTCTTTCCTGAATTGTCTAATTTACAGCACTAGAAATCCAAAAGAATTTCAAAGTTTCAGCACAGTTTTTCATACCCACATCTGTGTAATACACAGAAACCTGAGAATCTTGTTTCTACACATAAGTTATGAGCTTACACATAAGGTAAACCCAAAAGCTATTGCGACCATTAGTAAATATGATCTTGATTAAAAATAACTCACTCTTCTAAATGTCTATGCACATTTTCTCTGAAGCTGAATAACTAGAAAAAATTCTTTTTTAAAAAATTCTTTTTTTAATTTAAATTCAAGTTGTCTCTACACATTGATTTGGCTAATAAGAGAGTTTCATTAGGATTCATGTGCTAAGACCACAGTCTCTTAGAAATTTACAGTATAGTGATTTTGTATGAGATAGGCTATGAAAGAGCTGAAGAGCCTCATTCAGATGCCAAATATCTGATTCCAGGACTGAATCCTGCATTTTTCAGCAGTCTTTTGAGCAGTATTTGCCACTTTGAAACAGCCTCTTTCCATCTTACATCTATAGATGATTTGCATAAGATAGATAAATTCAGAGACAAAGACCCTCTAACTAGTTGAAGTTAGAAAGTGATATGTTTATTGTGACTTCAGGCAGCATGGGAATAGCCTCCTAAAGGCATGCACACAAATCACAAAGTTCTAGCCCTCTATTTATTTACAAAAGTCTTACATACTCAAAAATGCTTATACAAATGCATAATCTCAGCACCTCCCATTCCTGCTTCATATTAAAATGAGCCCCAAGTCCTTTATGCCTGCGCAGTTCTTCTCTCAAATTGGGTCAGTGGTCTCTGAAATGGATCAGTGGTCTTGAAGGATGAAGTCAAAAAAGTCTTCCTCACAGTGACTCTTTATCTTGCTGGCAGGCTTACATGACCTTTTGGCATAGTCCAATCTCCCCTTCTTAGTTTCAATTAGTTTCTGTGTCCAGGTGTGGTCACGGTTTTCATTTATTATCACAATGGTCCATCTGTCTTATTTCCTTCTACAAACACAGCTGAAATGAACAAGTAATGCATCACCTACACTCTAGCTTAAGCATCTAATAATTATTAACTTTCTACTTCATCTCTATGCTTCTAACTTAAATTCTAATCAATATAAATTGCTTCTATCCCTTAGCTAATATCTTGACTCCTTAACTCCTTAACCCCTTAACCCACACATCTAGGCAGCTAGTGAAAACCTCCATGTGTGTGAAAAACAAGCACTTAGAATAAGCCTGATTTCAAAGTATACACATTGTATTTTCATGGTGTTCACTGGCCCCAGATTCTCTGTTAATAGAAATATTTTGTAATAACTAGATTAATATGTACAGCGTAGAAATTTTGCTACATAAATTAAAAAAAAACAAACCAAAGTCTGTTTTCTGTTGTTTTTGAGATCAAACACTTAAACTTTTGCCAGCATTTTTGCCATTCTGTTTAAGGTTTCCATTCTTGCTTCAAGATCCCAGGTGAAAATGCAGAAAACTCAGCCTGGCTGCCTTGTATCTGTTTAATTCCCTGTATCTTGTCATATCATTATTAAAGGGCCAGGACATTTCCTGGCTCACTTAGCATGAGGTTTACAAGGCAGCTACATATCACAACAGCCCTCTCTTGGGCTTCAGCTAAGCTGCTGAGAGATCTCTTTTCATTAGACTATTAAAATAGTATAGCACTGTAATGGCAAGAAATTTCTCAAGCTATCTCATTTGCTATGTACTTTTTCAAATTTTTGTGCTGCTGTTCTGAAGCTTAACGTAATTTATATCAGGCATCTTGGAGAATTGATTTTATTCTTTTCTTTTGCTTAAATTATCTTTTTTTTCTGTGACTGATGTCAAAATATATCAGTACACCTAAAAATAGGTATTTTAAATATAGAGGGAAGGCAGGAGTATTTTTCAGGTTAAGTGACTATTGTGCTTCTCTGGACTGAGTCCTCATTCACCTTGTATCAACACATATATACCACAGAAATGCTTTATAATCTGAGTCTTCTGTATCCTTCCAAAAATATTACTTTGCTACAGCAAACCCAATAATATGTGCCAGAGGATATGACATGATTCATGTTGGCTGAACTGAATGCTGAGGAGGTGGGTATTTGGTGATAAATGAGAATGAAATAAAGGCAGCATATAAACACATTTGCAGGTGATATTGTAAGGACTGACTGAATGAAAGAGATTGGATGAGCAGAGAGAGTAAAGGACAGCAAACTTTTTAAACGTGAAAAGATGAATAAATTATTGTTCTTTAACAAAGTAGTTTTAAAGCATCCAACTACATTACCAGAGAAATGAACCCACAGGTGACCTGGTCATGACAAGGAGATGTGGAAAGGGAAGTTACTTTTCTTCATGCAAACTATAATATGCTGTGGCTCCATGAGGGGGATGTGAGAAAAGGTAAAATTCAAGGAGACACTAATGTCTAATTTCTAATATTCATTCACTTTAGCTTTAAATTTAGAAGCTAGGGATACTAGAAAACAATAGGAGAAATGGGATAGCAGAAAGCTATGGAATACAAAGGAATTGTAATTCCACAAATTAAAAACTAAAATTAAAGTCTTTATTTTTATTCCAAATTCATATAGCATGACATGTGGGGAAGGATTTGGCCACCCCTGGGACTGTAGTTCCCTGTGGGTTCAGTGCACCCTATTGCAACCACGATGTGTCCTTGAATCCAGGTTTACATTTGGCAAAGTCTGTATCAGGCAGAGCAGCACCACCACTGATAATTTACCAGATTTATGTTAAAGATGTGACATCTGCCATATTGGGCACTTTTTAATTGTTGGACATAATATTGGAGTTTTTTAAGCAGTTTCCCTTAGGAGTTTTTCAGTTGTTTATACAGTGTCTGCTAAAAATGCCTGTTGTTATAACATCTTTCACATGTGGCTGATTCTTGTTGAATATCCATTTTCTGCCTGCAGTAAAAGTGTGCCTGCCTGTTGCACTGAACTTCATGGAATCCCCTAAATAAGCTGTCAGGTTGACTACTACAAGCACTAAAGTGAACTTAGCTATGTATGTTACTCAAATATTGCACTGAACATCATATTCCTTGCAGTATTTAATATGTCTCATTTAGAAGCAGATTAGGTACCTCTACACTGTTAAGCTACACAGAAAATTTGTCAGTACTAATGAAGCCATGGGAAATGTAAATATTATCTATTAAACACAGGTACTTCTAATATTTGTCTTTTTAGGGGTGACAAGAGACCACATTTAATGCTATGTCATTAAATACAGAGATAGGAAGGTAGTTATTTTGTCATTCAGGATGATTATTGTGTTACTCTCCGCTGCTCCATAGAAGCAGGTTGGCTGCACAATCACTGCACCATGGTGATAGCTGGTTGCATGTGGTAGGCTAGAATCATGAAAGCAGTAAGGCTTTGATGATGCAAATGGGAACTGCACTCAGCTCCTTCAAAAGTGAAATGAACTACAGCTGAGAGAATTTTTGCAGGAGACAGAAAATCTGTAATCAAATTTTTGTTGTAGAGATAGTTGTGGTTCACTGACATTTCACAGAACCATAAAAAAAGTTTAGGTTGGAAAATACCTTTAAATATTGTCTAGTCCAACACCCTTGCAATGTACTGGGACACCTTCAGCTACATCTGTTTGATCAGAGCCTCATCTAACATGACTGAATGTTTCCAACAATGAAAACCCCCTGTCTGGGAAACTCATTCCAGTGTTTCACTATCCCCATTGTACAAAAAAAAAAAAAAAAAAAAAAAAAAAAAAATCCTCTTTATATCTCGTCTAACTCTCCCCCTTTTTAGCTTAAAATCCTTACTCCTTGTCCTTTCATAACAGGCTCTGCTAAAATGTTTGTCCCCACTTCCTTATAAGCCCCCTTCAGGTACCAAAAGGCTGCAATAAGGCCACCCTGCTGATGGCGACTGACGAAAGAGACGGGACTCCATTGATTGCTCATATGAAGCCGTTTATTGATCTGACGAGCTGAGCTTATATACTGTTGCATTATATAACAAGTAATATTTGCCAGGTAATATTGCTTAACATATGCCTCGTACTAACTAACACAGGTATGTCTAAAATGCACTAACACAGCATATTTCTCAAAATCCCGCTTCTCTTTGCCAAGGCTTGAGGCCTAGTGAATCCACTTCTGTCAAGAGCTGAGCAGAACTAGCAGTTCGGCTCTCTAGTTGCAGGCCTTGCAGGCCCACACCCTGCAGCCTTCCCTTCTCCAGACTGAAGAACCCTAACCCTGTCAAGCCTTTCCTCATAGAAGAGATGATCCATCCTTCTGGTCATCTTTATGACTCTCCTTTGGGTTTGCTCTGACAGGTCCATGTCCTTCCTGTGCTGGGACCCAGAGCTGGGTGCAGTGTTCAGGTGGGGTCTCACCAGAGCAGGGTGGAGGAGCAGAATCACCTCCCTCAACCTGCTGACCATGTACCTTTTGATGCTGACCAGGACGTGGCTGGCTTTCTGGGCTTTGAGCACATCTATATGTCCAGCTATCATTTGGCTTTTAGTACAGGCTTTAATAACAGCTCTTAATAATAGCTTTGAATTTACCTTAAAAAGGTTTTCCAGTTCTAGAATAAGTTTTGTGGTATAAGCCAGATACACACACACACAAAAAAAAAGACCCAGGCAGGATGCTGAGGCTCTGGTCCAGAAAAGTAATTTGAAATGGAGCCTCAAAGGAGCACATCAAGCACTGCTGATTTGGATAGACAAGTTCTTGTCTATAATTGCTCCAATTCTTGCAGTTTCTGAAAGAACTGACTTGAAACTTGATGTGAAGAGGGTTTGGGTTTGTGTGGTTTAAAAGTCAATGCTCATTAAAACAAATTTCTTACCCAGACAATGTATAAGAAATTTTATATTTAATATGTTAAAGGTGTTCAGAGGCTTTTCCTGCCATCAAATGTTCAGAAATGTGCATAATTTTAACTGTGTATAATATCATCAGAAAGTCCTTTCAGGATCTCAGGTTCACTTCAGTCAAGATCAGGCCCCTAGGTCTTAACTTTTGTATGAGACTATTTTCAACAAAAATATTTCCAGGAATGGTTTCTTCAGAACAGCTTTTTAACCTGTAGTTCCATTCCTGGTATCTGACCTTGTGCTGTCTATCCCCTAAAAGTCCCCAAACTAAGCCCTTCAGACTGATTGCTAAGCTCTGGTAATCAGAGATGGCATATGACAAACTGAATTGTGTTGCGGTATTACTAGCACAGTTTTCTGTAAGAGGGATTGTACATAGTGAAACACACAAAAGAATAAGAATGCTAAGCAAAGGGAGATAAGTATTTGATTGTTCAGCACAGCTAAGAACTAATCTACCTCCGTTGAAATTAATAGAATTGCTGCCACAGACTAACAGCTGTGAAGAGTCTATCTTAATCTAATTAAAGGGGGGTAAAAGCGTATTGCCTGAGAGGGCCTGAGACTCACAGAACCTTTTCTATCTATGTTGGTGATAACACAGGCCCTCTCTTATTACACTGACATGCTCCTTTTCTTTTTAGACTAAAGGAGATTAAGAAATGTATAAAGGATTGCATTCAGGGGAGAGCAAAAAGAGGTGGTAGAAGAACAACAGGCATCAGTGGACAGATGACTTTACCGGCATACAAGTGTGTTGAAAGAGCTTGGTCTTCATAATGGCAATGACTTTTTTTGGCAAAAGTTGTACTTCTACCTTCCACTGCATTATCTCCTGTCCTTCTTCTGCAACTATGCATCAAAGGAAAGCCAGCAGCTTTAGTACTTTCTTTTGCTGTTATTTATACCTGAAGTCTTTGCTGTTTGCAGCCCCTTAATGAAAGGATGGCACTCCCCTTCTGTCCTTGCACTACAGCCACAGGCCTTACCAACAGCAGGGCTCCCAACCCAAATTCATCTGCCACTGTTGGAGAGCCAGCCAGTCCCACTGATCTCTGCAAGAGGGGTCACCTCACTGTGCTGACAAGAGGCCTGGAGCTGCAAGCCTGCTGTCCCCAACAGACAGGGCAAGGTATATGTGCAAATGGTATTTATTTTCACCTCATATCTGAACGTCATAGATTTCATCTCCAAGAGCAACCGGTGATGCAGAAAAAAAGAGGAGTGAGGTTCTAAATTCAAGTGGTTTTGCAAAATGAATTTTAAGGGAGCACTAAATTCAAGCTCATGGTGAGGTACACACCTATATTGATTAATGTGCAGCTACCGATCTTTCCAAAACCTGGCATCCATCTAGGAATTCAGCAAAGAACTCCTCCTGTCAGAGGAGGCTGTTACTCTTTGTATCTCTCAGGACAGTATCAGCACTTCTAAAATCACATTTGCACTCATTGTTTAGGAAGAAATTAACTATTTATTCTTGAAAAGGAGAAATATGTTTGGGCACATCCAGTGTAAATTGAAGTTTTATCGTCTGTTACTGTGAAGTGAGCCTGCCTTCAGGCACCAGTGACATGACCAGTTAATACACAGTGAACATGCTGATAAGACTATCTGCCTCAGTCAGGTATGCAGAAGCTGAAGAGGGACTACAGACCATATTTACTTCTGGTTTATTTTACTGTAGAGAATTAAAAGCCAGAATCCTAATTTTCTGTAGTATCTTTTTTAAATTAGATAAACATTTTGTTGAGCTTGCTGCCCAATTTTGATCAGAAAAGGTAGAGATCTCAATGATAATTAAGTGCCTACAAAATTTCTAAAAGGGTGCAGACAAAAAGACATTGTGTGAATATTTGGAAATTCCCTCCACCACCTTTTAGGTATTAAGGTTATTTTGCTGGCCAGTCTCCTGTGCAGCAGCCTGTGCTCTACGGAAAGGTGCCACAGGAGCACAGGGCATAGCCAAGGGCTTCTGACCCATGTTTCCATCAGATCTTTCATTAAGGAACAAGCCATAGCCAGGCTTCATTAGGCTTCTGGCACTCGGGAAGCTACTTTTTTGCAGACACAATTCTTCTTAATTCAGAGCTCTGAATGAACTTTGACCTAAAGGTCACATGATGGGATAAAGGGTTCCCATATCAGCTGGCTATTGCTTTGCCTTCACTACCCCTTAGAGATCCTTTGGACAACCTCAAAACGTATGTTATCTGACATAACTATGCTATTTACCACAGAAGTTCCCTTTCCTAATGACTGCTTTCCACAGCCCTATAGATAACTTCCTACCTTGGTAGTATGGTTTCCTAATTAACCAGGTTCTACTACTTTCCAGTCCTGGAACATTTGGTAAACCAACCTTGCAAATATAGGTCACTGTATAGTTTCTAAAAGTCTTCTATTAAAAATATTTAAATAACTAAGAAGAGCAAAAAAGATATTTGTAAATATTTTTCCTCTTTGAGTGAAAATAAAATATATTTATTACTATTGCACCTGTGAAGAGAGAGCCCTTCCTAAAAGCAGGAAAATCTCCTTGATTATGTTATAGTGAGAGAGCACTGTGTAATTTTTTAACATAGATACATATTTTGAGTGATTATCCTTGTCTGTTCTCTTTTCTGTTCTTATTTCTCCCCTTCCTCCCACCACTCCCCCATTATTTTAATATCATAATTGTTTGGATATCTCTGTCATTGAGTGAATAAGGAAGCACAGCTTGCCAAGAACCACAGATACAAATACAATTACATTCTTTGCAGTTAATAGAACTTCATTATTTCCAGAACACCTGATGTTTTAGGGTCCTCAAAATCTACTGCATTCATGGAAATAGCTGTGATCTCTTCAGGATATCTGCAATGGATATAAAACCTTAATGATGTTCACAAAACTGCATAAAAAACAAAGAAGAAAAATTTGATTACTATATTTATTTTAATTTTAAAGGGTTTCAGCTGGTCCTAGAATTATCCTGTCATACTTTTTCTTCTTGGTTGTTTCAAAGTTAAAAAAAGTTGATTTATTAAGGAATAAAATCTTTCCATGGAAAGACAGATACCAGTTGCTACTATTTGAATATTCTGAGCACTCATCTTTGCTTAACTAACAGAGAAGATTATAGAAACTGGTTGGGCAGACAATGTATGTCTCCTTCACACTCTGGTTTTGAGAGGAGAAAGCTTTTCTAGGGACACTGATTTAGCTTAGTGGTACACAAAAAAAAACTGAAATGAAAACAACGTAATAGCAAGATCAAGGTACTCTGTAAGGCATGGTTATCAATTGTAACCTCTGAACAACACAAAACCCACAGAAAATAAGAGCTTGACAAAACACTTAAAACTTTTGAAAATTAACAATTTTTTTTGTGGTAATTGATTTTGGTCTGAAATCTGTTGTATTTATGAATGACCAATGAATAATTTTGGCCTTGCAGCATAATGAATACTACTTGGTGTTATCTCACTAGGATAAAGGATTGATGGGCTTCCTTGGTGTCTCTTTTTACAAGTTACAACTCAAGTTACAGCTTGAGTTTTCTGTCTTACCTACTGCAACATTTTTGGGTCTGTTTCCTTCTGCCATTCTGAGAACCTCAAAAGAAACATAGGAGAAATGAAAAATGAAGCTGAGAAGAGAAGCAGAATTCTCGACAACAGGAATTCCCCACGGAGAATTCAAGGCAGAGTCTGCAGCCCCACCAGTTGCTTCAGACTCCCTGACAGACACAAAAATTATCAAACTCATTTGAAGTTTGGCTGTAGTCAGCCACCCACAGATAACATGGAGTATACCAAAAACAGCTGAAAACAAGCCCAAAATTGTGTATGTAGGTACATCTTTTACATGACATTTTAATACATTATGTGTCTTTGTACGAAAAATAACCTTGCTTCTTTCATTTTAACTAATAGCCAAGAAAAGTATATTTTTTAAGAGTGAGGTATATGTGATTACTAGCTATGGATATTTACTCAATAATTTTTAGTCCTTTTCCCATTGACGGATAGATCTTGATTTTTCTCCCTGTGTAACAAATCTCTGAATGGTATATACAGACAATTTAATCATTTGAGAGGCTCTTGAACCTCATCCACCTGTTATATCTATGAGTATGGCACAGTTTTTCCTCTGACACCACTATTCATTCTAATAAACTGGAATATAGCTATTGCCTAAATGGAATATGAAAGATTTTTTACAATCTGTTTATAACTTATCAGATGAAAATCTGAAATTCATCAGATTTCTAGGATAAGTTTTCTTTTAAAAATCTGAATGTTCATGCACATTTATGCTTACATCACATTGTTCCTATGAATACTTCAGAAGCAGACTGATCTTAGAGCAAGACTATCATCAAATATTTTTCTCTTCTTTCTAATCTGATGTAGACCATAACAAGAAAAAAATCAAGGACTCAAGGAGAAGTTAACATAGCTCTATGCTAAGGAATCAGAATGCTCTATTTATGTGATGTAAAGGGCTTCCCTAAGGATGAAAGAAATTTTCAGAAGATAATCTGAGAAATCTATGAGACACTTTATGTGTGCTTTTCACCAGCTTTTTGGGAACTGTTGTACAATTAGCCTTTTTATTCATCACAGAATTTTTCATCCATTCCTAAAATTTATATACTGACAAAAGACAAAAAAAGTGTTAGACAATGAATCATCACACAGAGGCAAAGATTAGTGATGACAACCTACACAGATAGCACTATGAGCCTTCTGTAATGAGAGGCTGATGAATGATAACATCAGAGAAAAAATAAACTGGTTGATTTATTCCTTACATTAAGGTAACACCTATGAGCTGTAAAACAATGATCCCACAGTGTTCAACATGTAGCAGACTACCATCTCTGGCCCCAAATGCTTTGTATCAGTGATATCTCATAAGGGCTACAATGCTGTCAATAAACCTGGCTTGCATCACCCCAGGTGTCTTACTACTGATCTTTCATCTTTTTCTTCAGCAGTCATGCTGAAACTGTTCAGCAACAGGTATCAGGTATCAAAAATGCTCTAGGTATTATCTATTATATTACCTGTAATCTATATAAATTTCTTATAATAGGTATTATAGGTATGAGTAACACCTAACATCCTCACTGTATCAGTAATTTGCCATTGAAAGGCAACATAATGGATGTATAAAAGACATGTACATCCTCAGGTATGTATCCTCATGTAACATCCCTTCTGAAAGAAGTCATGCAGGAAACTAGAATTGTGGACTAAGATGGATATTTGAAATTGAGCTCTGAAGCTCTGATTCCATGACACTTGCCAGGGAGAAAAAGAACCAAAAATCCCAACACTAAAAATCAAGGAGAGGACTGTGTTAATGAAGAACACTTCTCAAATTAGAAGGTAAACACTGATCCTCAAAGCCTCACCTAAGAGACTGGCTTGTTCTGAACAGAAATCTCTCTCCTCCAAATGGAGACAAACAGGAAAGTGACGGAAAAACATAAAATTAGCTCTCCTGAAGCACTAGGGACCAGCTTCTCTTTATTCTTTGAGGAACAATCTGACATTCAGTATCCTTGTAGTAAGAAGTTACTGACCTGCAACACTTAACTACTGTGCCTGAACCTCTCCATGGGACACTGAGGAAATGAGAAGCAGACAGCTGGAGAGCTGCAGTCACTGCCAGAGCACAAAGGGGAGCTCACCATAAAATCAGATGTCAGAAAAATAAAGCCAGGAATACAACGTCAGAATGGAAAGACTTCCTGGAAAAGCTGAAATAGAAAATCCAGTTGGGCATTAAAAGTGCTGCTGGAAAATTGTGAAGGTTGAGCTGTTCACAAGAGACACTTCACTTGTTTGAGTAATGCAGTGTGAAATGTAACGTCACTGATTCCCATCTCGTGGGCTCCAGCATAAAGGGAACTGCCTAATGGATAACTTGCATAATTTTCAACATAAGGTTTAATGTTTCAAATAAAAGGAATTACCTAGAAGGACGCTATTTTTTTTTCCTCATACTTAAAAAATAACAGATGTAAGAGCAGTCAGGAAAACACCAGTCTGCTACAATTGGGAAAATTCCCATTTAGCCTTCTTACGTAGAATCAGTTCTAGAAGGTGAGGCTATTTCCATGTCACTCAAGACAAAAAACATATCTCAGGCAATCAAGAGAACACTAATGATAAGCTATTTAAAAATTTCCGGTAGAAGATGAAAGCAACAAGAAGGAAAACACAAGGGAAAAAATACTCAATGTGTTGGCAAGTGGAAAATTGAAAAGATTAGCAATGAGTGTGGGTTTATTTGAGAAAAGTGTAGGATACATAAGACTTTTTTTCTCTAGAGAAACAGAGGTATAAAAAGCAGACCAGTGTCAAGGCTAACAGAGATGGAAGTAAATGGAAGAAAAAAACATTGGTTCTTCCCAAGGCAACCCCAGTTACCAGAAGTGTCCATGAAGGGAAGAATTAGACCTCTAAATAGAGGATGTACGTGTCTTGGACTGCAATATAATGAGCCCAGGCTATGACAGTGACAACTACATACAAAAATTGTGCTCTGGGAATTTGCAAACAGAAATCAAACTACATCCAATTGTGAATATGACACATTAGGAACCAAAAGGCATTTATCACTGTAGTCAAAAAACCTGCTTCCGTACTTCCAAGACCCTTCATGGCTTCCAACTCCTTGATTAAACTGAAAGTTTTCTTCTGTGACTTCTGCCTTCAAAGTAAAACTTACAGAACTTAGTGTGTTGTTCTCTCCAGGAGTCATGGAGTGAAGGGCCAATAATCTGAGGACTCGCTTCTCTATTTACTTTGTTTTTTAATTCAAGCCTTTGTAATAAGTCTGCCAATAGTTTTCCTGAATAGATTGTTTTTCTGCACAGCAAAGAACTGGGACTTAAAATAGAAATTCGGACAATACATCCTGCTTTTGACTGAAGCACACCTTAAACTTCCTGTTATTAGTAACCCATAATATGTACTCTCTAAATATAAGAAGTGAGTTAGGCTACTAATGTGATAAAGTATGGCATGTACTTCTCACAGCTTATTCCTAAATGGAATAGTCTCTTTGGTGCCCTGAAGCCTTTTTTTTTAAAGAGCTGTCATCTACATATCCTTTAAGTTCTTTGATATAAGGTAACAACAGTGGCATTATCTTCCTATTCTTCCTTAATCCTGACAAGGTTTTTCACTTTGTAACAAAATTGAGCCCCTAATAAACTAAAATACTTCTACCTTCCCTATAGATTTTTATGCATTCATACCAATGTCTTTGCACCCTGCAGGACTTAAATTAGTCTACATAAGGTGTTTGCCTTTTCAGTCTCTTCTCAGAGGAACAATCTTTTTCCTTCTCAACTAATTATTCATGTATTTATTTTGATAGAGAAGGGAATAAAAACTCTGTAATAGTGTCCTGGTTTCAGCTAGGGTGGAGGTACTTTCTTCTCAGTAGCTGTTACAGTGCTGTTTTGGATTTAGAATGAGAATGGTGTTGCTAACACATTGATGTTTTGATTTTTTGCTGTCATGTTTATTGTAAGTCAAGGACTTTTTTTTTTTTTTTTTTTTTTTTTTTTTTTTTTTTTTTTTTGTGTGTGTGTGTGTGTGTGTGTGTGTGTGTGTGTGTGTGTGTGTGTCTCATACTCTGCCAGTGAGGAAGGGTGCAAAAGAAACTGGGAGGGACCATACCTGGGACAGGTGACCCAAGCTGACCAAAGGGATATTCCACAGCATAGAAAGTCATGCCCAGTATATAAACTGGAGGGAGTTGCCTGGAAGGGCAGCTGATCTGGATTTGGGAAAGGGTGTCTGGCATGTATCAGTGAGCAATTGCATTGTGCATAATTTGTCTTTTCCTTTTTCATTATCATTATTATAATAATTTACAATTGTTGTCATATTTTAATTATTGAACTGTGTGTGGTGCCTAATTTCCATCTAGGCTTAAATCCCAACAAACGGCCATAAGTTGCTGGGAACACCATTCAATCTTAAACAAGAACAAATCTGTCAGACATTTTTCCAGCAGATGTGCTATTATTGCAAGGAGCTAATGCTGATTACTCCTATGACTGATGTTACATGGAAGGTTACAGTGATCTGCTGTGACCTTATAATACAACAAAGCTTTAAACTCACGTACCAAGAGTGGCAGACAACTTAAAGACCATCA
This sequence comes from Phylloscopus whistleri, assembly GCA_017589585.1. Classification (NCBI taxonomy): domain Eukaryota; kingdom Metazoa; phylum Chordata; class Aves; order Passeriformes; family Phylloscopidae; genus Phylloscopus; species Phylloscopus whistleri. Next base: position 2,578,286 of record JADMLD010000183.1, read on the forward strand.
TGCCTCTCATTATGTTCTGTTCCAAGTTTTCTTAATTGTCTCATCAAATGCCCAACACTTGTATAACAAGAAAAAAACAAACTGTCCTTCTAATGAAAAGTAAATGGAATAGCAGTTCTTATCAGATACAGGTGGAGGCAAAGTAGTCATAACAATACACCAAGGGCATTGCATAAGGCTGTGTAATAAACTAAGGCATTCAGAGGCTGCAAAGTAAAATAAAACTGAATTAAATAATAATTGACACATGACAAAGATGCCCAAGATGTCTTAGGAAAACTGGAAGAGAGTATTTCAGAGCTTAAATATTTCAGTCAAGAGCACAGAAATACACTTGTAGCACACATTTAACTGTTGTCAGAGCCTTCATTCTTGGTTCAATGAATCTCCTGACATCCTGTTGATGTGCTCAGGCCATGATCTGTGGGTATGCCTCAGAAAGCTGGCAGAGTGCTATTTGTGTGCAGCTCATCAGTCTCACAGCACACACCAGGGAGATCTAAATATCCCCCTCTCTTGTCACACCTCTCACAGCAGGGTGGGCTATTTTGCTAATATCCTGTCCTTTAGACATTGAGCTTTTAAGGCATAATCTTATTGAATGACAGAGGACACCAGCCTAAGGCAGGACAGTCAATGTCTCATTAATTAGAGTTTTTGCCATGAGGGAGGGCCTAATTGTACTGGGCAGCAAAAATGAAGCAGTAATTCATTGGACTACATTCACCTGAGCCCAAAAGACATCAGGAAGTAGAGTAGAGAGTCCAATCTCTTCACTGGAGCATCAGGCTCAACTTTTCGTATAACAGGTGCTAAGAGTTTACCTAACTGCCTCTTTTAAACCCAGCTTAGCATGATTAGCTTAGATGGAAAGTATTATATCTGAAGTTAAGCAAGATGAAAGCCAGTCCTAGTTTCAGAGCTCAAGAAACTTGGTGGGTGATCTGTGTTTAGCACATTAGTGTTTGATTCAAACCCATGTGCCTTTCCCTTCTCTACAGCCATGCACACTCTTATTTGCTGAGAGGACATCCTCAGCTCCATCTGAGTTCTCATAAATATCAAAATTTTCTCCCTGGAAGGTATTCAAAATACTCTGATTACCTTTCATAATATAAAAAACCCCAAAGACAAGACAGGGTGGAAATTCTGATCTCAGTGTCTGAAGAAGCAGAGGAAACCCTTGAATGGTTTTAACAGCTGTTAGAAATGTTAAAAGCAAAATAGACAAGGAGGTACTTTAAGCTGTAAGAACAAACCCATGACTACTATGCAGCTCTGCACATTGAAAATATCAAAGACCCAACAGCCTGAAAAAGAGATGTCTTCCAAACATCTAAACTGAATGAACTTTTACTTAAAAAATCCCTGCTGAAGCTTGTCAGTGCATAAACTGCATTTACCTTGTTACACTGTATAGGTTTGTCTTTGCATAAACTGCCATTTAAGAGGACTGTGAATGTCATTCTGGCAATCTCCTCCTCCATCCTCTGATGTATCTTGCTTTTTAACAGCCAAAATTTTTAAAGTTAGTTTTATGTTTAATCATCAGTCTAATGATAATAATATTCCTGTAGCAAATCTTCAGTCATTATTGCAAAGTATATTTTAATAAGAAAAACCAATTTCCTAAATACATAATGATGTACTCCACCATCTTTTAAATGATTTATATTATTAGGCAGGCTTTGTCCTTACGATTTATTTTACTTACCAGGCTTGGCTTCCACTGCAACTTCTTGAGCAGTTGGCAGAGTTTTATGAAAAGCTAAAACAAATGTGTATTTCAAATCGCTACTGGTGAAGGATTTCTAACATTTTGTGCCACGTAACTCTCAAAGCAAGAAGTTCTGACAGTGTTTCTTTTTCCATGTCTGCTTTTTTGAGAATTGCACTGTGACTTTGTCTTACAGTACAAACAGTATGAGGAGGTTAGGAATTCCTTTGTACATTCCAAACTCACTCCACACACTAATTTTCATCCGAATCCAATTAAGTTACCACTTAAAATTCAGCATATTTTTAACCACGATTGCTATACTGGGATGACTTTAACTATTGCCTCTGTACGCCTGTATAATATTTCCTACACTTTTTAAGCCTTTTCAATTTTTTTTTAAATCTTCTCTCAGATAAAAGACAGTGGAAGTTTTCTCCAGATGGCATAAAAATATTTTCTTTAAACACAGTGAAAAAGAGGATTCAGTCACAAACATCTTGGTTCCTAAGTTAAAAATGAATTAAATAAAATATGTTGCTTGTTTTAAAGATTTCTTTTAGGCAATTTCTCTTTCCAAAAGTAGAATTAAAAAAAAAAAAAAATCTCCAAATTCTGACTTCAGCTTAACCATAAAGCATGCAATATATTCATGAATTACCTTATCACTTGAGCACTAGGTTATGCTTCCCTAGCTAGTTTTAAAAGCAGCAATTCTCAAAGTCATAATTCTTTCATATTCTATATTTATTTTGAATTGATGGCTATAAGTAGAGCTTGCTGCTCTGATTCTTTATAATTATTGGGCCTGCTCCCAGACACCTGAATACAGTCAGCTGTAACTTTGGCTTGCCATAGACCTTAAAAAAATACGATGATTAACATTTATAAATTGAGATATTAGTGAGATGCTGATGTTGAAAAATGCAAATATAGAGCATAATTAAAGTACATCCAAGTACAGTGACTTTCAAGTGCATGAATACTCCTTGCTTCTAGCAGAAATTTGTGGGGTTATTTGCCATAATTAGCAACAGCAAAGTAGCACAGTGTACTCAGAGCTGACGTAAGGTCAAGAGTGACCCCACTGAACCTGAAGAAAGCAAGGATTACATGATGTCCCTCTGAAGAAGGAGCATGGTAAGATTCCATACACTCAACCTCTTGTATTACTAAGTCACCTCTCGGCAAATTAGAAGTCCCCATCCCTACTAGAAAGCCCAGTAGAAAAGTAGTTAGTCCAAGGTAGTTAGTCCAAGGTAATCCAGTTCAAGAATCATTGCTGACTAATCTTATCCATTTATTAAAACAAGTTTTCTAAGCACATAGCAAAAGGTAGGTGGGCATTTAAAAGTGACAGTGTCAGGAGTTGCACACCTATCATAACAGAAAGCAGTGATAATAGCTGCTGGTCTTTATTGCTGGCTATTTCCTATGTTTCCTGGGAGATCTTAGAAAAGCTAAAGACACTGATAATGCCTCCACTTCTCTGTGTATTAGGAAAAGAGGATTGGCTGGAATAAAAAAGTCTGAGATTCCAGAAGAAAAAAATAAGACTTTTTCATCAGAAAGACTGTTGCAAACTGTCATTACAGAATGAGGCTTAAAAAGATTAATTTCAGCCATTCAAAATGAGAGTGACCTCTCTTTCCTGGAGACTGCCTTCCATACAGCCAAGAACACTTGCAGCCTTGGCAGCCTTGTTCAAATCCTCTTGGGCTGCCACTTCAGACTTTTTGCTTTGGGGAAGGGCTATGTCTTGCATGCTAAGGCTGGCTCTACACAGTATAGCAGCCTTCTCCCTGAAGCCTCCCTGGGCTCCTAGGGCAAAGTAAAAGGAGACATTGTAATGCTGCAGAATATGCATAATCCAATAGAAAATAATTTAATTGGAACGTTCTTAATGAGCTTTAATTACAAATCCCAAGAGTACATCACAAGACAACCACAAAGCTAATTTTATCAAACCCTTGGTATTTCTGGGTAAAATGTACTATTACAAGGCTATACTAATTGAAGCTTAGGCAAACGATCCTGGAACCACTACAGAAACATCCAGAGGAATACGCAATTCTTCTGTTTTAATCAGATTCTCACCTAATCCTGTGCTGGCTTTTACTACTGCAAAAATAGATGACAGTGACATGTGAGCTGTAATAGGAAGCCAAGTACTCCTCAAAGTAGAGAGAAGTCAACCCTTCTCTGAGCATCTGGCCCAGTAGGAACAGTGGATCTGTACTCCCTCTTTACCTCCAGGCACATCCCCAGTTAGCCTTCACATCTCTTCTGCTTGCAGAGGTCCCATGGTTTTGAGGAAATGCTAATTTTGTTCACTCTTCATAATTGCTTTGCTCCTGAGGAGCTTCATTCACAGTGATCTCCTGCTGCAACACGCCCAGCGGTGAAACTTGAACACATACTTTGCCATTTAGGACTCTTTTATTGCAGAGTGTGTTTGTGTGTACCTGTGCAGTAAAAATAGGCAAGTAAGACCTGGCAATGCTTTAAAAAGCTGATATGGAAAGAGAAATGGGAACAAATTTCCACAGCATTAGATTCTGCAGTTTTCTTTCACACTGTTTGCCCTGGGTCTTCAGCTCAAACCAGTTGCTCTCTGCCCTTTTCACCCTACCTGTGGGCAATAAGCAATATTACTTTTGCAGAAAGAGGTATCTCTGAGCTTCTGTGAAAAGTATCGTAGGAAACAGCAGGATATCTCCCAGGGCATGAAAATTATCTTTTTTTGTAGGGAAATGGAGCCACAGTAATGGTGATAAACATAGGAACTCATTGGAACAGCAGAATTCGACGTATGCATATGGAAAATGGAAAGAAAACTGATAAATTGGACTCTTCCAGTAAGTATTGTCAGAAAACTAACAATTACAGCACTTAAATGTGGAAATGAGATTTAACTGAACAGCCCCATGTTCTGTGGAGATGCTCAGTACCACGTCTCCTTGCTAGATGTTCCAAACAAAACTCAAGTCTTCAGCTAAAATAAGCATTTGAATGTAGAAAGACCAGGCACAAAGGAAAGTAGGAAACCCAAAACATGCACAAAACCAGGTTATCAGCTGTCCAGAGGAAAGAGCTGTTTTTTTCATATTAAATTGGATTGGCTTCCTGCTGCCAGGTTGGGGGGTCATGCAGTACTATGGAGAGAAAGGGAACGAAACAGTAGATGGAATGCATGCTTTAAGCCTAGTTCTTCTAGACCTGCCTGAAAGCATCCATCTGTACTCATTTTGAATCTTTGGCTGCAGGTTTATTTAGCCTCTGGGGAAACAAAGAGATTGCATTAAATGTAATTAAATGAAGCATAGCAGAGTCAGTATTGCAGCAAGGTCCTGATCTAGAGCTAATGACAGACTAACTAAATTAAACCAATTAAGTTTGGAAACAATACTCATAATATGATTATTCCATTTTAAATATGAAAGGGAAAACTTCATCATGGGGAAGGATTATAGCAGTGGTGGTGAATGCAATGAGATTTAAGGCAATGGTACCTGCTAAACCATTGGGTCTTGGATAACTGTTCACTGGGATTACACCCATATTTGCAATAGCATCACAAGGCAATATTTCACAGGATAGGCTAGGATCCAAGGGGGACTGTTTTCAGGCAGCCTGGACACATGGAAAAAACACACAGACATTTTATTAATAAGAGAAAGAAGATAAAAGCATGGTGTGGTCTTCTCACATCATGTATTAGCATGGACTGTTGCCTCTGTGGATCTGATGACATCTCAGTTTACAGCTTTAAGAATGATAAATCTAGAATTTTTCCCCACCCCCAATGCTTTGTTAGTGAGATTCTCTATTTAACCATTTTTAGACAGAAAAGGCATGAAATTCTAATCAGCTGTACACTGAACCAAGTTAGTCTGTGTTATTGATCTTGATATAACATTACAGATGAATTGCATGTGTTTTGTTCCAGCACTGAAGGGGTGGTGAAGGCATCATCTGTCAGCTACTGGAAAATTCAAAACTTTGCTATATAAAGACCAGACTAACATAGTTTGTGGTGCTACTAACAGCAAAGAAAAATCAGACACTACCTTCAGGTTCCACTAAAAAGTAGATTTTTCTCCTCAGCTGAACTTTAAATAAAAGCTGATGTCACACTTCACAAAGGCCTAAGTGGGAAGCTTTTCTTGCAGTCAAGGTTATCAGTAAGAGACCTGTGTTTCAAATGAAACAAAGCACTGGAGGACAGACAAAGAAGATAAAATCCAGAAAACCAGCACAATTATACTCTATATTTTATCACACAGTGCATTGATGTCAAGGAAAACAAAAAAATTCAGTTCCAGTATAGACAGAATTCTAAATTCCACTGTGCTCAAATTATATCCACAGCAGATGTATCACTGGCCAAAATATTAGAAGATACATTGCAGTCTGCCTCCACCCACTCTCCAGTTAGATGTTTCTTTTGCAAAATGAAACCAAGAATGAAACACAGCAGAAGGAAATTATATTCCAGTGGGGAAGTTGTTACAGGTTTGCTTGGGATAGTTCAATTAAATGAATATAGAAGGAAATTAAAAATCTCATATTCAAGATATACTTTACCACTGTAAAAAAGCCTTTTTATGCAGTATATATAAAAACTTCTTAAACTACTGAACCAAACTTTTTTGAAAAGTGTTTTCTTGTTTTCTGTCCAAAGAGTGGCTCATTTCAAGACTTTCTCCACTCACATAAATCCCCCTTTTCCGCCTACATAGTCAACACTATAAACTTTTTCTCGTTCTGCTTGGAGGTTAGGAGTCAAGGAAATGAAATCAAACACAGGAACAATTCATTTTACTAGGATGCAAAATATGAAGTTCCAGTCTCCGCTATTCAAGTGGTATTGGTGTGGTGCATTGAAGCAAAGTGTTTGGGAGAGAGAGAGGAATTCTATTCTCAAGTCCTCATGCATTTTCAAGCAGAAAATTCAGAGAGCAGTCCCCAGGTTTCTGGCATGGCTGGATGCAAAGTGGGCTGCTGAGAAGCCAGCAGCAGCCTCCTGGCTCCCTCTGCCACCTCCAGACATTTCACTATATACATTTCTGTGATGTTCACCTTCCAGCTGTGCACTCATTCCAGGCCTGCTATAACAATTTAGAACTTGATCTTGAATTGTTAGAAGCAAATATTTTCCATTGGATGGAGGCTTCATTGGGCAGCAATGAAACATTAATAGAAAGGTTGAAAATGATCCTTAGAACTTTATGTGCTGTTAACTTCACTTGAGGTTGAATAAACCCTAGGGGGAATTACAAACATCACTTAGGAAAACATGTTTAAAATAAGCCACAGTAACAAATCAAATGCAGTGTCTAAAATATGAACAAGTTCAATTCAGATGTTTGCCTCCATTAAATACATGCTATTTCAACTTTCCAGTTAGATACTTTTTTATCTTGGCACCATAGAAAGGCAGATATTTTTGTATTCCCTAGAGTTGCACAGAATCTGGATGGATAAGGCAAAGGTTATACGGTTCAAAATTACAAACTCACGTTTCCTAAGATAAATAGTATGAGACCACTGCAGGAATATAATCATTCACTTCTCTGAGATTTATTGTAAGCTGTCAGAAATAGTATCTCAAAATCAAAGAAGACTTATACTTACTCCAAGTATCCATGTAAAAAAAACTTCTACCAAATCTACAGTGGTTTCTTACCATTGTGAATGGACAAAAATTGCATTTCAGAGATCCCAGAATTTTAGAATAATTAGATAAATTAGGCAACAGAAGAATCTGTCCTGTCAAAGACAGAAAGGTATCTGGAAGTTATCCTGCTTCAGAGCCAATAGCCTTTCAAGATGTTCCTCCTCTCCCCCATCTCAAGTGGCATCAGATACTCCTCAGTATCAGGCCCCCAAGACTAACCTTCCAAGAACCTCCAAAACAGTCCAGAAATTGGTTTACTGACCTAGGACTGATTCAAGTCACCAACGCTCTTTGGGTACAGAATTAAGCCTGAATCTGCTACAAATGCCGAGTTGCTGGCGGTTACAAGTAGTAGTTTTTTGATCAAGCTTCGTAGAGGCTATATAAATATAAATAAATATAAATATAGCCGTCAATTACCTTTGTAGGCATTACATAATCATTTGATGTAGCAGTTTGTTGCTTTCTCCTGCTTTCCTCTCCTGCCCGGCTAGCAGCTGCAGGAGAACTGGCAACAAGTCTTTCTGGGTCTTGGAAGGGAGGTGAGGTACAGGAGCCTTACCAGCACTTTCAGGGAGGATTCTCTTGGCAGCATGTAGCAGCTAATAGCAGCACCCAGGCAGGAAAGACACCACATGGGTTTCGAGGGTGTTGATCAGACAGGGTTTATTTGGGGGTCCCACACCAGGGGGGAGCGGCATGGCTCCCACAGGGGAGAGGGGGAGGGAGAGAAGGGGGAAGAAGGGAGAGAGGGGGCAAGAGCAAGAGAGCCAAGCAAGAGACCTTCCCCCTCATGTCTTCAGCTTAAAAAGGCTTTTCTAGCAAGGGGGCAGACCCAAGGCTTGGACCAATGGGATACTGAGGGTAGGAAGGGTCAGGTAACAATGGGGTTACAATGAATGACAACTAGGGGGTGGTTTACAACAACTTGGTAATGAACTATACATGTTGGTGTAGAACAGAACCATTTAGGAAAAATGAATTACCACAGCAGTTCTTTAAGATAAATACTCTTGAAAATATTCCTGAGGACGTAAAGATTAACTGCTCCTGTTAAACACATCCAACATGCATATCACCAGGAGGTTTCTCTGGATAGTTGTAAAATATTCAGCATTGTAAGATTTTCTTTATTCTGAGGCAGTTCACTCTCTTGCTGTACTGTGAAGCACCTGGGAAGATGAAACATTGAAATAGAACCAGGTTCATAGGCCTGCATTACCTTTCTCTGCAGATGCCTTCTGGAAAGAAATGGTTCCTGCAGTGAGAACAGCTGTCTCCTTCTTGGACAAGCATACCTTGAAATGCTTTAACAGATAACAAGAGGACAGGCTCCATGTGCCTTTGTACTAACTAGTTTCCCTCCAAATTCAGTTTTCCTAGAACGATGCAGTGCAAGAGGCCAGAGCAATTTCATACAGCTGAGATCCTCTTTTATACTTCATTGCAGTGCAAAACAGCTCAATGTACTGGCACCAAGCCACAGTCAACACTCAAATTAAAGAGCATTTCTCTGCAATACCGAAGAATCTCTTTTGTGCTTACTCATTTCCTTCAGTTCAACATCCACAGAAACACTGCAACTGAAGACAGATGTGGAAGCATTAAAACTCAAGTACAGTTTCTGGATAAATGCTCATGCTGTCTTCCTAGAAGTTATGCTGAATCACAGGAAGTGTTGTGCAAACAGAGCAATACATCACCAGAAGGCACCCTGGACCCAGAGCTTTCTTAGAAAGCTTACGAGAACAGGATTTAATACATAAAGAAAGGTGCAAGTATCACCGAGATGAGAGAGAGGCAGGGAGAGGGAGATAGGTCTATACAGGAAATATCAACAGAGACTACTGAACAGTTTCAGGACCTACCTGGCTTGTTTGAGTCTAAAATTAGATGCTTCATTAATCTGTAATAATTTAATGTGAGATGCAGTTTTCCAACTACAGCAGACTTTCCTTTAAGGACTGAAGAGTGCACTACTCATCACAGAACCACAGGGTCATGGAATGGATAAGGCTGGAAGTGACCACAGTAGGCTTATGGTTCAATCTTTCTGCTCTAGCAGGGCCATCCTAGAGCACATGGCACAGGACTGTGCATAGATGGTTCTTGAATATCTCCAGTGAGGGAGATTCTATAACTATTCTGGACAATCTATTCCAGTGCAGGGTCACCTGCACAGTAAAGAAGTTCTTCCCCATGTTCAGGTGGAATTTCCTGTGCATCTATTTCTGCCTGTTGCCTCTTGTCCTCTTGCCTGGCACCAGAGAAGAGCCTGGTCCATCCTCTTGATGCCCTCTCTTCCAATACTGATAGACATGGATGAGGTCTCAGTTCTCTTGCCAAGGCTGAACAGATTTCAGTTCCCTCAGCCCTTCCTCATAAGAGAAAGGCTCCTGTTCCTTAATCATCTTTGTTGCCTGCTGCTCAACCCATTCCAGGTGCTCAAAGTCCCCTTTCTACTGAGGAGCCCAGAACTGGACACAGCACTCCAGGTGTGGCCTCACCAGGGCAGAGCAGAAGGGCAGGATCGCCTTCCTTGACATGCTGGTGATGCTTTTCCTAGTGAACACCAGGAAAACATTGACCTTCCTGGCTACAAGGGCACTGCTGGATCATGGACAGCTTCTTCCCAGGTCCTTCTTCACAGAGCTGAAGTATGACAACATAACTCAGTTAATTCTACTCTTTGACTGTAGTAGATTTGGCCTAGTATGAAAGAAAAGGTTTAAAAGTGTGGGAGTTAGCACCTACTGCTCACCATCAGATGTTCCTTTATGCAACAAGAGAATCACTTGTTTCTTTACAGAACAGGTGGGCACCATACCTGCCCACTCCCTACTCTTCTCCTGCTCTGTATATGTTATGACTTATTTGAGGGTTTGTCACTTGATTTCATTTGAAACTATGTGTTGAGAATTAAAATAAACATTATTAAAAGCTTTTTCTTCAAACAAGAGAGGTTCAGTACAGATCAACTTTGGATCTGTTTTATGATTAAGAACCTCTCCTTTATTGTGTCCAAGAGATACATTTCATGGACTAGTATTATTCCAGAGCAGTCCAAGTGTAATGGAATGCTACAGCAAGAGCTCTTCAAGCAAAATATACATTGAAGCTCTCATTGCCCACAACTAATATTAGGCTGGAGAAGAGCATTTATTAAAGCAGGACTACAATGTAGATGCAGACCCAGGAGGGTAATGCTTTCCTGAGTGGAGACTGGAGGTCCTTACAGGGACTCCTCAGTGCTTTGTAGAACCTGCACTTCTCATTCTTCCTTTTGCCTTTTCTCTACTTCCTAATAAAAACTGAAAAAACCCTCTTTTGAAAGGCTGTTACAGAAGGTATTGAAAAATGGGAACTTCATTTTCAAAACCAGGCAAATTGAATCAGATGGGTAAAAGCTGCAGAGAGTACCAAGCACCCAATAACATGAGGTGAATCAACCCTCTCCCATGAGCTGAGAGAAGACTGAGGAAAGGCCCTTTACAGAGGTTACACAGATATGCTCTCACACAAAAAGCACTTAGTCATGCAAGATACATGGTTTGCTAGATAACAAGACATAACCATACATAATTATCACTTGCATGCTCAAGTGCCTATTTGTTTAGGCAGTCATTACACAGAAATAATTTGCCTACACGCAACTGAAATCCTGCTATCTTTGCTCTTATTTGTGGAGCATTTCAGATATTTATTTGCTTTAATTTCTGTGAGTGATCTTAAACACTCACTATTTTGTAAGAAGCATAAGAATAAAATACTAATTTTCTTTTGAATGATTTCCCTTAAGACTCTGAACGGCTTATAATTTCTAAGATGCCTCAGCTGGTACATGTCAGAAAACATAAACCCCAAAGCAAAACAAACAAACCAAACAACCAACCCAACAACCCCCTCCCCCAATATTCTGTCACCTGTAGCATATAATTGAAGGGATGAAGGATCATGACTTTATTATTAACTGATCAGGAACTTACTACAAGAGCATCTAGTGGTAATTCACAAGCAGGAATGACTTTAAACTGAGAGAAGGTAGATTTAGAAAAGATATTATGAAGAAATTTTTCACTGTGAGGGTGGTAAGACCCTGGAACAGGCTGTCCAGGGAAGTTTTGGATCCCACATCCCTAGAATACTTTGACGATGGTTTTGATGGGGCTCTGAGCAGCCTGGTCTAGTGAAATGTGTCACTGCTCATCATTCTATGACAACTAAGAAACAACTTCTCCAGGAGGTGACTGAAGTAGAGTACATGGGATTTTGGACTACAGCTATCTATTTAATATGTTCTGCTGAATTTACAAATACAATAGTGCTCCAATATAAAAAAAAAAAAAAAACCTGCTTCAGTTAGTCTTCAAATTTGGCATCATAACTATTTTGTTGTTCTACAGTACAGCTAAGAAGAAAATTGCTATTTAATTTCAAAAAAGAGTTGAACCAGTAGAGCAACTCAAGTTAGACATCTTTTTAGCTACTAGCAGAGTGACAGTTGATATTCTTCTAGTTCCTGAGGGGTCAAAACTTCCACATGAGAACCCACTGCATTTGCACAAGGCCCACAGCTCATGCTGCTCTTAGCCACCCGACAATGGGAATTGGTATTTTTGTTTAGAGCAGCTAAGGAAAATAGTCTGCTCCTCAAGTGGCCTCTGCTAGCCTTGCTTACACTGTTAGTATCTATATAAAGCAGTTCTAGAATTAGAAATACTGGAATAACTTTCATGGTCAGAGAACACCTAAGGTTTAAGAATTTGGTGAGGAAACAGAGCACTGCTTTTGTACACAGTATGAGTTTTCTTTATGGGGTATTTATTTTGCTGTACAAGTGCACTGATCAGCCCCGTTGCCCATCCCCTTTTTGTCCTTGGTTACTCTGTTAGATCTGGAGTATTTTTAAACATTTTTGGAGAATCAAGTTTTGTGACTACCAAGACCTTTTCTTCAAGTCCCATACTTTGCAACCAATAGAACATGTATCTAGATAACATTGACTGAAAAAAGTACTTTTACCATAAAATGGTGTTTACTGACTCAAGGTAAGCCATTCTGCACACTCCTAATGGGCCTACCTTGCCAAGTTGCTGAGCACTCTAATCTGTTAGCTATGTTTTCGGTGCTTTGCATTTAAAAACCAAAATAGCCCAGGTGCTTCTACTCTAAATAGACACAAACAGCTTTGTCAACCATCAGTGAATCTCATATCCTGATGTTATTGGATTTTTCTCAATTAGCAGTAAAATTGAGGACTTTCTGGTGAAATAGACTTGGGCCAGTGTTTTGAAAGCTTATTGAAACAGCCACAAGGGACTCTTTTCCAGAGAAATTCAAATTATTTATCTTGAATAGTTTGGAGGAAACTATTAATCTCAGTAGCTTTTTTCCACTGCTGACCACAGTGTGATCACGAACCCTGCAAATAATCACTTACAATTGCCTTGCCAAAATATGTTTTGACATTTAATTGCTTCATTTCTTGAACTTCTCTCTTCTTTGTCTCACAGGTGATAGATGAAGCTAAGAGCGATCTCTGGGAAAGTGCAGTTCAGATGAAACAGCTGCTGAGAGCACAATCAACCTAGCAGTTTTAGTCAAGGTTGCATTTATTACAGAGTGGTGAACGCAATGAAAAATCATTTCTTCATACAGGTTTCAAGCAAGGCACCTTTGGAAAGCTAGAAAACCCAGATGATGACTTACAGCAATCCATGCTTCAGCATAGAAGGGGGAAGCACTGAAAAAAACCACATTGTATCACAGCCCATGCTGATAAACAAGCAAGAGGTTATTTGCTCGAGTAGAGGGTTGTCTACAAGAGCGTTAGTGAGAAGTAGGTAAGTACAAGATGATGAAGTTCTGCTCTCACAGGAGCCTATGGGAAACCTTGAATTCAGATTTGTAGTTTCTGATAATGACTGGACTCAACTGTGAATTGCAGCTGTAACTGCGTTAACTGTAAAACTCTTCATGGTGAGACCTTTCCATATTTGACATAATATTTGAACATCAAATATTATGAAAATTAGTATCTTTTGAAGTAGGAACTCTTAAATTATAGTTTTACATTGATGCGTGCTAAGAAATTACAGCGGAAGAAACAGCAAAATTGTTTACACAAACAATTGAGGTAAGTACTACTAAAAATTACTATGGAGATGCAAAACATTGATTCCTTCATATGGGGTCAGTAGGCTATACATACCATTCTTCAGAAAAATAAAAACATTCCATTTACCATCTCTGCAAGGTCAGCAACAGGCCATACTGTCCAATACTAGCACAAAACCTACAACAATTAGTTTTCAGCACAGTACCTAAATAAGCTGATCTAAATACACGCTGATTTAAAGTAGTCCAATTTGAACATTAGTCTCTGTGATCCTCTGGATTTGAAACATAGTGGTGTTTTGTTATAAGCTCTGTAGCTAAAGAACACACATGGTCTTTCACATGTAGAAAATACTCCAAACATACTTTGAGATCTTAAAAAAAGCAATCTATTTATTTCCAACTCCAAGTATTTTTAAAATCAGAAGTGCACCCATGAAAGCTGTTGCACTTTGCTAAAACTATTTAATTCTAGTAAAATAATAAAAACATTGAAAGAGATGTTTTGAGGCCATCAAATACATAATTTTTGACATTTCTGTAAGCCAGAATTCAGCTATTTTATGTTTCAAACAGTTGTTTCTTCTATAAGTCAGACTATAATTACAACTTACTTAGAAACAAAGTAAAAAGGTCTAGCAACATAAGGCAACAGCATTTTGTTCCCAACTCATTTTTTTCCTGCCTCTTAGTTCTGGAAACCCTCATGCATCTCTGCCTCCAAAATGAGAAAAGGAATAATAAAAAGAAGAAAATTTCCCTGTTTAAGACATGGCGTGTTCTGCTTCCTTAAATGTCACTGTGGAAATGCTTACCCTCCACCAATCTGTATCCAGGGGTGCTTTAAGAACCATTTTCTACTTGCACCAGTGGCTCTGCCCCTCTAATTTATCCCTTCCTCTCTCCAGGTTCCAGGTCAATACAAACTTCCGCCACACCTCCTGGATTTCCCATAGCCTTAATTTACCTTTGATTTAGTTCCTTCTGGCTTACACAGTATCCAGTGCTTTATAAATACTCTCAGGTTTAACAAGAGCCAGAGTCTACATGTTTTCTGCTGATGGCTGGCAGGGTAAGCACAAAGCAGATGTTCAAGGAGAGGATGATAGAAGGCAGTAAAAACATGAAGTATACCACAAACACCAAATCAAAGTAAGGCCACATTTATTGCTCTGTCTTGACTGAAAACAGAGGAAATCACTTTCCCCTTGAGTTGTCCCCAGAATAATTCATCCACTTCTCGCTTTGCTAATGTGTTTAAAGACACCACATAGAGCTGAGTCAGCCACAGTCCCACTGCTAATCTTGAGGATTACTCATGGGTTTTGAAATCAGCAGCAGAAGAATCTCTTATGTATCACGAACTTTTCCTTAACACATTAAGCAATTAACAATCATCTAATTAGGCCGCAAATCACAGTGGATTCACAGCCACTGTTGATCAGAGCAAATGAAATCAGATCTTCTTTGCTTGCTGAGGGCATGTATGTCTCTCTGCAGGCACACCTCTGAATGCCTGAATTATCATGGGGTGTACATTTCTAAGCCACACTTTATCTTTTATTAATATCTAGTTGAGGTTAACAAAGGAAGATTGTCAGCTAAAAAGTGCAGGGAAAGACTTTATGAAAAGGCAGCTAACAGAATGTCCTGAATTAAGCCTCATTAGCAAGCTTTCAGTTGAACTCTTTATGCTGTATTCAGTATTCACTTTTACTGTTTCTACTGGAATCTTAAGATATGAAAGCATACAAAATTAGCATCTTTCAGTTTTATTAAAGAATGCACAAATTATGCTTAAGCAGTCCAAAAAAGATTTAGTTTAAGGGTAGTCTTTCTTCCCTAATCACAGATAATTCAGCTGATTTGGTAAAAGATGGGAACTCTCTGTTTCTGAATTTTATTCTATTTTTTCTCTGTGACATTTTAAATGGGCCTGAACAAGTGATTTGTACATTATGTGCCTTAATATACTGCATCCATAGAGCTCATACCAGATACTGCCAGTAATATTCCACCAACACACTACTTGGACATACTGCAGACATTAACCAGGCTATAAAGCTGTAAACCACTCTTCAGGTTCAGGCTACAACAGAACTTTGTGAACACTGAAAGTGTGAGTCCAGATTCTCAGATGTAAATTTTTGTTTACAACAGACTCTAGAGTCAGAATTGACATCAGCGAGTAGTCAGCTGAATCTAGTCCAGACTGCAAGTTATGAAATTTGGCAACAACTCATTTGTCCTATATCCCATACTGTTCTCCGTTAATAGAGAGGGAAGCAGTGCATCCAGGAGGGGAAAAAATATATAGAAAGAAAACCAAAATAAAACAGGGTTAAGGCTTCACCTTCAGCCCCGGAAACTCACACCCACAACCAAGTGTCTTAGTTTTAGACACATGGAGACAGTCAGGAGACTGGCCACTTCTCACACATTCCTGTGGCAAGAGAAGTGCAACCAGAACACAGTCACCAGATAATCCCATGCCTATGATCACCCAACGGTGCACATGCTGCCCATCATCACCAAATGGGTAAGGCTGGAAGGGACCAAATCACAGAGCTGGTGAGGAGCCCAAACAGAAGTTTGGTAACACAGTAAACTCAGCACTTCGAGACTTACACAACATTACTTGTGAGATGTTCAAGCCTTGCATTTTCCCTCTCTAGAGCAACTGTTCCAAGTAAATGTAGAACCATGTATTTAATGGCTCTTTACATGTATTTAATTTACCTGCTGTTAGCTCCTAATGACTTGCTAATAGCCCCAGCTTGGAAATCATAAGCACATTGATGAGAAAGTAAATAAGTTCAGTAATCACAAACATGCACCATAATACTCAAAGGAAAAGCACAGGCTATTTTATGGATTCATAAAACATATACATAGACAAAATCCCAAACTCAAAAAAGCTGGACCATATTTTAATGGTTTCTCAATTGAATTAAAAAACAACTTTTTTTTCTTTAAAAATAAAAATCAGCTCCTATTACCATCTGGCATTTCTACAACATTTTAAATATAGATGAGGATGTGTCTATTTAGAATCAGTCATCTGACAGAAAACAAAAGCACTATCTCTATAAGGTGATAGTGCCTCTCTGTTTCCGAAAATAAGACATCTCTTTTGAAAGTGAAGGCTACCCATATGGTAGCTTAAACAGCAAGATTTTTTTTAACATAGTGACATGAAGAATGATTTTTAATAGCTATTTTCACATTTTTCTTCACATGTGTCATACCTTTAGAACTTCCCTTACCCAAAAGTATACCAACATTTATCAGAGAAAAAAACCTTCTGAGTCAGACTTGATTTAAAATTTATTATATGCCCACAGATTTTGGAAGGTGCTCAAGATCATAATACAGAGAGCTGTCAAATTTGAAATACATTATTTGGTTAGAAGGAAGTGGAAAAAAGTGGTGGATTTAACCAAATTAGTAAAGGTTATTCTCTTTTAGTGTTTGACAGAAATATGTATTGTTTTTGTGGAGTATATTTCTGACTTTGTCAGAAAATACAGTGTTCTTGATCCTAATTAGGATTTTTTTTTCATTCAAACTTTGAGGTATTGTTATGTATACTCTTCAAAGCACTATTTTTTTTTTTTTAATTTCAATGAGCTCTCAAGCCCTGAGACATCAAGACAGCCCAACTTTTTATGACAGTGAGTTGCTGGTATATACCCCAAACTGGAATGAAGACTATGCATGAGGGGACTTCTACATCTAGAGGATTTCTTCAGCGTGACTAAGATTTCACCCTTCTAGCAATTAACTTTTTCATAACTGAAATCTGCTGTCTTCATAATGATTACTCCTTATGTTTTATTCAGCTTATTAAAAGTCAGGATACCAAAAATGATACCTATATTCCATGAGCAAAAACTTTGTCAAAATCATCAAAAACTGCTAAGAAGAAAAGGGGGAGGAAGGAACCTTTTCGTGAGCTCCTATATCAGCTAATATTTTCAGACTACTGAAGAAGCAATGATATTTTAGTAAAAAAATCACAATTACTGGTAAACATCTCCAGAAATCATTCCAAGAATAAAAAAACACAAAGGCAGGAAAAAAATTAAGTTAGATTCACTATAAAACCTATGAGTGATAATATGAGATTAAGTATTCCTTACAGCAATCAAAAGAAGTAGCCACATCAGGGTATTGGCTGCTAGTCACCAAAAGTCTTATGTATCTGATCTCTAAATTGCAAAATCCTGAGGAGGTCAGCCTTGTCCAAGCAGAAATGCTTCTGAGTCTGAGTAGAAGGACTTAAGAGTCTGGAGGACTGGGGACATAGGAGTTTAAGTGTGTGCATTATGAGACAGAAGTTGTGGAGAGGTTCTTGAAATTGCAGTTTGGGATTTGAAAGCTAAATATTGCCTAAATCCCTCTTTCAGAGACACACTTTTTTTCCCCTCTTTTTTTTTTTTAATATCCCTAATTAAACATTCAGTTTTTTATTTTCCACCACAATGCAGAAATACCAGAGTTTCTTGTATTAATCACACAACGTGAAGGAAATTGTTAGGACTGCAAGATGTTTCAGACATAGCTGTAACCTGCCCTATGTAAGGACTGCAGATGAACCAATTCACCCCATAGCAGCTCCAGCCTTCCAAGCATCTGCAGACTTAGACACTCACTCCAACGTGAGATAATGCATAAGCAATCCCATGTGCAGTAAACTTGATGGTCACTGAGCACACATTTAACACTACAAAATATTTGAAAAAGGCCTCAAAAGCAGTGAGCCCTGGAGAAATAAAGTATAATTTACAATTACAGTTGGGAAAAGCAGTGGTCTTTTTGACAAAATAATTCATAAACACTTACTTAGATACTCATATGAAATATATATGTCTTTCTACATTCTTCATATGTTCTGGGATTGTTTCAGTACAGATTAATTGCCCTTGCATGTGGAAGCCTGATACCAAGAAGCATACTGCAATAGTTCTGTAAACCACAGAGGAGAGGTTTGCAGCCTGGGCCCTGAGCAGATACAAATAATAAATCAGCTATGATTCCTGAATTTACTGACAAACACTGAACAGACACTGAAAAGCCACACAATGTAAATGAGCAAAAACCTCCAATATTTTTTTGACTCTAACAACACATATATGCATACTTCTGATGTGTAAAATAGTGGGATATTAAATATTAACAGAGGAAACAATGTATTTCTTTTTTGGCCTAGTAGCAGTAAAAAAATCTTTATTCAGCATAGATGAAAAGATTAACATTTGTAGTTTCTTAGGACTCTGTAGTTCACATGTAGTTCCAACTGTCCATAGGTAAATATATAACCTTTGAGTTACTCATTTTCATAAACAATTGTTTTTGCCTTTTCCTCATGGAATACTGGCCCAAAAGACATTTTTCATGGTTTTTGTTAATTGTCTCCTAATCATTCATAAAACTACTTCAGAATATTATTAATAAAATTCAATTATTACTTATGCAAGTACCAGTTTGGGGTTTTTTCTTAATTTTAAATGTATTTGTTAAACTAAATTATATCCATTAGTTTTTTAATGAGTTTTTCCCAGGCCTGACAACATCCCAGAAGAACATTTCACTTGCTGGACATACAACCATGCATATGTTGGTTTCCAGACTGCTTGAATGTATTAGTCACAGCTATGGGCATACAAGCAACCCTTTTTTTCTCAGCACAGAAACTGCTCCCAGAACCTTCTCTGTGGTTCCTGTGCAGTCATTGTTGCACTGCTGCTGCTGGGTCCAGAATTGCACCTCCTGCTTTGTGTGAGTCATTCTGCAGCACCCAGCTATCACTTTCTAATCATGTGTGATAGCTCAAGAGATTACACTTGTGCAAATTCGAAGACCAGTATACTCATACCTACTCTGTCTAACAGAGAACATAGCCCTAATGAGGTGAATTAGATGATCAGTGCTGACACAACCACAGGATACTCCACCTCGTCCCCTAATCTTTGGACTAGGGCACTGCACCAGTTCTGCCAGCTTATTTCATAGGAGGCCTGTGAAAAAATGTGATTATAAGTTTTCAGCAAGTTCTTTACTTCTAACACTTCCATTGATCATGTGGATCTTTATGATCCATGGATCTTTGTAGTTAGCAGATGGCAATTAAACAACTGTTTATGGGAGATGTAACAGACATGTCCCTGCTAGGATATTATACAGACAATATAAAAGGTCCAAATCCGTCAAATGAAAGAAAAGGTGCTCTAGTTCTGTGCTAAGAAACAAAAAGCCTAACAACCTGATTTCCCCTCTCAATGTGCCACTATTAAATGACAAACCCAACTGACATAGTTTAAGAAAAGCTGAAAATAAACCACATACAATAGAACTGTATATTAAGGGCTATTTATTTCTTCACATTGAAGAAATCCTCTGCCCTACAATCAGTGTTATTTCTTGATGCTACCAGAAATTGCTGCTAAATAAGTTTTTGATTGCCAGATTTGTCTGGTGTAATAGATGTGTGCAAGCTTTCTATTTGTTGCCATATTGACTAACACATACTCTATTAAGAAAGCTGTTTGGTATCTCAGATTAAGTGTTTTCTAAAAAATAGATAAAGCATCCAGCAGAATCCAGGTGATAAGGGGAGCATTTGAAATGAAGCAGTGAATTCTGTCAGCAAACTACTGTGTGTTTGATAAAAAGGCTGGACTGGAAGTACAATTGAAAACTCAAATAAAAAATATAACTGCTTATGAAATTAGTCAGCAGATTTCTCCCAACAAAACATACAAAACACAGTAGGAGGCAAATATTAAACTTAAGACATAACCAAACCATTCCAGTGTGTTCACTTGAGATTCCAGGTATCTCAACCCAGACTCTCAGGTAACCCCTCTGCACAGTAGTGTAATCACTCTGTATTTCACAGTTCTGAAGTAGTCAAAAGTGTCCTTGAGGCTTTCTCAAAAATGCTAAACATGCTTTCAGAGTGCTTGTAAGAGTCATTAAAAGACACAAGAGAATTGATACATTATACCCATCCTTGAAGATACTAAAAACCCTTCTGGACATTGTCCTGGCAGCCTTCTGGCTGTGAGTCTGTTTGAGCATGGGGGTGGATCAGTTGACCTCCAGAGGTCCCTTCCAATTTTTGATACTTAGGGAGATTTAACATCACAAATAATTTGTAGTACTTGATGCAATATCTCAGCTTATCTGGGAACTTTTCATACTGAAGATAAGGAATGCATCAACATGACATTTTAATAGTGAACTGACAACTTCTTTAAAATGCTAACAAAAAAGTTAGAAGATAAGCATATTTTATGAAATAATAATTATTAAGCAGCACTGGCCTAACAAGGCTACTGTAATTGTCAACTTCTAAAACAGCCATGGTTTGCTATTTTTATGTACCTTGACAGAAACTATAATTCATTTAACAAAGTTCTGAGCCTTTCTGAATCTATAGTTTAAAAGAATGAGTAAATCTTTCAAGAAAGCATCTAGGACAGAGTCACTGTTCCTGACAGAAGAGAAACGTGTCTGTTAGAATTGAGGAAGGTGTATCTTTCCATCTATACTATTACATATGTACAGGCTATAACCTAACACCTGAATCTCTCTGGTCCTCTTTTGGATCCTCTTTCAGCTATTTGTTTTCATTTAAGGATCAAAATTCTGTGCACTTTAAGGTCAATAATACCTCTTAACACCTTTTAGCTCAGAAATTCCACTCACGTTGTATGAACACAGACTAAATAAAAACTGTCCAAGGAACAGCAGATTTTACTGAGTTAAACCTACTGAAAGACATTGAGTAGTAACATCTCACATGACAGTACTTGAGAAATTACTAATCAACTAAAGCAAATTCAGAGCAGACGCTCATGATAAATCTTTAATATAATAGATAAAATAGCAAATATTAGCAAATATTCAGGACTTCTGAAGGAAGGAAAAAGATCTACATTTCTTTTTGCCAGTCTACCAGTTTTCAAATAATTCAAAGTAAAAGGGTTTGAAGATTTTTATATTTCTTTCCAAATCTTTATAAGAACCAGCTACCACTAAGGAGCGTGAAACATTAATGTCTTAATTTTAAATCTATTTCCACTTGTAGTAGGTTTTTTCCAGTTGGTGAGAATATATTTAAAATTATGTTTCTTTTTACATGAGAGGAAACACTCTGAGAATGAAAAAAGTACTTTACAAGGAAAGAGGGTGAGCAGAAGAGATATCCTTCTCCATTCTTGGCACTCCTGAAAATGTCAGCAAGGTCTCCTTTCCTGGCTCTGGTGGAACTCAGCTGATTCTCCAAGTCATGCTTTTCAATGCTTCCCAACACCACCAAGTTATTTCTTACACTGCCAATTTTGCACATTGTGGTTCAGTTTAATTTGCATAAACCATTTCCATTTTTAGGACATATTTATAAAGTAATTTACATAGCTGACAACTGCATTTCAGTGAAGGATTCAGAGCGTGGCTTCTGATCTCCTGCTAATTGAGGTTAGAAAGGCATTGCTGATGTAAAATTAATAATGATACCTTGCAACTCAGTACAAACCTACTAATAATTCAGCTGTGGAAAGAAAATAATCTTTTCAAATCCATTAAATGTCATTTAAAGTCCTTGTTAGTATTCCATTAAATAAAATCTTAACTGTTGGTGCATTTTGGTCTCCTAGAAAGAGGTTTAATTATTTTGCTGATTGTTCGCAGTATGTGCAAACAGTTTTATTTGACTTCAAGGTAATACTCTCCAGAGTCTTAAAAAAAAAAAAAAAAGCTCATAAATGATTGAAGGCAGTGAGTTGGACTATTTTAAAAGCCTTGGCTAGAATTGATTACTATCAAAGTTCATATAAGAGATCCCTGAAAACCGATTTTGTACAAAGCAGTTCACTGAAGAACATCAAAGTGAAGATGTAACAACTCATCTAGTTAACCTCTTAGCAAAAGTCACCCCTAAAGGAACATACTTTCATTTTCAGCTGCCTACAATATTCACATCCCTTACATGTGAGTGTCCAGCAGGATTCAACTTCTTTTGAGAATTCTGCTGGGTAGGGACTGTTGAATACCTCAGCTCCCTCAGCATATCTCCTACACAGCATAACTTCCCTGCCTTTTTATTTGTACTGACCATGCACAAGGCTTTAAGTAATTTATACCCCTCCACATATTTTCTTCCAGTCTAAGGAGGTCTCTCTCCCTTCTTTCGCATCACTTCTCCAGGAGAGGAGTCTTATCCCAGGAGTCTCCCACTGATGCTGCATTCTGTCCCTGAACCCATTTGAACACAAGCCCTAGGAAATTGCTGCTGAATTTGTAAAGGCTTCTGAGCTTATTGGTGTTGGATTCCCACAGGTGTCCTGCAGACACCTGACTAGTGAAAAAACCCCCAATAACACATCAGTGGAGGGAAAGGTGTTTTGCAAGTTCTTAAGCTTTTTAGGCTACACACACACACACACGCACAAAAGAAAAAAAAAAAAAAAAGGAGAAGAGAAAGATTTCATTGCCTTTATTGCTCACAGGAGAGCTTGGAGTAGACTACAGTTTAGACTACAGTTTAGGCAGCTCCCAAGGTGCCTCTCTTGCCCCTTTCTTCTCTCTCTGTTCCTTGGGATCAGCACCAAGGCTGCTGCCAGACTTGGCCAAGTGGAGACAACAGGTGTGCTCATCCCAGCACCCTTTGCCATGAGTACCTGAGCAGCTGATGCTGAAGAAGCTCAACCTGGAACAACAGAGAAATGTGCAGCTCTTCTGTCTTCAGTTCTCCTCCTGCAGAAACCCCCGCGCCTGTGAGCACATCAGGGTGCAGGGATCCCTCTGAATGCTGCTGGCTGCTTCCTTCCCTGCTGTCAGTACCATAAGGGAGAGATGAACTTCCTCTTTGTGACAAACGTGGGTGGGGGATGTAGGGATGGTCAAGGGAAAGCTTTGAAAAATCAATTCATAGTATACAATAGAACAAATCTGCTTATTTTAACTGTCTTCATCTAAATTTTCAAAACTTCTTGTGAATCTGTTAAAGAGTGATTGATATCAAATATTTCTGTAAAATTCCTAAAATGAGCTTTTGTTCCATATATTATGCAATCCCTAAGAATTCCTAAGAATTCTTATTACCAGTAAATGCACACACAGAATTTGTATCTACTCCATAATAAAACATGACATTGAAGAGCCTCACATTAAAGCTCTTTGTATACAGCTGTTTGGTGATGTGTGTAAACATGATTTTGCAAACTTGTCTGGACATTCTGAGTTTTTTTTCATAAAATTGGACATTCCAGTGCAACAATATCAAAACAAAGCATATAGTTTCTTTTATCAAATGTACATTATTTCTAGCAAAAAAAATCTACCTTATTATAAAGACATATATAAAACATATCTTTTATATACTAAGTTATATTCATGTATTTCTATTCAGTTTGCACATCTATATATTTTTCCTTCAAATGGCTTCCTTGTTGCTAAAATGTGACATAAATTTAACGCTCACAGTAGGATAACATACTACAGGAGTCATAAGAGTTATAAGGCATCTAGGAGAGCTGTTGTGCCTTTCTATAAAACAAACAAGATAAACTGTATCATCTGACTCTATTGTAATGCAAAAAAGGATCTTTCCTCTCCCACTGACTCTGAGGAAGGAATCATGTCTCCCTATGTAATCTACATGATAGATCAGGTCATTTGTTTCTACTGCAACACAAAGAGTGGACATCATTCTTTCCCTGACTATGAATAACACTCTTCTTTCCTAAGCCACATTTCAAGGCACTAGAGCACATTAGTAGAAATGATTAAAAAAAACCCTCTTAACTTCCTTGGCAAGAAATTAACATTTTAGTGACAGGGAAAAAGAGGAAGAGAGATGTTTTTGGCTCCATCCCAGAATTTATTTTCAAATTTTAGAATCCAATCATCCTCCTTCTCCATTCTGCATATCGTTTTCTAGGAACATTTTCTGAGCTGTCATTTGCACATTGTCCTGCAAGAGAAATGAGGAAATATTGCCCCTTTTCCAGCAGCAGCATGTGAGCACACACTGAGTCTCACTTCTCATGTACCACCATGTTAGGGGGCAGAAACCAGAATTAGAGCCATACCTGTTCTCCTGGCAAGTCACCAAGATTTTCTCTGAGACTTGGCCCAGGATATTTTGTGTTTCCTCTGATGAATAAAGACCACGAGTCACATCCGAGAGAGGTGGATTCAGTGCCCTGTGCACACGCACATTGACTTGCACACACATGGCACACACTGGATATGTTACACTAACATCAAACAACTGCACACCAGCAGTGGCTCCAGCCCTCCAGTCTGACATCTGGCACAGGATGAGCTGGCCTGTATGTGCCAAGCAAATGCCAGGCACAAGAACCAGGTGCCTCAGACCTGCCTTTTTTGCTGTCTGGTTTTGCTGGTTTTTCCAGGCTTCTTTCTGTTACTGATTTCTTAAGAACTGTTGTCTCTGGAAAAAAAGCCTGAAGCAATTTGGACAATGCACTTGGACAATGTTCTCAGGCATGTGGTGTAATTCTTGGGGCTGTCCTTGTGGAAGCCTTTTAACTCAGGATATTCTGTGATTAATATACACTCAGTCACACTATAGTTGGTCATGATTTATCAAGATACAGGAACCTGCATCTTGTAAAACATGATCATGTGGCCAGAATCATCCCCACTTTTGCTGTGGTCTGTGATCTATACTGACCTATGAAGGAGGAATGTGGTCTAAAGTTTATCCTGCTGACACCACTGAGCAGGAAGCCACCAGAGGAGCTTTTGAAGCCAGATCTGTGACCATGTATCCTGTCAGGAAATAGGAATTCTAACTGGGGTACTAGTATACTTCATTTAGTAATTCCTAAAGCATAGCTTTCACACATATATGGAATACATAACTTAAAAGACAGTCATATTGAATAACAACTTTCATTTCAATTAATGAGGTTATCCTAGTAAATTCATTTAAAGAAAATTTATCTTTATAACTAAAGATTCATGAATATAAAATTCAGATATGCTGTCTACATTTTCTCTTACACCAGTGGAGTATATGGACTTTCAGCATTGCTCTAGTAAACTAACATTTGTATTTTAACTCCATGAATTTCCAACAGATGTACAAGTAATCAGCATTTGGATTCAACTCAGAAACATCACTCTGAGTAGAGTTTGTTTTGTCTAGTGTCCTCTCCATCCTTCCTGAACCCTTCCAGGAAAAGATATTCTCTAGAAACCACGAGTCTGACCCTTTCCCTTGATTCAGGATTTCAGGGAAGAGATTTGGATGAGAGGATTCAGTTAAATAGTTGAATTCTAGGCTAAAGACCCATGTTTACTCGACTATGAAGAACTACAGATTACTCAAGGATTATCTGAGCAGCAGGGATATCAAATGGTGTTGATTAAGAGGGACAAACTGAATAAGGTCTTCTTAGAAAAGCATAAAAGGGAAAGAAAAAGTATTTTTGAGACCTCTTTAATTTGTCCCAAGTCAAACAGCAGGGAATGGAGTTCCAGAAGGCCAAGGCCAGCACTGAGAGTAAAAGACAGAAGAGCAGTCCAGCAGACTTTGAGCTGTAAGCCAGGACTCGATCCACAATGAAGCACCAGTTGGTGGACCCTGAACCAAGGAGCAACCCACCACTGGACATGGGCTGGTGGACCTCAAGCCATCCAAAATAGGATGCAGGTTTCATGCACTTGAAGTGAGGTTAAATGGGGTAGAAACCTTTAACTCATCTCCAGATCTTTTGCCTAACATGGTCCCTAAAGTGACAGAGGATAGTGGTTATTGTCCAAGTGTGGGTTTCCAAGTACAGTTTGTGTCAGTGTAGATGGCTTGCATGTGGTGGCACAGATGTGTAGAATCTAATTTAATTAGAACTCATAAATCATGTACTTTTTGACCACACAAGTGACAATGACTTTTCAAGTTATTTTCAGGTAAATATTTCTTCTGTTGGTGAATAGTCTGCAGGAGGTGGAATCTTTCTTCATGATGTAGCATAAAATATAACCTATGTTTGATTTTAGCTACATTTACAGAAAACCATGAAGAGAACCTATGACTTCTAACTTTGAAACAGTGATTCTTTCTACACTATAATTGCATCAGTCTTTGATCCTATGCCATAAAAAAGATGTAATTTTGTTACTAGTTTCATTATAATTTAGCTATTGTGCTCAGATTTTCAATAGGTAAAAACAGCTTTTTCTTAGAAGTGCATTGAGGCATCCTTGTGGAGAACAATGTTACACTTTCTTCCAGTTTGCTATATTGCATCAAGCAAACAATATAAATAGAGAAGTTAAATATGTATTCTAGTGGCCCAGTGTAGTGCTATGCAGAAACACACAAGAAAACTCAGAATGAGCCACCACAAGACAGGAAGTCACATCGTCCCATTAGCACTGTGCTCTGTCCAGCACAGGTAATTAACCCAGCTAGTCTAAGAAAATGATCTTTATAAAGGTGCTTTGAATGGGCAATTTGCTTATAATGGTCTTTCTGGAAAACAGGTGGCTTGCAAGAGTTTTTGCAGATTTATGTTCAGGCATTACCTTCTCTAATTAGTCATCAAATAAATTAGTTTCTGCATGATTTGTTGACTTGTGACAAAACTAAAATTAGAAAGGAAGTACACGATAATTTGGTTTTTTTTCTTCTTAAGTAATTCTTTAGTGGCCAAGCACAAAGGTAGAATAAAGCTAGCTCCGATATCCAGGAATCTTGATTCACATTCTCAGTTTTGCCTTGAAGAAGAAACAAGAAGAAGCAAGAAAGAAACAAGCATGATGTCTGCTGCATTGGTCTTGAAAAATATCCTGTAGGAAAATGCTCTGCAAGTCTGCAAAATAGTGCTCCCTTCACTGAAACTCACTGTGCTCCAAGTCTCTGTTTTTATTGAATTCTTGGCTTTAACTGGTGAAAGCCTTTCCCACATATTTGAAAGGTCAAAATAAACATAATACAAATCATCAAATTTCTATTTAATTGCATCTTACGGAGGATTGGGACTGTGTGCTCCATTCATCCCATACATTTTTTCTACTGAAACGAAAAATTACTTTGACTTCCACTTTTTATTTTAAATGTATTAGTCCTCCTCTTTAAACATTACAGTTATTAATGCTCAGGCTGCTTCCATGGCTCTGAATTCTTATCACTCACTCAGCTGATATTATTACCCAGTCAAAGCTGACATCAGAAATGGTACCTTAATATTAGAGAAAGAAATCATGACTGGAATTATTCATAGATTACACAGCATACACTACTTGGGAGACAAAGAATCAGCAGAGGTGTTTTTTTAATAAAAATTTATAGCCTGATCTAAAGTCAATACAAAAATTCTCCATGACTTCAGTAAATTATGATTCCAGCCCTATGTAATGAAATTCAGGAGGGAGACAGCAGTTGTGTCCATAACCTCTCTTCTCTATTTTGATGTAGTTTAACAGCACTGACAAGAAATTTATAAAAATACAGCAGATATTTCTGGGTGTGTTCCCTGCAGAATCAAACAGGAGACAGAGTAGTTCATGATACTAAAAAGTAACTAAAGGAGAGAATAAGAATAATCACAGTATTTTGCAATGAAGTAAATAATAATTATAATTAAATTATATTGTGCATGAGCTAATATGAGGCTCAATACTTCCCTAATACAACTTATATCAAAGTGAGAAGAAAGATGCCTTCACGGTTAACAAATTTAAAAAGTGCTATAAAGGTGAAAAAGACCATACTTTCTCACTAGACACTTTCTGCTGATGCAACTACAGATATTGTTTCTCTTTCCCTCAGGTGTTTCTTTGCTGCTGATGTGTGTCTGACAAACTAAGCTCCCTGAGGGACCTCTACTGCGACTGTAAAATTGAGATGATACTGAAATCAGGAACAAGAAAATAGTGTGGAATGTGTTCCACCACAACTTTACATAAACACAAACTGGAAATTTTGTTCTAAGCATGTTTACTGAGTTGTAAAATCTTATTATAGGTTTATGTGATTTTTCAACCTGTAATCATACACATATTCAAAGCTATAAGATAGGAAGACTTTATAGATAAAAAGTGTTAATGATCCTTTGAATCTGTGTATGGAAAGGCTTAGGATGACTAAGCTGGGATAAATACAATTACATATATTCAAGGAAGCTCCTCTGATTCCCATCAATGTGGTTTTATAAAAGACTACAGGAGTTCTCAAAATTTTGTCCAGGGAGATATCTTCTTGGTTATCTTATAAAACCAATAAAAGGCTATTTTGGAAGATACTTGATAACTCTCTTATTAAAATAACACCATAAATACAAATGAGAACACCACGAATACAAAACCAGATGAAATGAGTCCTTACTCTAGAAGGAAGGTGCCAGCTATGATGGAAGTGCTTTCAGACCAGAGACAGCCATGGTTCTCTTGGGCAGTATTCAATAAAGTTTTGAATCATCATGATGGGTGACACCAACAGGTTTGTTGGTAATTGCAGTGATTTACACATGGTGTCATCATTAAAGAATTTGAATGACGACTGCAGATACTATTCCTCTGGTGACTTGGGTGGTTAATTCTTTGCTTGATAATCTGGGTGGCAACAGGCAGCAGCCTCCTTCAGTCATTTAAAGTCTTACAGAAAGTGTGGTTTTGCACAATATTTGGTTTTCTTGTCAGCATTATTTAGAGAATATAACCAGGAAGAACAAGGCTGATGACATACTAAGCACACTATCAGTTTTGTCAGCTTAACAACACAGGAGCAAAGTCCTAAATTATTTGACTGGATTTGTTGGAGCAGGAGCATTTTGAGAGTTCTCATTTGCTAAATAGTCTTAGAACAAACCAAGATATTAATTCACAAGGATACTGATGAAAGATGCTGATATTACTCCTTTTTTGAAGATATTGAGGCTAATTAAAAGAGTCTGTTGTCTTGTGCTGCTTCTCTGTCAATAATGTTTTAGTTTTATTTAGAAATGTCAGCTCTTATTTAATTGCACAATGGATTAAGATTTAATTAGCAAGTGGGTTTTTTAATAATTGAAACTTACTGCTTAACATTGATTGAAATATTTGATACTAAACATTATATCATGTGATATCTGCTTTTCAACTTGCTAATGATGCCTGTGACTAGTCAGGCTGTTTTCACAATCTATAATTAAGTAGCAAGTTAATAATGAATACTGTAAAAATTTGTTTTTTAAACGTAAAAACACTGAAATTCTTGTTATTTATTTAATAATTTGATTAAAATCATGTCATTATTATATCATGTTAGTAAGAGTCATGGGTTTTAAGTTGTGTATTGGAAGACTAATTTTACAGGATGTTTGAATCAGATTCCCTGGGGGTTTGTTTGCTTGTTTTTTCCTTTTTATTGCTTTTGCAGTGGAGTCATGAAGTAATCCACTAATAAAATCTATGGGCTGTTTGCTATATAAATGTATGCGTGTAGTTTAATTTAAGTCAGTAAAGAGAACCAGTAGAAGTCAGTAAAGAGTCAGTAAAAATGCCTGTAGTGATAATAGTGATAGATAGTTGGTAGGACATGTGGAATGCTCTTATAAAAGACATAATTTTTGGGTTTTTTAAACAGTAAATTGTTCACTAATATTTTGGGGAAAGGAGACTGACATGCACATTACCTCAGCAGGGTCTCTGACAATGAGCCTGACCTATAGCAGGTACTATTAAAAGATTGTAAAAGCATTGACAAGACAGGTAAGCTTGCAGGCTTTATTTTTATTTTTTTTTTAATGTGCTTTTTCTTCCTGCATGTTGTCACTGGTAAACAAGACATTGATGAGTCAGTCATTTAAAACCACTTGCTGACTACTCATCGAGGCTTCCTGGCAGGAAGAACTGCAGATGCCACGGGACAGCTGCAGCCACACCTGCTAGCTACCCATGCACAGCTGCCTTGCAAGGCTGAGGAGTTCAGGGCACAGTCTCCATGCAGGGAGCTGCCAGGGAAGGGGCCAGAAAGCCAACAGCACTACAGCTAATCACAGCAACAGAAAAATTGTATTTATTTCACGGACTTGTTCGGTGAAATCATTAACATGAACACAAGCCGTTCCGTGGAAATACAACATAAACACAGCGAATATTAATGACTCCCAGTTGACCTCTGTGTCCAGCCTCTGCTGTGAGATGGAATTGCAATTTCCTTATTGTAATGCCAGGAGATCTACACAATTAACTTTCCTATGAGGTACTTCTAGTGTATGAAAAAAACATAAATTCAGCATGACTAAAATGGATTTGAAACATTAATCATGTCAGTATCATTTGCATGCTTTGCTGTAAGAAACTGTAGAATTAAATGCGATATTTATAAGTTGCATATAGAGTCAAGATGTTATTTCACATCATAAGGAGATTATATATCTATACACTGAGTTGTGAACACCTTATATATGGCTAATTGGGATTTTATTTTACAGAAAATATAAGTAAAAATGAAAAATGAGCCCCTTAACATGAACTATAACAACAATCCCTGTCGAGACATATACATTTTACCTAGTTATGTATAAATCCATGTTTATTGATAAATGGAAGATGAGTTATGTGGGAAAGAAAAAGGTGCCATATAATATGCAAATACAGTAAAGACAAATGTTTTCATATAGCAATGTCACCATATGCAATCATTTTCTTGGATGGTGTATAAGGACAAAAATGTAAATAAAATTACACGTAACACAGAGAGAGAGAGGCCAGCTGTTATGAAAAGACGTTTCCTACTGCCTCCTAAAACTTCAGTTTTAACTCTCTGATTACTTCTTGTATAGACTGTCACAGTAGCCTTTCCTCAAAAACTGTGATTATGAGAACATTGCTCCTAACAGAGCCCTAGTTCAAATCTGTAGCACTCAGGAAGAAGGTTTTGTCAGAATCTGTTCATTTTCTGTAAATTTTGCAACACTTGCATTTTGCTCCTCTAAGCATGTAATCTGTTAAGAGACCTCTTTGCCCCAGCAAGGTAAGAAATGTCTGTGAACTTCAGATGGTTTTACCTCAAAGGGCTAAATCTTTGAGCTTCAATCTGGTGATGGCACACCACACAGCCTAAAAGCAGCCATGCTTTTAGGAAGCACAAGGAAGAAACCTGGCTACAACTATTCATGGGAAGCACAGAACTTCAGTGTGGCAGTTCCATGGGCTGTCCTGCTACACTGCTCATTGCCATGTAACAGGAACATGACCAAACATAACTGCAGCCTAAGAGAGAGGTACCAGGTAGCTGGTGACAACTGCAGAGGTGCTGCTACTCAGCTTCTATTTCCTGCCTATTAAATAAAAAATAGTTCTCAAGTGACAGCTGAAATGTCAAGGTAAAACAGAAGATTTTACTGCAGCTGATACTGTTTCAGTATTCTGCTTAAACTTCCAGAAGATTTTTTTACACAGCAGTTTCAGGATGATCCTTAAGGCACTGTTTGCCAGAGACAGCCTAAAAGCAGCCATGCTCTTTCTTCAGGACTCCTTGCATAAACATCCATCCATCCTTCAGAAACAGCACACAGCTGGGTGGCCTTCACTCCAACCAAGAGGAAGCTTGGTCTGTGTTTATAAATCTTGTACAGTGCAAGCAGGTGCTGGTCCAATACTGAGGGGCCTAATTCCTACCAGAACACAAACACCAGAGAAATTAATGAAAAGGCACTCTGCTGCAGTTGGAAAGACAAGTTCAGCTTCCTTAGTCCACACCACACCTAAAATAGCAAACTCTGAACAGACTCAGTGGTGTTTGCTTTACATTACAGTACTGATAAATCCTTCTGGTATCATCCTGGCAAATAAATTCAATTCACCGGTGTAGAGTGAGTCACATCTTTCCTATAGGCAGACAAAACCTACATGTGCTAAAGCATTGCAAGAGGTTAAAGAATGAAGGAGAAATTATCTTCGAAAACAAAATTTAAACCATTCAATAATAATGTAATCTTCAAGTTTCCAGTCTAAGTTTCTGTATGCTGCAGTGGCATGCCTATTGCTTCTAAATAAACGGTGGAGGGGGAAAAAAAGAGTGAAAAGCTCATCTCTGCACTTAATTTTAGTTCTTTTGCAGTCTGTTACGGCCCTCGGCCGGGACTACAGCTCCCAGCAGCCCCCGCGCGGCCCCGCCGCGCCCCTGGCGCGCACCCAGCGGGCCGCGCGCGGAGCGCTGTCGTGGCGCTCGCCGGTGAAGGGTCCGTGGCCGCCGGGCCAAGCCCCGCCGTGTCCCTGCGGCGCTCCCGCCTCCTCCTCATCCTCCTCTTCTTCTTAATCCTTCTCCTCGTCCCGCTCCTCCCACGGCAGCTTAGGGCAGAGCCATGAGGCGCGCGGGGCTGGGTAAGCGCGACGGTGGGGCCGGGCCGGGCTGGCCCCTGTCAGGGCTCGGGGCGGGGGAGGCGTGAGGGGCTGTGGCCGTGGGTGCCGGGTTGTGGCAGGGCTCGGCAGCTTTGGCGGGGAAAGGCCGTCACCCCTGCCTCTGCCTCTCCTTCTGGCCCAGCTGGATTTACGGAGCAGCGCTGGGGTTTGTGTTTTGTCGGAGAATCATAGGATTTGGTGTGGAAGTGACTTCAAAGACCACCTAGGTCCACCCCCCCATGCCGTGACACCTTCCTCTAGACCAGAGTGCTCAGAGGCCCATCCAGCCTGGCCTTGAACACTTCCAGCGATGGGGTATCCACCACTTTTTTGGGCAGCCTGTTCCAGTGCCTCACCACCCTTGCAGTAAAGCATTCTTTTCTAATACTGTATTTAAACCTACTGTCTTTCAATCTGAACCTATTCCCCTTGTCCTGTCACTCCATGCTCTTGTAAATAGGCTTGTCCCATTTAGTTGTGCTGTTGTTTAGTTGCTCTAACACCTAAATGTCAGTTTGAGCCATGTTCCCATGGATAGGTAGATTTGTTGCTCTTGTGTCAAGTCCTTTCCAAATTCAGAAATTTTTTTTAAAGTACTTCTGTATGTTTTCATGCCATGTTTAAGGAGTAAAAAGCCAAGAATCCCACCTATTATAAATTTATTACAGATACAATCTGGTGCAAATTGAGAAATCCTTGCAGAGTTCCTGCTGAGAGTTCTGAGCAGATCAGGCCTCATTTTTCAGCCAGCAGTCACGTTGATGACCAGAAGGAAACTTTGAACTCCCACGTCATGTTGTACAACCATGGGTGCTGTGGGTGCTGTGACAGCACTGTAAAGCTTAGGAGATGTTTACACCTCTGAAATGTATGACTGAGTTCTGGGGCTTCCTCCTAGGAAGTATTTAGGGCTAAACCAGGTGTGTCTGACACTACCCTAGATTTACTCCTTTAATAATAAAAAACTTCAGGTTTTATATTGTGTGCAGCAGTGTTTTCATGAAATAAAACAAATCTTGGGAATGCTTCTTAGTGAATCAAGAGAGGTGTTAGGATATTTATTATTAAAAAGTGGGCATTTGATAGTGCTTAGGTCTTCAGTCCTTTCCTTTGTCAGACTGACAGCTCCTCTTGGTTGGAGTGAAGGCCACCCAGCTGTGTGCTGTTTCTGAAGGATGGATGGATGTTTATGCAAGGAGTCCTGAAGAAAGAGCATGGCTGCTTTTAGGCTGTCT
Source organism: Phylloscopus whistleri (assembly GCA_017589585.1). Classification (NCBI taxonomy): domain Eukaryota; kingdom Metazoa; phylum Chordata; class Aves; order Passeriformes; family Phylloscopidae; genus Phylloscopus; species Phylloscopus whistleri. Next base: position 2,612,400 of record JADMLD010000183.1, read on the forward strand.
CTGGCAAACAGTGCCTTAAGGATCAACCTGAAACTGCTGTGTAAAAAAATCTTCTGGAAGTTTAAGCAGAATACTGAAACACCTGTTATCAGCTGCAGTAAAATCTTCTGTTTTACCTTGACATTTCAGCTGTCACTTGAGAACTATTTTTTATTTAATAGGCAGGAAATAGAAGCTGAGTAGCAGCACCTCTGCAGTTGTCACCAGCTACCTGGTACCTCTCTCTTAGGCTGCAGTTATGTTTGGTCATGTTCCTGTTACATGGCAATGAGCAGTGTAGCAGGACAGCCCATGGAACTGCCACGCTGAAGTTCCTGTGCTTCCCATGAATAGTTGTAGCCAGGCTTCTTCCTTGTGCTTTCTGTTACATAAAGAGAAGCAGCTGTGCCTGTAGAAGAGCTTCGGGGCACTTGTTCATGTCTGCATTGTCAGAGTCCATTTAAGAGACCATTTAAGAATTTCAGTGTTTTGGCATGAAGCTGTATGGTATATTATCTTGTAATCAAAATCATCTGTCACCTGGTAGGAAGCACTGTAGTTAGATGCACTTGTAAAATCAGACAACATCAAAGTGAGAACAACCCAGACTCTATAAATTACAACATTTTAGTTACATTTCTGTGTTAGGCATTGGTACTTTTAATTTAGGTCAGGGTAAAAAGTCTTCTTGACTCACTGTGATGAAATAAAAACACACATCACTGATCTCTTTGGTGACCAGTGCAAGGACCCAAGGGAGTGGCCTAAAGTTGTGTCGGGGAAGTTTAGGTTTGATCTTAGGAAAAGATTCTTCCCCCAGAGGGTGGCTGGGCATTGGATCAGGCTCCCCAGGGAAGTGGTCACAGCACCAGGCTGACAGAGTTCCAGAAGCATTTGGACAGCACTGTGGGGCACATGGTGTGACTCGTGAAGAGGGTCCTGTGCTGTGCCAGGAGTTGGACTTGCATGATCCTTGCAGGTCCCTTCTAACTCAGAAGATTCTGTGATTCAGTCTTGTTGAAGATCTGTCTAGCTTAACTTACAGAGTAACAGTTTACAAGTACAAATAAAAAAAGTCTTCATTACTTAGATCTGAAGGATGGCTTAATGGGTAAATATAAAATATCGAAATAGCATCGTAATGCTCTATTTTAAAATATTAATGTTATGTATGCCAAGCATACCATGAAGCTTTCTGAAACAGAGCTCTCAATGTGAATCAATGTGGTTGGTATCTCTTCTCCTTTTTTCCTCAAAAACAAAAAAATCCTCCCAAACACAAAAGCCTTTAAAGTGTATTTAAAAGGCATTCAATTTTAGTGTGCCATTCTGAGTAGGCAAGAAAATACTTATGTATATTTAAAAAATACTTAATGATGTTATAACTGGATTATTAGTTGAATTAATCTAGTGGGATCTTTTCATAAAGCTTATTGTAGTTCTTTTCTGGTTGCCTTTCTAAGTCTTTATGTCTCTTCATTGTTTTCAGTTCTTAGATTGGAGGTCTAAGACCGATTTTTGTCTTGAGTGGACGTGACTTTAATTCTCCTGTGCCCATGCTGCTGTCCAGCTGCTGTCAGTTGGAGATCTTTATTAGAGGTTGGAGGAAGTGGATGTGTGGGGCTGAGCAGCCTTCATTCCCTTCTGCCCCTCACAGTGGGCTGGCTCAGTTGTCTGGATGACAGTCCTGAAGCTCCATCACCCAAAAACAAAGGCAGGAGTGAGACTAGAACTGCAGAGTGGTGATTGAAATGGTACTGCTCTGCTCAGAGGCCTGGCTTCTGCTCTAAGGTCTTGTTTATAAAGAAACTCATAGTATAGTTTCTCCTTTAAATGTATGATCAAGTGATATTTTTCTTTGTCAGAGAACGGTCTCAACTTTCCTATTTTCAGTTTGATTTACCACGTGTAATGGCCTCAATGTTTCATTCTCATCTCCATGAAGTGCCTGGATTGATTTCCATAGAACTCATCTGAAAACACTATCAAGGAAAAAAAATCATAGCCATTCCTCAGTTTCTCTTCTTTTATTGGCACATTGAAGGGGAACTTATGCATTTAGAAAGAGGTTGAGTCCCTGTTCCAGGAACATGCAGAACACTTGCTCCAGTGGTGTTGTCTGTTGTTCTTACAGGTGATGGAGCAGCTGCAGGGAGCTATGGCTACACCAACAGTGGCTACAGTGTTTATGAAGAAGAGAACGACAGGTTAACAGAAAGTCTGCGTACCAAAGTCAGTGCCATTAAATCGGTACGTATGGAGCTACAGTGGTATTGCCACGTTCATTAAATGCAATTACACAAGTCAGGGAAGCAGTAGACTTAGTTTAAGACAGAAATTTAAAACGGTGATGTGTTAACCTGGTTGGACGTCAGGTGACCACCAAAGCTGCTCTATCACTCCTCAGATGGATGGACAGGGGAGGAAAAGTGCAATAAAAGGTTCACACATCAAGATAAGGGCAGGGAGAGGTCATTAACCAATTACCATCATGAGCAAAACAGACTCAGCTTGGGGAAATGAATTTATTGACAGTCAAATCAGTAGGGTACTGAGAAATAAAAGACTTAAAATGCCTTGCTACTACCTTCTCCTTTTTCCTAGGCTCAGGTTCAGTCCCAGTTTTCTCTACTTCTTAACCCTCAGTGTGCAGGGGAATGGGGAATGGGAGTTGCAGTCAAAAAAATATGTAATGTGAAAACAGCTCTTAGAAACAGCATGCTAATATCCTCTGAAAGAAAAGTTTGGTGTTTTGATGATTCTGATTCCTTTCAGAGATTGAGGACTTCTTTCAAACAAGTCTAACTGAAAGACAGCTCTGAGATTAAAGTTGTGTGGATTTCTTGTTCTTAAAAGCTTAAAACTTTTATAAAGCACATTCCAGTGAATTTTTTAGGCCTGAACACACTTGAAGTCTGACTGCTAATGCAGTTGCTTAAAATTGGTTTAGTCTCAAAGAGAAATGAATCAGGTTTAGAATAAGAATTTGGAACAAGGGATAAAAAAAAAAGCTTTGACCTTTGTTGTCAAATTTCATTTTTTGTCCCCTGCTGTGGTATGTTACATTTCAAAATCCATGTATGTCAACAGCAGTTCATGGTGCCCCAAGGAGCTGTTTCTGGAGCTGTGTCTTTTAGTGCAATGGGATGATCTCAGCAGATGGAGTAGCCTTCACATAATCTTCCAAGAAGCCTCATGTAAAATCAGCTTCATTCTTGATTGAAATGCATCAGTACAAGATAATGAGATTCAAGTTTTGACATGTGAAAACAAATGGGTTTTGGCTAATCCAAAGCATAGGGGTCTGGAGTGTATTTCTCTCCATCCATCCCAGGAGTTGAGCAGGTTGTTCAAGGCCAGTGTGCTGACAACAGAGGAATAGCTGCTAAGAGTCAGGCTCAGTGCTGCTTCTCCCCTGTTTAACTCCAGAGCTGCTTAAAGCCAAGGCTCTTCTGGCTGCCCCCCACCCTTGTGATGTTGCAGCTGTGTTGCAGCTCCAGCTGTGCCTGGTCTCATAACTCCCTGATTCCAGCCCCAACCTGACTTCATTTTCTGGTTTGGCCTGGGACCTGTCTCAGGCTCCTGCCCAGGCTGTTGCTGGCCCTGGTCACTGTCTCAGGACTGGCTCTCCCTGGCCTGTGCAGCTTTCCACCTTGTCCTGCAGCGCCCTTCTGTTCTGTGACACAAAGCAGAGAAGGGCTACACCAGTTCACTGAAGAAAGTCCCGTTTACAGCACAGCAGCAGCTTGTCAAGAGATGTTGTTTACACGTTACAAGTGTCAACTTCAGCAACACTTTGGGTCAAAACAATGCTCATGGTTCTCTCTGCTGTGTGCCAGCAGTTTTAACAGTTGTTCCAGGAAATGGGTAATTGCTACTTCAGGCGTGACTAGATCTTGAGTTTTTAAAAGTCCATACAATAAGTAAGACATTATCTGGAAAAGGGGAAGAGGAGGATTGAATACTTTCTGTGACTCTCTAGACTCATCTAGTCAGCTGAAAATTTTTTATTTCCCTAAGGGTTATTGATAGAATACTGTGAATGTTGTTTTTTGAAAGTATCAGGTATTGCTTTCACTAGGGAAATGCTAGTTATGTCTTGTATTTTTGACTGGGTTCTCTAATCTATGTATTAACTGATTACTCATCTTTCATACTTTTTGGTTTTGGTTTTGTTTTTCTTAATAGCTTTCCATTGAAATTGGAACAGAAGTTAAAAACCAGAATAAAATGTTATCAGAAATGGTAAGTATTGAATAACTAGCTTTCTTTTAAAATGGGTCAGGATTAGAAGTTAATAATGTAAAGCATCCTGTCTTTTAGTATGAACATTGGTAGTAAAAATGTTGACAGCTTATTGTTGACTGTAACATGTGACTGAATTGTCAGCAGTATCAGTATTTCTGTCCAAAAGGTAAGACATGCAAATACATTATTCTTAAGGCACAACCAAGACCTTGTGACAAGTATAGGTCTTCAATTAGCAAATGTACAGGATCATTAAAAAGGCACTTCTATATATAATTGTATTCCAGAATAGAAGAAGGAAGAAAAAAATAAGGGAGCTAGAAATGCCTTTTTTGCTTACACTTTGATTCGGCTTGGGGTAAAAATAGCACTGGGTAAATGGGTGAAAGTTTCTCCTCATTAATTTTTGCCTCTAAAATAATTTTAGTTTTGGAAACTTTGGAAGAACAGGGAAAACTATATTTAGTGAGCTGTAAGGGTATTTCTTTCCTCAGAGTAACATGTTGTTTGTTCTTTTCTTTGCTTTTTTTTTTAATGTAGGAGAATGATTTTGACTCTACGGGTGGACTTCTAGGTGCAACTATGGGCAGACTGAGAACACTCTCCAGAGGAAGCCAGACAAAGCTATTATGCTACATGATGCTCTTTTCATTATTTGTTTTTTTTGTAATATACTGGATTATTAAACTGAGGTGATACATGTTACCTCTGGTTTACATTGATTAATTTCAACTCCAGTCTCAGTTAATGAAGACATTGATTTAAAGTGGCACATTTTCTGGATGAAACACAGTGAAATTGTTGTAAATTGCATTAACAATTAATGCAAAGTTATAGATAGTTTTCTTAATGTATCCATTAAGAAAAGAGTTAAGAGTTTTTCCATCATCCCCTGTTTTGGGGGGATTATTTGTAAATATGCAGAAACTGCTAGTGTAGTGGGATGGTTTTTTTTAGGGGAAAATAGTTTTTAAAATTGATTGAAAAAATTCAAAGAACAATGGTTATTTGAAAATTAAGTAATTGCAGAATTTCAAGGCTTTCATTCTGTTTTTCATTCTGGGCCATGCTCTAAATTAGAGCTCCAGTTACAGGCATATAGTAATTTCTGTTGTAAAGGCACAAAGAATATGTGGATCTTTCTAAATGGATCTTACCTGTGGATCTTTAAAAGGTTGGCCTGAAGCTAGCATATGCAATAGCAGTACCCCAAAAAATTACTTGTGTGGTTAGATCTGATAATGTTTAAGAAGCTTAAACTGTGTGTTTTGGCAAGAAGTTACATAAAACTGGATTTTTATTTTTTAATTTAAATGTGACAGATCACGTTTACACATCTACTCTTTTAAGCAAATGCCTTTCATCATTGGGACCAACCAATATGGACACAGTACAAATGTTTTCTTTATATATAAAGTATTTTAAACTGAAGTGATTCCATTGAATCACCAGAACTTTTACCATTAGTATGTTTACTTTTCAATGAATGATAGTCCCTAAATCTACAATGCATGATGTTTGAAATACAATGGCAGATATTTTGAATTTTATATTAAAGTATATTATGATGCATTTGTTGGACTTGCAGTCACATTGAAGTACTTTATTTTGAAGACTTAGTTTTGGCTCACCAAGTAGTTTCTAATCATTGAGGCTATTACATTGCTGAGTTTAACATTCAAAAAAAAAAAAGTTTCCTAGATATTGGAATTGTATCTACAAATTTTGAAAAACTTTTCTAGAAATACTGTATTATGTGTTACCATTGATAACCAATTATGAACTTACAAATAAAGTGTCCTCTAGTATTAACTTAGCTAGTGTTGTTTATATACATTTTTTTCTACTGTATCGAAGACCAGTGTATTTTTTGGAAATGGTGCTGTATTTAAGGGGGATTTTTTATTTTTTTAATCAATAATGCAGGCTGCCTCTTCCAGCTTAAATGGCTGTTTTAGGAAGAATTCAAGTAATTATGCACAATTTTCATATTAATATGTTTATTTTAATATTTTCTTAATAATTATGCACAAAACATGGTACTTTGCTGCTGAAGTTCAGGCTTCTACAAGCCCAGATACACTTAAATAGTTGTTTGTAGAATTCTGCAAATAAAAATTTAACACTACTCCCATCACCAAAAGTCCATGACAGAGTGGAGTACGAATTGATATGGATTTGGCAAAGATGACAGAGTTCATTTTGCTGATTGCTTGCTAGAAGATAGGGAAGGTACCTGTCACTGAGAGGAAAGGCACTGTTCCGGGTTTTGATTATGGCAGGGAATCATTTGTGACATCATTGTTCATCTTGAAAGCAAAGCTATACTGAAATGAGATTAAGCTACATAGCTTCCATTCATATGGAATTTCTGTTTGCTTATTGTCAGTTGCTCTAAAGTATAGCTAAAGCTTGATTAAAGAATTAAAAGTTTTTTTCTGTGTACACAGCATGCGTCATTGGAAAAGTTAAGTAACCCATTGAAAAAACAGAATGCAGGGGGCTGGAAGCTTTCAGAGTGCTTCATATCACCAAAAATTTGGCACTGGAAAACACGGTGGTAATGGTGAAAGACCTTGATGTGCATTTTGATGGCAAAATTACTGATCTGTTTTCTGCTCAAAGCATACTGGCTGCTTGTCACCTTCAGTGTGCAGCACAAGCCATGCTCTTGCTTTCTTAATTTTTCAAGGAAGACTGGAGATGAGTCACTTTCTTGGAAGTATATCCATGTATTTGCATATGATGGAAAGCATGATTTCGTCTGTGCCACCTCCTATTGATGTCAGTCTCAAGTCCCTGCAGAAACACAAAGGGTAGATTTAAAGATTTACATGCTGTTCTGATGGTGCTCTGCTGGACAGCTTGCCCAGAATTACACACTGCATAGAATGCCACATGCCTGCAGAACACCTCATCCACTGGCTCCTGGGCAGGTGGTCTGTGCTGCTTCCCACAACACCCCTGCTGCTCCTGTCCCAAACCTGTAGGTGCCTAAGCCTGCAGTTGAACTGTAGGAGGGGAGGGAGCTTTTCCAGGGCCAGCAGCAAAAAGCATTGCAGCACTTAAATTTGCTTAACTGTGGTAAAAGAGTCGACCAGCATGTGAGGTATTGGAGAATTGCACAGAAAGGGTAAAATTTCCATTCACGGTTTTTAACCAATCCAGGTTTTCCTAATGGCTATGTAAGATCTGGTAAAAGCCTTACTAGCATTATATAATACCTTAATGTTACATTGTCTAGTATTAACAAGTAGTGTTGTATAGTATTCTAGTATAGTTTTATATAATCTATAGAGCTTCTGTGCTTTAAAAAATTAATGGCTGCTTTAAGAATGTTTACTCTTGATTTGATATTTCTAATCACACTCATTTAAAACCTGCTGTTACTATCACTAAGTCATCCCTAACAGTATTGCCTAAGTTCCCTGTGATAGCCAGAGAGCTAATTGCTGCAGCCTCGAGCAATTTTACTCACAGATATTTTACCTCTGGAGAAAAGGAAAAACCACCACCAATAAAACTACCAGAAAATTCTAAACTACCTCTGGTCAGTAACCTGAAGTTTCCCCACCTTCCTATGGGTGTTGCTGAAGGCAGCAGACCTGGAACAGGGGTAGGTTGCTCGTTCTTAGTGCTGTCAAGCTTTGTCTTTGCTTTGTCAAGCTGGAGAAAGCCCCTGCCAGCGCTGAGCATTTGGCATCTTCACTGTAGCAACAGCAAGCAACTAATCCTCAGAACTCTTCTGTGATGTCAATAGAAATCCCCTCTCTGCAGCAGGAATCCTGGACACATGGGGCTTGTTTATCTGAAGTTATGAATAGGCAGTGGCAAGATCTGGCTTTGGTGGTGTGTGTGACAAACAAATCAGGCTCTCACATACAAAGACACATCTCAACCAGAACACCTTTTGTATGTTCAGTGCTTATGTGTATCTTTACAAATTTGCTGATGATTATATTTTTTTGTCTCTTTGGGTGAGATAAGGAATATTTCTTACAGAATCTACAGCCAGGTGACTAATGCTGCTCTCCTTGGGAGACAGGACAGAAGGTTTCCCCCTAATTTAAGTGGATTAAGATGACAAAAGACTCAAGTGATTTTAATCTAACAGCCCTCTTCCGGGAAAGACACATGCTTTCATCATAAGAAAACAAAACCATGGGATTAACTATGCTGCCAGAAACTCTTCCTCCAGAAGCTGGGGAAGAGGACATAGTAAAGTCAGCTTGTATATCAGTTATTTAATGTATGCTTATGGTTGATAGTTTATTTTTAGAATGCTTCATTAATAAAGCACAAAAATATTTCAATATATATAAATATTGGAATTTAATTTCCTATGTAAGGGACATTGTTAGGCTACTGCTGTAAAGGCTTTTGATCTGGCACAGTAACATTTTGCTTTTTGTTGCTACATGACAGAGCAGCACATCCTGAACTACCTGTAGCCCTGCTGAGGTGAGCACCAACCTTTAGTGGCTTCCCCCTGACCAAGGACCATGAGGAAGCAGCCTGCAGCACACCAGGCTGTAAAGGTGTCATTTTGAGGGACCAAACCTCTGGCTACTGTTGAATATCATTGAATGCTGTTTTCTTTAGAGAGTGGGAGTTAACCTAAGGAAGGAGAGAAATCCAACTATTGTATTCTATCCCTCTAAAATATTCAATGTCAAGTTAAAAAACTGCACTTAGGAGGGAGGGTGAGGAGCCATTCCCACCCACCAAACTCAATCCAGGTTATCAATAACTTCTCATTAGGTAGCAATAGGGGAAAAAAAGCCCTCCACATTTTCAAATCATATTTCCCATCTTCACAGAAGCCATGTCATACAGCCTTCAGAAATGTGTCAAGCACTGCTTGAAGGAGAAAAAACAAGGTCCCTTTAATCTTGGACTACCCTAATTTGAAGGTTACAAGATAACAAAGTTGTTCTAATGATTAGGAACCCTCTAATTTACAGCCTGAAAACGTATTTCCGAATAGTGTTATCCAAAATTGTCTGCAGTTTAACATTCCTCTGTTGGGTGGTGTTGACCCCTCTGCACCCTGAGTGCCATTTGGACCTTGTTTTGCACAAGCTGTGCCATGTCTATTACCCTGCCCTAAAACTTTTGGTCCCAGCTTTCCTGAAAATCGGGGCTGGTCCATATCCCAGGCTGAGCTCTCGCTTGTGTGCCATTTTTCTAGCCTTGAAGCAGGGACAGGTACCCATTCACAGCACAAGCAAAGTTTTAGATCTTGTAATGTACTATATGCACCTCATGGAACTCTTCTTCATGTTCTTCATGGAACACTTTACCAGCTTCGAGCTGGTAAAATCTACACGGGTTTGCAGTTGTGCCTTCCAGTACCATTTATTACCTACAGCTGAGAGAAGCTGAGCCTGCTCTGGGAGCTGCTCTACACTTCATTTTCCTCTGGAAAACCATATGGAATTGCATTGAAGCCCCTTCTGTTCCCAAACAATCTGAGAGGAGCCTGCTGCACTATCTATGATGCAAGTGTCTGCACAAAACTTCAAACTCCTGCCAAAGTAAACTAAGAAATTTTCTTTCCCTTTCCTGGCAGTGATCAGTGCCAGTCAGACATGGGGAAGAAAGTGAGTTTTGGTGACTTGAGCCCAGGTTTCCCCTAACAGCCTGGCTTTATGGCAGCGGTCCCTCAGAGATGCTGCTCTCTGCTTCCCTGGTTAGAAGGCCATTGGTAAAACCTTACCAAGGTTTACATGGCTCAGAGTAGCACTGCTTCCCAGGCCATTTATACACTGCTTCTTTTCAGCACAAACTTTGCCCTTTTTTCCTCATAACCAACGATTTTTAGGTTTTAACTATTTTCAGGTTTTATTACTAGCAAGAATTTTCTCCCAAAAATGTTGAACCCTCAAGCCTAATAATTTGTGACTTCTTCCATCTTCAGACTCCACTAGATTACTGTAGGCTGTCCAAATTAAGCAGAATCTGAAAGAGATTTGTTCTAGAGAGAAGAGTTTGAGCTGGTGCCACGCAGTGCAGCAGGCCTCTGAGCCAGGCTGGCACAGCCCACAGCCATGCCTGCCAGTTCCCATGACCCCATCAGGGACATTCTAAAGGCCAAGATAAGGGAATGGGCGTCACCTTGGCCTGCTCTGAGCATAAAGCAGAGAGTAGAGCATAGCTCTGCTTTAAAGTCTTCACTGTACAGTTACCCGCTTTGATTTGCTGTCTTAAAGATAGATGTCATACACTTCCCCTCCTAAATTCCTTCTCAAGGTACTCGTAAAAGTCAAACTAAGTGGTTAGACAGGCATCTGTCTCTAAGCCTCTGCTGAAAGAGGTGGAAACTGCAGACTTCGTTTCATAGATGACAGGAAATGGTATTAAGTCTTGTCTCAGCAGTTAGCTACAGACTTCAAAGCAAATTGTTTTTGTCAGCAGAACTGGATAGGTTTCATTTTGTTTGGTACAACTATACATTGTTATAATGAGAAAAAACTGATTAAACCCTCCCAAATTGTCTGGACTTACTCAAGTTTAGAGAGGTTTTGTAAAGAATGAAAGACTATAAACAATGACAAAAGAATGAAACTGAAAGAAGTTGTTTGAACTTTTTAAATATGTGAAGAAAAAAAAATCTAGACAGAAAGACATTACTTATTAAAAAATCCACTTAAAATTATACAGAAGTTTGTTTTTTCAACTATCCTTAATTACAAATAGACCTTCATATTGCAATAACTATGTGACAGTTGAGGAGAAAAATGAAAATGTGTTTCTTCTGCAGCTATGCATTTGCAATGCTACTTACACTTCTATTTCACATAAGCAGTCAATATTTCTCACTGCTGATTTCTTGAGTCTTTCACAATGCAGCAAGTAAAGAAATGATAGCATTCTCCCCATCACAGCCCAAAAGAATAAAACTTATAAGAACTGGAAGCAGTTAAGACATGGTGTTTAGCAGTCAGTAACAATCTTAATTAAAAAAACAAAACAAAACAAAACACACAAAAAAAACCAAACCCAAAACAACAACAAAAAAACCCCAAAACAAAATAAAAACCACAAACAAACAAACAACCCACAAAACAAAAAACCCACAAAACAAAAAACCCACAAAACAAAAAAACCAAAAACAAAACCCAAACTCTTTTAAGAAGACCATATAAGTTCCTCCTATAACAACTGAAGTGCACATAATTAGTATTAAAATATATGGATCCTACCTGAAATTTTTTAAAACTCATGAAATCTGAAAAATTGCAATAAACTTGATACTAAAAGGTTTCTTTCCTCTGATCTCTCGTAATCTGGGTTTTTCCATATACATGATAGATTTATTCAATAATTTTTGCCAAGTCATGATGTCTTTAAGGCCTTTCAGACAGGAGAGAGAAAAATAAAGCATGACTCCAGGCTAGTGCTTTCCTTCTCCAGAATCCTGCTATTAGGGTACAGTTTGGAAAAAAAAAACATTCTTTATGGGTTTTATATTGGCTTGTATTTTTCTATGAAATCTTTTGATAGTTGTTTTTTTTTTAACCTATTCTCCTTATTAGAATCTGTACAAGTGAGACATTTACATATCTAAAATCAACCCAGTACAGACACCTACATGATGAAGCAGCTCTCTTCATGCCTTCTAGAGAATAGGCGCTTAAAAAATGCCAGTTGTTCTACAAAGTTTACAATGTTAATGATTAAATGAATCATATCAATGAAGATATGAATAAAGTAAGTTGGCAAACAGTTCTGTGCCGTTTCTGTTTATGATCTCCAACTGACACTAATAACTAAAATTCAGAGACTTTGTGCACTAACCATGCGTTGTGCTGTGTGTTCTTTGAGGAGTGAGTAACAGCCTGATGTGTCGAAGACTAACCAACATTTCTTTGGGAACTTCATAAAGATTATGCTACAAAAATGTTTGTGCATTAGGACTAGATGTCCTGCTGTGCGATTATACTGATGCTACTGGACAAACATCACAGTGACGTGAATGGTTACTCAGACTGCTGTACTAAACAGCTCTAGGGAAGTTGATGCTTTGCTTATTGTTACAGATTAACAAGATTCTGACTTGAACGTGTAATTGTTTATTTAGGTAAAACTCTCCTTGTCCCTTCCTGGACCTTTGGTTACTCAATGATGGAATTCTACTGATTCATAGAAAATTTCAGAGTATAAATATCACACTGTCTTTAGCCTCATTTATAACAGTATTTGTTTTAGAGGTAGAAAAATATATTTCTTTAGCCAGCTGACTGTGTACACCAGCAGAAAACACTCTGGACTTCTTCTAAGGAAAAATGTGACTGTGCTGCTATACTTGGAAACCACTCTGGAATCCACACAGAAAAGCCCTGCTCACAGTTAGCACTACTATACTGGGCTAAGAAATCTTAAAGCTATGTAAAAGCATGTACACAATAACCTGTACAGACTACAACATTTACAGTAAGTGCTGCAAGACAGGGATTCATTTTATTCAGAGTGCCTACTGCAGTAGCTCTTAACATCTCCATCACCAGTGACCATTAGTTTTTAAAATAAGGCTGTGAAAAAAATAACTAAGGAAAACCATTATATTGACAGCTGGCTTAAAACCACCATCATAAAGCAGGCTGTACTTTTTTAAGAAAATTTCAGGAGTCCACTTGTCAAAAATATTGAGGATCTCTTGACTTACTGCAATGGCATTCTTGTTCATAAAATGCTATTACAAATAGAAAAAGTAGTTCAGCCTACCTAAGAAGAAACAAGCTTTTTGCAGATTTTCTCAAGTGTTCTGCTCTCACTTTACACAGATACATTTACCAAGACTTTCAACTAACTGATATAGCTAACTTTGGATTAGGAATTGTCTATGCAAGGGCTGAAGAGAAAGCTGTTACTGCAAGAGTATCCAAGATCAATTTTGGTCCTTCTACAAAATAAAAGACGTTGAGGCCAGATAAAAAGAAAACTGTTTCCTTAAGGAGAGTTTTGCTCTAAGTAGATAGAGACTAAAATCTGAAAGGACTAAGGAGAGTTTTGCTCTAAGTAGATAGAGACTAAAATTAGAAGGGACTTTAATTAATTTGCAAGAAGGCTTCTGTACCATTTTAATGATCTAACGACCTTCTGGAAGCAATTACATCTCTCGTATGTCTCACTTGGTATTTAGTGTGACTAAGCAGGTGGAGACTGCTATCAGAACAGACTACTACATGTGGGGAACTCCAGTTTCACACATATCCGGGGAAAAAAGATAAAGCTGATTTTTCATTCATTTTAGAAGAAAGCTTCTGGTTTTAGTTCTGTTCTTGTAATTAAGATTACAAGCAAACAAAAAGCAAAGAGAAAAAAAAAAGTCACTGGTTGGTAGCTCTCAATTTTCCCCCTCTTTTTCCTATTCTGTGGCAGATACCAGAGGACCATCAAGGAAAATACTGAGTTTTCCTCTTTCATTTGACATTTAAGTTAACCTGTGGGTAGTTCAAACTTCACAACTGTAATCCAAAGATAAGAACTTGGCAAAAGAATAGTAAGTTCCAACACAGGTCTACGCAAAGTTAATTGCACTGGGTGTCCTTGCATACACAACCCACTTCAGTGACATGCTATGAAGCAGGACAAGACCATTCACACTGGTGAGGAGCTGGAGCTCTTTTCAAGTAGGTGATTGTTTAATAGGAAATTTAAGAGGCTAAATTTCAGTTAAAGCCACTTTGTGTCTGCATCACTCCCTTACCTGTAAAACCTGCTCACAAGAACTTCACTGGTGAATCCCATGCCTCCCCAGAACTGGAGACAGCTATCAGTCACTTCACGGGTCAGACGCCCTGCCTTCAGCTTAGCCATGGAAGCAAATTTCGTCACATCGTTGCCTTCTACATAGAGAGCTAATAAAAAAGAGAAGAGATAAAAAGCAGTCACTCTGGAGATCACCTCCCCATGCTCCCTTAGCCTGACAAGGTTCTTTGCAGGAAGCAGCCCATCTGGGGAGCAGATGCGGGGCTCACCCACGGCGCGGTGCAGCAGCGAGCGCAGGAGCTCCAGGTCGGTGGCCAGCTCGGCCAGGCGGAAGTGCACGGTTTGGTTGTGCAGGACGGGCTGGCCAAACACCTTCCGCTGCCGCGTGTAGGCAACAGTTTCTCCTATAATAGTTTCCATTGGTGTCAGGACTGGAAGAAACAAAGCACAGAACAAGACAGCATTTTAGCCAGATCTGTTTAGCTTCTTGTTGAAAAAGAAGGGGGTTTTTTCACATTGTACAACCAACACATTAGGTTTTTTAAAGCAAAATGTTCTGTAAACTCAGTTTGGGGTGAAGCTTCAATTCTGAGAGTCTGGTACGTCCTTGTACCTCGAAGACATCTGTTTCACTTGAGCCCCAAACTGCCAAAACCTCGAGGAGAAGGAAGGGAAGTGGGTAGGAGAGAGGGAGAGTCATAGAAAGCAGTACCAACATGATGAGGTAAACTTTATGCTTATTGTCTCATTTGGGGCCCTAGCTAAAGCTTGTGGCAACTCTTACTTTGGATGCTACCTGTGTCCTGAAGGTTTTTTAAAATCCTGGGAAAAAATCTGAAGGCAGACAGTGTAGTGTGCTTGGTGAGGAATGCTGTAGAAATGTAAATTGAAGGAAGCCTTCACAGGGAGAAGGCAGAAACCTATTCTGAGATAAAGGAACACAAATAGACTGCTTATTACATCTGCATTCTGTGATCAGATCCCAGCACAGAGAATAAAAACTGCACATCAACTTTAAAAAAAAACCACTAAATAACTCTAATGGAAACAGAATGAAAATATGGTACTGCTGTAAAACAGGTGAGAGAGGCAGCAGATGATGCTTTAAAGCAGAACTAGTTTGCTGCTTCTTTTCGTGCAAACTGAGACATACCACATTTTAAACATGAAAAGAAGAGAAAAGTTTATTTTCCAAGGCAAACCAGCCTTGAAGTGAATGACTAAGCTATCAGTCTCTTGCAGCATAGCTGGGATAACAGCAGGTACAGAATGTGTGGAGAATTTTGTTTGGCAAATGTGGACCCATGTTAGCATGACAAGCAGCAGGGCATGATTTCACAAATCTATCTGTATGAGAAGGGTCACATTTTCTATTTTCAAAATATGCATATCCACATCCATTTGCATTTAGAGTCTAAACCACAAAACTCTGAACGTGAAATGCAAAATAAACCCAGGCCTTGGACTACTATGAAATCCCTTTTCCTACCTGCCAGTTACTCACATGGCAGTCCCTTGCAGGAGCCTGGTATGGTTCCACATACCTTTTTGCTTTATTTTCAAGATCACTGCTATTTAAATTTCATCTCTGTACTGCTCTCCTGTGTAGACTCTGCATCCCACCAGTTCCCCCTACCATGATTATTCACCATCACTTCCACAGAGCACCATTTTTTCACATGATGTCTCCACATTCCATAGGCCAATCAGCTTTTCTCATTACCTAAATATTTTCCCCTCCTTTCTCATACAACTAATCTCAATGCTTATTTTTCAGAAAAGCATATACAGTAATGTCCTCATTTCTTGTGTGTTAACACACTGTGTTGTCACCCAAATGGTGGCTTTCTGGACAGGAAAATAAACTTCTGTTTTCAGAAAATATCTTTTGAATAGAAATACTCTCCTTCCAAAGGGCAATGTCATACAACACTGTAGCATGTGTAACACCAACAGCTTTTTTACTTGTCTGTCTATGGTCTCCAGCTTGAGAAATGTAAATAAGGAGCAAGGAGTATCCAGGCACCACTTCTCTCTTTCCCTCAGACTGAAATCTGGGAAGAATACAGTGAAGTCTCAGCTGCTGGGTGGGAAACTAAACAGTACATGCCAGTGCTAGGAGAGCAGAAGGGAGGTGGACGAGATAGAGATGAGGGATTAATCTTGTGTTGGTCTGTCAGAGCAAGGTGCTCCAGTATGGCTTGTGTGGTTCCCAGCATTCAGCACCAAGGAAAGAGGGGAGGGGAAGCAGCAAACAGGAGGCAGAAGAAAAATCAGGTGGGAAGAAACAGGACAGAAACTGTTTAGGTCCTGCTTGCAAAAGGTCTAAAGATCACGAAGAGACTTCGGCCAAACTCTGCTCAGGCTGTGACCACACATCATTTCCCAGACTGGGGTTCTGGGAAAACTGCTCTTACAGTGTCCATCTCTCCAATTCACTGCCTCCTTCATGCCCCTGCTGATCCACCCTCCTGCTTCTTTAGCTGCCATTACTGCCCTTCTTCTTATTTCAGGAACTGCATTTGCACACAGAAACAGAGGAAATCTAAGGACTGTCCTGGGCTGCTTCAAAAGAGGCCATCAGGTCAAGGGCCATGATTCTCTCCCTCTACTCAGTTCTCCCAGACCCCATCTGGAGTACTGCATCCAGCTCTGGAGCCCACAAGACAAACCAGACATTGATCTGTTGGAGCAGGGCCAGAGGAGGGTCCTGAAGAGATCAAAGGGCTGGAGCACCTCTCCCATGAGGACAGGCTAAGAGTGTTGGGGTTATTCAGCCTGGAGCAGTGCAGGCTCTGGGGAGGCCTTATTGCAGCCTTTTGATATATAAGAAAGTTGGGGACAGAGTTTTTACCAGACCCTGTAGTATCAGGACAAGGGGGACTGATTTTAAATTGAAAGAATGTGGATTTAGATTGAACATAAGGAAGAATATTTTGGAATTGAGACTATATGATCTTTAGGGTCCTTCCAACCCAAACCATTCTATCATTCTACAATTTTAAGAAATTCCTTATGAGAGTGGTGAGACACTGGAACATCTTGCCCAGAGAAGTTGTGGGTGCCCCGTGACATGTCCATTCCCTGAACATGTTCAAGGCCAGCAAGGATGGGGCTTTGAGCAACCCAAGTTTAGGTGTCTCTGCCTGTTGTGGAGGGGTTGGATGTGATGAGCTTTAAAAGCCCCTTCCCAAACCATTCTGTGATGCTGACAAGAGCTACTCAGAGCTCTGAGCACAGCTCTAACATGGCAAACCTTGGCTGTGTAGCAAACAGCACCAAAATGCAGCACATCATGACTACCATGACAGCCAACAGCCATGTTCAACTAGATAACACCACACAACACTTTGCCAGTCATACAAATTCAGAGAAATGCCATTCATAATAGGGAACCTCCCTTTTTTCCCTGTGTATTTGTTTCCTTTTTTTATATGTGTTCCCCACATCCTCAGACAAACACAGCCCCATGGGTTTCAACTGACAGCACATGCAGGAAATGTCACTCTAGGACAGCCTAAGGAATGCATGGCCTACCACACAGCTGAGAATTGTGAAAGCACTTGAAGTTGCCAAATGCAGAATAATCTTTTCCCCGTATCTCCATCCAACTTCTATTATTCCACTTGAAATTTCTGCTCACTGTAAAGACACTTTGTCTTGTTGCTATGTTTCCTCTCAAAAGAAAAGGAAATGAATATATTTTTCTTAGGTTGTAACTGATCACTCTCTAATGAAACATACAGTGACTTCTAAGCTGAGCAATCTGATTCTTAAGAACGTGTGTTGCCTATGCAAAAGGATCTGTCATCCTGCTTACTGGCCATGACTCAATGGTGCTCATAAAACTGAAGTTGCAGGAGGAAACAGAAGTAATTAGAAAAGTGCCATTCTGCTCTCACATGCACACTGAACTCCCTCTTTGCCTCTGAGTTAAGCAATTCACAAAAAAACTGTTTGCTTTTTTTGCCATAGCAACATTCCTGTCCTGTGATCGGTGCAACAGGTCCTCAAAGGGACAGTGGTTACCAAGTGTCACAACGTGGGAGACACATGACACCTTTTTTCTTTCTCTGAAGCAAGAAACACAGTGACTTTGACCAATGCCTTTGATAATGTGTCACTCAGAAGAAGAGACTACACCTGGGACCAAATTTTGCAATTCCAGAAAGTTAGTTTTCCATTTCTATTTTAAACCTGTTTTACTGAAAATGGATTTTAAAAAGAAAGAAAAAAGGGGGATGAAAGATACTGGCCACAAAGAATATAATTAATAAACAGAAAGAAGTCTAGAGCATGTGATACTTGCTCTAAAACTAAAAATACATAAATCCCCCCACCAAACAAAGAGAAACAGAACAAAAACCCCCAAACACAACAAAGTAACACCCAGAAAAGACAGACAAGAATGGCAGTCAACTGCCTTTTCCAAGTTAAAGGAAGTAGTGAAAGTGAGGATGCCAGGACTGGTCCCTAAAGCATTTAAAAGCAGACTGATGATTTGCAATGTCACAGTCATGAACTGGGAAGGATCAGAAATGTTCTACTGAGGGGCAAAAGTGAAGACCAGGGTTAAACATTCAGATCTAATCACAAAACTACTGAAGGCACTTACATTGTTTCACACATCTGAGCCTTCAGCAAAGCAATCGTGGTTGAACATATGTGAAACCATTTGCAGGACTGAAGTTAACAGCCCTAGATGTTGTGGTACAACAAACTGCACCTATCAAGTACCAAGCTTCCTTCTGAACACCAGTTACTCTTTTTCTTGTTTACACATTTGGTGATATCTGAAGTTTGAAGCTTGGCCCAAACCATGGGTCTTGTCCCTGCTGTCAGTGCTTTTATGCATTTTATATCAGATAGTTGAAAAAAAGAAAACCCAAGGGGTCCAGCAAGGATTACACAGTAGCCACTGCAGAAGGCAGCTCCCTCTCCTTGGTGAGCTCCTAGATTCTTCCTCCCTCATGGCCCCTGCCTGGCCATAGCAGGTGAGGAGAGATGCCCTTCCCAGGGCATCATCCAGGGCAAGGGTTCACCTGCTCCTGCCGCATTGTTTTGGACAAAAAAAAAGAATTGAAACCTGGTGTTCCAGTTCCTGGCAGAGCACAATGACAGCCAGGCAGTTGTGCAAGACTGGACAGTACCAAGCTGCCCGTGGTTTCAGCAGGAGTGATCTAACCTGCCAGGCTTTGTATATTGATGCTGTCAGTGCGCGTCACTTTTGCCTGGGGCATGACTAATGCTGCCGGCTACTCTGCTGCCTGGGGAGAAGCACTGCAGAGCTTCTGATGGTTTGTTTAATTTAGACTTCAAACTGAGCATAAAAATGCACAGTGCACGTCCTTGCAGTCTGTAGACACCTCAATTAAAGTAGAAGTAGTAGAGGATCACAACTCTGGCTTGCTTGAGTCTGCAGAGACATCCTTGGCAAGTGTAACCTCCTGCCCTTTGCTAAAACTACTCTCACATGTACTATTTATCTCAGGCTGAACTAAGAACTTCGTCTCAAAAAATGATTTTTTTAAAGGCATTTGAACTCCAAAATATTTGGTCTGGGATGAACCCATAAGAGCAAGTGCTTTTTTATTTGTTTGCCGAATCCAAACACCACTTCGTAAAATGCTCAATTCCCCAGCCACAGACAAACAGTGACAGACAGGGAACTCACAAGAGCATGAATACAGTGACATTATTTAGACAACCCTGGAATCTAAAGAGGACCAATTTTCTTACAGTGAACCACATTATATTTAACTTGAAGAAGCAAACACTGGGGGGTAGGGAGAAAGTTTGCAGGCTGAAAATAGACAATCCAGACTTGGATCTGGTTTCCTGGAATATCCAGAATCCATATAACCCAAATAGATGGATTTGAGTACAGCCTGAGTTCTGAGTAACATAAACACTGTGAAAACATAACTTCAGGGAAAGGAATGTGGTGCTGTACCACTTATGTCCAAAGTGTATAGAGGTAAAACAGTTCTGCAAAACAAAGCTCTGACATCCTGCAAGAGCCACTTTTTTATGTAGCCAATAAGTTAATTTTCTAAAATCCGTGATAAACATCATAACTCACTGTACTACAGGAAAAGTCACCATCCTTCTATTTCATGCCCCAGTATTTTGATAGCCTTTGCACTATATTTGTAATAGACATAACATGATGCTGTATTTTCTTATCAGCAGAGAAGCACCAAGAAAAAGAAACAAGGCAAAAAGAGCCTCTGCAATGGCTCACAAAATGTTTTCTGCTTCGGGTCTTCCTAAAGAAAGGGAATGTCGTTTGTATTCAGGCTATGACGGATTTAAAAAACAGATCCTAAAAGGTCATTGCAACTTACAAGGAAAGAAAAGTGCTGTTAGTCATGCAAAGAGTGACCCCTGTGTCCCTGCCTGGCTGCAGAAGCGCCAAGGATGACTTACCAGTGGCTACTCCCCACAGCCGCTCTTCTTGGAATTGCAGCATCTGGTATGTAAAACCCTTTCCTTCCTCACCGATGAGGTTTTTGCAGGGGACTCTTACATCTTCAAAAAAGATCTCAGCTGTGTCCGATGACCTCATACCCAGTTTGTCTATCTTTTTAGCAACATGAATGCCTGAAAAGAAAAGTGTATGAGAAAGATGAGAAAAAAATAGAAGCACCATGAACGAGTACAATGTTTTCAGAAAGAAAAGTCTGCAGATGTGCTAGTATGTTCCAAGACAACAGTGAAACCTACCTTTAGGAAAATCCTAACAGTATTCTGGGGTAAAATGGCCCAAATCCTATTTGAAAAGGTTTTTCCACTTCATTTTACCAGCAAATCAGAAACTTTAAATGTATAAGTCCCACTTCTCATTATGTCCCCAAACAATAAGTATTTACTAGTTGTAATAATGTTACTCCACACAGGTCTTCAAACAATGCAATATTTACTTGTTTATGTTTGATTTTTACCTAGCATTATAATAAAATGCTGGAATTCAATTTGGCAATATTTGCTGAGTGCCTGCACTGCTATGAAACAGTACACAAATATTCAGTAAGGACAAAAACAGAGATACGTTTTAAGCTACAGGTATGAGTATTTCTCCTCCTGGAAATTCTCTTCCTTCCCTCCTTCATTTATCCTCCCCATCCTAGCCCAAGCTGATCTTTTTCTGGTACAGCGATCACTCTGGGTTTTCATGTGTGTATGTTTGTGAGGAGGGTTTGCTTCCCCACAGACCTCTCTGCACAGCACTGACTTTGACCCCACGTGCACTGGTCTGTTGAAGATGAACTGGTTCATTCAGGCCTGGCCAAGTAAGGGTGCAGCTACCTCGCCACTCTGGGCAAGACTCCTTCCCGTTGTTTGTTTTTCTCATGGCTACAAGTTCTTTCTTGCTGTTGTTCAGATGCAAGCATGGCTCACCACTGTCCCATGAGAGTTTGACAGGCACCCACTGTTCTTCCATGGCAATTCTCCTGTCTTCAGCTTTTATCTCCCTGTTGATCTGGAGCTAATTCAAACACTCAGGGTGAAATTCAAGAATGTTTCAAAAGAAAAAGGAGGACAGCAACCAGGCATAAGGATTTGTGCATAACACATTAATTACATCTGACAAGTCTGTATATGTAGCAAAACAATCCTCCAACTCAGCATATGTATCTTTTCCAGAAAACCAAAGTTTTTTACTACTCACGTACATGTTATTCCAACCAGCTTTGTGATGAGGAGGTATTCTGTTGTTACTTTCCTCTTTGTTCTTTTTCAATCCTCTACTAGTCTCTGGCATGGCTCAGTAGAAGCTGGTTGGTCGCCACACAGATTGCTGTGGTCTGTACTTGTTCATATCTTGCTATTTGTCACAGTTTTCAGACAACATCCCTTGCTGAACTAATACAGATGTCTCAACTTTTATTCACACAAGGCCTTCAGCCATATAAAAATTACTTTGGTTTTGCAGGCAGAAGTTGGCAGTCGTTTTCTTCAAATTTACTCTCTCTGGCTGTACTATATAAGGTTATAGAAATTTTCATCTCTTCACAGAGATGAAATACTGACAGTATTTACAAATGCCAAGACTGCTCTGAGAACAAGGTCCACATAGACTTCCACAAGTTCCACTCAAGATTTTTTTTCTCCACCAACCAATCTGTAAACAGATTATGTATTAGGAAGTCTTGCTTTGATATATGATCAATGCAGGAATAAAATCAGGACAGCTGTATAAAAGTTTTTGACTCTTGAATTGAAAATTATCCATCAATTTGTACTCAGTCAGCCAAAAAAGCATTTGTGGTTTGTTTCCATATTGAAAACAGAGCTAAATAACCACGCACTAAGCAATTTACAAGCCCAGATGAAATCTGGAACATTGTTTCCCATTGGAGTATTGCTATTTGGTTTCTTTGAGAGTTGCAAAGATCCTGTATGGTCTAAAGCCAACTGGCTTTATGCAATCACTGCTCCTCACCCATACGAAGATGCACTTACTGCTCGTTAGTGGGTGGTTTAAAAGGACTCTCCTCAAGAAAGCACAATTGCTGCCAGCTCATTATATTGCTAAATCAATCCCACTGTTTACTTCCCAGATCCACATACAGCAACAACTATTGAAGAAAGCTCTTACAGGCTTGGTAGAGGAGCTAAATGTGCAAATGATTTCTACCTGTAATTCTTCCAGGTTGGGTTGTGCGTTCAATTTTCCTGGGTCCAGCAGCATCCCCCTTTATCATGCCCAACCAGTTTCAGTTGTTCTTAATTCACAGTTCTCATCCACAAGGAGACCAAGCTGCATCAGTCTCATGTGGTGCCCCTTCTGAGGGTAGCACATGTTTTACATCGTGGAACACAATTGTACATAATCATCTCTTTGGCCACTATGGGGGCATCAAAATCTCCCTCCATTTAATTATCTTCCTTCTTTTCCTAAGGGTACTACAAATGAAAAATGACCAGCAACAGTAGAAATTACGGGCCCAGATAACTCCTGGTGTTCATCTGTATTAAATAAATCACATGCAATAATTCACAAGTCTCAATTTAAAAAGGCCAAGCACCTGACTTACTAAAATCACTCTAACAAAGTCATTTGAGCTACTTGCACCAGTATCACTGAGATGGATTGCTATTTCTTTGCCTGGGCAGTTCTTCCCAAGTGTCTTGGATTTTTCATTTTCTCCCATTCCTCCAGCCTTCTGACAATCTCTTTTATTTCCTATATTCTATCTTGAGAGAAAGGCAGTTGCTCTCTCCTGACACCATTTAGTGCCATTACAAATGGAAACAGACACATTTTAAATTGCAGTCCAAGAAACATGCTCTTTCTCTTTTTCTAGTTGCTCTTCTCTTTGTTAACTCCTCCTTGCAAACTCCCCTAGAGCTATCTGAGGACTCAGAGGGCAAACCAGAGGACAAATAGTTACCAGATCACGGCTGCAAGTCATTTGTCTATATATAAACAGGCATCTTGAAACTTTTTAGATTCTCTTTCATTATATGAAAAATTCAGCTGCCTTTTAAAGACATTGTTATTGTACGAGGAGTATTCACCTAATTTGGATATCTATTGTGGATCCATGGTGCTATTATACAAATTTCCTTTATGAGAAATGTATTCAGCAGTGTCTGTCAAATCTAGACCATGATTTGCTTCAGCCCAGATTAGAGAGTATATATATCTAAAATCAGAAGAAGCAAATCCTACTTTGTCTATCCAATAAACTACCAATTGTTGAAATTAATAATTCACTTTCAGACTTGAAATCTTCTCTCTTTTTTTTTTCCCCACCACACTATATAAATACAAAACAACTTAGATTTTTATCAAAAATACACCACAGATCCTTCCTTACGCAGCCATATAGGCTGATGCCTGCAGAGGTGAGTCAGACATAACACATTTGCTCTCAATTGCAGTTGTTGTTGAGCTTTGACACACATACATCCACAGACGTTTGAGAGTGCATCATTCGGTGATGTCCTCCAGACACTTCCCGTACAGCCTTGGTCTGCTGCCCTCCATGGAGCACAATCTTTAGCAGACAGACATCCTTAGGATGTATCAAACCAGATGGAGCTTCCTGAAAAAATCTCACTTCTGATATGACTCACCCACTGAGCACAATCAACCATCTTAATACTTCATTTCAAAAGGTCACCAAACTTGGTACTGTGACCCCTTTGGAGGTAAATGTGCATATAATCACAGAAGAATTAATACACATGCATTTTGAGGAGCACAAATTTTGTACCTAGGAAGACTTCTACACTTCTGCAGATCAGCTTAAGGTGTCTCAGGCAATTTTTCCACTCTAAATCTCTTTAATGCAGGTAAAGAAGGTCTGTGTGTAGGTTGTGAGACCTAACATCTCCCCTCTCCTAGAGCTGTGAAAACTCAGGCCTTTTAGGAGTAAGCAAAGTAGCTGAAAACCTCTAAGTCAATTTCTATATATTTTATCTGCCACGAACTGTGGGTCACCTGCTTTGTTGTTTTAGGAAAACTGATCTCAGAGAAGTAGTCCTGCATTTGCATTCTGAGACCTTTTCATGAAAAATCATGAGAAGGACTTGATTCATTTATCAGCAGATGGCTGATAAGTGAATTTACCTGGCTCTGGGGAAGTCGGGCTCTGAGTTACATGTTCACTCATCACTTCTCAATAAGGATGAAGTTCACAGCCAGTGAAGCAGCTCAGGTCTGTCTTCCATGAGCTCCCATTCAAAGCCTGCCTTGCATGAGCAGAGGTAGTAGAAGCTCACAATTCCTATGGCAACTCACTTGCTCAACTTCCTCCATGCTGAAATTCACTTAAAAGACATTCCCTTAAGAAGCTCTCATCATCATCTTTTGCAACACTGGAGACCTGGGGTTTTTTCTCAGTGTAATCCATTAAGTGAACATATAGACCTTCACTTCACTTCATTATGCTAGTGTTCTTACATGTGATAATGCCAATAATGGCACATATTTCGTAAAATACTCTGAATTAAATGAACAAAAGAGCCTTGAGCATAAATATTTTATATATAAATGCATTAATATACACTATTCTAAATTTAAAAAAATATTTAATTGCATTAAACTGTTTCTTTGCATAAAATAAACATTAAATTTTAAAATGAAATTTTAAATATACTACATAATTTATAGTGCATAAATTAATATGTTGCATATTTTAAAATATTAAAATGAGTGAACACTGAAAAGGTTTAAAAAGTTTTGCATAGGTGTCAAAACTGCAAAAGATCCCCACCAGCACAATTTTAACTGCATCCTCTCTAGATGATGTTCTTTATGCACACAGCACTCATTCATTCTGCAAGGTCTGCAGATTACTCAGGAACAAACACTGTGTGGACTATACCACTGAAACTGGTACCCTTAGCTCAGGATGTATTTCTTCCATGTCTTCACCTGAATTGCTAGTCTTAGTCAAAACCAAATCCCTACTTCCAGGGTATTTGAATCTTTCACTCCAGCCCACATTTAACTCTTAGACTGCTTTTATAATTTAACTGGCACCAGTGCCCTGGTGAAAGGATCCCTTTGCACAGCACAGCCATGAAACACTCTGAATCTGCAATTCTCTTCAGCAAGCCCACCAGGCTTATTTTGAGAGATGTTTCCCAAGTCTAAACTCTTTATCCTTTTACTTTCATATGGTTATGAATCATTGCCATGAAAATGTATCTGTACAACTTCTTTAAATATATTTTTGGTTAAACACCTTTCCTTCTTGTATTAGGCATGCAAAAAACGCCAATAAAATCAAATATGAAGACGAGGAGTTCTGTGTTATTACCAGGTAGATTCATTGGCAGACATATGAGAGATTTGTTTCGATGGGGAGGTCCTTCACTGGTGTTTGCCAGGAGGCACATCCAGTCTGCCTGGCTCCCGGACGTAACCCACATCTTGCCACCATTGATGACATATTCATCGCCCTTTTTCACAGCTGTTGTCTTGATATCTATTTCAAAACACAAGAAATGAAGGGTTATTCCTGTGAAGGAGGGGTATATTGGTCCAGCTATGACTGGCAGGTTCGCTCCCTTGCTCTCAGACAGAAAACTGTTCGGTTCTCCCTCATACCCCCCTGTCCTATAACCCTTCCAGGCCATAAGACAAACCAGTCTGGACAACTCTTGGAGGCAAGCCAGGGAAACAGGACCACTCCTCCCACCTTCCTTTAGATGGAGTCTTCATCCCAGTGGATGGGAGCAGAAAACACCCTAAGTAAATGTGGTGGGCAAAAACTTGGGACAGAAGCATTTCACTGTGAGGTCATCTATTAGAGTTTCTCTTACTGTGTACCTTAGTCCTGAGGAGGCCATTAATTCCAGAGTCATGACTTAAACAAACACAAGCCTCGGTACCTGTGAATGCATAAACATAAACCAACATGCACTTCCTGCCGCTCTTGGTCACAGTGCTGCAATACGTTCGAAGACAGTAAACTATTAAAGGCCAAGTCTGAATGCAATGAGTGTCTGGACATGAAGGAGCTCTAAACACCTGCTATTTAAACATCCTGGCAAAAAAAAATTATATATATATATATATATTATTTTCATCTGCTATGATTCACATCATGCTGAATGCAGCCCTAGCTGCAACATATAGCCAGAGAGAATCATTAGTTATTATTTATCCTCCAGCAGAGTTTCCAAAGGGCTGTCTTCTTTTCCCTGCAATTGAACTCCTTCAACAAGAACCCCAGTTGATAAAGACTCTCTAACAGATATCCAGCTCTAAGTAGGTGATGGTATAAGAGAACCCTATCACACTCCTAATAGCACCTGTAAATCCAAGAGACCATCCACTGAAGGGGGATCACAGACTTGAAGGGTAGGAGTCAGACACCAAGTGGATTGGGCAGGCATGTTTAAGTCATCTTGTTACACTTTCATACACAGTCACCTCAGCCTGCACATGCACATTCTCCCCCAGGGCTCTAAATATAAACCAAAAGCAAACCCAAGTATCTGATCTTCATTTAGAAGATAAACTGGGACTGAGGTCAGCATGGCTGAAAATTAGTCTTGTTAATGAAGGTACAGGAAAAAAATATGGGAGAAAATTGTGTAAGGTATAAACTAAGGAAGTATGGGATATAGCTATGGCTAAAGGAATGTACTAGCTGATAATGAAGAACAGCAAGGAAAAGAGATAGTAATCATGTGGATAAAACCAGCAGACACAGAGGAATTCACCCAATTAAAGGACTGTGGCAAATCTGTCCAAGGGACTTGATATGAGATCTGTATAATAATGAATGCCAAGAAGCTTAAGTAATCTCAAGTACTGCCCATGTCCTCATAATATATGGACACAGACATTGGACACTCATATATATGGAGACTAAATAATAAATGAAGGACACACAAGAGCTAGAATAAGAAATATGACCATACTGAAATGATCTGACAAGGATGGGAGCATACACAGTGATTTACATCACACATCCCTTTGTTATGGAACAGCTACTGAAAAGATTAGATAAAATCCCATAGAAGGTCTGCAGAGGAACAAAGAGCACTGTGATGTTACCACAAATGTAAATAGTTATTGCAGGCATGGCGTCACAGGGGCCTAACCACCCAAATATAGATTAAAGAACAAATGCCTTACTAATGAGAATGTTCAAGTACTCCAGATTCAATTGTTCACAGTTTGCTTCAAACACTTGAGAAACAACTATTTTAAATGATCTTGTGAAGAATTGATTCACTTTTATTAGAAGAAAGATGATCAAATCAATATGTAGGATTTATGTTTCAAATATAGCAGGCTTTGAAAACCTACTTAACAATTTACTATGGTCAAGTGGACTCAGGAATATGGCTGTGAAGATAATTTGGAATATTTGACTAATTATTTTCCCTGACAGAGCATAGCTCTGGGGAAACGTTACTTCAGTGGGTGCTCCATAACCAATTCTTGCAGGCCCACACCACTGAGCCTCACAACCTCTTACACAGCATGCTCTGAGGAGCCCTCCTGTGAAAGGGCACGAGGCATCACCAGAGCAAATTGATACAGCTGGTGCCATATAAGCAAGCAGGGCTGGTCACATCACTGTTCCAGTCACATGTACTTGAGCCTCAATTTTCTTCTCCACTGCACTCGCATCCAGCCATGCATCTAAATAGATTTGACTAAAGGTAAGGTTGGCTTCAACTTTTATGGTCAGTATTACAATCAAAGATAGGCAACACATATCCTTAAAGTAAAATATGAAGAACATATATCTGAAAATTACATCATCAGCATAGGAAAAGAAAACACAACAAAACTTTAAAGAAATACCTTCAAGGCTAACTGAATGAATAATCACTTCAAAAACCAGGAAATGACTTGCAGGAAATGAACAAGATTAGTCATGGAAGTAAGCTACAGTTTGGAGATCAGAAGATAAGTACTGCAACAGGTTGAACTAAGTTAAATCTTGCAGATGAAAACCAACAAAATCAAAGAAGATTGTGGTGACAAACAAAACTGTTTCAGCCACAGAAATGAAAAGAGAATGCGAAAAAAACCATGAGGCACATAGACAATACTTCAATATTTCCCAGGAGATATAGGCACATTCACAATATGGTTGACAAAGCAAAACACCTACAAGAAAGACTGTACAGAAACTGAAATTAGTGAAAACCGAAGTTTCTGGTTTTGGCAATCTGCACAGCCTCAAAATACATTTGGAAAGAAAAGAGAATTCAATTTACCTATGGTATCTTATTTAAATCCAACCTGATTTATTATGAAATTGGATTTTCTAGATAAAAATCTTATTGGACCCAAGCAAGTGAAATTGGCACTACTAGGTAACTATGAGTTAAAATTTGAAAAGATAAGAATTAGGACAAAAGTGGAAGTGTGCGTAAGGAACTTGGCAAAGCAGAAATTGCATCAGGTTACATTCATTAAAAGAGGAAGCTCTGATGCGCAGGGAGAGTACTAGTTAAGGCCCTTTTGTCCAACCTCTAGACAAAACCTACTGGATATTTGCATTAATGATCTTTAAAAGGATAGGAATAGACTAATTGAATTTGTTTGTGACACGAACTTGAGAGACATCACCAACACAGACAACTGAAGTATGGCCCAGCAAGAAAGGAATTCAACATGGCAAGTACAAGTACTCAGACACAAAGTAGTAAAAGTGATTGCTAAATCCTGCAATGTTTCAATAGGAAACTGGTAATGAAGATGATCCACAGTTAATCACAAGGATTCACAAGTCTGCAGGGTGTTGTGTAACATCACGTATTGGAGAGTAATACTTCTGCTAGGGTTGGAAACATATTTGTTTCCATTAGACACTGTGTGAAAATCTGGGGTTTTACACTCAGAAATTATAACCTCAGTCCAGAAAAGCAGAAAGGCTGAATTCCACAGAGACAAAATAGAGCAAGATATTTATATTGAAGAGGTAGACATGAACAGTGTTACCAGTTGCAGATACCTGGACATAACTTGAAGAAAGAGGACATGTTTTCCATGACATGTTCTTTTATATCCCCACAGACTACATACTATAAATTGTGGAATTGGATTGAGATAGAATGAGACAATATCATTCAAACTGACACAAATGTTTATACTTTGTAGTACCAGAATCCTGAAATTAAAGACACTTTCTGTACCATCTGTACTGTTCTGTTTTTCTTCTCAAGCCTTATCTGTGCTAGTTTTGATGCACAGAGTCACTACTATGGACAATATACAACTACACTTGAAAGCAGACAGTTGCTTCTTCAAACTGGCATGAATTTTGTATTAGACTAACGTGAACTTAGTCCTTTTTTCCCTTAACATAGTCCTTTTTTCTCTGTTGAATTCTGAATAAATCAGTTTGAGGCACATTTCAGTTCTCACGTAAACATTGTTTTTGTCTTCTGTGTTCATATCATCTTCAGTAATTTTAGAACTGCAGGAAAAAATGTTAGAGATACCTTACTCTGTGTCATTCTTACTCTGTGTCTGTTTAAAATATACTGGCTCACATGGCAGAAGCACTTCCCCAGCCTTCACACGTGAACAATTGCTATGTCCCTTCACTTCTCTTAGGGAGACACACATCCCAATAGCATGAGCAACACAAGGAAGCACCAAGTGCACTTTCACACAGCTCAGTCTACTTTACAGCTGGGCCATCTGGAGATGGTGCAAAATGGTGCAACATGAGCTATTGTTGCTCATACCTAAGTTGTCCATTTAATTGCCCTTCAGAAGCACTGCAAGCTGGATTTGGCATTTATATCAGGGAGCCAATCTTCCAGGACAAGGGAAAAAGTATTTTCATTTCATCCTGCAGTGTGTCTCCAAGCTGCAGCATAACTTCACTAGATAATTCTCTTTGATTTCAAATTGGTATTTAACTACATTAATCTAAGTGTATCATAACCCTTTAACTAGATGATAAACAAGACGCTGCTGAAGGAATATTTATGTTACTTATTATCTGGAACACTGCATCCAGAAAACAAAATTCCTATTCAGAATTTTCTGATAATTATCTAATTAAACTAGAGAGGCATTTATTAAAATAAATGATGCTGTATTTCTTACATTAGCAAAATTCAAAACTTTAATTACTTTTATAAATAAATAAGTACTATTATAAGATTTATTATTTACATCTTAATAATATTTAAATTATAACAAGCTATAATGTTAGTTTAAATAACATTGAAATTTAGTATTTTTTATTTATTATTCATAATTATTATTATTAATAAGTGCTATTTAATAAACAAGTCTACTAAAATTATGGCATTTTTCTTATGAATAAATTCAATTAACCCAGAAATGAAAACAGCAATAAATTATGCAGGAAGATTTAGTCCTATTATTTCATTATCTACATTAACATTCTTGAAATCTACCTGCTGCAGTCTTGCTCAAGCACTGGATGTTTATCTACTTGCCTTGAAAAAACAACAGGAGTTTGGTCATGGAGATGGATATAGGACTCCTCAGATAAAAAATGTCTGTCATACTTGGCAAGTTTGTCTGCAGGAAGATGTCTCAGTAATTAGTAAGAACACAATGTGTTCAACTTAGCCATACTCTGTCCAACAACTCAACCTCTAAAAGTGGCCACTTATCATTCCCTTTTCTGTCCACAATTCATCATCAGAGGAGACATCTTTTCTTTTTCTACCGTATCTGTTTTGATTTAATTTTTCAAATTTTCTACTGCCTCAGGCACTTCAGAATAATAGTTTCATTTCATCCAAACATATTCTTGCACTAAACCAAGAAAAACAGTTGCATGCAAAGTAACTAAATCATAAAGATAATAGATTTGATATTGCAAATTCTTCAATAACTCTAAATAAAGCAATCACCAGTTGAGAGATTTTTTGCTTCACAGGAATAACAGAAGGGGCTGAGGTGAGGTAAGGATGAACAAGAGGAAATCATTGTGAAAGTGATGCCATCATTTTCAGAACAGAGTGGCTCTGTAGTTTGCCCCATTCAGTGGAGAGGTCTTTGTCAAGGCAGTCCAAGTTCTAGTACAGCTGAACAGGTTATGTCCCCTCTCATGTACCTCTAGAGTTGCATGACTGATGGTGGCTGTGCAGCTGGTGAGGTGCTGGAGTGCTCCTGCCAGTGGTGAGCCTGGACAGAGCAGGACAACACTAGAAGAAAACTGGGGTCAGGATAAAAGCTGCATTAATCTGTTGTGCTCAGCCTATACAAGGTTACTCCATTGATTCACCTGACATATGTTAAAATTGATTGCTTTTGGATGCATGAGAAGTACGTGCTATGTTCCTGGAATGTTACTTTTTGCCCTCATCACATCAGACTTTCCTTCCTTTTGTTTCTTACAAAGGACTGGGTAAAGTGAAGGGTCAGGAAAAACATATTCTTTCCATTAAAACATCAGGCTGTCTAAAACTGGCAGTTTGCTAGGTTAACTTACTTGCAACATCTGACCCAGCTCCAACTTCGCTGATTCCCAAGCAAGCCACAAAATCACCAGCTATAGTTGGTACGAGGAACTGTTTTTTCAACTCATGAGAACCAAACCTGTAAGAACATAATGAAAAAGATAGGATATTAAAATCTTGTGAAGGTAAATTTTATTCAGAAGTTAGTTACAAATTTTGTTCTACACGCACAGTGATCAATTTTCCTATGACCATGCAAAAGCTGTCCCAGAGCCAAAAGATAGACTAGATACCCTCCAAAGCTGTCACTCAGAGTCTTCACCAGAAGTGCAGTCACAATGACTTCAAAGACGTTTTAAAAAGTATTCAGGCATCTTACTCCCACAGAAACGTGTGTCTAGATGCCCAAAATCTATCTTTATGACTGTTGCTTTTAAAAATTCCAAATCTAAATAAACACAACCCCTGAAGATTCTCCTTAATGCTCCTGCACCACTCTGCAGCCAGCCACGATGGAGAATCTGCTCTCTGTTTATCTTCTGACTTTTGAACCATCTCTTTGCCAGGTTTTAGTGGTGACTGAAAAGTTTTGACATGTGATGGCCACCATCTGCAAATATCTGTATTTAAATTATTTATATTTGACATCGGTATTTAAATCACACAGTAAAATCCATTAGTGCTTCTTAGCTGTTCTTTTATGCCCACAAAAATAAAAAGGGAAACAGCAAACTGTTGATTGTATTTTAACACAAAAATTTCACTTGGCTGTGTTTAAGTTCAAATAAGAAGCACATGTTATTTTCCCATTGTTTAGAAGATGGTATCCATTCAAAATATGCTACATCTCATTTCATGCTTGTTTTTGTCCTACTTAACATTCACTGATTTCTTCTTACAGCGTGAATGGTGAGTTCACAGTCTGGTTCTTGAACCTTTCTCATGCAACTGAAAAATTCCTTGGGTCATGAAATGTCTTACGTGTCCAGGAATCCCAAAATTCCAGTTCCTCCTCAGCCTCCTCTTTGTTGTGAGGCTTCTCAAGTCACCATCACCACTTGCCTCCTTAGGCCCCCTGGGGCCTCCTTCTAAAACACTGTCCCAGTACTCCCAAAGGAGTGGTGCCATCCAAGCCAAGACTGTCATCCCCTCCAACCAACCCTGGCACAAAGGACATGAGGCAACCAGAGAACAGACTGGGATCTGGCAGACACTTCCACTTGGTGCACACAAGGAGCTCAGTTCCTTGTCCTGTCCCTGCTGAAAATCACAGCAGCAATCCCAAATGAATACAAGAAGCAAGTTTGTAGTGCCTGCTCCTTCCCCTAGCATACTGGAACAGAATCCCCATGTCTGTTAAGCAGCATACTTTGTTTTTTAATTTTCCATTGGGCATGATCAAGTATGATTAGCTGCACATTCATTTGTCAAAAAAACCCAAACAACCTAACCAACAACACAGAAAATCAGATTATGAGAGCAGATAGTGGTGATTTTTGGCAATGCTTTCTGATACTTGAAACTATGCTAACCTTTAGCATTTCAACAGAGGATTTTCACAGCAAGAACTTTGCTTAGAATAATATTTTCAGTTTGATGTCTTTGTTTTGAGTTCCAGAAAACAGTTCAGTTCTTTCCAATAATGTGGCTATAGAAGATGTTATTTTGCAATCAGAAAGAAATTGGGCAACACTATCTTCAGAAGATGGTGGGTCTCTGTGCCTTGCAGGAGACAGGTAGCTTCTTGCTCAACTGCTAGCTTTTGTGTTAGAAGTATGTCACTTCTGTAAAATTCTACCCGTCTTAAAGGCATCCCAGAAAAAACTCAGGTTGGCACAAATGCAACACCCACTTCTTCCCAGTTTAACAGCTCCAGAATTAGAAAACTGTTTTCAACGAGGTCGTGCTCTGGCTCGAGACAGACTCGACCACGTCTGCTTTCTGGCTGGGGCCATGCCCCAGAGGATAGAATCCCATGTGATTAACTGTGTGGCCTTAGCATCACTATAAAGTATCTTTCTATGCATTTGGGTATCCATACACACACAAAAGTCTATAGTCAATGAATCTTGTTGATCCTGTGTAACACAAAAGTCCCAAGTGTGAGATTCTGACAGCTGACTTGCATGAAAGTGGTTCATCCTTTCTTGCTTCATACATTATGATTAACACTGGCAGAATGTCATGAAAACAAAGAAAAATTCCAGTGGAATACAATTTTGTAATTAGAGGTAAAAGAAAAGTAAAACCATGGCAAAATGCAGATGTAACACTTCTGTGATCCACACAGTTCTGCTTATATGTTCTAATTGTCAGCTGCAGCTTCTCTCCTTCACTGTTTTACTACAGCAGAACAGAGTAACAAGGCAAAAAACCTGCAATGGAATAAAATTACATTTTCTTTTACCCACAGATCTTCTTTAAACCCTTGAATAAGCAAAC
Source organism: Phylloscopus whistleri (assembly GCA_017589585.1). Classification (NCBI taxonomy): domain Eukaryota; kingdom Metazoa; phylum Chordata; class Aves; order Passeriformes; family Phylloscopidae; genus Phylloscopus; species Phylloscopus whistleri. The sequence continues at coordinate 2,646,663 of JADMLD010000183.1, forward strand.
AATAAATCAGATAGTAAAACTAACTTTTTTGATATTAATTCCCAGCTATGCTGTTAACGAGGGTGGAGAAAGAATCAGTGATGACATAGAAAAGCACTCTCTTCCCACTAAACAATCATCATTATCCTTACTATTTGCCTATGAACAACAGCAAAAAAAAAGAGTAAAGGTCACTGCCTACTGCTTAGATGAGCAGCTCTATGCTGGTCTGGTTTCACTAGAGATGTGACACCCTACAGGTTTGTCTGTAAGCTCTGAGAAATGCATATCATTCACTGCCTCAGCTGGGAGCTGCTTTCTCCACTCGTAACCAAGCAAGGGAAGTATTGTATCTGAATTTGAAAGACCTGGCAGAAAGTTAGGTTCTGTACCATCAAAGGTCAGAACACTGCGAAAAAGCATTTAGTTTTTAAATTTAGAAAGTCCTACTGCTTCACTTAGGGGATTCTAGTAATTACAGGAATCACATTCATGGAATTAGTTTGCTGATACACTCAGTATGTGCTGGATGAATGCTGAACAAAGCCCAAAGTTACGAAAGCCAACAAAGCTACAGAGGCTTTTTTAGGGGTTGGTGGTTGATTCCCACATTATTGTTTGATTTGTGCAACAAGGCACAGTCAAGATGCAAAACATGACTTATCTCTACAAGCATGCTTAGAAACTCCACAGGACACAGATACTTTTAAAGAAACCATTCAGGGCATGGGTACCATTCGAATCCATGACCCAGAACAAGCAGTTGGCCCTCCCACTACACAGCATGAGGTAAAGGTGCACACAGGCAAAATTTCCTGTAGCAACCAGCTGTCTCTTTTTATTACCAAGTTTCACTTTTACATGTGTGTGTGGGGCATTGTGTTGTATAAATAGCCAGTGGAATTGGCTCAGCAGTGGAGGAAAAATGCAATAATGCAGATACAAATTCAATTAAAGATTTCATCCAGTTAACAACAATTTCACTCTTATTTTCCAAGAACTTCCACTGGAGGATTTCACTAGCACAAATACGCATAACTTCACTGTTTTACTACAGCAGAACAGAGTAACAGAAGGCAAAAAAACTGCAATGGAATAAAATTACATTTTCTTTTACCCACAGATCTTCTTTAAACCCTTGAATAAAAGGCTGTCATGGGGGCAAGGGAGTACTGTCTGGAGTCTTTTAAAATACTATTCGTATTCTCAGTTGGACTAACTGTTGCAACAGACATACTGAACTCCATGCATTTAGCAAGCTTTTGGTGCATTGCACAAAGGAGAAGAAAACTTAAAAAAAAAATTGTTGTAGATGAGACCTCTGAAGTCACACACAGAGCAGGATAAGCAGATGTCAAGGGAATAGAGCTCATATTCCAGACTCTACAGTAGATTTACAGGCATTTTCATTCAGAATGGGAAAAAAGTCAACAACCCACTGAAAATTTCCAAAAAACCCCTAAAATGTTCTTCTGAGTAAAACTCCCCTTCTTGTATATCTGTTTCGTGCAGAGAAATTCCTGATTTCAACATAATTATTAGAATTTAATTCCCACACTCATTTTCCAGGATTTTAGGTGTGTCCATATTCCAGGGGCAAACTGCTGGATCAGCCAGTTGCCCCACTCTAGTTTTAGGAACTGCTGTTATGACACAGAATGTCTGCAAAACTACTACATGAAGAGGTTGGTAACTGTCACTTTTATTGAGGGAGGAAAAACCCCAACAAATCAGATTAAGAAAATGCAGGAGCCTGAATGATAGTAAGTGATTAAAATGGGAGCACTGACATAGCTGATGAAAAAAAGAAAAATTATTAATTGTCTAAAATGGGCATATTTAGGAAGCATGATATATGTGCTACAAGTTTAGGACTGACACCTTGCAAAGCTGGAAGAAGAGCAAGTAAATTATAAAGCAGAATTAGACTGATCCTAATCATGACAACTAAATGCATCCTTAGTATTACTGCACTGGGATATAAGAAAAAAGACAAATATGAAAAAATTGGACTCTGGAATTAGATTTTTTTTTTAAGTGGTTGTGGCACCCAAATTCTGTGTTTGTAAATATATCATCTACTACTCAACAAGGTTTATTTTTTAACATATAATTAATATAATTCTAGCATTAGAAAAAAAAGAAAAAAAAAAAGCATTTTCTCCCCTAAATCAAGCTGTCTAAGGGAAGCAGAGAGTAGGTTCTTTCCTCAGGCATTACTGAATAGCAACTAGACACTGAATCTACACAGTACTGGTTTTTTCTACTCATGACAATTGGGTTTTAGGCTAAATCAAACTTTCTGAAAATTACCTTGTGAGAGCAGGTGTAGCCATGCCAGCTTGCACTCCAATAGCCAAAGTAACACCTCCAGAACGGATATTTCCCAGCTCTTCTGCCACTGCAATATTGTAGGAGAAGTCCAAACCCATGCCGCCATATTCTGAGGAAAAAACAAATCTATGATTCTCAAATTCTAGACTGGCATAAGCAACAAGAAAACAACGGCAAAAAAAGATGTTGTCATTGCAAGGACTTGCCAACTGCAATTTAACTGCTAATTTTTAAGTATTTGACAATTACCTGCTCCCCTTTCACAAGAGCAATACCACTTTATTTTCTACAATATTGAGAACTGAATTGAGAATGACACCTGCTCTAATTATCTATGTGCACATCAGGTCACCTCTGAATATCCTAAGTAGCCTCATTACTTTTACTGGAAACAGCAGGAAGAAGTGACATTCTGTTGAAAATGATACCAGAAAGCAAAATTATTCTTTCCAGCAGCAAGGTCATATGAAAAAATCACACCACAAGGTAATAAGTGCTTTTATTTCCCCATGGTAACACCTGACACCCACTCTCATCACACAATGTGGTCATCTTTCTCAGACACAGCAGTCAAGTCAGCACGGAGCGTGGCCACATGCAGGTCGTGTTTCTATTCTAAATTACTGTTGTAGCTCAAAATTCATGTTAGACACAACTACAGTACTGAACACGTTTATTCCACACCCTGGCACCTGGTCCATGCAGTGATTTGAGCACTCTGTTCACAGGGAGCTGACAACCTGGGCTTCTGGCCTGGTGCCAGCACAGCTCCCCCTCTCCCCCCCACAGTCCAATCTGTAAATTCAATTAAAGAAGGAATTATTCTTCACCTCATTCCCATGCCCACTGCTGATAAACCCACTACATAGTGAAGCACAGAAAAAGGCTACGTTGCTATGATGGATGAGGTAATTTTTAGCTGTATTAAATAGCTTATAGTCCAAAGGAAATACGGTGAGAAAGTGAAGGTTAAGGTTATTATTTGACGTCATTAGTCGGCTGAGCAGCTTTGATTAGATAATGTTGCCTCTTTTTTTTTTTTTTTAGCTCCTTTGAAGACCAGCTAAGAAAATTTCAAATAAATAGATACAAACCCTCACCCCTCACATACACAATAAGGGGCAGATGACCCTCTTCTATTTTCACTTGCTGACCTCAAACACTGAGTACTCCCCTCCACTGACCTGCTCTGAAGTTTTCAAAAAACACCATTAAATAAAGGTCAAAACACCACAGTGCATATAAACATGGGGCTTTGCATGCTATCATCTGTTTCCTAAACCCACAGAAATGATCTTTGTGCATCCTTTCTCAGCTGAAAGGAAAACACAATAGGAAACATTAAGCATAAAGTTTGGTTTCCAAAAAACATTTCTCCTTAGGTCATACTGAATAGTCTTGACTGTCAGAATTAAAACACGGATACTTTTCCAAACGTTTGTTTGAAAACACTATTTCTTAAAAATACACACAAAATTAAAGTTCCTACTGGGAGCTTAAGCAGTACAATGAAACAACAGCAATATGGAAATGTGTTTAACAGAACAGATAATCTAATTTTCTTGCCTTTACACAGCCCCCATCAATAAATAAATGTTCTGAGGAGCAGTAAGGAATGTATGTGCACGTAAAGGGAAAACTATTTAAAGATATTTGGCATGAGAGAGATTTTGTTAATTTGGTATGGATTTATAGCAGAATTATAATAGATAACCTCAGTTTTGGCACCTCACAAATCCTTTTCATGAGGGTTTCTTTTTTTTTTTTTAATTAGTCAATACTTTTATTGCCAAACTACTGTTATTACTGATTTTATCTTTAGTTTTTTCTTCCAGGCATTTATATTCCCATCTTTCACTTAAATTTCACAGATCAAAACCTTAGTATCTTGATTTATCCAAAGTAACTTCCCAGGAGGAATTTTATGCACAAAACTGACCCAGGAAGGACTACTTTATCCAAGTATACAGCTTAGAGACATTTTTTGTCCATAGCACAATTAATTGTATATTACCACATAACAGACTCTTCTTGCTCTTATTTGAGATAAATTACTAAGCAGTACACTTTAAAAATAAAATACTGCAAAAGGCCAACCTTTAGAGGGATAACAATGAAAGGATTTCTGACCAAAGGGAGTAAAGGAGCAGAATGAAGCTTTGGGAGCTGCAGGTGGAGAGGAAAGCTCTGCCAGCAAAGAGATGATAAAATCCCAAGATCTTGTAATCTGGGGATAGATAACAACCACAAGAAGACACAACCACAGATGCAGGCAGGAAGGGCAGAAGCAAATGGTAAAACCATTAATCAGACCACACCTAAGCTTTCATCAGTTCTGTTCCAGGAGCCAAGAAGCTAAAGTTTAATGGAGAAATGTGATTTGATGGACAATGATAGGGAATGTCTTTTTGAGGCCTGAGTGCTTGATCAAGGTGGAGATTGATTTGTCAGTGCAGTCTGTGCTGTTCTATCCCTGGTAATTCAGGTAACTTAGGCCATGGCTAAGCACAGTTGTGTCCAATCTCTTTGGAGAACTGCCCTCCACACCGAGCCAGGCTGCCAGGGGTGTCACACACACCATTAGCAGGCAGTGCTGGCTACAAGCTCCAAAGAAATTTCCTTTTTTCCTCAGTTCCTAGTGGAACCCACTGCCAGCACCCCAGCCTGCAATTTTGGAGCTGGTCCAAGTACGTTTCCCTGCATGTCATGGGACTCAGCTCTTAATCTGAGACAAAACCACCAAGCCATTCTTATTTCCATCTGCTTCAGTGATGATGATAGAAGTTTCATGGAATTAATGTTCAATTTTTATTTGGGGCAGAACTTACACTTTTTCGAATAACTCTTATTTGCAAGAAAGGCAATATATTGGTGGTAGTATGTTTGTATCTGCCAATCTCATCAATGAACACCACCTCCTGAAAGTATCTGTACTATGATGTAATACTAATAGGTCAATTAAATTTTAATTCAGAAGAGCAAACCATGCCTACCATAGAAGTGAAAATTTTGGTAAAATTTTTGGTGAAAAATACATAATGAAAGAAACCAAATCAATTCCAGATTTGATTGCTTTATAAAACACACAAACACACACACACAAAAACCCCTCAAAAATAAACAGCAAAAAACACACACCAAAAAAATTCCACATCAAGAATAACAAACTATAAATATTCACATGTAAAACATTTCTGGGGTAAATATTTAATTTCAATTTAAAATGAGATTCTCTTTAGAGAATTGTTTGGCTACATTACCATTTTTAATTTGCAAGAAAATTAAAAGAACAAAGCACGAAGTAGATTAAACTAGGCAGAAAGTCTAATGCACTATTGCTTTTATAATTGAAAAGAGGTAGAAAGAGGGAACTCAGCTATATTCAAATTGTTACAGTTTCGATGGTAATAGCATAACTTCCAGCTGTTAAATGGCCTAATACAATATTTTATCCATTGTTGGATTTCAGTTCATTTACACAGCAATTAAAATACAAGGCCCAAAGCAGAGGGCACAGGAACTTATGAATAAATACTGATTCTGCACTGCAGCCCATGGGCAGGACCCAAGGTGCAGGAAGGAAAAAGTGTGAGGAGGAAGGAACAGCAGAGAGGATGTGCTATGGACTGACTACAACCTCCCATCCCCATCCTGCTGTGCCACTTGGGGTGGGGAGTGAGGTAGATGAGTCAGGAATGAAGAACTGAAGCTGAACTTGGGAAGAAGGGGAAGAGGATAGTAGAACATCTTGTTTTAATTTGCCTTTGCTTCTCACTACACAAATCTACGTTAATTGGCAGGAAATTAAAATAAGTTTCCCTCAACCAAGTCTGCTTTTTACCATGATGGTAACTGGTGACCAGTCTCGCTCACTTTTCTTGACAGCCAGGCCTTGGCATTGTACTTTCTCCCTGTCCTGTTGAAGAGGGGGAGTGAGTGAGTGGCTGGCCAAGGTGAACCCACCAGACCATGGTCAGTATATTAACCTATTCCTTTAAATTGGTGCTCTGCTTTTTACTCATCACCACCACCACATTATTTTAACACTCTCAACCCACAAAAGCTCCTTATTTTATACAGACCATCAAATTTTTACATGTCATGTTTATAGACCCTGGCAGTGGATTAGGGGTCCAGAAGAACACAGTGAATCCTAAAAAGCATTGTTTGTTAAAGATATGAGTGTACATTCTACTAATCTGACAATTGAGGGTATCAGGAGTTTTCTATATGACTGTAGGGCAGACAGCACAGATGGTGCCCAAAGCTACAAATAAAAGAGCAAGACATTATCTCCAGTTGCAACAAACAGAAACACAGAAGACTGCTGAGAAGATCAGTTGGAAAAACAAAGGCAGAGAAAGTCTATAAAAAAGGACTCATAAAGGCAAATGAGTAGCTGAAGTTTTCATATAATCATTTCACTTTTGTGAAGACCACAGCATTTCTTGCCAATTGTTCAAGATCCCTGTTTAAATTTGACTTTCCATGATGAGACAGGCTTGAAGTCTCTAGTCAAAGTGTCTCTATTTGGAATTTGCTTCTGAACCCCATCTAGTAACTGTTAGTGGGGGTGACAATATCTGTAGTGAAAAGGGTCTGTAAGTGAATTGAAACAAGGTAAAACAGGTGGTCCTCAGACCATTTTAAGAATGTAAGTGAGCCTGGATAAAGGAATGGTGATAACACAATGCAGCTGCATCCAAAACTCCATTTAAAATACTTATACTAATATATTTTGTCTTGGTTCTTTACATTTTTTCCAAAGTTTCAATGAAGTGTATCCACACCAAAGAAAATCACTCAGTATTATTTCTACTATTGGCATCTGCCTCAGGGCAAGAAAAAAACCAAATATGTGCTCTCATTTCTAGTGACTAGAAAGACAAATAAAGCATGAATCAAATCCCAGTCTGAAGACAGGTGTGAGAGACTCCTATATTTGACACTAGGATGACAAAGCTAATTGCTAGTTTCACTGCAGCCTCCAATTTTAAATCAACAGAAGCAAAATTTAAGTGTTCAAACCTTATTCACCTGTCATAAATATGGTTCAAGAATTTCAACTCCAGAGAAGTACAAAGAGCCTTGAGGCTACATAACTGCAAATGTTATTAGGTAGGACAGTACAGAAATCCATATCATAATTCCTTTCCTCTGCTTTATATTGAAGGAATTTAAAGAATCACTGAGGGTGTACTCTCTGTCTTGTTCCATCTCCCATAAACCCATTCTGAAAAGTTGAGACTGATGAAGTTCAGAAAACACCTCCTGCCTTCTTGGTTATTTGCTTCTGGGTGTAGAGGAAAAAAAACCTCTCATTAAGTGTAACAGAAACACTGTGAGTCCACTTTAGTCTTGTTGAGATTATGACATATGTATTTTTGGGCTTTTTTTCCCCTGCCCCCACTGCAGATCAATTCACAAAAAAATCAAAACAAAACACCAAACCAAAAAAATCAACACAGAAAAAAACCTCTGGACACAAATAAACCCTTGTAATAGATGCAAAGTTCATTTTAACAGATTACCTTAGTAAGAGACACCAAACTCCCTCAGTTTGAATAAATTTTGCCCCAAACCAGGAAAAATTATAGTGCTTCATGATTTTGTTTGGTTGATCTAAGAAAGATCACAGCCACCTTCAGTACTTGCTCTCTCACAGATACTACTACATCCAAAAATTTCAAGACAGGTAAGGACTTACTCTGCTAACCAAACTTTTATTATCACTCATGATCCAGTAGCCCTTGGAAAAGGAAAAAATATGGATTGGTTTCTCATTACTTTTCAAGCACTCATGGTTAACAGTGTAAGTACAATCCCAACAGCAATTAACAATGCAAAATGTGTGTTCCTGCAAAACTTCTGTATTCTGTATTATTCTGTTCTGTACTCTGTATTCTGTTCCTTCTTGCCACCACAGAAACTAAATTTACTGAGACAAATAAGGTGATTTGGTCTTTCTAGGACTGTTTTAGACTAAGACAGAGCTACACTGTAAAATAAAGGAGAAACTTCTCACACAGTGTAAGGATAAAAACTCTCCTATAACACCACCACAAAATACCACAGAGGAACTATGCAGTGCCTGCCACTGAACAGATGAATCCACCACACAGACCTGGCCCCAGCTAGAGACAGCATGGACACATTTAAAAAGGGTTCAAAGCAGTATAGGATACTTTAAAAAGCTATAGCAGTACATTATAAACCACCAAGTTGCCAACATTTGCACTTGCTACCCTCTGATTTCAAAAACATCCTGCAAAAAATTGTAAGTTTTCTTCATTTTCTAAGGGGTTATGCAGAATCACCCAGTGACACTGAGTTAGTAATTACATCTGCATAAAACATCGAACTCAGAAGGTTATCAGAGCTCTAAAATCAATATCACACAAAGCCCCAAAATTGTGTACAACAATGTTATGGGGAAGGAAAAGCTAAACTGCCCAGTACAATAGAACAAAATATCCACGTGGCAACATAAGAACCATTAGCAATGTAAAAGATGCATTAAAAAAGAGAAGAGGAAAAAGAGGATCCAAAGTGCACACAGCCCAAGGCACTAGATATTGCATTTAGCTCCAAGTCAGAGAAAAACTTTAAGCAACCCCTGGTCACTGACCTCTCAGTTGTCTTTTGCCTGGAGTTTTAAATGGAGCTTATTTCCCTGCCACTCAGCTCTGATCCAACATCTGTTCCAAAGAAATTGGAATTTAATCAAAATAGTTAGACCTCCTTACAGCTTTTTCTTTAAGGTTAAAGAGCACAGATCTCAATTACTGTACATTTGAAAATGTCAGTCAAACTAAATGCCACAGCATATAGAAAATGAAATAAACACCAAACACATAGAAAAATGAAGTCAAGAAGTATAAAGGCTGAATATCACCCCTCCTGAGCTTCGGTGGAAAAGCATGTTACTTCTCATCAGGCTTCTCTTTGGGCAAGCTCATAAACAAATCATAGAATGCATTTCAAGGATATCACCTTTGCAACCTGCCTGCTGCTTGAGATCAGTCAACCAGCAACAACTGCCAACCTCCTTACATACATCAAACACACACACTGCTACCAGCTCGTGCACAGCCACCTGCTCTAAGCTTTGCTTGTGGATACTCAAGTTAATTCTTTGAGTCAGGCGTATGCAGCAGTGAATGCTGGTTCTCTCCAGCTTGAAGGTGGCCACCCTTCTGATGATCAGGCCACCACTGCATCAAATCCTTCAACACCGTGTGTGTCCACTGCAGTTCTCCTGACACGATCGTAAGTCAATGTCTTGGGTTATGAAACCAAAAATGTGTATTCTATTTCATCAGTTGAAAGCAGTTGGGGAGATGTTTTTTCATTATCTCTTGTTATTCTGGGGGAAGGGGGGCAGATGCCTTCTGATAATGGGCCAACTGTTAAAACCAGGTGGGGCAGTGTTTCTTCTCTCTTTCACTGCCCGTCTTCCCTCCAGGGGGATATCTTCTGCTAATGGGCCATTAAGGCTCACCAAAGACATGACATATTCCACCATCCCATTGTGAGATGCTCCACCCAGTGGGGGGAGCCAACCATTCCTAGCTAGATAAAAACTGAGACATAGGAACACAGGTATCTGGCTCCACCAGATTCCCGGAGGAAGACTGGACCCTTCTCACCATCACTGGACCCTTTTCTCTCAGGATCATCTCTGCTCCAACAGAACCACATCTGCCACTCCAGGAGGCCTTACTTTTAGACTGCTTCCAACACCCTGACCAACAGGGTGTCAGGTTGTAGCTCTGACTCTGTCAGGGTTTCTAGAATTGTTGTTTCTTTGTTTGATTGTTTGTTTTTTGTTTATTTGGGTTTTTTACTACTACGTTTGTATTGTTAATATTCCCAGTAAAGAACTGTTATTCCTATTCCCAAATCTTTGCCTGAAAGCCCTTAATTGCAAAATTATAATAATTTGGAGGAGTGAGGGGTTTACATTCTCCATTCCAAGGGAAACTCCAGCTTTCCCTGGCAGTTACCTGTCTTTCCAAAACCAAGACAGTCAGCCCTCAGAGGCACTGAAATCCCTCATCAGCATCTGTCAGCCCCATGTAAAATCTCCCTCCCAAGAAAATGTCTGAACAGCTGCTCAGCTATCCTAAACATATTTGTTCATGTTGAACAGGTAATCATCAGTCCCACACCTGTACAAGGATGAAGCCAGTACGTCACCTTTATGTGCTGCTGGTGCTTCTGTTCAGGACTTGCCCTCTCACCTGAACTGCCACAAACTCCTACAGAAAGTTTACGTTACTCTGCATCACAGCAAATTTTCTTCCAGTAGAATCTTAAGTGTGAATACACAAATAGATATTATAAGAAATATACAGCAATGTACAGACATTCAACCACCCATAGGTCCACAGGGAAAGAAAATGGGAAGTGACTTATCAATGGGTAACTGACAGAGACATCCCAAAGATCACACCCCATTTTATGCACAACAGAGAGAAGAGATGAGTATGAGGACTGAATACAAGTATGTACATTTGTAAGGAATTTTTAAAGGCTGGATGAAAAAGAGTGACTGTACTCAGTTTTGTAGTACTCTATGAGCAAAAAGCAGATTTACTGCTTTCATTTCTTTAAGGCATCCAATTACTTTCATTTCTTTAAGGTATCAGGATATACAGTCAATATTAAAAACATCATTCTGTTTCTTCTGAGTTCCAAATAAACAAATAATTAAATGGAGAAGCAATACTAAGTTATTTAAGGATTACAGATCTATTACATTTGCTACTTATTAAAATTTCTATGCTAAGATTTAAGAGAAAGGCTAAATATTTATCAGTTGAAAGCTATGTTTAATTTTCTTCCCTACAAGACCTTTTATTCCAGTCCAAGCTTGTTGGAAATTCACATTTGTCTGACATGAAAAACTTTAGACACTTAACTCAGTATGTCACACCCAAAGACATAAATTTTACAAAAATTCTAATCTACAAATGGAATTATAAATTGAGAATTGAAATTTTGGGCATAGAGGGAAAAACTTGAAAAATGTTAATTTTTAATAACAAAACAAAACAAAACAAAACAAAACAAAACAAAAAAAAAAAAAAAAAAAAAAAAAAAAAAAAAAAAAGAGAGAGAATTTCAGCATGTGTGCAGTGAATAATGAAATAAGCTTTGGACATGCTCTGAGCTAGCCTGGCCAGCACAGGGGTTTTAGTCCAGCAGCACCAAACTTGGAACAGAAATGCACTGCAGGAAGCTTCCACAGGAATTTCCGATCAGCACAGACCTAAAGGACTAAATGAATTTCCAGTGGCTGACTTCTGAAGTCTTTGAGATGTTGGACCAGACACTGAGAAAAACGTTAACATGCCATCCTAGAATGCCTGCCACATTGTAGGTCAACACAGTCCCAGCACAGCCACAGACAACAGATTATTAGAGAGACATCTATCGAGTAATGCTGCAGCTGGAAGCACACCACTCTGTCATTAGGTAATTTCCTTGTTTATAAACTCTCTTCAGCTGGCAACATCTGCATTGCATGCAGACCCAGCCTTCAGCGCGGGCAGGGCTGGGATCACCAGCCCACAGCCCCTTGTCTCTGGCAGCTCCCAACCACTCACTCTCCAGGACACCCCATTGTGCTGCTGGAGCATCTCCTGAGGTTTCAGTTCCCAAGTACAGCAGAAACCAAAGGAGGCCATCTTCTGTATTTGTGATTGTTGAGAAACCTGACTGGTTTTGAAACTGCTTTCTGTTAGCAAAAGCAAAGCAATAAGAGTATTTCTAGAACTGAGCAATGGAATGTGGTGAGCTCTTTGAGAGAAACCCCAAATTTGCAGTTTTCCAGGAAAGGCAATGGGTTTGATCTCAAACTGGGAAAAAAATTCAAATAAAAATGAAAAAATATGAGTAGTTTTATAACATTAAATTGTATGCTTCTGTCAGGTGACTTTGGTATTCTTAAAGACACGCAAAGGAAAGATCACAATAAAAACCACTTCTGGGGTAAAAATGAAAGCATTTTCGCAATGTCAGAACAATGCTTTTCCCATCATTTTCTCCAACAAAGTCAATATTTCAGTAAAACGGATACATTTCCATGCTTTCTCTATTCTTGAAAACTTTAATGGAGAAAAAATTTCATTGACAACTTTTATTTGGTTTAAGGAGTGTGGATAAATATTTTAAACTATATTCTAGAGCTGAAAATATCTGGCTCAGTTCTCATTTTTACCTGTGATTCTGTTTGCATCCTTGTCCTTAAGATTTGTCAGCCAGACCGTATCATGAAACAGATTATTCCTCTCTGTTTGTAGAAGAGCTGACACAACAAGATTCTAATCTGAACTGCAATCTCCAGTGTGAAATACGCCCTTTTTATTTATGCTGACATTGGAGGGTGTGCCTTGTATGTGCTACTGGCCAAAAATGAAAGGATTTTCAGTATAGTGCAAGCATACCACAAATATAATTCCCCATTCAAGATTACTTTCTTCAAAAGAACCTTCTACTCAGAGTATTATATTATTTCTATAAGCATTTCATCACCCAATGTTGTTTCCTCCAGGAAATTATTATTGATCAGAATTATCTTTTTCTTCTTACAGATTTGGTTCTGAAATCATTAACAGATCAGTTCACAAACTGATGAAAAGCAAGTTGTTCCAAGGGGGAATAACAGCACCCTGCTGCAGAGCAGATAATATTATAATACAGTTTGCAACTGAAATCACATCAAACTGCCAGTGTGATACACTGAGGTCCATAACATACCTAGAGAATAACCTGGGGCAAAAGGGAACAATGACATGGCTAAAGGCATCTGTAGAAAACTGAGACAAGTTCAGAAAAATAACAAAACCTCCTCCCCAGGATATTCCCGTCACCTTCCTCAATTCCCAATCCTACCTGAATTATAATTAATGATCCTAAGAATTCATGCACCCAGTAGTACAAATACCCTTTTACTGTACAGTTCAGCTGTAATTTTTTACAACAGAAATAAAAAATAGATTTACCAATAGCAATCTGAAGTCTACAGTAAAGATGCATTTGCACCACTTGCTATTTAACACTTATGACTGTTAAATGACTAATGTCAGACCTCTCCCAGTTGTGAATATTACCTGTTGTTTGCAGACCATTCAGGAACCCAAGAAGGGTTCACTACTCATCTCAGTAATTTACCTTTTCATTAGTAGTTATACAACAAATTTTGTTTCAAATTCTTGTTCTCAAAATATCACTCTAGAGTTACATGGCAATAAATGTGTTTTTCAGGGCAATAACATGTTGAACATGTGGTCACATAGTAAATTTGTAAAGGAATTAAATTTCATTGCATTCTCCAAGAAATTTTGAAAGGCAAATTATAGTAAATCCACACATGTATTGTATTGTTGTGAGATGTCCCTGAAACTGAATTTAAAATATTTATATTTTAAAATAAAAGAAGCAAAATGATTTTTTATTGAGGAAAAAAAAAACCAAAAAAACCCAAAACAACAAAACAAAAAACCAAACCAAACCAAAACAAAACCCCAAAAAACAAAAACAACGTAACACCTTCTTCATAGAAATTCAGAAATTATTCCAGGAGATATTTAAAAAATAATCTTAGAAGTATTGCCAAATACCTGAATTATTATCTTCGTGGCTCAGTAATCTAGCTGATAACACACTTTCCTTTCAAATTTAAAAAACAAACCAACAAACCAAAACAACCCCCAAACCAAAACAAACAACCCCCAAAACAAAAATAAAAACAACAAAAAGCCCAAACAAAAACAAAACACCACTAAAATCCACCAGCCAGGAAGGCTGGAGTCCCCTCCACCTTCCACCTCCCAAGGACACAGACTTTCCAGAGTCATCATGATTCCCCTATCTCTGCCACACATCTACATGTACACAAAAAGTGGGAATGATGGTGAATCATGATTTTAAAGGGTTAAGATTTTAGCCAAGGGTTCAAAGCAATTTATATCGATTGGGATGCAAGTTAGAAAAACAAAAGATAAGTAAATGATTATTAGATGCTCGAGTTAGAGCTAGATGATGTATTGCTTGCTATTATGTGCTTGTTTTAGTTTTGTTTATAGAAGGAAATGAATTAGATGGACCATCATAATAACAAATTGAAACCAATGAAACCATGACCAGCACCTGGACTCAATGCTGATCCATCACGAAGCAGGGGATACTGGATTGTGCCAAAAGGTCAGGGAGGCCTGCCAGCAGTAAGAAGGTAGAAAGGTCATTGTGATGAAGACTTTCCTGACTTTATCCTTCAAGACCACTGACCCAATTCAAGAGAAGAACTGCACACATGTGAAGGACTAATAGCCTCATTTTAATACAGAGCAGGAGTGGGAGCTGCTGGGGTTATGCATATGTGTAGTATGTAAGTGTATAGATATAGTATATGTAGAGTATATGTATAGTATATGTATAGTATATGTAGAGTATGTAAGACTTTGGGAAATAAACAGAGGGCAAAGAACCTTGTGATTCACGGGCACGACTCTAGGAGGTGACTCCTGTGCCGCCCGACGTCGCAATAAAACATTTAAAAACAAACCACTTTCTAACTTTAACTAGTTAGAGAGTCTTTGTCCATAAATTTATCAGTTTTTCACAATTCAATGGGGGAGGGAAAAGTAGTCTTTTCATGCAGGAAAAAGCTTTTGTCAAAACTACATATTACTACTAATTTTTTTAACTAGTCTTGTGTGATGGAATTTCCATTAGATCCATCTAATTGCTAAGAATTTTTAAAGTACTTGCAACCATCATCAGACACCAGGTGTTTATTACAGTGTTGTGTGTACTGTTTCTAAATGAGTAACTGAAACATCTGAAATAAAAAACAAAATCACATTGCAATTTATTGGCAAGTAGTGTAAGAATCTCAGAAACAAAACACACAATTAGAAAATTATTTTAATATATTAAGGCTCTTTTTGAGCCATCTCATAAGAGGCACTATTTTAGAAGGATACTCAATAGTCACAAACTATTTGCCTGATTCTCGCATGCATCTATCTATCACCGCAGGTTTCTGTGGCCATGAGACCCCAGTGGGCAGCACAGGCCTGTAAGAAAGGGAACTGCAGAGGATTTTATTACCATAGGCACCTTTTATCACAGTTAGATATCTCACTGTGCAGCCACTCTAAGTAAGAGTGCTGATGAATCCTTTGTTTTGTGCGGTCTCCTGGACATTTCTGTTCAGAGAGAAGTATTTTCCACTACCTCCTTGTTGCTCTTAAACAACATCTCCAAAGAGCTTGCTGATAAGCTTTCCAGTATTTCAGAGGCACCCTAATGAGGTGCTGGGCTAAACTTGTTTCCTCATTTATGGGCAGCACATGACACAGGAGGTGAGTGGGACTGCAGGGAGCACCCTGATGACACACAAAGAGCCCATTGCTGCTGGACCCTTGGAGCTCACCTGCAGCTGAGACACTGTGGGCTTTCCACACTGCACAACAGAGGCAGCAGATGTGTAGATGTCTGCCCTGGAATGGTTCTGGCTTAAAATGCATTTCCAGCACACATCTTGTATCTCACAGGCATGCAAAAATGTAGCACGGTCAACATCTCTGAGTACCCTTAGTCTGGTGGAGTCACCAACCCCACACTGACTCAGACTGTCTTTACAAACCGCCCAAGAGCCAGGCCAGCTGTTCAAGGGTGCAAAGCAGCTTTTTCATCAATGTTAGCATGATCAAAGTGCAGAGCTAGATGCTGAAGAAACAAATTGATATATAAGCATCTGTAATGTGACCCATTCTGAAGCTTCTGCAATGTCCCAGATAAAAATATAATAAATGTATTACAACTTATAAGCCTCATGATGCTGAGCATACTGCACATTCTTTCAGCATTATTACAATCCTTTCCCTCCTTGAGAACTATAACTATTTGCTAAATCATTATGATTAATCCAGTGCATAGCATCTCCCAACATCAGGTAGCCCCAAACTGAGTGATTCTGGCAACAGCAAATTAATGGTGAGAAAAGCAGCAGCGACTGTGCCTCCTTTTCCCCAACTGCATCATTATAGAGAACCATAAAGAATGAGAAAGCCCCCATCAAAGATATCAATTTATGCTCAGCTCTCACCCTATGGTTATAACAGTTGAGGAAAGGACAAATACATTGTTCATTGAATACTGAACACTAAATTAGCAAGAAGGTTTAAGACCATGCTACACATCATTGAAACAAGAAAACTTACATGAACAATTCCTCACTTGTAAAGCTGGAATTCTCCTTCCATTAAAAATAACCAAAAAAATAACTAAACCAAACCACCAACCACAACAACAACCAAAAAGGGAGGGGGAAGTGAGGTAAGTTTTTCTCTCTGGAAAAGATCACAGCATCTTCTAGGTTACAGCCTCATCACTTCAAGTCAGATGACATAAAACAAGTGAAATATGAATTAATGTGTATCTTTTGTCTCAATGTCTCAAAAAAAACCTCCAATGCAGAAGCAAAGGAAGAAAAAGAGCTTATTTATTTTGCTCTCATTTATGCACACATGGTATAACTGTAATGACTGAGCTTGTGTTTTTCTTACACCAACAAGTGTCAGTGAAGAGTTTTTTCTTGTTTGAAATCCATCTCACATTGTTGCTAATCCTGTTTTCTAAATTTTGGAGTAGGACGGATAAAGTATGGACTGAGAGCAATTAACTAAAGCAAGACATGAAAAATGCAGCAAACACAAATTCACCTAAATAGCATGCTAAAAGACAGACCTTAGCAATTACATTTTCAAACCAAACCATGTCACTATTCTCTGCATTTTAAGAAGGTTTACATGAAAGACTAGATACATATTCCTGTTGCATATTTTTTTCTTACATTTCAGAAGTATTGCCATGGAAAGAAACAGGGGAAAAAAAAACCACAAAAGAAATCCCAACCTTTTACCATTTTAGGGAAATTGCTGTTTGGAAGCTCTGCTGTTGCAGACTGAGGTCACCCACACTAATGTTTTACCACTGGAAAATGGCTTCCACTTGCAATTTAATTGCACTCTATGAGATTTGGCTTGCTCCTGATTTTGTGTTGGAGTGGTTAGTGCTGTTGGAGTTCTGTTTAATCTTGCCCTGCAGCTGAAAAAATGTGTGCAGCCTGTCAGCTTCCAGAAAACTTTAGGCTAAAACTTCAAGCACAAGAGAAGAACTTCCAAGATTTACTGTGTTGTAACGAAGAGATATAAGAAACTGGTTTGAAGATTATTTGAAGATGAATATGCTTGAGTAATCAAACAACAAACCTTGGTATGATTTTTGTTCGTTTTCTATCTCTCAGTATACCCTTCCATGCCAACTTTTCAGAGCTAAGATGTGTCTCCAGACAAATCCCATTCTCTGCTTTGTGTTTTCTATTCTAACCTGGGGTGAAACTGCTCCCTAATTTCTTCCTCAATGAAAGGTCTTTATCAGTGTAAATGCAGCTTTGGGCACTGTGCTTCACTCAGTCCTGTTTCTTATACTAATGAAGGTTTATCTTCTTTATCCCACATTCAGGATGTTTTTGGAATATCTTAGCAAAATGAATGGGCACTATTGATCTGATGATTTTGTTGATTACAAACACAGAAAAGATGGAAGAATCCAAACCAAATTCATACAGATTCTACAGCTGGATCAGGCTTTGTTTAGCCTGCCAGCAATGGAGAATATGCTGCAACAAGGTTATATAAAAACTAATCATATTGGAATTTAATTATTCCTAATGTTCCCCAGTTGACTCACTTTATTTTTTTTTTTAATCTGACCTCTAGCTAAGTTTCTCAACTGCTGACAACAACAGCCACAGTGCTGTGCTCTGCCAATTGCTAAGCAAAAAGCCCTCAGCTCCCCACACTGCCTTGCTGCCTCCCCATTTCTTGATGGTCAGATTTCACTTAGAGGCACTACCTGCCATCAGGCCTTTCCTGCTAAGGAATAGACAGGCCAAACAGTTGTACTTCTTATCTTTCATTTACCCATTCACCTACCTATATTTTCTTATCTCCTTGCATAAGCACAGAAGCATTTTATATGTCTTCAAAATAAATGGCCAGTGAGGCAATAAAGCCCTGGTATTGTACTATGAACTTTCTTTTAAAATGCCTTACTTCTTACTGAAAAGATGATTTTTTTTTTTTTTCTCCTTAATGATAGCAACAGGATTTACAGTAAAAGACATGGAGGAGGATGGTGTGGAAGGACAAAGTAATTTGGAAATAGTGCCTTGCCTGCAATTTACTATTGTGATGATTTTGGTCTCCATGACAAAGTAGATGCTGCAAGACCACTAACACTCGAGTTATGGGATTTTATCACAGTCCCAAAGAAGCCAAAGGAGAAAAACAAGAAACCCTGAAGCTGAGAATAGTATAATTAATTAACAAGGAACACAATAGAGGAACAATTTCAGGGAAGTGCATGGAAAGGAAGGCAGACATCTGGGGAGAGTGATGCTCACCATTGCAAAAAACAAAGGAGAAGGAAGTTTAGGAATAAAAGTATTTTATTTTTAAACCTAATTCAATGAAGCAAGTGGTGGAAGGAAATATGAATCCTCACCACCAACTTGGTATGTGCTTTAACTGGAGATTCCTCCTGAAAAAAGCAAAGAGTAAGAAGAAGCTTCTTTGGAGGCAGATAGAGACCAGAGAAACAACCCAGCTCCACCACTCAGAGGAACTCAGCTTTAACAGACTAAGTTTTTTTATTGCCATCCCATAATCTTGTCTGGTGTAAGAGTGGCCTCCATGGAAATGGGCATGTACAGGACAAACCTAACAACTGGGTGAGGGCTCACAGCTCTACAGAGACTGCAGCCCCAAACAGATAAAGGTAAAGGTTTGGGACTTTTACCACAGGGACTCTCATTTTCCTTATCCCACTGTGAGGATTGGTTTGAAGATAACAGACTATCTGTTTGAAGATAACAGTGAATCACTGCCCCATCTGCAAGCAGAAATCAGCAGGAGAAGAATTTCTGACTCCTGGAGCAGCCATGGCCATCACACTGCGGTGCTGCCAGCAGCTCTGCTGTAATTCCAGCCTAAGCATAATTTCTCTCTGGCTGTTTGTTTCCCCATTCCTCAGCCACACAGTCACAAGTGCCTGAAGCAATAGAAGAGTTACAAAATAACCAGTACTAAAAAGTGGCAGATTGTTTTGAATTATATCACAGTATTCTTCACTGGTTATGCCATCTCCCTGCACAACACAGTGGGTCCCCACTTTTAATTATTAGAAGGGTATTTTTTAAAATAAATTTGTAGAATTTACACCAGCTCTTTAAGAACCTTTGTGGCACGAAAGTATGCTTCCACTTTAAAGTTCTCTTTTTTCTAATTCTAATGGCCACTCTACACACTCTTTAATAAGTGTCACCAATCCCAACAGGGCTGTCTGAATAATGCAAAACCAAACTAGATGTGTATGGAAAACCTCCTGTCCCATACCCAAACTCTATACAGGAGTTTCATATTTGTCTGTTTAATACTCTATCTGGGTCTTTTATATGACAGAATGACAAAATATATAAACAAAAATCACAGCAATTTTTGGTGGGTTTTTCCCCAAAATTTGCTTTAGAAGTCTTTCCATGGCATACACTCTCTAACTTCAATGTGAAGCTATCTAGAGGGAGCAGCATGAAAACTGAAGACTGATGCTTTTCCTACTTATCTTTTTGTGTTTACAGTTGAGATTATTTTTTCATTAGCATGATAAATGACTTAACATTTTTCACTACTTTCAATGATGACATAAGCCAGGTTTATTTTACACAGAAACAGAGCAAAACTTTTTTATAAAATAAATACATATGTGATTGAAATGTGCATAGCAAATAATTTGCAGTCAGAATTTTTCTTTTTGCCTGTTTGCTAATAGAAAACAAACTTATAAATGTGCTTGAAAATGTTTAATAAACACTTTTTCTGAACAAATGTATAGAGATTCTGAAGACAAGCTACCTATTAGCAATACCAACCTGATTTTTTTTTTTCATTATTCATATCCGTGCACTCTTGCACACTGAAAAGAGACTTATTTATATCTGTCTTATCTATAAAGATGCTCTTAATGACGATTAAAGACTTGAGGACAGGAGAAAGAAAGACAAGAACCTCTACAGAAGGTCCCAGAAGACTGAGTGCCCGCTGCATATCTTCTCCATCAATACAACTGGTATGTCTTCACCAGTAAGGTTTCCAACTTTTGGTGAAAAGTGATAATCTCAGCATTTCATTTGCTGGCAGTCTTTCAGCCTATATTTCTCATTTTCTTCCACTTTCCTAAACAGATCCTCATTTCCTTGTTTATGCCAGACACACTCACATGACTTTAATCACTCCATAGCTCAACTAGAGAGCTCTTAAATTGTTCCTTCAGAACAATCCTTTGAGCTTTCTTAATTTCTTCCTTGACCTCCTTAGTTTGCCAAAACCTTTCAGGCCAAGACATGCCCAGCAAATAGCTTCCATTCCAAACCTGTCCTCAGTGTTAGTAAAATATGCAGTTAATTTAGGTTTTGTCCCAAGAGTTGTAGATGAAAATTCCCTGAAACACAGAAAAGATTGATTCCCTCTTTTTTGAGCTTTCACTGGTAATTACAGTGATGACCTCTGCAACACAAATGCTAAACAGATGCAGAAAGACAAGCAGCCTTGTAGCAAAGAGAAAAAGGAAAACAATTTTTTAAAACAAAGAATGGGATCAAATTCTGCTCAAACATAAAGGATAAGTGCAAAATTCTGACAGCAGAACATGGTTCAGTGCTACTTACTGAACTTAGGTCTTTTACTGGCAGAAGCATTCCAGCATCACAGCAAAGTTATTCCAACAGTCAAACAAGAAGACCTCTCAAAAATGTCTTTTTAGCTGATGAACAGATGGCTAAAAAAATAAATCAAGATCACAGACCAAATTAAACTAGACAAAATACATTACTTGTCTCTAGCAACATGTAAAATGTTAATTTTTCAGTATTTTGTATTTGGGGAAAAAAACATAGGAAACTAAGGTGAGTTAAAAAATTAAAACCAGATCTCAGTTGTTTTATTATTATTATTATTATTTTATTATTGCCACTAGACATTGCATGTGCCAGGAAAAGGGCTCTGTTGTTTCTACAGTTTTAAACAAATTAACCACAGCTTTCCTAGCCAATAATGTATACTGCATTAACTACAGATAACAGAGTAAAAGTACCTTATTTAAGAACATTCTCAATTATTACTTGGGATTTAGAGCAACCAAGTGCATAGAGATCCAATTTTACCCCAAGTAAGTCATCTTATTGTCATCCAAATATGAAGGGTGACAGAAACTGTAGTCACCCTTACTATTACAGACTCAAGTCGTTCAGTGTGCAGCTCCTCATGAATATTCTCATGAAAATAGGTACACTTTATCTCCTTCATGTTTCAGGAGACAGCATTGCTTCTTTCATTCCCTCCTGCAGTGGGAGGCTAGGAGACAAGCATGAAAGCAGGCACAGTTTTGATGTCAGTGTGAAAAACAAACACTGAAGGTCACAGGACTGTGATTTACAGCAGCTGATGGTCTCTGAAAATGCAGGGCACCTGCAGCAACTTATTTGGAATGCCTACTGCCACCACACCAGGAAGAGGTGTAAACACACAGAAGTAAGTCTTGCTAGTATTTTCCTATCAGTTACTGCTGTCCTGGCTTTAATCAGGCAGAAGCAGGGTTCATGCTGCCATTTGAACAAATGATGGACAGAAAAATTTGCACTTTGCTGCATGACCAGACCCCAGAACTGCACGGTGGTTTCTCAGACAGGGTCTCTGCTCTGCCATCCACACCTTTTGCTGCCTGGCAGGGTTGCAGGTCTGAGGGGAAACAAGTAGCTGGGCAGGATTTGCAGAGCATGCCACAGCAACACTTCCATGCCTGCAAATCCCCTACTACTAACAAGTCACATGCAACCACTCAGCAAGATGCAAGACTAAAGTCTCAGGTGAGAACCAAGGTATTAGCAGGAAAAATGGACAGCATTGTTTTGGAAAATGTAAAAAAAAAAAAAAAAAAAGGATAATTTTCCTTTTTATTTTTCTAAGAGTGAGATCTAAGCCTCTGTGTCTTTACTGAAGTAACAAAGAGACTTAGGTGTATTCTCCTTATGAAAGCTTCAGACTGCTTAAGAAGTGTTTACACAAAACCACAGGAGTTAAGAAGCATGAGCAAGCTTCCTCACTTCAATCAAACTGGCAAGTTTCAGTATGACACATCTGTTGCAAGCTTACAATAATGCACATCTGCCCAGAAGCAGGAATGGAAAACTTAAGAGTTTGTAATGCTCCACTGAAATTTCACTTGCTGATTAACAAATGAGAATCTCCAACCAACACTATGTCTACTTTGGGACACTGAACCTCTGAAAAACGAGATCTCCTGCACAGACTCCCATATCTGTAAATCCAGTCAGGAAAGAGTCCCAGAAAAATACAGTGTTCCACAAGTAATAAAATTATTTCACACTTTGAAATTATGGCAAAACAAAAGTTGTTCGTTTATTTAAAGACTGGAAAATACATATGTCACAATATGACACAAATGAATGACACTCACACGCTGAGATGTCCAAGGAAAAAAGAGCAAGTTTATTTACAGACCTCGACATTTATAGAATTCCAACAGTGACCATGGATTGGAGGATGAAATTGTCCTCTCCATCCACACTGGTCAAACCAACAGTTCATCAATTCTCTCCTCCTCCAGAAAGGAATGCAAAACAATTATTATTTACATGAAAAGTGCGTGAGAAATAAAACAGAAACAAAAATGTAAACATCAGAAGGCTTTAGAAGAACTTTAAAAAAACAGGGTGACATAGGTATGTCTGGCTGATGCTCTTAGGCATATGGTTTAGTTCTAGACAGTCCTGAGAGGGGCAGGGAGCTGAACCCTATGACACTTGTGGGTCCCTTCCGAGCCGAGACATTCTGTGACTCTGATGTGTCACGACATGCATATGCACACACAAACATGTATGCACCCTAAGACACACACACCTGTATGCACACATCTACACCAGCTACCTCTTGCCACTCTGACTCATGTTTCAGACATGACTGCTTGGGGCTGACCTGGTTCTCCTGCAGGACAAATGCCAAGCACAGCACTGAGGTTGTTATGTCACTCCCCTCTTCCCTCTTTCAAAGGGCAAAAGGGGTACAGAGAAAGCTGGAGAGATTTGCCTAAGTCTGTTCAGCCACACCTGAGATTGAGCCTTGATATAAGGCTGCACCCAGGGTCTTCACATGGACTGATCTCTTACCATTCCTACATCTGCAGGTTTGAGTAATTAATAGTCAGGGAATTGGTCTAATTAGTTTCAAATTAAATATTTTAAAAACTCACTGAAAATTACGGTGAGTAAGCCATGCTAATTAAATATTGAAAAAAGTGAAAATAAGCATCAGGAGAGGTGTCTCTGTGCCCCACTCCCAATGCACAAAGGATTTAAGGGCATTGACTAGAACTCATTAGTTGGATCTGTGAGCTTCTTCTTGACCCCTGATTTTTCTTCAACATATTAAGGCTGTGTAAAATATGTATAAATGCATGAATATGCAAAGCACAGCTACTGAAAATGGATTCATAAAGATTTTCTTAGAAAAACCAAACCAGTGCAGGCTTTGATAACATATCCAAAAGAAAAAAAATACACTAAACAATAATAATGTACCATCTCAAAGCAATACAGAAACACTCCACTGCCAGCATGCAAAATATATAGTAAAAAAGCACTCCTGCAAAAACAGCATAGTAATTTTTCTCACGGATACCTGAATATTACATTACATTAGCCCACAAGTGTAGAGTGATGAAAAATGAACCAGGTGGGTAACCTGACAACAAAGAGAGAAACAGTGAGGATAAATACCTCAGTGAAAGTGGAAGATGGAATGGAATTTTTTTCTATAAATATTTATGGCATCAGTGATGATCACTATTCTGCTGGTGACCCAGCAAACAAAAAATAATTAGATTGTGGTATTTTTTGCCATCATGTAGAGGGAAATCCTGTCCGAGCTCCAGGTGCTCTGCTCCCCCTGTTCTGTGCTCAGGCTTTGCACCACCAGCTCCCCACTGCAGGCCCTTGGGCTCAGCCAGGAAAAGGCTGGGGTGTACCAGGCAAGCAGCTCCAAATGCAGCCACCCCAGCTGGGCCAAGGGAGGGAATAGCTTCAGCTCACACCACATTTCTTTTCCTGGTGGCACATATTCTTGTCTCTCTCCTCTCAGCCACTAAGGACTTTCTCAGTCACTCAGGAACTGGCTGTCTTTGGGACCTCAAATTTATCTGCCCAAGATTCGTAATATCCCAAAATATTAAAGAAAACTGAGCACTTAATAAAGTAAGAGTTTTTTTTTAGGAAACTGACTCAAACCACATTGTGGCTTCATAAAAACAGCTTTCAGCGCCCACTCTTGTTTCTAAAGATCACTGCTGCAGACCAGGTAGCATTGGTGTTATTTCATCACAGGTATCCCTTTGCTCAAACTTTAAAAACTGTTCTGTTCTGAACAGAGAGGGGGCATGGTGACATCTGCCCATCCCCTGGGTGACATCTCCGTGAGTGGCTCAGGGAGCTTCCCTTGGCTACAGAGAAGTTGCATCAGACGTCTCCTGCCCTTTAATCCAGGGTTTATTAAAGGCAGTGAGGATGCTGCCTTTAAAATCACTGCAAGCAGTAGTTACCACTTTCTCACCATTCCCTTGCTCTGCATTGCAACAGTGTCATCATTTTGGGAGACAGGGGAGGGCTGCAGCAGAGACACACCTAGGACAGACTGCCTGATCTGATTCCAGGGTTCCAGGTAGCTTGAAGGCTTTATTTGAAACCAACAAGGAAAGATGTTCTAAGGAGGGAAACAAGGAGGAAGCATATTTATCACATCATTTCCTTTCTCTCATTACAATCTCAGTTCTCAAAAAACTACAATTGCAATATGCCTCCAGTTCTCATTGATGTTCAATAGAGCCAAAACCCAATAACTAGCACTCAGCCCTTTTATTGCACAGAGGTTAATTAAAGAGAGGTGATATTTGCCCCATAGCAGCTAAAAAGACACAGGCAAGAAACAGGGACGCTACATTCAATTATCTGAGTCTCAGCCAGAAGCCTCAGTGTTGAAAATACTCTTGCAAGAAGAAGATACATATTGACATACGGTTTTAACAGAGGATCAACTTAGAACAAGGTTAAATATAATCCCTCCAGTTTCGTCCTTTCCAGATGACACATATCTTCACAAAAATTCACAATCAATATTTTGATTGTGCTTTTTATTGACCAGCTTCACCAACATGATGAGTTCAAAGCCTATGTTGAACGTGGGTATTTTCATCTGGCCCTGTGCTTTGGAATTACTTCATATCATTGAGATATTTTTCACTCTAAATGATGTCTTGATTGGTTGCAATTTGTGACTTACGATTAAAATTGCAGCTGACCATTAAAAATGCATTTGCAGCATTCTTCAGAATCTCCGGAGTCAGCTGAATTAAAACCACCCTTGCCAAATGGTTTCACAGCCTGATACCTGAACAGCAAGAACATTTTCTACTATGTTTTTAAAACATTCCCCTTTTTTCTGAAATTTACCACTCTCACAACAACAAAAAAAAAAACAAACCAGCAAAACAACCAAACAACCTTGACTCAAAACCATCACAGAACAGAGTGGGAAGCATGGCTGAAAACTGAGCAGGGACGTTGGGAGATGCTGGAGGAAAACACTTCTCCACAAGGTTCATCTGTTGGGATCTTTCAGGTCTTGGACTACAGTAACTCCTTCAAGATTTTCCGAGAGCGAGCACAAACCATCCTGATCAGGAATCTCCTGTCTCCCACATTCATCACAGCTGCCCAGGCTCACAAACTTAGAGTTCATTTTCTGTCTCTGCTCCAGACTTTGCCATATCTGCATTTCGGCTCCCAGCTGTGAAGCCTGGCTGCAGATGGGCACCCACCATGCACCCAGCATCATGGCCCTGGTTACACTGGTGGCCTCCAGACAAAAGCAAAAAGAATTATGACCATTTGAATGCTTTCATCTCACTGTAATAACCCCGTAAGTGTAGCTCTTGGAGCAGGTTGATTTTTTTTTTCCTTTTAACATAAGCTGGCATAATTAGAGATAAAAAAGAAACATGTAAGGGCTTGTGCAGCTCCAAAGCCAGGGATTATTGCAAAACACAAGTCTTACCTCATCGCTGTCTATTTCACATTTTGCAACTTTAGCCACAGACAAATCAGTGCCTATGTTATTTTTCAATTTTCCTCTTATTTGCTGCCTAATTTTCTTATTTCTTTTTAAACAATACATCAAATAAATGACAATCCTTTTCCTTGCAAGCTTTGGTTTACATTTGCATGCCTGTGAAATTAACTATGTGGAATCATAGAATGTTTTGGCTTGACCTTTAAATGCCATCTAGTTCAACCCCTCCTGTGCTGAGCATGAACTCCTTCGACTAGATCAGACCTCTGTCTAACCTGACCTTGAATGTTTCCACAGAAGGGACATCTACCACCTCTCTAAGCAACCTGTTCCAGAGCTTCAGCACCTTGGTTGTAAAAGATGTTTTCCTTGCACCTAATCTGAATCTACCCCCTTTTAATTTAAAACCATTACTCCCTGTACTGTCACTACAGGCCTTGCTAAGAGCTTGTCCCTTTCTCATAAGCTCCCTTAAGGTACTGAAAAACTGCAACAAGGTCTCTCTGGAGTCTTCTCTTCTCCAGGCTGAACAACACCATCGCTCTCAGCCTTTCTTCACAGGAGAGGTGCTCTGTCCTTCTGATCATCTTTATGACCTTCCTCTGGACTTGTTCCAACAGTCTCAAATCTTTCCTATGCTAAGGACCATAGAGCTGGATGCAGCACTGCAGGTGGGGTCTCACAAGGACAGAGGAGAGGGGGAAATCACCTCTCTTGACCTGCTGGCCACACTGCTTTCTATAGAGCCCAGGATACTTTTGGTTTTCTGGGCTGTGAGTGCACATCTGCCAGGTCACACCCAACTTTTCATTCACCAGTACCTATGGATACTGAAAGCAAGAGATCAGGCAGCAACAGCAGAGTTTGAGTCTGTGTGAAATCAAGTCACATAAGTTTCTCACACAGGCCTGAGAAATTGTGAGGAAGAATCAAAAACAACCTTTGGAATGTGAAACTGTTAAGGTGGAAAACCGTTAGCAGGTGGTGTTTTTCTAACTTCTTGTTTGCTTAAAAATATGGTTGAGGGGTGTTGTTCTAAGTGTCCAAGTTTTTGTTTTTTTTCTCAGAACTATCTATAAAAAGGATAATGTAAAATGAAGTGTTGCCCTCTCTTTTGCCTGAGAGATCAGAGAGTCTGTGTCATTATTAGGGCTGTTCCTAACACAGTAATGACAAGTACCCCCAACTGCCCTGTTGTTCTCTGCAGGGCTGCTCTCATATTTCACAGCTCATGGATATTTGGGACTCAGAGAAGAACTCTGGTATGGTTCCATTTCACCTTTCATCACCAAGTCCTGTTATGACCAGAAATTAATGATTTTAATTAATCCCTTTATTATTATTCAGCAGCACTTATATTTAAATATTCTTTTCCCCCCAAACTTAGTTAGTAAGTTTGTCAACAAATTTAAAACTTAGTCACCAACTACCTTTAAGGATGCTCCCTTACAAGAAATTAAACTCTAAAGCTTTGTGATTATTTTTGAGTGTTTTCAGTTCAGACTTAAATTAAAAGCTGTTTCATAATGTTAAAAAGAATCTTCTGTATAATAATCTGCCTTCTGATGGTAATTTTGTATAATTAATGCCCCCTTTCCATGCAATCTTTTGTGTTCTAAAGTTTATTCTGTACTCCCACATGGAAAATTAGATCCTTCAGCATGTGGAGACATTTACAGAATACAGCTCACAACTACCCATTGAATAAATAAAACAGTGAAATGAAGGGAAAATTATGTTAAAATATCAATCTTTTTTCTTTCAAGCACTACCAGTGTCTTCATTCAAATGACAGGAAAGGAGATGATGGTAGCCACTGTTAGAGATCACCACCCTTCACAAGTGCTGCATCATCTCTCATCAGGACAGGGAAAGCCTCTGCTGGAGGTTTTTTCCACCTTCATCACAGACAAGCTAATTACAGTGCTCACTAGAGTGGTGGGAGGGGGAGCAGGTTCAACCCCCAGACTCCCAGCCATGCCCACACACCCGCTCTCTGTTCAGTTTCTCCTGACTAAATCCACCTGTGGAAGACTGTGCACACCACAAACACACACCTACCCAAATCCAGGCAAAATATTTTAAAGACATGCTGGACAGCCTATCCACAGAACTCACCATGAATCCCAGAGAGCTTGAAACTATGACAGAAGACCTGAGGATGTCTCCTGAGTGCCATCATGCAGACACAAGGCACACCACAGCATGTGTCCTCCACTTCACCCTCCCCACTTTGCTGTGCATTTTTCCTTGCAGAAACCATACTATGCTATAGATCTAGATAGTGGTTGCTGCAATGGTAAAAATCTCCTATAATCTCATCATTTTTGTTTTTGCATCTTAGAGTGCTTCAAAGTCTCTTGTCTGAAACCTGGGAGCAATTAAAACCTGTTAAACCTTTGGCAAGATCAAAGTTGGAAGATTTTTCTAATCCTCTGCATTTGCATGTTTTATGTTTCAGACACCTAACTAAACTGCTTGCAAAATACCTTCAGAGAAAGTCCAATTTATCATCTTCCACTGTTTTTCCAGTTTCCTAACAGAAAATGGGTATTTTCCCTCCCCTCCCAAATTTAGCAGGCAGCACCACAGAATCTGTGCAGTGGTCAGATTCATCTCAAAGAGGTGATACTCTGAAATCCCTGGAGCTGCTTAGGGGTTATACAATGGGTTAGACTTTACAGGCCAGGCCAGTTCTTGCAGTTTGCAGAAGCATGTTTAGTGGGCACCTCCAAAACTGAGGGTCCCTTTTAAATGCACCATCCAGCAGAATTTATAGCATCTTTAACGTGCATTAAAGATCTGCTGGAGACTATAAGTTGATGATGAAGCAAACTTCTCAAAGACCAAAATATTCACCTATCTTCTAGGAGAGAAAAAACAGGATTCTCAGTAGTGAGAAATAAATGCAAAAATAGAATAAAGTGCCATTAGTGCCTTGAAAATAGTCACAAAGTTCTGCTGGAAGGAGCAGAACATTTCCTGTCAAAATGAGTTGTACATAAAGAATTTTCCTTCTGGTGTTTGTTTCCTCTTGTAATCTCCTCTTTCCACATCCTCCTCTGAGGCTACGGGATCTGACACACAGTTTCAACCTGGGCAGATATAGAGGATGGGATTCCCAGCATTGTGTTGTAAGAACATAGGGAGAAAATCTAGGAAACTGCCTTTATTCTTGAGAGAATCCAGTTTATCTGGGCATCTCATTAGTGTGGTGCCAGGGAGTCCAGGTGAGACCTGTCCAAAGGTAGCAAGTGCAAAATTGTTTCCTTTACAGGTCCAGCAGCCCACAGGTTTTACAGGAACAACCAGAATGTACAGCTTACACAACTTTTCCCATGCAGAAGCATGTAAAAGAATAATACAATCCACAAGGAGGTCAGAGGATGCATTACGATCAGCTCAAATACCCCCCAGAACACAAAAATGCCAAAATCTCCTCCTCTGAAATGCAGCACTGCTAAAAGTATCAGCTGCCATAACTACTTCTTTTAAACAATGCAGAACCTGACATGTGCAGAATATGAATTAATGTAAGGCTTTAAAAATAAATAAATAAAAAATTTACATGGCTCCTTTTTGTTCTCCTGAACAACCCCAAGCACAGTGTCACTGCTCAACCAGCAAAACTGTCCTCCCTCCATGGTGCCGAAGGACCTGGTTAAAAGCAAAATAAAAAGCAGCCTCAGTGTGATTATTTTTTTTTTTTTATCACGTGCCAAGTATGACAGCAACCTTGCGCACAGGAAGCATCTGGACACACTGGAAAGAATTTCCTGACCAGCTCTGAGTGACAAACTCAACTAACAGCTCCTTTACACCAGCTACAGAACAAATTGCTCCCATGCTATCGCTCTGGGGGCAATGGGTCGGGGGGAGAATAAAGGTGGGGGGGGAATCCCCCCCTCATTGTTCTACCTAAAACAAGCAAACAGTCAAAGCCCAAAAAGCCAGTAAAATGGACTGAGAGGCTTTTTGGTTTGGTCTGTAAACATGGAATTCCATGATACCAGACGATTCAGCCTGAACTGCTCAGCTATGAGAAGAGAAACTTGGAAAGCAAAACCCTACTAAAATGCTGAAAGGGTAAGATAATTGATTTATCTTCCAAAAGATAATTCACAAAAAGATTATTGAGCAAAAACAAACAAAAGACCAGGTAAAGGAAACACAGCATGACACTAGCTTGAGGAAAAAAATGCAGTTTAATCTTTCATAAGCTTTCCACACTACACAAAGTCTACCTGTCTAAATTGCTCTTAAATGGCACTGACTTTGAAGAATAAATGCACAGCTGGTGATTTATGTTGATTTAAAAAACCTCAATATTATCAGTCTTCAGGACCTTGAGGTGTTTAGTAATACCAAAAATATCTGCTCATAAAAGATGATTCCCCCCCTCCTTAAACCCAAATATTCATTACTTTTTTGCAGAATATTTTTATCACTTCAGTTATTCCAAAATCAGTTAAAATAGAAGAAGCAGCAAATAGAAGTTGTTAGGAAAGTTACACAAGCACCCACCAGAATCCTCTCAAGAGGGAAAAAGGCAAGAAGAAAGAGTTGAGGCTCAGTGGGAAACACAAACAGATAGAGGTGGCTGAAAACAATTGGTAAGATTTAGAAAATAAATATGGATAGTAATGACCTGTAAAAAACATGTTCACAACCATTCCAACATATAAAGACAGAGAAAAGTGCAAAAATTAACTTGGCAGTGCTGGGTTAATGGTTGGACTTGATGATCTAAGAGGTCTTTTCCAAACTTTACGGTTCTGTGACTAATTAAAGGCTTCCTTTCTTGGGCTGGGGAAGGATCCTGAACAAGTTGAAATATGTATGGTGAATGTTTTTGCCAGGCTTAGACTCCAGCACATGGAGCAGTGATAGATGAGCTATTCAGGGGGGAGTTGGTGAGGCCAGAGAGTACAAGAAGCTGTGAAATGATGTATTCACCTGCTAAGTGAGCAGCTGATGATCAGAAATACAATTACTCTCCCTGTAGTAACTGTGGATGGTGCCACCATCTGTACATTTATTTAACAGCCTCTGGATTCCTGTTAAACTTTGCTTCTTGTGATTTCTGTGAAATGAGTTTCGCAGGTTATACATAATGTAAAAAGGAAAAAAAAGATTCCTTTCAGAAGGTTTATTACTCACTGATCTTCTGCTCTGCTGAGAGACCCCTGTTCTTGAATAATAAAGCAAGGGTGAGAGCAGTCCCATTCATTTCCTCTGACACACAATACAGGACCAGAAGAAATGCTGACTCAAGTCACCTTCAAAGAATTTTAAAGCGTTCAATGATGCCACAAAAAACTCAAACACCTTCCCCTGTGATACACACTCAAGGAAATTTATCATTAACTCCGCCTTTGTTTCCTCTGTCAGCTGTACAAGTGAGGCTGATTTGTAAGTGGTTGAGGTTCTGTGCAAGTGCTCATTTTCTGCCAGTTCACAGGCTCCAGGGAAGTGCACGTACACAGGTCATGGTGCTCCAAAGGTCCCACACAAGAGGTCCCTGCCCCTCCTCCAGAGCCATGCCACGTTCCTGGCTCCTGCCACCCAGCACTGAGGTATCTCCCACAGAGAGGGCTTGTAGTCTTATGGAAGACTAAAGCTACTGCCCTAGAGATAACAGAAACCAGCTATTCTAGGCCACCCAGGAAGGGTACAAAGAGAACAGACACGTTCTTCAGGAAATACATTGCCCTGCAAAGTACTTTGTTTATCACAAATGGCCTCCCATACCTCTGCTTAAGACAAAACAAAGAAAAAAAAAACAGGAAAAAACCTGACACTGAGGTTTTACTTCAAAACTTTTTCTGTAAAACAGAAAAATTGAATTAAATTTCAGTGTATGTACAATTCTGGTGATGGGAAGAACACTTTCTTTATTACTTTGTCTCTCACAGTTGGTCCATGCTTCAAATACTTATACAGATACTTTTCATAAGTCTCTACACTCAAAAAAGGTTCCAAATTATTTATGTTACTGAAAAAAACTTAAAAGATTAAGGCATTTAAAGGGTTTCTTGAGTGGATGGAAGGAAAATAATTTAAAAAAATAAAGTTTTATTTCAACTTCTTTTTCACTTTTGAATTTTTTTAAAACTGACACACACTTGCCCTATTTTTTCCTCTGCAAACAGAGTGAAACTGTGTTTCCTCCAGATGATCATGACTTTGAAATGACAGCAGGAAACCAAACACACCTGGAATAAAAGTGTTAAACACATCTTCACCCTGTCTTGCAGCTTCTTTCCCATTTCCTCCCAAATCCCGTTCCAGGTGTCCAACCCCTGCCCCAATAAACTTCTGACACCTCTCTTCCTAATGTTTCTGTCAGCAAGGTCAGCTGCAAAATAACCAAAACAGTCACTCTAGTTTTACTGGCACCACACTGCAGAAGCCAGACTGCCACAAACTCTGCCCAGCACATCCAACCCACCAGTCCTGCTCAGTGCTCCTTCCACCCCTAAAGACTGATATTGTTTCACAGAGCCTTAGGGTTTTGCTACATTCCCATTCTTTGTTTTCACATTGCATTGATCACCCATTCCCTGTGGACATCAATCCTGGGTGCTGTGTGTGTTTTCACTTAAAAGATGCTCTCTGCACCATTCTTTTAAATCACGTAGGAGACCAGAGAAACAAAACTCATTAGGACTACCCCAATGAACTTCCAGCATGTTGATGATAGTCTGCAGAGAGAACATCTTACCTAAGCAGGACTGGGATTTATCTGGCTGGGGAACAGCTCTGTGGAAAGAATCCTGGGGGTCCTAGTGGACAAGTTCAGTGAGTGAGTGGTGTCCTGCTGCAGCACAAAAAACCAGCAGGCTGCTGGGCTGCACAAGCAACACCAAATATAGTGAAGTCATTATTCCAATTTATTCAGCACTTGTCGGGCCA
The DNA here is from genome assembly GCA_017589585.1 of Phylloscopus whistleri. Classification (NCBI taxonomy): domain Eukaryota; kingdom Metazoa; phylum Chordata; class Aves; order Passeriformes; family Phylloscopidae; genus Phylloscopus; species Phylloscopus whistleri. The sequence goes on from JADMLD010000183.1 coordinate 2,680,160, forward strand.
TGCCTGGAATACTGTGTTCAGTTTTGGTTCCTCTTACAAAAAACAGATGTGGGCAGGCTGGAAAGGGTTCAGAGAAGAGCCACAGAGATGATCAAATATGGAGACTCTCTCTTTAAAAGAAATCACATGAAGGAGACGAGTGGTAATGGGTGCAAGGTACTCCTGGGGAGATTCTGATCATACACAAAAGGAAAAGTTTTCACATGAGAACAATCAGCTGTTAGAATAGTCTCACCAGAGAAGTGGGGAATTCCCCAGTGCTGGACACCTTTAAGATTCAGATGGATAAAGTGCTGGGCTATCTTGTCTAGGCCACGTTTTTGCCAAGAAATACTGGAACATGATCCTTGAGGTCCCTTTCAACTGGTACTCTATGGTTTTATGATTTAATAGAATGAAAAGAAACAAAAATTCATTCTCTCTCTGTATATATACAAATTATGTTTAAAATAAGACATAATTTAATGCAATATATGCAAAAATTTACAATTTATATACAATCATGCTTATCACCACAAAGTACTACAAAAAGAGAATATTACTTTTCCATATGGAGTGTATATGACACCTGGAAAGAATGATTGCATGCACCTGAGCCTCTGGTTCAGGGAACTTGGGAATTTACATATCTCTCAGAGTTGCAAAGCACACAGTAAATAATGCAATTCAAGTTATGATGGCCTCAAATACCCATTTGACTCCGTACAAATGAGCCAAGCACTTGTCTTGCACTGGTCAGATCATCCAGACTGAAGAACAAGTTTTGAAGTCTTAAAACATCCTTCACACCTGTTTCCAATGTATCAGCATTTCAAAAACAATTCACATTTTTAAAAAAATGTAATAATCACCTGAGAAACTGAGGGTACCTGGATTACTTTTTTGGATCTCAAATTTACAATACAGTGCATTATTTAAAAAAAGCCTATTAAAAATGTTCAACAGGGTTGTGCCAACAAACCAGAGTGTAAGATCCAAACACTTCTCAGACCAGTTTAATAGACATTAGAATTATTTTGGAATAAAACCAATTTTCTCACTTCCTACTTCACTTAGTAGAAGATACCATGCACTCTCTGATGTGCACATCAGTATTAAATGAAAGTCAAAAATTGATTCAAAGTAGAGCTAAAAGCAGTATAAACATAAGACCCATGATGAACAACAAGGTATAGGTAACTTTCAGGTTTGTTGTGAAATGATGACACCTATTCCCCACAATACAGCATGATCAAAACACACATTTCAGTTCTCTGCATCCCTGCCTACAAACTCACTTGTTCCAGTCCATCAAATAAGAAAACCATAAATGGTCAGCTCTAGCCTTATCTAAATAATAAGCCCCAAGGAGCTAAATTCCTGATGTTACTATCCTTCCTTGACATCTTTTAGTCTTTTACAGTGTAGCATATGAAGCCCCTAAATGTTATGGGCACCACTTATCCTGTAAGCAAGTTGCCTGTCACACACAGATTCACAAATACTGGCTCCATGCTTTTGCTCGTCCTCCTTTCTACAGAATTATAGAATTCTGGAAGACACCATAAAGATCATTTAGTTCCAAATCTCCTGCCATGAGCAGGTACATGACCTGATTTTCTAGTTGTATAAAAAGGCACTTTTTGTTATGGGGACCTCTGAACTTCCTTACAGCTGGAGTGACTAAAAGCCTTATGCAAGATCCCCAGGGATTAGATTAATCATGATGTGTGAGATTTTGTATGAACTGTGTCACCAGGGATTAGAAATGTTAGGAGAACCAACTCGTCTGGTTTGGTTTTATTTTTCTTTTTATTTCTTCTCATTTGGCTGCACATGTTCAGGCTTGCACAGCCTGGACTCCAACTCCAATCATGCTCAAATGCTGGGAATAGAAACACAACTAGGAATAACAAACTTTTACTGCAATCTTTTAGAATCCCCTCTTCAAGACAGATGTCACTCAAAATTTGTAAAATGGGACCTGCAAGTGTTGACGGGTCAACAGCTTTTCAAAGGTTTTCCATGTCAACATCAAAGTGACTGTTTAACAATATTCTTCCCTACTTCAGTCCCATGGAAAAACTCAACCTTCACATCCAGCAGTTCATAATGCAAAATGTGAGTGGGTAAAACTGAATCAATCCTACACTTCACAAAAAGAATTTTCCCAATCTCACCGCAATCAGTGTACTGACATGTAAGCATAAGAGGTGCATTTATACTTTCAGAAGGCTTTTAAATTATGCCATTTATGTATATGACAGATGTCAAGATTCTTCAGACTGGGAAAAGACAGTTAGAGAGATTTGCAATACCCAGGTTATTTTAGTATAAGCTCATTCAATGGCCAAGCTTTGTCAAGAGACAGTCTTGCTATTTGATCTACAGAAGTAAAGAATAAACAAGACTCCTCTAATAAAAACTTCCTGAACAGTATGTCTTACTTGATAATGTCTCAATCCTTATATTCTTTTCAGATGTTATTTCATATTTCTTTAACATATTCAACTGTTCTCTTTAGTGTGCATTCTTCTCTTATTCACAATTATAAAATCAAGAACATCAGATTTTTAGCAGATATATCTCTTTGAAAATCCCCAAACCCAACAATTTCTTACAGAACTGGAGGAAAAGTCAACTACAATAGAGGACAAACTCTCCTGCACAACCCAGAGTAGAACAGGTGCAGAACACGGACAGAACAGTGACAACTAGTTGTAACTCTGATTTCTGCAAGCAGATTCTAGGTGCTCCTAGTCAGATTCAAGACACCATGTGGATCTGACAGTTTGTGTGATATACAAGTGAATTTGGCATGGCAGGTCTGCTGTGAGTGAAATGTGTGTCCAGAGCTCAAGCATTAATTGCACATACATAAATGAGTACTTGCTCCTAGTTAGATGGTTCTAACTTTCTCCAGGGAAGAGACATTTTAAATTTCCTTCTCAATATAATTTTGACATAACCTGTAACTACCTTTACACATACCAGATTTCAGAAATTCCTAAGTCTGACCCCTAAGACATTGCACACCTGAACTGCAGGAAGTACTGCTGTGTTCTGCATTACAAGCCACAAGTGTGAGGATTTGCCTTATCTGAAGCACAAAAGCAGAATCCCAGGAACTAATCTGATCCCTCTATCAACAACACATTTCAAGGAAGATTATCTCTCCTGCAAAGACTGGGTGTCCTTCAGTAAGTCAGTTCTCTGCTGGCTGCTATTGATAGCTGAACAAACTATTCCCAGAGGTACCATTGCATTTTCCAACCAGCCATGAAGAAAAGAAGCACAACCATTTCCCATGTCATACGCACAGCTGAGGAAAAAAAACCAAACATGAACTCAAGCACTCATTTCCCTGTCTGATCAGAAATATCTGATGATCTGTGAAATGTAACAAATAAACTGTCCCCCCCTTACCATTTTAAACTGAATTTTACCATGAACTTGCAAGATACTAGATGGGACTTGAATAGGTAGCATTTCACAACAGTGAAGGAGGGAAAAAGAAGTCTCAACTACACAGAACTCAGGTGTATATACATATACAAAACCCTGTTTTCCTGAGATTTCCATCCAATCCATCAGATTAGAAGGTCAAATAAGCATCTGAAATTTCTTATATTATCTGATCAAGGTCTCCAAACTCCTTCCACACATCACAAATTTTGTCATTAAATTGATTCAAATAAAGCAGTGACTGATTTGATCTACTGTTTTTGGAGGCCTATCAAAATCATTTCTTGATTGCAAAACAGGAATAAATAACAGCTGACAAACACTTGAGAGTGCTGATTAACCGGTTCATCAGTGTCTGAAAACATGGCCCAAAGACTTCTCTTGCAAACATTTAGAGTCAACTATTATTTATTAACTATTATTGCACTCTTTTGTAAGTGGGAAAAAGATCAAGAAGTGAATTCAACTGACTATACTTAAATCTACTAAACCAAGAGCAAGCATTGCAGCTGGTCCACTACTGCCACACAGAAATGGTTTGGGGCAAATTAATTCACTTTTGACAAATTCATTTCAATTCAATTCTTACAATTCCCTCCTAGTTCTAACCACAGAAACATATGAACATCTTCCATTTACTTTCTTAGATACCATCAAACCCTGTTTCACCTGAACTACTAAATCCCTTTCTAATTGTTTGTTGCTCCTCTCAGGTCCTCCTATGCTCATTCCATATAATAACAAGGCTTAGTATTACAGAAGGGGTAAAAAAATAACCCCATACACTCTTTCTAAGTGGCTCTCCATGCCCAAACTCTCACAAGGTCTCATTTTACCAGTGAAATGTATAGTGGTGAAGAAAACAGCAAAATTAACCTTAGAGGATAGTATAGATCTATATTCCTTCCCCATTCAACACAGAGACACTTGTAATAAACAGGCTTTCTGAAGGAAAGGTATTGAATCATTTTCCAACTGCAGTGCAATCAATCACTTGAAACATTATTTTTGTTTTATTAGATGCTTCTCTGTCTGAAGTGACAAGAAGGTACTGATTATTACTTTCTCCAGTCCCAAATCTGGCATTTGTCGCAGCAGTAGGGAAAGGGGGCAGACAGTGTAGAACTACACTCTCCTGTCCATGTGGAAATCATACGACAGTTACCTAATTTTCCTGAAATATACAAGAACATATTATCTAAGTTTGCTGCTAAGTGTCTGACAGTAACAAATGAAGGCTACTATCTGGAAAAATCGTCATAATTATTTCTAGATCCTAACTCATTCCACTAAATATTCCTACAGTACTGCCAGTGTAAACACTAATGAAATACCCAGATCATTGTTATCACTCATGTTTCACAGTGATGCCATGTGAATATGCAGGAGAGCAGATATTGCCCTCCCACAAATCTTTCTCTCCCATCCTTTACAGGATTCCTGTGCTTTTACATCAGCTGATAAAACAACTTTTAATCATCTGCATTGGCATACACAGGCACACAGTCCATTTTGAGCCTGCATTTTTGGCAACAGATCCTAAAATTTAGCAACAACCAAGCTTTGATTCATAAACCATAAGATCACAAATAACCACATGGATACTTCCAGCTTTTAATCCAGTATCTCATCTAATCTGCACATAAAAAAGTTCAAAGAATATGTCTTGCCTACTTCCCTTAGCAAAACAGACAATGGCAAACTACCAAGACTGGTTAAATATTTCTGCTGCCTGCCCTAATATTTTCTGCCCTTAGTTTTGGGACTGGCAGTAGCTCAATAACTCAGAATTTTATAATTTATGGAGAAATACACAGTAAACATAAATGAAGAATAGTAAGTATATAGAGATGCTGGTTTTTTCTTCTAAATCCTGAATAAAGTAATTCTGTAAAACACATTTTGCACAGAGCAAAAAGACACTTTTTATGCATAAATGATGTTCACTTTTCACCATGTATTTTACTAGTAGGAAGAATCTTGCAATATAACAGAATGCAAACTTGTTTCCTAAGGAAAACTAAAATATGCACTATTTTTAAGTCATGTAAAGAATACCAGAGCAGAGAAATGGTTCAAAGAGAGGACTTTCTCCAGCAGAGAACTGACCAGACAGCAAGTTAAATCTACTGATGATCTTAAAATTCTCCAGTTATGGGTGCATGACTGAGCTTTGCCCATAGTGTTTATATGACCTCCAATGAACATCCTGAACTACAGCCAACATTCACTAGAACCAACTACTGGGTAAACAACTGTGAAAAAAAAAAATATACAGGAAAAGCTTTGTCAGGTTTGTAGCCCACAACTGCATACAGTAGGAATGGAGCCTTTGCAATACAAATAGTGCCCCAAATCAGGTCTCCACACAGAGAAAGTTTCCAGTGATAAGGGACACATGTAAGGCACGTTCTTTTAAAAACCTGACTCCCATTAAGCAGCTCATTGTTCATAAAGGGAATGGTGTTTACACAGGAAAAAGTCCACTTTCAACAAATCTGAAATCCAACAGATGTTTCCTTCTATCTAAGCAAAACAAATTTGCGACCCATTTCTGCCCAACCAGAAAGCTTCAAAATTATTTCTGCAGGAAAAAAAAAAGCCCTCCATACTTGACAGAATGATCTTGGAAAACACATTCAATAAAACTTGTATTTCAAAATTGCAACTATTACTACAGTGAATTAACTTTAAAGAAATCACTGTTCTTTAAAGAAAATGTCTTATGATCTGGATTTGAAGAGATACAGCATGATAATTTTGGTTTGTGAAAGAGAAAGCAGGGCAGACTGTTAACTCACTAGTGCTCTGCATTGCAATTGCTCTCCTCAAATCTATTTAACCTCCCTTCTTCAGACCTCCTGCAACACCCCTCCAAAGCTCCTGGCTGCTCTTGGCTTTTTCAAATCTCATAAGATTTCTCTTCCTCTGCAAACAGCAAATAAATAACAGAAATGGCTGAGCAGAGTATAAAAGGTGGATCTTTTAATTTTTACAGTACATACTAATCCTGCAGCAAGCCTAAGGACTTTGTTGAAGCATAGAAGACAAAAAATTTCCGGCTTTGCCAAAGCTGTGCAGTTGAGACTGTGCTGTTACACACCTCACTTTGACTTACCATCAGGAGAAAGTTTCAGGACTTTCAGGATGTACCTGGTGGCACTACACTATTACAGAGCAAAGCTGGATCTGGTGACATTCTGCTGCACAACTGAATGCTGCAAAGACACCATCTTCCAAGGAGTTGGTGCACTTTCTGTACCCAACAATACTGAACTGAGATGGATCACAGGTTGCTGAGGATTTTATCAATTTTCTATACCTTTTACAAAATGTAGCTGCAGAGGTCAAATAAATTACATTAACAGCTAGACACAAACATCAAAGCCGAAGTTAAAATAGTCTTAAACATGAGTATGACAAGTGTATTCAGCGAATGCAACCTCCTGTGCCACCTTTACTCCACAAGTCCTTTCTTCAGCAGATTTCACTCCCATTATTTCTTGTCCAGCTATTTTGTGAGCATTACACAAAGTTCCCACCTCTACACAAAGTTCCCACCTCTGTAATGTTTTACATGCAGCACCTTCAGCACTGAGGTTCCTTACCCCAGCTGAAGTCTCTGCATGCCCTGAGATGAATATAAGAAGGCAGAACTGAAATCTGTCAGGCATGCAATGCACCATTATTACAACCAACACGAACATCAGCAATGTGAAGGAAACCCACTGAGATGCAATTCAAATCTGCCTATCAAACAATTATAGCAGAAAGTAGAAGTGGTTTTCTCTCTCCTCTAGTAATCCTATTTGTCCTTTAAATAGATCTTAAGCATAACCTTGAACTGTCAGCATTTCTGTAAAGAAATACCAGCTCAGACCTAATTGGATTTGTCAGATAATCACAGCCCAACAGTTCTCTGAGATCTAACAGCTGAACAGCTGTGGGACAACCTTCCACATTGTAATGTAAGAATATGAGTTCATTTCAAGAGGGAATATTTCCTCTGAAATTAAGTGATAAAAAGACAATTTGTTGCACAGAACCCTGTGCCTTAGCAATATCATGATGTGGTGTGGCATAGCTAGGGTTGTGTGAGCTGCTCCCTATAGAAAATTATCTGCCATTAACTGTTCAAACACTGTCACTTCAGGCTGCTCTGAATATAGAAAAATGGGGGTAAAAAAAATCACTGAGAATTCTGACTTGAATATGTAGCATTTGAAAAGAAAACAAGTATACGTTACATCACATATAAGCAAAATAGATGGCAGAATACGTATCTTAGCTGAAGAGCAGAAATACTTCCTATTCCTCTGGACTTTTTGCATCACCTACATATATAGACACACAAAAACTTGCTCCCTGTGTCATCAGCTTCCTGTTCTGTTCAGGCTTCTACGGGCTGCAATAGTGCATTTTAAAGACAATCTAGGGGATAATGGCCTAAAGGCCACACTATCCTCATCCTTTGAAATCATGGAGAGGTTGCATATTCAGGAAGTATAATAAGCCAAATATTAAAACACTTCTAATGCCTATAAATTGTGGTTTCTTTAATGAAGATCTGGATTATTTCATCTGTATCTGGATCCAGAAGAGAAGTTATTATCCAGATTTTACGTTGAAAGTTTAAGTGATGTTCATTTCCCTGATTTTAAAATAACAGTCATACAGGTTATGTACCTAAATATATTTGTATTTAGAAGAATATCAACTTAAGTACTCTACAATGTTATTTTGTGTATTTGCAGAGTTGGTAACCAGCATGTATATGACTAAGGAATGTAAGCAATTTTTGCACTGAATTCCAACCCATGCTTTGACCTGGGGCAAAAGTCAATTAATGTATTGAGTCTATCACTAATAATAGTCAGGAGTTATACACTTGCCTACCTGTTGGCTTATTCACACCAAGGAATCCAGCCTGTCCCAGGATTTTAAACACTTTATGTGCTGGGAACTGTCCTTCTTCTTCCCACTTGTCCACAAAGGGATTAATCTCCTTGTCAATGATCTAGATTTGGAAAAAAAATTGTACAAGTTATAAACACAGGCATCCTACACAAAAACTTTTTACTACTTTCACCTAAAAACTGTAATTCAATAAGAAAAAGAAAAAATAATATACAGGGGAAAATTTGAAAGCCCACTAATTTTCTTACATCCTGTTGGATTTCCTTATTCTCCACTCACCCACAACTATTACAACAAACGTAATGAGACAAATGCAAATAATTATTTTAGCAATCGCTACTAGAACAGGCCTTCAGGGCTAATTTAAGCATCTCCAAGGTCTATGAAAATAGGTGTTTCCCCCATTTGTTACCTTTTTGGGTACAGTTTCTAGAAAGTGACAGGAAGGGAAATCTGGATTATCCTCAAAGGAACCTTGGCAAAAAAGGTTGATCTGTTCTTGATGACTACACACAGTACCAAGAAAGTCGAGTAGAAGAGATTCATTTCCTCTCCCTTTGCCTGAAACACTCTCAAGGAAGTCAGTGCTGTTCAGGGCATTTATGTCTAGTCTGTATTTAGACTTCCCCACAAGTCTGACAGAACATGTGCTGGAAAAGTATGATCTTCTTCCAAAATTTCTAATATTCCCAAATCTAATCCCTGAGCAACTCTTGACTGTGCTACTGCTAGTGCTGCACACCTTCCAAAAGTCAGCATCGTAAGCCACCTGACTACAGCCCTTCCACTGCTGAGGCTGCAGCGTTCCCTTCCAGCCCTTGCAAGCAAAACACATCTGGAGTACAGCCACTGCATTCAGCAACACTTGCAGGTTTCAGGACACAAGAGCTGGATGTTTTTCTCCATGAAGTCTCAGATTTCCATGGCCATGGGAAAGGAGCAAAGTGGGCAGCCTGCAGGTGTGTTCTTGCTGCCTGCCAGCTCATCGTGCAGCAGCTGGATTGTGCCCACCTCTACCTACCCCTGCAGCCCAAACCAGGCCTTGGCACAGGCTGCTTCTGCCATGCAGCCAAGGGCACCACACACCTCAGTCAGCCTCACAAGGGGGTCCAAAGGGAACCTTCCTCCAAACTAAACCCTACAAAAACAAACACCAGTTCCCAATAGAAAGGTAACGCCTTTAACCTGTGACCATGATTTTACTAGTATGCTGTTTCACGAAGAGATAATTTGTTATTTCAAGAACTTACTCCTCTTAGTCTTCTTTCCCCACTAAATAAACAAGTCCTGTGGTGCTAACAATTTCTTGAGCTGGAAATAGAATCCTCTCCCTCCTAGACTTTGTTCTTGAGACCCTGCGGAACCTTCTTCCAAACTATCTATTTATTGCACATTCTTTGGAGAATTTCAGCCCACATATAGCTGCTTTCTGCCTTCCAGTTGGCCACAGAAATAAGCATACTTGAATGCTAGTAACAGAAAAATCCCTTTTTCACTTCTCTCACCAAATTCAGAGAAATAAGTATACTGAATGTTCAACTCATTCAGTAATTATTCTCTCTCTCTCTCTCTCTGTTATTTTGATTAACACGGGCCTAATTATCAATAGTAAAAAATACTTGGCAGAACTCTATCTAGGAGAGCTCATGTTTCTCTTCTATATTGCCATATCCCATATGCTCAGATCCTAAGATGCTGACCCTCAATGTTGAAGGTGGTGAAACACCTTTTTGGCTGTAATAGCATCTGGCAATGCTCATTGGATAACACCCAGGGAAATACTTAGAAGAGCATATCAAAAAGTTATTCCAGTATTTTGATGGATCTTGGCAAAATATGTGGTGAGTATACTAACACAGAGTTATGTTTGTTGTAGCTGGTACTGGGCCAAGTATTTTGCAGCCTACATACAAAACCACCTTTGAAGTTATGCAGATTCTGAATGACTAAGCCATGATTTCTGCAGGTTTGCTCCTGTGCCTTTCAGTAAAACTCAAATTGCTTAACAGAACTGACCTATTACCAGGTGAGGTTTGCCACACTGAGTAAAACAAGATCTCCCTTGCATGACACAACAACAAAACCCCCAAAGACAAGCTCACTAAACAAACCATAAATTGTGTATGGCTTTAAAAAAATTAAAAAATCACAGTCCAGATACTGATAGCCACAGCTTCTTCTTAGTTATTGGACCATTCACTGTGTTTTTGCAAAGATTTAAATAAGTCTTGTCCAAAGCTTTTACACTTCAGTCACAAATTGCTTGCAAAAAATCACACGTGTTATTTTATAATCATAAGAGGACTAGGGGAACACCTTCCCTTGTACTACCACATACAAACATAAGCCAAATTGCTGGAGAACTGCAGTACTGCTCAACTGGCTGGCTCTTCAGCACTGATTACTGTCATCCCTTCCTAGGAAAGCTAACTGAAACAAGGAGAGGTATTTTTAAAGGTTCAAGGCAGCAGTGATTGAATGATCACAAAATTTAACACTTGCTTAAAACCTTGCTGAAGACAGGTCAAATAATGCTTTGTACTTCACCATCTGATTTGTCCCTTTCCTCGGCTTTAGCAATTTCCTCACATTTGTGCCCCTAGAAATACATTTTACACTTGAACTGCTGACATGTATTATGTAGGCACCTTAACTTAAACCCTAAGGTATCCATGCAGTGTTTGGCAATTATACAGAAGCAAGCTTTCAGCAGTATGTGACCAGCTGGTCTTCTTATTCATATAGGCTTTATCATGAGAAACACGGAAATCATGGGTGCCAGCATTTAGACTTCCATCACTAGGACAACAACTAAACCAAGATCTAAAACTTCTACCAGTAGAAATATTTAGCACTGCATACTACAGATGCCATCTGACAGATATTCCCAGCCACAAAAGAAATCTTTCCACCTGATCTAGCTTGCCGAATCTCAGTAGCATTCGGGATGTAAAGTTGATTAAGGAGCCATATAACGTTCCCACTTGCTGAAGTACCAGTAAACCACAACAAAAACTGTTATTTTCCTGACAGCAAGGGCACAGCAAGTCTCCTGTATAGAACTGGTGTTTTTCTCAGGCTACTTCGTCCGAACACTGAAGATGCAAACCTAAAGGACTAGGCTCTGGAGGCAGCCTTGGTTTAGCCTGCATCCCAGCATGAGCTCAGGCTGCTCTCTGGGAAGCCTCCAAAAAATGGCCTCAGGGCTGTTATCAGCTGTGAATTATTAAAAACACTCCGGATACTTGCCCAGTGGGAAATGCATCAAGCCAACAAATTCACTTCATGTTGAATGACGGCAAGAAAAATAACTGTTTTTGTCAGAAACTGTCTTGACAAAGTTTTGTGAAAACAGCACCTGTAGTTTCCTGCCCAGAACTGGGGAAATGACATGGCAGGGTTGGAGAGGGGACAGAGACATAAATTCAGATTTTTTTAGAAACAGGTAATGTTAAGTTCTCTTCAGGAAAGAGCAATGAAAATATCCCCCCAAATCACTGCCATAGTTTGGACTATTTTCCACTGAAACTTAGTATATTATTTAAATGAGAAAAGTAACAAAATATATGATTCTGAGCTGAAGGTCAGAATTTTGGGCCGATATTGTACCAGCAACTACCCAGAAACATTAGAAATTGCCACTTTATTCTGCATTCTAAAATAAATGCCTTCTACAACAGTAAAAACTGTACATGAATTCATTTTGGTACTGAGAGTATGTACATATGTCCTTTACAGGAATTAAAGATTATTTTTCATTATTCACCAGTATGTTTACCTTCTATCATGCAATTCAGAAATTAAAGACCATATATAAAGTTCTATACACAATAGCTCTTCTAAGTACCCCTTATAAGACTGTACAGGGTACAGTTTCAACACACTATTAGCAAGATGATGAATTTTAAACAATATGAAACAATATTGTTTATTGTTATGAACAATAAAATGAATTCTTTAAAAATTACACAAAATTTTACTAAAGTTTTCTGTGAGTTATTCCTCAGCTGAGATTAGACTAATTTACTATAGAAGCAAGAGGAAATGTCCAAGAAAAAATATTTTGTATTAAGAAGATTAAATTGAGTCTGTGGGGGCAGGATTAGATTAGATGTTAGGAAGAAATTCTTTACTCAGAGGGTGGTAGAACACTGGAACAGGTTGCCTAGAGAAGTTGTGGATTCCTTGTCCCTGGAAGTGTTCAAGGTCAGGTTGAAAGGGGCCTTGAGCAACCTGATCTAGTGACCAGCGTCACTGCCCATAGCAGGGGGGCCAGAAACAGATGATCTTCAAGGTCCTATCCAACCCAAACCATTCTATGATTCTATGATTTTATGACATAACTGTTCCATATTATGTTAGGAGCAGCATTTTTTTCCCTTTAAATCAAGTTACAGCAATTGAAGTTAGCTCTATTAATATAATAACCAAAGATTACACCGTTAATAGGATCTTTAATGTAAAAAGCAAATAAATAAACAACAAACCACTAATGACAGTTCTTGAGTGGTTATACCTAGACATTAGCACAACAATGACTTGAACAGGAGGTAATAGACCAAAGACTCCTTTGCTTTCCATATCAGCAATAAATAAAGCAAATAATTAACAGCCTTCAAAACAACATTGTCCTTTAGTTTTAATCAAAACCACAGGCAGCAATGACTGCACCATGAGACAACTCAGCATTGTAGCAACACTCTGTTGGGACCAAGGTAGTACTTTAGAAAGATGCAAAGATGAGGTGGACAAACTCATGGGCTACACGTGGGTGCTGCCAAACCTGGACACCTAAACCCACCCCAGGGGTGCAAGGCAGCCAGGACCCCACTGGTGAGCTCCTGGCTGGCCACACATGCAGCCTGTACAGGTTTTCTTGGCTGCTCCTCAGGAGGACCTGGGGAAGGTTTTCCATGATGATATGGGGTTGAACTGAAAAAGTTCAATTTAAAAGTAGACATCCATTTCACAACCCTGTGAAAAACATGTGGAAGAAAAAGGTCCTAAGTCCAAAGAGCAGCTTCCCACTTCCCACATGTTGATCTCCATCTTGGTTCCCCCAAGGCATGCATCCCAAGCACACCTGAATGAGTTTCTCAGAATATATTACTCATTTCTTCTCACTCCTGGGCTTGGAGGTCACAGCCCTCCTTGACTCTCTCAAGACTGTTACAAAGCCTTAAATAAAGTTTGATGGACAATCCTTTCCCAGTAATACTCTTCAGAAAGGTAGGGAAAGGGCACAGGGAAGGAGACTGAGGTGTGGAAACACGCTCAGGACAGAACTAGGGAGAATATAGCTGCATGAGAGAAGCAGGTCAGCTCCTTGTAGCTGCTACCTACTAGAGAGGCTGTGGAGAGACTGAGCTTCTGCCACGGCAGCTCACTGACAAGAATGTCTATGGCACACAGTGGGAAAACCATGTCCTGCTGTCCCTCCTGCATGGAGGGAGTCCCTCCATGAAGTCCCTCCAGCACTGGCAGGATGGATGGCAGTGCTGTGCTCCCAGTTCCCACAACACATGCTAGGAGACCCTAGCAGAAGCCAGGAGCTGCCCACGTGCCTGGATCACTCTGCGTGGTGGTGGCAAGCCTGACCTGACAGGCTCAGTGCCCCAGCAGAAGAGGCAATCGTTCAGTCTGCGATGACATCGGGTGCAGAAGCAGAGGCAGTATGTGACTTAAAAGACCACAACAGGCTAAAAATAACCCCATTAAACAAATATGATTTAACCACACAGCAGCCAGAAAATGTTCCCTGCAGTGCTAACCTTGCCTGCCCATACAAAGTTATTTAGTGCACTTTCTTCTGGCAAGCAAAATCCATTATTATAAGCTTGCCTGTGGTCTGCAGTAATCTAGAGAGTGAAGCTGCAGCCTACTGCTTCCTCTTTCAGGATGCACCACCAGCACAGGGCAAAGGTCTTCAGGAAGTTTTGCAGGACAGTTTTCTGGGGATTGTTTTCTTTGTGGGTGGGTTTTTGAGGGGTTGTTTGGGTTTTTGTTTGTTGTTGTTGTTGGTCTGGGGTTTCCTTTTATACTAATTGAAACAAGGGGGATAGCCCTCACTCCTCCTACAAAATATACACTAATATTAGTTAGGAGCTCACCTAGGAGATCTGTGTAAAATATAACTCACTGCTATGCAAGGGGTCCTGTCAGGATAGCAAATGTCCCAGATGCTGTTAAACACTTCTCTGCTTCACAGACAAGTCTCTTCTTGCCCACAATATAGAAGCTTTGGTATTTGGACACAATATGCACCTCTTACTCAACATCCCCAGCTGGCTACCCAGCCAATATATCATGTGGCACACCTGGGCAAATGACAAGCTACAAGAGTTGCATATGGGATTTGAGGCTGGGCCTTAATGATGATATGGAGACTTTCATACTCTGAGCTGTCATCAGACTGCTTCTGGAAACAAGCCAAGAAAACATTTTCCATCATGATATGGGGCTGAACTGGAAAAGCTCAGTTGAAAAGTAGACATCCATTTCATTACCCTGTGAAAAACATGTGGCAGAAAAAAAGTCCTAGACACAGAATATCCTGACAACTAAAACAAAGAACAAAAATGAAGTAATTTTGACTTAAGCTTTTCAAACCTTTGATCTCCCCAACTTTTCATATATTTCTACACATACTGTGCAGAAGCTAATGGCTCTACCAGGTGCCTGCAGGACAAGATGTAGCCCACACATAAGAAAAAAACCTACTGGATGAAGAGGACACTTCAAGCCAGCTGGAATATGTCACTGAGAAGAAAAAAGAGAGTTTCTCCAATGCTGTTGCACATATCTGTGGCCAGAACTGACCTTCCAGAGAAACTTCCAATGGATTTTAAACAAATATTGAGTAGGCTTATATAAGAAAAAATCCAGAAAATTTTCCTAATACCTGGAAAATATAAGGCTTAAATGGGAAATACATGTATTTAAAACTGATTAATTAGAGCACCACAATTCCTTTTCGTACCTTCAATTAAACTGTGCCACAGGCAACAAAGTAATCTGCAATCTACTACTGCATTGGGTACCAAAGACTGCAGTGATTACCAAACACAGGAACAAACAGTAACTAAATGACATTTTCCCCTTTTCAGAGGAAAAAAATAGTGGAGGGAAAAATTCTATAATGTAAGAATTGGCAGCTTCTCATTGTGTAATAAAACATACCTGTCCCCATCTATTTTTACAAAATCTGATTTTCCATGGAAAAAAAGCATGCACTTTATAAGTATTCTGCAATTGTGCCTGGTCAATTCATTTGTCAGTATCTAGACACACTTCTGTTAAAATCATTGTGTTTCTTCCTTTTCACTGCAACGCAGTTCCTTACAACAAACCTAACAGATAAAGCAAGGCTGATTACTGGTTCAGAAATTTGAATACTGATTATCTTTTGGTCCCATACATCTGGCTACAGTTTTTACTTTGGGAAACCAAAAAGTCCAAGCCCTAATCAACCACAAAGTTTTTGCCAATACTTACTGAAATCTAAAGAATGCTATAAGTTTGCCAGGGAGTGCAGAAACATGTTCTGCCCTCCATCCTATGCAGCTGCTGGCATATCTGGGAGCCCCACTGCTGAAGCAGAGAGGGTACACATCATCACTATACGAAGAAAATGAAAGCTTCAGCCCACCACCCTGGAGCTGAGCCCTGCTCAACCATTTCCTGAGGAATGAGAGGCTAGAAGGCAGCTCCAGCTGGGAAGGAACACACATGATCCCAGCCAACACCTTCTCCCTCCTTATGTCATTTTTCCAAAGAGAGTTGCAAAGATGAATGCCTCCTGTGCAGACCTGAGTGTCTTGGCAGTCCCCGCACACTCAACCACAACCCCTTCAACTGCTCTATCCAAGAGTATGGCAGAAAAGGGAGGATCCCAAAATTTGTGAAAAAGCAAGTGCTGAGGGTACATCTATTCTAGAATCTGAGGTCAGATGCTTTTAAACCAGGGTAGTCCTACAACATCAAAAATGTGTGCTGTGCTAATCTAGGCACTGATCTTGGACAAGCCTTTTGGATGACAGGGAGCTCTGGCCACTGGAATAGTATCCAGGCTCCTTGTATTGAGTTATGAAAGAGATACAGAACTGAGCAAGTGACCATCTTTTTTTGCTCCTGCAAATCAGACTTTCCAACACAGCAATGCTGACGGGATATAGCACAATGTCCACCAGAGGCTGGGATGTTGGGGTTTGAGTCCTCCTGACTCTGGGTTACAGCCCTATAGGAACAAACCAAGTTCTCTCACTGCAGCCCACACCACCACATCTGAACTGTCAGACAAAACCTGTATCAACCCCAGGTGTCTGCTCAGTCATAAACTGCTTATTAAGCCACAATTTTAGTTGTCATAAATGCATAACTGTATTGCCTAACCAAACGTGGCAATGATAAAGTAATATAATAGCTAGGTCTGAGACACAAAAATATCTACTAGGCACACTTCTACTAAAAATCGCTCACTGAGAAGTCTAACTGGATACAGTGGAAATTTGTTCTAACATTGATATGGGTAAGAAAAAAATCCAGTGTTAGGACACAACAACTGCAATCTTGGACATATGCACTACTCTGACACCAAGTAACAAATAGGACTGCTAACTACAAAAGTGCCTTTATTGCACTTTTGCTAGACACTGAAGCATTTGTACAGAAAGTGACATTTTTTTCCTATTATGAGAAAAAGCATTTTACAGAGCTTGTCTAAATAAGCTGAAGTGCATTGCTTTTTGTTCTGTCCTCCTACACTGATTTAAAAGCACCTCTTGGTAGGGCGCTAGTAGGTGTACTGGATGGTCTCTCATATTACAGTGGGGTATCCCAGCTGCCTCTTCCAATAAGGACAAAGTTCAGTTATGAAGATTTCCTCTCTGATAAATTGCTACCAAAAATTCTTGGCACCAGCAAGAGAATTAGCCCCTAAATATTGGTATGTTTCTGTCAGACACAAGATGAAAAAGGGTACTGCAACACCCCAGAATCTGGGAATACATTTTGCTTGCCTTAGACAGAAGGGCAGTCAGTGCAGAATCTGTGAGCCTTACCAGTGTCACATCTAACTGTTTTCTTCCTGAAGCTTTTAACTCAGGTATATGACAAATTAGGTTTTTAAATTACAGGTGCCAGTCACGTATTGTTCAGACTCCACTGTGTGTTTTCTCTCTTCCAACTTAGTGAGAAACCAGCACTTAAGTGATTCTTTGTAGAACCAACAAGTTATAACTTCACTGTCCTGAGGCAGGGGTTTATGATTTCTTACAATGATAAATAAACCAACTCCATCCAAGGTGCTCCAATGTTAATAGTGGTCACCCTTCATTATTTTGCAGGTAGTCAGAAAGAGCCATATTTTTTGATGGAAAATTTACAGAAATTTTACCAGAAAGTTAAAGAAAGTGTCAGTATTAAATTCAGATCCTGCATTCTCTAATATGAAGAGACATTAACTGCTGCAAATATATATATAAATATATTAATAAACACAAACTCATGACAT
This sequence comes from Phylloscopus whistleri, assembly GCA_017589585.1. Classification (NCBI taxonomy): domain Eukaryota; kingdom Metazoa; phylum Chordata; class Aves; order Passeriformes; family Phylloscopidae; genus Phylloscopus; species Phylloscopus whistleri. The sequence goes on from JADMLD010000183.1 coordinate 2,698,032, forward strand.
ACAAGCCAAGAATGGCAAACAAAGTAGCAGTGTCCTTTGGTGGAGTCTCATTATCATGGGGGAAATTCTCATCCTACAGACACACAACACAGTGTAACTATACTTACTCAGTCACCACTGGGCATAAAATGAAATCCCATTTATATTACATGCAACTCTAGCAAAATATATATCAAATTTCACCATTTCCCAAAGTTGCTTACTATTAATGCCATAGAAAAAAAGACAAATAGCCCATATACATTCTGTATGTATATGAATACTGTTAGACATACATACACAGAATAAGTTAAACCCTTTTTCTTCAAACCAGTTATATTAATTACTGAAGCAAGCTGCAGGACATCAGTGTACTGCAAGCATTGTTCAACAAGTTAGGGAAAAGCTACGTTTTCAATTTCCAAGAGGAAGGGTGGTGACCTATAAAGTTGTAAAGGAAACCACTCACAGGATTATTTCAATACCCTTGCTAAAAACAGCCCCCTGGAATTATAAGTCTCTTCCTTATCCTGCTCAGAACAATTGGGAAATTATAGCTCACTTAAAGTACATTATCTTAATATACTAAAAAATAAAATTACTGCAAACAAACAAAAAACCGAGTTCTCACTCATGGAATTGCTCTGCTCACTCCTCTGATTTCTCTGGTACTCACATCTGGATTTAGCTGCTGGAAAGGGTGCCCCAGAATATATAACAGGTATACTTAAAATGTGTTGCAGATACTGAACGGTCATTCTCTCCCAATGACCTTGGGGACACTTTTCAATTTATTCTAAAGTCATTGGGGACAGGCTTAAGTTAAGCCAAATCAAACACTGACTGCTAGAAGTTTTGTGTGAACAATATCAGACTAGATTTGACATAAAGAGTGATTTTTCTCTTTTTCTAATATGATCAGAGAAAATCTAAAATAAGTGCTACATAAGCATTTTTTTAATGCAGGACAATGAAAAAAGCAGGTTTATATTGCCTACTGTGTTTATTCTACAATGTATTCATCATCACAGGGCTTTATGTGATAAATGTAGCATCACATTCCCTCTTAGCCCATGATGTAATTATCTGCACTGAACCCAGCAAGGTAGAGCACACTGTCATCTGCACTTCAGTAGGCATGGCAGGCATAAAAACAAGGGAGGGGAATGTTTTATTTAAAAATGTATTGTGTCACACAGCAGAGCAGCAAACACTGCACTAGCAGACACTAATATAGCTACTTCCCCTGTCCTCAATAAATACACAGCTGAAAAGAGATGAGATACAAAACAACGTGTGTCTTAACCTATCCATGACAAAGAAGCAGGACTTAAAATCTTCCAGATCATCACTTCAAGGTCTGGCCTTGTCCTCTGTGTTTCAGGACACCAGTTTTTTATTACTACAGTTGTTGTCCCTGGGCAGGTAATGAAGAGCAGCGTGCCAGGAAACAAGTTCATCAGGCAGGTAGCTCTGCAGAGACACAGATATATGAAGGCTCTCTCCAGACAGAATCAGCACAAATTTGACACAATGGTATTAGCTACAACATACTACACTATTAATCCAGGTGAGAGAAGATGATTCATTTCCATCTTCTTCTACTGGTTCTTTCTGTATCATCTTATTTCTCTTTTGCAAAGAGTCCAGGAATGTAAAGTAATGAAACTAATTTATTAAGAAAGTGACAGGTCATGCATCTCTTTCCCTTCTTGCTTGGGTTTCTTTCCTATAACACAGAAGATGCATGCACTCCCTTCTCCCAAAGCTCAATGGTAACATATCTCAGTGACAGAAAACCTAATTAATTACATTGGGTTTGGGATATTTTAACACTAAGTGTGAAAGCTAATGCCCCAAAAACCCCAAACCCGAGGTAAACATCACATGACTCTGAATTACCTCCACTATCTTTTGTCCACAGTGAACTGGAGAAGAGGTGAAATTTGGGAAAAAAATAAGTTTATCGGGAAATATAAGATTCTGAAAGTAATTTTAAACAGAGTCCACAAAAGATAGGAGAGCACAGGTCCAAACTCATGTAAAAAAAAAAAAAAAAATGTTATCTGGCAGTCCAGAGCATACTGTTTAAAAAAACCCCAAAACTACAGCATGGCACTGCCCGACCAGCTAGAGTTTGGAAACTTGCCTATATGTCAATCTGAGATAAGTCCTTACATTTCCTTCTTCTGAACCCACTGTATGTTTGTTCTTATGTGGTGGCCACAATAATGCTGTTTGGCCCTTGCAGCAGGTACTCAAGTCCAGCACTTTTCTCTGCAGCTCGTAGGTCAAAGGTGGCCGTCTCTCTCGCACCGCTGCTCGGCCCCGCAGCGGGCACCACACCAGGGCTCCCTGCAGCCGAACCGGCTGATTCTCCGGCTTTGGCAGGTGCCCTTAACAGCACCACGGAGATCTACAGGTGACATTGACCTCGTTCACGGGGATACACAGAGCTCGCCAGCACTACTGTTACTTTCAAGTTGCCATTTGGCATTAAATTTACACGCTACGTTACCAGAAGCGCCCCGTTTCCTCTTGATTTATGATTTAGTTTTTGCAGGAGGCTCCCATTACGTGTCCGTCCATCGTGCGCCTCCAGGAGCGGCGCAGTGCCCGGCGGGCTCTGCTCTGCAGGACCGAGCCCCGCTCCGCCCAGGGCAGCACACGCCGGGCAGGGCTCTGCCACCCGGCGGGTCACAGGCAGGGAACACACGGTTCCGTTTCTGGCCTCGGCGGAGGGAAGTTTACTTATTTAAGCACACCCCGAGCCGTTCTGTGGGCTCGCTGCCCTTGCCCTGGTTCGCTCCCCGCACGGAGCCGCCCGGCCGGGTGTCCCACGGTCCCGCGGCTCCCCGACCCCTCCTCGGTACCTTCCGGAGGGCGTCCCGCAAGTGGCGGTGCTGCGGGCTGTCCCCGGCGTCCCGCGGCCCCGAGCTGCGGCCGCGCAGCGCCGAGCCCAGGCGCGCCCAGCGCCCGCCGCCCCGCAGCGCCATGGCCGCCGCCGGGCAAAGGCCGGGGCGCCCGCCGTGCCCCCACAGCCAGCCCGGAGCCCCGGCAGCCTCCGCCCCGCCCCGGCCCGGCCCTCCTCCCGCTCCTCTCGTCCCGCAGCAAGCCAGGCAGCTCTCGGGTTACGGGCAGGTTTTTTTTAATGCCAACGAACAGCCAAGAAGCGACCGAGAAGCGTGTGGCGAGCGGGCCCCGCGCAGCGACAGGGGCCGGCCGCGCAGAGGAGCGGGCACAGCCGGCCCTGCCCAGGGGCCGGCGCGGGGCCCGGCAGCTTTCGCGCGGGTTTCTGTATTTTTGTAAGGAGAAATAGAAAATAAAAAACAAAAAGAAATCCAATCCTGTGCTCGTTCGGCACGGACCGGCGGCGGTGGGGACACGCTAATGGCTCTCCCTAGGGGTACGGGAGGAATGTCTGCTCCAGGGGCAGGCGCGGGGTCCCTTCTCCTAAGCGATGACACAGCCTCCCTTCTCCTTGAAGGGATTCTTGTCCTCGGGAACCCCCTTCACCAGCGGGTCCTCTCCTGACCGCTCCTCGATGTAGTTCTTGATCTCTTCGGAACACTTGGACACCTCGAGGGAAAGGACAGGAAAGTGGCTGCGTTATGGCCGTGGGAAATGTTCAGCAGAGGAGGAAACCCGTGAATTTACATTCTCTCTTTCACCTCCCCACCAAGCATAACATAACTGCCCACAGAGCACTAAGCACGTGCAGACTCGGCTTCCTTCCTCTCTTTTCACAGCCCGATAGTGAGAGAACATGTGAGTATCTCTGAGAATGTAAACGCCACTCCGAACAGCAGTTGCTGCATAGTTAAACTTGTGTTCATAATTAGCCAATCTAGTTTTATTAAGCTGCAGATCACACTCTCGCTCAGCACCAGCATGACTTACAGTCAATAGTTTCAGGGTCAGTAACTTTCAATTCAGTTTCAAAGTATTTATGGCTTTGTGTGTTTTTCACAAACAAAACATCCAGCAATGATTTTTTTCAGTGGTTATACAAATTCTTACTTTGCGGTTCTGCTGTAGCAATGATGCGCCTTAAATGAGAGTCTAACTAGTAAAGACTATTTACTTGTTACCTGGGGTTATTTCGAACAATGGTTAATAAATGAGACCATAACACTTCCCAGAGCATTCACACCAAAGTAGCACTGGTGTAGGTAAGCCTGCATAGAACCCACCTATGAAGAAGAAGTGTGTTTAGTTTCTGTTCACTGACACAGGAGCACATGCAGCACATGTGGTAATGGTGTCTGTGGCATCTGAGAGTGCACAAGTGAACATCTGGGGCTCCTGAGGTTCCTTGTGCACACACATCTCTTGCTCCCTGTGTCAGCAGAAACTGTCCCTAGGTGCTCAAATACCTGACATGCCTGAGGACACACTCCTGCTCTGTCCCCACCTCTTCCCTTCCTACTTTCAGGCCCTGCAGTGGTACAACTTGCAGAGCCAGCAGCAGGAACCAGCTGTTGGCCAGGCCACTAGATGATTAGTATTTCTAATTTAAGTCCCCTTGCCTCCTCTGTTAATTATATTTTATTTCAAAGGTAACACTACAACAAGAGGACCAATGAATTTACCTGCTCTATCAACAACAAAGCATGGCCTGTGCAAAATTAAGCTTTAAGCCACCAGAAAGAACAGAGGTAATTCCCAATTAAACAGTGCATAAAGATCTAGCGGCCTTAGAGCAAAGAAGAAGCTGGACCTACAGGTCCCATTACATGTATCTTGCTCTTCTGTGCCTTGCAAATTTTGTTCATTCAAACTGGAGCACCTAACACCACAGTAAAGTTGCACACCAAAGTACATGAAGGACCAGGGTTTGTTCTACTTCAGTCAGCACTGGCAGGATCACTTTCACTTATAAGAAAAAAAGCCTGCTTAAATACACATTTAGACATTTTTTATTCATTCCAAAGGACACTTTCCTTTTTTTTTAGTCTGTAAAGCTATTGATGAGGGTCAAGAAAATTTTGGCTGGCGTTTTTATTTTGGTACCAACAGTAATGTAGTTTCTGCATTTCTCTGTCCATGTAACACCCATACAGGTACCAGGGGACTGTGGCAACTACAACACAGATTTCGTTCTCACAGTGAAGCTTCTGTTACAATGCACTATAAACTTCTGTTACAAGGATAAAATTGAGCATGCTATCTGTGGAAAATTGAAAAATATCCATTTTCCTAAGGTGATCAGGGTTTTGGTTTATTCCAAAAATGTAGACAAGATTTATACTTATTATTTCAAAAACTTCACATCCTGCAGAGTGTATTTCAGTTGTCTAAGAACCCTCTGAGAGATGATGTAGGTATCTACACTAGTTGGATGTCAAGCCCTCAATACTGCTGGAGCTCTAGATTATAGCATAACAGCGACAATCACTGATGCCTAACTCACAGCTAAAACATAACTCCGGCATTCTTATTTTTTCGGCTAAAACCTAGATCTTCAACATAATCAACATGATCAATGCTACTGATTCCCACATATAAATGTATTTTTGGTCTTAACTAGAAGCGTTTGTTTAGGTGTAATTTGCTTCCACTGGCATGCAGAATTTTTTAAAAAAATAATATTAGTTTAATTGTGGAACAAGATCAGATCAGTTCTGCACATCTTTTGTCTATAGAAAATATACAATACCATAAACCTTTATGGGGAAAGTACTTGTGGGAAGGAACGATGAGTGTAAATGTCTCAGTGTTTCTATGGAACAAGGCTGGGTGGGTGACAGCTCGGCACGGGCGGTGCTGTCTCCGGCCCTCCGCCCGGGCACTGCACAGCACGGGAAGCGGGGCAGGGGCGCGGGCGGCCGGGACCCAGCTCCGGGCCAGAGCAGGGTGCAGGGCCGCGACAGAGCTCCCTCGGCTCCCCAGGGGAGGACATCCCCTAGCACCAGCACGTCCAAGAGCCTTCTGGCTACAGAAGAGGGGAACAGAGCGCGAGGTGCTCCTCCCTCGCCTGGCAAGGCTGCCTTGTGCCGGCCTTGGGCGCCGGGGACTCACGGGGAGGGGCATTTAAGGGGTGCCAAATCCACTGGGAACAGCCGCGCCGGGCAGGCCCGTGCCAGCCCCTCGGGGCGCTGTATCCCGGGGGCGGTGCGCTCCTTTCTTTCCCCGGGCTCCACAGTCACCCCCGGGAAGCGGTGCTAGCGGTGCTGCGCCAACAGCGCCGTCCCCAGCCCCTGACCCAAAGTGGCGGCAGGACCCGTCGGTGCAAACCGCGGCCGTCCCTAAACAGCCGGGGCTCTTGGGACGAGCGGCTCCCACAGCCCCGCCACCCGCCCGCCGTGCCTCCGGCCGCCGCCCGAGCCCCCGCACCGCCGCCCGGGGGGGAACGGGCTGCTCCCCGCTCCTCAGCCGGCCCCGCCGCCCGCCGGGCAGCTTCGGGCCCCTTCGCCGTGCCCGCTCACCGGCTGCCTTTCCAGCTTCACTTCTTTCCGGAGCTGCTCCACTTCCATTTTCAGTTTGTCCTTCTCGCTCAGGTCCTCGATGTTGATGGCTGGCATGGTTTACACTACTGAAGCGCGCAGGGAGCCAGGACAAAAGGTTACGTCTGGGCAGCGAGGGCGCCGGGCCCGGAGCCCCCGGGCGGTGGCGGGGCTGTGGGACGGCCGCCCCCGGCCCGCCCCCGGCTCACTCACACGCTGCCGTCTGAGTTACCCCGCGGCTCGGCGGCGGCCGCTTCCTCTCGGGCGCGCCTGCACCCCTTCCCCGCGCCGCTCCTGCCTTTAAACCTGCACGCTAATCCCCCCTAACCGGATTAGAGCCCGCCGCCCGGCCCGGCCCCGCTGCCGGGGCGTTAACACAGGCCCTGCTGGACAGGAAGGTCCGGCTGTCCCAGCAGGAGCCGGGAGCTGGAAGACCCTCCTGTGCTGACCTTCCCGGCCTCACCCTCTACAACTCCAGTGCGGGATAAGAGCAGCGAGGTCGGCTGGGGCTTTTGGCCCAGCTGTGAGATCTTTCTCCCCACCACCTTCTCCTCATGCACCTCCCGGCCATAGAAATGATTTGTGCTCTGTGCCACCAGCATCCTTGGGCTGCGCGTTCTTCTGCCCAGTGGCTAAGGCAGAAGCAGGTGGTGTGCATGGGTACGTTCCTCAATACATGTGCATTACAATTACAGATGAACTGGACTAGAGAGGGGAAGAAACCACTCCCATACAAAGTGCCCCAAATAGGTGGCCAGCCCATCCATGCCAGACATGGCAACTTCTTGGTAGGTATGTCTGCAAAGCAGAATTGCAACTCTGGGTAAGAGGGTTATTGTGCCTGGCTTGCACCAAGGGTCTCTGGACACGTGGAGTTATGGCAGGTGTTGAGGTGGAGTACTCAACATAAGGGAAGTGATGCATTCAGAAGATGCAAGAAAGAGTCAGGAAAATCTTCTCTTGTGTTTGCACGTCATTTTGAGGTCTAGATCCCAAATAGGGTTCTATGCTTTTAGGAACAGAGTGGTCCCTCCCTGCATGTTTGTACAGCATCTAGCATCTCTCATCCTAGCAGCTGCTTTCCTACAATAGCAATGGAAGCAGAATCAAGACCCCTGAGGCTGAACATGGCTACAGGCCATTAAAATGGGATTGCACTCCTTCTCTTATCTGCCACTTCAAAGATCCTTATAGGCTGTTAGCCCTCCATCTTTCCTCTTCTGTTTTTTCCCATTAAACACACTCCTTTCTCCTCCTCTCCCTACTCACCAGATTTAAGCAGCTGTCAGCAGCATATAAGATTTACATCTTCTCCAACGCTGCTCCTATAGTGCTCTTGGGTTTTGTATTCATTTTACTTTAGCCAGTTCACGAAAACCAGTTTCTCCTCCTCTCCCTTTGGCTACTATCTCCCCCTCCCCAGCTGCTGGTGTGCACTTTCTACACCCCCATAACCTTCACTGACAGCTGCATTCCCAAACCCCATCAGCTGCTGGTCCTGGGCCACTCAAAACAGGTGGAAGGAGCTGGCTGGCCAGTGTCTCAGAGGAGCCTGGGCTGCTGGTGGGAGCAGAAACATTGTGGTGTGGAGAGGCAGAGAGCATGTGATGTGGTGGAGGAAGGTGTAGGGTGCAGGAGTGAGCTGAAGGTGGGCTCTGGCACACCACTGACACGGTTAGGGTGGGAAGAACTTGGTATCCATAGCTCTGTAATGGAAAGCTTTCACTGACGTGTCTGCTGATTTGACTAGCTCTGCAGATGGCAGTCAGTAATGGACTTTCTACCACTCACTGTGTTAACTTTTATTGTGGTTCATATATTTTTACAGACATTTACCTGATATAAGTTAAAGCAAAGGAGAAGCTGAATAGCAGCATTGATGGGTAGACAGCTTTAATTCTGATTTTGATTTCTATGTGTCTGTGCACAGAGGAAATGGGAAATATTGAAAATGGTGTTTGCATTACAGCATTCACTTTGCTGCTATTGCTTAAAGTGGCATTTAAATTTATTTATTTGCAGTTCCAAAAAATGTGATGAAAACTAAAGGACATCAGTCTTGGACAACATATTAAGATCATATTAAAACCACTTTAGTTTCCCAATATTAGAAAGATTGCCTTTTGCTTTCTTTTAGAAATAGAAAAACTATGTGGGGTTTTTTGTTGGTTCTTTTCTTCTAGAGGGACATAAGCTTTAATATAGCTGCTCTGCCTAATAAGCTGAACAAAATCCCTAAAAATGAGCACACCCATTAGTAACAGTTGTAGCTATAAGAATCTAAAGCATGGCACATATGTCCCATTGTGATGACTCAAGTTGCACCAGGGTTTATTTTCTTGTCACTAAAGCACCCACTTATCCTTTAGCTTCTGCAGATTCTGAAAAAAGCAACAGTTCTGAAAAAGGAGGCAAAGAGGTGCCATTCATACCCATTCAGAAGTCATGTAGATGGAGTAGGGATTAGACTCGTTCCTTTCTTGCCTTTCTGAAAAATAAAACTATGTCAGGAAACTAGGTTGTAATCCTCCACAACATAAGTAAAGCAGAGAGAAAGTCAGTTCAAATAATCAGGGTGCTCTGAAGTGTCTCCTGCTTACAGCCCGTATAAACTGTGGCTTCTTTCCTGCAGGCCACAGATTTCCAGGGCCCTGAATTGCAACCCATCGAGGGCAGTGGTGCCTGCAGGACTTCGGCCCAATGTAAAGGGAGCAGAGAACAACAATAGCAGATCAGATTAGTTTGTCGTTATCTACTGAGAACACGCCTAATTTGCGGCCATTCTTATCTCTCTTACTATATTCCATCTGGGGTAAACACTAATTAATGCAATGTGTCTAATAGATTAGAGAGGGAAAGTATGCTGTTTGCTGCTCACCCCCTCCTTCCACAGATCACACCCTATTGCCCGGTGGGGTTAAAATCTACAGAATAAACCAGGTCATGATATTTCCTGAAATCTACCTCTCTGCACTGCCAGAGGTGTTATCCTATCGCCCCCTCGGGTTTCCCCAGAGTCCAAGCCCTCTGAAGATGCCTCGATTTTCTCAAGTTCATCAGCGTTTTACACAACGAAGCTAAAATAATGCTCCGCGTTTGTCTCGGCGGCACTCGCTAAGCAGCCTTTACTCGATCGGGCTGGATCAGGACCTGCAGCAGGATCAGCGTTTGGTTTTCGGCGTCCCTCCGCCCTCTACCCGGAGCTTCCGAATAGGGAGCGGCCTCGGGGGGGACGAGGACGGCCTGGGGAGAGAGAGGGGGCTTTCGCTAAGTGACCTGTCCCGGATTTCGCCGCGATTTACAGGAAGCGCTCTTGGAGCATCATCCCGTAACGTGAGTGGGGCGGGGGGTGGACCCCATCCAGCTCGCCGCAGCCCCGGGGCGGAGGCCCTTGGGCTATGGGCGGCGCAGCCCTGCGGGGAGGCAGCCCCTCCGCCCGGCGCGCCCTCCGCCCGGCCCCCCCTGCTCCCCGCGACGGCAGCGGGGCGGGGCGGGGGTGTCCGCGCCCCCGGACTCCCGCATCGCGCAGCCTTCCGCGCCCCGCTGACGGCCGGATCAGCGGCGACCTCCTGCCCCGCTGAATCAGACCTTCCCCTCCCACCACCTGCGCAAGGAGGCGGCCCGGGGAAGCCGCCTCGGTGCATATAAAGCGCTGCCGTCGGAGCGGGAAGCGCCGCTCGCTCCCGGACCCGGCCGGCACCCGCCCGCCATGGCCCCCGGCCGCCGCCTGCCGCTGCCCGCGCTGCTGCTGCCGTTGGCCTGCGCCGCGCTGGCCCAGCGCCCCCTCACAGGTAGGAGCGGGCCCCGGGTGGGAGCCCGCGGGGCCGGGGCCGTCCCCGCCGGCGCGGTGGCCTCAGCCCCGGTGGCTGGTGTCTCCGCAGAGAAGCAGCGCGCCTGCCTGCTGCCCCCCGACGACGGGCCCTGCCGCGCCCTGGTGCCGCGCTGGTACTACGACCGGCACACGCAGAGCTGCCAGGAGTTCACCTACGGGGGCTGCTACGGAAACGCCAACAACTTCCTCACCTTCGACGACTGCGAGAAGAGCTGCTGGACCATCAAGAGTGAGTCCAGGGACCGGCGGTGCCCCACAGGGCCCCGGGGTGGCAGGGGGCTGGAGGGGACACCGGAGGGGCTGCTTGGCTTTGCGGGGCGCTTTGCACCCACCCGATATATCACAGAGTCTTAGAACTGTAAAATTGTTTAGTTTGGAAAAGACCTTTAAGATGATCGAGTCCAACTGATGACCCTCCTGCTTGTTGCGGCATCTTGCTGATGACAGTTTTAGGCAGAAAATGCAGAGTGAGTTGACCCAGAGATGATGTGTGGAATTTTTCTATAGTATTTTAAATGGGATTTAATATTGCACTTACTCGCTAATCAGTGCATTGGATTCCTCCAAGTAAGAAGTAGGTGGGACAAACTGGGGCTTACTTGCAACCGAAGTGATACCATTTTGCCTACACCATGTTGCTCTGTGTGCAAAATATGAGGGGTTGGCTTTACAGAGGATGAAATTATTTTTTCTGCAGAAGTGCCCAAATTATGCCGGATGGAGGCTGATGGAGGACCTTGCAGGAGTTATCTAAGAAGATATGCCTTTAACTTGAGCTCGATGAGGTGTGAGGAATTCATCTATGGTGGCTGTTACGGAAATGGCAACAACTTCAGAGATTTGCAGTCCTGTGTGGACCACTGTCTGCCAGAAAAAAGTAATGGTTGTTCGAAATTTTTAATAAAATAGGTGGTTTGAACGTGATATGAAGATGATACTTCATTTGATATTTTTTCCTCTGAGTACCCATACAGTGGTATTTTTGAGACTTGTGTAAAGCAGATGTTTATATTGTCCACTTTAATCTTACTATGTTGTCTTAGCTGTTACTGGAAGAACAAGAATGCTGAGATCTTAAATACACCCACAGCTATACCCAACCAATTTCTTGACCTCTGGAGAGCTGTAGAGGTGTATCTGAAGGGAAATAATAAGGCTGAAGATCTGTGTTGAGGCAGATGTGTCAGAGATTGTGGCAGTCACTTTCAGGGAAGTGCTAGTGTAATGTAAAGCAGAAGCACCTTTCTAAAATTCAGGCCTGAAAGATGGTGGTAGACGGCTCAGGTTTTTGGCACTCAGCAGCTCAGCTTCTGACAAAGTGTTTTGCCTGATGTGATTCTTCACTGTCTCTCCATTTGAGCTTTAAATAAGAATGGTGGTAATTATGAGCATGTGACTATAACTAAGTTTATATGGGAACACCAGATTAATATCCAGTTCAAGATAGACTCTTTGAAGATCTACCACAATGTATAAAAGCTGTCACTGCCCTAAGCTTTATTAGTGCTTGATGACATTTATTTGTGGCTGATGACAGATTGTCAGCATTTTCTTTGGTGAAAGCTGAATTATTGCTGTTGCATATACAATGAGTTGATAAAGGGTCTGCAGCAGGAAAAATAAAGTTTTGTTGATGCAAAACGAAACATGCTTTTGAGTAAAGTTGTTGGATTTGTACTTTTTGCTGCAAGCCGAATTTGCTGGCAAAATCATAGCAAAGTTGTGCCTTTTTTTTCTCTATAGAGGTTGTTCCACTGAAATTATTGCTACATTCCTGTATATATGGAATAAGACTATGCAAAAATCTTAGCTGTCATATGTATAGCACCACAAATGGGGAAAGCTGATGAATTTCACTTATGGGATATAATCCTGTTTATTGGGATGGTCTGTTGCTTTCTCAAATTCACAGCTTATAGGAATAAGATATAGAAAGTCTCTGAAGTCATTGGTAATAGTGTCAATTCAAGGGGGAAAAGAGCTGTTTAGACACAAAAATGTATTGCAGGGTCAGTTTTAAGAAACCATTTACAGAGATTACATTTATGTATTTTTCTCACTCTCTCTCTCTCTCTTTTTTTTTTTTCCTTGTCCTTTTTTCCCCAAGCTGGCCCCTTGCTGTGCTATAGCCCAAAGGATGAAGGATTGTGTTCCTCTTCTGTGCCTCGCTATTACTATGACACCAAGACTAAATCATGTAAAGAGTTCAGATATACTGGCTGTGGTGGAAATGCCAACAACTTTGTCACTGAAATGGATTGCTACAATGTCTGTAGAAAAGGTAAGGGGTTTCTGTTTTGGGTTTGGTTTTTTGTGTGTTGTTTTTTTTGCATTTTGTCAGTCACAAGCAGTTAAAGAAATCCACATACCAGTAACAAGTGTTCATAGTGTTCTTTTACTCACCTTGGCTTGCTGCAGGGGTATGCTTTTTTTGCATTTTGGACTCTTATGTTTTCTAGGGCAGGGAAAATTGAAATGCAATGCTAAATCCTTCTGGCAAGATCAGTATGATGTGAGGTGGTTACACCATATTTGAATGAAGTATAGAGAAGGGCACACAAAAAGATTAAGCCTACTTTCCAGAGCCCACAAGGAATTAGTCTTTGAACTGTTCAGTATCTCCATGACCACTAATGAAGATATCCTTTTATTCTGGATAGTTTTAAATAGGACCAAAGTTGGTTGTGAAATCAATTGACTTTTTTCCTTTGCATTTTCAGAGGTTACCATCCTACCTCAATTCCCTGTTGCCTACTCACATTTTCTATTCCCATTACTAAAGATTTCTGCCTCATCAGTTGTGCTGTGTCAGCTGTTTCTCTGGCTGTGGGGGAAAGCTTGGAATGATAATTGATTTTTCCTAATGCTTTTATTCAAACCAGCCTACTGGCTGTGCTTGTAAATCAAAACAATTGTGCTTTTATTTACAGTCATATGTTCATACCAGCTATTGCAAGTTTTAATACTCTAGTTTAATTAATTTAATATGAAAAATAAATAAGAGAGAGAGAGAGAAAAGCATAATTGTATGTTGTTGCCCAGAACAGTTAGGAAGCAGACATAGCAGAGTATTTTAAAAATGGATACTAATGGGAAAAATATTTAAGGCTGTATCAAGCATGTACATTGCCTTTGGGAAAAAGAGAAAGGAAAAACTAAAAAGTAGCTCTGTTTTAAACATGCATGTTTTTATGCACAAGGTCTGAGTACTTTAGTATTGAAGTTGTCAGAAGCATTCTGTTGGGAGATGATTCTTCAGTTCAGGGGCTGAAATCCAGGGCTGGGGCAAGGATTGTACCCTGAGCACAGTCCTCAGAAATAAAAATATTGCCTGCCAGTTAGTCATGACAATAATATTTCTGTGGAGGACAAGTCTGAGTGTGTCTCTGCCACTGTATTATGAGAGAGTCTCTAATAGTATGTTAAGTTTGTCTGAGCTGCTTGTGATTATCTAATTCCCATCCATTACTACCTGTGAAGTGGTAGGGCCAGACTCCAGTGTGGAGTGTGCAGCAAAAGGAGGAAGGAAACTGCTTCTTCAGCATCTCACCTCCACACTGCCCCTGCCCACACCCAGCCAGATTCACCTGGGGGTTCTCTCTTCCTCAACCTTTTGTTGTTGTTGTTGTTGTTGTTATTATGGAAGAAAGAGGTAAGGAGATGCTGCCTGTCTTGTAACTAGAGTACCAGATAGCCACATGTAAAGTGTCAGTTACAAGCTTTTTCATCAGCTCATGGATTTCACAATTCAGTAAGGCTTGGTACAGCCAAAGACCAAAGTTAAGGGCATAATTAGTGCTAATTAATGTTGTGCTATGCATATTCATTTCTATAGCTTGGGACCACACAGCGACATTAGGCAAATAATTCAGGCAACTTAAGCCAACTCTTCCTCCCCTGGTTCCATTATTTCCTCCTCAGCATCTTTCCTGTTACCTCTTGGAGTCTCAAGTTCAATTCAGTTGACCTTCCCTGTGCAAATATACAACTGTTTGTTAAACTGATCTGTAGTGTTTTGAGTGAAAAGGTTTGTGATTAATTTCATTTTTAAAAGTTTGTATTGGAAAAGAAAGCAAATGCATTGGGGTGGCAGCAAAAGAATTGGAAACTGGCCACAGTGGCTCTGTCTGCTGGTAAATAGGTAGCATAAAGACAAAGATTTTCTGTCAAGATTGCAGAGTACTTGTTTTCTGAGTTGCTCTCACACAATTTATGCAGCCTTTGAAAGCACATCTGGAGTTAACTCTCACTTAGGCCACTCCGCAGCTTCTGTGAGTTTTGTTGCCAAAACTCAAATCTCCCACAATCCCTATGTTTGAAATGTTAGAGACATGTAAGAATAAATTGAAGTTTTTTGTTTGTGGGTGGTTGTGGTTTTTTTTTTTTTTGGTTGTTGGGTTTGGTTTTTTTAATAGAGGACAGTGTATTTAGTTGCATTCTGCTGTCACTTCAGGACAGCTAGATAAGGCTTCAATGCCTACTGAGGAAAAGAGCAGCAAAGTAGGACTCCAGTGCCAAAGGTGAAACACACTGGAAATCTTACAGTGTCAGAATAGGGAATGCAGAACACATGCTACAGTTTCTGGTATGTTTGTTATTATTGGACAACTGCTTGAACAGCATAACATGAAAAAAACCCAAACAATAACAAGTAGTAACAGTTTTGTTATTCAGTTTCCCTAACTGCTTCCTTTGTTTTGTTAGCAGGAAATCAGAAACCGAGAATCAACAAGCCAACAAATGTATCCCGCAGAAAGATAGTGAGAAAACTGATTAAAAAACCTCAGACGTATAACCCAAAGTCTTAAAGCTGATGTGCACTTGGATGTTTGAAACACTTTTGTCGATTCTACTTTCTTCTTTTGTAAGATATTTTTATAAAGTTTTATACTGACATAGTTCTGTCTTTCAGAGCTACTTTTTATGCAATTTACTTTTTTTATAAGGAACTGCATTTAATAAAAGAATGAACCTAAGTTTGGTTCTTCTGCTCTGTTGTCTCTGCAATAATATTTTGGAAAGACTTGTTTATATTTCCATGTTTTTATGGAGGGAATGTTACTGCTGCCTTGGGAGAATATTTCAGCTGTTGCAAATCAATTAAAATTTGAAAAATCAATTGTCTGTTATTATAACTAAGGAGAGTCCAACACTAAAAATCTACCATGGATTTTAAATTTTTTTTTTGCATCCTCTGCTTGCTAAAGAAAAGGAACTTTTCACAAGTGTGTTCAGAGGTTTATTGCCTGCCATTTACATGCTTTTGCCCTATCATTTAAGTAGATTGTCATTTACAGTTAATGTTCATAGCGAAAGCTTTCAGAAGCCTTCATAACTGTAACAGAAGTATAAATTTAAATGCAGCTCATCCCACAGGAGAGATTTTGGAATAGGGATGCCTTGATAAACACTCTGACAAAGGCAATGACTAAGCTGGTTGAATATTAAAATGAAAATGTAGCCATTACTTTTTCACAACATTTGAAATTTTTGCTAAGTTACTCCGGATCCTCATGTGGCATTAATCAGCATAGTTTTACTGATTTCAGTGGAGCTATGCTGATTACATCTGCAGAGGGTCTTGATATTTGTGATAGTGCAGAAGCCACTGAGCAGCAGAAGTTTCTGCAAATTTCATCAACAAAAGAGTAATTCCTCTTTTGAGGAACTTTTATATTTTTTACAGTAGGTTATGCCTATGGTGATACTTTTGCACATTCTTTTATATTTTGTATTTTAGTCATGTAATTTCAGTTAATTTCACGCACAATATTTTCTAAATATTGACATAACTAGTCTTTTCATAACTAGTCTTTTCATATTTTCTAAATATTGACATAACTAATGTCAATAAAATGTTTTCTGTGTGGAAAAAAATAGCTTGTTCTGTCATTATCCTGAATGAGTTGTGTAGACCAATATGTGCAATGGAACCTATAATTTGTTAATTATGACTCTAACAGAGTTTAGTTGTCTCTTCAATCATTTCCTTACACTGAGGTCTTTATTTGAAGAAAGCCAATAAATTGCATTGATGTTATTCATGCCCAGCAGTTTTGTTGTTCAGCTGGCTCTCTCGAAAGAGCTGCTCTCAAAGGGGTGCTTAGTTTAGCTTATTGTCTGCTGCTGGGTCTCCTGTTTGATGTTGCACTCTCTGAACAGCTTTTGTGTGGGTAACAAGCTATTTGTTTGAAACAACATTGGCTTTCAGTTAGAATAATTCAGGTGTGTGCTTTAAACCTATTTTGGAGAGGGAACATGATGGGCAAAGTAGTCAAGATCTGGTTTTCTTACTGATGTTTCTCTCACTGCCAGATTTTCGATTAAAGCAGTTGTCTGTGCTTGCCATTGTCTTTTTATCACTCTGTTTCTGGTTCTTGGTCTCAAACCCCCTTTTTATTTTAATCATCTCTTGCTTAGTGCAGATGAATGAGGACAGTGTGGCTGACAATTGCAGGTAACTAGTGACACAGTTTTGAGGGCTTGTCCCATGCCAAACCTCTTGGTAACCAGCCTTCAAACAGAAAAGGGCCAGTTTGAACTCCCTGGGGGAGCCAGGGCATGATACAGTGCACATTGCCTATATCCCTTCCTGTTGGTTGTGAATTTCGGCTGTGCTGTTTAAAGCAGCAGCCCAGTGTCCTGTCACCTAACACTGACATTTAGGGCTGCATTTGTTTCATGTTCTGACCATGGCTTATAAAAACATAAGTCTGTTTAGGAAGTCAAAGTTCAATTTAAACACAGTTTATAACTGTAAAGGATGGCTCTCTTTTAACAGAAACACCATGGGGTATATAATATATAATCTTTGAGTTTGAGAAATTACTATAACTCCTTATCTCTCTGTCTTTGACTTTCATAGGAGTATCTTTGGATGGAATACAAAAGTGGACCTAGGATTTAAAGGGAGCCCCAAATCTGAGAGCAGCTCCACTCTAGTTTTTGATCTCAGAATTGGGTGCCTTCTCACACATCATAACATCCTGAGTAATGCAATACTCTGCTCATGTCTTGGAAAGGATCTAAGAATTTGGCATTCTTCTGCTCTTGCCAACTCAGGAGCTGAGCAAGAGCTGTCTTGATGGAGCAGGGTGCTGCAGTGACCCACTGCAGCACACTGTGTAATGCAGCTGCTCCACAGGCATTTTATTTGTTGCATAAAAATATAATTTAAAGTCTAAGGGCTTGCTGCTAAAGTATTCAGTGAAATACTACAGACTTGAGTTTTAATCCCTTATCTACATGATATCATATAGAAATTTAATGTAAACCAGTATTTTCACAGGCTATCCTAGTGAGCAGGCTAGAATAGAGTATTCTGGAGAAGGTGGTGCAGAGAAAGGAAGTGCTCGTGGAAGTTTTGTTCACTTCTTTATTGAAGTTATTACATAAATTGTACCATATTCTAGGTAAATGCCTTTGTATTTTTTTTTTTTAGCTACAAAGAATTTCAGCCACCACTGTGCTGCTCTGCTTTGTGTTCTTGGGTTACTCTAACATCTCTTCAGACTACTGTGACTTTGACTAATCTAAACACAGGTCATCTAAAGCCTTTTATATGATTCATTACTTACTTCCTTTTTCAGTTTGCTGATGAAACAACACTGGCCCAAGGTTGGCCCAACTGTGTTTTGCCATGTTGAAAATTAATGCAGCCCATACCATCCTGCAAATTAACTTTTATTATAGTAGCCAGTGTCCAGCATCTGGTATTGTGTGTCACAGTGCAAATTTCTACTGCAGAGGAGGGAAGCAGTGATTATAATCAGTTTGGTTTGCATAGGCAAGCTGCCACTGAAACTCCTGACTAGTGATTTGCACAGGACAGTCATACCTGCCACTGAAAAGTAGTTGCTTGAATAAGCAGATTTGAATAAATTGCATTGCAACATCCCTGCTCTTTAACTGTCATTGTGACCCATAATTCTAGATAATTTCTTAGTCATATCTTGCAAAGAACTGTACAAAAATTACGAAAATGAAAATCTGCACTGATTTATCATCATTGGTTTGTGACAGTACTCAGGGATTTGCTTTGTAAATTATTTCCAGAGTAGAAGATTGGCTTCATCTTTATATTTCAATGGAACTTTAAATGTCAAAAAGAGAAAAGAAAAAAATCCATTGGAAGCACATAATATTTTTATTGATGATCTACATAATGGCAAGCAGAATTTCACCACATATAATTTCAACAGTGATTTTCCCCAATAAAGGGCTTTCTCACAATTCCATACTTCAGTAGCAAACTGACAGTGAGTTCAGCTTGTATGCCTGGAGTCAGATTTCTGATTACCAGAAGCATTCCTGTTTCTCTGTCCCTACGCATCAGTTGAGGAGGTAGAAAACAAAGTTTTTTTGAAAGAAGCATTTTTTAGAAACAATGGGCCTTGTTAAAAAAAAAATAAAATTAAAAAATCCCTAAACTTGTGTCTCAGATCAGGGGTGAGAGATTTCATCCTGAAGATTGCAGTCAGCCATATGGCTGAGGGCAGCTCTTTTGACCCAAACAGAGACAAAAATTCTGTTCTTCTAGAGAAACACAGTCCAACTATGACTGTGTGAATCTGGAAGAACCATGCTGTGGATGTGCCAGAATTACTATGCATTTGTATTTGCATCAGTTTTATTTATTATATGAAAGGAGAATCTGCCTCATTATCTTTCTAGTAAGAAAGACTATCACTGGCAATAATAATCACAGTAGTACATGCTTCTGTTGAGGTAAGCCTCATTTTTCAGTATCTGGTGGTCCTGTACAGTAATGTCTGTCATCTGATAAATTACTTAATTGCTGAGGATAAGGGGTGTTAATCATAGAATATACAGTCTAATGAACAGGAGTGATATTTAAAAAGTAATCTGTGTAAACAAGAAGCATAAAAACATTAGCTATCCAAATAAATGCCAGAGAATGAGCGTTCCCAGTTCGTGTGTGAAATATTCATAAAAGAGAGATAGCTCAGGCAAGTTAAAGACTAATCTGTGAAATGTAGAGCATCGTATCTATTATGTGGGAATAAAAGAAGTCACTTTTAATGAAGGTTCCCTTTATACTGGTAGTGCTGACTGTAATTTCAGATGAATATGGACAAAACTGGTGCTCTTTCAGACAAATTGGATTAGGTGCCTAACTGCTGTTGCGTTAAAGGTTTTAAATGCAATTGCAACTGAAAGCACGTCACATTGTCTGACTTGGTGGGGCTGAACTTCGAGCTGATGAGCATACAGGAACCTCAAGCCTTATTATTTCCCAGGCCAGATCCTCATGAAAGGCCTTAATATGAAAGGCCTTTAACTACAGGTTAAATACTTTTACTATATCTGCCAGCTGAATTACAGTGGTTTTCTCAGTGAGCTTTCTTGGAGGTAGGGCACTACTCAGGAAGTTTGCAGCAGCTTTTCTAAGATGGCATTGCCTGTTTACGTTTTTAAAGCTTAGAGGCAAATGCAGTAATAAAACTCATAGTATCTAATAAATGCATATGAACACTGTTGTCTATATCTTGCATGGGAAGCAAGATAAAGAGGGTTATACTATTAGATTATACTAATAAAAGCTTTTTAAAGAGTCAAGAGGGTGGAGGGTGAAAAATATATCACACAATCAAATCAGAAGGAATTTCCATCTGTCCTGGTTTAGGGCAAATTTGGGAGGAAACTTCTGAAGTGGTCCCTCTAGAAAGCAGATTCGAGTCACCCTTCCCCCAGTTGGTTTGGGAAAAACTTATTTCTGGGCTAAACAGATGAATGGGGATACAATTCAGCATTGTAAAGTCACCCCAGGACACCATTATTACACTAATTTTCAATAGGGAGAATCTTAATTTTTACTGATGTTGAAAAAGAAAACTTTATAGAAATGCCTCCAGTAGAAAACACAGCTGGCAAGGCTCCCCCGCCCCCTTAATTTATTTTTTTTTACACTAAAAGTGGGAGGGAAGTCTAATGAGAGAAACAGTGATGACAAAGGGTATTTACTGCTTTCTCATGGGTCCGGGCTGCTGCACTGGAGCACAAGGAGCCTGTACAATTTCTGCTGTACCACCCAGAGGGACTCTACCATGATTTCAACAAGAGTTTAGAGTTGGAGTGAATCCAAATATTCAATAACCTCCTTTTAAGTGCAGAAACATGATCTTGCACAGCGTAGCGTTCCCCTGCAGCAGCACATGCATCTGCTTTACCTGAGATCTACTTCAAGTGCTTGTCAGTGGGTGCAATCAAATAAAGGCTGAACAAAAACTTTCCAGTCTTTATTTCAGTGCCCACAGAGTTGCTGGATGTGATTGCTTGATCTGGTGGGGCAACTAACTCATTGCTTTACTCCAATACGTCTTCAAATAGGATTAGAACTAAAACTGCAATGAAGCCTATTCTACTAAAAACACTGGGAAATATCTGTTTTAATATTAAAGGCATTTCCTTGATTAGGCTTTATCAGGAGTTGTTCCTTCCACCCTTGTCAAGCTTCTTTTAAAATCTAAAACAATATTCAGATAATTAGAGATCAATTTATATTGAAGGAGGAATTTAGTATGGTTTAAATTCATCAGATAATTTGGATACTCTTCTTTCCAATATATTATACATTAGTAGACACCTAAGTGCCCCTTTGGTACTGGCAATTCAAATGAATTCTTTAGCTGGTTTCATAAGAGCAATTTTGCATCCTTCTAGTGTGAATTAACCTAAACAAAACTGTACAGTGTGAATCACATAAGTTCTAATGATCATAGAACTTTTTAAAGCCACAAACACTAAAAAGCAAATGGGTCACTGAAGTAGTGCTCACCTCATTTTTTGTTTTCCAATTTTCTATTTTTTTTTTTAATTTGAGACTGAAAAAAGATTACAGACTGTACTCTGCAGTAATGCAGATGGAAAGCTGCTCTTGAACTCCATGTATACAGTGAGGAAGCTCTTTGCAAAACTATTGCAATAGAGCTGACAGAGAATTATCCAGCTCTTTATTGCCTCATTTTTGTACAGACACCTGCAGTTTTTCTATCCCAAACAGACAGAATTATGCTTTAAATATAGTGAGCACTCAGTAGCATTTAACTTTGAGGTTTTATTTTTCTCAGTTTTGAGAAATCTGATTTCTCAAAATAACTTTCTGATTTCATCCCAAAAAGTGTTAGGGAGGAGTGTGCTGAGGCTCAGCTGCAGAGGGTGAGGTGCCAGATCTCAGAGCCTCAAAATGCCCTCGAACTATTTATTGCTGAAACCCTCTGCTCTGTGAAAAAACCACTGACAAACACTTCAAATGGCTTTCTGGAGAGAAAAGAGGTAGGACATACCTTAAGCACTTGAGAAAGGTAAATCAGAAGAAAAAAAATAGTCCCAGCTCTTGCATGCTCCCTCCTAATCACAAGAGACATTTTTGCAAGTTGTGCAGCAATGATCATTCCTTGGCTAAGGAATCCTGGGCTGGAAGAAGGAGGGGAGGGCCTTCTTTGACTCATTGCACTTCCTTCTGCTTTGCCCTCTTGAACAGCCTCTGCCTGCACCATGTTATTGAAAAAAACAGGAAGCACAGGACCTGACCATGTTCTCTGTGCTTATTAGCCAGATGGTCTGAGCTCCTTTCACTCCAAGTTTTCCTATGAGTGTGAGTGACTGTCTCAAGTGAAGAGTAATGTAATGCTGGAAATGCAAGTAAGTTTTCTGAAGACATCACAGAAAAACTAGGGATGCGACTGAGTCCATCCACCCTTCTGTGCACCCAGGGCACTTAGGATTGCCATTACCTGGGGAAATCCCTATTCCCAGTTCAAGTCACAGCCTGTGCTAGAGGTATCACTTTGATTTGGGGAGGACATCTGTCCCAGTTCCGTGCAGAGCTAGGGGAGCTCACTGCCAGGGGCATGAGTGAGAGGTACAGAGCAAGAGGAGCAGGGCCTGAGGAGGGACACAGCCCTGGGTGCATCACTCGGGATGGGGATGGGGATGGGGACGTGGCAATGGGGAGAGGGAGAGCAGGAGTGAGCAGGGGGCTCCCACCATGTGACCTGGCCTGCTGGGATGCTGAGGCTGGTGACAGAGCCCTCCTTCCCTGCCGCTTCTGGCAAATCCATCCCCCTGTCTATTCTGTACAGTATGCCTGTGATAAAAGCTGCATATTTTATTCCAAGGACCAATGTTGATTTATATTCTTCGAGTGCTACATTGTAGACTTGGTGGTCATATGGTCATATTGCAACACTGTCACACACTAGCTAATGTATAAAAAGCAAAAGAAATTTTTAAAAATCAGCTGTCTGGACTCTCAGATGGGAGCACAGGGTATTAATAGAGTTTTGAAATGCATCACTGTACTCGGCAGCGTCCTAAAAGGTAGCGGTTTTCACCATCAGACAACTGAAAACATAAAATAATGACAATTTTGTTTTCCAGCCAATGCAATAAATCTCAGCAGCAGTGAGAGCTCCATAAAACACACTAAAGCATGATTTTGAGATTTTTGGAAGTGGTGGATGACTGTGACAGCTTTCTCTATTTTATTGCTTTCAATGCAATGCATAACTAAATCCATACCTAGCAGTGGTATGGATTATTGATACTGTTCAATCACCATGGTTTGATAATGTCTCTTTCAGACACTTGTATAGTCATGCTCTGAAACATAATTAGGACTCAGTCCTCCTGTGTGTTATTTCTGCTAAATTTATATTTAGCAATTAGTCAATATTCAAGAAAAATGCTTATTTTCCTAATCAACAAGTATGGGACTCTGCCTTGACTCAGTGCATGACCTTACAGGATATGTTTGGGGTGTACAATGTCCCCTTTACTAGTAACACAGATTTTGCAGTCTGGTCTCTTACATTTCTTCAGTTTTAGTAATGAAGAAGAATGAAAAAGAGGTTGTTGGTGAAGGAACTGCACAATCCTGTATCTGCACAGGGACTGTTTGTATAACTGAAGGTGAAAACAGAAGGGATAAGGAAAAAAAGATTGCGTTTGCAAAGGTTTGATTTGTGCGATTTTAGTAAGTGCATAGCTTTCTAACTCCAGCTGATATTTTCCAAGAGTTTCCCAGGAGCTTTTAAAAATTGTCTAGAGTACCTTATCTCTGTCCTTGGACATTTATATCTATCTTTATTTATTAAGGTAAATACCTTTGAAAATTTGGCTCCACCTCTCATTTTCAAAGTGGTTCAAGACCAGGTGGTTCACAGTTCATGCTAAGTGTCCTGCTCAGAATCACACAACTTGGCAAGGGCCAGGATCTCACCATGCAGTGCTCAGCAGGTTGGATCACCATGGAAAGGATGTGCATAATTCTACCCATTAGGTGGGCAGTTGTTTAGAATGGGGAAGCTGAAAAACAGGAAAATAAGTGAAAAGTGCACATATAAATGCCTGACTTGGTGAATTGGCCAGAAATGAGTGGCCAGAAATGGTCAGAGGCTAAGCCAGATTCCAGTCTCTGCTGCCTTCTGCTTTTGAATGTAAATTTGGGGCTGTGAATTTTGCAATATTAGGAGTTGCCAAAATTTAATTGATTTGAATAGAAAAAAAAAGTAAATTCCATAAATGCTGCAGTATGAGAAAGCATCAAAATGTGAACCACTCCTGTTTTCAGATTTGCAAACCAGAAACCTGTCTGACATTTTTTGCAATCAAACCCACACCCTTTTCCATTCAGCTTTGATTTCTTAACAAGAAAGCTCCATATCATTCCCTCTTTCCATGGTTGCTGGTACTTTCTACAGTTTCAGATAACATAAACTAAAACTTGCTGTGCCAAAGATGACTGTGATTATAACATTCGTTTTTTAACACAGTTATCATTTTCACATTTTTGTTTTATGTGTTTTTGAGTTCTGAAGTGAATCATACACAGAAAAAAATAAAACACTTTATATTAAATCTGTCTCAGAATGCCAAGAAAAAACCGCACCCTGTGATTAATTCATTAATCCATCTTTCAAAACAAGCAATCTAATTAGCTTGCAAACAAGAACATGACGCACACGTGGCTCTTCAAAGTGTTGACATACTGAATAGTTTGGATTCCTGCAATACACAGCCTTTCACTTGCTACTTCCAGTTCCAGTAAGACCCCAGACCAGAATATTTTTGATCTCAAAGCTTACCTGATGCACAGTATGAAATGAGCTTGTGGTCTGAGGCTGGGACACAAGAAACAGATTCTTTGGAGAAAGTTGAAAGTTGAAGTGCATCTGAGTGGGAGACCTGAACTGAACAGAGTTGACTTAAAAATATGCAGATGTTCAAAGATCTGGGTGCTATTTTTTGACCTCTTCATGAGAACTAAAACTCAGCTGATGGCTTGTGCCTTAGATATGTATTTGCATACATGAAAGAGAAGGAGAGTTGATGGAGGCAGACTGTGAAGATTGCAAGGGCAGATAGGTCTGTCAGCTCAGTTAAGGGAGCGATACCATATCAAGAGGCTTTACAGTGCTATGTAGAGTAAGGGTGATAGTTTCGGGGGGGATGGTGGGGCTGAAGCTGAATTTCCTATGTGCCTCTCCTCCAATTAGAAGGCAAACTGAATAAAACCATTACCATTCTGTTCTTAATGATACAATTACCTTTACATATTTCTGAAAGGTCAACCAGGATAAAAAGGCTGGTTTTAATCTCTTGGTTTTTGTCCTTAGGTAGTGGTTATTTTTAGTCTCTCTGTGCTTATGTCTGACTCTGCTACTATGTCACTAAATCTCAGAAATGGAACTGAGATGAGCGCATGGTAACCCTCAAGGTCTCTGCCATGGCACACACAAGATCAGTCCTTTCAGCTAATGGAGGTACTGCTGCAGTGAATTAGTCATCATCCAACATGATGTCTCCTATTGACTTCTTGACTTTTTTTGCTAACATTTTGGCATAGACTGCAATATAACCGGATTTCTTTTTTAATGTTCAACACAAAAGAGAGAATTAAATTGCTAGATATGTTGCTCAAGATTTTATTTTTGAAATCTGTAAGGAACACAATCAGTTTCTAAGACGTAAATTCTCCCATTGACTACTGAAAAAAGAGGACAGCTATAATCCTACAGCAAAGACAAGGAAGATGAATGATCTCACATATTTACCCATGGTTGACAAGATGTCTTCTGTCACACCTAATGTTTGGTTAGTGGCTGGGATAGGTGAGGAGTAATGTGGGAAGACACACATACACCTTTTGTGTTGTGAAACGGTTCTTGTGTTGGTTCCCTGCACCAGCTGAATCAGAAAGCTCTGATCTTGCAGCAGATTTTGGGAAAGGCCAGAGATCTGTGTTCATGTGGATCCAGTCATTCTAATAAAACAGCAGGGAGGTTCACAAATGCATTGATGTAATATATGCAATATATGAGTAAACCATGAACTGATGGAATTTCTCCTGTAGAAGCCACACAGTAAGGAACTGGCTTGGAAGCAATCAGAGCACCCAATGTGTGTGAAATTCAGGCCTGGTAAGCATTGCTGCTTGTTATAATCCCAAATCCTGGTCCTTTGGGCAATCTCCAAGTTCCAAATATTTTCTTTTACTACTGGTCTGGAACAAAAAAAAAGTATAAATATCAAGTTTTAATGAAATATTATTTTTATAAGATCAAATTGCCTCTCAAACATATCATTTTTAGTAAAAAAAAAACGTATGAGAGCAATCAAGTCTATCCAAAAAGTCCTGAACATAAAGAAGCAAAATGCTTTGTTCCTTTCTGCCCTACAAAATGTGTGAAGTTATGTTCTCACTAAACAGCCAGTCTCACACAGACTGCTATTTCTTAACACAAAGTTTGTTTCTTTTGTAGTGCTTTGACAAATCCAAGTCAGAGATTTCATATATACCCTGCACGAATATAATTTTCGTATCAATGAGAAGTTTTGGAAGCCTGGTAGATGAAAAGTTAGTATGTTGATTTGACTGAGAAGTCACAAAGAAATACAGGCAAATCCTAGTGTTACATCTTTTGAAGAACTGCAAGGCCTAGGAGTCCTTTCAGGGTGCTTGTATGTCCATCATGAACACTTATCAGAGATGCTTAATCAACAGAGTGGTGCCCTTCATCTGAGGCATTGGGGCTAAAGCCAGGTGGGTAAGTGAACCTAAAGAAAGTGTTTCAGTGTGGATGTGAAAGAAATGTTTGATAAGTTTTAGTTATGAATATAGTATAGCTTTTTAATTGTTAAGGTAGAATAGTGTTACCCTAAAAAGGCCCCTTGTCTTGGAAGTTACTTTATCAGGATTGATAAGGTTACTAAGACAACGGGAACCTTCGCCTGGGGATTCTCAAGGTCTCAAGGGTCTGATCACTGGTTGGCAGAATCCTAGAGACCACCTCTAAACTGGTGTTGGATTTGTTAAGGTTTAGGTAACTTTGTTGGAATGTTTGTTTGAGTTGTTTTATTGGCTTGTGAAGAGGATACCCAACCCCCCCCCTTTGAACCCCATGTACAAAATTCCCCTGCAACCCTTTGTCTGGGTCTCTCCAGAGGCACTGGACAGGGGCTGGGGAACCCCCAGATCCCCCAAATAAAACCTTTGTTTCCTGAATGCCTCGGAGGGTCCACTCTTTCTGACCACAGCCGTAACAGCGTAAGTCAAGACTGCTTGCTGACCCAAAGACTCACAAAACAATTGTGTGGCAGCGTGATTGAGCAGCTGGGTCGGCCCAAATAAGCCAGCAGGGCCTGAGAGTGTCACACGAAGCTACATTTCAGATTCTGCAGCTGCCCAGATCCCTGCAGAGCAATATCATCCATCTCTGTGTTGCACTCCCACAGCTTTCAGGCTGGAGATACCAGCCCAGTCCCAGCCTTGCATGAAAGCACCAAGGCTGCTGCTGGCCTGCATGACTTAAAAAAACATTGCGAAGCTGCATTTTCTTGACACTGCACATGAGCTAGGAAATGAACAGGAAAACTGGGGACATCTGTGTACCCAGCACATGGCTAAGACTCAAGGCACAGTCTCACAGTTCTACTCACAATGCCCTGTGAACAAGGGAGGTCCTTTCATGACCCTTGTGCAGAGCAGGAAAGACATGTCCTGTAGTATGGTTAGACATTTCACAAAGTTAGTGAAAATTGCTTGCAGGTTGGTTAATGAAGGACCTAACTGATTTGCCTAAAACAGAACAGAAAGACTGGGATAGCAGGCAAACAGCAGTTTGGGTAATTCTGGTACCTAATCCAAGAAAACCAGCTCTCAAACAGGCAGTTGGTTTTAGCACTAGTACAGTCATGTACAGACCACAGCATCAGCAAGGCAAGGCTGGGCCATCTGCAAAAAGAAAGATGGACATACTTTTAGTTTGTTTAGCCAAATGTTTTATATGTCAATGCAAATTTATTTTATGTTTTGTCTTCTTCTTGCATACAATTTTTCTGTTCCACATTTAATATTTGGATTCTTTCTCTTTAAACACAAAGGTTTGAAATCTAGTATAATGGAAAGCAAAGTTACAGCAGCAATATTCGACATAGGCAGACACCAGTGGGATCCTTCTTAGTGCCTTGGGAAGGCTGACTTGAAACAGAGACTGGACAGAGCTAGAGAACAAAGTACATATTTATTGAGAGGCCTTTAGGATACACCTTGGGCAGGATAAGAGCCTGACCAGGGCTACCCTCAAGGTGGACTAAAAATCGTGGTGGACTAAAAATCGTCACAGAAATGGATGACCAGTAATGAGGTCTCACACTTTTGTAAGTTTTGGTCCATCTGCATATTGGGGCCCAACTGTCCAACCACAGCCTCAGCTTGTGAGGTATCATCCTTCCTGTTTCTCTGTTCAGTCCACCATTGTGCTTTTGGGCCTGAAAGTTGGACGCGTTGTCTTTGGTCTTCAGCAGGAAGAGGATTTGTTTTGTTGACCTGCTCTGTGAAGAGAGCTTACTAGCACTTAATATGAGGCTACACCCCTAGGCAGCACAGAATCTGAAAAACATGAAAGCTAAAACTTAAGACATCATTCTCATACATTGACCCATTTCTGTATCTCAAAACTGTTTCAAAAAATAAAATCTTACCAACTTTTTACAAGCTGCATAAACAGCCATGCTACTTTCCAAAGACAAATCTGATCAGCAGAGTGTTTTTTGTTGCACAATACTGTTCTTTTTTACCTAGATGAACATCTTATTTGATGTTTTGTAAAGGACCTGGTCCCTAAAATTTGTCATCTAAAAGACAGATGTATAGAGCACAAATTATACCAAGAAAGGTAGGAGTGTATATATTAATTCTCTTGTATTCATTTTTCTAATCATATAAAGTGGTTCTAGAAAGCTAAATGTGGGTAATAGGCTATTCCTGCTAAGTCATAATCTTAGGACTGAGCATTTATTTTTTCAAACTCAGGTTTATTATCATACTGTAGCGTGAAAGAAGCTAGTCTCCCATTTAGTTTACTACATAAAATACTGTCTAGTTAAAGGTATTTGGAAGAAACATAGGTGTTCCCTTCACTTTTGAAATCACATTTTCCTCTAAAGTTAGAACAGAAAGATTGGCTTACAGAGTGTTTGCAGTTGGCTGTTATTATGCACTGCTGGTTTTACAGCCCACTATTTTATGATGTTCTGTAAAACTAACCCAGAAGCATCCCACATGTTCTTATTAGCCAAAAGTCTAACTCTCCAGTCTTTTTCCAGGCAATACTCTCATTGACTTTCTTGGGAATGTCACAGAATTTGGGTTTACAACATTCTTAGATAATACGATATTTCCATTTGCTTCATCAGTAAATTTCAGGATGCCCTGTTGCAACTAAATATGATGACAGCATCTTTCAGAAAATCATACTAGCTTTGCTCCACTAGTTTGCTTCCCTAAAATTTTGCTTTGCACTCTTGCACCCCTTGTAACTCAGCTCTTTTTTACTGCCTTTTACTATTCGTAGAGAGTACTTTACAGTTCTTCCCACACATTTGGTAAAAAATGAAAACTAGTTAGTAATGACAATTAAACCAGGAAATGCTCTTAAAAAAATAACAGCCAGGAAAAATGCTAAAGTAACTCTTTTGTTACTATAACAAGGATTTCTTTCCAAGTTCAAAAAGTCCTTTGAATTGTCCTGAAGACTGTTTTCTTTTTTTTCCTCTTGAAAAGGTATAAGGTACAGTCTCAATAAACACAACATTACTGTCTGTAAAATCATTATTGCCTGGAATTGTTTTTGAGAAAACATTTTAATGGCTCTGAAGGGAGATAAATTCACTTTAAAAAATTGGTGTCCATCAGATTTCCCAGCCCCTGCTGTCACAGTGGTGTGAAGCTCAGCGCTTGCAGTACCATTTCTTTCACAGGGGTTCAGCAGCAGACTGAGCTGAGTAAGTGATCACCTTACATGTTATTAGAAACAAGGTTTGGATCATGCTGGGCTGGATTTGGACAGAGAAGTCGTAGCATTGCAGGACAACTACACAATCTGAATTTCCACTATGGAGCAGACATTATCCTGTCCCCCATTTATCCTCTTTTTATTCCATTCTGGTTCCAGGCTACACAGAGCTGACATACCCCACAATGAAGTGAGATTCATTTCACTAATTACTGGAAAAGAGAAATATTATACTCAATAAGGTTGACTAAGGACTTTTTAAAAACACAAAATATAATTCAATTTGAAAATTAATAAAATGTAGATTTATATCATTTCTCATTAAAATCAGAGATGATTCTTCATAACTGCTGAACTGCTTCAAAGTACAAATTGCATCATCTTTTCTGTGAGACCCAACCTGCGTGTTATAATGCAGCAAGAACCTCAGAAGTATTTAGCTGTCCTGTTCCTAAGTTAGACACATAATTTATGTGTTGTGCCCCCCTATCAGCCTCCAAGGACTTGGAAACCTTCCAGAGTGCTGGGCTGGGCTGTATTCTTCCTTTCCATAGCAGGAACTCTGAAATGTGCTGTTTCCCACCTGGAGAAGCATGGCAATCTCTGGCCCCAGCTGCTGCAGTATCCCCCGTCCTGACCCTGCTTTGCACTCTCCAAAACCTGATGAGGAGATCCCTTCCCTACAACATCCACAGCTCCCTGCTTGCACACATGTATGCCATGTGGCCAAAGCCCAAATTCACTGGGTCTTGAAAAACAGCAGCTTGAAAATGGGGATCAAAAAGCAGGATTCTAATTATACCAAGGCAGATTTTTTCCTCTTCTTCTAGCCTTCTAGAAATACCAAGGAGTTTATCTCCCAGAGCCTTTGAGGTTATTTTTGTCCAGACAAATTAAATTCCTCTTTTCAAGTGATGGCTATTTGTCTCATATGCAGGTCCTCTGAAGAAATAAATATTTCATACCATGAAAATTTACCAAGAGCCTTGATCATGACCTGTTAATGACATATAGCAAGTGACCAATTTTGTCTATAATTTAGCAAGATACAGCATTGTTAGGCTGTAATACATGCACCCAACAAGGCTTAGTTGCTTTAAAAATCACAGCTCAGTGTCCGTGACAGCTCACATCGACTGCTGTCACAATATTGCTGTGAAAAGATCCTTACCAGCTACAAATTAGCACTGTTCAGCTAGATGGGCCTCCTGAAAACCTGTGCCATATCCTTAGTGAAATAGTAGTAGTGATCCCCCTTTTTAGCAAATCTTCTGATTTCACTGCCATCTTTTACATAGGAGCTGCTTTTCTGCTGAAGAGGAAATTAGTGACTGTGGCTTAATAATGCAAGGAACTGTTTTGAACCATTTTGATTTCTATTGAATTGGATAAATCTCTGCAATACCACTTGAGTTTCTGTCTGAGTCTTTTCCCAGATGTAAGCTACATTTTCTTTGTTTCATGTACCGTTGACTTTCTGAGTAACTACACTGAGTATCTCAAAGAATTCCCCAAAGACGGGTAGGTAACAGGACATTTCCTTGCTCCCTCTTCACTTCAACCTCTTGAAAGCTTGTTCTGAATGAAGTAAAAGGAAAGAGAAGGAAATGTTTCATTAGAGTAAGAAAATTTTTTTAATCTAGTTTTGCCTGTAAATATCTCACCTGAAAATATTCTGCCAAGTGTGTGCACGTTCAGTGAAAAGTTGCTGCCTAGCTACAGAGTCACTAATAGAGAGAATGAAAGGGTAGGAAGAATATCATGTAGAAAGGAACAGTGAATGATTGGGAAGATATGAGAGAAAAGACACTGCTCTGAAAAGACATTTCACCACAAGTACTGTGAACATGACATTTGCTTAGAGGTATTAGCTGCATCTCTGTGCATGCTACTTCAATCTCCTTTTTATCTGTAGTGTAGCATTCAGCCCCAGATCTCATCATTGGACTGAACAGATAAATAAACATCTGTAAGGATATTCTATCTGAACTGATAGAAAACATTATTTCAAGCTGTAAAAAGGCCACATAAAAGCTTAAGACAAAAAAGAAATATTTCTGGGTGAAGGGCCTTGTGACATACAGAATCCTGTGGAAGTCTTGTCTTTCAATGTCACCATCAGATTTCTGCTCCCCAGGAAAAAGAATCTGGGAACATTTAGAAGCTGCTTTAGATAGTTTCTACAGAGATGACAAAAACACTTTATGGCCATGGGCCAAGCAAGTGCTGGAGCACTCTTGGTTGTTGCTGTTGTGGGAGTCTACATGTCCCAGCCTCCTGCCAGGAGCAGGGTGCCAATACCATGATGTATGATTGTCTGGGTGCCAGCAGAAGCTTAGAAGTGTCCAGGAAATATTCAGCTATGTTCAAAATCCTTGTTATTAGCTGAAGATGATTCACCAAAAGAAAAAAATAAATTCAAGCATACTTATTCAGCTTCATCACAGTTGAAAAGCAGAAACCCATAACCTCCAATGGCATTCTTAAAAGCCCCTAAATTGTTCATGGGGAAGGTTAACTGATAACAACTAGTATCTATCATAGCTAACGCTTCAGGTAGCCAGTAAAAAGCAGCCTTCAAGTGGGCCAGTGGGACACAGTTCAGTCTTAGCAGAGTACTGGCCTGTCATTCTGGCAAGGAATCCCCCACTAGGCTCTTCCTTGCAGAGAAGTTTGTGCAAAATAATGTTGCTCCTACTGTTTCAGCCATCAGCTCAATGGTTACAGCCCTTGCATAGATGTGAAGACCCAGAGTCAGTTCTTTCCTCTGCTAAGATATTATAAACCCACACATTCCTCTTAAACACTAACCTCACAATACAGCCTATCTTTTCCAATCTTTCTTGTTGAAATTATTCAATAATTCAGCATTCATTGAAAGAGAAGAATGTTATTAAACATAACTATATTCCAAAAAAATGAGACAGCTGGATGCCAGAAACCTGCATCAGGGAACATTTTGTATGAAAAATTTAAGTATTTGCAATCTTAATTTCTGCCTCTTCAAAAGAAAAGAAACCAGCTTTACAGTCAGATTCCAGCATCTGATTCATCTCCCATCTCCTGTAGCCCTTTTGTGTGCAAGGCTTTCTCATGTATGTGCTCTAAGAATGCCAGTGTCTAGATGATTATGAGACATGAAAGAATGACAACTTAGTAAATCTCACCAGGGTGGTTATGAGAAAGATATTTGTTTACTTCTGATCTTGTTTGAAAGCTCTTTATTCACTTAGGTCTTTGGAGAAAACAAAACGTGGGTATCTGCAGAATTTAGAATCTTCTAGGTTAGCTAGAAGGACCAAAATTTTGAATGCAGAAAGCTGTAGAGCACAAATGAACAACATATTTTGTATATGCCCTTTAGTTTTACTCTTCATAACAATTTCCTGGGCTGGTTTTCCAGTGTTACTCCTCTGGAGCCAGTACTGTTACACCAGCATGCTCTGCTGGTGGGGTAGGTCACAGCTCTTTCAGTTGTGCTTCAGCACCAGACTCTTTCCAGCACCAGCCTCTTTTCAACATTCTCAGGTTTTTTTTCCATATTGGTAGTCAAATTAAATAATTCCTGAAATTGCCTGTGAAACAAAGTACAGACCTAGGACTAAGTTACAGAAATTAAATGTTTACCATTCCAGATGCATTACTTCACCTGAAATATTTTACATGTATTTATTTCTAAGTAACTGCATGTTCCCTCTAGAAAACTGACTTCATTTTTCAAATGCAATAAATCCCACAGGTTAAATAATTCCAGCTGCTAAGCAATCCTAGTTTATCTGTTCCAACTGGGCATTGCATAATGCAGGGAAATAGCTAAAGAAGTAATTCAGCTAATCATTTCCCTGTGGTAAGAACACCTATGCTAACTTGAGGACTCCTCATCATGCTCTAAAGATCTGTTTTTATGGCAATATGTCCAGACCAATTCCAGATCAATTATATGGAAAGAAAGGTGTCATCTTGTGTTGTGGTTTTAATTACCTTACATGGCCACAACACCCTTAGGCTGAATCTCTTGTCAGCTGTGAGAAGTGGGGGAGGTTTAAACGAATCAGTTTAGAAGACTAGGTTACATGGATCCAGATCACTTTGTGGAGATAATTACTTTAACTGTTGAAAAAAAATGTATGTAAAAAAATTCTTGAATTTGTGGGGTAAAAGAACCTGATTACATTTAAAATTCTGTTTTCTCAGTGATTTCTTATATTAAGTCTTCTTATTATAAGTCTGAGCTGTATTCCCTGAACAATCAGGCAGAGAAATTACAAAATACCTAAGATGAGAATTCTGGCAAATGAAATACTGCCAGGATAAGTTAATTCCCAAGTAACTCCATAAAGATAGAAAAAAAGAGTCCTCATTATTTTTTTTCACAAATTACTTTTAAAATAAAACAGTAAAATAGTGAATGTATTTATTGATACAGAAATCAGATCATGGATGAAATGGTGTTCTTACTGGAGTCAGAGGATGAATATAATCTACCCAAACTGATTCTAGTGTTTCCCTTCATTTCTTCCTGCTTCTAGAAAAGTTGGTCACATCAACTATCCAAGTAGGTTCCAGGAATCTTCTTGTAAACTAAATCAGTTTTCATGTTAAAATGGTTAACCGAAAACATATGAATAAAATCTCCAGTGATGATTGATCTACAATAAAATACTGATTGTAGATCACTATCAATCCTACTGATTGATAATGATTGTGTGTAAAATGGTCAGCATTTGATAGGCAAAAAGTGGTTCAGCGCTTATCTCAGAAGATGAGGGATGTCAGAAACTGAAATATTTTGCTAGAGACCTTTTGTGCACCTCCAAACCATTCTCTATTTTGCTCCATACCTCAAGCCCCACAAGTTCCCTGAAACAGTGTGTACAGGACTGTACCATGTCATTGCTATGTGTGCTATTATGGACTGCCCTGGAGGCTTGAAGGAAATATTTTTCTTTACTCTTTCTTCCTTGTTTTATACACATTTATGCTATTATGTTTTTTACTCCAGCTGGGTCATCTGTTAAAGGTTGAGGACAAAGAAATAGAAGAGGAAATGGCTTAAATTCTAAATTTGTGTCTGCCAACTGGACAGGCTTAAAAAACTAATGAGAGTTAACCTGTAGATTCAAAGCTTTTGTGAAGTTTTCTCCTTCAAGAAAAGCCATTAATTGCTCAGCCATTAATACACTTGTGCATGTAGAAAACCTTTCTCATATCTTCTTTTTTACAGGAAAAAGCTAGTTAAGAGTAGAGCATCCTCATGTACACAAAGAGGGCAGGAAAAAAGGCTAAGAAAGATTCTATTTCTACCAAAAACTTCCACTAAATGAAGAGGAACTTCTCATTTGATGGACAAGGAATGTGTAAGCACCCACTTCTAGTTCTGGATCTCAAGGAAATAAGCAGTAATCCATACCAAACTGGACCAAGCTGAAACCCCTAATACTGTTTGCCAAATATAAGTGGCATTAATTTCCTGTTATTATTATTGCTGGATAGGTAGGAAACCACAGCCTCCAAGAGTCATAGCTGCAAGCTAGGGTTGCACATTTGTCCTGTAAGGAGTCTGGGCTCATGACTAAGCACAGCTACCTTTTGATGTCACTCTTATATTTGTTTCCACAGCAGTGCTGCCGTTCTATCCACCTAATTTTCTTTCAGATTTCTTTTACAATGCCATCTTGATAGCCATTGCAAAAATGCAGATATAAATTGTTGGATTTCACAGTTCAGGCTGGACTATGAGGAGCCAGGTACTCTGCCTAATGGGTTCATGCCCAGTACTTTGATACACTGCTTTCCTTGAAGGAAAGCATTCTTCTGTACCAGCTGGCATTTTATTTTGACAAAATCAGACAGAACAATGAGTGTTTTAACTTCAGCAATTACATGTATGCAGATCCCAAGTGGTTTATTCTGTGACTTAGTTTTTCAGGTGTCTTTTTCCCCTTTTGTTTGCACAGTGCCTCCCACAGCAGTGCCCTGCTCTGGTGAGAGCTCCCATGCACTCCAGAGCCTTGGCAAACAAACCCAGTCACAGAAATGTTGAATATCAAATTAATTGCTATTTGTTAGCACACAGCAATGCATTCTTGGGCAATTCTTTCTTATACTTACTATGTCTGGGATCACTTTTCTACTTCATTTTTATAGGTCTCTCAAAAAAATGCTTCTAGTAGAGATGTGGAGAAGGTTCAATGTGTTGTTTTGTGATATCCTAATAGTTTAAGGAGTGAATTAGAGGAAAATGGTAATATGAAATTGAAGCCGTTTTCAAAAGAGAAAGAGCTTGTTAAAATACTTGTTTTCTTCTAAAAAACTAAATAAACTTCGTGACCACTATTGAAATAGAGAATAACTTAACGTTTTACAGACTGTTTTTACAGCGACACAGGGCATAGGAAAGAGAATATAGGGAAGTGCTTTGGTACAAGCCTGGTTGCTTTGCACCCAGTTTTGCTCTGGAGAGCACTCAAAGGAGCCAGAAGAACAACATGGTTTGCCAAGATCAGCAAGAATTATTACTTGGAGAGTACGTGCACTACCAGGAGCTGGTGACTGGGGGAGTTAGGGGAGGAAATTATGTGTTTAAATGTGGGAAAGGCTAGCAGAGATAAGAGAAATACCAGCTCTGTTGTGGAATCCAAGAAAGGAAGGGAAGCAGTTGGCAGACGAGAGGAGAGGGAGTGGGGGTGGCTCCTGCAAAGCTGACCCAGAATTGACATTATTCACAGCAAGTTTAAAAGTGAAGATGATCAGATCTTAATGCATTTTCTCAGAGGAAATTTCAGAAGTTCATTTTTCATTTTTTCCTTTTATTTTGCAAGTATTAAAATGTTTTCTATTATACAAACTTTATTGCCTAGCTTCCTTTTAACTTTTGTTTTATGCTTATTTCAGTATCACATTTGTATTGGATGACATGTGTGAGTTATGTAGGATGTTTGAAAGTTGAAAAAAGGATAGTTTATCTTTCAAGAATGATATTTTATCTTTCACAAGGGCATTTCAGTGGAAATTTCCTTCAGGTTCCTTAAAAATATTTGAACTAATATAAATTAAATAAAATCTAAACTGGGAGTTTATATGAAGATTAGCCAGGTGAGTGTCTATTACCACTGTCAAGTTAAAGAGACTGTGAATTATGTTAAATAGAGATAAATTATTTTCAGCATTAAATAAGGTTAAATGAGGCAGAAGTAAGCTATCAGGCAACCTCTGAATATTAGCAGGACACCTGCAGAAGTTCAGACAGAAGCTGTTGGTGTACCTGCACCTGTCAGCAAAGCCTTGGCTGCAAACTCTCCTCTGGGCACCACTTACCTTTCAGATCCACAATCTATTTCCATAACCCACGAGCAGGGAAAGCTACTGCCCTTCTTTAGCACCTGAAAAGTGGGGAATTTCACCAGTGATCCAAGACAGAGATGATGGAAGTCCATGCTTAGTTTTATCTTTAAAAGAAAAAAAAAGAACAAAACAAAAAACTCTTAAACTCTTCAATTCACAGCTGTTGTCACTGGTTCTGATCACAGTTTCATCCTTTTGGGACACTGAAACAGTGTTCATGCCACATGCTCTCAGTTTGTAGGGTAAGTGGTGACTTACTGGATGCTTTACCCCCAAATTGCTGAGAAGGTTGGCCCCTGGGGTTGAGTACTGTGACTCTTGCCTTCTGGACCAGAGGGTGCTGCATTATGGACCTTGGAAGAGCCCAAGCTCCCATATGTGTGAGCAGAACCTACAGCATCACTCCTGAACTAATTTACAAGGGTTTTTTGTAGTGCAGGATGAGTGTTGTTTCCTTGGATTTGCAAGTGGAGGATTGTGAACGAGCACAATCAGATGATGCAGACAAGTAGGACTTAAAGGGCAAGAACCATGAAAAGAGCAATTTCAGATGTTAATCTTGTTTTAGTAAAGGGGTTGTATCCTAGAAGGCTACAGATGCACAGGAAGCATGAAAAAAACACTGCAAATAAAATTACAAGCAATGCAAGGAAAATCTGTGAAGAAATGCACTTCCAGACTTTCGAGTAAGAAAAAGTAGGACAACTTAAAAGCACTCCAATTTCTAGAAGGCTCTGAATTCCAACCCTTTTGTAAATTAAGGCTATTTATTGTGCAGCTTATTTCAAAATCAGACAAAATTATTCTTTAACCTTAACTTGTTTGGATGTTGCAGCAAACTGAGAAAAATCAGCATTTATTAAGCAAACAATTTTACTGAATACTTATTGGTAAAATACTTATCTGCCCATATCCCTAAATGTTTCATCAAGATAACATGGGGCTTATCAGTAGTAATTTTAATTTGTTCTTGAAAGGACAGACTAGAGATTAAAAGATTGCTTCCTGTTGCATAAATTCAACCCTTAATAGCCTCCTGCTGGGAAATGGTAGGTCAATAATAGGTTGAGAAGCCTTAGTAGTTTCAAAATAAATTTAAAATAAACTTAATTAAGAGAGTGATATGCCGCATTTGGCTGTAATAGCTGGGATCCAGAACATGGGTTACATTCTTCACTTGAGTTTTGACTGTCAGATGTAATGGTGTCATTGTTGCTCCCCTCATGAGAGGAAAATCTTTCAGGTTTTCAGAAAAGGATCAGAGTTGGAAGAGAACCATAATTTAAACTGGCAATAAGGGAGGTTCCCCTTTCCAGAATAAAAAGTTCAGTGTTGGAGGGAAATGCTGCTACTACAAAATGCAGCTCTCTTGGGGGCTGTGAGTGCTGAATTTGCTCCCTTTGTGTTGGAAAAAAGCGAGGAGAGAAAGATTTGGCAGTGTTGTTATGATGACTCATTATTTCTCCAGCTCTGGCTCCCCTCTGGCATCTCCTGGTCATTCGTCTTTCTCATGTGATTCTTCCCACAAAAAAACCCTTGTAAATACATGTCAGAGGATCTATAGCCACAATGCCAGCACAGCTTTTGTTTGGCAGCTGCTAGGAGTCTTCTCTGTTAACTGGGGCCTGTAAGGAACCACCAGTTCTTGCAGCCCAGTTCATGCTAACTTGGCTGTGAGAGAACTGGACTGCATGAGCATTTTACACCAGCATTTTATAGCATGAACTACATCCTCAGTCCCAGCAGGTATTTGGAGAAGGTTCTTCTGATGACCTAAGCTGTCTAGGTTTGTTTTGGCTGTTGAAATTCTCTCACAGGTATAGAGCAAAAAATTTGTGAGCAGAGAGGAACAGGTTCCCTGGCAAAAGGACTCTGAAAAGAAAAACAGCCTTTTGACCTTAAAGAAAATGTAAAGCTGGAGTAATTCTGTCATCTAAAAAAATCCACAACAAGGGGAGCCAGAAAGTTCCATTCACCTCCTCAGATACAGTTACACCAGCTAGTGGTATTAAAGATCTGTTGAAGGACAAGCCTGGATGGTACATGGAGAACACAGAATAACATAATGCAATTCTTCTACATCATGGTGCAAGTGCATTAAAATTTTTGAAAATCTTTTGAGACATTAAAAATATTTGTTCAAACCCATTGATGTATCCTGGTACTTACTGTCTGTGTCAGGAACTGCCTTGGAAAATTTTGTGCACCTCGTGGTTAGTCAACACCTGGAGGGAGTTGGAAGAAGGGAGTACCTTGTGCGTCAGGGGCTGATCGAGAGATGGTTGGGAGGAAACACAGAGCTGGCAATCTCACAGGGATGTTTTAGACTCTCTTGGCTGTGCCTGTGATGTTTATGTGCTTAAGCTTAGCATATCAGTCAGCACTGGAAAATGCATCAATAAAATAGAACCTGTTCTTCCTCCCCACCTCAAAAGGTAATATTTCATTCTTCACATAGTATTGTCCAGGCCCACAGGTATGTGGGCTTTCTCTGCTTAGCAGATGACTGATAGTTCATACTGCTTTCTCTACACATATATTTTTCATGTCATTTCAGCTGTAGAAAAGACACAATCTATTGCAAACATAGAGAGGTCTATACTATTAGTTTGAAAGATTGTCATATATGGATTTTCACCTGTACAACAGTGGGATAAAAAATTTTCAAGAATCCAATCAAACCATGGCAGAAATCCAAGTCCAAGTGCTATCTAGAAGAAGATTGAATACTTTATTAAAAAAAAAAAATCAAGAATCCATTCAAACCATGGCAGAAAACCAAGTCCAAGTGTTATCTAGAAGAAGATTGAATGTTTTCTTTTAATTATAGCAAGAGGAGAAAGAAAATGAGAAGCTTGGAGCTCTTCCACTGGGTGCCTGTTATTCAGGTGAGCAACTTTTTATTGTATTAGTGATTTGAGCAGAAGACAGGGAAGATTCATAAATGACTTTACTGTTTGTTATCAAAGGAAAGTAATTTTAATGGGCCAAGCCTATACTACACTTCTTTCTAGGCACAGACATTATCACAGAATCATATAATAGTTTGGGTTGGAAGGGACTTCTAAAGGTCATCTTGTCCAACTCTCCTGCAATGATCAGGGACATATACAACTAGATCAAGTTTCTCTGGACAACTAGATCAACCTGACCTTGAATACTTCCAGGGATGAGGCATCCACAACTTCTCTGGGCAGCATGTTCCAGTGTCTCATTAGTCTGATTGTGAAAATCTTCTTCCTTAAAACCAACCTAAATGTACCATATTTTAGCTTAAAACCACTACCCCTTGTGTTATTGCAACAGGCCCTGCTGAAAGAGTCTTTCTCCATCTCTCTTATAAGATCCCTTTTAAGTATTGAAATGCTGCAGTAAGGTCTCCCCAGAACCTTTCCTTTTCCAGGTTGAACAACTCCAACTCTCTCAGTCTTTCCCTCTGACCACTTTTGTGACCCTCCTCCAGACCCACTCCAACAGGTCCATGTCTTTCCTGTGGTGAGGACCACAGAGCTGGACACTACTTCATGTGGGGTCTCATCAGGAGAGAGGAGAGGGGTGGAATCCCCTCCCCTGACCCGTTGGACCTTAGAAGCAAGTCATTCTGGTTTGCTTTTCTGAGGCATTTGTGTGGGTCTCGCTGTTTACTGCTAACACTAATTGGATGTTATAAATGTGGTGTCATCACCTGCTCAGTGATGCTGAACAGCTCTGGGACAAAGCTTGAAAATACTACTGTTCTTGGAGCCACAGTCCTTGACCACTGTGCCAGATATGCAAATGGGGGTCACACAGTTAACCCAGTCTGTATTTGCATTTCACACTGCAGCTGGCTTAAGGGAGCAGAATCTGAAAATATTAAAGCCTCTCAAGCTGTTATCTGTGTTGGCACCAGTGTACAAATTATTAGAAATAGTCTGTAGATAAGAAGGTATTCTATGTTAAAGATGGAGAGGAGACTCACCTCGAGAACAGCATTAAGCTACTGTTGGCTGTGCTGAGCCTGAGAATGACAAAGCACACTGTGCACAAGGATATGCACTTTAACATCCAATTGCCTACAAAACATGTAGGAGCTTTTTCCTGAACATCTTTATTTGTTAAAGGATGGAATGATACTAAATTTTGCTTCCCATCAGGATCCAGTACTTGGCCTATTTACAATCCTCTGGGCTAGGGTCCAGCTTGGACTGTATTTCCATCCAAACAAGGCAGGCTTCTGATGGCAATACAGATAGATTCTTGCATTTATTCATCAAGTAGTTATCCAAACATCCAAGTACTTCCTTGGAATATTGCAGCACTTAACTGTGGGAGCTTGTTCTTCAGCTGTCAGTCTACAAACTGTATTCCATAGGAAATTTTTTGCTGATATTTTATCTCAGGGATGTTTTCTTGGGAGCATTATTAGATGTTGTTATTTGTCGTAGATCTGGCAGTGCTGGTTTACAGTGGAATTAATGACCTTAAAGGTCTTTTCCAACCCAAATTATACTATGATTCTGGTAGGTCAGCCCAGATCTCTCCTCTGCCTTTTCAGCTTTTCAAAATGGTTATGTATATTCCCTAGTGGAATAAGTTCTGTAGCAATGGACACATATTATTTCATGAAAAAAAAGTAAATTAAGAAAAAAAAAAAACAAACCCTATTTTTCTACTTTCTCACAACAGATAAGAGTATGGTAATTTTAATTCTGTTTTATTCACAAATGACTGAAGAATTATTGTCTTTTCTTCTCGTTCACAAGAAATTGGAAGCACACAGAAAGGATAAGAGCACAATTTGACTGACTTCCTGACCTGCCATCCTGGATCTTGTGACTTGCAGCCCTGGTGCTCCGTCCCTGGGGGTAATCTGAATGCATGCTGGTCATGCAGGTTCAGTGTGTAACACTCCTTGAATAATGGGTTGAGAAATGAGCCAGAGCTGGTTACATAAACCTTGTCATATTTCATGCAGACAGCTGCCAGCCTCTGCACTTTTTGCTGTTGTCATTTGCGTTTTCTGTCACCCAGATAAGACATCACCAAAAATAAACACCTGAAGAGAAAAAATTATGGCTCTGCAAAGATTTCTGTGTTTTTGCTCTCTGCAAAGATTGCTGTGCTTTTTCTCTCCATGTATACATATTGTGTTATTCTTTCCCAAGGGCTAAAAGAAAAGAATAAAAACACATATTAACTCTCCCTTTAAACAACCTATAAGAAAAATATCACTTGGTACTCTTAGTCCAAATACACATAGTCAGTTTTTAAGATAAAGGTTAAGTTTTGGCTTGAAGAGAGGGTTTAAAAATCCAGGATCTGTAACATTTGTCCTGTGTCTTTTAAATAATATTTTCACTGCCTTAGCAATGGTCTTATATGTACTGTGAAATGTGTTCAGAGAAATCAGGCTGCTCTATGTGGAGCTCATTGCTAAGAAAATTGGTCTGGTTTTCTCAGACATCAACTGACTGCAGCCCTCTGAAGTCAGAGCTCTGTGGCTGAGCCTGTATTTATGTGGGTATCTAGGTCTAGATTTTGGAATGCATTTTTAGCAGCCAAATGTGAAAGTTTCAGAAATCTAAAAATTGCTGCTGGCAAGAGGTAGAGATAAAAACATCTGAATTTCATAGGAGTTATCAATGAGATTTAATAGAAAGACTGACTTTATTATTTCATGAAAAATCATCTAGCAAGGGACTGCCTAGACCTTGTAGCAATGCAGATAGTGTGACACAGAAAAGTCCTGTCTGCAGGATAAGGCTAAGGGTCATGGAAATGCCACTTTTCTTTTTTGCTGACTTCTCCCTGAGTGTTACCTGTCCATGAGAGACTATGAAGCAGAATTAGAAGCAGGGCAAAACTGTGATTTTTTTTCTCTGTCCTGATTTGTCTTTGTTAATAATGGTGGCCAGTCACTGACTCAAAGCCATGCTGCATCTTTCCTGAGAATTACAGAGCTGCTGCTCTGGATGTGAGTATTGGATCAAATTCCTGACAACAAGTCCTTGACTGGATTTCAGCCACAGAATGTGGACTGCTGATGGCTCCTCTCATCCCAGTGTCTCAGGGAAGACCTAAACCCTATCCTAACCACAGCCCAAACTCCCTCTCATTGTGTTAATTACCTTATCCTCCAGGAAGAGCTGAATGATCCCAGAAGTACTATCATCCTTCTATCCCTTTCAGTGACACTGCAGCATCAGTCCTGTTTTGTCAGGCCAACTCCTTCAAGCATTACCACGGGGATTATTATGCTGTGTGTGGCTCTGAAAGTGAAGGATACTTGCCTTCCAGAGATAAAGAGAAAAACGAAGCTTGAGACAGGATGTGGCTCTTCCCTGACCATGAAAATTGAATGATGTTGCTAGAAAAAGAACAATGAAATAGCAAAATACTGTCAGTTTAGGATAGAAATTCAAAAGAGGTGTGGATCATGAGATCAGCGAGGTTTTGGAACAGCTGCCTAGAAAAAAAAATGAAGCAAAAAGTCCTTATTTTAAGAGAGATTTTAGCCCTTTTTTAATAAAAGAGATTTTAAGATGTGGTTTACTGGGCAGTCAGAGGCTCAGTCATTTCCAGTCAGATGTGCTGTGTTGAGAGATCTCTCTTCCAATCTCCACTTTTACATGTCCATTTTCCAGATGAGAGTTTGCCTGGTGGTCCAATAAAGCTTTTGTTCATGTGCACAAATAGCACACTC
The DNA here is from genome assembly GCA_017589585.1 of Phylloscopus whistleri. Lineage (NCBI taxonomy): Eukaryota > Metazoa > Chordata > Aves > Passeriformes > Phylloscopidae > Phylloscopus > Phylloscopus whistleri. Next base: position 2,741,637 of record JADMLD010000183.1, read on the forward strand.
TTCAGGCAGTCAAGGCTGTCATGGACCTGATCACTGTATATGTGTTGTGTTGCTGCTCACTTCTTGCAGTTTTAGCCTTCCTTGAAGGAGCTCAATTAAATATAAATCTGCTGACAAGACTTAACTATTATTTTCTGCTTGCATCTTAGGTACCTGTAGTGGTTTCGTGTTTGCCAATTTTTGATTTTCCAGCCAATACACCATTTTGTAGTGGTTTGAGATAGGATTGGAAAAAAAGCAAAGCAGGCTCAAACTTAAAATCTATAAAGATAGGTTTATTAACAAACACTAAAAGAAAAGAATGAGAATCAAAATGAAACCTTCGAAACACTTCTCCTCCCCCCAACAGCTTATTTTCTCTCTCACAGACAACGTATAAAGAAAAAACTTGGAACTCTAGGTCAGTATCACTTATAAAATAGTCTTTCATCAGTCCATTTAGAGAGAGAAGTCTCTTTTGGTCTATTATGGTAACTTTCCACAAGAAAAAAAAACAGTCCACTTGTGGCTTTTAATTTCTGCACTTCCACTTCTGCAGTTGTGGAATCCCTCCCATTTGACAGCTTTTTCTGCAGCTGCATGTGGGCCACGAAGCTCATTGGGGTATCATTTTAAAGATAAACAGTTCCAAAAGCAAAGGGTTTTCTTCATCTGTTTCTAAAATCGTCTCCATCTCAAGAAACAGAGGTTTTTCTTTTTCTTCCCTGGGGGCAGTGGGCTTCTATCTCTCTATCTTCCTCTGTTCAAGATTCTCCATTAGATCACAGCTATTTCAATATTTAATTAGTCCATCACAGATACCTTTGCTCAAATCTACAATCTGAATATTCTCATCATCTCCCCAATGTATATTTTTTTCACGGTTTAAAGGAATATTCCAGCATTTTACAGTCTGTTACCACGGCTCACAAAAGACTTTCCCCCAAAATCCAAGCCATCTTCTCCATCTCCTCATCTAACTTCTCCTTCACTGACCCAGGTATCTTCATAGTGTTTCTTTACATGTCTCCGACTCTGACTTTTCTCTCACTCAGAGAAGGGTCAATGCTTTGTAAGTTTCATCTGTGTAAGGAAAGAGTTAACACTCTCCCGGGCCTGCAGAAGGCATGCTCTTTCTTCCCAGGGAGACGGCCAAAGGTGGCAGATTCAGGCCATGCCAGGGCTGGAGCCAGGATCTCTTGCTTTCCCCCAGTCCCTTCCTCTGCCTGGCAGCCGCTGGAGGAGGGGGGGCTCGGCCCGGGCCGTGATGGAAGTGTGGCAGGCCCGGGATCGGCCGGGACAGGGCCAAGACAGAGCTGGGACAGGGCTGGGACAGGGCTGGGACAGGGCTGGACAGGGCCGCGACAGAGCTGGGACAGGGTCGAGGACAGGGCTGGGACAGGACCGGGGCAGGGCTGGACAGGGCTGGGACAGGGCTGGGACAGGGCTGGGATAGAGCCGGGACAGGGCCAGGACAAGGCCAGGACAGGGCCAACACAGGGCTGGGACAGGGCCGGGACAGGGCCGGGACAGGGCCGGGACAGGGCATGGTCTCCTCCCCTTCCTCTGCCCGGGAGCCCTCAGGCCCACCCTGGCCGAGACGGCTGCAGCAGCTGGGCCCGGCCAGCCCGCCAGGCCCCGGGGGCCACGCTGCAGAGCAGGGCCCTGTTACCTGCTCCAAGGCAGGAAAGGAACTTCTCCCGGTATTCTCTGTTTTTTAACCTGTGTAGCACAGAGGCGTATCTCACTCTCTAATTGGTTAATCAAGCTGTCAACTTCAAAGCCATTGGTTTTTGCTATAACTCTCTTGGAAAAAATCACTTCTGTGCTAAACCAGCACAGTACCTCTTTTAACTGGGTCAAAGTAAACCCATTACCCTCTATATTTGGTACATGGTAGGAATATTTACCTAGCAGAAATTATAACTCTTCAATGTTTTCTAAAGGATATACTGATTCACCTAACCTTGAGGTCAGTCTCATTTCTAACTGTGTAGGTGAACCGTGCAACACTTCTTGTACGTTTTGATAGCAGTGTTTCAAGATCAAAAAGGAGACGCTCTGATGTGCAAAAAACCACCCTTGGGACTAACTTCCCTAAGTTCAAGACATGCACAGCAGGGCTATAGGGGTGCCAAGCCATTTCTGATGTAGGACAGGCAAGGGCAATTTCTCTGAGCAGATTCAGACACCCTTGCAGGCTCACCTCTGTCCAGACAATTCCCAATGGGTGTTGGTTTGTTTGAGTATTGCCAGCTCAAATCGAAGAGAGATTCTCTATGAAACATCTATTCCCATTTCAAAGTTAAGCAAACACAAGCAGAGGTAACCCATCAAAGCTGGCCTTGCACAGGCAGTCTGTGGGAACTTGCTTATCCAAAAAAGCTCAGTGCTGGGAGGTGTGAAAGCAAACTTTATGTAGGAAAAAGCAGGTGGTTGTCTTCTTTGGGGACTTTGCAACTACAAATTCTACAACCTATTTTGCAAATGGTACTACCCAAACATATTTATCATCTGTAAGTTTGTACTAAAATTCAACATGTGTCTTCTCTGCCTCTACTTAAACTGAATTTTTGTCTTGCTCTACCCTCACAGGCGGCCTAGATAATCACCATATTTCCATATTGTTCAGTAATGTCTTAATTTAGATAACTCTTTTCTATACCAAATTATTATATTTTTCTCATTTTTAGGTTTATATTTTCTAAATTTCAAATCATTTCTACAGCTATTTTAATTTCTTCTCATTTTTATGGGTGCTAAAACTAAGCTGCCTAAGGTGTAATTCTCTAGATCACAGTTTCTTCCACTTTAAAAAAAAGTTGTTCTCTTTATAGTATTTTTCCTTCTCCAGTGTTCTGGGACTTCACTATTTCTTGGTAAAAGCTTTTTTTTGTTATTTGTTAAAAATCATAATTATTCAAGCACATACAGTTTGGCCAGTTCTGTAAGAAATCAAGGATATGTTCATCTTGTGCTTTCAGTCTTAATATATCCCACTCACCTAAAGAGTCTTTAATCTGCTCTTTCCCTTCTCCTGGTGTGGACTTTCCTCCTCAGTGTTCCTCAACTGTTTAAATAACAATCACTATTAATATTTTTGTGAAAGTGACACCTAATAGGTTCTAGGCAGTTTAATCCTCTTCCTGATGATTATTTTCTCTCTCTTTCTCATAAAAGATATATATAGATGAAAACACAGGACATTATTTAATTTTTTGTGCATTTAGTCAAAATTGACACCATTTTGCAGCTTTCTCTGAAATTAATTTCACTCCCTTCATGTGGCAATCAACTATAGATATTTATAGTTACTAGGACAGTTTCCCCTTTTTATTTCTCTTGGATTTTCTGTTTTTCCAGGTATGCCTTATCCAGTCCTTATCAATTCCCCACTATGGCATTTTCCTAGTTTTATTCCACAGCAGGACAGAATTATGTTGTCTTGATATTACTTTGTATAGGAATATCCAAGCCATCTTGATATTACTTTGTATAGGAATTAGCATTTCCCCTAAAATATTTTTACCCTTTGAGATTCTTCCCCGTGAGCACCTTGTCTCCCTGTCTGCAGCCTGCTACATTGGCCCTTTTGAAACATAGTGCTAATAATCATCATCTGCTCAGATTCTGTCCTTTCTCTTACAGCCATGAACTCTAGCAGGATGAGATCATTTTCACTCAAATTGGTTTTTGTGATTAAAAAATCCTGGTCAAATAAAAACCCAAGCCAACCAGGGACAATCAGAGCCTCTGAATTCTAGGACAGTGAGTTGTGCCTCAAGGAAGAGGAAATATGCCAAGAATAACAACAGATGTTCAGTTTACAGCTGTCAGCATTACAAAGGGAACACAAAGCAAGTATGCTGACTATGTAGAGGAATAGCAATTGCATGGATCCCACTCCCAGAACAGCTAAGAAATGCAGGACACTTGTGCTGATGAAGCAAAGGACTGGCACAGTGGGTACAGCAGCCAGCAGCTTTATGGGCAACACCATGTCCCTTGCAGAACTGACTACCCTGTCCTGGATGAAAACCCAGCTCCCATGGCAAATCCTGTCATTTGTCCCACTGAATAGTGCTTTGGTCAGTCACCCTTTCTGTTCTTCTTCCAGTCCCCTTTCTGTCCTTCAACTCTTCTAGGAGGGGTTGCTAATTTTCCTGCTGACTATAAATGCACACAGTGTTGGCAGTCCAACTTGTTCCAGCCTGGGGAGAGGAAGCCATAGAATGGCCAGGTTGGAAGGGGCCTTAAAGATAATTTAGTTTCAACTCTTGTACATTGGCAGGGCCACCTTTCACTAGACCAGGCTGCTCAAAGCCCCATCCAACTTGGCCTTGAATACCTTGGGGTATCCACAACTTCCCTGGGCAACTTGTTCTGGTGCTTCACCACCCTCACATTAAAGCATTTCTTCTATAAATTTAATCTAAACCTACTCTTAGTTTGAAGCTATTTCCCCTTGCCCTGTCACTACCTACTCTACTATAAGTAGCCTCTCTCCATCTTTCTTGTAGGGTCCTTTAAGGTACTGAAAGGCTGCAATTAGATCACCTTCATCAGATCTTGCAGCACTCATCTGTTACTGCAAGAAACACCCTTCACTTGAATAAATTGAGTCACCCCCCCATCAGCAATTGCAGAGATAAAAGGAAAAACTACATTCGGAAAATGCTGAAAGCAGCAAATATCTAGATTTGGAATAAACAGTAACAACTGTTTTGCATCTTTCTTCTTCCTCAGATGTCTCCTTTCTAATCTTCTTCTTCCCTCCCCACCATCATACTTTGCTTGTTCCTCATGGAATCATTTCATGGCTGCAGGTAGCAGGGCAGTTCTCTGGTAACATAGCATGAACTCTCTCCTATTCCAGTTTTTACGTAGTTCAATCATGTGGTACCTGAGTACAGCCATCAGCATTGAAAAATTATGCTAGTGCCCCAGGAAGTTATATACAGATAAAAAATAGGAGGTAAAAAGCTTTATATGTTGGATGGGGCTTTTTTTCTGGTTTCATTTATAAGTTTAAAATGTCACTTCTCCAGCATTGGCAACAGGACCAGGTACAGATGATCAGAAAGTCAAAGAAAACTGCTAAAAACCTGTGAGCTTCCTTTCTGGTGGGGGCTGGCTGGCAAAGTCATGAGGTCCATAGCACCGAGGCAGAACCTTTCCCTCCTCCCTGAAGTCTGAAGTGCCTGAAAGCCTTGCATTTAGCTCTATTTTTTCCTACTGGCAATTGATATTGGATGATTTTACATTCTTAATGCAGCTACAAAAGCCTGTTATTTAGCTTTTTTTTAGATCTTTTCTAGAAAGAAGGCAGGTAGATGGAAACCTGCCGTACTTTGTCAAGGCAGGGATGTATCCACACATAATGTCCCAGGTTTTTTAATAGCTGTGTGAGATAAGCAGACTGTCCCAGTGAAACCTCCATTGCCACAATGTTTTTCATCATGAATGCAACCCAGGTGTTTCTATTTGGTTGAATAAATAATTTGTATAAGCTTGTATGTGTGTATGCCTGAGATGCATTTACTGTAGTGGTTGCTGCTGCTATTTGTCCAGTTAAATATATTTTGTATTTTGGCATAAGAAATTATTTTATGCACATTACAGTCTTCAGCTTCAAACCTCTTAGAAAATAATCATCCTGACATTTAGGAGAAGAATAAGGATGTCTTTGAATAGAACATTGTCATAGACCTTATAGAAAGTTTAAAATATTTAAAAGGAAAAGGGACAGCTGCTTTCAACTGGAAAGGTGGAAATCAGTTCTTATTTTGTGATTAGCCTTAGGCAATAGTTTCTGTGTGTCTGCATTGCCTCTGCACCAGACTATGGATCTTAGCACTCAGTGTTAGATGCCAACTGAGTCTTGGGCATTGCTTACAATTCTGATGTATAGAAAAATTTTCATACCACAGAGATACGTGTGCATGAACGAAAGTAACTTTCAACCATGGTAAAGTAAACAATAAAAAATATTTTAAAAAAGAAAAATAAAAAAAAAAAGAGAAAATATTCAAAATGCTTATAGTGAACATTTACCTTTAATCAGTAACTACAAAACATACCCTGACACAGAGCAGATAGGAGCATGCCACTAAAGTAAACTTTTTCCTGGCTACTATAGCTGCATAAACTCTAGTTTTATCCAGTTGACAAGTTGAAGGCCTTATGGCATACAGATGGATAAAAGTGTGACTCAAGAGCAAAAAAATTAATAAAATTTGTTGTGTTTCAAAATCAAAATAGTGAATATTAAAATGAGATGTCTGTCTGCTCCTAAAGGTCATCCTCTCTACGGTGCTTACAGCAGGTTCCTGTCTCTCAAAGGACATTTGTATTGGTGGCATTTTCAGAACAACTTTGTGAACAGAGGTCGACCACTTGCAGGCCATAAAATGATGGACAAGCCTGTTCTTTTCCACTGTCTGATATTCCCATCACAAAAGCATTGTTATTTCCAGGGTGAATATTTGCAGAAACTCTCTTACATTTTGCAAAATCCCTTGCTTTTTCCCCTTCTCTAAGGTGTTTCATGTGAATGTTTTTGGTTTTTTTCACAACCTCTTCTGAGTACTTTTGTTCTAGTTTTACAAATGCAAATTTTTGGCAATGATAATTGACATCGAAAAATATATTTTCCTTTGACTATATAACATCCATTGAACCTTGGGGAAAAATAAGTAAATAATCACATATTTTAGCTGACTACACCAATTTGTACAAAGCACAGATAACAAGGTTATTTATATATGTGTTTGGCAGGACAAAGAATTCCTATTTTTGAAGCATGAGAGATGTGGGAAAACATGCTACTTCCTTCATTTTATGAACTGTGTACCAGTCGTCTGCCACTTCCTCCCCACCACTGTGCAAAGAGCAAAGAATTGAATTTAGGTCCTTCAAGGCCTAAAAAATTGATCCAGGATGCCTCATTCCTGCAGGTTGGATCCCAGGAGACTGACTCAGTCATGTCAAAGGAGGGAAAGGACAACCCAGAAAGCAACTATTATTACTGTGTGTCAAAAAACAAAAAGCCTGACACATTTGTATCTGTAAAGGAGAATGTGAGATGACATACCCTGTCTTCAGCACAGGTCCCTCACTCCCTCACTTATGTGACAGCCTGTGATAGGAGAAAGTTGGCATCAGAGATATGAATTCAGCCCACAGAAACAACAGACTTGAGACCATGTGTCAAAAAGTTTCTTTACTTGATAAGCAGCAGAGCCTAGACTCCACATTCGAGATTTATTTTGATCTTCTCATGTCTAGCTGATGATTGCCTTCACTTGCATGCTTTGGCAGTTAAATGAGTCCTGGAAGCTGTTTTTGTTTAAAAGATATTACTTTAAAAAGACATTATTCTTTTTATTGATTCTTCATTTTGAGTCAATCACAGAAGTGCAGTTCTTTTCTCCCAACATTACATAAAAAGGAAAGGAAGATTTCCTCCTTTTTTTTAAATAGCAGAATAAACACTGAGAAATTCAGCCACCTAAAGTTTTATAACAAATCTGCCATTTTCCCCAACTAAATTACAAGTTTTCCCCAGTCTGCAGAATTCTTGAATATACTCACCGCAAATTTGAGAAGTTCAGCAGAGAAGTTCAATTAATCACCTATCCAATAAACTTCACCTTGACAGAAACAGCTGCTGTGGGGTCTTTTTACTCCATGAGGAGATGGTGCAGATAGTCAGGGTTTTCCTGTTTTACAGTGTATTTTTTTGGTCAGGATATTGGAGACTCTTCTGGCACTCCCATCATCCTCTGTGCAACATTTCAGCTGCTGAAACAGTCCTCATACCCTTGAGAGAGCCTCTTCTCCCTCCTTCCCTCTCTCCCTCCCTCCCTCTCTCATTTTTTTCTGACACCCATAACCTAACCCAACCTCTGTGTTTGCACAGGGCTTTTAACTACCAGCCTCAGGCAAGCTGGAAGCAGCAGAGGAAGAAAAGGAAACCACTAAGCCAATTTTCCATTAACCAAATGAGCAGGATTCTGTAACATTTCTTTGAGGTAAGGAAATCCGAGAAATGAAAGTCTCTCACAGCCTTCTGTAGGTGACTCATTAATTCACAGCTTACTGCACCTTTCACACTGTCCAATGCTGATTTTTGCTATCAGGGCTGCACTCAAGCTGTTGATATCTACTGCCTTGTTCCAGTAATATATCAAGAGACAGGCTTAAATCTTATAAATTAATTGTCCTATATAAAGTCAGATGTCAATTTACAGCAGTATTGTTCTAAACAATGTGCTAGTGTTATTTTTCAGGAAAAGAAAAATAAAAGCATTCTCTTTCTTAAAATAAAATGCATCCATTTCTGTTTTGAATTCATGCAGAATTTAAGAGTTGAACCTATTTCATATGCAAATTTAATTTTCCTTAAGAAAGCAATTTTTTTCTGGACTTCAGAATAGAGTGAACTTCTATTTTTTACAGATACCAAGAAAATAACAAAACAAAGGCATCACTCCTCAAGTTAATTTTTGTCATGTTAGGAATTTTGCAATTTGCAAGTAAAAACAACAAGATTTTAGTGGGAAATTGATGACAAAAGTCAAAATCTAAATAGGATTTATTTTTCAGGATGGACACAAAGGAGCTCTGTGGAACTCCTAGGCAGGTAAAAAGTTGCTTGGCAGTTCCATGTTGGATAATGTATATATACAAATACATATGATTCATCCCCCTTTCCTAGAAAGACAAAATGACTTAGTAAATCCACAATGCTGGATGAAAGGTTAAACTTTTCATTACCACTCCTCATGTACAATTATGTACAGCCTCATGGAAAATCATCACCATTAAAAGAAAATAATTTTAAGAAAATCTGTACGGAAAAACTGTTTTTCTCTGACAAACAAAACCTATTCTTCACTAGAAGCTCTGGAACACTTTCTGTGAAAAACAGGTCAGTTTATTCTCTCATCCTAAATAATACTGGCTAAAAACTAATCTGAAATGTCTTTCCTAATGTCTCCTCCATGTCAGAAATATTTAACTGTGGGTTATACATCCTTTGGAGTTCAGCAGTTCATTCATTATAAAAACAACTCCAGGCTCATGTATTTCTGAAAGCAAAAACTAATTTCTCTCTGTCAATCCAGGCACAAACCCCAGATTTTACTCTTTAGTTTTTGCACCTAGCAACAAAGTCAGACTAAGAAGTTCTTGGCCGTTCTCTACCATGGGTGCTCTTACTTCTTCCCAGGTGCTTTGTTCCTGCTGCTGCACCACATGCTCCCTTCATCTGCACTGCTGCTTGGTGCTGGAAAACAAGTTAGGAATTAGTTGTTTGGGGTTTTTTTAATAATTAATATTATGAACTTAACCCAGATCAATCCTCAGTCTGTTTCCCAGAAGACACATGGCCAAAAAAAAAAAAGAAAAAAAAAAAAAAAGGCAGAATTATAAAGGCCATATCCTACAGCAGAAGGGCAGGAATGAGGTGCTAATATAGGAATAAGTATTGAAAATGGTTGAGAAACTGAATGCCTGAGTGTTGGTTGTCCCTGGAAGAAGGTAGAAGGACACATCGAAGAATGAAGACAAAAGAAAATTATATTTCTAAAAGTAGGGTCCCAGACTAATGAACTGGATTTTTTAAATGCTATAATTTCTTCATCTTTAATGAATTCTGTTAACTATTATTGACACCTAATTTGTTAAAAGAATGCAATCATTATACAGGAAGGTATACAGGTCAAAGTGCAGCATTCTGAAAGTAATAGCATGATGCCATTTATATCCTAGGAACTACAAATTATGGCTTCATTTCCATGGTAGTTTTTGCAGTCAAACTTACTCACAGTGTTCACAAAAGTGAAAATTCTTCCTCCCATCCCTTGGGTACAAGGATGATCATCCACTGTATAACAAGGTTCAGAGTTTCATAGTAGTTTCCCTATGTAAATTGACTTTACCTGGTGGTCTGTTTAACTGTATACGTTCAGGAAATGTCGTAGGAGATGTCTTGAGTTTGACTCAGGAGGCATAGCAAAAAGTGATGTCTAAACAGACTCAATGTAGGGAGGTGAGAAAAACTTTGTAGGGAGTGAGAGAAATCAGACCTCACATGTATTACAGACATGCTCAGCACATGCAATGGACTAAGCAGGAGAAATACTCCAAGTACAGCCTTGTGTGAGTCATTATATTTTACCAGGTGACTGATCAGCTATCCCCAGGGCTTCTCTGTGCCTCCCATATGTGCTACTTGTGATTAGATATAGCGTCACTGGAATGGAGACTAACTGAGTTCTTATTCTCTTCTCTCTTACATCAAAGCACATGGGGAGCCAATGTGTGAGGGTATTAGCTCTAATTCCCAGGCTTTCATATGACTAGTTCACTATTGAACCTTTAAAAAAAATAGATTATTTTCAAGTTCTGTCCCCAGGATTATTTCCTCAGCTGCCCTCCTGTCTCTCAAAGAAGTAGCAGTACCCAGCATAGATTCATCCAGGAAAAAAGTAGGTTTAAGAAGCCACCTAATGCTCTCTGCAGAGATCACTGTCTGTATGGATATAGGAAATCCATTGGTTTTTTTCTAGCTGCAGTCAGTAAGTTTTCACATTGAAGATGAATCACCAGGAGCAACTGATAGGCATAGTAGAACTGGAGGTTGTTAGTCTGCTATTGAGCAGGAGTCAAAGGCTAAAAACTTTCTCCTTGCTGGGAAACACTTTGGCAGGCCTAGCTTGAGCTCTGCCTAAAGACATTGTTTTCTTTCAAAACCTATGAGTGCTCCTGTTTCTTCTGTTCCATTTCACATTTGTTGGGTGTCCCAAGTCACATAGCTGCCATGAAGAATGTTTGTAAACAACCTCCTCCTGGAGGCTCTGAGAAAACACCCAGGTAACATCCTCATAAAGAAGGAGAGAGTGAGCAAGAGCAAGATCAAGAGCTCTGAAAGGAGAGAGAAGAACTCACCATGATCTGCAAGGCAGGGAACAACTGCAAGACACTGAGGTGCACAGGAGGGTGTGGGTGTCTGGAGCTTAGGTACAGTGGGGCTGGTCCTGGGGCAAAGGAGGGATGGCACCTGAGAGTCCATGCTCTGCAGGCAAAGGTTTCTCACCCAGGGGAGTGCCCACATTCCCCTGAGAACCCAGCCTCTGAGTGACATCATTGGACACCATGGGCAGCAGTTCTGCTGTGACATCCTCCTGTGCCCAAGAGGATGAATTCACCTCCAGAGCATTTAGTTTTCATGGTGAGTGACCCTCAGGGTTCCAGCTGATCTGCTGCTCACTTGGCTGAGCAAAGCACACCCTTTTGCCGGGGTCAAACCTGGAACCCCTGGTGCAGGAGATGCTGACTGAGCCATGAGAGAGCTTCACAATAGAGTGGGAATCCACATCCCATCCCTGTTTCTGCCCAGGGAACCTAAACTCCACTTTTATTAAGAAATATGAGAAAATGTCTCAAAGTATAGAAAATAGTAACATGCCAGATTTAACTCTTCTGCCCAACCTTTTTTTGGGCAACTTCAGTTCTCGTCCTCAGGAACATCAACCTCGTGGACTACCCCAGAGCTCTTTGTGGCACTCTGGGGACTGCTGGACATACATCACTTCCATCTCAGCAGCTCCTTTGCTGGTGCCAAAGCAACAGACAAAATATTCTCCTTGCACTTATATTTATTCAAAATCTGCACATACAGAGATCTATCTCATCTGTTTCAGTTATCCACACAGCTATAAAGGAAATTACAAAGTCTTTGGTTTTTGCCTAGGATTACTAGGCGTGGAAATTGGCCTAGGATTTGGCCTAGGATTACTAAGATTGACTCATCCATAGCTGGGTTATGTCAGAACAAGAAATTTTTTGAGGAAAGAGAGATATTTGCAACTGATTCAACAGGAATTTTCCATCAGCAGTGTAGCAGTGTGATGCAACAGTGATCATTGTGTCCAGGGAGGTACAGCCGCCGGCAGAAGCAGACAGGACAAGTCTCTTTGTTAAGCTCGAGAATCCATTTTTATTCTCCCCACCCTGAACTGGGGAGGGGGTGAGGATGAAGAGAGCCCAAGTAAGGGCAAGGTCGTGGGTTTTATCAGGTATTCAGGGGAAGAGTCTTAGGGTTTGGGTCAAGGGAGGACATAACACAAGGAGAGTAAGATTAGGTTTCAGCCTCCTCGAAACGGGAGGACTCCACACAGCAGTATTTCTCTTCCAGTGTGAGCCATGAGGAGATATTTCAGATGCATTCTTGACACAGAGAATATCCTAAACTTCTGGGGACAGCAGTTTTATCATCCAGGAGACACGGAAATTTCTGAGATGGACTCATTGTTTCATTGCTGGAGAGGGACAGGTAGCAATGCCTTTTTTCTCTCAATTCATGAAATGCAGATACAGAGATGTGAAGTACAAGCCCACAAAAAACGGTACCCAGTATTGCTTTGGAATCACAAATCTGATAAAAATGTTCTCTTTTTTCAAAAGAAAGTTCCCTGAAGCACGATTTATTCTCAGTTTTAATAACTTAGAAGTATTGCAATATTAGCCTTGTTTTATTATTGTCTTGGTTTGGAAAGACAGGTAACTGCCAGGGAAAGCTGGAGTTTCCCTTGGAATGGAGAATGTAAACCCCTCACCCCCTCCAAATTATAATTTTGCAATTAAGGCCTTTCAGGCAAAGATTTGGGAATAGGAATAACAGTTCTTTACTAGGAATATTAAAAATACAAATGTAGTAGAAAAAACAAACAAACAAACAACCAAACAAGCAAACAAAGAAACAACAATCCTAGAAACCCTGGCAGAGTCAGAGCTACAACCTGACACCCTGTTGGTCAGGATGTTGGAAGCAGTCTAAAGGTAAGTCCTCCTGGAGTGGCAGATGTGGTTCTGTTGGAGCAGAGATGATCCTGAGAGAAAAGGGTCCAGTAATGGTGAGAAGGGTCCAGTGATGGTGAGAAGGGTCCAGTTTTCCTCCAGGAATCTGGTGGAGCCAGATACTTCGTGTTCCTATGTCTCAGTTTTTATCCAGGTAGGAATGGTTGGCTGCCCCCACAGGGTGGAGCATCTCACAATGGGATGATGGAATGTGTCGTGTCCTTGGTGAGCCTTAATGGCCCATTAGCAGAAAATATCTCCCTGGAGGGAGGATGGGTGGTGAAAGAGACAAGAAACACTGCCCCACCTGGTTTTAACAGTTGGCCCATTATCAGAAGCCCCCCCCCCTCCTCCCCCCAGAATAACAAGAGATAAAGAAAAAACATCTCTCCAACTACTTTCAACAGATGAAATAGAATACAAATTTTTGGTTTCATAACCCAAGACAGTTATAAAAGCACTGAAACGCTAAACAAGACTATACAAGATTAGGGATTCTTTTTATAAGAAGAATATCTATGCTAGTTCTCTGAATAATGTCTAGGAAGTTATTTTTAAATGACCTTGTGGACCTTTCAGCTTTTTTTACATTGTGTTAATGTGAGGAGACTTATTTCTAGAATTCAAAAAGGCTGGGAAAATCCCTCATTTTCTTATAAAAACAGATATTTTCTCAACAATTACCAGTAACTAGGTGTTAATACAAACATGTGAATATATATATACACATAGATAATATATATACACACATAGATAATCTATATTTTAAAACAGAAAATTATTTGAAATATACAGCCAAGATTGTTGGTACCGTCCACAACAAATAGAAATTTCAAGAGAAGATGATGCTGACATTCCTGTATCAACAGTCTTAGAAAGGGCACAGTGGCATAGCATTGTGATGGAATCTCCTCACATGTGCATGATGCTGAAAGATGCAGAGCACAGAAAGGAAAAGGCAAAATGCACAGAGTCTGTGAATACTGCTGTTGTAATAATCATGAAAAAAACCAGAATAATCAAAGAACTATTACTATAAAACCTTTGCTGATGCAAATGACCACTTAGTAAAGTATTACTGCAGGACTTAGAGAAACCTTTGCCATACCAAGTGAACAAGGAGTCAGAAGTTTCCAGCCTTTGCTCTAATAAAAATTCTAAACTCAATGCTGGGCACAACCCTCACAATGGGTTAAAAGCCTGGGCCTCTTACATGTTCTATCCCCTGAGATTTGTCTAGACAAACCAACCAACCACTTCCTTTTGTCAAGGATGTTCACACCACAAGAGGAAAAGCCACAAGATCTTGGTCATCTCCTCTTATGTAAAATCCTACAGCAGAAGAGGGGCTTCAGTGGGAGAAAGAGCACCTGAAATTTTCCCCACCATGAGTTGAATACCAGTGCTGGAGCTTGCCTCTGGAAACCCAACTATGGAGCCCTACACTATGAATGGCAACTGGGTCATCCCATCACTAGAGCTCTCTATCAGCCATGGTCCTTTCAAGATGCTGTGTCAAAAAAATCCCATGAGTGAACATTAAACCAACATTTTCTATAGCCTAGGCCTCAGAGAAATCTTAATAAAGCTACAGGTTTTGTAATGTTTTCATCCATAAAAAGGCAAAAATAATTGGGTTCATGGCTCCCTTCATCTTTCTCACTTTCCAGCTCCTCTTTCCCTTACATTCAATTTACTCTCTGTTCCTTTAGGTGAAGAGATGGGGCCTCACTGTCTCTTTTTCCACACCCTGTTAAGAAAAAAGAGGTTTTTAGTAAATAGGAGATTAATATCCATTGTTTAGTGTGCTGCTATTACCCTCTACTACCTATATCACTTTAGTCAATGGGGACCAGTACAGGAGCTGCAGAGGTAGATAAATCATAAAAGATGCCAAGTATATCATGTAGCAAGGATTGAGTGTGATAGTGAATAAGCAAGTCATGTTTGTTGTGCAAAATGGCGTCATGAAACAGCATTTCTGTTATGAGTGTTGTTAAGAGTGTTTCTGCACTCATTGGCTCTAATAGAAAAACCGTTTTCCTCCCGGGGTCACAAGAAAATCCCATTTCACACTCAGTGCCTCTCTAAAGGCTTTCAGCACTGCTGGCATCAAGGTGAAGCCTCTCCACAGATGCAGCACCTCCTCCAAGGCTGCAGAGCCTGATACTGCTCCAGCTGCTCCTCTGCCCCTCCTCAGCTGTAGCATCCCCATACTCATAAGAATCACTGATGTGGGAAACACGCTGGGGCTTGTTTATTAGCTTGAACCTGCTGGGACACAGAGGTGTAACTGAGATTATAACTGGCCTTGGTGATTCCTATTGACTAGAAAACGTGTTGCTAAATGGGAAAAAGACAGAGCTTCAAAGCCTCATGTAACTTGCTAAAATAATCCAAACAGGAAAAAAATTCAACACCCTCATCAACATGGACAGGTCAGCCTTCAGACAGATTTCCACTTAGGCATTCCTCTGTAAGTACATGGTCTGCACCTTTGACTAATTTGAAGTGCAGCCTCTGCAGATCTAAGGTGTCAGCTCTTGATCTGCTTCATGGTTCTTCTATGCTTACAGAGCTGGGACTACTTCTTTTCCCTTCCTCTGGCACACTGCACTGACTCTTAACAGACTGCTAAACAATTCACATTTAATTAAAATTAAATCAATAAGGAAAACCAAGGATTAAAATCCATGAACGACCAATTCACCTTCCTGATGCTGCTTTGGGCATATGACACTACAAAATTCTATTATTACTTAGCTTAATTGATATAGAATTTAACATGCCAGTTAAATCATTGGGAAAGAAATTCAAATAAATGGGCTCCCTACCATGAACAGGTGAGGGGCTGAAGTTATCTGGCTCACCATACAGGTGGTTTTGCTGTTCATTCTAATCAACTTCTGTGCCTGTGCCAAAGCTGAATTGTTAATTATGCTGCACACTTGTTCTGTGAACAGATTTAAAGGCCAAAGGAAGAGAGTTCAAAGGCAGTTGAGCTGCTTCATGAATAAGTACAGCTCTGAGCATGGCATAGGCCTCAGGACAACACTTCCTACGAGTCTCTACTTCCAAAATATTAATTATTGTAGAGTAGATTGCTGCAGCTTCCACAAATGTAGGTGTGATTGCAAAACCAACTTTGTGAGCACAGCAGGTCCTGCACAGGTCTTTGGAGCTTGCCCCTTCTCTGATCACTGTAATTAATAGCCAGTTTTGGGACTGACTTTTGGTAGCTTTTGGTAGCTTTTTGTATCAGGTGAGAAGAATGGATACTTGTAGATGAACATGCTTCTTGCATGCACAGACAGGGCTGAACAGGTCTGATTTGTTGCCTTTTCCTCTGTAGCTCTTTATAATCTGAACTATGCATGGAGAGAATAAATATTCTGATTATATTTTCTTCTATTAATTAAAAATGAGAAACAGCAGTGTCATCTTCAGTTGCAGAGAATAAAAAGTGATTTTTTATTAAAACTAGGACCACTATTTGTCACACTAACACACTATTTTGCATTTATTTCCCACATTCTCCCCGAAGTACTTTGCTGGTTCCTTGTAGACTTCCTTGCAACCATTGAGAATTTCAGCCTTTACAGGATTGAAAGCCAAGGAGGCAGCCTCATTGAAAGCCAAGGAGGCAGCAAGAACTGATGAACCTCTAAGCAGAAAATAGGATGCTTTCATGAAAAAGGTCAGAGAAGAAAAAGTAGCTTCCAAGTCAGGAGATACTAAGTGTTGGTATGCCGAGGTTTACAACTGAGCACATGGGTACTGCCAACTCCATGCTGGAATTACTCCCCACGGGTGAGAACGAGAGATTGCTGAACCCAAAGATGTGTCAGAAGAGGCAGCATGGGCCCACCATGGGCGCTGTGCTGGCACTCTTACCTCATCAGTGCTTCTGGTGATAATGCACGGCCAGTGTCAAGCAGAGAATATCACTTACCAATGGGCAAAGCAGGCTTCAGGGCAGCCAGAGCTTAGGCTGGACAGACAGAGCTACAAATGTCCCAGCACTCAGCACCTCCATGTCTGGCAGTGCCTCAGAGAGGGCAAGGGAAAGGTGGTCTTCTGCCTTACTCAACACCAGGCTGAAGCGTCGTTCAAGCAAGGCAGAATATATAAGATACTCACATACGGAAATGGGTTTAGTGCTTTTTAAACCATTAGCACTCACTGTTGCAAAGTACTAACAAAGAAAGGACTAAATATAATTCAAACTGGACTTGAAGTTCTAGAAGCCGTTGGATTTTTGATTGCATAAAACTTTAAAAACTTTGCAAATGCAGTAAATATCATGCTGTTCCTCTGAGCACGTGAATGTAGGAGAGGGTAGAGGAGTTGGCAAAAAATATGTGGGCAGATGATTTGGTAATTATTCACATGAGTGTTCCTGTACTTCCCCTCAGAAAGTAGCTAGTCCTCTCCAGAAACGAGGTATGAAAACACACTGAATACTAAATTGTTCCAGTAGGTCAATTTTCTTGCTCTTAAGAATCCTTCAAAATTGAACCCGGCTGCAAATTTTCCATCAAATCTTCTGTTTCCCACTTTGTTTTTTAATGCCTAAAATTGCACTGAAAAGTAGACTGTAAAAATAGCTTTCTGGTGGCTGCATCACCACCAGTTTTTTAATCAGGAAAAAAATAGTTTAAAAGCAAAGTGCTTTGCTTCCCTGCTTAATAACCTGTCACCTGTTTTGGATGGCCTTTTTCCCCCCTTATTTGTTCGTTCACTCATTTGTTGCTTTGTAGTTGTTTGTTTTTGAAGCCTTCTAGTTCTTTTTTTTTGTGTGTGTGTCCCATCCACAGCTATAAGAATTCATATGGTGAGTTTTGTACTTCAGAGGTATATTTATAAATTCAGTGCTCTCATGAGCATTTGAACACCTCCACAGTCTGCCCAGCAGGCTCTCAGAAGCAGTCTGCCCTAGATATGAAGAAGCAGTAAGTACCTCTAGTTATCATTGATTTTCACTGGCCACTTCTTGCATGACAGTGATCTTATTTTCTCTGTTAACCTAAAATCTCCACAATCTGATTTAATTTTAATTATATGAACAAGAACATCCGTATTATACAAATGGAATTCAGCCTATGTGCATGCAGTAGCCATAATCACTTTGAGGTATTGTGGTTATTTGTTTCCAAATGTCTCCCTAGATTAACAGTACAAAAACATCGACATGTCATTTGATATAATTTTGAGCAATGCTATTTGGAGGGGCCAAATGACCAGCCACCAAAGCAGAATGGGATCAGAAGGTTGCATTTTATGAGGATCATAAGTCCACCAGAGTACATCATCAGCACATGGTGAGATAAGAAAACAAAATGCTGCGTTTTTACTGTAGATAACAATAGCAATAATAACAGCAATTATAGTACTAATAATACACAGATGTATATGCTATTTCACTCCATTGTTCTCAAAATACTTCTACAAAGACAGGTGAGATGGTTTAACTCCAGTAAAAGGTAGAGAGAAGGAAATGCTAACTGGCAACCAAATATCTTCTTTTCCCTGCCCAGTTAGGGTCACACTGTATCTTTCTCTCACTGTACTTGGTTTTCTGTTGCTTTTGTTTCTCCAGTTTCGCAATATGTGTAACACACACACACCAAAAAAAAAAAAAAAAAAAAAAAAAAAGGCTACACAAATTGGCAGCTCTTTTAACCCCAAAGTCACCTGAGGAAATTCCTTGCAGGAGAGCTAAGCTATATTAGCATTTTACAATTGTAATGTGGACAGCACTAGAGCTAACTAGTGCTAGACTAGTGCTAACTAGCTAGCTGATGCTGGATGTGCATATTATAAGCAAAGCTGGAACCCGTACTGTGGCATTTGGCCCACCTCCTCTTGTAGGGATTAATGGCTGGTTTGGTATCACACTCTGGTCTTGCAAGGTCACCACACAGCACCCTTGCTGACACTGCTGAGGACACAAATGTGTGGCAAGTTAATCGAAATAACCTTTCCTTTTTTTCTCCTCTGATAGCAAGTTCAAGGGAGTCTGACAGTTTCAGAGAAATGGAAATATGTGCAAGGAAAGGCCATATTTTGGACAAAAATCCTCACCCACTAGTCTAAAAGGGACATATATACGCCATGCTTCTGTTAGGTCAAAGCATTAATGTCCTGAAATGTGGACTGCAGGTTCTGGGGCAGGCAGATCCTTCTCATGCCCCAGTACACATGAGGGAAGCTGGTCACACTGGTGGGATATGGCATAGGCTGGACACGAGCCCTGCAGTGTCAGAACAACATTCAACAGAAAATATGACATTTCTGTCCATCTCTTTTCAAGGAGCCACAGATACCAGGCAGTCCTGGTACGGATTTAATATCTGGAAAAATAATTGTAGCAGCATTTATTATTATTGGTGTTACAGCAGCACCTAGAGACCCATCCTGGGACTGGGATTCCTTCTTCCTGGCAGTAGTCAAAGGGGCTGAAGGAGGGACCCTGCAATGAAGAGGTTACAACCTAAATGGAAAAGGCAGATAACAGGTGGAGGCGAAGTAGTTGAGGAGCAGGATGAGGAGTTTGTATCTGTCAGCACATAGCCTGGACCACACTTGGATTTGTTATCACCTAAACACAAGGCAGCCCACAACCTCCTGGTGAGCTGGCTGCATTGACATAGAGTGTTTCAGCCTGAGGTTTAGTATATAGTGTTGTCTTTCTGCTTGACTTACCAAGATAGACATTGTTAGAAATTGAATAATGTGAATTGTTTAATGTTTATGCACCAAAACAAGAAGTTTCTGGTTCATTGAGATAATTCTGATATCGAAAGAGCTGCAGATGAGGCTATATGGAAAATAAATATTAAGATACCAGTGTTCATCAAAATCAGCTGGCCTTTTGGAGGGTTGCTACAGTGAGCTGGAAATCAGACATTCTGGACTTTATCCAAGTTGCTGCAACAATAGATCACTTTTTCTGCCCATTGCCTGAAATAAACAAATATTACCATAATACTTAATTCATACTTGCCTAATTCAGGAAATGGATAGAAAATGACAAAAATGCTCATTTTCTAGTACTGCAGAGTTTTAATTAATGATAAAGACCGTATTTCGTTTAATGTGTTTCTATTTTAGGATCCATAAGTCTCAAGTCTGGAAAGCTAAATAGAAAATTGGAAGCATAATTAGAGACATCCATGAAAATCTTTGGTTTATTTCCTTCTGATCTTTCAATAAATTCTTGAAAATTTTGTATTTCACCACTAGAAATAAAGTTTTCTGGGTGTCCACAGAAAAGAGAAAATAGGTCTTGGCATAGTGTTTATTAATTTTTATTAGAAATAACATTTTCCCAAGCATGACTTTATATGAGTTAGGAACCTAGTGCAAAGTAAATATTTCCTGTATCTTGCAGGCAATGCTTTCAGGAATCACCATCTCTAGAGAAAAGTATTTTAAAAATTTTTTTAAAATATTTTCCTCTTTTATTTTTAGTTAATGCTGCCTTAAGGAAAGTGTTTACTCTTTAAGGCCTGTGTATGGGTAAGAATGGTACACAGCAAAATATAAGCTTCACTAGAAATAAATAAAGCCAGGGATGCTTCTGTGTTTATTTTCCTGTGACTTCCTCAAAGTAGTGTAAAATTAGATAAATATGTAAAGCTTTCTTTGATGCTAAGAAGTGAAGAATATCCTCTGCTCTGGGAGAGAGGGTCTTCAGCACTCAGCCTCTTTGGTACAGTCCCTTCAAACAGCTATATTAGAACAAATTCTTAAAATCTGCTTCCCAGTTTTAGATTATCTCACTGGGAGAGGAAAAAAACCCCAACATTTTGTAATTTTTCATTTCCTAAATACAAAGATTCCAGTCCTAAACTTGGAGCATCACCCTGAAAGCACACTACAATAACTGTAAATTTACCACACAAACTGTTCCCCAATCAAACAGCATTCCCAAGACATCCCATCAGCTATACTTAAATCTAAAATCCCTCAGAAAAGTCCTCTGCAAAGAAATAGGCTCAACTAGTCCACAAACTGGTTTTTAGAGGGTATATCCCTTTTCTAAGCAATCTTCCTTCTGAGTAATATGAGCTGGTTCTAGTTAGAAAAATAAGGACCTTCGAGAGCCAAAGAAGGGGTGTTTGGAAGTTTTGCAGGGCTTTTTTCCCCGTGGCACTTCTCCTCGTGTTGCACACAAGCTGTGGGCTGGAAGAGCCAGCTGCCCCCATCAGCACAGAAAGAATCCCAGCCCACCTCGGCCTGGTTTCACTGCTCCTCACCCAGCTGGAGGCTCAGCTGAAGATGGTTTGGGTACGGCAAAGGTCCGGCAGGCTCCAACAACAACTCCCAAAGGAGGCTCAGACACCTTCTGTGGTTTGCAGGATTTGGTGTAGAGTGCTGTAATGCAAGAGATGATGTATTTGCTGTCCCCATGCCTTGACATGTGAGTGCCTCATCCTGTGATGTTCTTTGGCCAGAACCTGGATTTAGGTCTCTTTTTTTGCTGCATATATTTCAAGTGTAAGCCTTTGTTTTCTTGGCTATTAACTGTTGTATCTTACACATTTAGAGAGCTTGGAAGAGCTTGCTAAGACACCATTCAGCACCTCTTCCCATGGCAACCCTCTATTAGGACACAAAACGAGGCAGGTGAGGCAATGTGCCTGTGTTTCTGTTCCACAAGTGGGAGCTGTGGAGGAATCAGCCGGATCAACCTGCAGTGGTCAAAGACCATGAGCTCTTAGGTACAGAGCTCACAGTCCCCTCTGCTGTGGCACATGGAACTCACCTTCCTTAGGAGGCTTCCTCCCAAGCCCCACTGTGTGCAAGTGTGCAGATCATCGTCCTGTTTGTGTTAAACATAATTTTTAATAAACTCAATATGGAGACTTCCATTAACTTCAAGATCCAAGTTCAACTTTATAAGTGGGCACAATTCTTACAGTCAATGTGATTTAGCCATAGAGTCACACATACAGTCTGACTTGAAACAAGGTTCAAAGGGATGCAGTTTAAGTTAAATTTTGTTTACACAAAATTAATAAACGTGAGGTTATTCTTTATTATTTGCTTTAAAATTTCTTGCTCTTCCTCTTTCACCTGTCTTAGTTGTTTTCCTATTTACATTTTGCTGACTTTTGTATGTTTAGAATTTTAATACATTAAGTTACAGAGTGAATTAATTCTTCAGTTAGTAAATAGGACAAACTATTGTGCGAAAGCACGTACTAAACCAATGTTTGAAAGAGTCCTTAGACTTTTGTTTACCAGTACAAAAATTCTGGATTGCTGCAGGTGTGCCCAAAGTTATCCAGGTCAGATATATAGAAAATAATGGTCAGCCTAAGGAAATTGTTCCTGCAAATTGGCTGTTGTGCACATTGTTGGTCCCTTCACCAGGAAAATTTAAATGGAAAAAATACAAAAAGTTTCATGTACTCACTTTACTTTTTTTTTTTCTTTTTTTGTGCTGAATAATCTGAGCTGTGGAAATAATACAGGAGAATATGAACATCCAGCATTTTGACTTTACATAAACCTCTTAGTTGTGATTACCTGAGCTGTGAAATAATGAATAGGACTAGGAAACAAATCTCTTGAAGCTGGGAGCTTGGCACTTTTTTGGAATGGAGGGCTAATTGCAGAGAATGAAATGGGACCTGGATGACTGGTGAATGCTATGCTGTCAGCAGCAATTGGGTTTGCTGTTCTCTCTGCTCTCCTGCCTGTGGTTTAAGGGAAGGGACCAGGAAACACTTGTGTCATTCTGATGAAGCTCACTGATAATAAAATACAAGATTGGTTCTCTGAAGAACTAAAGATAAGTTTATTTAAATTTTCAGTGTTTTCCTGGATGATTGATACCCTAAGGAAGGGAAGGAAGATTTGTGGGGTCCAGATGAGTATGTTAAATACAGCAGAAAGAGGGGGAGGAGGGGGAGCTGTCTGCCGGTGAGCTCTCTGTACTGCAGGAAAATTATTGGCTCCAACCAAGAATGGACCAAAATGAAACAAAGCAGCTGAGACACAGAAGCAAATACAAACTCTTTGGAGAATCCAGAATAAGGACAGGAATATTGGTCCCAAGATAAAAGTGTTTGTAGTCTTCCAAAAGTTTTGGGGAGTTTATGAGAAAACTGATACCAGGTGGGACCCCTGCAAGGAGACGGCAAAGAAAACATTAGAACAGATAGTAGGAACAAATTCAAAAATAACAGGAAAAGAATGGTTTGATAAAGATTGCAAGAAAGAAGCTGAGATTGACATATAGCAATATTGTAGCCTTCAGAGTCAGAATTGAACTCTGGATGAGAAACACTCTAAAGCCAGAGGGAAACTCATGAGGTCAGTAGTACAAGGGGAAAGGCAATACTTCCATGGCTTGGGGAAAACAATGAATTAGGTTAGGAAGATTAGTAAAATAAACACATTTTATAAGGGTGTCGATGCATGGAAGAGAGGATATTAACCATGTCTATGTCTGATAAAGAATAAATAAGGAATCCTTTTCATTATAAAAACTCAATTACAGAAGAGCAAGGAGAAGTACTTTTATGTGTCCACTACAGGGAGATGTTTATTAGTGAATAAAAAGCTATCTCCCCAACACATGAACTATGTAGAAGGATTAAATTTTGAAGTGATTCAAGAGGCAATCAGGAGCTCAGGAACAACAAAACACCAGGTGCTGATAATGTTGCCACTGAATTATCAGACATGGGAAAGCATATGACAATTCTTTTTCATGATTTAGAGGTATTAAAAAGAATTCCAAGATAATGAAAGCAGATAATGAGACTTCTGTTGGGAATGAATAAAAGGAAAAAAATAGAAACAACAACTCCCTCATCTTATTGCTCTTTATGGCCAAGAGCATCCTCTTGTTGCTATTTTTTATCATCACATCCCTTTTAGTGAGGCTATATATGAAATATATATGTTGTGAAAAATACATCTTCTATGAATTAGTTGTTTTCATTTTGCCATTACTGGAGGCAAAATAATATTAAGATTATTCTAATGCTATATTTTTTTGTATATGAGCTAAAATGGAGGCATGTTGAAAACTTGGTGCATTTGTCAGAATGGTGTAACTGAGTTTGGAGAGTGAAATTAGAGTACAAAATGTGGAATTGCATCTGTCCCATTTTGGAGACTTAGGACAATGTACTAACACTGCTCCTGGAAAGACTAGTACAGTTACAGCACAACTCCCAAAACATTCAGTTTTGGAAACATACTTCAGCAATCCCACCAAGGCAAAGCAGAGACTTGAAGAGCATTAGGAGAAAACTGAGACCAAAGTGCAATGAAGACAGTTGCATTTTGCTCAGATTAACAGGACAGGGAGAAATATGCCTTTAACAAGAAGGAAAGTGCAAAAGTCATGAGAGATGCAAAGAATCCCTACTCCTTATTAATATGATTTTGTGATAGATTTTTTTTAAATTCAAACTATGATACAACTTTAAATCATCACATTCACTCGATAGAATCATAGATCATAAGTATCTGCAAAAAGAAGATTTCTTCTGATGTAATTTCATATAACCATATGTTGTAGTTTTAAGCCCAGGTGAAAAATAAACGCTCTGCAGTCACTCACTCCCTCTCTCCCTCACCCTGGTGGAATGGGGAGGAGATTTAAAGTAAAACTTGTATGTTGAGATAAGAATAATATAATAATTGAAAATAAAATACAGTAATAATGGTGATTTACAATAACAATAATAATAATAATAATAACAACAACAATAATAACAATAATATTAAAAAAGAAACAACAAGTTATGCACAGTGCAATCTCTCACCATCTGCTGACCAATGCCAGACCCCCCTTCCTGAGCCCAGATCAGCCACACTTCCAGGCAACTCCCCCAGCCTATATACTGGGCATGACTCTCCGGAAAGGATCATTTGATCAACTCAGGTCATTTGTCCCAGATATGCTCCCTCCCAATTTCTTTTGCAGCCCTCCTCACTGGCAGAGCATGACACACACACAAAAAAAGTCCTTGACTCAGAATAAACACAAATTAGCAGAAAGCAAAAACATCAGTGTGCCATCAACACCGTTCTTGTTCCAAATCCAAAACACAGCTTTGTAACAGCTACTGAGAAGTTGACTCTGTCCCAGCTGAAACCCAGATACCACAGTAAAGTGTTACAAACCATCTATTTGTATAGAATGATACACTGTATTTCCAACTATGTGTTATGGCAAGAACAAACCAGTATTGAACCAGTATTCCTTAGTCTTGCATTATTTTTTAAGTCAATGCAGAAATGTTTTTTTATAATGTTCTAGTGTTAGAGATTGTCAGTTATTTAAAACCAGCCTTATAGCTAAC
The DNA here is from genome assembly GCA_017589585.1 of Phylloscopus whistleri. Lineage (NCBI taxonomy): Eukaryota > Metazoa > Chordata > Aves > Passeriformes > Phylloscopidae > Phylloscopus > Phylloscopus whistleri. The sequence continues at coordinate 2,766,812 of JADMLD010000183.1, forward strand.
TTTAAGGGTACTAAGTTTCTTGATTCTTCTTATATTCCTGGTGGTAATCCAGGGTCCAAGTGTTCAGGTGCAGCACAAGGTTAGCTGTTCTGATTTAACAGAATAATCAAATCAGTACTATGAGGTGTGCAAATACAGTTATTTTTCCAGGCTTTAAGACTGATCCCACAAACTGCACTGAAGATTATTATCCCACCTTTTTTTAAAATGTGAATACAGTACACACAGCATAAAATTATTAGCAGACACTGTGTGCTGGTACACTGAGCTCCCACCTGCACCTAAGAAGAGAATGATCAATTGGAGGTGTTTATTATCCCCATCTTGGCTGAGATTTCAGAGAAGCTTTCCTTTAGAGGAAACAAGAGAAGACAACGACAGACACAGAGGACACTCTTTGATGAGAAACTGCCTAGAAAAAAAAAAAAAAGCCCAAAAAGATGGAAAATATAATGAGTACGTACATTTCCAACAAAAATACATCTCAGTTTCTCAAAAACAATGTAAAATTGAATGTCACATGTCTTCTTCTCTCCTGAGGAACCAGTTGCTTTTTTTTTTTTTTTTTTTTCCCAATATCCAGATCTGTGGGGAGGCAGTTTGATTCCACCTCTGCACCTCTGCAGGAGTGAGCTCTGCCTGCTGCTGACCTGGCAGAGAAGGGACATCCATCCATTGCCTGCATCATCTCCTGCTCTTAGGCCACCTAAAAGCACTGAGGAGATCTCCTAATTTTTAATTCTTTCTACTCCCCCTGGTGTAGCAGGAGCTGGATGGGCAGAAAATAAAAAAGGGATGGGACAATAACTATGGGTGAAAGTTATCCAGAAGAGGTTGCAAAGCCAATTGCACTCCAATTGCTGGAATGAATTTACAGTACTAACTTTCAAAGATGTTTCCATGGAGTGACCAAGGACAGGATTTACTGCCCTAGTATGAATTGCACTGGTATGAATTGCACTGAAAGAGAAGCCTGGATAAAGCACATAATGTGCCCTTGCTGTGCTGGAGAGGGAAATTTAATTCCCAGGATGCCACTTGGTGTTCACACCAAACAACTCCTGCAGGACCTTTCTTTCCCTCCAAAGAGCTGTTTTTCAGAGTATTTCCCTTGTGCCACATTTTTGTAATTTTTCATTAGTATGCTGGATTTCTGTTTCTTTGCTGTATCAGAGGCAGTGTGACTGCTGCCTCCATTGCTGCTTTTCTATTTTCTCAGATGATACATCTGCAAAACATAGAACACAACACATAGCAAAGAGTATCACATTGCTCTGCAACCCCAAAACAGGAAACCAGAGAAGATTAAGTCTCTTCAGTTAGAAAAGCTTGTTTCTGATGGTTTTTTTCCCCCAAGCCAGTTACAGGTTGAGATCAGAGAAGTGTTGTTTGTAAACCAAGGCTCATAGTACAGACAGTAGGATTTTAAACTTTCGGGACAGGGAATTGGGGAACACTGAGCTGTGGTGTGCTAGAGGGGAATCTTGGGATTTCATTTAACATTGCAGGGATGCATCTAGTCTGTTGTCTTCCCTGCATCAGGTTTGAACATGTTTCAAGCAATATTTCTACCCTGCTGTGGTTAGATGTTACATTTCTGTTAGATTTCCTACGTGAAAAAAATTGGAGCTCTTACTGTGTTTTTCCCTTGGCTTTGTAATTTGGGTCTGGCTGCTGCCTGGAGCCCTCTGTGATGAGAGAGAGAGAGAAAAGTTTATGAAGGTACTTGTAGGCATAGCTGGAAAAACAGAGCTATCAAAGAAAGCATCAGAATGAGGAAGTGATGAAGTAGGAGGCAGGAAAAGTTACGAAAAAAATGCAGTAAATATGGAAAAAGTCTGAAAAAAGGGTCAAATCCTTCTGCAGTACAAAAATACTTTGAAATTACAGGCTGATCTCCTCATCATTCTGTTTCTGAAAATCAAAACTGCTGCAACATGGCCCGAGTGCTCTAAGCTTTGATAACTCACAGCAAGGGCCTGGCCAGCAGCATCTGTGCACCTTGTCCAGGGAAACACATTCCTGCTTTGTGGATAGAGGACTTCAAAACTCCTGGGCCTCCTGATAGTAAAAAAAAAGGTCAAAAATTTAAAAATAATTTATGTTTAGACAGTGAGAGAAAGCAGATCAGAACCTAATGGATTTGTTTTCTATATATGGAAACATTTAGAAAAGCAAACTGCAGTCATTCTATCCAGCATCTAAATAACTTCTGAAAAGAAAAGTCAGAGGGTAATCCAGTTGTCTAAAGGTTAAGGGAAAATATGAAGTGTATTACAAAGAAAAGTGATCCAAACCTTTAGTGGTAACAGAGAGGCTGGCAATTTTATAGCATTTAAGAGGATCTAAGGAAGACTTTTTTTTCTTGCAGAAGTACTGCCTGATTTGTAAGGAAGGTAAATTCTGTTTATTCTATTTTGCATTTATTTTATTTCTGCTTAGACATACCTTGAAAAGCAAATAAATGTACTTTTTGTGTTGTAAAATAGAAGATAAGTAGACAGCAGAAAAAAGAAATTTGGGGGGGGGTGGGTTTCCTAGTGGAAAATACATTTTTCAGTTAAAACACCCAGAAAGTAAGATTCTAGGCATATTTTTAGCTATGAAAATGTAAGCTTCTTCGTTCTTTCAAGCAGTAAAGAAATCAAAGCTGCCTGCACAACACAGACAGTACTTACAAAATTACTGTTTTGCTGAAAACTTAATTTCACATCAAAATCACTTTTGAGAGAAAGCTTTTCATCAGTCAAAGAACCTACCATGCTGTTGGATACCTCACCTGCTCCTACAGTGTCCCCATTGCTGCTCCTGCCATCCTCCTGCAAATGTTATCCACTGCCCCATGGAGCTGTGCATCAATGCCCAGGCTGTAGAGAACAGCTCTGCCTCCAGACCATTTTCTAACAGGGAATGGCATCTGGGGAAGGATACAGAATACAAAAAATGTCTCCAAGATTTATATCTCTATATCAGCTTGAAAAATCCTTCAAGGTTTCTGGCAGTCACCTTGGAAAATGTTGTCAGAACTTTTCAGACATTACTTCTGAATGAGAGTTCTTTTAGCATCCCTTGCCACCAAGCCAGGATGTTCAGGATGTCTGAGGAGGCTTGATTATCTGAAACCCACTGCTTTCTTTCCAGTTCTCAGTGCTGGATAGCAATCACTTCTGTGTGATTTTACATCTGAAAGGAAGGATTGCTTTGGTCATGACGCTATGACCTCTGAATAATCAACCACCAACACAAGCCAGACCACTGCAGTTTGTTCCTCAGACTCACCTGCATGAACTGGGAAGATTCCATCCTGCTCTTCACAGGTGGTCTGTGGCTAGATGTTGCCCTGTTGTTCTCTGTTTTTCTAAAGTTCCTACAGCCTTCTTTACTTTTTGTAATGGAGTTTCTCATAACCTATTGTTATTGTAACTGTTCTTTCACGTTTACATTCTTCTCATAAGGAAGAGACTGTTGGTAGACTGTTGGGTTGACCAGTGTGGTTGGAGAGGAAGATTTTCTTCCACCAATCCATGGTCACTGTTGGAATTCTATAAATTTTGAGGTCTGTAAATAAACTGCCCCCTTTTTTGCCTTGGACATCTCAGTGTGTGGGTGTCGTTTCTTTTGTGTTGTATTGCAACAGCTAGACAAGAGTGTTGCAGAATTCCTTTGGCTGGGAACAGCAAGTGGATTGCCATGCTGAGGGCTTTAAAAAGGGACATGAATTAACAGAGCTGCCTTCAGAGGACTGACATGAGATGCTTGGCAACCCTTGTTAACCCATTTGCAGAAATGAATGAAAAAAGCAGCCCTGAAAATAAATAAATTTAAAAGGATAAAATGGTGTCACACTAAACAGTTGATTTATTTGCTTGGGTACCTGTTTCTGGATAAGTACTAAATCTAATAGCAATACTCTGGGTTTCATGCATTTATCCAAACTTGTGAAACCTCCCAGATACTGATCTTTCAGATGCTGTATATATAAAGAAGTGGGAAAAGTCTCTGGTCCTGGATGGTTAGAATTTATAAGATTTTCTTAAATGAAGAACAAATAAGATACAGTAGCAGTGATGTGACTGTGCAATTTTTTTAGTCATAAATCTATATATTCAATTTAAAGCAAGTTTCCATGGCTGGTCTTTATAACCTTCCCATCATGGAATTTAAAATTAATGTTAAAGCCAGACTGATGCATTGATTCCTCTGCCCTGAGTAAAACAATATTTGAGCCTGGGATGGTTTAATCATGTCAGGATATGTCTGAGGCACAACACACACACACGTACCACAGCAAAAAAACACTTTAAAGCTCATTATTCGAGCTCTGCATTTTTCCTCACTGTTTTCACTCCCACTTTTTCACAGAAAGCATACCCTAGACCTATTTTCTTGACAAACAGGGAGGATTTTCCCTGTAGGAACCTGGCTGTAATATGAAATGCAGGCAGAAGCACAGTCATTATCATTCTGTATGTGTGATTTGGGGACAGTGAGGGACCACACAACAACTATCACTGGCTTGAAATGCTGCTTTAAGATGTTAGAGGCTCCAAGGGAAGATTTTTGCATGTTTCTAAAACAGATGGGAAAAGTTAGAAGAATAGTGTCTGAAAACTCCTCTTTTTGATTGTACTCTGCAAACACACAGCACTGTGAGCTGAGTTAAGGAGAGAGGGTCACTAGATAATGCAAGACATTCTTGTCACGGCATTTTTCAACTAATTTTGTCATTATCTTTGCACAGAATTAATCTACATTTTTAAAGGGGAGTATAGAGAATTTAAAAGAAAAATGATTCTCACAGTGCTTGTCAAAAAAAATTCAAATATTTGTTCATTCTGGATGGGTAAATGTCCTTTGGTAATTGATGTCATTATCGATCTTCACTGCATGAGTACAGCTAGGTAGGAGCCATGGGCTTTATGTGTAAAAAACAGAACAGGCAAACGTGCATGAAAAAGAACAGGGTTTATATTTTACAATCGATTTATTAATAATCTATTTGTGCTGGGGAAGGAGGAGGTGAGACCATATTTAAAAGTACCAAGATGTTACAATGCTGCTGATTTTAAAAAATCCCTGACCTTAAGAAGAAATAGCATAATATACCTAAAAACTCTGGCTGTAAACTTATACCTGACTTTGAGTCTTGCCTGTCTGCTTGTGCAGCAGTGCTGTGGGCTCACTCACTTATTTCTTGGGGAGATCAGTAAGGAAAAATGAGGAAAACAGTGGGACAAACCAGTACTCAGCCTGAATGAGGGTTGCAAAATGTGGTCAATAGTCCTTTCCTCATGTCGGTAGTTTTTGATGGAAGATGAAATTAGGTTCAATGAATAAAGAAAACATGCTTACACTCCACATAAGAAGTTCATTTTTTTGGATTTCAACAATACAAGACTTCAAGAACTCTGTTGGATGTAGCTGAACTGACTAAGCCTGTTGGGCAACTATTTGCACTGTTTTTGGCTATGGTAGAGGTAATTTTCTTCACAGTAGCTGTTTTGGGGCTGTGTTTTGGATTTCTGCTGAGCACAATGTTGGTGATTTAGAGATGCTTTTGTTATTGCTGACCAGTGCTTAACAGAGTCAAGGCCTTTTCTGCTTCTCACACCACCCCACCAGACAGGAGCCTGGGGGTACACAAGGAGTTGGGAGGGGACACAACCAGGACAGCTGACCACAGGGATATTCCAGATCATATGGCATCCTGATCAGTGTACAAAGCCAGGGGGAAGGTTGTTCAGGAATTCACTGCTCAGGCTTGCCATCAGTCAATTGGTGGTGAGCAATTATTCTAATTTTCATCACTTGTCTTTCTTGAGTTTTATTTATCTCTGCTATTTTCCTTTTAATTACTGTTATTGTTATTGTTGTCATTGTTGGGTTTTTAATATATTTATTATTATTATTATTATTATTATTATTATTTGTATTTGTATTATTTTAAGTCCTCTCAACCCAAGAGTTTCCTCATTTTTCCCCTTCCAATTTTCTTGGCCCCACACAGCCTTGGGGGAAGGTTGAACAAGCAGATGTCTGGTTGCCAGCTGCAGTTAAACCATGACACTCTTTCATGCCAAATACAATGCTATATATTTTTACTGCTGTCCTGAACTGTTTATGAAGCTTGAACAACAATGTTAGGACAGAGGGTGGAGGTACAAACATCGAGCAATTACTAGGAGTAGTTTTATTCTCCTGTCAGTACTATGTGCCAAAAATATGTTCCAAGTTAGACTTTGTGGAATCCTAAGGCACACGAGACAGATGGAGATGCAACTGCATTCTTCTGTATTATCTTGGGTACACTTAAGCCTAATGGACAACTATTGAGTTTACTAGCTTGGAACATATACATCACATCTTTAAGTTTTTCTGGTTTATATTAACAAATGCTTTTGCAAATGATTTTTTTTTTTAATAAACTCATGTTGCATTTCAGGGGAGCCCATCTCTGTGTAGCAGGTATTTGGCAGTCTGAAACTCTGCAAGTAATTTGACACAAAATTATTCAAAGTGATATTGACCTTTCATAATAAGCTGTAATTCCTGCTGAGAATTCAGTGCATACTTAAAAGGAGCTTCTTGTATAAAAGTATCACTTTAGTTGACCTCATAGATGAAGATCTTTGTGCAGAACCAGCAGAGGTTATGACTGATCTCCAGCTTAAGTACTTTCATTTATTAAAGGACAGTGGAAAAGGTCCAAGAACAGCTTCAGCTGAAGTACCAAATTCCCTTAACAATAGTGTTTCACTGAAAATGGATCTGTTAAACTGCCTTGTCTCTATGAGGCAGAAAAATAGGCTGTGGTTTTACCTTCAGGAATCAGATACTATGCAAAAAGGAACCATGACATGCCAAAACAGGACACAGAGGAGAGCGAGGTGCCTTGGAGACTCCACCTCCATCCCAGATAATTGCTGCTTGGGAGTCCTGGAGCATGTGGACATTTTCTTTTCCCTTGCAGTGAATGCCTGTGGGCTACTGGGGACCCCTTGGTGCTCACATGAATGCAATGCTGGGACTGCATGTCATGACTAGGCAAAGAAACACATGTAAGCATGACCTCTACATCTAAACCTGTCAAGAATTTGTAATTATAGACTAATCTGCAACCAAAATCTCTGTTTTGGAGGTTTGGTGCTCAAGAAATTACAGCTCCAGAACTATTGTTCTGTCTAGAATTAGGGGTGGTGTATCAGAAAAGACTCAAAAAGGCAAGGTTGCTTCCCCAAAAAACAGCATCATATATATAAGATGAGCTGTGTCCACTGGAATCCTCCTTCAGAGTGTCCAGGGAAACTCAGGATATCCTGAATGTGTAAAAGTGGGATTGAGAAATTAGGAGTGCTTGTAGGCTTCCAGGGTGACTGGACATAGCTTTTTTCTGTAGCCTGGCCAACCACAATGATCAGGTAGCAGTCTTGAAACCTGGATACAAGTGAAGACAATCAGAAAAATGAAACATCAATAGCATTTTACTTTTCCATTAGTAAAAGTTATGCAGACAGAAGAATATCATGATATGCCATTCATCTGAAGCTTCTTAATAGTAACAAGATTTTCAGAACCAGATCTTTGAATCTAGATTTTCCAGAGGAGGCAAATAGATTCAATTGGGAGCAGAAAGTGTGAAACTAGCTGAGACTCATGCATTGTCTCCACTTATCAGTGTGATAATGAGTGACAAGTTCTGTGCCCAACAACATGGAAAATGAGAATAATTATAGCATTAATCACAATGATGTCAGTTCTCTGGAGAGCTGAAACTTAGCTATGTATTAGACTTTTGGTTTACAGTGTAATTCAATTAATTTCTTTATCTAAATGTGTATTAATTAATCCTTATAAATCTTACATGGAAAGATACTATCAGAGTGGATCTGAGGGTAATGATAGCATTATTTCATCTCTGCACACAAATAAAGAGATGATATAAACAGACACCATGGCATAAACATGAGGATAGAGTAACTCCCTTACCAATATCACACCACAGGTCATTTTACTCAACTTCTAGGTCTCCACCAGTGAGTAGCAGTGGTAGCTTATTGACAATAAGAATGGAGGTATGTCCAGCCAGTGGATTACAAGTCCCTAAACTAAAAGTAGAATGTGAGCCATTGTGCTCACTAAGCAGTAAAAGAATCCTTACATTAGTAATTTTGGCCACTGAATTGTCCTGCAAAAATAAGTCCTATGATTTAATTGTAGCTCAACAAATAATCCCAAATTTTTAATTCTATAATTTTTATTTGCACACACATTTTATGAATACTGGCAGGACTGGGAAAGCACTTTTAGCACCTAGACAAGCTTTCCAGGACTGCCTTTCCTTCAGACTTTAAAGAAGTTGGCAGAATTTCTGTCAAGGTCATGAGATCTCAAACAACATTAAGGATTAGAGACTGAGGCCAAAAAGAGCCCTTGTCAGTATTCATGTGTCAACTGAGATCAGTTGTTTAATGCTTCCTTATAAACATCAATAGATAATAAAACTGAAAGTGATTGCCTGAACCAACAAACTAACCCATCACTAATGGAAATACTACTGACAGGACTTTGAAAGGGAGTGATGGATAAGAAAGGAGAATGGGAGAAAAAAAGGAAACTCTGAGATGTTTTACTCAATTTTGTGTGAAGTCTCTCTTGGGAATGAAGAGGCTTTGGAGATTAGCAGCTGTAACCCTCTCAAGGAAAAGAATCAAAGATAACAAGTCTTTACAAGGCAGTGAGTTGGCAGAGGACATGGGATAATGTTGCTTTGATAGATACTGCAGGGTATCATAGGATTGCATTCACATGGCCTCTTTAGGCTATGGATTGGACTAAGAGACAATTAAAGCTTGGTTTCCTTTAAAGAGAAAGATGAAATATTCTTTCATGTTTCAAGGAAAAAAATTGTTTACTCTTCTTCAAAGCTTAATTTAATCATAGAATACTGACAAGATTTTTTTATTCATAATTGGAATCCTTTATTTTAGATAGATATATTTAATTTTCAGTTGAATTGAAAAGTCGTTTTAACGACAAATTGAAAAATTGCCTTTGCTTGTAATTTTTCCTCCTTTTGAAAATCCCTTTATATATTCAAATACAAAGACAAAAATGAAGCTACAGGCCTTGCTCTTAAAAGTGCATCTCTATCACTACTTTTTTGATGCATGAACATGATAAACTCTTTGATGTAGCCTTGAGAAGATCCAAATATTCTTGGATTCATGCAAACAAAATGGATATATCTTCAAAGCAGAAAATCTTCCATCTCTTTTTGTCTATAACAGATAAGCACCCCTTAAAAAGAAAGAAGATGGCGGAATTTATACTTTAAAGAAAAGGATAGAGTTTGAAGATATATTTCATTCTGTTTACTAGTTGGTGATGCAGGCTCTACAATGATTTGTTTGTAAGAAATAAAATGCTTTTATTCCAATGGTGTTTAATTGCTAGGATATTTTTGTATGACCCTTATGTACATTTTAAAAATCAAATATGGTCTTTTCACTGGCTCATAAAAGTCCCCAGCTGGGTAGCACACTTCTGTCCTTGCAGGAAGAGAGACATCCAGTAGCATGAACATGACAGAGCAACTCAGGATCTGCAGTTATATCATCTGCTTCTGATTTACTCTTGGACTCTTTAGTAAATGAGTTCAGACCCATAAATACAAACACCAAGAAAATGCATGGCTGGACTCTCAATCTATATTAACACCCAACAATATTATTGATATCTCCAGTGTACAGTGTACAACCTCAGACAATATTCTCTTATTAAAATGCATCACACAAAATGAAGCAGTTGTGATTTTTGTTTGTTTCAGCAGCTGGAACACATCAATCAGCCATGAAGCCATGGAAGACCAAGGATTTTGGAATCACACTTCTAGGAAAAAAGGAATCAAAAAGGAGATTCCATTTTACTTTGTAAGGTGCTTGAACATATTTGAAACAAATCTTTTGACAAAAATTTATACAAAAAGAAAAACTGAAAAGCATAAAACATTTTGAAATGGTATGCTTCAGTCTTTGTTGATCAAAGTATTGTTTAATTTTTCATTGCCCCTTTCAATGTCATTTGACCAAAAAGTAGGAGAATCCTGAGTATCTAACACTAATCCATGACTGTTTGGTTCAATCATACTTGGAAATAGCTTAATTCAAAATTAAGATTAATTCAAGTCTCATTTATACTCCAAGACTTCTTGCTATGGAATAAAGTTTGAAATTAAACAGTTTCCTTTGAAAGAAAGAATATGGAGCTGGACTGAGGTTTCATTAGAAAGAGGGTGTCCAGCATTGGTCAGTTTTTATGGCAGCTGGGAAGGGATAAAACATCAAGGTATCATTAAGATCGTTGATGTAACGTCCTTGAGTGACCTGTAGTGAGCTATGATATAAGGAATTTTCTACCTAGGGCCAAGACTGTCTTTCAACTTCCATGAAGTAACCAGTGCTGGTACCCCTCTCTGCATGTCAGGCTGGAAGCTCCCAGAGAAAGGGTTCACATGATTTTGTGCTCCCTAGACATGATGTTCATCTCTTGCCTTACTGTGTGGAACACATAGTGCAGGAAAGAAGGGGAAATCGAAACTGTAAAAAGTAATAGTTCTCACAACAAAACAGGTCAGTTCAGAGGGACCTGCCAGTGTCCTTCTAAAACTGTGACAGCTTTGTCATTTTGTCTGAGTTTCGTAGAGAAGCTCTAATTTGGTTTTGGTTGGAGATTTATGGATAGTTGTAGATTATGAAAATGAATGTGGCCAATGAAAAATAAGTTTGTATAAGCCACTGGAAAGTCAGTTACATTGTTTTCTACAACTGTCTCAAGCTGGAGACAAATTGTTGTCTTTCTTAAACAAAACAGTGAAACCAGGATGCTGGAAGATGATTTACAATTCATCTACCATTGCCACAGCTGTGATTCAGAATTTTGGGTTCATTCTCAGAACTGTGTATGGTGCCCCAGAGCTGGCTGATCTTGCAAGTTTTCTGCTTTCCTGTGGATGCTTGTAAAGCTACTCTCAGCTTGCAGATACAGATACACAGAGCACAGGTCTGCTAAGAGCCGTGAAAAGGGGAGAAATGTTTCTATCCTGCAAGAGCAAAGAGATATCCTAAGTGCTTGGAAAAGTACTGGTGTGCTACAACCTGGAGAAAAATGGAGCCATTTTTTGTCCTGTTATTTAGACAAGAATGGTTGAGTCCCTCTTATAAAATGTGCAAACTTTTTCTGACCTTTTTGAGCTTTTTGGCTCTGTTGTGTAGCTGAGATTCTAAGCCTTGGTGGTGAACTTCCTCTGCTGATCCAGAAATTAAAGCTACTAATTGCCTGGTTTGAAACAGAGGCAGTTTGTTCTGGCTAATCCAACCAGAAGTGTCATTGTACATATCATTAACTATTTTTTTTCATACCTGGAAAGGAAAGCAAGGGGCTGATAAATGATTATTCTCTTACCTGCTGGCTACATTTGAATGAACAGGATTGCAAGCAGCTGTTGCAACAGCCTTAACAGAAAGAACTCTTACTCAGCACTAAAGACTTTTCCAAAAAGAATAGTAGAAATGTGTGAATGACTTTTGACTCACCATCATACTAGAAAACTTCCAAAAGTTCCCCGGATCCCACTGGTGATGGTACTCTTTGCAGCTTAGTGGAAAATAGAAACTGGCTGAAGTCTTTCAGCCAGACTGGTTTCTGATTTCTGCTCCTGTGTTTTTTCAGCATTTTTCTGTGTCTTTCTGGTCTGGGAACATATGAGTTCAATAACCTATCACTGCTGTCCTGGGAAAATGGGATATTTTAGTACTTCCTGCATGCAGAGCCTTGCCTCCTGGGTTCAACATCTGCAGACAACAGCCAAAGGCTATTAGCATTACTTTCTGTATTGTTACAGTGCCCAAAAATTCCAGGCAAGAATCAGGCCTGATTGTGATGGGTGTTGAACAAGCACAGCTGGAAAGTCCTGCTCTGAAGGACTCATGGACCTTTCAGCAGTAATCCTGATTATAATAATTTACAGGCTTACACTAGTAGAACCTAGGGCAATTTAGCCTGTGAAATATATAAGTGTGGTGTGGAGTAACTCATGAAAATGACACAAAGGCATATTCACATGAAAAACTTAATCTATGTGCCAAGGTTTAGGAGAATAATTTCCTCTATAGTCACTGGATGATGGGGAGGATACAAGAAGCAATTCAGAGATCTGCCCTGAATCGCAACCTGGAAGAGCTCTTGCCCCATAATCACTGGGAAATAAATAAATAAATAAATAAATAAATAAATAAAAAATAAATAAAAAAAAAGGAAACCAGTCCCAAGATGGACAGAAATGGTAGGTTTCATGTTTAGGCAGGTTTAACACCTCCAAACACAGAGTTTCACAAAAAAATGACCCTGAAAATAAGTCTGATTTAAAGCATACTAACACCAAATAATTGAGAATTTGTGTAGTTTTATAAAATTTTAAATGCATTGAACAAATAAGTTACTTGGAATGAAAAGGCTTGATATAATAATTGGAAGTTTTAATTTATACAGAGTCATCTTTATCCTTTTCTTCTTACCTTATTACTATATTAAATACCGATTTTAACTTAATTCCTAATGTTATGAGCATACAGTCTTTTGCATTTCAGTGTTAATCTAAATAAAATTAATGGAAACTTCTTAAACACTACAAAAGAAATGTTTCTATGATCATACAGCAGTTTCAGAAGCTATTATTATTCACCTATATAGATGCTGTTTGCCTATAAAAGATAACTGAGGCTACATATGCAGTATCTAGACATTCATATAAAATGGAAGATTTTTATATACAAGAGAAAGACAGACATCATATCATGTTTTAGCATATTGGAAGTTTTGCAATACCGTTGTTTTTCACCACAATCTAGAATTATTAAAAGGAAGACGAGGATGAAAGGCCGCAGCAGATGATTCTGAAGGTCTGTAAAGCTCAACACCCTCTCCCTAACTGGGTCCCAGAGCAAGTGACTGAAGGGGAACACAGACACAGGAGAGCCCATGGCCATGCTGGATGTGCCAAGCACAGTCGTGGGTCCCAGGGCTTAGAAGACCAGTGTGGCTTTTGCGTATTCAGGAGCTCTTAATGAGCTGATTTTCCTAGACTTGCCCAGTCTCCCATGACCCCATGCAAACTTTTAGCTTCACAACATCCTGCAGCCAGACCATTCACAGCCCAAGCTTTCAAAAGTAAGTTTTGAATAGGTCTCCTTTTGGTTTCCTTTGATGTCCCCTGTTCTTTTACTGTAAAAGCCAGAAAATCAGTAGTGCCTAATTCACTTTCTCCTTGTGCCCTCCATGATTTTATGGAGCTTGAAATTTCTGGAATGCAGTAATTTTATTGTAAAGACATTTCTGTGGAGCAGACTTCCGGTTCTCAAAAGTTCAAAGAGCAGATTGTAATTAGCAATAATGTCAGTCCCTTCAATAGATCATTCTCTAGTGGCTTTGCATATGAAGCATATGTAGCATATGAAGACATATTCTTTTCTAGGTATCAAATTTTTAGAATTTATTTTTGTTAGTGAGCTGCAGGAAGGCACAGACACATGCACACATGCAAAACATCAAATCTTTCATTTGCTTTCTGTGAGAGGAAACAAAAACCAGTGCTTGCTAGCTTCATATTGTTAAGATGATTCCTAAATATGATGAAGGACACTGAAAATTCCCCTTAGCTGCAGACACAAAAGTCTTATATTTTATTTACTTATAAAAACTGCATTATACTATGGAAAGCAGATTTGTAACATTTTAGGATATTTTGGAGTCCAGACACTTGGTGTTATAAAAGAGACTGAATTGATTAGCTCCACCTCTAGTTTGAGAAAGTGATGCACGTTCTAATACTTTCCAGGCCATCTTTCAAAAGAACCTCACCTTTCTGTAATCTTAGATTGTTTGCTATCATGAATCTCACAAAGTCTGAATATACTTTGGAAATATTTCCAAGCATTGTTCTCCAAATCTCCCAAAATTATGGCAACTCCAAAGGCTTGCTGACATTTTTTAAGCTACTGAGTAGCACTGAGGTATCTATGTGATTCATCTGCAGTGTAAAGCAGGTGGGGCAACTGAAGACAGAAATATTTGATTTGATTGTTGCTGTTGTTGGATTGTTGTTCCTTACAATGTGGAAACTAAAGACATTATGGAAAATAACAGGGCAGGACAATTTGGGATAATTTTGTAATTTATGATGCATGGAGTCACAATGGAAAATTCATTCTTTCACATTTGATAGGGATGTGTTATCAACAAGACATCAAATAAGATTGCATCATTATTTGCTGTTATATCAATGTTATGTGTTTCAAGTACCATGATTTTGCATTTTTTAAATTAATTTAGATATCTGGAATATTATGAATTCCTACTGAGGAGTGCCTGAAGACCTTCACCAGATAAAGATGCTCAGATTTTGGATAATCTGTCAGGTAGCAACAGCTGGGTTGCAGCTGTCTGGAGCTGCAGACAGAGGGCAGGGGCCAGACCTGGAGGTGAGGTGTTTGTACAAGAGATGCTGCTGGCTTTCCTTGGCTCCTGAGGAGCCATAGGTGGCTCTGGGACTGTGTCAAGAGAGAGAAGAATTTGCAAAGTTATAGGCAGAGAGGCTTTGTCTCATTTTTTCAGAAGTCTGTGGTGTATTGTTAGTTATTATTACTATTATTGATAGCAATGTGTGCTATATCCAGCACATTTATTATGCTTAACAGTAACAACAGATGCTGTAGGATGATAATACTAATGCAAAAGGAAAAATAAAACAACAAGTTAAACAACTGTGAAATTGTTCATTGCTTCTTCAATACCCCATTAATCACAGAGCTCACTGATGGATACTGGCTGCAAACCAATGTGACAGATGGTGAATAAAAATCGATGTCTTTTAGAAACCACCCACTGCAATATATTTCAGTTTGGGCCTGCGTCTCTTCTCCTAGCCATGAGGTAACACAGCACAAATACACATCTCTGTAAATAACTGCAATGAAAGGGGGTCCAAATCATCCTTAAGACAAAATGTAGGGACGGTGCTTAGAAATAAGTAAACTTATTTTGGAATTTGTTTTCCAATGCATTATGGAATTTATGTTACCTGATAGTACTAATATAAAATGCAATTGATTGTGTATCTAAAAGTCAAATGGAAGTAAAGAATTGTCATTGAGAGACTGATCTCCAGGTGACACAGAGTCATATCTGAAAGTTTTTTATAGAGATTGCCTAGAGCAAGGCTAATTCTTTTACCCTGGACTCACTCTTCACTACCATACTTGTTCTGTAATCCTTGTGTTATGGCTTCTTCTATTGTCAAGACCACAGCTGACATAAAAGTCAACTGGATTAATCTTCTCCTCTTCCAGTAATTTTCAAAGTTTACTAATTTAGTAGCATTATAAAACATTCTATAGTTGAGGTGTGGACACCTTTAGAATTCTCATGTACTTAGGTGTATAGATACTATGTTTGTTTTAAAAATAATAAAATTTAAATCACTGATTTATCCTCAACCAAAACTACTTGGGAATCCAAGAAGAGTACCTTTAAATATTTTGGATAGAAAATAAACAAATTTCAAAACTTCAAATGTTTTGTTTACATACTTGAAAAAATGTTCTGATTTCCATTTCTAAGTGAGGTTTTTCAGACTTCTAGGCTGCACGAAGACGTTGCTCTGTGTCATGTTGTCAGGCATAAGCAACAAGAAAATACCTATGAAAAAATCCCCACTCTGATGAAAGTCACCCACTGATTTATACCTAGTTTGCACCTTTCCATTTTGTTATTTCACTCTTGATATCTGACATGTTGGCTTTCAATTACTGAACCCCTTTAAGCGTGTCCCTTATCTAATTTTCAGAGCATCTGTCTCTTTTCAAAGATATATTTATCTAATATTCCACTTAGGTGCTTATTTAGATTAAATACAGAATGTGAGTGCAGTGATTCATGTCAGTGCCCTGGTTCCAGCCAGGGCAGGGTTAAAATTAACCCTGTGCTGGCCAGAACCAGGATACAAAGAAAAACATTTTGCTAGAAAAACAGTGATTCTGAATTCCACCAGGATGAAAAATGATCAATGCAGGATTCCACCACGTCTCTCATCTTTCAACCACCTGGGCAGAAAGCAAATAACCAATAACAGATCTTCAGATGGCTTACCTGAAATAAGGTGTTGCTTAGAAATAAGTATTTTGGAATTTGTTTTCCGATGCATTATGGAATTTATGAAATAGATGTGCAGGCTGCAGCAGAAAGGTACACATAAAATGTGGCATTATGACCTGAGCAACAAAGCAACAGACTGGGACAATCCAGGAGGAAGAAGCTGGCTCCAGCTGGCTGTCCCAGCAGCAGAGCCCCAGCTGCCCTTGGAGGTGCCAAAAAGCTCAGTGCAGGGCTGGGCTGGTCCCACGTGTGCCAGATGTGCTGGGTGGATGTGGGACAGCCCAGCAGCAGGATGGTGGTGCTGGCCCTGACCAGCTTTAAAGTGGTGACATCATGTGGGCAGCTGCAAAAGTCAAATCAAGATTTTTGGCCTCTTTGTTTAGTGGTTAGATATATTAACAAGACAAAATCCTGCTGCCAGGTTTGATTGGCTGAGTATACTTAAGGGCACATAACATGGTCTTGCCAATCTAAGTTTTAGATCCAGCCCTTTTCATTGCTTCTGGTACTACTCCAGGTTTGGGGTTTTTATCAGACATTTTACTACTAATACTTTATATTTTGTTGTTGCTGGGGTTTTTTTTGGTATTTTTCCTAGAAAACTTTCTTAGCAGTACTCCTAAAAAAAAAGCCAGTAGCTGCACAGCAACACTGGTGAAACTTCTAGTATCCAAAGCATCCACAATTAAAGCCTGTCATTTCAGTTTGTTTTACAAGGTAATACATTTCAAAAAATCCAATTAAAAGTTAAGTACCAAAATACTCATTAAAAACCAATTAAACATCTTTAAATATTTAACAGCTGTAAGAATTTTATATTGTGACTGAACTGTCAACAATAACATTTTATTAGCAGCTCTCCACACTGTAAAACTGCAGGGAGCAGATGCTCAGATTCAGTATATCTGAATCAGCAGATTCAGTATATCTGAAGCATGTGAAAAACAATTTCACAAAGTATACAATCAGAAAATCTGAATACATTTTCATTAAATGATTTGATGGAAATGAACTGATTGTAAACAGAACATCAAGCACCAGGATAAAACCTATAGCATATTAAACATTCCAAACATAGTATGCTCCAAGTAAGTCTATGAGAAAAGGATCCATATCAAGTGTTGAAGACTGTACTTCTAAAAAAAAATGGAGCATAAAACAGGCATTTTACTAACAGAAACTACAGATGGTCCCAGTCCAGAACATAATCCAAACATGATACGTGGTCCAAAAGTTAGCATCTACATTGCTTATTTACAGTGGGCGACATAAGCAAAGGTGAGTGGAATTGCTGCATCTTGTGAATGAAAAGGAAAGTTTTCAAATCTGCCATTTCTCTAACCGTAGGACCTTTTAAATGTGTCCATACTTAGACCAAACTACTTAGATCCAACCTGAGGAGGAATGGCTCTAAGCTTGCATGCCTTCATTTCTTGGGAAAAGAAGCTGCCATAGGAGAATAACCTGGTATAGCCAAAGTCTTCTACTTCTGTTCATCTGTTTGTATCTTCCACCTGGAAGACACAAGGCATCTGCCCCCTCACCCTCTCTCCTCCTGCCTCACATATCCTGCAGATCCTGCAGGTCTGCACTTACTTATACTCTGGTATGGTTTCTCACTGCAGCACATGTAATCTGTGCAGAATGCACTCCAGCACTGCTGCCAGAGCTCTGTGCAAGAAATGCCACAGTGCAGTGGAGAGAGCAGGGCACCAGGATCCCACCAGAGGTCTGGAGAACAAGGAGAAGGAAACTGAAATGACACCGCCCATATTGCATGTGACGACAAGGCTTTAGTGTGGGGGCTTGTCTGCACTCAAGGGCCTTTGCAAAGGAAGCTTTCACTTCATGTCAAAACAGGCATAAAAAGGATACTATCTTATAGACAACATGAGTACCTGAGGATGAAGACTAAAGTATAAAATCAGAGGCATGTGAATATGACATGCAAATACACCTGCATGTCTCTCATTTGCAAACACAACTTATTAATTGCATCAGAGCATCACAATCCCCGTATCACAAAGAGATACCTACCTGAGGGATGGCAAACCCCAAGGTATTTCGTTTGAATACTTTCTGGATTATGTAGTTCAGGTAAAAATAAAACTCGGTTACCAAGTAAATCTGATCTTACAAAACCGACCTTTGTCTATTACAGAAAATAGTTGTCTTTTGGCCAGAAAAAAATTATACAAGTTCTAATAGCAATAGAAAATAATTATACAAGATCTAAAATGATCCTAGATCTGTACCATTTTTATCTGGGTTTTGCAAAAAGCTTTTGCAGAACCTTTAGGGAGATACACCTAAAATGCAGAGTCAACCATCATGCTTCAGAGGAAGAAAAGTTTATTTTTTTATATTTCTGATACTGGAGCTTGTAATGAAACAGTGTGCATGTTTTTCCTCATTCTGCTGTCAGCTGTTTTTTTGCTTCTGTTCATTTGATGCTTGGCAACAACAGAATTTATTTTCCTTGTCCACGTTGACTGAAGTGATGTGGTCCCTTCCATCCTTTCTCCCAGCACTACTTGAACACTACTGTGTATTAGCAGAGTAACTCAAGCCATTAGATATTAACTTTACAGACTGATGGTAGCTATTTTGCAAAGTAGCAGTACAGGATGAGAGAATACAAGTCATATATACCCTGACATGTGAGTAGTGTAAAAAAGAGCAACATCACAATACAAAGGAAGCAACTTTTGTAAAACTTTAATCCTCTTTACTAGCTTCAGCTTTCTGAAGACAAAAGTTGCTCATCACATGGCTGTTACCCAAATACCCAGCGATTTTCACCACCGGTGAGGTCAATAAAGTATTTCAAACCCATCTTTACAAAGTATGCTCATTAAACAAAATGGACATGCAGTCATTCTGTTCCAAAACACGTAAAGTATTTCTCTAGAGCCTTATTTAGTCCTCTTTTCCACTCTGAAAATAATTAGCTCCTCAGAGTGAAGTGCCATGCAACTTTGGTAAGGACAGCAGAATGACTCCTTTAAAGCTCATTAGGTGGTCCTTGCAACAGCACAGTTTCATAGCAGGAGGTGATGAAATAAGACATGGCACCAAATGTTCTCCAGAGGCAGCTTAAGAACTCATCTCGCTGAACCATTGAAGCCAGCTCCATTTAGACCATTCACAATCAAAGATTTGATTTTAAGAGTGTATCCAACAGGAGTTCATCAACTTGTGTCACTAAACAAGAATTAAAGTCCTTGGAAAGAAGCCCCTTTCTCTGAACCCAGGCCAAAGTCAGTGGATTTGCTCTAATTTCAACAGTCTCAAGCAATCACATCCAGCACCTGCCAGGACAACCACCCCTAAAGCCTGAAGAGCTGGACTGTTCCAAATTCCTGTTCTGGTTAACAACTGTTATCTTTTAAGACAGGGAGGGCTAGGAACTCCTTTGCATGTAAAACATATGTTTTGCATTTTGCAGGTGTGATTTGGGCCCTGTTCTCACAACAGGATAATTCCTTTCCTTCTGTGTGTGAGCTGGCAGGGAGAACAGGGGCAGGTGGTATTATTCCCAACATAAAAGGGGGAATTTAGGCACAGAGAAGTAAAGACAAATATTTATTAACTTGAATTTCCTGTTTGATGAAATAGGGTCTGAATTTCCAGAGAGCTTTGTGCTATTTAGAAATATGTGTTCAAAATAAGACAAATTGCAGAGACTCCAGCTGTGGTTGCTATTTATGCTTTTATAAACCAGAGCTCCCAAGTCAGACAGCTGGAAAATGATCCCAAAGAAAGCCTGTGAAAACCTTGGTGTACTGATCTGTCCGGGACTCCTCAAAGCATCAGTGGGTAAATTAGAACTAGGCCCCAGTTCTCTGCATGTGGTGACTCCTCTCCCTGATCTTCAGCTCAGTGTCTGTGTACTAAAACAAACTGAGCTCCTGATTCATTCCCAAACCAGCTCTACACTAGGCAGCATACAGGGAAGTCCTGAAGTTAAAGACCACAATGGCCACGCAGAATGCAATTTCTAAAACTGTAATTTTCAAAGTTAACCTAACCCTAACCCCAACCAAACAAAAACACAGTAGCTCTTTAGTACAAAGGAGTCTCAGACTCTGAAATCTGGGCATGTCATCTTTTACTTGTTCATTGGAGCAAACTGAAGAAAATCCCATGATTTCATCATATTGATGAATATTTTTCCCACCTGAAGCATTCTGGTTCACTGTTACTTGAACTAATGAACCTTCAGTAATTGTCATCCTCCTTGAGGACCAGCCCTGAAGAGGGAAAGAGATGTTCTGAGACCAAGTTATACACAAGTCTTCTACCAGAAAGAAGTGAACTTTGGAAACTCTGTATTTTTCACAAGGAAAGGCAAAATATGGAGACTATAAAGGCATCCTCAATCCAGCCCTTCCCATCTCTGGCTTTTCCTCCCTCTTTATTGGGCAGTTCCTTTGCAGCAGCTGAGTTTTGATGCTGAGATTGATAGATAAATGCATTTTGGGATGCAAATGGTAAATTCTGGATCTAAATTAAGTGTACCTGGCCATGTGCTCCCCCACAGAAAGTCCTGCTTAGCTTTATTATTTGTTTTACTTTCTGGGAAATATACCCGGCAAGCTTTAGTAAATAACTAGTCTGTAAAAAATACATGAGCAATGATAAGAAAAAGTATATCCCCACTGTATTCTTTCCCATGTTTCTATTTTTGGCTCTAAAATGAGCAAAATAAACAAAAAACCCCAAACCTAAAACAAAATGACAGCCTTTTTTTAGGTAATCATGATAGTATATTTGACATTGACTTGCATCTTAAAAAATGGGCAAAGTATGTAATCAGAAATTAAATTAAAATATTCAGTCTGTGGTAGATGCTTAAAATGAGAATTTAATTTCAAACGTTTAAATTCTAGTAAAGTTATATAACTGAAAAAGGATTAGTAGTGAGAAATATTCAGTAGGTTTAAAATAAGGCTGTATCTGAAAGTAAAAATTTTATTTCACTACTTTTTTTCAGAAGTAATGCACACACCAGCTTATGAAAATTATTTATAAATTCATACTATATTTTGATCTTTTGTCAACAAGAAAAATAACTTTAAAATGCAATTGAGGAGCATTTCTTAACACTTACTGAATTTTTTTTCTTTTACTCTCTTGATGTGACATTTTGACAAGTAATTTGCCTAAATTTGAAAGTCAAAAAAAAGAAGGCAGGAGACAGTTTACCTTTTCATTTCAGGAGTTAAAGTTTAGTAGTTTTTTTTTCAGGTCAGATCTTCAGGAATTATTCTTTTGTCTGGTGACCAAATTGGAAAAAAAAATCATCCATACACCTCTAAATAAGTGTCATGCCTTATTGTTCCTTCATTTATCCAGTTTCAATTAAAAATCTGGAAGTGAACACATACACACTTTGGCCCTGATCCAATGAGAACATAATTACACATGTAATACATATATCATCATTACATCTTAATTCACAAAGTACCTACATGGTTTTAGCACATGATTAGGTCCTCTTGGAATTTAAATCTTAAAGTAGATGAGGCAAAAAAAAAAAAAAAAAAAAAAAAAAAAAAGTGCCTCCAGAATACTTTTTTTAAGGCTGAATAAGATTTAGGATAAAAAACTGAAGAGTTTTTAGGATAACAATTCCTCCCACTGTTATCCAAAAAATCAAAATGTTTCCAGCAAACAGAAAATGGGCACTTAAGTAAGAAAATTTCTTTTCAGGACAGCTGATGACCCTGTGACAATTTGGCATGGCACTGATTTAATTCCTGTTAAGCCAAACAGAAAGAGGTTGAGCCCATGGTGTTATTTGGCAGATGTTTCTGCACTACAGGAACAGTTGCTCTTGTAAAGGTTTCTGTCCCTCTGGAGCCTCACTTAAAGGAGTGGCTTCATGAAATTTTATTCTACTGAAGAGAGAAAGGGGATTAAAAAAAACCAAACAATCCAACCCAAACCAAGTCCTTTTATTAAGAGGTGAACTTTGTACCCCTGGAAGACCATTTGTCACAGTGTAGAGATCAGCTATTTTTAACTGGCTGCCATTATCCCCATTTGGTAAATGGGACCAAATAATCAAAATGATACCACCAAAACAAATCACATAAAAATCAAATTTTTCATCAAAATGCTGACATATTCAGAAGCAAACTACTGGACAGAAACATCAGGGGTTAACAATATATAGGGAGGCACCTGTATCCTTCACAGAGTTTAAGCAGTGTTAGAGCAAGGAACAAAATTCCACATCAGCAGAGGCAATTGACCTCCTGTGTCAATGTATTCATTAGACCTACAGTCCCTGGAAAAGCTTCTTCCCCAAAGCACTGGATTCAGCTGCTATTTGCTGCTTCAGGGAATTCTGGCTGCCTATTTAATTTTTATCAATCAGCAATTAATTAGCAGTTTCTTACAAAAAACATCTGATAAACAAACATAAAATAAACTCATACAGAATTCCCTAATGATGACCTCCTCTTCAAAACACGCTCGAAAAGAAAAGCAGAAAAGCTAGTATAAGATTTTTTTAAAAAAGGAAACCAAAGAAACACTCCTTAGTTTCAAGTGATTTATCCAGGGTGGAAGACGGATGGTCTTTGCACGTTTGCCAATTGTTGGTTTATACTTGGCAAATACAAAGACCTGCAAAAAGAGAAAGAGAGCCCTAGAAGTGACTGCATTGCCTCCCTGCATAGGTTTGTAAAAGCCCTTTCAAACCTCAGGGCTAGGAGTAGAGCAGAGGAAAAATGGGTATTTTAAGGGAACACTGAAAGGTACTTTTGTGTGAACTGCTTTAATGTCTACTTGAAAGGTAAATATAAAATTCATATTAAGGTTATTTATTAATCATGTCTCTTTCAATTTCACTCCCTCAGAGTGAATAGGCCTGAGTTTTAGCAGAAATTAAGTTCTTTGAGGTATAAGGAAAGCACAATATTACTGATTTCTTCTCTCTCTTGTTCTCATACATGACTTATAACCTACAAAATGTTCTCACCTTGCCAAAGAACACATCAGGAATAAGAAACATAAGGAAACATTTAAAGAATATATATTAAAAAAGTGAAAAAAAGCTGTAAGTTTTATCTCTTCAATGCTGAGGAGACTGTCCACAACCTCAACTGCTTGATCCTCCATTTGTGATGCAGTGATAAAATTTCAGGATGCCAAATTTGCTGGAAAGTTAAAAAATAAATGTTGGGATCAAGTATTGTATTCTACAATTTAAAAAATGGACCAATAAGGCAGGAACTGTGAGCAGTCCTCATCATTCTATTTTCTGAGCAAATATGGAAGTTTGGACAACTCATTATCCCTGTTGAAAACCCCCTTTTCAAGGAGAGGGGGCGGAGATGATCTAGTTCAATCACACATTTGTTGTTGTTGCCCAGCTGGAGCGAGAGCTGGGAGGCAGCTCCAGCTCCATATTCAGAAGAGGCAGGCTGCACTGCCATGCTATGGCTTTGAGGTCACATTTTGGAAAGCCTTCCAGAGGATGCTTTTTTCTATGATATGTGTGCATCATCCTGCAGGCATTGTTTGCACAAAGCAGCCATTGCCCTTGTGGGTGCAAACAAGTCTCTGTTGACACCAATGTGTGCTCATGGCCTTGTGCAGACCCAGCAGTTTCTTGGTGATGTGGGCTTATTTGTTTGTCCAGACACAAAAGACTCTGAAGCTTAGCACATTGGGGAGATTTTCACCACTTTCTCAGTATGCATTTTTCCCCTCTTTGGCCAGCTGTTTTCCAGTGCATCTTCCTTCATCCAGACTTACAGTGATGCACAGGAAAAGGGATTTCCAGAACATCCCTTTCTAGTACTGTGTGCTTGCTGGAGATGGCTTCAGCCATCCCCAGAAATTGCTTCTCTATAAACACAGAAGTACAACATCTGCAGCCCTCAAGGGTGATTCTTGGGGACAGCCTGGTGTGCTGCAGGTGTGCACTGGCCCAGCTGGGAGCAAATCCCAACAAAGAACCAGGCTGCTGCTGGAGGCAGAGAAAGCTCCTGGCAATCACTCCTGCTATCACTCAAAGTGAGAGGAGAGCAGGAGCCTGCCAGCCCTAGAGGAACGTGGTATCTCTTATGTACATGTTGATGTTGCTGCAGTGCCCCTTTTACTGAAATCTGGGTGTCCCAGCCTGGCACAGTGCTGGCCCAAAGCTGGCAGACCTGACCAAATCCACAACAATTAGAAATCTCACACAGCCAAGCCACTGGGCTTTATATCATGAATTGTAAGTCAGCTGCTGCTTTGAAGAATGGTTTTGGACTGTTATTTATGCCTGTATGTTTTATCAGCTTAGCCCAGTGTTACTGAATTTGTCATTTCTCCCTTTTGGAAGGAAAGGATGTTGAAAGGCAGCACAGCTGTTAGTGCTCTGGAGGATCTAGCCATGCCAATAGCAAGAGGGGAGTTTCAGAATAGGAGCTTTAAAATCCTCCTGCCACAGCAGAATGAGGAATGATTTGATTTGCTCTGGTGGATGATCAGGCTGTACATACAAATTCATTATCTGCATTCCAGGTGTCTAGGGAGATTAGCAATTCACTCGAGTGTGTCTCTGGTGGCTGAAGAGTACTTCTGAATTCCTTGCTATGTCTCCTGACTGCACAGTTGGGAACTCAATCAGAAATATTAAGCAAAACCTTCCGAATGATAGTGGCAGGAATTTGTCAGTCCTGGCTTGCATGATGCGATGCTCAAACCTTAAAACACACAAGTGTCGGGTTTATATTCCACAGCAGTGCCTGGAACAAGGTAGAAGGGAAATTTCAGGCACATGAAAAACAGATTGTCATCCCAGACAGACACCATGTAGTCATGAAATTGACTCCTTGGATACCTCCCTGACTAAGGCTCTCCAGGTTCCTAGACCTACTCTCCAAAATGTGCCCAGTCAGATCATCTTGCAGCCTACCCCTAAGCACAGCTAATGCCCCACCCTCTAAGTTTCCTGTGGGATCAGATGTAGATCAGACCCAGAAGGTGTTGCCAGATTGCATCTCACATTCAGCCATCAGATCAGGCTCCTCTGAATCTGTAGTAACATATTTTTTGCAAGGTAATGTGGCTGAGTAGCTACATATCATTTGCCTTAAGGGGGGATATGAGATACTTTTCCTTAGAACAGTTATACAAGAATGTCTGTCTGACATATTTCCTTTTGGATGTGGCTCTCTTGCTTCACTTCCTGATTTTTAATTTCCAGAATCTAGTCCTCTCTTGCATGTTCTCATGCTGGCCCAGTGGACCTTATATTCTGCACTGCTGGCCACCCCAGCGGAAAGGGAAGGACTACCCATAGAACACAGCCTTACTGTCCAATACACAGTGACCAATGTATTGTCCTGCAGGGTGAAAAATCTGGGTCTGAACTCTCTCAAGATGAAGTAAAATTGAACATTCATCATCCATAGAGTGGCTGGATATTGTATAGCAGAGGCAGCAGTGGTGTGAATCTTGGTGCTTAATTTTTATGTTTATCCCATTCAATGGGGCATGGATGCTTTGCTCATATCCTGAGGCATCAGTCTTTTCCTGTCTATGTTACAGGGAACCACAGTGTTTTTTCCAGGACTCTGTATTTCATCTAGATCCTTCAATGAATCTTGCTTTTGTTTTCTTTTGTTTCTCTGCAAAAAACAACCCCAGCCATGAAATGCACTGAATGAAAAGGTGGATAAACATCACAATTTGAAAAGGTTGCCCTGTTAGTAAAATTGCACTCTATGAACACAAAATGCCTGAACACAAATTACTTTCACTATCACTTTCTAGTAATAAGAAGTACAAGCTACTTGGGCATTTTGATAGCAGTGGCTCTCAAAACTGTATGGCAACAATTCCGAGAACAGTGACCTCCTCTATCAACTGAGGAAGAACATTTCTCCTCAGAGCCCATATTGGTGTCAATATATATAAATCTTTTCCAGATTCAAGCTTTAATTCTACAACCAATTCACCAGAAAGAAAACACAGTCAATAACTACCTCCTACAGGAATCCCTGGTAGCAGCTATACTGATAATCTCTCTCGGATTTGGAAAACCTGCTCCATGCAACGAGATGACATTGTAAAGAAATAAAAACAAGCTCACTTATAAGTTTCTCTCACTTTCTTTTCTGAGCAAATGATTCTGGCATGCCTGGAACCTTTGATTTTTACCTGGTAAAACACAATGTTCTTTAAACATTGACAGTTGACTGTTCTAATTAGAAATTCACTTTTAGGGAAGAAGCTCACCAGTTAAGTAGCCCTTGAATCAGATACTTTCCTTCCAAGCTCCAGTCTTAGCATCCAAAGCAGTGACCATGCTACTGTCACCACTCTGGTTGTAGAGCTTAACTATATTCTCTTGGATCACAGTTCTCTCCCCTCTGGATCCTGCCCTGCTACAAGTTCTGTGTGAACTGATGTTCAATTTCTACTGAGTCTTGCTGAAATCATCATGGTGGTTGAGGATGAGAGATGACCAAGCTTCCTCATTTTGATGTTTTATTAGTAAAATCGTTGTTGGAGGAATATCAATGAATTTTAATATCCAGCAGTAAATATTAATGAATAAGAGAAATTTTTTTTCAGTTGGGGCTAATAAAAATTTACAGACTCATTTTTTAGAAAAAAGGAAAAACCACAAAGTATAAGGATGTTTTTTCCACTTCAAAATATGCCCAAAGGTACATAAAAAATTAACATTTGAAAGAGCAACTTTGGGTTTTTTTGGTTCCTTTGCAAGCAAAGCCTCAGATCCATACTAACAAAACTGGCTGTTTTCAGAAATTTCTTTGATGAATAAGATACTGTCAATAACCTATGCTCTGCAATTGAATATCTGAATATCTATACACATGTACATAACATGTTTTACTTGTGTTTTTCTAATTTAAACAGGAGCAATCAAAATACTTCCAAAAGTTCTTAGCTTCACTGTATTTTAGGCTGAATTTATGAATAAATGAAATTTGGTAGAGAATTCTGAACAGCGTCCACTCATTATTAATTTTTTCCCATTTGTAACTGTGTGTGAATCTCAGTTACAATTTTCTTTCTTTGTGGAAAAAATCCTTTTCCATATTTTTTCTATGACTTTATGGAAATCAGTATTTTAAAATACAATCTTCTTTCCCAGTTCCCACAGTGAAAGTAAAAGAAGAAATACATATTGTGCACTGTTCCCTTGGAAGTCTAGATTTGTATTTCCTTTTATTTTAGACTTCTTATGGTTTTTAGGAAAGCCAGTGCATCATCTTGTTTAACAGGCAGTTTTCATAGAACTCTTTTCATTCTCATGCCACAATTTCTGACTGATGTGACTACACACATCTTCTGCTACTCAGACCCCCTGAGAAGCTCTTTGTATTGATGTATTTTATAAGCCTATTATATTATATTAGCCTCTGGCATTTGAAGTAATTAAAAGCAAAGGCTGTTGTTGGAGCAGTTCTTTTGGGATGTAGTGAGGGCGAGCAGCTTGAAAAAGATGCTGCTGCACCTTTATCAGGTTCTAAACACTCACAGCCACAGAAATCACACTTCTCCTACTGTGGCAAAGCAAGGGACTATATAAAGAAAAATTTATAAAGGGAGTTGTGAAGATTAAACCAGCAAGAAATGAGTTTGTGTTTTCAAAAAGAATGGATCAGTATAATGATAAAGGGAACTTTGAACATGATGACCAATGAGACAAACTCCTGTATAAAGAAGGAATGAGCACCTAAAGGGACCTATAGGTGACCACTCATTCATTCTAAACCATGAGCTATTTGAACTCTGACATCCCACAGCCATTTGAAGTCTTTATTCTAAAAGATTTCTTGTAAAACCATTGTCTGGAGGGTGAAAAAGTTTTGAAGGTGGATAATGATCATGAACAAAAAATCAGTAATCTACAGGAATATAGAATCATGTAGAATCATTAATCTACAGTAATATAGAACAATAACCTGTTATCTTGTATATTTTTGTTGTGTGGGTTTGGGGTTTTTTTTGGTCTGTAATGGTTCCACCTTCACCCCCCTCCCCAGAAAGCTATAGCTTGTCCATAGATTAGAAAGTCATCCTCAAGATACAGTTAGACAGGTGCAAAAACTAGTACTGGCAAGATGTCAAGAAATTTATATATCCCTAAAAGCTCTGATACTTCTTCAATATTTTTTTTTAATTAAAACTTGTCATAAAGCGGGCTTCCCCCCCTCAAAATTTTGTCAAACATGAGAAATCCAGTTATACAGCTTTGATTGACTGCATTAACCCTGCATGAGGTTCTCAGTCTTCCCCTCACCTGAACAGAGATCAAGAAGTTGCAAATAGCTGCATATGATGGAGAATTTGAATTTAAAAAGCAGATTAGCCCTTAGAAAGCCAATACAGTAGCCTATATCAAGAAAAAAATTATTCATTTCTTCTGAATGAACTTTGTGTGCTAGTTAATGAAAATATTCATTAATGGTTTGCTGCAGAAACACCAGCTTTGTATCTGTAACATGAATTTTTCACTTGGAGTTCTCTATATTAAGTGCACAAACCATCCCTAGTTTGTACACTGGCCTATCTGTGCAGAATTTTGGGCATTAATATTTGAAAACTGATCCTGTATCCTGTTCAAGCCAGGAAATGGATTTTATATATTTATCTATATGCTGCTGAAAAGGCTCTATCTGTTACAGCTAAGGAAGGAATCCTTCTGTCAATAACTCTGTAAGGGCCAGCTACAGTAAATTATTGCCAGCAGGCTTCAGTGAAAGGCCCAAATTGAGCCTGATGAGTTTCTGACATGTAAGATACAATAAACTGACTGGAGTCTTTCAACCACAGTACTTGTCAAAGTATTCTGTTCACTTTTCTGCCAGTTTTACAACTAGCAACCCATTAAATTACCTGATTTAAAAACAAACAAACAAACAAACAAACAAACAAAAAAAACCACATTCATTTTCTTTATATACATTTAAATGGAGCAGAGACTTTTCTCGCTTTGGTCCATGACTTTCTGTGCAGAGGAAAAAGTTTGTCATGCTTTTGCATTTTCCCAGAAATTTCCTAGAACTTGATTAGGATTTGGTGGTTGTGACTCTTAGCATCCTTATCAGTATCATTAAGAGATGGTTGTCAGCTTCTTTGATAAATGGCATCAATTTTTATGGTAAATCTGTAAAATGCCTTTGGTTGCCAAATCTAATAGAAGCCCAAAAGGAAAAAAAAAATCTTCTAGCTGTAGGCAGCCAGCCATAAACATGTAAGATGAGGAAGAAACCAAAAAGTTTTATTCTTTTCCAGTGAGCTCAATCTCAACTTCATCCTTGATAAACAAATCTTTACTTAGAAATATAACTTCTTGCCTTACAAGTGGATAGAAAAGAAGGTCAACCAACTACTGAGTTTCACTGCTTAGTTGAAAGTCATAGAACATGTAAGTGTATTTGTTTCAGATTTATCTTATAGATATTCAATCAAATTCATTCAATACATTGGATATCAAGGTCCTAACTGAAATAAAGCAAACAATGCTTTTGTAAGTTATACTTTGTAAGTTATTGCAAGTAAGCAATATGATCAATAAAAATTCTGTGTTTGAAGATTAAGGATCTCTAAAAGACAATGGAACTAATATTAAGAAAATTCTGCTCATAAAAATATATAGTGAGTTGTTAAATAATTTGGAATAGAAACACCCTTACATGCTCCTAGATGTTTACTAATCCCTTTATTTGTTACATAACCCATAGATAGGTAATATCATGTGTCAAAATACATGGATCATATATCATATTATATCATATGTCATATCATGTGTCAAAATACATGGATGGGAAATCCCAAACTGAGCTCTCTGACAACAGATGCAGTGGCAAGAACATGAGTGACACTTGGAAAGGAGCTTTCAGCTCAGAAGAAGACATAGAGCTTTCAGATGCTGAAGCTGGCACCAGGAGTCTTAAGAGTTTGTCCTTGCTAGAAACCTCATGCACAGATGATGATCTTGCTCAAGATCTTTAATTCAGATAGAGATGAAATAGATTACAATGTGGATGGTGGGATCAGCAAAACTACTAAAGCTTAATTAAGCCCTTAAGTATCTCTGGAAATATGTCACAGTTTAAGCCTAGCTGAAAATGAAGCACCACGCAGCAGCTCACTCAATGCTCCTCTCCCCAACCAACATGATGGAATTGGGAGCAGAATTAAAATAAAACACATAGGTTGAGATAAAAACAGTTTAATAGGGAAATAAAAAGCCACACACACAAGCAAAGAGAAACAAGGAATTAATTCAGTTCTTCCCATTCGCAGGCAGGTGTTCAGCCATGCCCAGGAGAGCAGGGCCCCATCACATAACAGTGACCTGTGATGACAAACACCACCACTCCAAATGTCCCTGCAGTTCCTCCTTCTTCCCCCCACTTTGTATACTGAGCACGATGCTATAAGGTCTGGAATATCCTTTGGTCAGATGGGGTCATCTGTCCTGGCTGTGCCTCCTCCCAGCCTCCCATTCACCCCCAACCCCCTCAGAAGAATTGCAGAATGAAAAGCAGGAAAGGCCTTGGCTCTGTATCAACTCTGCTCAGCAATAACAAAATCATCTCTGTTTTGTCATCATGTGTCCAGCACAAATCCAAAACACAGCTCCGTGCCAGCCACCATGAAGAAAGTAACTCCAACCCAGCCGAACCCAACATAAAATGGCAAGCACAGGTTTGAGGTCTTGTCAAAATGCAACAATTCTCTCACTCCATTTGGGGAGTGAGATTCATGCTACAAAAAATATTATCTGAACTGATTAACTGTAAGAAAAGCATCTGACTCACTAGATGAAATTAGTCTCTGATCAGATATTTACAGCTTGCAAGCAGAAGCTGGCAGACATGCTTATCTGTAATTGCTTTTTTATTGAATTTCCATATTGACTGTAATCTTTATATACATCCCCATAACTCACCGAAATGAAGGCTTAGACTTCATGACTTACTTTAACAGCAGTGTAATCAGGAAGTGACAGAGAGGAAAACACAAGAGCATAACAAAGTAGAACAAAAAAAAAAAAGACAATAAGCATTCAAATACTTCTTCTCACAAGCAAAATTATTTAGGATTGCCTTATGGGCTAACAGTAACTCACAGACACACTCCAATTACAATGGGAACCTGCAGTTAACTTGCATTATTTCCTCTGCCATAGAAGTATGAGACTGGAACACCTGCTGAGCTATCAAAATCGTCAGCATGACAGATTCCCTTATTATACAAAAGAGTAACACAATTTGAAAGCTCCTTCCAGCCCAGTCCGTCACTAAGCACTCAGAGCAGAACCAAGGCTCCAGCATGCTAAAATAAAACTACATAAAACTACAGCAGAGAAAACCAATATAAATAACAGCATCCTATTGTGCATTGCACAAATACCCTCTTTAATTCAAAGACATGTAAGTATTCCTGAGTCTCTTACTTAGCATAAAGACTTATTGCAGTATAGAAACTTGAGACAGGAAGGAAAATAGGCAGGAAATAAAAAGACCATTCCGAAATATACAGTTCAGTAGTTTCCAGAATATATTAGTATTTTCATTACTTTCCTGTTCCAATTCTCCATGAATCTCTAGATTATTTCTTTTCAACACAGATGGCTATAGAAAAATTCAGTCAGAACAGAAAAGCATAACCTTCCACTCCCTGCTTTTTTCTTGTTTTCTATGCCTTCCCTTGACACTTAGGGACCTACCATTAGAATATTGTTGAGGCAGCTATGGGTATAAAATGCACTGTCTTGCTTTAAAAATAAGAAGTTCGGGCCTCCCACATTTTAACAACTTCTTTCCCTGTGCCAATTTGAATTAATTTATTGTGTCATAGGTCAGAACTAGAGGCTACATTTCTGCCATTTCCTTCTATAGAAGTTGTTCACAAGATCTTAATGCTGAGGGAGGCACTTGTGAGATTGACAGCACCATTGCATTGCAATTTGAAGGTGCTACTGCAATGTGCCTTACCCTAATAATTTCAGTGACCTAACATTTACTTTCCACGACACTCAATTTCTTTTAACTTTGAAAATTATAGTAGTGGCAACACACAGGTACTCTGTCATCAACATTTTTTAAGCTGGCATTTTAAAAAATTCATAGTTTTTTCTGTGGAAGATGCCAGATGTGCTAGAATAAAGAGCAGGATAGTGCAGCAGTAAATGCTATATTTTTAATACAGCCTGCACTTATAGGATATATATGCACATAATAAGTTTATAAATACATATAATTGCACATGTGCAACTGCATGCCTGTTCCTTTTGAAAGCTGGTCTGTAGTTTGAGAATAAAGTGCTCAAGAAGTGAATTATGCAGGCATCACAATTGCTTAGAATTCAGTATTTAAAATGGTATTTAAAATTGCTATGGAATTCAGTATTTAAAATGGTTTTGAAAATCTAGGGAAAAATGTGAACAAGATCCATCCCAGCCTGACCTCTGAGTAAAAAACTTCTGTTACAGATAGTAAAACAGGTACAAATGCATCCAGAGTCAAAGAATCTAATCTAATGCTGAATCTAATTCAATATAGAAAGTCTTGGTTGTGGCATCTTGCTATGCCTAAATTTTGTTTCTTGCTCTATTTCCTAAATGGTAACAATCTCTTTTAAAAATTACAGGAGCAGGATGGAGCAGCATGGGGCAGCTGCTGTGTTATCTCAGACCCTGTTTTGGAGCATTTTTAACAGCTCATATTATGTTTCTCACAGAAATTGCCACTGCTGCTCTAAGATCTACTTGATTTTTCACAGAATATCTTGATTATACAAGTATAGTCTAAGCACACTTGTATTTGTGGGTCTGATCTCCATGTGTCTAATCAGTCTATACTCCTTGCATTCTTGATTGGCAATCAACTTCGTTAAAGCAAAATTTGAGAAATTACAGGAAGTCTAGTTGTTGGATCAAGGAGAAGAGATACAAACCCACGGTGAATACCTGATGAATGGAAGACCCTGTGGGACAAGACAGATGTGAAGAAATAATTCCCCCTCCACAGGGAGCAATGAAGAGGAAAGTCATTCTGAGGCCCAAAACAAGATCAAGAAACAGAAAGGAGAATATTTTTGAAGACATCAAAGCAGAAGTTAAAATATCCATGGTTCATTAATATTTGGAGCATAATGTTCTTTGAAAAGCAAAACAAAAGCTTTGGTTAAAACACCTAATTACTGCAGAATATTTGAAGTCAGAGACCTTACATTAGTCTGTAGCAGACAGCCCTTAAAACAGCTCATCTATAGTGAGCTAGTGAGTCTCATGTCTGAGCAGCAATAATCATGGTAGATAATAATAACAATGCTATACATAATAGCAATCTAAGGGCAAGTAGTGCTGTGCTAAATAGTGGCCAAGAGCCAAAGAATGTGTCTATTTGAAGACTGCAAATACTCTGGCAAATAAAATATAATGTTTTATTAGGAGCAACGTGCTCATACTAGGATCAAAATGAGCTGTGATGAAAAATACCATTTTTGAAAGGATCCCACAGCCTTGCCATAAAATATGCATTTCATTTTATCAGCTGGAGGAAAAGAAAATCAAATTACTCATCACCCCACCTAAAGACAAGCAGCAAATTCATTCATATTAAAACCACCCCAAGTATGCCTGTGAGTTTTGGAAGGAGCAGACATTGCTCCAAAAGCACTGTAGGTGGATTGATGATGCAGGCAGACACCATCAATCCACCCTGCACCCCCCCAGGCCCAACCTCCCCTCAGCAGAAGGACAGAAACCTGCCAGAGGAAATTCTGATCTTCCAGAGCATAAAGAGGCTTTCAGTTCTTGGATATCAGTGTCAGCTTGCAGCATCTGAAAACTCCTCCCATGGAAATGCAGACTAAAGCTGAAAAAGAGACACTGTGGCATCCCACTCCAGTACTACTGTGGGCTGCTGGTTTGCATGGAATTTCATTGTGACAATGTCTGTGGTCCCCAGGGATTTTAGATTTGTTGAGAGAGCAAATCTGAACCAAACCAAACTGAATCTTTAACAGATATTTTTAAAAAATGCATTGCAAAGTGCCATTTTTCTGTGTATATCAGCCAGTGAGTCACAGCCTTTATTTTCACCTCATTTTATTGATTTTTCCAAAGATAGACCAGAGAAAATTGATATAATGTGAAAATTGCTCCACTGTATCTTTTATATAAAAACAAAGCAAATACCTCTGAGATACAAAAATCAATTGAAAATTAATAAACAAACAGGGAAGGAGCAAACTGGTAATAAAATGTGTGTTCTTAGTTAATGCATACATAAACTTGTGAATCAACAAATAAAATAAGAAAATCCCCTGACCCCTGAAATAAAATATTTCCTCCTCTGCAATAAATGTTCAGGCATTTGCATGTCATTAAATGAGTAGTTTAGAAAACTGCAAAGCGAACAGGCAGGAAGAAAAATGCAGTCTAGATACAGCTGTACCTCAGCAGAGGAATACCATGCAGATAATATTGCATAATATTATATTTCAGATAATATATCAGAGAATCCTAGAATTGTAGAACGATTTGGGTTGGGAGGGACCTTAAAGACCATCAAGTTCTACCCCTCTGACATGAGCAGGGACACCTACAGCTACACCAGGTTCCTCAAAGCCCCATCCAGACTGGACTTGAACGTTTCCAGGAATGGGGCATCCACAACTTTTCTGGGCAATCTGTTCCAGTGCCTCACCACTGTAAGGAATATCCAACACAACAATTCTTATCTGAAGACATGGTAGCACGGTACGGTTGATATTCTTTTTAATTTCTCTAATTTGAGATTTGTTCCTTTATGATCAATGTCATTGTTTGCATTAGGGAGCAAGATGTGTCTCTTCATTGACTAAAGTTTGTCAAGGGAATAAGGAGAGGGCAGTAGCCCTGAAAAATTGCCTTCTTTGTAATTTAAACAGAAGCTTGAGAAATCAATCTTTTTTTCCACTATATTTTATGAGACTGTTCAGATTTACAGCTCTTTGATGATCTGACCCTGAAAGCCAAAAGGAAACAGTTGAATATTGAAAAATGGAAGAATGCAAGTAAATATTACGGTGTCTTGCAACACAATCCCATCCCTTTCAATAATAAAATCTATTGATAAAATGTGACGAGATCTCTAGAAACAGGACCTGCACATGGTCCTTAGATCAGTGCCATCAAACCTGCACAGTTAGTAGGGTCAGCTGGCAGCAGGATGCTTGCACAACAGAGAAAGGAGAAAATTGGCACACCATAACAGCCACCGACACAAATGGATGCTGAAAGTGTTTATTTAAAATTAATGCAACGTAAGGAAAAAGACATTTCAAATACATGTCTCTTTGTTGGCTCACCTGCTTTTTCCTTCATCAAACTGATCACACAATACCAATTCTCATTCATGAGAGGCATGATGCCATCATAGCACTGGCTTTCTGAACAAAATGAAATGAACAGAAGATAAATTGGACATGAACAGAAGATAAATTGGACATAAACATAAATCTTTTGGTGGTTTCTTTCTAAACAAAGTGAGAAAGCCTTTATCTGAGGAATGGCATCGGTATTCAACTAGCATTTTAATCTGAGATTTTAAAACTGCCAAGGTAATGTTGTCAGACATGTCAAAGTTAATTGAAAGCAAATACCCTACAAAGTTGTTCTAAAAGCAAAAAGTCATTAGTCCAGTGTTCCTTCTCGAAGTGGTGAGCTGCTTTCTGGCCTGTGCTGTGAGTGGAAATCCATACTAGGAGCTGCAGACTAGTTTACTTACTTGGAAAAGCACATTCTAATTAGTACACTGGATAAGTGGCAACATGTGTGGATTGATGTGTGAGATACTCAGTGTTTATGATTGGAGATATAAGTGGGAGTAAGGGGAGCAGTCTGTAAGGGCTTTTTTCTCATGTTACTGTGTTTACAAAATGATTCACTTATAAAAGGACAAGTACCAAATAAAGCATTATTAATTGTCCAGTCATTTTAAGTATTACAAAAGTGGTGAAAATGGCTTTCAGAAAATCTAATTTTCAAGGGAAAATGAATAATAATTATTAATTATAAAAGCAACTTTTTATAATTAAGGTTGCTTTTAAAGCAACCTTTGTAAACTGTATTTTATATTAGACTAGATAATATTGTTGGAAAAAAGAGAATGCTTTTCTATGTTTAAAGAAAATTACATATTATATGATAGAAAAAAAACACTTTTTGAGCAAAGAACAAATTATTCTGAGTTGAAGGCATGAGCTTGAGAGAGAAGGATACCTAGCATTTGGGGTCATGGAGTAGAGTTTATAGAAAAAAGCAAAACAGAGTGTAGCTTTTACACAGTAAGCCCTGTGGGACCACAGGATACAGCAATTTATATATAAAATTTATCCAGAGTTGAACTCCCAAACTGTACATCTCACAGTAAAAGGCCCTTATGCATAATTCTATTATGATACATTTCATAAAGTTACATCATAAAAATACTTACTATATCCCAAGAGAATAAACCCACTGAACAAGATTATATGATCTCACTTACCTGAAATCTATGAAATCAGCTTTAGTCCAAGGTATAAACAAAGTGAGATTCCCATTCTCATCCAACATTTTAATTTTGGGGCAAAATGCACAAACTGGTTTAAAAGTAATTAGAGGGTAGAGCTTCACTGAGTTGTGTGAAAGCAGAACTCTCAACCACTAGCAGTTTTTTCTTCTTCTTTTTTTTTTTTTTTTTTTAACTTTAATAAATTTTGCAAAACCAAATTACTTCATGTATCATTTCTGCTGCAGGAAAGTGAGGGTTATATAAACTTGTGAGAGATTAGATAAACTTATATTGCAAAAGCTGTTCTGCAAGTTATCGAATCCCTTTCTGATCTGCTCTGTGTATTTAATAAATATGGCTGGATGGGAAGGCTTTCCAATCCTTTTAAAGTGTATCCTACTCCATGCATTTCCGACTGCCCAGAAGGGAACATCTTGTGATACGTTTATTACAAACTTTGAATACCTAATATCATGAAAACATTTACAGACTTGCTTAACTCACATAGCTGAATAGTATTTGATTCCACATTAAGATCCAGACAGGCAGAATTCAGTGCCAGTAACTGATTGTCTCTCAGATCTCATTCTCAAAGGTATTTGTGTCAAAGGTATTAGAAAAACTGCAGATAAGGATGCTTGGAGTAATCCCAGTAAAAACAGTAGTAACAACAATGAAATTTAAGGCAACGTTATGCTTACTGTATTTCTCCTTCAAAGCATTTCTCCTCCAGTGTTCCAGGGTTGAAGTATCAAAAATACACCACCCGTTGTCTACAGGCAGTGGTAGCAACAGATCCCAGCTCCTACTGATTCCATGTCCTGCACCTCCTGTGCATCTCCACCCACATGCAATATCACTGAAGCTTTTCTGTGTCATGCCTCCCAGGGTCTCTCCAGATGCATCTACATACCTACTGCGATGAGTAAGTGGCAACATAGTTAGGACTGGTTCAAAGCTAGAGCTACTAAATGGTCTGTTGCTCCTCTTAAGGATTTATATTTGACAGAACTAAATAATTTTATCTTGTGGTATGATGCAATTGGATGTTGCCTGTGTATCCAGTTACTGGTCCTCATCATAGTTTTTAGAATTGGACATTTTGGAACATCCTATCCACTGTCAGCTTTGGGTGAAATTAACTCATTACTTTAAATACTACAAATGGTGGAGAAATGGGCTAACAAATTGAGAAACTGAATCTTCTTTTAGGGAACTAAGCAGAGAAGTTATACAAAATATGCTCAGGCATCTTCACACTTTCCTGTTACAATTCACTTCCTCTGACTGTAACTGCAGCTCACTATCACCAGCACAGAAAACCTCGAAATGCTGGAAGCATCCTTTGCTGTCCTCTTGACTGGCTCAGGCACCAACAGTTTGCACAACTGCATCCCGTATAAAATTCTTACCCTACAAAGTGATTCCTGACTGCTAGGCCAAGGATCGAGACTGAGGGACAGATAGCATTAGTTGTTGTTTATACGTTGCTGATCTTGCAAAGCACTTAATTACTGACCAAATATCTAAAACACCATAAATCCCAAAGTTGACTGAGGGCCACACACTTTCTAAGTTCAAGGTTCAGATATACCAGATGTCTTACTGGCACAGCAAAGATAGGCCTTGGCCTCTCTGAGGGCCCTGTAGTGGAGATAATGAAGACACAACACCAGCTGGAAGTAAAATTTCCAAAGAAAAAGAAAATATGGTGACATCTACAGATTTGTATAGAGGATGTTTTTCTTAGTATTTTCTTGATTATGCTATTTTTTCTATTTACTTGAGATAGTAGCATGTCCTGAACATAAAAAAAAAAGTGCTAAAAGGGGTTTGATGACAGTATTTTGAAAGACAGAATGGAAGCTCTAATGGCAGAGGGCTCATTAGAGAACAATAGCATAGAGAAAGGCTCAGAAGTACTTGTAGGAAAAGGAAGGGTGACATGTGAAATGAAATGATCATAAATAAGCTGAAGGTGGCTGAAAGTACCTAGATAGAGCCAGGGCCATGAAAAGGCCTCTGATCATAAAGGTATGTGCTCTGAATACCTCCTTTAGTATCACAAGCATCAATGGGTCAGACTACATGCCTTGTGCTACTGGTGACAACCACACATCACCATCAGGTAAGTATTTAACTGCTTAACAACAGGTACAAATTCCTATAATGCACAAAAGAGAATTCCTCTTGATTGGAGAAGGGGACTTTTCCTGCCAGAGCAGTTATATCTCCATAGATACACCTAACCATTTTAGGTGTATCTATAGAGATACAGCCAGTGCCTGTAGAAGTGTGACTCTGGGCCATGTTGTGCAATTCTTCAGCTGCCTTCAGCACCCTGCTACAGCTCAAGCACTGCTTCTTCCTTATGGAATTACCACAAAGCTGAAATAAAAATCCTTTAGTTAAGCTTCTCAGTCTACAGTTCAGGATGAAGATTCTAAGACGTGAATCAGTACAAAGCTAAGAAGAGAGCGAGTGTATGCATCAAAGTTAGAAACTGCACAAGATCTTAAATCAGCTCCGAAAAAAAGAAACCTAAATGAGCCTGTTGTGAAAAGGGCTCCACAGACCAGCAAACCCTATGCAAAGAACACTGACTACATACATCCCAGTAAATCAGAGGGAGCCCTGCTTAATATTAATCAAGATCTTGTCAGGAGGCTCTTGTGGGCCACTTATTTCATTGGAAATTAATTCTGAAGTGGGTCAAACCATAGCTTCACTGTTTATAAATTTATAGTGAAGGAGAAGGAAGAGGAAGTACTCTGGGCACCAGAGCAGAGATGCCCCTGCAGTCAGTGGTGAAGGTCATGGTGAAGCAGTGATCCCCACGGAACCCAGCCCATGGAGCCCCACAGGGGAGCAGACACCCACTGCAGCCAGTGGAGGACTCCACCATGGAGCAAGTGAATGTCCAGAGGAGGTTGTGATTCCCTGGGAAGCCCATGCTGGAGCAGGGTCCTGGCTGGACCTGTGAAGCGTGGATTCCATGCTGGAGGAGATTTGTTGGCAGGATTTGTGACCCTGTGGAAGGGACTGGAGGTGGAGCAGTCTGTTTCTGAAGAACTGGAACCCCTGGGAAGGACCCGTGTTGGAGCAGGGGAAAACTGAGAAGAGGAAGCAGCACCAGAAACAATGTCCTGGATTGACTCCAGCCTCCATTCCTCATCCCCCTGCACTGCTGGGAGGAGGAGGTACTTTATCAGGAATAAAGTAAAACCTGGGGAGGGCAGAGGGGTAGGGAAAGGCATTTTTAATGTTTGGTTTTACTTCTTATTAAGTTACTCTGATTTGATTGGCAATAAATTAAACTTATTTCCCCAAGTTGAGTCTGTTTTGCCTGTGACCTTAACTGCTGGGTGATCTCTCCCTGGCCTTATCTCAACCCATAAGCCTTTTGTTATGTCCAGCTGAAGAGGTGAGTGATGGAGCAGCTTTGGTGTGCAGCTGGTGTCCAGACAGGGGCAACCCACCACATGCCTTTCACAAGTCGTAAGAGAAACTACACTAATCTTCTAGGATCTTGTTAGAAACAAGCACTTAAAATCTCGTGGAGAGGTGTCATATCTGTGATGCTTTGACTTGGACAATCATCGCCAAATCAATTTTTTTGAAAAATGCCTTATATACTTAGATGTATAAGTATACAGACCTGACAGGTCTGACTCATGCAACTTATGAGAAATGAAATCCATGTTGAATTAACTTCAGTAACACACAAAATAGTCATAGTAATTCCCAGTTTTATCCTCAGCT
The DNA here is from genome assembly GCA_017589585.1 of Phylloscopus whistleri. NCBI lineage: Eukaryota > Metazoa > Chordata > Aves > Passeriformes > Phylloscopidae > Phylloscopus > Phylloscopus whistleri. The sequence goes on from JADMLD010000183.1 coordinate 2,807,311, forward strand.
TGGTTGTGTTGAGGGTTGAAATATAAAACCTGCAGAAACCTTACCTTCCCAGCTCTCCTGCAAACTGTTCTCTGTCTCTCCATGCAAATGCACACATTTCCTACAGCTGCTCTAGGGCACAATTCTGCCACAAAGGGAGATCAGCCCTCAGCAAAGCCACATATGAGCCTCTGCAGCTCTTATAGACCCACACTCATAGAAATACCCTGAAGAGAATTTAGGAGTCATGAGGGAAGACATGCACCACAGTCATATTCTCATTAAGCACTTTCTCTGTGCTTACTACCTTTTGTGGAACGTAATAGGTTACAATCCAATGGCCAGAAAATCTCTGAGGCCAACACTGACTAGTTTTTCTGTCACACCATGTCCTGGGTATAAACTAAGCAGAGAAGAATCTGTCTATAAACCAAACCCTGTTTTTTAGTTTTTCCTCTGAAGTATAGAAATGCTACCCTGGGAAGGGCATTTTTCACTGTTTGTAGAATACGTCTTCTTTGTTGCCACTTCAAGGACTGTAATATATATTTGCATTTAGTCTGTACACCTTTGAAAGTTAGGTTGGATGTGTTCTTGTTCATGAAAACAATTCCAAGAAATGTAAAATCTAGATATGTAGCAGCTTTAGAAAAAATATTTTAGCAACAGGCAAAGGTAAGATTCAGTTTTAGAGGTATCAATTCCTCATCTTGTTAGTGCTGTACCAGCACTTCATGATTACCCTGTATGAAAAGAGAACCATACACCTGTGGAGGGTGAGCTTAACCTCAAACTCTTGCATGGCACTCAGGATGCTTGAGTGGATCAAGATGTAGTCTAGGATAATACTCTAAATCCTGGGAGTGCCAGAGATGGATTTATTAGGAAAAAAAAATCCAATCAGCTTTCTGATTTTTGTTGAAGAAAGGGAGATGGAGAACTACTTGAAGGAATGAAATAATTTCATATGTTCTTCAGCCATATCTATTTTAATCATTAATTTTGTAAAGCTTTAACATTGAGACTTGACAAAGGGATTTGAAATACATATCCCATCTCTAGCAAGGAATAGGCTGCTAATTCCTGCTTCAGATAATGCAGTTCCACTATTTAAATGCCTATTTCCATTTCCTTCAGCTCAGCTAGAAGAAATACAGTGTATTCAGTTTTACCCTCTGGTTGATAGGCATTGTCACAGCACTGCAATTTAAAGGTTGCAAATATTTCAAGAAGCTGATTTAGTCCACTCACAATGTACAGTTACTTTGAGTATTTCTTTTCACTCCTGTAGGAAGCACTGCAATAGATTTTCTGGGCAGATAGTAGATTGTCCATCATAAGAAAACTTTAAAAACAGACTAGATGAATACAACAGAATAACAGAATAACTGTTCACAGGGGTGAAATTTCTACTTTAGGTCTGGTTTTGCAGGATCCCGACTAACAGATGTGCCAAGTGAAGGAAAGTCAAGTTTCAACTTGTTTGTAATACACTTTTAGGTAGTTGGAGACAAATATCAGGTCCCTCTGTAGTCTTTTCTTCTCCAGGCTGAGCAAAACCAGTTCCCTCAGCGCTCCTGGCCACTGCAGAGGTTTTCTGCTGGAGTCTCAAAATTGTCATTCCGTCTCTCATAAGTCCCACCTTGCAAGAGACAGATCTGGACACAGCACTCCCAGTGTGGCCTTGGAAGTGCCTGCCAGCAATGAGCCTATTCCTTGACCTGCTGGTTATGTTCATTGCTTGCAAGGACACACTACTGACTGGTATTAAACTTGCTGTCCACTAAGGCACCCAGGCCTGGTCCCCAGCTGCCCAGTTTGCACCCAGCTGCATTATTCTGTCTGGTACAGAATTATTCACACACACTCATTTATTAAATGTATATAGTATGGAATAGTCTTTGTATAATATTTATATTTAGATATATGTGCACCAGCTGATTTGGAACAAATAGGTTTTTTTCTGGAGCCTTTTTATGAAAACATTCTTGCTTTACTCTTTGGTCTAATACTGAACACAAAAGCAGATAAACTCTCCTGCTTTGTATACAGAAGTAGGTAAACCTTTTATAGTCTTAACTGAATAAAATATTTTCACCTGGTTTTACCCTCAAATTGAATGCTGTTGTACATTAGAGTAGAATAAGAAAAAAATACGAGCCATTCATTATATACATGGACCTGAGCATCTTTAATTATATTTTAAATTTTATCAACCAGTCCTTGAAAACCACTTTTTCTGTTAATAGATCCCCAATTTAAGATGCACTTCCTAACAGTTCACAGACATTTGGAAGACCTCAGAGGGGTTTAAATGCAGTAATCAACAGTAAGTAGCAAAATGACCTGCTCTTACGCAAAGCATAGCTGAGTCACGGCAAGATTTTATCAGTGGCAGGTCTGTGTTGAAAGTCTTTAAAGTCATCAGCTTTTCTAAATTGTGCTGGCAGATGATTTTTTTCTTATGTCTAACATGTAGTGCATGATACTCAGGGCTGTTTTTAAAAGGATGGCTAGGAAATGAGAATATTATTCTGAGTGTTTCTTCGGTGCTGTTTTTTTACCTATGACATGGTTACAAAAAAGTCTCCAAGAGCAGATACTGATACCAGCTCTGAAGACAGAATTTTACAGCTTTGGCACATATTTTTCAATTTAGGTTCCCAAGAACTTGCTATGTTTGGAGTCAGCTCCTGAAGTAAGGAGGACGATTAAGGAATCAGTTGGGGTACAACAGCATTATTGACTATGTGTTTGAGATATTGCATGTTCCATGTTTCTGTTTTCCTCCAATTTTTTCACAAAATCCTTTGTGAAGGTTGCTTTCCTAGCTGACTGCCCTTTAAATTTATTCTCCCTTTTAAAATTAGGCTGGCCATTTTAGTCTTTTACATTTGGTGTTTAAAATGTGAGAGTGAGCAGAAACCCTTCATTCCCAGGGACAAGGGGCATGAGAGATATTTGCTGCTGCCAGGTTGCTGGCTGTGAGCCAGCACCCACTTCCTTTCCTTAGGACAGGACCAGCAGCATCCTGCTGGTGTGAGAGGATGCAATCCAAACCAAGCAGCTCCACAGCATCTGCAGGAAGCACCTGATTGCCTCTATCTTGTGCCTGAGAGCAGCAGCTCCTGCTGAGCTCCTGCTGGCATTCTGAATGCAGCCATGTTCTTCTCCCACAGAGGGTGAAAATAGGTCTAAATTCACGTTGAAATGGGTGGTATGAAATGCCACCCTGTTCTGCTTCAGTCTGCTCCTGGATCATGCTAACAGGAACGTGTTACACTGTACTGATTCAGGCAGTGAATCTGTCTTTTCACTGATGCAAATTTGACAAAACACTTGGAAGTCGCACCTAAATAAAAAACAATATGAAGCAGGATGAGTAACCCTTACCAAATAACTCCTGAATTCCATTTGCAAAAGCTGGGACAGTCAGCCAGCCATCACCACCAAGGAATGAAGAAACCCAGCAGACATGCTTCTCCAGCTGACACATTCTGAGATGCTACAAGCAGTGGAGCAAGAGCATTATCAAATGTTTGTGGGGATTCCATTTACCTGCTGACAAGTACTTCAAAGACATTTTAGTGCCACTCGGTTTTGCATACACTTTGCTTGGAAATGTGTTCATGGAGTACACCAATTAAATGCTCATTTAAAATCATCAGATCTTACTGTGACTCAAACTGTCTGCATTACCCAGTACTTTTCCTCAAAATATCAACAAATCTTTCTGCATGAGCTGTACTGAGGTCAGCTGACAGGGTACAATAATGCTAAGTAACAGCAAGAAAGAATTGTATTTGTGAACCACAAAACACAAATGTTGCACAGCTAATGTTGAGGGCCAGGGCACAATGGGATGGCCAGACAGAGACTGCATGCTGAAGGCAGCTGGCAGAGGTAACAAATGCATTCATTTGGGCTTTAAAAGTAAGAAGAGTTGGGAGACCTCTAGAGGCAAATACAGGCTGGCTGAAGCATTTCTTGGGCTCTCCTGGATTTGGCTGTGCTCTCCCTGATAGCTTTCATGCTTACTGCCCATAGCAGGACACACAGAGTAGTTGTGGGTCAGGAATCACAAATCACCTTCATGTAGGAAAAAAAAACCAACTTAATCTGTGAAAAAAATATCATCTCTTACTTAATTCTTAACTTTCCCAAGAGCTCCTCTTGCTCATTGCTAGCACACTGTTTCTATCTATATCAAGTAGCTCCAAAGGACAGTAGGGGAGAAAAAAGTGCATAAAGACAATTAAATAAAAATAATTCAAATAGAATGACAACGAGATTCTAGAGATATATTTGGGGAAAATAAAAAAAAAGAAAGGTGATGGGTTTTCAATCTATGAGTGCCAAATTGGAAGAAAATAAATTTTGTTTTAAAAACATATCAAAATCTACTGCAGAAATACCAGAAGTAGAATCAGAAAAGGGCTTTTAGGGTCCTGGAGCAGGACTCATGCAAGTTTTCTTCTAACATGTCCACATTAGGGCATCAAAGCAGATGAGAAGATACACAGGGAGCCATCATATTCACTGTCTTCAGAGTGAAACAGCCTTTAAATATCTTTCAGGAAAATACAGATGACTAGGACAATTTCTAAACCTTTTTGCCAGATAAGTCACTGTGCTTTTAAAATGGAGAGAATTGTCTTGCCTTTTGCATGGTCTAGATGAGTCTTGAGGAAATCAATGTATCTAAACCTAGAAGTGAGTATTTAGCACTATCAGATTAACCTTCCTGAATGATGGGGCCAAGACAATAGTCCACATCATCCTGTCTCTTACAAATTACCAGAAAAAGTGTTTTGATTTCATCTCAAAGTCATAAAGCAACAAAATGGTGATGGAGTAGGAGGATATTTCTCTCCTCCCCAGTCTGCCTTCTCAAAGTAGTATTTTGTCCAGTTCCTCATCTATAGTTCCTCTATATTCCTCATAAATTATGAAATTAGCAACTTCAATATAATTCTTTGCTACAACTATTCTTTCAGCTACCTAGACAACTAGATAGTACAGCATGTATGCAGTTAGAACATTCAGCAACAAGGTGGTAATATATATTCAGTCTCACAAAATAAATCCAACCAATTTCATTTGTCATCGGTTTCCTAGAAACAACATAATATACACAAAAGCATAGTAAAACTCTGCTCAGCATTTTTGCTTGCCTCTCTTCATCCTTCTCTACAGATATAAAAGAGCACTAGGAGTTATGTTCTCGAGCAAATATTCAGTAGGGTACTCAGACCCAGTTTTAGGCAATTAGGTAAGTGCCATGTGTTTTCAGAGGCTGTCTAGCAGTGGTGTCAATGAAAGCATCACTGTCATCTTTCACTGAGCTATCCCAGTTAGACATTTTTCATTTTGCCTCATGAGGCTGATGCTATATATCCTTCTTGTAATAGTTGCTGAATCAAAGGATAGTCTCCTGACCAGAATGTTGTGAACTCAGAGGAAAAAGTCCTTTCCAAGAGACTGCAGACATGGTTCCACTAAACAAATCTTCACTATTTGGATTGCTTTATTGTCTGAACTAAATACATTCTACAGTAAGAAGATTCATCTTGATATAATGGCTTTTCTCTGGCCACAAATATTTCTAGCAACTTCATAATAGTTACAAAAAAAGAAACAGACAAACAAGATCTGTAGCCCTGATTTTTTTAATATTTTTGCATTCTCAACCTCATCCTGAAAAAAATCAAAACATATAGGTAAAAAAACATCAATGAAAACACACAGCAAAAAGGGCAGAGTCCTTCGCGTTACAGGAAAAAGATTTATTAAATCTTGAAAGCTGAAAGAATATCTCATGAACATTTTATACTGGAAAGTAAAATGAGCTTGCAGAAACAAGTTCAGTCCACTGGACATTACATGCTTGCTGTTATTAAATGTTATATATGACACTGTGATGTGACTGAAGTTACTCTGGGAAGAAGGTAATTATATCCTGTCTGACTTTCTTTGGAAGGGATTGGAAACACCTTTAAATGAATGTCCTAGATCTTTAACAAGAATTGTGTCATCTGGAGAATATAACTTATACCACACACCATCTAATGTGCTTGCAGTAAATAGAATCACTGTTAGAAAGAATGAAACCCACAAAGGTTTCGGTTTTCATTGTGGTTTAATAAATATGGAAATAATATTAGTGTTAAACACTTTATTTATGTATTAAAAGTTACTGATCCTCAGTTTCCAATTCATCTTCTAAGGACCTGTGCTCACAGAGACATGCCCCAACAAAATGCATCAATCACTAAGAAAACTCACCCTGCAAAGTGAGTTCAGTAATGTTATGTTGAGAAAAATGATGCCAGCCTCACAAAAGATCTCACAAAAGGATTTGCATTAAGATTAACATGCAGTCCAACTGGTCCCACCAGATCTCTAATGATGTCCTTAAAATTCACCCTCTTTAGAAAGGGTGTATGGAAATTATAGTTATTGAACTCACTCCATGTGCTCAAACTGGGACCAGAAACTTGAAGCATCTCTCTCTCAGACTTTCTTCCAAGATTTGCACTGTTCTTTGAGTAGCCAGCTAACATTTGTGTTCACAGTTCAGGGGGGAACACTACACTGAACAACAAATGGATCAATATTACTAAAGAATAAAGATATAATTGTGTACATGTGTGTGCCTGAGTAGTGTGGAGAGAGGTGACAGTCCTGGACATATTTGCTGCTTGAATTTGAATTATTTTCACATTCTGTAAAACTGTGACAAAAAAAAAAACAGGTTATGAAGAATTTGAAAAGAGGAATCCTGTTAAACTCCTGTGAGGTGAAGCACAACTCAGAACATAACAGTATAGAAAACTATGCCATATCTTTATTTCTAGGATCTGACAACAAAAAGTAGCAGTTTAAGAAAAGTTTCAGCATAAAAAATTGCTAAACCCACATCATACAGGAAGTTACAAGAGAAGATTTACTTTCCAGATGCAATTTTCTGTCTGAGACATTTGCTATTTATGTACAAATTTCAGATTTTTCACTGTCATCTGAAAGAAACCTTTAAATCTTTTTCCAAATCTGTTCTACAGATAAGGTCCAAAACACAAACAGAAAAGATGTTGTGGGCCAAGACTGAAATGCATTGACAGTCTTCTGATCAAAAACTTCTAATATTTTTGCTTTTTTATATTCAGCAATAATTAAAATGACAGGTTTGGACTTATGAAGGTGACAACTCCTGCATCTCCTCTCTTTCTAGAATTTATTTTTCTCTTTGAAATAGTGGTGTTTAAAAGCAAAACACAGAGGAGTACTTTAGATATAACTGCCTCCAAAGACTTTATGATAATAAGAAGAGCTAAGGAGAGGGTTGTACCTCAAAGCCATAAAACATATCAAGAATAGAAACAGAGAAAAAAAAGTGGCAGACAAAATGAGATTCCTGTGGGAGACCTTGTTACATATAAATGTCTGGACCCTCTAGAGCCAGACATCTCTCTTCTCTGTCCCTGTATCTGTTTCAAATGACTGAAGAAGCACAAGCCTTACAGTGCTCTTTCAGAAAAACAAGACTGATCTAGGACCTGTTCATGTGATTTCACTTATGTGTCAGGAGGAAAGGAGGTGCAGCTAAGGGAGACCTCAGATGAACAGCCATCTGTGCCTCTGCTGTACAAAGTGAATCATTAGGTTCAGACGAAGGTAAGCAACGCTTTTACGCTCAGACGTTTCCCACAAGAGTTGTGTTCTGTGATTTGCAGCTCTCTCTGAGCGTCTGATCCTCAATAACTACATTTAGTTTCTATGAGAAGTTTGGTTGGTGAGATTTAAATGGGCAGCTGTTACAGGAAAAACAGCGCCAAAGATATTCAATTACTAACCATGCTGGAATAAATATGTCACTTGTGTGCATGTGTGAAGAGAAGTGAGAGGAGAATAACACTGGAAGTGAGAAGGTGAATTTGTTATGTGAATCAACATGATAAGCATGAATTTTGTCTCTGTAGTGCTTTCCTGCTAGCTCCCTTTTCCAGGCTAGTGTTTGGCCTCAACTGCATGCAATCACCTACTTGTTTTGTCATCAGAACCTAAATTTAAGTCCTTTGAGATGCAAACATTCTCATCCTACTTTCTTTGATGTGTGCTGCATATTTAGAAATCTACTCATAATTATACTCCCCATTCCTTATAGTAAGGTTAACTATAAAAGTAGTAGCTGATGTTCTCATGCTAATCAAACCCTCTAGACTCACATGGGTTGTAATTGTGATGCTGGATGAAATGCTGAAAATTAGTTCCTACTCTGTAGATTCCTTACAGACTGCAGAGTAAAGGACAAAAAAAGACTATAGGGGAAATCAGATGTATCTGGACAAAACTATCTGAAGTTTTGCCTCTTCAGCTTCCCTGTCTCTAAATATCTCATGAGGTGGTTACCCATTTGAAACAAATTCTGCCAATTTCATCTTTCCTTAAAAAGCTGAGAAAAACCAATTAGATTTCTTCTCTGATGTCTCTTTGTGATACTGATAATCGGCCGTAAAGACAGTTGAAACATTTCCCTGCTCCCCTGCCCTACATGTCATTATGGCCAGTATGTATAAGGCCCTCACTGCTCAAGCACATGCATGGATCTGTGATCTCAAGGCTCTAGCAGGTATTCTGTTGGTGGGAGACAACAATTCCTCCTTCCAAAGACTACGATTCACACCTGCAAACATCTCTGCACCCAAGGAACTCTATGTCAGTCACTCATCACAGTGCTGTGGGACAACATCCACACCCAAAGCAAGAAGATTTCTACACACCAACTTGTTTGGAGGGGCAGAACATAATTTTACACATGTCAAACGGAGTGACAAACAAATGATGATAATGAGAATGATTAAGCCTACATTTACTGTCACAAGCTGGGGTTTAATGAGTTATGTGTCTACTACAGTTACATGTTTCAGGCAATAAGACTTTTCAAAATACCATGGTAATCAGAAATACCAATTTCTATCTAGCAAAGTGAGGATTTGAACCAAAATTCACCTTATTTCACAAAACCAGTATAACCATTTAGCACATCTTTAGCTTCATTTAAAACATATACTAAGGGGGTAAGCAAAGCCTTAATGATACAACGACCCCAGACCACTCTTGAAAAGAGAGAAAACTTAATCTGTATGAAAATATATAGATGGCAGTTTTAATAGATTCTTTTAGCTTTGAGTTCTAATAGATTTGAGTTTCAATAGATTCTTGCATTACCTGTAACTCCAAATAATGTTAAATTTCTTGTTTTAAACTGCATTTCTGAATTAAGGTAAAACTTAACATTGATGGGACTTTATAAGTATGTATAATCATACATACATAATATACCTGCTGGTGGCTTGTAGACATCTCATAAGGCTCTTGAAATAGTTTCTTGAAATTTTGTATAAGCTAGAATATTTTATGATTTATATACTGTACAAACATCAGAGAGGACATTTTTTGTAACTGTCAGTGCATTTAATTCTCCTGAAGAGCTCTTTTTTTTGATGCTTGGCTGAGGTTCTCCAAGAATCTTCTAGCTAGACACTGACTTAATGAAGCCTAGGGTATTGGATTCCAAGTGAAGATGGAAAATACTTGTTCATTCTGAGGAATCAGATGCCCACTCTTTGGAAACATTCCCTAGATTTTCATTATCTTGTTTGCTTTCCCTTTCCCTCCTCTGCACAGTGCAAGCAAAGCCCACAGTGTTTCTGCTACCAATATGGATAATTACTGAGTGCTGTACTAATGAAAATATGTATTGCTAAATTAAAAAAGACTCTTGTAGAGAAAAATGGATGTGCTATAAATACTAACAACTGGAATGTCTCTATTCATTTTTGTTTATTCTTTGAAAACTTGAATACAAGCAATTTTCTTGTATTTTCTATTTCTTTGCTTTTTGTGTCTCCGAATTACTGACTGAATGTATTGTTCTTTAAAAAACAAAAAACTAATAAAACCCAAAACCCAATCTTTTAGAGGCATATGTTGGGATTTTTTCTCTTCACTTCAAAATGTTTTGGAAATCCTCTCAGAATGTCCTGAGATGTGAACTGAAGAATCAAAACTTGGATATATTAAATATCACAACAAAAATTAAAAATAGAAATTCAATCAAGGAGGTAAATGTAATTACCCACACCTTTTATGTAATTACCCATGCTTTTTTTGTACATTAAGAAAGTTAGTGAGATTATTCTGCATTAAGCAACTGATTTAAATAAACCTATTGTGACATTGAAACAATTTGTACATCATTCTAATGAGATATCTGAAGTTGGATAAACACACAAGTCTTGATTTTTCAGGTTTCTACAAACAAAGCTAACAAAAATTGAACGCAATCATTAATTTTGGAAAGAGCTGTCTTAAAAAGACAGTTCTTGGATAACTTGATAGCTTCTGGGAATAGATAAAACACTGTTCTATTCCTCTAATAATCCTAGTCTAAACTGTTTATATGTCTTCCAGCCACTTGAGCATTTCTATACTTCTCCTGATGTTGCCTTTCATGTTTGGAATGGATTTCTGCAACTGGCAGTAGCTTCTTAAATATGTTTACCTGTCACTCTGCAAATCCCTAATTCCAGAGTGATCTCTTTTTCTGAAAATTAAAAGAAAAAATTATCTCATTAGGGATGCATAGTCTGAAAAGCAGCAATAGCCACTCCATGAATTTCTCCCTCACAGAGCTGATGTGTTTTCCAGCAGGCAGGCTTTGGAAGCCTGCATTGCTGCTGATAGTGCTGTAACTATTGTCAGAGTTTTCAGTCAGGTCACTTCCAGGAGGGAAGATTACCAAGTTGTATGTAAAAGAATTAAATATTTCTATGGAAGCCTTACAGGGACCCATGTAACTTGTGCTAAAGTGAATGGCAAATTCCCGTTCCTTTGACCCTGAACTGGATTAGGGTGAATGTATTACCCTTTTTGTTTAAGTGTTGTCTTTTACTAATTCCAGTATTTTGTCCAAATTGTGAATTTAGCCCTCACTCAGATGCATTATTTACTATCCTTTTATCAAAGGATACAGCATCCCTCCTTCTGTAGACAGCTCAATGCTCACACTTCCCATGCTTCAAACAAATTAAACTTGAACAACCTCTTCTTTGATAATACTGTGCTCTGGGTAATTCCTATGGGGTACACCATGCCAAGCAAGAAAGATATATAAATTGTGACAGGAAATAGCTTGTCTCCAAACAGCTTGCAATGCAGGCATCTCGAAAACATTGTGGAAATATCTCTACACAATTCATGGAAAGTTTATAGGTCAAGCTGGGAATTTTTCTTTCAAATTCTTCACCTGACCAAGAAAATTAGGACAGTGCCAGCTTCACAAATGGCATCCTTACTTCTAGTACCATTAAAGGGAAAAAAAATATATTTACAGAATAAAAGATGGTGTAAATGAGACAAACTATACAACTACAAAATTTTCCATACTGTGTGGAAAAATGTTTTCCCTCATAACAGAATAAAATCACTGAAATTTTGGAAGGTTTGGACTTTCTTCACTTTCCATGTACAAAGCAAAACTATATCACAATATAAAACTATAATATCACAACATAAAACACTAGCTCAGCCTCTTCTCTGCAGAATTCAGTGTTGTAATGACTCCTGAGCACAAGCAGAAATAAAACCATTGAGGTACAGTTAATAATAATTTTCCAGTGGTTATTTATGGGTGGGATCAGTATTTCACACACATTCTAAATACTAAGTACTCATGCTTGCAGTCCCTTGGGGCACAGGGGAATTGCTTATAGCAGAACAAATGAGAAAGTGCTGCTTCTATGGCAAGGTAATGGTTAACAAAATGGGAGTTTATAAAAAACCACCCAAACCTTAGAAAAGCTATTTCCAGATTATGGGATGACAGATTTATACTTAAGCAGATGAATACTATTCACTAAGAAAACAGAGCAACATGCAATCTGTTTTGAAATAAATATAAAACCCGTCAGTGAAAACGTGATGCGTTCCAATCATAGAATGAACAGTATTAGCTGGATAATGTACAAAAATATCCTAAATAGGTGGACCTTGGGAGAAACTAGCTCTCTGTTTTATTGCTTTCAATTCACTGCTGCAGTGTGAGGAAGGAGGATTCTCCTGCTTTCCCTAGGCTTCAGCATAAGGTTTTGCTTCTCAGCAGTTCCTCTTCCACAAACATCTGAAGCATTTAGAACTGTGACTCACCCGAGCCCACCTCGGGGCAGCTGTAGCTCGAGAGGGACACGACTGCAGTGAGTCCATAGGGGTGCTGCTCCGTGGTGCCAGACCCAGTGCAGCCAAAGAGAACCTCCCCTAACTTCACTGTTCCTGCCAGAGAATGCTGTGAAGAGTGAAGCAATTGTGGCACTATGAGAACTCATAAAAGCAGCTTCCACTGTTTCTCTTTGCTGTCTCCACAAGAATAAAGGATAAAACCTACAGTGAAAGCTTAAATCCTAAAGGAACAACAATTTACATCAGTATTCCTTGAGTGTCTCAACTCTCTTTATGGTTGTTCCCCCCCATGCCCAATATCAAGGAGGACAAATTTTCTTCAATTACATTACCTGGAGGAACTCTTTTATCAGCTGCTGGGAAAAGTGGCAGGAAGTTCCTTTTTCTTGGACCTTGGTGCATGCTAAGCCCAGCACCTCCTTCTGAGCACTAAGCTCCCTTGTTCCTGTCCCTCCCACCCTTCTCGGAATGGCCCGAGCTGCAAAAAGGCAGCCAGCTTCTTTTCCATACAGGTGTCTGTAAGAAAGGAAAGCTGTAAAATTTGGCTGTAGTCTGTAAGAGAAAGTGGCAGGTGGAAGAAAAACACCTGAGAACAGCTTCAGTAGGAGCTAACTTTCCATTCAGAAGTAAGCCACGTGACTTTAAAGCCAGAATTTATTTTATTTGATGGCAGCAACACCCTTCACACAGAAAAACGAAAGAAAAATGCTATCCTCAGCCGGGTGATGGTACCTTTTGAGCAAGTTTGTTTGCCTCCTGACTCCACCTGCTGGGAAGACATCCCACTCACTACCTGCTATCCGCACGGATACGTTTGTCAGGAGCGCTGAGGTGAATCACCGCGCGTTCGCGCCGGCTCCCACCCTCACCGTGCCTCTCTGGATATTTAAATATTGGGCAGCTTGCAACAGTCATAGCAGAAAAGTCCTCCCCTGCACTGCTTCATGCACAACCACTCGACGCTCTTCCGCGAGGTGGGGGGTGTTGCCTCAATTGCCCCTGGATGCCCGTGTAGCTGGGGTCTGCTTTTCTGAGACCAGAGGTGCCCAGAGGTGCTTGGAATCAGGTCTTTCTCGGCCTCTTCTTAGAGTTAGTTAGTTTAAAACGCTTACATGACTTCTGGAGCAGAAACGGGAATTTAGATTACTCTGCCGTCCGATGAATGCTGCGGCCACCTCTTGTTCATCCTCCCCAGCTTGGTGGACGGTAGGTAAATGGTTCATGCAAGCTTGGAAGAGCATCTGAGGAGACGGGGCAGACGGGAGGACGCGGGACAGCATCCCCGGGGCGGCCAGGGGCCACAGCAACCCTCGATCCGCTGCGGGGGTAGCGCCCCACCCGCCTAGGTCCCACTCTCCACGCCCTGCATTCCCCCGGCTTTCCTCTCCTAAAGATGCCCGCGATAGAACCTCAACGCTGGCTCGGGTCTGAGGACCTTCTCCTCAAGAGCAGGAGGAGGAGGCGAGGTCCTGGGCCGGGCCTCTGACATCGCAGGGTCCGAGCTCCTGCGGGGCGACGTACCCTCGCTGCGGACAGAGCCCGGCCGACGGCGGACCGGGAACTCCCGGCCCCGCACGGCAGGGACCGGCGGTACAAAGGGCAGTCGGCAGCGCTGCCTCCCCCGCGGGGCCGAGGCCCCCCGCAGCAGGATCCCCGTTCCTCAGGCGCTGCGCCGGGAGCGCCGCACGGCCCCGTTCCCCGCCGCCCCCGCAGCGCCGGCCCCGGCACGGCCGCCCCGCCGGCAGCAGCAGCGCCGGGAGCCGCGGGGAGGCGGGGGCGGGGGAGGCGCTGCTGCTGCCGCTGCTGCCGGGCGGGCTCCGGCCGCCCCGCACCGACGTCGGCGCGAAGCTCCGCCGCGCCCGGGGTGGAGCGGGGAGTGGGCGCGTCGCGGGAGAGAGGAGGCAGATGCTTCCCGAGGCGCAGCCCCGCCGGAGGGGCTCGACCCTGGCTAGTGCCTGTCCGCCCCCTCCGGGACGCGGGGAGCCACCGGGCGGGTGTCGGGGAGCGGGCAGCGCCATGCGCCCCTCCGAGGAGTGAAGGGGGCGGCCGGGCTGCTCCGGTGCGGGCACGGAGCCGCCGCGGAGGTGGCCCGAGGTGACGGGAGGCCGGGAGAAGTGCCGCGCCAGCGTCGGTAGCGCTGCCATCGTAAGTCCCGGCAACTTCGCCGCCTGCCCTTCCCCGCCCGCCGCCTCCGGGAGAGCGGCAGCGGGGCAGGCGGGGCGGGAGAGGCACCGGGGTCCGGCGAACCCGCGGGGCAGGCGGGGAGCAGGGTACCGGGGGGAACACAGCCCCTGGCTGGCAGTACACTCAAAAATAGGGGGGAAAGAGGGAGTGGGTTGTAGGAGCTCCGGCCCGCTGCGGCGGCGTGTGCGGTGCCCCCCGGGGGAAGGGGCGAGGGACGGCCGAACCGCTGCCGGCGCTGGCGGCCGGGGCGCAGCGCGGGGACGGGGCACGGTGGATCCCGGAGTTTCCGCTGCGGCTTCTGCACTGGCGAGCAGGTCGCTGCCGGTACCGTATCGGTTATAGAGCAGCCGCTCTCCGTGCTGGAAGTACAGGGCGTTTAAATGACACCTGAATCACTAGTTCGTGCTTCTCAGGCATGTCAGATATTATTTCCGTGTTATTTTTCATCTGCTGGACCGATATCGGTACTTACTTTGGCGTTTCACACCGCAAATGTAATAAACAACATTAGTAGGTTTCAGAATATTGCCATTGATGACGGTAGATTGATGTATGAGGCTACTTACTGGCTGTGTCCAAGTACAATATAGTGCCTGCCAATTTTGTCTTTAAATTGCTATATTGATTTCATTTTTGAGGTTTGTGGGGTTTTTTTGACAAGGTTAATGTAGTTGACAATTTGCAAAGGAAAGAGAAAAACTTCTGGTTTATTTTAGTTACAGAATGGCAATTGTAGCTGAAATGATGAATGAAAAAATCATTCATAAAAAGACTAAATAGGAAGATGTGTATCCTAAGACTTCTTGAAGTCAATATTGTCGATATCCAACAGATGTCTTCCTGCTAAAGCTTTTACATACACTGGCAACCCTTGAACTTCTTAAGAGTAATGCAGTGTGTGATGTTCTTCTCAGGACTGTGCACTTTAGAGTTAAGTAGTCTGATTAGAGGGAGTTTAGAATGAATTAAAGAAGACATCACAATATAATGCTTTTACTTTTTTATAGGCACTGAATGAAATTAAGATCTTGCTTCTGCTCCTTTTCCCCATCAGTGGTTGAAGGATATTGTGGGGGAAACCCTTGTGTTTCGTCAGTGAAAGGGTCCCTATGCTGCTCTAGGGCTGAGTGTATCACGGCTGACCAGGAAAACATTTCTTTGCTACCAACAGCTCAAACTGCAGGTGGTGTTGAGCTGAAGAGTGAATTTAATTCACCTCTCAGAATCCTAGGCATAATTCTCAAGTAGGTAAATTAAATACAGGAGAGCTAATACTTCATTGTAATTTCTTCAGACATATGATAACCTTTGCCGGTAGGCAACTTGTGCTAAGCTACCACTCTGATGCTTACTACAGCTGTCATATGCCTGCTGACATGGAACAGTTCTGAATGAACTAAAATACTGTGGCTTTGTACCTACTGGCATGTCTTAGAGTACGCAAACTTTGTAAATCTTGGGTAAACGTTGCTCCTGTTAAGATCGATGGCAAAATCTCAATTAACCCCTCCAAAGGATGGGTTTCACTGTAGGAATCATTTATCACTTATAGTGAGTGCCAGCCAAATTTAGTTAGAAATTCAAGTGGCAATGTTTAAATCTGGCTCGTGATGGCACTTCAAACTCTACATAGTACTGCTTTAGAATCATGGATAAGAGCCACACAGGTCTTAAAAAAAAGCTATATAGAATAAACTTTGTACTTTCAAGAGGAGTAGGCAGTTCAGATTTGTCTTACACTCCAATTTTTATGTTTCATCAGACTCGATCACTTTTTCATAAAAAAGTTGGATTGCAATTTGCATATGCACCATATTTTAACCAAGGTATTCAAGCAGCACAGGGGAGATATTTTCTGATTATTTTGTTTGTGGTAAAGAAGTTTACAAGTAAACTGCTAAATATTTGAATTATTATAAAAATGTCAGCAAGCAACTGAGCCATGTTACAGTTTAGTTCTCTGCAGTTCATAAGCTTTGTTGAGAGATGAATGAACAGAAGCATCTTTTCTAAAAATCTTAATGAAATATGAGTTAATAATATGTTTACAAGGATTAGCTTCATAAAGTGACAGAATCTAGTTTAGTAAACTTTTTCTTTGCATGTCTACAGCTGAGTGATTTGAAAAAGCATCTGAAAGAGTTGAGAATTTTCATTAACAATGAAAACAATGTTCTACAGAGGGTTTGATGAATTATTTTTATTGCAGCTCTCTCTAGATCAAGATAAAATGGGATAATGTTTAAAACTTAGCCAGTTAATTTTAAATCTGTGTCTGTGGACCTATAAGAAGCTACATGCAAGTCCTGTTACATAATAATAGTGGCATGACCAACATAGTTGCCATTAATTCCTACTAGTTTTGTAGGAAAATGGAACAGTTTTTGAATTGAAAATGGAAGAAGAGAGAACATACCATGTCTCAAAGTTCCAATAAAATCATTAGATAGGAAAAAAAGACTATGCTTATTTTATGGGCTTTTTTTATAATGCCTGCAAATAGAAGTTTTGGGAAAATAAGCAACTAAATAATCAACTGAAAGTTGTGCTAGCAAATACAATGAAATTCAGTTTTGAAAGTGATAGCTCATTGTACATATTAGGAAGCTGGTAAACTCAGTTTTGTTTTATTTCTGGTAATAAATGGGTCCTAATTGTTGTCACTTGTCAATTTTGAACCTCATATTAATGCCAGCATAGATCTTACCTGGGCCTTTCAGGAGCAATCCTGTTACGTGCTGAGCACTTTCAACCATTGTTTCTGTTAGAGTGGCATCCAGTCAGCTCCCTACCTAGAACTACACACACAGAGTTAAATTAACTCTGAATTCACTTGAAAAATTTGCAGTGTAAATAGTCCAGAAGGTCTAAGACATCTAGCCAAAGGCCAGACGATGATCTCGGGTCTGGAACATGAATACTCTGTATGTAACAGTAGGCTGAGCACCTTTTAAGAGGATTAAATGTTAATTGATTCTCTGATAAAGGTACCCAGAAATGAATGACCAATACCTTAAGCTGTATGTTATTTTCCACTGATCTTATTTTCTTCTGTATTAATCTCTATATTTAGTAGCATTGGCCTTCCACAGAACAGCATATAATTGCACGTTGTTTTTTACTGGTTTTTGCTCTTATACCCACTTTCCATTTGACATTGCTTTTAGTCACTTCAGTGGAGTGAATTTTGAAGTAACTTGAATGAAGAGACACACTGAATTGCTCACATGAAATACTACCTAATATAAGATAACAATAGCAGAGGGAATTGTCCACATCGCAGTTAAGAAGTAGCACTGCTAACAATGTTGGGCTTGACAGTCATCTGGGAGTTAAAACTGGGAAATCCAAGTTTCCTGCTAAGTGTGGTTACAGCCATTTCAGATGGAAACCTTTTTAATGAAGGTGATATCCACAGATACCATGGGAATTTTTCCTCTGGCCATCCTCTGAACAAACCAAGGATATGGTCTTGCCTTACCAGAGAGCCTGTGAGCTGTTCAGTTGGCTCCACACTTTGGAGGAGACTCTTGGTTAAGGAGCATGGGAAGGACCTAGGGGTGGTAATTGCCCTCTGGCAGTGAGCATCTTTTGACTCTTTGTGCTGCTTTGTATGAATGTATGCAAAGATTTACCACTTAACCAAGGAAGTACAAGAAATTTGGGTGCTCAGCCATAAGAAGCAAGTGTAGTCATCAAGTCATAGTTGATAGGGAATAGCACTGGGAACAAGAGTACGTATAAAGCACATCAGAGGTATGCTGCCATGTGTTTTTCCATGGTTCCCAAAATGCCTCCTGAATTAGGATCATGTGGTAGACAGGAAAACTAAAACTGTACTTAGCCAGTTACATACTGAAGTGTAGTCCTGAAAGGTGGCTTTCTACAAGGATCAAATTAACCTGTGTACCAGAGACCAAGGAAACATGCAGGGAGGAAGACTCCTGGGTCCACGAGATGGACGGATGGTGCAGTACTCATTTTTTTACCCATAAATATTGAACCCCAAACCAACAGAAAAATGCAGTTCATGTCTTATCTACTGCACCTCAACATGATGGCCATACTCCTCTTTCACAGTTATCGTGTGGGGTTCAGGAAAGGTGATGTGGCATGGCATCTGGACCCTGGCTTTTTTATCATTTATAATATAGAAGACCTAACAGATTTGGCAGAATGGCTGTTCTCACCACACTCATAGGAGTGTTTTTTGAAATAAACATGCATTTCAGCTTAATATGTCACATTTCAGTGTTATAATTTCGTGTGACACTGTTTAGCAAATAATTTCTTGCTTGGTCATATCCAGCAGTGTGTATAAGAACCAAATCACTTTGCCTGTTGTTTTTGATGAATAATGTTAACTATTACCAAGGGTTAGATGAATAATGCATTCGATAAATTCAAATAAATAAGCAGTATTTTTAAATCTGTGATTTCGCTGCATTTTATTCAAGATAGCTCTAATGGTATGTGCTTTCAAGGAGTATCAAGATATGATGTAAATTTGTTGGTGGCTTTGACATGTTTATTTTGCGATGTCCTCATTCCCTTGGGGTAAAGCAGGGGGTTATAAAATTGTTATTATTCAAAAGGAAGTGTTTGAAATGGCTTTCTCTTCCTGAGTGGTCTACAAAGTGCTTAAGTGCCCCTCAACAATTAGGAAAAAAGATTTTTATTCTGGTTATTTCTTCTAAAAATTGAACAGTCTGCAGGCAATGCCAAGTGAGTTTACAGACATATTTGGAGGTTGCTTGAGTCAAGATGAATTGTGCCATGTCTTCAGAGTTGTCTTCTCAGAATTAAGCTGACAATTAAAAATACCTCTTTTAAATACATTAAATGCCTGTGAAAACACAGTATTGCCATTACAAAGATGTCAAAGCTTCACAATTAAGACTGTGCTGAGATATACTTGTGAAAGGAAAACAAACTAAACTTCTATTTTACCTTTTATTCGTGACTGGAATGAGACTGAATTTGGCACAGTGGCCCTTCAAAGGTCAACTTCATTTTCTGCTTGTGGTTTTTTAATAATGAAATATTTACTTACTTTTTAGTGCTCACATAACAAAAACTGCTGTAATTCATGGCACTGTTTAGAGCTGCATGGAAGAGAGAGAAAGGTAACCAAAGACTGAGTAAATTCACAGAGTGAATTAGCCACTTCTGTTTCTCTCAGGCAGCACTGAGGCATTATCTAACAGCAGAAAGCTCAAGTGACTGTAGCATCTAAGCTATGATGTATGCAGATGGATGACTTTTTTAGTCTTGATTTTTCTCCACCTGGTATCAGAAATCAGTGTTAACTCCTTAGAAAAATCACAGGTATCTCTTCAGTTGTATTTTATTTCTATCTTGATCTTCCCTACAGGTATTGTGTGCCAGAGCAGTTATCTGTAGCAAATCTAGCTATCATGATTTAAGTGAATCATAGAATACCAGGTTGGAGAGAAGCTCAGCATGAGCTGGCCATGTGCTCATGCAGCCCAGAAAGTCAGATATGTCCTGGGCTGCACAGAAAGCGGCGTGACCAGCAGGTCAAGGGAGGTGATTTTCCCTCTGTGTTCTGCTCTAGTGAGACCCCACCTGCAGTGCTTCATCCAGCTCTGGGACCACCAACATAAGAAGGATGTGAATGTCTTGGAGCAGTTCTGGAGGAGGGACATGAAGTTGATCAGAGGATTGGAACACCTCTGCTGTGAAGACAGACTGAGAAAGTTGGGGCTGTTCAGCCTGGAGAAAAGAAAGCTCCAGGAAGACCTTATAGCAGCCCTCTAGTACTTAAAATGAGTCAACAAGAGGGCTGGAGAGTGACATTTTACAAGAGCATGTAGTGATAGGACAAAGGAGAATGGTTTTAAACTGAAAGAGGAAAGATTTGGATTGTATAACAGGAAAAAATATAGATAAGAGTGGTGAGACACTAGAACAGGTTGCCCAGAGAAGTTGTGACTGCTGCACACTTGGAAATATTCAAGGCCAAGCTGGATGTGGATTGGGATCTGTGAAGAAGCAACATGAGTCCTCAAAATTATTTTTCTGTTTAAATTTACCCCCATTATGGTTCATTGGCAAACTGGTGATGTTTTACGCTTCCTTAAGTACAAAAATCTCTTTATGTCTCACTTTATTTTGCACATTCTTTTGGGCAGACCTATCACCATGTGACTTTTTCCAACTTTCTTTGATACCTGTCTCTGTTCACATATCTTAGTGACCTGTAGCCTTAGTCTGTAGCTTGTGTTCTGTAGTCTTAGTTACCTGTACTGTGCAGGTGCTTCATCACTACGCCCCTCTCTTGCTTTGCACTTCCTTTTCATTGCTGAAACATGATGGCGTAATTTGCCATATGACAACTAACAAGCAGATGGTAAGCATCTCTTAATGGATAAGTCTGATTCCTCATGGAAGAGGTATGAATGCTGTCCCATAAAGTTACAGCTCTTTTTATTTTATGGGCTGTCATCATCCATTGTAGTACAGTGAACACAAAAGATATTATAGATGATCTTTACATTGCTGTGATAGTCTCTGCCCAGACTATACTAGCTCACCAAACAAGGTGAACATTTCACACTCTTAAATATGCTGCATGCAATCTCATCCAACCTTAAATACTGAAGGACAGGAGAGAGAGGATGCTCACACCTTCACTACGTAGATTGTTTAGAGAAACTTACTGAAGTTTCTTGGATTTGGTAAAAAAAGTATCTACGACTGATGAGTGTCGTCACGTGACTAAAAGTTGGATCCCACCTGGATAAGAACTCCTGTTCTCACCAGCCAATCCAGTTCCTAATGGAATCTTCATTTTCTTTTGTCTTCAAAACAATACAGAAAGGGAATGGTAGATTTACTGCTGTTATCCTCAGTTGTGCTGTTGCTGCAGGGGTGGAAACACTAGACTGAAGGGTATGGGATGCAGAAATCACATCAAATAATACAAAATTTTATTAAAGAGTGAAATGTTTTGGAGGAATGGGAAAACTCCAAAATTTTATTAAAGAGTGAAACGGTTTGCAGGAACAGGAAAGAGGTGTTTTGAATGCTGTATGCACCTGAGCATTTAGTGGTGGAGATGATCTGGGAAGTTATGGTACAAAATGCCCAATTAACTAATAGACAGCACTGTCTTCCATACCTATATTGTAGCAGGGGAAATTCCATTTGCATTTCAAAGGGCAGTTTAAGCAAACTAGCCTAGAGAATCTTTGGTAAATCTTTGGCTTTGCTTCAGGGTTTTTAAGAACATTGAGAAACTGAAAGAGTAACCCGTAGACAGCTGATCATGGGCTCCTTACTGTGCAGAGTTGTAGTGCTTGGAGTTTAGCAAGTCCTTTAAGCCCTGATCTTGATTAAAACTCAGTGATGGGGAACAAATGGTGTGAGTGGAGATTTCCTTTAATGTTCTCAGGACCATTTTCACTGTAACAGACTGCTGAAGGGTCTGACTCTTTTAAGCTTTTGAGCTCTTTTGTGTTAGAATACAATGTTTTCTTCTGTGTTGCCAAGTACATTTTGGGTTGAAGCAGGATCAAGTAATAAATAATAATCATTGTTACCATATGTTCTCACAGATAAAGCAGATCCAATATTTTCTTGTCAGCTGTTTTTTCTTGCATTTTTTGTTTTTATTGCCTCAGGGTATTTGATAGTGTATACTTCCTAAAGACTGGAGTAGTTTCAGCACTGAAAAGAAAACAAGTATGTGTGGATTTTTAAGTGTTTAAATGCCTGCTGACTTTATTGGCAATCAGATCTGAAATGTTTTGGAAGAAAAGTGTTTATCCCATGAAATGCCTGATGTAATCAGAGGTCATCACTAGAGAAAGCAGTAGGTAGTCACCAAATAAAATTATCACTGCTTTTTCATCTGCTGTTCAGATTTACATGCAGAATAATATTCCAAGCCCACTCCAGAATTTTGTTATTGCCATAACTGTTTGAATTGTCTGCACAGTGACAGAAATTATACAAATCTTTGCACTTAAACTAGTAGCCTCCCCTTTAATAAGAGGAAAAGAAGTGGAGCTTAATGGCCTGCAGTGCGTGAGAAATGAGTGTGATTAAGCCAGAAGGAGGCATGTATTCACTGTATGCAGAAAGGGTCCTGAAGAACCTCAAATATTAACTGAAAGTATCTCCATCCCCTGGCAAAATATTGGGACAGTGCATTATTAGTATCAAAGTCTATAATTTATCTACTTATTTGCATAACTTGCAACATATGGTCAGTATATTATTTACTGTAATGTGGGTCATCAAATTTTACAGACATACCACATACTGCATCAAATAACATGTTTGATGAGAGGTTTCTTGAAGTGATGAACTGTATTTTTTTCAACTGATATGTAATTCCACATGGAGAAATCACATGTGTTTAATATTTAAAGAAAGTTAGTTATGCCAGCTACTTCAGTGTAGAATTTAAGAAATTTCAGAACTAATTTTACTCTTGAAAATGTTCAAAATTTTTTGAAGTGAAAATTAAACATATAAATTAATTACAGGATTTTAAAAATAAAATCTTGGTTTTTACTATCATTATAAAAAGACTTTTGCAAGTGATCAAAATTCCAGATCAAAATTCCAAAATTTTCTTTAATATTAACATACTATTTCATTTTTTTAATATAGTAAGTGTCTTGAGCTCAACAGTGGACATTGTTTGGATGGACAAGGATGCAACAGACTGGAGGAGATATTGGAGAGAAAACAGCCCTCTTCACAGTGCATACATATTTAAATATATATATATATATATATATATATATATCTTCAGTCTGTTGGATTTATTTGGAAAGTTTTTGCCAGATAATTTTCACGATCTCTAAAGATCTCCTCCAGTCCATGATATATTGCTTTGCTTGCGTTCACAAGTTCTGGTCGCTCTTTTTGCCTGAGAAGTTCTTGTGCTGCCATGCGGTGGAAAATGGACTTGGCAGTAGATGGGTTCTGAGTCAAGACTGAACCTTCTACATTTGTGTAAGAACACACCCACACATGTACAACCCAGATCTTCTAGAGCTTTCCTCTGCAGTCACGGTTTTGAGGTAGTATAAGCCAGTTTGTGCTGCCTAAGAGAGAGATGAGAGAACATGCCTAAAGTATAAAAGAAGAGCAGGAAGAAGTATAAACAGTATGGAAAAATGGAAATGGTTTCACACATGCAAGAGGGATACTGGAATTAGGAGTTAGTACTGAGGACCAGTAGAGTGTGGAATTTGGGACAGGAGTCATTTGAGAAGGACAAGCTTGTACAACACATTAAATGCTGAGGGAAAAACTGATACGTGAACATCACTGACATTTCCAGAAAGAGGCATTTACAGGCTAGAGGGGTAGGAACTTGCAGGACATCAGAACATAAGGAGGAAGATGCTTTGGAAGAGACAGAATTACCTACTCGCTTCCCCACTAAATGTACTGGAGCCATGAAACCAGGAAAATGAGAGCTTTGAGAAGGGGAGAAACTGAAGGTCTGGGAAAGAGATTCGAACTGCAGTAGCAGAAAGCTTGGAAGGAACTAGGTCTGACTAGGAATTGTAAATGGTACTGAAAGAATGGGGAGTGGAAATAGGTGAGAATAGCTAATGTCTGGGAGGAAACATGAGTACGACAGAAAAAAGTTCATAATGGAGAAGCTCAGAGTAGAAAGAAGCAATATCCTTGACAGTGCAGCAGTCATACATGACCTGCCAGAGTCTCACCCATATTCTGCTGTCAGCACACATCTGTAAAGATTTTTGGTGAAGAACTTTTGCAGCGGAGTTTAAATGCTCTAGTCTCTTACATGTGCCATTTTCACCATGTGTAGTTAAAACACTGGTGTAATGATCTTAGGATGGTGATATTTATTCTTCATGGGCTTATCATGTCAGGCTTCAGTGGATACAGTACGGAAGCTACCCAGAAAGCTAATTAATTTTAGCAACTCTTTTTAATTCAGCGCAGTCAGTGTGTGAGCAGGACTTGCAAACTGTAAGCCATGTACCAGTCTTTATGGTAGTAATTTAAACCAAGCTCACTGAGAGAAACTGGAGAAAATTTTGTGTTCCTCACACAGAGAAAGGCTAGAAGTATAGACCTTTTGAAAGAAGAAAGCTTCATTTAATGCATGGGTTTGCTTGATGGAATCTTTTTTGCTGGACTTCAGTCAAAGAAT
The DNA here is from genome assembly GCA_017589585.1 of Phylloscopus whistleri. Taxonomy (NCBI): domain Eukaryota; kingdom Metazoa; phylum Chordata; class Aves; order Passeriformes; family Phylloscopidae; genus Phylloscopus; species Phylloscopus whistleri. Next base: position 2,831,882 of record JADMLD010000183.1, read on the forward strand.
GAGGAAGATCCTGCTTCTCATATTATTTTGTACTGAGATATGACAAGATTTGTAGATCTGAGGCAAAAGTTTTGAAGCTGACAGAAGAAATGTGGATAGACGGAGCAATTTGAGTATATGGTTTCAGAGAGAGAATTTCTCTGTTGAGCAAAGAAATCTTAGGAAAGCTGAGGACCTACTGAGTCCTTTGGTGTGAGTGAGTCAACCAGCTGAAACTGATTACAAAAAGACTGGTTTTGCTGAGGAGAAAAATGAAATAAAAGTATGTATGTTACTGGAGGAGACTTGAACATCTTAGAATACCACTAAAACAGCTAGAGCATAAAAATACAGATCAGATGAGGAGACATTTCAGTAATGGTGATGACATGTAGATGATAAAATGTGGGTCAGCTCTTATTTGTGTGCACAGTCCCAGAGAGAAGCACTAAGCAAAGTTCACGTTAGAAGCATGGTCCAGAGCCATGAACCCAGCAAGAAGCCAGTGAACATGGGAGGATCATAAAATGAAAAATGAAAAGCAGGTGTTTAAGAATATGTATGCTAAATACTGCAAAGCAAATGGAGGAGATCAAAGGCGAAAAGTGTGCAGCTGAAGAACGTTGCTGGGGAAAGCAGCCAGCAGAAATGTTGCTGTTAAAAAAAGGAGATTTATGGTGGTGAGACATACATCTTTTCAAATAAATTAAGAAAAAATAGCTGTAAAAATGAGCATTAGAACTGGGGACAAGTTTTGGGACTGACTTTAAGAAAATTTGAGTCTGTGGCATTAAACATGGCTAGTAGTATTTAAGAGCATTTATTCTATGCAGATAAAAGTCCAAAGATACAAGTAAACATCCAGATATCTCTATAATGGAAATGAGAGCTCCTGCAGAAATCATTTTGCATGGAAAAGTTAGCTATACATTAAATCTGATAAAGAGATGAAATGCAGTAAAAACTGGAAAAGAATATTTGGCCTGGCAGACCCATGTAATTGTTTATGAGTGTGTTTGCTGCAGAATCTATCTAGAAGGCAGTACCAGAAGTGCACTGCTCTGTGACAGCTATTTCCACTGCGAGCCCCTTGGCAATAAAGATGTTAATTAGAAAAGTGAAGAAGCCATGGAAAAGGATGCACTTGATGACAGCAGTAGAGAAGAAAAATGATAGGGTATTCCATGTATGCATAGATATTAAAGATCTTTAAGGCGATGAATCAAGAACAAATCAACACAAGAACAATCATGCAATGAGACAGGAACAAAACAATCCACTCATGCTAAATGTCATCACTTCCAGGCCCTCTCTAACAACCAAATTATGTTAGATGCACAGTTTGATAGTGGAAAGTCTGATAGGACAAGGAAAGCAGCTAATTAGTGCTTTCCAACACTTTATCCAGAAGGCAGGGTTTCAGAAAATCTGCTGGTAAATTGTCTGCACATGATATATTGAAGAAGAAAGGTCTTGGAATAGCAGAATGTTTCACACTCTTACTAGAGTGAATGCCACTAAAATCCAATAGTGTTAATCACATGATACTGGGGACATTTCAAAATCACAATCAGATCCAAATCATTAGCAAGCAGATGAGTGGTAACAGTAGAGCACTGGAATGGATTGCCCAGAGAAGCTGTGGAATTCCCCTCCTTGTGGAGATTCAAACTAGCCTGGAGATGACCCTGAATAAGCAGATCTAGCTTTGAAGTTAGCCCGACTTTGAGCAGGGGGCTTACTAGATTATCTCCAGAGGTCCTTTACAGCCAATTTTTTTCTATGACTCAGGGAATTGCTGTGGAGGCATCCAGGCATATCCAAAAATGGAAGAAAGGAAAAGAGCTGAAAGCACTGATCTCTCCAAAGGAAATTAAACTCAGACTAGGGTAAGCAATTCACCTGCTAAATAGCAGAAATTACATCATCTCTATAAGAACTTGAAGGAGGAGCAGGCTTTTATGTACAATTTAAAAATGGCCTGGGAAATGTAGAAAATAGACACAGTTTACCTTGAAATAAAAGGCAAGATTCCATGGGAAAATACCTCTACAGGATGTGCTGCATGAGCTGTGGATATTGCAATAGTGATGTACATTTATGCAACATTTACAAAAGCACAGTTCCCTACCAGCTATCTTTTAAATGTTTTTCCTTCCATGTGTTAGATATTGCTTCTCCGTCCTCCATGTGTATGATATGCTGAGCTGCTGAAAGCAGGTAGTAAGCTTTAGAAGTCTTTGATTAAGGAAAAAAATGCCAACCCCATCAATGCAACATTGGCTCTTCATCTGTGGCATCATGATAATGCTATCTCTCACCAAACAGCAGTAGTTTGGAGGTTAATTATTTGTCAGTGAAGCATTTATATTGCAGAAATGAGCGGCAAGGAAAAAGCCATGTAGAGAAATTAATAAAACCATGAAAGGTTTTATGTATGTACAATAAATGAAATCCACTGACTACCAGTGATAAAGTATTGAATCACTTTTCTTTAAGTGGGCGCTGTTCATCCTTAAAAACCCAGGGAGAAAGGAGTCCAAGGGCAAAAATTAAAAAAAAAAAAAAGTGATAACTAGAATTTAAAACTATTCCCAAAAAGGCTAAATAAGGGTTATGCAAGTGGTTTCTAATTTTGGAGTTACCTTTATAATCTGGGGAAGCTTTAATTATGACTTTATTACATGATTTTGATTTTATGAATTTAATTCCAAAAGAGACCTTATATGACATATGGACACTGGTGATTTACAAACAAATAAAGTGTTACAGGCAAGTACCATGCATATCTTTCGAAGATCTTTTAATATCATGGAACTCAGTCTTTGGTAAAAATTTAATCTGTTAGTAAAAGCAGAGGTGGAAAGTGAAAACAATGGGGAAATTTAAGTACCTTATACTGCAAAAAAAGCCCCAGAAAGCTAAAGCTGTTATACTTAGAATACTATTGAGAGCTAATGTTAAAGTAATCTTAATGCTGTTGAATAACGTTCATCAATCTTCAAGAAAGTGGCAGTCTGACAGCCAGTCTGTTTGCATTCAGGTTTAGTGCTAGTCCATGAAGAACTCACATTTTCTCTGTGGAGCATTACCATTAGCCTGATAAAAGAAGTGCATCTCTGTTCTTCATACTTTGATTCCTTTTAAGGTATTTTTTTAAGAGCAGATTTTACACACTGCAAGAGAAATGAAGCGGTGCCAGGGCCACGAGGTAGCTCCCATAGCTGGAAGCACTGCCATCCTGTCAGAGAGACTGAAACGTGTCAGGGGCAGTTTTTTCTGTGACAGGAACTAATACGAGATGTGATCTGTTATTCAAAGTAATTAAAATAGGGGATCCTGTAAAATACCTAAGATACTTGTTTACCATACTTAAGACACTTCTAGAATTCTCTGTGTCAATGCTTGTAAATAAGGAGAGGAATATCATGCTGGTGAAATCCTGTTTGGTACACTGACTTCCTCAAAATCTGCTGAATCCCAAAGCAATAGGATTATGTATGACAGAACATCTGGTTAAAAAGTAAAAAAAGAGAGATTTTTGGAGATCACCTTCAGATATCCATATATCTATTTGAGAGAGAGATCTAGTCTAAAACTGCCTTTCCTCTTTCTCCATTTTGCTTAATTTGTACATGATTATTCCTGAGCAGTTTCCACCTTCTTAATTGTCTTTGATATTTCAGGATAATCCTTGGGTATGGACTAAGCATGAGGGTGGAAAGTTTGAGAAGGTAGATTTAATGTTCTTAAAAATCAGTAATTTTGATTTTTTTCTTATAATTTTATTAAAGCAGCATTTCAAAAGCTATTTTCCATAGGATTCCCATCCTGAGTGAATTTTTAAGGCAAATAGAGCAAGTAAGAAGCACTGCCAAACAGACAGGAAACATGTAGAACTTCTTGAGTATGCAACCTAACTTGTGTGATGTGACTTTTCCCAAGAGGACAAAAAGGAAAATCTATCTACATTGTTTATTTAGGTAGAACGAGGGGTTTCTGTAGCTAGGAGATTCACTCTTAAAGTACAGTCTGTGTGCATGATGCAATTCCTGTCATGTTGAAACAAGACCCCTATCCCATCTGCTTACAGACCTTACTTTACCACTCTGCTTAGAGCCAATCTGGTTGGCTAATAATTAAAGAAATCCTCTTTTTTGCCTTTTTCTTCCCATAATTTCTGCTACCCTTGGGCAGAACTCCCTTTATTCAGGGATTGTCAAACAGTGTATAATGGGCATTTCCATAAATAAGTCATAACCACTTAAATCACTAACCTGAATTCATACCTTTAAGTCAGTGGTTAAGTGATTCCAGTGCAAGCTGGAATTAGAGCATGTGTCTTTTCATGCCTGGAAGTGAAATGGTAAAGTACAATAAAAATACTTGACAAAATTAATCTCGGTGTCTAATGAGGGGACTGGACTTATCCCAGGTACTCCTAGTATGGAGGCTGTGTGATGGCCTTGGAAAGTGTAATCCAGGGAAGCTAGCACCCCTTTCAGCTTTCCTGGTTAGCAGACATGTGGGACAGGGGTTTGCCTGGTGCAGCAGTGCAGCTCCCAGCCGTGCTGGTGGGGGCCAGACTGATGTTACCAGATGGATGACCCCGCTCTCCACTGGCTGCCTTGGGCTGCTGCGGTGCCACTCCCGGAGTGCCCATCTACCCACGCTCAAACCTGGCACAAACGTGATGCCTTGGCCCTCCACTGAGTGGACATGCTCTGAGAGTCTTGTCTCAAACACTTGAGAGTTTGAGAGTCAGGCATGGATTTAAAGAGGGGTCTTGACTTGCTGACATCCAGGTGCTAGTTAAGCTCAGATGCTGTGCTGTGTCAATAGGAAAGAAATAGCAAAAAATCATAGAGCTGCCAAGGAGTGCAAAGTTAGAACAAGGTGAGTAGCCACACTCTGGTTTGGGTGAGAAGAAGGAGCTGTGTGTTGGTGGATAAAAAGCACATCTGTACTGTTACCACATCAGTTACTGCACCAAATACTTCTTTCAATTACAAAAAGAAGGATACTCTTAGAAGGCACCTTGGTCATTCTTTTACAACTATGTAAACCAACACTGTGACCCCTTGTACATCACAGTTGCTGTATTAAAGCCTTAACTCTTGAAAAGAGTTGATTCATATGAAATCCTCTTTGTCCTTTCAATGTAGCAAGCAGTGAACATACTGAAAATGAGAACAGGATCTAAAGCAAATACTTAAAATCTACTTACATAATTAATATTACTTTGTGTTAATCTGTTAGTGAAAAGGAATCTGGAGAAGGTAGGTATAAATGTAATCCATGTTTGTTTCAAAGTCTTTTAACTCTGCTAGAATAGAATATTTGGTCTGAGTGGTAAATGAGAACGTGTCCCTCTGTTTTTTAGTACTCTATAAAAAGACATGGGCAAGAGCTACACACTTTTCTGAAGGTTTATGTTTAATAATGGAGACTATAAACTCATTCCAATTCTGAGGATTTTTCTGGTGTCTCCACAACTGTAAGGGATGTTAGACATAAGTATACTTGGCAATTTCCTGAAAGCAATATTGTAAATAACAAGGAGACCCAATAGTTGGGGCAGAATGTAGTGGCTGAACAATTAGGTAACAGGGCTGAAGTAATCTCAAAAAGCCAGGAAATATAAACTCAAAGCTGAAACTTCTTTTTTAATGTTTCTTTTTGACCACACCAAGCAGAGCCTAAAGCACAGCCTGATTTCCCCTAAAAAATGATATTAATTCCATCATGTGTGCTTGTGTGCATCTCTGCATGAGTGTGCATATATTGCCTTTTAATTGTTTTCAATGGAAAGCCTGGACAGTACTGACAGTACCTGTTAGTCTAATGGAGGAGAGCAGAAAAAAATGGTAAACAGATTGTTAAGATACAGCCTTCTCATCAGGAATAGAAGCACCGGAGGGAAAGAGTTAAGAGGAAAATACAAAGAATAAATGCTTATGAAATATGGTTATTGCTGCTGCTACTACTGCAAGAGAAAAAAAGAGATGTGAGAAAGCTGGCAGAAAAGAAAGAAAACTCGGAGCTTGTGGGAAACCCCAAGCTTAAGGAACACTGAGAGGTATTAATTGAAAATTTTCTTCATCCAGTTTTAGGGAGCTAGCCTACAAAGCAGTCTTTTTCAGTTTTCTCAGATCTAGTTCACCTACCTCTCCAGATCTCTTGCTGGAGGTTGATGAGGTGCCCGGTAGGTGGCATCCTTTTAACACAGTGCTGGTATCAGTTGGTTTTGGTTTAGGTTTTTTTAGTTAAAAGCATTTTTTTTCTGCAGAATTTAAATGGATTATGACAGAATTGGCACATGCGGAAGTTATATTGTTGTGAAGACTTTTATTCAAGGCTCTCAAATTTTGCATTCCCAAGCTTCAAAAAATCTCTGTTTAGGAATCTAAATGGAAAAGAGAGAGGGGGAAAGTGCTCACCCTCATTGGTTCAGAGCCAGTTTCTGAGGGAGTTTACCATGAGCTACATTGTTCACAGCACCTACTGAAATCATTCTGTGTTTTCTGACTTGAGGACTCTGGTCTAAATGAAAGACTTGTTTCCAGAATATGGTGATTAGGGTATTGTATTTACACTGAGCAACTGATGTCTGAAATTGTGACATCTTATCATCTGCATTTAATTTGCCTCTGTTACATCTTGTTCATTTTTGGAACATATTCATTTTTTTCTTCCTAGGAAATAATGCTCATGTTAGCTGGGAAAGTCTGTGTTATCACAAACCCATCTCTGCTCCAGTGTTTGCACACAGTTCTACATATGAATGAAATCATCAGATGTAGTTTGAACAGGCACATACTTCAGGCTGTTAGTGTTTGGCACAGGGCATCAGTACCAGGTGCCAGCTATTCATTCAGTTAAAGCAGTGCCCCCTCTGAAAGCACACAGATAGTTCACAGGCTGATTGCAGGTGGAAAACAAATCTGTTGAACTTGCTTAGAAACATGTAGTGGATCAGGATGTTGAGCAGCCAGGGATATCTGGGGCTGTCTTAAGAAAGTGCTTCCAAAGAGCTGTTCTTCAACTCAAACTTCACCTCTTGGTCTGCTTGAAGGTTCACCTTGCTTGAAGAAAAGCAGCAGAAGTTCATTGTGGCTGGAAACAAGACCAGCAAAAAGAGTTCTCAGCCACTGTCTAATAATACAGGATCTGAAATAAACATATTTGGTAGCTGAACAAGTCTCACTAGCTCCAAAGCCATCTTTGCACAGAATAGGATTGACAGATCTGTATCAAATGGAGCATAGAGGGGGTTTTTAAACATCTTTCTGCAATTTACTGCTCTGAGGTTTGTGAATTGCCATGGGGATAAAGATGCCATAGTGTCCTCTGCCAATCTGCCACTGGTCTAGTTGTATCTCCAAGCCCTAGTACTGTAATAAATCAATTATCCTGTCAATTTGCATCAGATTGACAGGTCACTGACAAGTGAAGTTTCAAAAAAGTGAGTTTAAGATACTGGCCTATTTAATTTCTTCTGTTATTTGTTCTGAATAGATATTTAATCCAAATTTGTGTTGAAGATGTCATTTTAAGGGGAATACAGCTGTGTTGTGCTTTTCACGTACACACCAGTCAAAGAGTCCATCTCTATAACTTCTTTCATCCCTGCCTACTTTGCCTGGGACAATCTATCCCAGGGAAAACTCCCCAAAAGACAGAAGTAAAAATGGATGTGGATTATTGCTGGTAAATATATAAATAGAAACAATATTTCCAGAGCTAGAAAATTCCATTTCAAAGTATGTGAAAACTTTTTCTGGTGCAATTGTCAAAAAGTAGTACCATATTAAATGAATATGTCTGAGGACTACAAGGATAATTTTCTAACCAAATGTGAAGTGCAAAGTCATCTTCCCTAGTCTGCAGACAGACCATCTCTGCTTATCTGCTGCCAACCATAACTTTCCCAGGTTGTACCAGACTGAAATTCATATGATAGGATCATACCCACCCTTCAGAGTGTGAGTGGCAGTGTATGAATCATGCCAATTTATAAAACTGCTGCTGCTGTTTGGAAAAAGCTCGGAGGAGCTAAATTAGTAAGGTCAGGAGAAGGATCCTAATAAATAACATTTCAGACCTGGATAGACTGATAAAGTCCTCTAAAATAAGCAGGCTGCTGGAGGAGAGTGAAGGGACAAAAATTCCTTCTTCCTTTGAACTTACAGCAGGAATGGAGTTTCAATATCTGAGACAGACATGGGGGAGAGAGATAATAATGCAGAGAACACCCCGGGGCAGTGCTCTCTTAGCTGTCACAGCATACACCATCACAGCAGAGATATTTGTCTCAGCCCTTGCTCAATGATGCTCTCAAGTTGCTTTAGTGACTCATCTTCATTGTTGATGTTAAAGCAGTAGGTGTCTGGTAGCAAGAACTGTCTGTAATCATAACTCGAGCTCTGTGGCAATTGTTGAACAAATCAGCAGCCTATTCAGTGCATCTCTCACAGCTTAATGTGCAGGCATGGAGAGCTGTGCTCACACAGCCCCCAGGGATGTTTCACCTCTTTGAATGTTGCAACTTGGTCCTAGATCTGGCTGAGAGGGGTGCAGAGCCCAACACTGCCAAGCAGGTAGCTGAGAAGTTTCTTTTCTTTACAATAAAGGTACTCTTTATTGCTTGCTAATAAGTGGTCTGTAGGACAGACTCCCCACATACTTAAGCAAACTAAGGTCGGTTTGAAGAAAGGAAGAATTATTGAATGCCTCAATGCAGAATTAATTATGTCAGATATTATAGGGAACCTTTATCCCTAAGAATTATTAAAGTTTCTTTAAAATAAACTATCATCTGTCTCAGAGTCGTTGGAAACTACTCTTCAGGGCTCTTCAAACACCAAACCAAAACATTGTTCCCATCCCAGAAGATTTGCCAGCTAAGCCAAGAGAAAGATGTACTCAATGTGGATAGAAACAAAGATAGCTGTATGAGAGGCTGTAGTTAATAGCAACCTATTCAGTAATACTACAAGTTTATTTGGAGCACTTCTTTCATGGCAGATGTTTCAGAAAATGTGACAAAGTTTAATTATATAGTTAGTTAATTAAGAAATTATAGTAGGCATGGAATGAAATTAGGGACTATAATCAGGAAGGGAAAGTTTTTTATAGATCAACTTTGAAAACAGAAGTGGGAGTAAAGCTGAGAGACTAAGAGGGCAGGAAAAGAGACAGCAGGATGAGTCAAGTAGGCTTTTGACACAGCACAGTATGAATAAAGACGATATGGTAAACATATAGTTATTAGATAGTAGAAGAAAACATAGATTCAAAAGAAATCCTGATATTGAAAAAGAAAGTATGGAAGAGATCCAGAAGATAGACTGGAGCAAATACATGGAAAGTTTGAAATTAATTAAAAAAAATTAAAAAATTGTATGATGATGAAGTTAAAATCGAATGTATGAATAGGTATGGGTCTTCAAGTTGGCAAAAGTCTCTCCAGAGAGCTCAGTCCTGGAGCTTGTCTTGTAATGGGTCGCAATAAATAACTTCACTGGATAAGCTGACCAAAAAAAGAACTGTGAAGGCCCTTTTATGGCTGCAGTTCAACAATTTTTTCCCTCACTTAACTTTTTTTCTTTTATACTTTTTGCTTGATGGTAATATTTCTTTAGATTACATCTGTATTTGGTGATATCCCAGATAGGTTTGTGTCTGGATTGCTGTATTGGTGTTTGGTTACCCACTGGATTACTGGGTTTGTTTCTATTTATTTTGTTTGTAAACGCTCCCCAAATTTGTGTCCTCCTTTATGTCCTTTAAAATATAAGACTTGTAAAAGAAAGCAAATTTCATATGTGTAGCAGCTTGTGCTTTATAATTAGTATTCGATCCTGGTTTTGCTTTTAAACCTACTAACTTGAAGCACCTTTCAGTTGCTTTGTCTTGTTACTGAAAATGAATGTGGTCTTGACTCAGGGAAGAGAGTTATTGACAGTGAAGTCACAAAGCAATGCGTGGGTTGAAGAGGTGAATATTTGCTTGAGCAAATGCTTATTTTTTTTTTCATATTGTGACACAGTCTGGGTGTTTAATAATTATTGCTTACTATACCAACTTGGATATGTCATGCTCCTTTTTTAGGCATGATTTATGTGATTTCCCCTCACATACCTGACTTGATATTTGGACAGGCCCTCAGGATCTAATTGTGCCTCAGCTGAAATCACCACTAAAACTAACACAGATCAGACAAGTTCTTAATAATCCTGTGACATACCCAGAGCGGGCAATTCTGAGAAAAAAATGATTGATGTTACTCTTGATTTATTGATCAAGAATTAGACAAGGGCTAAATTAACAAAATAACTGAGCAGTTCAGAACACAACTGTTCTGTGCCCATACTTGGTTTCATGGTTGTCTATTTATTACATTTTCTGCGACTATCTCTGCCTACCAGGTTGGCAACACATATGCAAAACACATTTAAAACTATTTTGCCACAAACAGGCAGAGGTAATGAGCTCATTTCTATGGAAATAATTCAATATTGTTATTGTTGCCTGCCTACCAACTGATCTGTAAAAATGTTTGTCCAAATTTAATAGCTTCTCATTTATTGAGAAATGCAGAAAAATAAAGCATAAAATACACATAGGAGGTAATTGATTCACAAATAAGCTTGGCTTTCTGTAAGATAATTAATCTGGTCTTAATTCAAAAGAAAAAGATTATTAAATCAATGCTAGCAGGTAGCACTTGTAAGGGAGAGAAATATCAACTGTAAGACTAATAATTATATGTCTTGTGTATTGCAATATTTCATCAATGCAAATCCACTAATCCTTCTGAAGGTGATCCTACTCACATTAGCAAATGTAATTCAAAAACCTTTGCCTTGAATATAATGATCTGCCTGGAAAAACCCAAACAAGTAAACCAACTCTAAATCTATTCCTATTTGATGTTTGCATGAGCTTTCATAATTTCTAAAGGCAACAAAAGAATGTGTCAGAAAATTTGTTTGGAAAATCAGAGTGGGCGTCAAGGTTTTGATTCTCAGAAGATCTGGCTTCAAACACACAAATTAAGGGACTCATCCAAATCCGTTAAGTGATGGGTACACTTCTCTTTCAGGTTTCCTTTGGGCATTATAGTGCTCCATATTTCTTCAGTCCTTTTATTAGCAGGACTGCCTCTGACATTAATAAAAATTTGTCAAGAAAGATCAAGCCTCAGAAGGTAAAGGACTGGCCGGATTTGACATCTGATGTATCAGATGGTGATCTCACCAGATTTCAACATTTATAAGCTTCAAGTTTGTTGAAATCATGTTGGAAAATCAGCAAGGGATACAAGAGCATAATGGATGTTTTCTTAGAGTTTCTTATAGTCTTTGTCCAGAATCAATACTGAACCAATACTGTATGTATGTTTGATGACTAAACACACAGAACAAACCAAGATTCTGCTCATTAGTAAATGGTAACTAAGGACATTACTTAGTGTTTCTGGTTTTTTATTTCTTTGTGAGATTATTTAGACAGATAACTATGCTGTATAAAATGATTTCCAGCAACACAACAAAACACACAACAAAAACTTAGAAAACAGTTCATTCCTCCTCTGGCTTCCTCTGTTCCAGTCAATAGGAGGCAGAAAATTTTTGAGACTTCCTTAGAAAAGATTTTGTGAAAAGTTATAGAATCCAGCTCTTTTAATTATATTGTACCTCTATATATGCTTTCTCCATGCAACATCAATAAAATGAGAATTGCTGTCTTTCCCTGCTGACCAAGATCCTGTTAGCAGATCACAGTGAAACATTTAATGCACAAAAAAAATTTACAAAACTGGTCTTTAAATTATGATATGGTCCTGCTGCAAAATGTTGGAAGACTACCCTGACGTATCTCAGAAACAGAAATTATGATTATTTGCTATTTAAAGGTGTAATTTTTGAAGTACCTTCTAGCCCTTTAAAATTAAAAGTGCAATAAAGGCTGCTGTTACACCTCATACAAACAACTGAAGAAAAAGTGTCCTTAGTAGCTGCCATAGTGCTTGCTATATTTTGTCATGTGTGTTCATAATACAGTGCTAGTTTCAATACAACAGAATTAGAATATCAATTGCCTGTTTTTATTAGAGCACATTAAACTGTTTAACCAAAGTGAAATTGATTGCATTGAATTGCAAATTTCAAGTGAGGAAAAGCAGTTGAAAATGAAATTAGGCTCACTAGAGAGAAGTTAATATGCTCTTTAGCTCTCCTGTACAATCATACAAGCTTGAAATATGACTGCATATTCTTCTAAAATTGGGTTATATGTTTAGCTTTGCCTACTAGGCTTTACATCGCCTTTAGGTTGTTTGCTCAAACTTCTCTGGGTCTTAATGTCACTGGAATTGACCCATGCATGTCTACCAGGCACATATGGCACAGCGCCGATCTTTTCGTTATCTCTGGTTTTACTTTAGTTGCCTGGGAGCTAAATCACTCCTAGTGAAGTGAAGGTGAACTCAAAAGCTCACCAACGAACTTTACTATATTTATAGTATAAAAATAAACAAGTATAATGAGGCAGGGCATTTTGTTTTAATCTGATGTACTGCTCAAAGGTCTGCAAAACACAACACTCTCTGCCCTTGTGAGTCAGTGGTGCAGCTCAGCTGTACAGAGTGCTTCGCATTCTCAGGGTGCTGCAGGTACCCCAGCTAACAAGGAAACAGGCCCTGCTTACATGATGGAAAGACAAATCCCACTGAAGTTTCTGTTGGGTTTGATGGATGCTTTTTCTCCCTGGTGTGGAAAGGGGAGTGTTGGCTAGCATTGACCTGTATTAGGAAGAAAATGGATAATTTCAACACAGTAATCAACCAGAATGTCTTTTCTGTTACGCTTATTTCTGGTGGCTGGCAAGTAGTTTTAAACTTACACTGGTGAATTTACTGAATGTCAGAAAAATGGGGATAGTAAATGTCAACATTTTTAGGGCATGGAACTGAAAATCTTGCCCCTTTCAGACTATGACTAATGTGAGAAATTTTCTAAATCATAGAAATTAAAAACCCCAATAGAAACACCAAAGAACAGAAAAGATCCTTCCTACGTAATTGTTTTATTATGCTTTGGCTTTTTGTACTCCTCAACTTGGCATCAGGAGTCATCTGCAAAGGCCTCACTTTGATGGTGTAGGTAGCTGGTCAGTAGTTTGCATATTGTATATTGCTACAGGACATTGCAGAAGTTGTTTTGTAGGCTTATAAATGTTTCTGTGTTTGTTAATTCAAGCCTATGGCTTACAGTTCCTCAAACTCTTAAAAAAACACTTAACCCTATAACAGAATCTCATACATGTAGAGGAAACCAACTGGGAAAAATGCATGAACATGCAAATTTCCAGCTGTTTTTCACAGGAGAATGAAAGAGTATCAAGAAGATCTACAGGTATTTTTCAAAAGGGTAAAGTGGTCCTTTGTGTAACATAGGTTGAGAAATGCTGCTATAAACTCCACAATACCATTTCTTTGATTAACTGAAAGTCTGGAGACTTAAAGTTATAGAATCGCAGAGAGATTTGGGTTGGGAGGGACCATAAAGATGGTCTAGTCCCAAACCCCCTGCCATGGGCAGAGACACCTTTCACTAGACCAGGTTGCTCAGAGCAACCAATCTGGCCTTGAACATTTCCAGGGATGGTGCATTCACAACTTCTCTGGAAAGCTTGCTCCAGTTTCTCACTCCCTTATCATTAATACAACTGCACAATGAAAATATTATATGTACTTTCAGTTGCGAACAACTGTAAACAGGTCTTTTTATTTTCTTTAGAGAATGATTAAGTGCATAACTCCTATTATGTTTTCTTGTTTTCTGCATCTTCTTGCATCACTACAATGGATAGCCTGAAGTACCTCCCTCTGCTTCTGCTGGCTGGAGTTGTCTCTCCCTTTTGATGGAGGTTCTTCTTGCTAACAGCTCAGTTCTGAGGGTGAGGGAGCTGTTACAATCATGTTACAATCAAAATTACATGGCGTGTGAAGACCAGTTGAAGCTCTGAATATGACAAAGGTTCCTGGAGAACATTTCTAGCTGGACAAAGCTATTTAAGTTCTACCAATACTTTTCAGACTGGTGTCCATGGAGTACTGTGTGGCATTTGTAGGGAACAAGCTGTCCTTGTTTCCATCTGCTAAGTCATATTAAAGTCAGCTAAAAATACTACTTTCCTGGTGTTAGTTCTTTTCATGTAAGCAACTGATGTGGAGTAAAGTGGGATTCTGAGAAGGAACAAAACTGGATGTAGATATTGAAAACAGAGTTGTAATGTAGAGTTCAGAAATGAAGGAAAATTAGGTCTGTGAAGTCCTGCAAGGGAAGATTTATTTCAGATCACACAGGGGAAGGGAAGATGTGTGCAGATTCTCTCTTAGTTAAAATTTGTTCATGGAAAAGGTAAAATTATTGTGGCATAAAAACCTGAAATCAAAAGTGCCTGTTTAATTTGTGTGCAGAAGGAAGGCCTTGTTCAGCGTACAAGCAGTAGCTGTTGTGGCTGCACTGGGATAAGGGAAGTTCTTCCCCTGCTCTGCTTCAGTTTTGAGCTGCATCAAGAGACCTGCTTGTATGCCACCATATTAATGCATGTAGTTTTTGATGGATCAGTCACTGCAGCAATAAAAGTCAGACTGGTTCCTGATCAGAAGGGAAGTTCTGCTGTATTTCTGGCACCTGTTTTGCATCTTGGATTGTGTTATGGGTTAACACAGTTTGGTTTTTAGTTGAAGAGGAATATGGAATATTGTCCTGATTTGGAAAGGACAAGGACCTATCAGAAGCCAATTCTTAGTGGCATATGGTTTGACCACTGAGAAAACTGAAGGCGACTTTTGGTAATACTCATATAAATCTTGAGTGTGTCCCATTCATTTCAAACTCCTTTTTCCTTTCTGCCTTAGAACAGGTAACAGGGCCTGTCTTGGTCTGCCGTGTGGCCAGGCCAGGCCTTGGCCATGTCTCTGGGCCTTCCCCCACAGCCACCAGCGAGGGGGAGGAGAGGCTGCAGCCCCTCATGGCAGCTTGGAGCTCGGCAAGGCTGGCTCTGCACCGTCCCAGGCCCCTCCTGTGCATGGCCCGGCCGGGGCTCTGGTTCTGCCGCCGGCGAGGCTGGGCCCACCTCATGGGACCGAGGGGTGGGCAGGAGCCATGCACGCCCCTGGCTGTTGAGATTTCTGACTGCCTGAGCCGCTCTGATCTCTCCTGTCAGTTCCCCCCATCAGCGCGGCCTTGAAGTCTGACACCATAAGCCACCTATGAGAGAAAGAGGACCTGGGCAAGATTTAACTCTTTCTTGGCACAAATGAAACTTCCAAAGTCCTAACTCTTCTCTTAGTGAGAGAAAAGGCCAAATTAGAGACATGTAAGGGAACAATATGGAGATCTCAAAGTCAGTAAAGGAAGAGTGACCTCTTAGATGGAAGAGATGAAAAGTTGCCCTTAGTCCTAGGCTGAAAAATCTCCTATGAGTTGTGGTAGCAGACTGTATGTAATATGAATATGCTAGAATAATCCTTTAAATCGTGGACAATATGAATTGGGGAGATGATTTGTGGATTTTTGAGCCAAGGTGTCTGTGATTTACTGAGTGAATATTGAATTAGAAGTTGTGATCTAGTGATCCTTTAAGATGTTTGAACAGAGAATGATGAGAAGAAACCCTCTGCACTAGTAAAGAAGTGAGAAGACATCTCTGTTCCCTGGGATGAAGAATTCTTTCCCTTTGAAGTTGCTCATCTTTAAAGATGACACCCCAATATGTGAGTCCACTGCCCATATGTAGTCATGGGAAAAGCCTACTTGATACAGGAAGTCTACAACTGCAGAAGTTTCCCAGGCAGGCTGCTTTTGTGAGAGTTGGAAGCCACAAGCAGACTGTTCCTCTTGTGGAAAGTTACCAAAACAAAACAGGAGAGACTTCTCTCTCTCTCAAAGAGTGGATGAAAGGCTGTTTTATAAGTGGTACTGACCTGGAGCTCTGAGTTTTGTCTCTACATTGTTTGTGTACATTTTGTGATGGGAAAAGGGGTTGTTTTGGAAGATTCCTTTTTTCTTTTCTTATTTCTTCTTCTTAATGTGTGCTAATGAAACTATCTTTTTACTTTTAATTTGGGCCTGTTTTGCCTTTTCCCTCCTAATTCTATCTCACAGCAGAAAAGACACTCAAACTGCTACGTGGAATTTGGCAAACAGAGTTCGGCAAACGTGAAACCGCTACAATTTTGGTGTTTCTGCCCAGTTACGAATTTAAACCTAGAACAGGTTGTAATTGAGTCTTTATTAATAACAAGCTGTTCACATCAAAATCACTGCAAACAACCTGAGCATTACTGCGTCACTTTGCAGTTGTGTTCAAATGATACACACCGGTACAAAAGGTACTCCTTTAGGAAAACTTGTAGAAATTACAACTACCCTCTTGAAGTCAGCCCTTCTGAAAACTTCTGTCAGTCTAAGTTTGGACCCTACTGCTTATGTAAAAGGGACTAAATTTTCTTATCTACCAAAGGGTGTTGCTCTGTGTCTTGTCATAGCAGTGTCCCACAACTGGCTGATAAGTCTTGAACCCTAGTGCTCCTTTGCTGACCAAGAGTGCAAACCAGTTCAGGTCTTGCACCAGACCATCCAGCTGGAGACTCTGGTGCAATTCAAACACAACTGGTTTTCTTTCCATTTCAAAAAGAGAATGTTATTCAGAAATAAATGGATGTGTGTAAACAGGTTGCCTTCCATATGACCAATTGGTCCCTAATTTGAGGGTCAGTCTGTGTAACACACCATCCCTTTCTAGCCTGTCATGCCTGCCTAGATGTTATATTCATGTAGATGCCTACGTGAATAGTTCCTCTTCATTCTATGAACTCCTATTCATCTCCGTGTGTAGCTTGTATTTTATGGTCTTTCCCTTCTAGTCTGCTTTTCCTTTATTCTTTTATTTGTTAGCTCTATTGTAAAGCACTGTATTGCATCTATACTGCATTCTCTCCCTCCTAGTCTGCTTTTCCTTTATTCTTTTATTTGTTAGCTCCATTGTAAAGCACTGTATTGCATCTATACTGCATTCTGTTCTTGTGATATAAAGTATTACAACCCCACAAAATTTGTTGGATACTGCAGTCTACTTACAGATTAAATTGACATTAACTTCTTAGGATAAATTTTAATTAAATAACACAAATATGCCTAGAATGTTTCAGTGGTGCTTTTTTGTAAGCTGTGCCCTCACAGTTACAAGGATATGACTCTGATGGTATTTTTTACCAAAAAACACAAACCAAACCAACAAACTTGGAAAACAATTTTGTTGTGGTGACTGTTTTCACACATGGATTTTTGAGTGAATTCTGTTCTGAAAATGTTACTGCAAACTTATTCATCAATCATATTTCTGCACTACTTAGAAAGGACATCCTCAGACTTGAAAAATATGATTTTATTATTAATACAAGGTGGGAAGTGGGAGCCTGACCATATCCTAGCTTATATTCAGTACAATTAGAATGAAGATATTTCATATTACCCAAAACTTCCTTTTGGTGGTATATAAAAACTTAGTCTTAAATACAATTTATTGGCAATTTATTGAATTAATATTATGCAGTAAAATAATTAGGGATAAGTAGTTCAAAATTTCAGATCAAGACTATGTAAGCAGAAGAGCAGTGGTGTCATTTAAGCAGTTGTTTGTACAACTGTCTGAAGAAGCAATCATCACATTTAGGATTATAGTTATTCCTGCTAGCTTGACAGAATTCTTCCTTTTCAGATTGATAATAAGAATAACTTTTTCCTCAGAAGAGTCTGCTGGTTAAAATTATTGTCGCTGTGATAGAGAATACTACTCCTAAGTAGTAGCATTTGCTATCTGGTTTGACTGAGTATTTGCAAACTAATTTTTTGAAATGGCATTAACAGAATGTGTTAATAGTTTCCTAAAATCCCATTATAGGATGAAAAGGAACTGTATAAGGAGAATATAATACACAGGCAAAATTAATAAATTCAGAATATCTAATGCAGCCTGATTTTAAGAAGATTCTCTAGGGAATAGGTAGCAAAATGTTTGACATTTTGTACTGAGTGTAATATTATTGGAGTATCAAGAGGCCCTATAGCTTGTATTTCTTACTACTAATGTAAAGGTTGTGTCCCTTATAATTATCCTGATGTTTATTATGTAAGTATGTATTTTGCTCCAACAAGAATACTAAAAGTCTGTAGTCATTGTGAAAGATTTCCATTGTACATAGTGGTATCAATTAAATGAACATACCTTCGTAATAAAAAGTACAACATGTTAAATTTAACCACAGTGAAAGATTTTTCTTTCCATTTTTTGAAATGTATGGGTTGTGGGCAGCACAGACAAAAAGGCTTCTGTACAAATTTTTGCTCGTGTCCTCGTGAAACCGCAGAGCAAAAAAGTTACTTTGATGCATTTCATATGTCATAGAGTCCAATAAAAGCTGTCATTAATGACTAGCTAAATGTGTGCAGCTATTTGTTTTCCTTATGACCTTTATGTGCTTACATAGACAGTGAATATACTGGATACCAGTATACTGGATACCAATATCTGATTGGGATTAAGAGTAACACGATTTAGATTTTACTTGCTTTATCACTTTACACAAATAATTTCATTACCTCAAGCCTGTCAGTGCTAACCACCACATTCCTTGTGGAAAGAAGACTTCTGACCATGTACTTAATAGACTGTTGAAAGTTCTGTGAGTAAAAATTTATCACCTTTGTCAATTCTGACGTCTTCTTGTCTGTCCTCCAAATGATCTGTGCACTTTATGAGGGAAAACTTTGCAGTATTATTTCTGCACTGTTATTAATTTAATATTGGGATTGATATTATTCAAAGAAAAAAATCATTTGGTCTGAAAATATGAACCTTATTTGACTTTTCTGAACTGTCATAGGTATAATAGAAATAATTTTAAACAATGTATGGTGTAACAATAGAATCAGTAATTTTGAGGTGTGTTCATTTCCATTTTTGGTTTCATCTGAGAAATAAGAAAAGTGGGGTTATAAAGATGTTCAAAAATCAATTCCTGTTGTGGAAAATTTTGTTAATTTGGAATATAACCAGAAGTTTGTAGGGAATAAAAAGTTCAAAAGTATCCCAAGTAAGAAATGTTAGACAGACACAAGGTGTCTTTAATTGAATATGTATTCATTTGTTGAATGGTTGTTATTATTATCTGATAGAGGAAAATGTGGATGGGGAATGCAGACTCAGCTCACATGAGACTATAGCAGCTCAAGCAGCTAGAGAAAATTGTCTAAGGAATCAGACAAAAGTATGTCATCTCAGTTTAATAGCAAAAATAATATGACAATTCTTTTCCCCAGTGTGTTCCCACAAAAAAAAAAAAAAAAAAAAGGCAAACTTTTCTTAATGAAATCGTGACACTTTATAGTGGAAAACCAAAACACTCCAGTGAAATAATTTTTTTCATTTGGCCAAAAATTTGAATGCAGATTCAAGACTTGTCATTCTAGCATACATGCATGCATCCAGTCTTTTGTGGGTAACTGCCTTTACATGGCAGAAAAATCCTGAAAGATTGGAATTAAGGTTCCTAGTCAACATGCCATACTTAATCCTCTCATTTGGCTTTACCCTCATTAGTGACTGACCCAGATTATACATACCACACTCCAGTGGCTTTCTGACACTCTAAAAAGATTGCATACTTGAGTGGTATTTATACAGTTCTCTCCAATAAGTAACTCAGAGCTTTAAGGCTTTGTGTGTATCTCAGGCTACATTCCCAATCACAGCAATATCACCTTACTTCAAAACTGTTGGAGAAGCCTCTGGCACGCTCTTCTCCTCAGCTGATTTAGAGCTCTCCCAAGCACTAAATCATGCTGGACGAAGTTTGGGAGCTGGCATGGGCCTAGGATGTGCACAATAGGCAGCTGGGATGTGGATACCCTGTTTTCAAAGAGAAAAGAGTTGAATAGTATGTGTGGGGGTTATTGCATGCCTTAGTGCCAGGGAACTGCTTTGGGAATGTTTGGATCAGTAGTATAAATGTAATCTCAGTGTCTTGAATGTGCTACATTTTGTATTGTGCTCATTCCAAAGTTTCATTAATAATTTTCTATTTCTATATGCTGTACTTTAGAAAAGAACAACTGTAGTATTGTTTTACAACATGAATATGTAAATTCATAATTTCAAATGCATCTTGCTAATATTAATCTGAAGTCAGTCTTCATCCCATGAAATACAGCAGTTTTTGATTCTAAATCAAGGACTACACTGATAGTATTTTTGTCATAAGCTTAGGAAAGGCAGATTTTTCCATGCTGGAATAATTCATACTCTGGAATCTAACAAAAAACATTGCCTTTAATGGGAGTCTGTTTCACTTCTAAGGCAACAATAATGAGGATCCATTTCTCTTCTCTGTACCCCTATGGATACCTGGCTTCAGGGAAAATGAGGACATGGTGAGACAGAGAGGTCGGCCTGCCAATTATGGTTCCTCATGTTTTGTATTCTAAGGAGGAATGACTTGTTCACACCAGAGACCTGGGAAGTAATAACTTTTCCCTAAATCAAAATGTTTTTCTGCAAATACTTATGTTAAATAAATGTTCAGTCAGGTGTACTGGTGTACCAGGGTGGACCAGGACTCCCAATAGCCGAGGCCCTAAGAAAGTCACATGCTCCAGGGCTTCCTAACCTTCTGGTGTAGAGCTGAGAGGTTTGGCAGGTTCTGTCTCCATAGGCTGGGGCCTGAAAGCTGTGGAAATGAGGGATTTGTGGCCAGTTGTGGAGGAATGGCTGGGTGTAGCTGCAGGGCTGTGAGGGGCAGCCAGGGCTGTATGGGCACAGGGCTCGGCCGCCCTGGCAGCTGCTGGGGAAGCAAGGTGGGAGATTAGCAAGCGTGAAAATACCAGGAATGTTGATTTCACTGAGCAGCTGCTGCAGGCAGTGAGGTTATTTCCTGGAGGAAGTTTTCATGTGCTGGGATTGTCAGAATGAAATATTCTCGCAGTTTCCAGTTCGTGGGAAATTAAAAAAAAAAAAAGGATTTTTTTTTGTTTGATTCCAAGTAAAACCAAGTAACACTCCCTGCTTCCCACCAAAACTTTATCACAAATCAGAAATGCTACTCTTTAGCCAGCTTCACTCAACAAACAGACCACTGGGAGAATGTGCTTTATTCATGCTTTTACTAAGATCTGATTTTGCAGACAAATGCAAGATTGAAAATGAATTTGTTCATAGATAACTAACCCATTGTAATACTAACCTTCTAAATAAGCTGGTAATTTCTACATTTGATCAGTTCTTTCATCTTTACATACAGCTATAAAAATCACCTCTGAAGATAATGCAGAAATGCTGATCTGAATTCATCCCGATGCTTTTCAGAAAGTCAGATTAACATTTGGATTAGAGAGCCCAATACTTTTCCTTGAATGTTTGGAATATTAAAACACAACTCAAGCTGTAGGTTTTAAATGTCAGTACTCAGAATAATATCTAAATCACACAAAACGCAAGCAAAGGAGACATCTAGATAATGGAGGCTTGCTTTCATCTTGTGACAGAAAGCATAATAATGGGTTTTTTGGAAAAACTGTAGGTGTAGAGCAAGCTTCCTCAATCTGTATGGCATCTAAGTAGGATCCTCTTCAGAGTTCCTGAAATGCTTTTCTGACAACAATGCTTGCAGAGCTCACCCTGTGCCAGGTATCAATTTTTACATTTTACTACTCAGAAATAATTTTTAAACTTGTGTTCATTTTCTTGGCCTTCACCGTCCCTGGTTCAATGCCTGATGTGTTGGCCAGGAAAACAGCCATTCCCAGTAATGGGGACTTATTTGGTATTTTTCAGTTTGCCATAGATACTTGGGACAAGGGATTTTTTAAAATGGTAAGGTTTTTTTAGAATTCACCATCCGCTGAATTTGTGGTCTAGTTTACAGAGAGTATAAGTCGTTATAGTCCCTTGTAGGGATTTTTTCGTCTGTTTTCTGAGGTCCTGTGTCACGGCCAGGACAGTAGTGTTAAAATTGCAAGACAAATGGCTCTTGGCAAGTGGCATTTACTGGTTACAGTGGACTGCACAACTGTACACTGGTGTGGAGAAACCAGCCAGCACAGCCCTGTCTCTGTCAGAAACTGGATGGTAAATAAAGCTCACCTGAGCAAATATTCAGCTGCAGTGAGATGGGTAGCTCATCAGCAGAGTTTTTAGTTCATTCTGTATAAGTGTTGGGAGATCCCAGCACACTTAGGAAAGGCAAACTCAGTGCTGCAGTTCACTCTGCCTGTACTCCCTGAGGACGTGGCTGTAGGCAGGGGAGCTCTGGTTGATGTTGGCACCCCTGAGAGAACTTAGATGTGGTTTTCCTGGATCCCAGAGTAGTTACTGAGCAGTGTCTCTTTGTGCAAGTGCCACTAGTTTCAGACAAAATATGGTGTTACTAGTTTAGCAGGGGAAACTGGTGAAATCTGGCTTGAAGTGGTCACTGTAGCCAGCCTTTGTCCATTGTCTGTTCTATTTGGGGGTAGTCTCTATCTTTTAGGGAGAAGAGCATAAAACTTAATCCCTTTCTTCCACAAGTAAAGAGACAAAAGATTTTTCAGTGTGTGCATCACTTGGTACCAGGAGGCAGTCAATAAGCACCATCCAGAGGGATAAAATAAAGGATTCTTACACATCTTTAGAGAGTTATGCCTCCAACAAACAACAGTAACAACACAAAACTGAGACATTTGTGGACTCGTCTTTGCAGTTTCCTGGTATATTTCAGAAGATTTTCTGGATTATATTTTTGATGTGATATAAGATTGTTTTTATCAGAGAATATAAGAATATATCTTTAAATATACTAATGGGTTTGAGACTGTAGCATTGCCAGCAAATTGCTACCTTAGCAGTGCTTGCACAGCTATCTACTACTATGTGATATATGAGTGCTTCTATACAAATGAACAACAATAACTGGTTTTTTTCTGAAAACAATGAAAAATACTTGGTTACATAATGAACAACAGCAAAAATGTTAATTCTTCATAGAAGCTTCTAGAAGATTCTTGTTTTACACAAAATATTGACATTGACAGTTCAGAAAATTATTCTCTTTCAGTTTCAGGTGCTTTTCTCATTCATTTCCACTCAATAGGGAGATACCACTCTTTCCTAATTTGGTTTTTAAGGTCACTATTGAAATAGTTGGGGTTTTTGCAGGGAACTGGTAGATATTTCATCTTTTCCTAAAACTCCTTGATATATTTTAAGAAATATTAGTGAAAACTCTGTCTCTCTTCTGGCAAAATCCTATAAAAGCTGACCTTTCTTGAGGCTTTGAAACTCAAATCAAAGTTGTGTTCAGATACGAGCGATCATTCTTAGTCTATTGAACCTCAGCCCTGACAGGACAGAGGCTTCATGACTGATTCAGCTCTCACTGATGCCAGCAGAGAAAAGTCCATTCAAATTCTTACATAGCAACTTCATGACATCAGGAGACGACAGGTGCTATAACTCATGTGCAGATTTAACACAACAGCTGCTTCAAAAATGAATATGTACTAATATCTAATAAACTTCCATTTTAAATTGTTCTCAAGTTATAACATTAGAAGTGCAGGCACTTTTTGCTTAGGAGATTTTTTGTTGAAAATATTTGCCAAATTGCTTTAAAAAGCAATATTGAATTATCTCAGCAAAATGGTTCTAAAATATGTTCATTTTTGAGAGACTTGCTTCTTGACACAAGTCTATAAAGAGGATGATCTTGAAAGGCCAACATCTTGATTTTTAAAAAAAATAGAAAAAAGAAAAAAAATGCACAAAATAGTTCATTGCAACATGAAACTGAAGGATTTTAATTATTTGTTGGGAAAAATAGCATTAGTGCATTTGGTCTAGAAAAAATATATAGTTTTATTTAATAATGAGAAGCATCCATTAAGTAAGGATCAAAACATTGCTTTTGTGTGCCTTTTAAATCCCTTCCTAGACCTCCAAATACAGCCAGTGTCTTCATTTAGTTTGTGAGAGCTCACTGAGAAATCACAAGAAAAAGATAAAGAGGAAAGATTATTATGGAAAAAACTGAATTGCATCTGCATAGTGTATCCAGAGTTGTCTTGGTGGAGAACACTTAAAGAGTATACTGCCCAAGTACTTCCAGCTCAGGTTTCTGTGTTTGTTATGATAGCAGAATACTGCAGTCATGGAAAGACATAAAACCCTTGGGATAATTCCATGTACACACACATTACTCAGAAATTCTGGTGTAATTCTTAGCAGAATTTATTTTGGGGATTATGGCTCTGGAGTGTTTGTAATTGCAGTCCTAAGAGTGGCTCCAAAGCTAGTTATAACTTCTGCATTGTAAGGGCAGATCCTTCAATGCTTATTGAGGAAAATTGCTCATTGGTTTCAATGGGAATTTAGCCTCATCAATAAACACTACAAAGTCAGACCCTAGAGAGTCCCACTTCATAAATCAATTATAATTCATTCATCAAAAAAAAAAAAGCTAATTCTGATTCAGTTTAGAATACTCAATCTCATTTCAAATCATTAGTTACTTAATCATGAAGGAAATTAAAATATTGTCAGAATTAATCGTGTGTGACTCAGCAGTCCTAAAGACCTTCAGCTAACAGATCAAGTTAAAACTTTCCACTAATGCAATATGCTAAACAAATATAACTGGGGATTTTGTTAGATCAGAGCATTGTTTGTGCATAAGCTGTTGTGAGGTAAGTCTAGTGTAAGATTATTGATAATGCCTGATGAAGAATGGTTGTCTGAGGAAAGCAAATGCAACTTGAGATGAAAATCCTGCTTTTCCACTTGGAAGCTGTATTGACAGCAGAAATAATGCCAGCAGTTTCTGTCATACCAGTGCCATTATAAAAGTGATGGAGAAGCTGCCTTTGCTTTGTAAATGAGCTTTGCTTATTTTTTTTTTTTTAATATTAGATTATGTTTAACACAGGAGCTTTAATAATTCCAGAGGGGGAACCGGTCTTACTGCTTTGGGACTGGTCATGGTACTTTGGGACTTAACAGCAGTGGTTGGTGCAGCTGTGCTCAGATAGGAACCTGTTGGTCTGCTTGACCTTAAATAGCTTTGGCCCCTTTCCAGAGAAAACAGACAGAAGCACTATTTTGTAGTCCTATCTATAAACATGGCAAGAAGTCAAACACGTGGGAGCTTATGTCAGCTTTTCTTTTTTTCCTTTGCAATATAATTCTCCATGAGCTTTCAGAAGTCAGAATCAACCTGCGTACAGAACACATCACAGCTGCATAAATAAAATACCTTCCTCTAGCAATTATATAGGCATCAGGACAAAATGTAGTGCTGCTGAATTCCAGTTATACTGCTGCTGAATCCCTGTTTGCAGCATAACTGTAAACAAGAAAATAAAATACCTTATGGGAAATGTGGGTGAAGAAGGTTTGGAATGGTTATTTTTGCTTTTCCTGTCTATTCATGTTTCAAGTATGAATAGCCATTCTAATGCACTGGGAATGAATCTTGTGTCTAATTTATTGCATTCCTTTAGAATTAATTCAGGAGGTAATGCTGTAATTGTATTTTGATGTTCATATCTCACTGAAGAGAGTAGTATTTGTTCTTCCTTTCATACTGATGCTGAATTGGATAGTTCTGTGTGAAAAAGAAGCAAGATTGTGACATTATGCCTAAACTCCAAATTTACTGCACAGTAGTTTGGATATTCAAACATAATGAGAAAGAAATGTGCTTCAAATTTGCAATTACTAAAACTGCTGCACTCATGGGTTGCTCTGTTCTCTTTTGCTGCTCATGACAGCACTATGGTTACAGTTCTATTGACTACACATAATTAATTTCCTAGGACAAAAAAGATAATAAAGCCTTCCTATGAGTGTGTGCTTTCTTAATTAATTAAGAAATTAATTGATTTGACTAGTTGGCTTTAGTTTCTTTGGTATCAGTAAAAACCAGAAACCTCAAAACATGTCCATGCAATAAAGGTTCTGTGCATTTCTGTAAGTCCATTATTAAATAGGTTTCATGGGTAATATCAGAAGCCTCAGATATTTTTCATTTCCCACACCTGGGAAATACCAGTCAACTAAAATGTCTTTCTGACAGCTGTGGTAGGTTTCTTAGCATAATTTGATCCCTGTCCAGAACTATGGCCTTCATTCTTCAGCTGGTGAGGTCTCCTTGCTTCTTGGGCTTGAGTGGTCCCTTTATTCCTGCAGAAGTACTGGCTGTAATCGGAAAACTACTGAAGTCAGAGAAAAGATTCCTGCTGATATCAGTAGACTTTGAATCAGGTTTGAGCAGTTCTAGTATAAAGCCAAATAATAACTTTCATATATGTTAGAAAACTGCTTACAAAGCATAAAAACTCGTTTGACAATCATTAAAACACCCATGTTTTTGGTGAACTTTTGTTGCTCATGACTTCAGATTGCCAGTTAGCTGTTTAGTTTAAAAGGACACTGAAGGTTTTCCTGAATTAATTACGGGCTCTTAAAGTCGCTGAAACAAGTAATTTGTCCATGATTACTTTAATGCAAAGTAGTGATTTTACCCACAAAAACTGTGTGTTTGGAAAAAAAAAAAAAAAAAAAAGATTGATTCTCTGCCACAACTTATTTTCAGAAAGATTTATCATGAAACTTGAATTCCTCTGATAAGTTGTGTTACACTCCAGTGAATGCTGTGGGCCACCTTGTGTGAGCAAATATTATTTCTGTGAGTAATGGCTGCAAAGACCAAGCCATCTGTCAACAACTGACTTCTTTGTACTTCTTACTGCTTCAGTTGCCTTACTCTGGTAGCTAAATGAGATGTTATAATTAGGAACCCACGAACACTGTATTCATTTTAGAGGTCAAGTTCTGAACACCCTTTTCTGACAAAGCTCCCAGTACTGTCTCTGGGAATGTTATTTATGTCAGGATTGAATCCCTTATTTGACTGTTAATTTCATGGCTGTGCTGCACAGCTTGATAATAGGGAAGCTCATAAAATAAAGATGCACTAGTTCTGTGACTAAACTCTGTAATGCATGTGAAAATTGTTTTTTTTTCTTTTTATAATTACAGCTGGTATTTTAGCATTCTCTGCCAGCCCCCACTTTCCACCATCCACACCCCCTTTATTTCTTCCTGATACTGGCACAAATATTAATTTGATCACTTTCCAACATATTTGTAGAAAAGCTCTCCATAATTTATAGCTGACCCTGAAAGGATTGTTGAAAATAGAAAACTGATGTATATCTGTATAGCTGTGTTGACATTCATTCTGGTTTATGTTTGCAGAGGATACAGCTGTGGATCTGTGTTTTCTTTCTGTCTAAACAAACAGATAAGTAAGGTATCTTTTAATACCTTAAGAAGAGCTGCAATTACAGCTGGTTTCCGTGCCAGTTATGTTTTGCAGATATAGGAATTATTAACTTCTCTAAAAGCTTCCATTTTTTATCTTTGCCTCTGATACATAACAAACCTATATACTTCCATTTCCTGCATCCACTGCAGCAACAGACCTGTCAGTTCTTGTACTGCTATCTATGTCTATCTTAGTACATAATTTGGTACAACAGGAGCAAAGCAGAAGATCAAAGCAGTTGGTGCTTATGTTTGTCACATATTCATTATGCACATGTGGATATTTTACTCCAGCCAAGGGTTACTCTGGTTCCTCAGCCAAAACTCTAGGTGATCAGTATGCAGGATCACCAAGACTGGCAGCAGGCAGAGAACAGCAAGGTCGAGAGGTGGCATTAAGCAGTGGGATTGAGAGGACAAGGCTCCTAGAGGGAAATTGCTCCCTCATTTTATTTTTTTTTTTTTTTGCACTGAATGGAGAGTGGCCCAGAGCTCCCTGCTGTTCCAAGAGCCCCTGGGGTAGCAGATGAGGCCTGAGAACAGTAGAGATGTCCCAAAAGGTGTTTGCTGTGACTCCACTCCTATCCCTGACTGCCTGTCCACAGTGAGGAACAGCAGAGGTCATATTCTCCAGAAACTCTGCATCAGCCTGGGCTGGCTCTCCCTGGTCCCCAGGCAATCAGCTATCTGGTGTTCCTCCCAGTGCACAAGCATTCCTCCATTCCATAGCTCTGAGTGCTGACTGGCACAAGTCTCTGTCTGGGACTCAGGCAGAGCTGTGCTATGGCATGCTGCATGCACAGCTGGGCAGTCACTGCCACACAGCTTGACACTTGTACAGGCTGGGACCAGGAGGGGACCTTCTGATGTAGTTAGCTGTCACATCGAGGAGTTCACCCACAACTCGTAACCACAGACATTTACTGATTTATGTTACCAATGGCCTTGGTAACATACATCAGTCATCTCCTCTCAGTCATGATCCAAGTGTCAGAAATATCATGTTACTCCCATTCCACCAAATGACCTGCACAGAAACAGTATACTGTCCTGAACTGGACTCTGTAACACTGACACAGATTTGCTTTGCTAAAGCACTGGAAGTAAGCCAGAGAGACACTCCAGTTTCTGCTTTTGAAGTGTTCTTCTGTGGATGCATGGACAGGATCCCAGAGTTGCTAAAGCGTGTGCTTGGAGATATTGTCCTGTATCCCAGAGCACAGACAGCCCAATGGGCAACATAATCAGTGACAGTTTTCACTAGGAGAGCAATTCAAGCTCTCCAGAACATGGATACTCCTGCTGTGCTGCCCCCAAAGGGTGGTTGTTGCTCTTGCTCTTCGAGGATGATTTTCATCTTTTCAAATTTAAGACTGTTTGGCTCATCAGTCCTCTTCACTCAGCAGTCATGATGCAGCCCTCTGAGACTGCCAGAGCATTCCTGAGAAAACATTCAGCCCTTTCATGGCACAGTATAATTTGCACCTCACCTTTGCAAAACAGATAAAAGTCAATAGTAAAAGATCAGAAAGGGTGGATGGACAGCTACTGACATAGGGAAATGAAATAAGGGTTCCAAACTAGGATTAGAAAAGATGAAGGGACATAAATATGGCAGCAGATACACAGCTTTTTTTTTTTTTAATAGGTCCCAAAAGACCTCAGATTGTGACAGAAACACTTGGGGGTTTAAGAATTTTTTAATGTTCATGCATGTGGGGTAGAACTTTATGACAATATAGCCCACTTTGGGTTGGTCCTTTAGTCCTTCTTCAGGGTAAGCATGCTTTTCATTTACACTTTGGAACACAACTTCTGGAATAGTTTTCTCCCAAAGGTGGAACCCAAGCAATTCCACCAGCAAAACTGACATGCACTAAATGGAAACATTGAAGTCATCTGTTTCAGATGACTGCTCTAAACCAAAATGCTAATACAGATAGGGCCAGGAAGTGCCTTTGAAAATTGCCTTTTCATGCTGTTGCAGTGGATCTCTGGGGTTTTTTCCCCTCTTTTTAAAATATTTTTTTTTCAATTCTCCTACAGAATCTTCAATGTATTATCCTATTCCCATCTATTTTTCTAGTCTCCCAATATCCCTGTCTGCTCTTCTTAACACACTAATTCTCCTTCTCCTTCTCCCTTCTGTTTTTTCCTTTTTTATCTTTGTCTTCCAAAGCAACAAAATCTTCCCATTCTGGAAAATTTTATTATTTTTCATTCCTTCCTCCATGCCTGTCTCTTCTTCCTCATGATGGTGTTCAGCCATTCTCATCAGGTATTCTTTGCTGAACCTTCTTCTTCCCTTCATCCATCCTGTCCTTGGGTCTCTCCTGAATTCCATCCTGATTTCCAGCTGCATCTCTAGCGCTCAGGCGCTTTTTCCCTGTGGGTCCTCTCATGCAACACTTGATACATAAATAGCTTCTTACAAGTACCCACTTGATGGTAAAGTACATCCTGCAGCTTCTGCATTCAACCATTTGCAATTATCTGGTCTCATCTGCTGTTACCTTAACTGACATTACGTTTTCTTCCCTGTCTCTTTCTTTGAAAGAAAAGAACATAAGTCAGAAGTAAGTCTTTACTGCCCACTGTTTAAGGGGTTCCTATGTTCAATATCTGCTTGCTGTCATAAAAATTTTGTGTAGAATAGCCTGGCTCTCTCATTTAGACCCATTAATTAACTTCTTTCTTGCTGGGTTCAGACAGTGTGATGTTTTTATCTTTTTATAAATATTTTACCTGTAAGGTCTTGTTTGTGCTTGCAACACACAACTCACAGAGTGCTCTGCAAACTGGATCCAGAGCATGTACCCTGCAATCTGCAGCTGAACAAGACATGAGCAGAGTTCTTTCACCACAGACAAGTCCAGTGCAGACTCTCCAGATGACACTGTTGTGTGTGATACCTTTATTGGATTCTTGCGTGGTTGTATTTATTGTGGAGAAGCTATTTTGTATTGCTGGTCTTACTTCTCATAGATAAAATAATAGAAGTAACAAATATACTAAAAGAAGTAACAATCTTGCACACAATTCTATTCATGTGGTCAACAGTGGATTTTTTCAATTTGAATTCAGTAACAAAAAAAACTTGAAAAATATTTTTATTTCCTAGATGTCATATCTGTCAGATTTGCATTGAGAACGCCTTGGGGTTTTTTTTCCCAGATGCTGCTTGTTAGGTGACACAAATTTTCTACATAAATACATGTGCTAATATTAGCAAGTTTTGTTACTCTTAAAAATATGCCAGAATTACGAAGAAAATGCTCTTTAGTTCTTTCAAACCACCCTTGACGTATTTAGGTTTGATAAATTGTGTTAGTGGTTTAAAATTCATGTTTTGTGGTATGGGAATACAACTAATTTTCTTCAGGAAAATGAGAAAATTAAGTCTTCTCTTCTGAGATTTCCTCAGTTATAACATGGGTGTGATGATATTCACCCTTTAATAATGCATATAATTTATTTCAGCATAACTGTGATGGCTGAGAGATCCAAACTGACAATTCACAACTCATCAACTTAATTAGCACTTCTAGTCATCTTTGTGACAATGAATAGTTCAGATGAGTCTTGGAACAATAAGGTAATTCTAATTCAAAGTGCATGACCCAAAAGAAACCAGATGAATGCTGAATTTTTTCAGTAAAGCTTGAAAAATTATGTTGTAAAACTTCAGCTTTAAAGGAAGTAGGAGTCATAGAACCACAGAATGGGAGCTGAGTTGAGGTTGGAGACATAAGAAGGTCTCCAGACCAACATATTTAAACTTGAAGTCATATCAGCTAGGAGATCAAAACAGGTTTCTTGTGGCTTTCTTCACTTGAGCCTTGAAAATCTGCAAGGATGAAGACTGTAAAACCTCTCTAGAAAACCTGCTCCAGTGAATGACTATCCTTATAGTGAATTTTTTTTTTTTATATATCCTGTCAGAAATTTTTCGTTTCAATTTATGTTTCTTGTCTCTTTTCTGCCTACAGTCTTGGTGGCTCTTTGCTGAACTCACTTCATTTTATTAACACTGCATTTTTTTTGTGGAGAACCTAAAACTGTATGCAATGTTCCAGATGTGATCTAACAAGTGCCAAGTAGAGACTGATAATCACGTCGCTGAATCTTCTGCCTGTGCTGAGTACAGCTCAGGATACTGTTGTCCATCTTGGCTGCTAGAGCACACTGCTAGCTTGTGCTGGCTCATCTTGCTCTCTGTTGAGATTTCCACGTGCAGAACTTTGCACAGATTATCATAAAATTGCATAATGTTCCTGTGTCAGCCTGTTCCTCCATCAGCTTGTTCCTCCAGCCTGTCTGTGTCCTTCTGCATGACAGGCCTGCCCTTAAGTCTTTTCTTCCCAATTTGGTATCATCTGCAAGTTTAATGGAGCTCTCAGGTCACTGAGCAAGGTGTTGGACAGGACAAGTTCTGGTTCAGTGCCATGCAACAGTGCACTTGTTGCAGCCTTCTAGTAGTGTGTGAGCCCTCAACTGCCAACCTCCAAGCCTGACTGTCCAACCAGGTTTTTGCCCATCCAACTGTTCCTCTCATCCAGGCTAAAAAGTTCTAGTTTGGTTACTAGAGACAGCATGGAAAGGCTTGATAATGAAAAATTGCACTTAAAAATAATGTTGTAGGATGAGCAGTCAGTCTTCCTAGGGCTAGGTTCATTCAGCACACTGAATGTGAGAATGCAGGCAGGAATTGCTCCCAGTGGGCATATAGAGCTGGGATGCTTTCTTTAGTTATAGATCCCAGTTCACTCCTTTTTTCTCCTCTATCATTCAAGAATTGATTGTGGCTAATACCCTTTAAAATGTTAGAATTGCTCAAAATGTCTGTACCATTACTGCATTGCAAAGGGTACAGGCTTTTTGCTGGCCTCTCCTTGTAAATGCTTGTGGCTGTGATATTGCAATATATGTGTCGTATCACCCATTTGGGGTTGGTGATAACAGTAAAGGTGCACTCCAGGTATGATGCTGAGGCTGGATTCCCATGCAGAGAACAGAAGAATCAAAGGGGAACCTCCATGCCTACAACTCAGGGGGCAATCAAAACAAGTCATAGTTTTTATTCTGTGCATATTTTTCTGTTTTACTCTTTGGGCCAGTCCATATAAATTAGGACTGTATGGAAGGTAGACATGTAGGAGCTATGTAGGATTCTAGAATAGCCAAGTAGGTGACCTCACTGCTAAGCACTGTGCACAGTGGCATATTCCTGTAGGAAGAATACAGAATATGCCAGTCCAAAACAGTCTACAGGCTAAGAAAATGGATGTTTAGATTTCCCCATGAAAAAAAAGGGGGGATTGAATGTGTTTTTTCCTGTTTCCCTTTCCCTTAAAACTGCATATTTATTCCTGCACTGCCTACTGAAAATTGCTTTGGGCCTGAACTGCAATGTCATCTGCACCGTAACAGTCTCAAAGATAGCATTAGCTGATGTGGGTCAAAATCATGCCAGAACACATTCAAACAGATAAGAGGAAGGATGGTTGCAAAGTTGTTGCTTGCATCACACCCTGATAAAATTTTAATTGAAAGTATAGATATAGTTGCAGTGGATTCTGACAGAGGAATTGATAATTTTTGAGGCTTAGCCCTGAGATAGTTTTAGGCATGTGGAAACTCCTCAAGCACATATAAATATGAAGTTAGGTACTTCTTGGGAAGGCAATTTTTATGTGCCTACCCCCTTCCCCCCCCCCCAAAAAAAAAGTGTTTAAATTCCAACTGGATCCTTATTTGGTTATCTGAATCCTTTTCTGACACTTCCCTTGCTGTCTAGTTATTTTTCCCCAATATGAGTAGCAGTAGAGGCAGGGAAAGGGTGCTTGTTAACAACATAAGATTTAAAATCAGAGGAAGTTTTCCAGCTCACCTGGATGAGCTTTTGATAAAGACCTTGCTCAAAGTTTATTTTTCCCACTGCTTCAATCTTTTGTGGTTGTGGATTATGAACCTGAGCATGGAAAAGTATTTACAGGTCTCAGCAAATAACATATATTTCCAAATTGTCAGTTGTCATTGATGAAACAGAAGATGACAAGACTTAGTATACAACAAGTATACAACAGTATACCTTACTGGGTAAAGGAAAATTGCATAAAGAAAACATTTAAACCAACTGCCACAGAATGAAGGCCTCAGCCAAATAGGACTCCGGGAACCACAAAATCTGACAAATGTTCGCTTATCAAGCATTGGATTAGTCTGCCCAGAGTGGAATCTCCATCCCTGGAAGTGTTCATTTGGCATGTGGATGTGGCACATGGTGATATGCTTTAATGGTGAACACAGCAGTGGTGTGTTTATGGCTGGACTCAGTCTTCTCAGATGTCTTTTCCAATCTTAATGACTCCATTATTCTGTCTTTGTAAATGTGTTGTGTTTGTTTACTATATGGTATTTTTTTTACAACTGTGTGTCTTTCCATCAGAGTTATAGGTTAAAGATACACATATCTCAAAGAATATGCATAGTAGTTAAAATGCAATTATGTGAAGATTGATGAAAGTTTCAAAGTGCTAAATCATAAGATGAAACAAAAATTGGTTTGTGTTTTCTGTGCTTCCAAAACCAAACATTTTATCATCACAAAATTCCATAAAATGTTGCCACTAAAAATAGTGCTCATTGAAGATCAGGACCACAAGACAATAGTCTTTCTGTATTTCATCCTTCCTAAATTTTGTTAGATTAAATAATTGCTAATAATTGTTACAGCTTGTTTTTGTGGACACAACTGGCAATTTAATGTTTCTGAAATTACTGATTTTTAGAAGTTTTAATATTGTTCAAAGTGTTGCAGTTACTGTCCAGCATCATTGGCTTCTTTCTACCTGCCTGCCCCACAGCTTTTCAAGAAATGACAAGTACATTATGCCTAGAAGCACAATATTTTCCTTCTTTTGAAAAAATCTCTAATTGACCCTTTCTATGATCTTTTGGTGCTAGACATTCCTTAATGTCTGATCACTGAGAATTTTTTAACATTACAAAAGAAATCTTCCTGTATATGCTAGCCCGTGGCAAACATTTTATAATTCACCTGGTTTATTTTAGCTTAGATATTGTGCATAACCTCTGGGCTTCTAAAGCATCCACACAACTGAAGAACTCGGTATCTGTCTGCCACCTCTGGAGACAGAAAATTATTTCCCATTTATTTTAGAACTGTGTAAGGCATCATGCTTTAATCCTCATCAGTCCATCTGAGTCCTTTGCTTGATCACTCACCTTCACAGCTGTAGGTATTTCACCATGAGAACAGGATTCAAATGCTTTCAATCCTTAGGAACTGGCACAAAGTCACTGAGTATTGTACCATACTTGTGTCAGGCAACTTAAAAAAATGCAGATACTCTAAAGAAGCAGTCCTGTAAATGAGTAAAACTGTGTCTATGTACTAGTTTATCCTAAGTATAACAGAGTTGTTAATTGCATTCTGCTTAGTGATTTTGAGAGATAGAAACCTGATATTCTGGTAAACGTAATGTTTATAAGCTGCTACTGCTGCTAAGGGAAATTCTTACAATCTGTTGTATTTATTCATCATTTATCAAAGGACAATGAAGATAAAAAAAGATTATGTCATCACCGTGCATTCAGCCATCACAAAGATGCTCTGCTACAGTTGTGATCACAATAGGGAACAGAAAGAAAATGTATGCCACCACTGGTAGTATAACTGCCTCCTCCTGAAAGGGACTTGCACCTCAGTGCCATCTCCTCCTTCCAGCATGTGAGATGGAGCTGACCATGTCAATCAGGAAAACCAGAACCATGTCAGTTGTCTGAGCTGCCTCTCCCAACAGACCCGTGCTTTTATGGGACCCTCCACAACTATAGTGATTCATCCACTTCCTTTTACTATTTACCTTTCTCTTAGCAAACTTTTAGAGATGATACTTTAAACTTCTAGTTTTGTTTCTCTATGGAGTTGTCAACATTATCCCAATACATTATTGCAATGATATCTCCTTTCACTGTCAGACCCTTTGTATAACAGAGTGAGTATTTCAGTAATTTTGTAAGATATTTTCTAATGAAGTAGCTGTTATTCTACTGCTTTTGTCTCATATCAGCTTTGGGATTTGCTTTCCATTAAGCATAGAGTCTCCTAAATTTTAAGGTAGCTGGTGTCTCATCCCCTTGTGTACTGAGAAGTCACCACCTAAAGGCACCACCTAAAGATATTTCATGTAATATTTGAACTGCTTTCCAAAGAACTGAAAGTATTTCGTGTATGAAGCTGAATGTAAAACTACAATGGAAATGGCAGTTACGAACAGAACCACATTAAATGTCAGGGAATGCTGGAAAGGAGTTAGCCTCCATTTCTGGAAATGTTGATGTGGAAGGACTGTTGTGGTGGCCATTAGCTTTACTCCCATTGTCCAGGTGTAATTCTGCATCGGGTTATAATACTGCAGTGGCCTCTCCTACCATGTCTTAATGAAGAGACACAAATGGCCATTTGTTCTTTAGGAACATGGCTCAACTGGTATTGCAAACAAAAGGCCAAAAGCAAATGACTTTCAGCTGTCAGCCACAAAGGTGACCATTGAAATGGATTATATGAGGTGTTCCTCTGACAGGCAGCTACAAGGCGAGAGCATGGTTAAACAGAAGACAGTCCTTAAATCTTATTTTTCAACTGGATCTGCATCCATCTTATAGTGCTGTCATTTAGACCATGTTTCCCAGCTTTTTTTGTGAGAAAGATTTGGGGACTGTGTTAGGAAAATCGTGTTCAAGTCACACTAACAGCAGTCTCAACAGTTAGATAACCTGGCATGAAATTAGTCTGGCTCGATACAATTTCTTCTTGATATACTCACAAAGATTGTTTCTTATCAGTGTATTATTTGCTACATAGTCATAAATTGTCTTCTATCATAGTTCAATATCGTTTTGTATATTGAAGTTAGGCTGAGTTGTTTAATTTTTCCAATATCATCTCATTTCCCTTTTTTATGACTGGGTCATCCATCATCTTCAGGGGCATCACCTCTGGAGGCTCAGCCTCCTCAGGCTCACAGTCTTCTTTCCTTCACTCATGGGGCTCTTCTAGCCTGCACTGTGCTATGAATCACTTGGCAGTCACATATCTCAGGCATTATCAGTTAGTCAGCCTCTCTTTCCACTTCTAAATAACCCTGGTGTATCTCACTAAACACCAACCACTTGTTGTTAGGGAAAACCCTTAATTCTCTTTCCTGGACCACCTCGCATGGTTGGGAGTAGTCCCTGATGAACAACCACGTTGCTGTTCCCCTAAAAACCCACTTGTTCTATGATTTTTATTGACCTCAACAGTGGTCAGTCTGTTGAGACAGTTGGCTGGAGATCTTCCTTTTACCTTCCATTCTCCCTCTGTACTGACCCATTTCTCTTGTTGTACAGCCGAGTTTCCTTGCACGGATATATTTTCCTTCACATGTTTTCTTGCTTTCCTGAACACAAGGGGTTACTGATCTGTGACAAGGTCTCCTGGATATTGTCATAGTACACATAATGGTTAATGACAGAGTAGGATTTAAGGATTTAAGGAACCAGTCTACAAGGTAAAAACAAAATATGGTTGTGGTAACTTTCCTAATATTTCAGTTCTCATAGTTTTATAGTAAAAGAAAAACCAAAATACAAATAAAATGCAAATTCAAAACAGAGGTATTGATTAATTGCTCCAGTGTGTGCTAAAAATATACTGCTAACCATAATACATCTCTCTTTCTTGAAAAAAATATATTTTGAGTTCTCTCAGAATTCTTCTAGGTTCTAATACCTAGTTGCTCTGAATAAAGCAGGCTATCCTTCTAACATAGGACTTCAGGTCTATAAATCAGTTAAGTGAGCTGTAATATGATATTTCAAAGCTTCCGTATAGTTTAAGAGAATCATCTCCTAACAATATCTCACTGAAATACACAAATTTAGTAATATTCCTCAAAAGAAAAAAGGTTTTCTTACTGTTTGTCCTTCTTATGGCGTTTATGTTTACTCTTGTTTCCTGTCTATAGTTTTGCTTCCACAAATTATTGTGACAGCTATTAAAATAAACATTTCTTTTTTAAATCTATCAGTCACTGTTGTCATTTTTTCTATGTTTTATGGCACTTTGCCGTTCTAGAAATACAATCTTTCCATCCTTTGCTAAATGTCAAAGATGGCACAAAATACTGTGCTTCACTGTTCACAACTAAAATAGTTTTCTACTTTTTTAAAAAGAGCAAAAATTCATCTCCCAGAAAGAGAGAAAATAACTGATGGTTCTGTATCTTTTCAAGTGTTGTGAAAATCAGAATACAATATTGGTAAGACTTGTTTCTGACACAGCTGTGTCTTCTCTAACAGTCATTTAGACATAGAACAAATTTCCAATTATTTACTATTGCAGGCTATCCTAAATTCATTTATTTTGAGTAAAAAGCACAGCAAACAGAACTGAAACAATGATGGTAGCACAAAAATTTGTTTTCTGCAGTGGAACAGTGTTTCCAGTCTTCAGTATCCCTTCTCTGCTTTTGAATGCCAATGTTAAAAAGTAAAGCTGCTCATTTATTCATCACGATATTTTTATTCCCCTAGGAGTTATTTTAAAAATTTTAAAACCTATAATAACACTGTTCTGGTTTGGTTTAAAAATGTTATTATTCATATGATCTAAGAAACAGTTGGATGAAATGTCATTGTACACATCTTAAACATTTATCATGAAGCACTTCTCTGTTAAAAAAAAATTTTTTTGGAATGAAAATATTAACAGAAATGTGTTCTCTTCAAAGACTTAATTGAGAGTTTTCAAGCATGCTCAAGGTTTCAATCACTCTCATTCTTTAAATCTGTAAATGTATGTGGACAATGGCAGGTTTGGATTGGCCAATCCAAATTTCTTAATTATCCTTTGTGAAAAATGATCTCTCTTTATGGAAATTGAGAAGAACATTATTTGTGTAATTAAAAAAATACTGAGCTGGAAAGATCCTTGAACACTTGAATTTATTATATATCTCAGAGATTTGCATTTCAAAAGCAAATATACTCCAGAAGTTTCTGCTTTGTTTATTTGGGTTTTATCTGAGAAATATATTCCTTTTTTCCCGATAATAGAGAAGCATAGACTAGTTTTTAAATTCCTATGTATAGAGCAATTGCAAATAGCATGCAAATTGGCTACAGAATAAAAGTGGCATTGTTGACAAATTATTTGAATGCACTGTCATGGCAGTACTAAGAAGATTTCTTTCAGTCTCCACAACAAATTAATGAGGAAAAATTGGCGTGCCTCTGACTCACTAATATCAGGAATTTTTCAAAATTAGTTAAGGCAGTTCCTTGCTGGTTTTAGGACAGTGCTTTAGTCAGGACTCCCATTTTCAATCAGATATGTGTTCCTGAGTTCTACATGCATGACTGACATTATTAGTCAGCTGCCTATGTTTGTAGTCCAAAGACTACAACACTCTGGATCAGAATCAGAATCACTCTGGATCAGAAATAAACTCTGATTTATTTCTTTGCATGGAAGGACTCTGGGATTCTCACTTCTGCTTCCCTGGGAGTGCCTGCAAAAAGCAAGCAGTTCTCATTCCCAGGCAATGCTCCGTGGAAGGCATCAGGCATGGCTGCAATGAGTCACTCGCCAGTGTCACTAGCAGGAGCAGCAGTGAAAATTGCCAGCGCTGGTTGGGCCGGTGCTCCTGTTGTGCCATACCCAGTCTGTCAGCTCCCCTGCCCCGCTGCAGGTGAAATCCCAGTCTAGTCTGATTCTTCTGTCATGCTGTCTTTCTAGCAGAGGTGTTGAAACACAGGATTTCAGAACATTCCATGGCATGTACTGAAACAGCAGCCACATTTCTGAAGGATGGGACTTTTAGAGAAAGTAGAGATGGAAATGTAAAAAGAGTTTCTGCTGCTGCAAGCCAGACAGAGGTAATGGAAAATGAGTTGTGCCTGTGTCTCCTTGATGAACCATTCTTTTCGACCCCTCTTCTGAGGCAGACTATCAGCAGTGATGGAACTGCTAGGAATTGAGAGCTACATCCCCAGGCCAGCTGAATAGGGCACTAGACACAAGATTCAAAAGCAGATCTTCCAGGCTCTTTGTAGTTCCTGTTATATCTGGGGTCCAGTCTGTAGATCATTTCAGCTAGGCAGTGACAGTATCTTTCCCACATCTCCTGAAATACAGGCCAATCATTTTAAAATTCTTTCCTTTTGTTAGTGTACTAAAATCTGTGTTACCTGAAGGCATATGTGATTTTATTCCAAATGTTGGCACACAAAAAACCAGGGTATGTAAGTCACAGTCCTTAGAAAATAAGACTTAAAAAATGTTTGAAGCTGACCTGAGAATAAAAAAGTAACATCAATAGAGCTAACCCATTCTAGTGGGATAATGAAAACTTATTTTCCTGGGGTTTGTGGGGTTTTTTTGAGGGACAGTGGCTTTTTATCATGATCTCTAAGCAAATGGTGGAGAAAAAACATGATTTTTATAAAAAAAGGACAAAATCTCACATTTCTCATTTTTTTCCAGCCCAAACTAAATAACAGTTTTGCATGAAGTTTCAGAGAACCAAAACTCTATTTCTAGTAAATTTTTGATTTGTGATTGATGTAGTGAAATTTAAGCAAATTTATTTTCAGCTAAAATTCACTTTCTATTCTCCACCCAAATCCTTTGGTCATGAACTTAATGTTCATCACAAGAGAAGTAAATTACAGTACTTTCCACTCACAATAATGAATAAATTCTAAATCAGTGTTCTATTTCAGAAAGTTAAAGTATTCATAATATTTTGTTTTAGCAGTGTCTTTGACCAGTCCACTCAGCAGCATTCCTCTCTTTTCCTAAATGTCGTGCTGTTGAACAGCATTCTGGTCTCAGTTTCCCATGCTAAAATGAGAAGTTTAAAATTCTCTTTGATTTTTTCCATTCCTTTCTACTGAAAACAGGAAATGAGTTTTGGATTGCTTGGGGAGCAATGTCAAGGACTTAGTGTAATCTCTCAATTTCAACATGGTCATGTTTGTCCTGAGAAGCAGGAAGTTTTACAAGAGCTGCAAAATTTCAATAGGAAGACACCACTGAATAGCAAAACAGAAAATGTATGGGGCAGGTTTGTTTTTCTCTTTGGCTGTGTGAGCAATGACACACTCCCCACTGTCAGAGGTAGGATGTGTGCCACAGCTGACCCCTTCCCTCGTGGGCATTCCTCCCTTCCCACCTGGACTTTAGGTCAACTGGCACCTCTGGAGGTGCAAGTCTTGAAAGTAAAGCATGCCCATGAAGAGGAGAGGAGGATGTCATTTGGCTAAAAAGAGCTAGTTAAGCACTCTATTAGGGTAATCATTTGTGCTCCTCCTAGTTCTCCATGTGATAGAAATTACATTTTTTTCCTTGAGAATTAAGACACTCTTGTGATTTTCAAGTAGAAGATATTAAATCCATTTCCTTTGCCTTTGTCCTCTCCTCCATGTGTAATCTCACTAATGTCATTTAGTATCAATATTTGCTTCAGTTTAAGTTTGAAGTTTTAATGGACTTCATGGCTCTCCTTTCTCTTTAAGTGCTCTCACAGCAACATAAAATCATGCAAATCTGTGCAAGTACTTTGTCAACAACCATTCAGCCTCCTGAAGTGGGTTAGCCATTTCTAAATTTACATTTATTACAGTGCTATGGGCACTAAGGATATCAAACTATTAATCAAATTGGTGTGAGGAGTCTAGTTAAAAAGATTTCTTCTTCAGTTAGCTTTAGTACAAAAAAGGAAATACTCGTTTCTAGGCATATCCAAGCTAAAGTGTCCTGAAATCTGCCAATGTCCTTTCTAATACATATTCCTTTGCATATAAATATGTAATTGTAGTTACAAGTCCCTCAGTCAGGTCTCTGTGCACAATTTTACCATTTGGTAGTAGAAATAAAAAGAAAGTAATATCAAAACAGAAATAAAAAATATCCTATAGCATGTAGCATTCACTGAACGCTGTTCCTAATTTATTGTCTGTCTCAGTAGTCAACTCTCCATCAAATCCTGAGGAAGCATCTAAGGTGAAGTGGTATATAGAAGGCTTTTGGTTTCAGTTGTTTGATAAAAAGAACATACCTGAAAATGGATGAGTTATTTTTTTGGTAGGAGAAGGACGAGATGTTACTGTATAATCGGATTGCCCTACAAACTGGAACCCAGATCTTAGCCTCTCCTTATTAAGATAATATGAAAAACCTGAATCAAGATTTGTACTTAAATGCTGTACATAGAGCTTTTTCTGTTTTGTTTCATCGCATATTGAAAATGCTAATATTTAGTTTGAGACTTAAAATGTGGAAAACGAAGGTCAAGTGCTCATCTAATGCCATGATTCTTATTTGAAAGCAAATTACAGCTCAAGTGACTTGGTTATAACTTCAGCAGAAACTTGTTACACTTTGAGCATCAAATTCTAACCTTTTATTAATGCTCCTATGGTAATTTTTGAGAAGAACTGATTTTATCTGGCATCATTTAGCTATTGTCCACAAATGTGGTATTTTCAACTGTTGATAAGGGCTAAAGAGAGGCATTTTGAGAAGAACTGTTCTCTGTCTGTGCACACCTGCACCCCAGAGCTGCAGCTGGCATCTCCACAGGCTCACCATTGCTTTGTGCACTATGTGCTTCTCTATAGCAAATGATGACATGAAACTGTGAAAGCCAAGTGGTTGCTGGTATTCTTCTGAGAAAGTGATAAAGGATCTGAGAGAGCAGTTAAGGATCAATATGAAAGCATTCTCTTGAAGCTGCACTTGTTGCAACTTTTAATATTAGTTACTACTACTACTACTTTCAGGTGACTGGGTTACTACCTAACACAGAGAAATCCTGCCTTGAATTTCAAAGGTCTGACAGGAATCTAGGAGTCTGTGAGAGACACTGCAGAAACCCTGAGTTGTCACTAGTTTAAAAGCTGGCTTAGGTTTAGCTAATACCAACAATGTGCATTTCTGCTAGTTAAGCAGGTATATGTTAATGTAATACTTAAGATGCATGCAGAGAGGAGTGATGAAGAGTCACAGCTGAGCAGAATGCTGCTTTATGTGGATGTTAAATATTTCCTATTTCTAAATTAAGCCATCTGTCATCTCTACATATCTATTAATTGGTGCTTAAAAGTCCTCATGTTTCAAGGAAAGATATGCAGAGTAAATTTTGTAAGAACCTAAAGTGCACAGCAGATAACAAAGAGTTCTGAAATATATAATAGTGGCCCAATTCATGGTCCATGGTCCTGTTAA
This sequence comes from Phylloscopus whistleri, assembly GCA_017589585.1. NCBI lineage: Eukaryota > Metazoa > Chordata > Aves > Passeriformes > Phylloscopidae > Phylloscopus > Phylloscopus whistleri. The sequence goes on from JADMLD010000183.1 coordinate 2,874,591, forward strand.
AATTTGTCCCCCATTGGTTACAATTTAGGAAAACATGAAAATGCAGGCCTAAATCTGACCCCCTTATATGATCTCTGGCTTTGCTGATTGTGATGAGACTTCAATGCATACTCAGATTTACCTATCTATTTATATCTTCTTCTGAATAAAATTTTCCTGAAAAGGTCATTAGTCACAGTATGTAGAAACTGGCTTTGTGAAACCAGAATCTATAATCCTGATCCATCTTTTCCTATAAATTATGCCAATTCATAGAAGACTTAATCTTGGAGTGAGGAATGTTTGCATATGGATTTCTTTGTAGCCAGTGGTCAGTGAATTAACAAGGTAAGAAGACTTGAGCTCACTTTTTGACTGCAAGAGTGGTTTGGCTGCTGTAATATGCAAATGGATTTATATATATGTGCTTTTACATTAATCAGTATTTAGTCAACGAGGGGCTCTATTTGTATTCATGCCTGTTGTCACACTGTGAAGACATGTTCACTTCCCCAAACTACATTTCAGTCTGTGGCATAACTGCTTTGAATCAGTTACACAGGGATGAATGGATGCTGGCCTCAAAATGAGTGAGCATGAAACCTGGGGCCTATTATAATTTTCAGGCTTTCACTGACTTCATTTTATATAGGAAAATGACCATACTGCAAACAGGTCAAGGTCTAGGGCTTCAGGACAGTGAGTCTTTTCACAGCCTTCATATGTGATATCTGATAGACAAAGAGAAAGTTGCATTCTTGAAGATGAAACATTGCACCATCCTTTTGGGCTGAAATAACAGACATCTCAGCTGTGGAGAGTTTGAAGATGCCTTTGGCAGGGAGCATAGCACAAAGGGCTGATGACATGACAACATACAGTTATACTGCAGACCCTGTCTTGCCACATGAACATCCAGAGAAACGAGCAATTTCAGAGGGTTCCTTTGTTTCTTCGTGCTGAGAACATAGAGTGGCACCAACAGTGGGAAGTGCCAGGGTTGCCTGTCTTTAGCCCGTGGCTTAATGTGGGCAGAAAAGTTGCAGTCTTGTTCCAGAGGCTTCCTCACCTATTCCCATATTCCCAGGCATCTTGCTTGGCAAGGAATAGTCGTGGCAGTGGAGCTGGGGTTTCATGGGAGAGCTCTTATCCTCTTCTCTCTGCAGAGCAGGGGATGAAGACAAACTGTTGTCTGGGTTGGCATACCCACCAAACTGTGGGTCATCCCAATGTTGTAGAGAGCCTGTGTAGCTCAGGAGCTCAGTTTTTGCTCAGTTTGGACAGGCAGCCAAGGGTGAGAGCACTGTCATGGAACCTACAGAGACATGTCTTATGTGCTCAGGTATTCTGGTTTAGGGCAAATTTGTGAGGAAACCTCCGAAGGGGTTCCTCTGGGAAAGCAAACCCAAAGGGCCCCTCCCCCCAGCTGGTCCGGGAAAAGAACTTCCTCAGAGAAAAGTGGAAAAAACTATTTATTTAACAAACAAGATGCCCACAAGCACAAAGGATGAATAATATGAAACAATAAAACCTCTGGCAAACTGAGGAAGTCCTTGCTGTGGGTGCAGCTCAGCTCACTCAGTCTCTCACCAGCCCCCCTCCCTCCGCAGGTCCAGGCCCGGCGGGCCGCAGGTGCCAGCCCTCGCTGCTCCTCTGGGCTTTTCACTCCAGAGCAGATTCAAACAGTCCCAAGAGAAAGAGAAAAAAAACCAGTCCAGGAAACTTCTCTGCCCTAGCTAGCTAAAACTAACTAAAAGCATAGGAGATCTCTGCCCCACCGCTGTCCATGCCTCAGACGAACACCGGAGAGGGACATGTGGGAGTCAGGCAGTTTTCTCAAAACAAACTACGCTGCTTCTTTCTCCCCCTTCGCTCCAAGAACGAGTTTTAAAGGTACAGAACTTTAATATACAGCACAAACAGAACAGACGATTGGGGATACAAGCAGTATAAAGTCACCCTACCACATCAGGCCTCATAGCTGCCCCAGGGCTCTTGGAGCAGCAGGAAGCTCTGGCCCACTCTCCATTCAGTGCACACAAAAATTCAACATGAGGGAACTATTTCCCTCCAGGACCCTGCTCCTTCCACTCTCACTGCTTAGCGTGAACTTATTACCCTGCTGTTTTTCACCATTCCAATGCCTGAGGCTGCTCCTTCTCTCCTGGCTGCCACAGGGGATGCAGAGTCCCTGGGGCACAGCAGGCTGCTGGTAGCTGCCCATTGCCCACTCCTGCTGTGGGGGATGAGGGGGAGAATGTTGCCCTTTTGGAGCCCAGCTCCTTCTGCCCTCACACCAGCTGGCTCTGGCAAGAGCAGTGGGCCCCGTCCTGCCTGAACTGAGTCCTGGATAAGGTGAGATCCGTTCAGCAATGGCTGCAAGCCACAGTGGAGGTTGTGTAGTGTAGTCTGCTACACAGACTACATGCTGTGTAGTCCATCAGACACTCAAGGATACACCAGCTTTCTTTTCTCTCTCTCTGATGGACAGCTGGGTCAAAGGAGCTGCACTTCCCCTTTTCCTTGCTTCAGCATGTTGTCTCCATGCTGCTGCAGGTATTCAGAAGGGTATGGACCAGGAAGCCATGCTGGAGCCTCACACCTGGGGATGTGCTACAGAGGGAAGAGAAGAGAGAGAGAGAACATGAAAGCTGTGGTTGAAAGGTACCCAAACACAGCTGGCAGCAGCTGTGAGTCTGTCTCAATCCTCAGGAGATCTTCAAAGGTGGTGGAAATGGCAGCTTTTCTGTGAATGCCCTTTGGCCTTGGTGTTGGGACAGTAATAAGTGTTTTCCGGGGTGCTGAGGGGAGCTGCAGTGAGCTTTGGTGGTTGCTCCGGTCCCACACCAAGTTCTTGTTCATCCTCACAGGTCAGTGCAGAAGGACAACAGAGGACAGGCAGTGGCTTTGAGTCCTTCACTGCTTGCTGCAGACCTCCAGGTGTTGTGACTGCTCCTTTAGTTAGCCCATCATGGTTTTGATGTCAGCCTTTAGCATGTCCTGGTTTTACTGTTTGGCTACATTTCTTCACACAACACTTACACTTGGATTTCTTCCGTAATTCTCTTCTTATGATTTTAGTATCTCTAACACTCATCTCTTCCAGTTCATAAGTTCCTTACAGGCATGTTCCTTTCCTCTTTCATCCAACTTCTCTTCTTTAATAAAGTTTTCCTACTGGCTTCAACAGTTTTGCAATAAACACCTGCAGTTGGAGAGGGAGCATCCTTGCTTTCAGAAGTCACAGATTTTTATTTCCAGTTGTGCTAGAAGATCCCATTCTAGGCCTCTGGCTGTACCTTTTCCTGCGCAGTGTGGAGCACTGGTTCCTGTAGAACCTATCAATCTCTGGTGCAAACTCACTGGTGCCACACATTCTGCTCACCTGCCTCAGCAGGGCTTGAGCTTCCTACTGCTGAGGCCATTCCTCCAGTCTCAGGCTGCGGGACACCCTGGGATTTCTGTGTAGCTGGAGAAGTAGATGGGTGCATATACTTTGAGGAGCTGAATCCTGCTCCTAGGACTCCAACTTGACAGAAGTATCCCTTCTGCTGCTTCCAGCTCTGCAGGTGGTACACACTCCATAGCTTCTGATTATACTGTCAGTAATATATGCATAACTGATAGAAAAAATGGATTCTGGAGGATGGTAGGTCTTATTATTCTTTGGATTTGTTTATAGTAAATACCTCTCTCATTCCTAGAATTATTGCTGTCATATTTAGTACTAAAATTACAGACTAAGTGGTGCAGCAAAGTATTTCTATGACATTCAGAAATAACAGGGTACCAGACTCAAAAAACATCAGTCTAAATATACTGAGCTGCCATATGTTCCACCAATTCAGTAATTTAAATGTGCCTATTGCAATAGGACTGAATTGGGCTGTGATGAGAGTAGGAAAAGGATGAATGTTATATCAGTGTATGGTGAAAGATAGTCTTGTAGCAGAGGGGTTGATTGGACCTGTGAAGGTGAAGACCTATTTCCTTGCTCTGCTACAGATTACAAGTGCAAACTCAGACAAAGCAATGTAAATTACCATTGACTTTAGTGGCCTAAGCTAGAAGGGCTAGTTCTGGAAAAAGGATGTAGCATTTTAAAGCATGAACAGCCAGATTCATTGCTTTTACTTCACCTATTTGTACCTATTCTGAGAACTGTCATCCACCCCTTTTCCCTTGAAACCTCATCTTAACCTGCTGCTGAGACACTCGTCTTCCTTTTTTCAGGGGTGTTTAGGTGCTGGGAAAGAGGTCTTAAGAGGCAGGCTGTTTTCAAAATAGGGTCCTTAGTGCTGAACTTGAAGGCACAGATCAATAGCTGTTGAAAACTCCGGTTGCTGCCATATTTTGCTGCTATTATCCTTCTCCACAGATTCCCACTAAGTGCCCAAGAGTGTCAAAAGAAGGATAATGTACTAAGCAAATTTCATTTTAGTTCTTTTACATCATTCCCCTAACTGCTCCAATATTCTTCTAGGGAGTAAGCTAAGTCATATTAACCTGGACTTTTTTTGGAAACAAACCTCAAAGAAAATGTTTGCAGGTCTGGCACAAGGAAATGTTTATAATGCAGTTAGCAATTACATTTTATAAGATTATTCTCTGAAATGGGTGACTCAGACCTTGTGTTGGCTGTAGTTTTGGGACAAGACATGAATTCTAATTTCTTATGAGTTTGCCTGAATTCATGAATGGAAGAAAACTCTTGTCTGGTAGAGTCACACACACACACACACACAGTCACTCTCTCAGGAGATGATGTTCCAGAGGTCAAAAAGTCCCTTTAACTGTGTTCACAAGCACTGTCAGAGAGGGCTGTCTGTAAACCATTTTGTCTTTGTCTGAGGGTTTGGAGGGAGGTATTCTTTCTGTCAAATATATGTCAGCTAGCTAAATTTATTCTGATACTCTGTCTCAGTATGAAATCCTCTGTAAAGGCTATGATTTCTTTTTCAAAATGAGATCTGCCACACTTCCAAAAGTTTCTGTATACCTTTTGATTACAAATTAAAGAAAGTTCAGGAAAATAATCTAAGCAAATTTGTCAATTTTGTAGCTTGAAAGAATTCTATGCACACCCAGACAGATAAAAGTTGTAACTAAACATTTAATTTCATTCCATCTAGCCTTTCCATCCTTCAAACCTCCCAAGGCAGCAGAGTAAATACAGAGGCAGTGTGGATAACACTGTTCCAAGCAGCTGTGAAATTAGTCCACTGTGTATAGTGCTAAACAATTCAAATGACCTGAACTGAATATTCCTGTTGTGTTGCAAGCATCTGGTAGGCTGTGAGCTGTGGTTTTCTTATCATGCTCTTTTCTTCCTTCACTTTTTCCTCTTGTGTAACCTGAGTCCTGTGCACTCTCTTGAACAAGGTGTTGTACCAGTTTGCATTGCAGCTATCATGGTCAGGCTGTGGCCCTAATTTTGAGACCCCCATTGTGGCAATACAACACAAAAGAAACAACACTCACGCACTGAGATGTCCAAGGCAAAAAAGGGGCAGTTTATTTACAGACGTTGACATTTATAGAATTCTAACAGTGACCATCGATTGGAGGAAGAAAATTGTCCTCTCCAACCACACTGGTTAACTTAACAGTCCATAAATTCTCTCCTCCTACAGAAAGGAATGCAAAACAATCTTTGTTTACATGAAAAATGCGTGAGAAACTCCATTGCAAAAGGTAAACACAGAAGGCGGAAATAGAACTTTAGAAAAACAGAGAAGAACAGAGAAAACTAGGACAACACCACATGTCATTAAAGTAATGAAGATAAATAAGCCAGTAGTATTCCTGTCCTGCTCCTGTTTCTTTCCTTCCTGAAGCAAAAGCAGCCATGAGCTAAATGTCTTTATTATTTGGGCAGATAACGTATTGAAAATTTAATAGAACGATAGGCTAATTCCAGAAATAAAGCAATTAATGTATTTTATGTTCTTTGATTATTTTTCCATTCTGTGGGCACATTGGGCTGGTAAAATCAGGAAGGTGGAGTCAGTCTTTGGAGATAAGGCAGGTTCTGTTTCATTTTGCTGTATTTTCAGATATTTCAAGGTTCTCAAGGGATTGCTCATTCACATTCCTATTGTGCATCTTTCTGAGGGTACAATAAGAGGATTGGGGAAACAAAGTGAGCTTTAGAGGCAGCTAAAAATTTGAATGCCTCCTTCCCTTCACCAATTATCTTACCTTGATGGGCAAGTCCAGCTATCCAGGTCTCTGCCTGGGAGGAAGAGCCTCATAGACCCTGGAAAAGCCCAAGGGCGAGGATGAGGGAAGGAGTCAGTCCTGGTCATAGGCTAGAGTGAAAAAGAGTGAAGCAAACAGCCTTTTGACCGAAGAAGGGGTTGTGTAAAATGACCTTCCCATATAATGAGATACAAATATTTCACTGGCTGCTTTTATCCCTCTGAGCTGTACTTCTAGGAATTAAACTATTCTTCCATTTTTCGAAGATGGCTATACAGGTGGACATGTCAGGCACAAGTCCAGTATTTCCTTAGTTAGATGATTAGTAGCCAAGACAGCATGAAATTGGTGGGTGTGTGATCATGCAGTTTATGCACAAAAATATACCATCAGTTTTTCTGGAAATGTTAAGGTGCCTTTTTTTTTTTTTAACGTTTCGTGGGATTGTTAGTAGTCATCCACCTCGTGTGATTAGCCCAACAACAGACTAATTATTCCCTGCCAAAACAACACAAAAACACTACACTAGCATTCTTAAGAACACTCTGGATATCCATGTGCAAAATCTTGTACTTCTTCGGGCCCTCTTATTTTTCATGCTTTCCCTTCTTAGATTTTGCTTATGGATATAATTATTAAAATTGGCTCTGAAAAAATAGCAGGAGATTAGCTGCAGATTTGAATGGTTTTATTCAATGAAGATCAATTTACTAATTTTTAAATTAATTTTCGTTAGTGCTTCCAACCTTTTGGAGAGGATCCATTATTATAAATGATTTAATCAAAGTACTGTATTATGAATGCCATATTTAATTAGCAAAGATATCAAGTAAACTGTTATAGTATTTCATTATAATTATAAATCTACATATAGTCATATTAAAACAAGGAAGTCAGTAATCAGTATATGCTGCAGCAATCTGTGATGTGTATCTGTTCTTACAAAAGATGTAATTTGAAGTAATTTATGGTTTCAAGTTCTCAGATGACATAGATTAGTGAGGAACTGCAGGAGTTTGGACCAACAAAAATTTTTACTGATGATATGTTAGGGATTAAAATACTGGGAAAAAAAGAAGAAATTAAAACATGCTTCTTTCAAATTAAATTTAAATTTAATTTAATTAAGTTCACCAATAGTAATTAATAATGACCATGTCATGGTGACAAAGATTTAAACTAAGAAGTAGTACCAACCACAGTTCAGAAATAGTCGATACTTTGAAAAAGGTGAAACTCACAACTAAAAAGAAACACCCACTCCAACTAACTTTTGCAATCTCCACAATTGTTCATGTTCATAATATTAAGAGAAGAGTGCTTGCAGATTTGGGGCCTAAAAATGCTCTTGGTTAAATTCCATTCATCTTTTACAATTTTTGGGGAACTACTGCTGGGTTCTACTTCATTGGGTGAAGACTGGACCTGGTCACACAGTCTTCTTCATCAAAGTACAAAGTGACATTATGAACAACTATTTGCAAATAATCAGAATGCAAAAGCCAGACTAGGACTTCATTATATAATTTGTTCTGTTCAAAGGAGAAGCCCAACATCTTCCTGGAGAAGTGCTATGACTGGAGGTTTTACCTTTCAGGCTCCCAGCTGGGGCACAGGTTAGTCTGTGATTTCAAGAACTCAGAAATAGAGGTGGTGTTACACACCACAACTCAGTCCCATGTGCAAATGCACGAGTACAAGAGTTTTCTGTCACAGTCTATTCAGCTAGGAAGTGCTGCTGTTTAGTAGCATAACATATGTTCTCTTGTTTACATCAAAACAAATATACCCAAAGCTAGACTGAACCAGGGGCTCCTGGGAGAGTACTTGACTGAATCTTGAAATGTAGTGACTGGTTCCAGAATGGCTATTGCAGTTCTCTGGAGTACAGCTGTCAGTTAGTTGTGTTTGCCTTTCATTCTTTGCAACTTCTTGACATAAATTAAATTTCTGAAAGGCAGGGATTGGACTTCAAAAGAAAAGTAAAGACTAAGAAAGATGAAAGGAGGTGAGAATTGACTTAATGATTCTTGGTATGGTAGTTCAGCTTTACACACGCTTATTAGCAAACAAGAAACGAATTGATGTGTATCTTATTGGGTTCCTGTAATTCTCCTGAGATAGGGCCAGTTACAGATGAAAATATATTGATGAGTTTATGCACTAGAGAATTTTAGTCTAGTGTTTCACATAATTAAATCCTAACAGGAGAAAAGAAAAGCGCTGCTCCCTAGAGATACGTGTGGGTGCAAACTGCTGATATCTGTGTATACTACACGCCACTGACTGCAAGAAAAGGCTCAAAGTAACTGGGTAGAAGTTCTGATAAAGCTGTCTTCTCTTTGGATATTTGAGGAGACTTTCATATATTTATGATCAAATGATTGTCTCACATTTCTTTTCATAACCCCCACCATCCCAAGTTCAGTGAAGAAAAAGATCTGATTGAAGGAATTAAATAGGTCTTTGAAATTAAGTCAAAAAAATATGTAGATGTAGCACACATATTCTCCAGATCACAATTCAAATGAGCACAAAAGATGATTATTGTAAGCCTGCTTTAGGGTATTCCTTCTCAAGACATATCTTGAGAGATTTACACCTGGCCTCTGAAGGATATAATGTTGTCCTGTGTCATGCATGGCTCCCCATGAATCTATGAGGAAAACTGGGAAGGTAGAACCAGATTTCACTGAAGAATACTAGGGTGGTTTATGTGTCTTGAGGGCAAAACTCAAGTATTGGAACCTAATTCTGTGGTAAGAGATGAACTAACACTGCTGATGGCTAGAGCCACAGTCTTGTCTGCTCTCTGCTAGCAGGTGCTCACACCAGGTCTGTCTTGCAAAATCTTCCTCTTTGAAGCCTTGCACGTTCATCCACAGGTTTCTTCAGGTAACAGGCAACTCTCCCACTTGGATTATGAGTAATACCTGCATAAAAATGTCATCCTTGCAATTGTAATGTAGTTAGAGCAACGCAGACCTCTGATCATACTCATTTGGCAGTATCAGGGCAGGCATCAGTTATAAACACATAAGCCCAGAATATGAGGTTTGCCATGCATTTCGTGGTAGTTTGTTACACACTGCTTATCTGTATATCATAGAATCCTACCTGTGACTCAAATTTTAGAGGTATGTATATATAGAGATGAGCAGCATGCTACAAATCAATACAAATACGTGTGAAGCAGTATATAGATTTTACCATACAGTACATAGATTTTTACCACAAGTCAGCAGCACAGTCTTTACTTCTGCTCTTGATCTGATCTGACAGAGTGAAAAGAGCTGTTCACAAGCCATTCACATATTCACAGATAGATCTCAAATGTGTGCTTGAAAGAATGTGCTATAATCAATGCCATGCACTTGCACCTGTCAACCATGAGAAAAAATAAATCTGAAGGCTGCCAATATCTTTATGTACAACTATTTGCCCAGCCACCATGACATGTTGTTCTGCTGTCTTATATCCTCTTCATCTGCAGCAAAGAGAGCTAGAAACAACTATTTTCCTAAAAGCAGAGCATTCAGGAAAGGCTGCCTACACATTGAGCATGAGTTTGTTGGTCACAATTGATTCTGAAACACAGAGAGGGGCCACTTGAGTCTCAAGTAAAAATAGCAGTATTAAAAGGCAATTTATGTTTTAGATTTTTTTCTTTAATGTTTTGCTTTCCAAATTTAATGAAATACAATCAGAAATAGCTTGCTTACTTTTTTATGTTATGTCAAGTGCAATCTCAGTTGACTGACTGAGATGGAGATGGAAATCAATGGAAGGCAATGCCAATTTATTTTTTCAGGTGTTTTCAGCATCTGTTGAAGTTCAGCAGTATTGTTATGCCTTTTAAAGTTTCCATTCTTACAAGGCAGTTCAAGAAGGGAATAACAGCAAGAAAGGTTCATAAGAAAGGATGACTTTTTAAGTATATTTTTTTAAATAGTCTGTCAAACTTTGCTTTCCAGTCCTTGAAAATCCAGCCAGTATCTTTGTAGTATTCAAGTGCCGTATTCTAGAAACTGAATCATATCCAAAACCCATACTTCCATAGTGGAGCTCTCTGTAATAAACTGTTCCCTCAAAAGTTGCTAGCAAACCCTTCCAGACTGTAACTCTTTCCCAATAAAGACTGTCACAAGAAGAAAGTGTATGAGAACCAAACACCGGTTCTGGAGAGAGTCTTGCCAGCAGTTCTGTCTTGTACTTGATGATGGTTTAGTATATCAAGTTGCTTTTTTGTTGGACTTCACATTCCAGCCCTGAAAAATTGATGTAGGATGTTTCACTGCTTTTTCCAAGACTAAAATGTGAACCATGCTTAGAAAAGTAGTGCTAAATGTTATGGGTTATGAGATGTGTCTTAGTCTCATGTCACTGTAGCAGCTTCTGTCTGCCATGAGAAAACTAGTGCACTGGGGCCCCTGCTGAAACTCCTTCAGCTGCCATTTCCACTCTAGGAATGACTGGAGATACCTCAGCCAAATGGCCCCAAAATTTCCTCTTGAAAGGAGAGTTGTAAATTGTTCCTGTATTTATCCCAGAGGAAGGTAGAGATGTCTTTGAACTTGTCTTTGATTATCCATTTTCACCCCATTGCACATTTTGGCCTTCCTGAGAAACTTAATGCCATCAATGCCATGGTGCCTCTTTTCCATGTTGCAAATCCCAATGTGTTCCTAATGCATTGTTGCTGAAAACAGACATATCTGTGAAAAGAAGGGTAAACTGTCACAAAACACACAATATATAACTGCAATGTAATGACTCTAGCACCATTAAATAATAAAAATGTACATTGACAAGTCATGAATTTTTTGTATTTATGTAAATTATCTGTAAAATACTGGAATAATAGACCTTGTTAATGAATACTGCGAAATTTGGGCTGCGGTTTGTTTGTTTCTGCAACACTCCTAAAAATGTACTTGCAATGAAAATAGTTTCCACTAGGAAGATAGTAGGCCAGGTAAAAGGAGTAAAAAATTCCTCAGCTCAAAATTCTTCACAGGGATATTGGAAGTCTTTGCTAGAAAAGCAGGTTCTGTGGTATAAAGTCTTTTTAAAAGAAATCAACTGGCATTTTTACTGTAAACAAGAAATTATTGCTAAACTCTTTGAAAATAGTCTGATGACACAATGCAATCTTTTTTTTTCACATGTGCCCTGTAGGCAGCTCATTTGAGGGATTTAATATAATTAAGCTGCATTATAGTAAATTGTTACAATTTATTTTTTGTTTTCTGAAAAACTGCGTATTCATAAGAATGTAAATGTATTTCTGGTCTATGTAATCAGACATAACTGGCAATGACCCATTCTGTTATTTCTAATGTTTCTTGAGTTTTTGTATCAAAATGTTTTTCTATTCATAATTTTGAGGGACAGTGCCAATTTTTGAAATAAAAGCATGCAGCAACATATACATTTCAATAATGTTCTTGTAGGGATAAGTTAATGAGGTTTGGAACATACTATTCACAAACAAAAAGAAAAAGGTAGAAAGACTGCATATCTTTGCTAAGCATAGGATGAAAGATATTTTAAGGTTCCAATCTGAGTCAGGACAGAATGAGCATTAGTCCCCTACTAAGCATGCACTGAACATGGGCCTTAGCCAGTCCTCATTGCTGCAGCTCTCACTGTTTCTATGAGTTATAAAATATTATTGAACCAATTTAGAGAGTCTGATTCTTGTGACTGTAGGACTGTAGCATTGCAAGGCCAAATATGAGCCCTCAAGTGAGGGCAATTTTATTTTCAAACAAAATCTGTTTTACTCATTCACGCTTCCATAGCACATATTCACAAAGACACAAGATATTCATGCCCAAGTTATGTCTTCAGCACACAGTCACCACATTGTACCCAGGTTGTCTGCCCGGGCTTTCTTGATGTTGCTTGGAGGATATGGGATGGAAGCCATTGAATCCTCCTCCCTTCTCCTTGCTGCTCCTTAGCTTGGAAACCCTGAGCACTATGGGTACATTGCTTTTTGTATAATTATATGGATCTCTTGAGGCTCCTACTCAGTCACTGCCTTCTCACCACCATCTTTAAATGCACCAAGTCTTTGCTTCAGACTGCTTATAGGCTGCCTTTGTTTTAGTACATCCCTTCTTTCAGTCTGTCCTTTGTTTCCTTGGTGCTGGGTGCCATGAGAAGATGCATATAAATGACTTGGAGTCTTGGTGACTGCTACACCTCTCCTGGAAGTTGTCCATTCCAGTGCTTCTAAGCCTAGATATTCCCAATCATTCTCCACTCAGTTACCTTAATGTTTCTACGAAAGGTGATTCTTCAGTCCATCCTGAAATGTTCTCAGGCTGCATTGCTGTGCAGTGGAGAACAATGGGCTGTAGGCAGGTCACTGGCTCTGGAGCTCAAACTCAATGTAGCAACAACATTTAAATTCACAAGAACAATAATGATTCAGATTAAGAGAAAGAAAAATTAAGTAGTCAGATGCCACGCCTTCCCCAGTTGCCTATCATAAGGATTTTCTCTTTAAGATTCGACTAATAGTATCACAGTCCCAGGAGACAGCAATTAAGGACAGATGGTAGTAGGGAATAAACACCACTGGAGTGACCTGCTGAATTTGTTTTTGTTGGCCTAATAGGGAAGTTGTATACAATCTCACATGACTGTTTTTCTAACCATGAAGGTGACACAGAGTTTGGGATTATTCATTTGGACCGAGTCTTTGACTTGGACAAGCTCTAGTTTGATGCCATCATGATTTTTGATTTGTAAGTATTTGTTTGGAGTGTACTAATGCACCTTGAATGATCAAGGAAGGGCAATGCTTGTAGTGCTTGTTGCTGTTGTTCTCCAGTAGAAGATATTTTGCAGTTTCATCATAACCATGCTATGATGTTCATGGAACCAATGGAGAAATTGACAGATTATGTAAAAACAGACATTTAAATGTATTCTTTTTCATCACCTTAAAATAAAGATTTAAAAGAGAATGTGAGCGAATCATGTCCTACAAGTACCTGTTTGTCTTGCTGAGTGTGAAATGAAAGATGAGTGTATAGCCCAGATACCACCTGGAAGCTATAGTGTTTTTAACATTCCCATTTTAAAAAATATTAACATGAAAAGACCATACTTTTCAAGTGTCATTAAGAGAGGGATATTTAATATTTCTGGACCCATCTCTTACCTTCAGGCATCCTTTGAGAGTGTCTTTGCAGAGAGAAGAGAAGATGCTGAGGAGGAAAGAACATGTTCTCATAATAGTCTAAAAAGGTCTGGCACAAATTTATTAGCATAATAATCTCAACATAGTTGCTTTGTGTTCCAAGTCTTAAATTGCTAATAAGTGTTAACACTTATTACGAGAACATAACAGCTACCAAAATCAAATAATAATATCCTTTTTTTATAATACTTCACTTTTCCTCTGGGAGAAATGTATACTTTTCCACCTGCACTTCAGATAAAGCAGCAGCTTTCTTTATTTGCTTACTACTTCAATTTGTATCAGACCAGTTCTAAGAAGGGCTTTTATTGAAGGGAATTGTGCTCCTTCTAATATCTGGTTATTCTGAATTTCTGAAGCACCAAAAGAAAAGGAATGCTGCCTAGATGATACTTGTGTTCATGCTGAGCTGACCTTTATCTCTTGAATGGTGGCATTGAAGCCAATGTGTCTTCTTGGCAAGTAAAAGCCTCTTTAATATGAGTCACAGTGTCAAAATTCAGACTGAGTCAGGTTTATTATGTTGATTAATCATTTTCATTAAGAATTAGGTTACACCTGCACACTTATTTCTGGGCAAGGACAACATCAGTTGTTTCAGAAAGGTAGAACCTTTAGGATGCAGTGGTGACTCAGACTAACCATACCTGCCAGTCTAATTTGCTTGCTCTTGAGAAGGAATTTTTTTGCAACCCTGAACACAAGTGGGTTTTTCCCCTCATCTTGGTCCGCTGCTGGTACACTGAAATCCTCTAGCTAAGTCTCCAAGTTCCACACTCAGCTCTTTTACAAGGAAAAGGTTTGAATGTGTCTTTTCTGCCTGTGTCTGAGCAATGACAATTTCCAACACCACCAGCATGACAAAAGGTAAAGTTCTAGGTTTTCAGAAGTGGCATTAAAAATTAAAAATGAAAGGAAATGAAAAAGCATTTAAAAGAGCAAGAGATATAAAAATCTTAGCCATATTTGAGCCTCATATGTCTGCGAAAACCAAGTGTTGCCACATAGGTTTTTCTACCACTGAGATGATGGAGCCTATTGTGAGACCCAGCTTTTGACACTAATTTGCATTACATTGCTGTTACAAATTTCTAGGCTATTCCATTTACCAAGGTTTTGCTTGGTATGAAACAACAGGCATTGACCTCCTGTTGGGAATTCCAGTGCTAATTATGTCCCTGTCTCCTGTGCAGTATAGCAATAAGGGATGGGTAAAGTAAAATCACCATTATTTTATGAGTAGGTAAATTCCTGGGCATTTGGCATAAAAATTATTTGGGATAGGATACATACCATAGCTATGATACAGTAACCAAGATGTTGAACTATCACGATTTACATTTTTATGCTAAAAAAAAATTGGTTTAGCCATTTCCTTTCTTGGCCAGGAAAATCCTCCAGTGTATAATGAGTGGATTACAACATGCTTAACATTTCCAGGGGAATGCAGAAACTGGTCTGGGAAGTAGCAGCCTCCATGTACAGCTTCATTTCAGAGTTTGTACTTAAACCCCAAGGAAGATTTTTGATGATTACTCATCATGCATTCATTAATCATGGTATCATAGAATGGTTTTATTTGGAAGGAACCTTAAAGATCACCCAGTTCCACCCCCCTCTTTAGTCAGGAGCACTGACTAAACCAGGTTGCTCAGAGCCCCATCTACACTTCCAGGGATGGGTCAACCTGAACACACATATTCTTAGTGAAATTAGGGTTTAATTAAGAGACCAGGTGCATATAGGTGATGTACCTTAGCCTGGCTGTTTTTCTCTTGAGTTTAAAAAGTGGATGTCTGCAGTGCTGGTGCTACTATGTATGGGAGTAACTCTCACTTACTGTAAAGGATGAGGATCTGTCCTGTTGTATTTTAAATTGTTCATGTTCTGTGTCTCCAAGGCAAGGATTCCATGGGGAACTGAAGGACTGGTTCTTTGTTAAAGGTTGCAGCACTGATTTGTTTAAAAAGGCTTTGACATTGAACTGTGTAGCCTCTGAAGAGTACAATTTGGTTGGACAGATACATGGACACGAAACAGAATAAAGCACATAAGTGTATTTCATAAACCCAGTGAAGCAAGATTTCTATGAAGGTGATTCACTTTAGCCTGGACGTACAGAAAATACAGTTATCTGATTGATAACTGAATAACTACATTTATAAATAAATTGATGCTGAGGCTCTGACAGATGAATTAGAAAAAATGTTAGTGAGAAAGAGGATAATAAAAAATGAATGATTTAGTAACTCTCTTCAGCTCTCTTTGAACTGCTTCCAGAAGGAAGTCCTCTCTGTCTTGATCTGGGTCCCCTGTGTGTGAGAGGCTCCCCAACCCAGCTGCAGTGGTACCAATCCACATGGTGATCAGCCCAGGGTGGCCTCACTGTTTGCAGTCACTTCCATGGCATGGGCAGCACACTTTTACTCTCCTTATACAGCTTTTTTCTGGGACTGCTTGTTATGGGAAGAAGCACTGATAAGCTGCTTCCATATAGGCATGAATTCATAACATACACAGATGCTCAGCCCTCGTGCTGGCTCCCGACTTCTCCATCACATGATGCAAGAAGAAACCAGATCAGGAGGCAAATTTTCTAGATAAGGGAAAGGAGAAGACAGTTGGTTCCCAAAAGTACTGGATTATCCTCTTGTCCTTGAGGCCCCTTATGATGTGTATCCCATTTTCCTCCATGTATAAAGTGATGTAGGTGATCTGGGCCATTATTTCTCTTGCCAGCAGTAGGAAGGACTGCACATTAGAAATTGAGTCATTCTCATATAGTCCACACAAAGGAGACAAAATAGTTTGTGTCAGGATTAGTAATTCACACTTTGCTGCACTAGCTCAGATCTGTTTCCACTAATCTGGTGGCATGTCTGCACCTTTTACCAGCAGTAGTTGTTTCAGAGAAAGCAATGGTTACTATCCTCCAGGAAAACAGATTAAGTGGACTAGAGACATACAGAAAGACCTGTGCTGATTTTGTTCATTTTGTGCCCAAAAGGGCAAGAATCTTGCTGATGCCTGTGCCTTGCTCTGCAATTTGTACCAAAACCTCTGTATGCACAATGTAAACTGGATCCTAGAATTAGCCCCAAATCTCTTTTCACAGTCATTTCCTGTGCCTTTCCCAGTCTTATCAAACAAAAATGATGTTTTGTATAGTGTGAGACTGTTAAATCAAATAAGACCAGAATATTCACTACTTCTGAAGAGTATGCTGGAATAGTTTTTTTTTTCACGGAGGGATAGAAAACAGATTTTGCAATTCCTTACATTTCATAAAATATAGAAATGGTATTTGTAACAGATGTCCAGTTAATTAAAGGGTGATTATTTAATGATAATTTTAATATTCACTGGTCTTAGTTTTAGGTTTGTTGTCAAAATTTATGATTATTTGTATTCTGTCCCTTATTTTTGAACAAATGTCCTTGTAAATGTATGAAAATTACCACCTTTCCCAACATTATTCCTTACTCAATCAAAACCTCGAGCTAGTACTGTGCCCCAGTATCCTATCCTGAAGTAGGCTATTGTTTTCCTTCTCTAGAGGGAATTGTGAAAACTTTTAGGCTGTTGCATTATGAAGGCTACACATGGTTTGCATGTTTCCATCCCAAGACTGCAAATTCCTTTCATTTTTCGTTGTGGCTCAGATAATGAAGGAGATACTGTTCTTGTTTCTATATGAAAAACCTATTAACACTTCTCCACAAAGTACAGAAAGCTGCAATTCAGGTCTTAGGGTAGCTAATATTACCTTGCTTCTGTTCTGTGCACCCTTACGAAGGGGGTTACACTTGTCTTGAGAATGATTGCTAAATCTATAGCTGCCAATGAAACTGGAGACCTAAACTGTTTCCCCTCATTCTGACCAAAAAAAAAAAAAAAAAAGGGAATTAAATGTTTGAGTGATAATTTGCAGTAGTGCTATCCAAGGACATCTGTTGTGCTTGAGAAAGTATGAAGTTCCCTACATAGCTCTTTCCAGAATACAGAAAACTTTATATCTAGGGTCTAGTCCCCTCTTCATAGCTTTTGTTCTCTAACTGTATCAAGGATGTAGGGTATACAGGTCTTGCATGACATGTACAGACAGAAGGAAAGGTGAGAAAACACTGCAGAAATCATGATTTGACAAGGAAGCTTGCAGACACCAATTTGACTTTTAAAGTTTAGCCCCCTTGGGTGTACCTGTTCATGATACCAGTATGGCACACTTCTGGAATTAATATCTTCTTAGAATTTGCAAAAAATAAGTATGCATGACTTGATTGTGGGGAAAGAGAGAACGGCATATTCTTTGCTGGGAAGTATCTGTCACTGTGGTGGAGAAGGCATTCTCCTGTCAGCATTCATACCTTCAAAGAACTATTGTGTACTTGAATCCTGTGTATTTTCTGCAAGAGTGCAATTTTTATAATAATTACACAAGAGCTGCCTAATGTATTTTTATGCATCACAAAGCAAATGTTTATCTCTGGAAGTCACTAAATAGTCCTATAATGATGCAAATTTCAGTGATTTAATTCCTTGAATGTGTTTAGTGACCAGAATCTCTAGGCAGACTGCTGTATATAACCAAGATATTTATCTCTGTCTGACTGTCTTTCCCAGGCTTTTTTTTTTTTTTAATTGCAGTTGCTGTTAGGTTTACTTTTAGTATGAAAATAATCCTTTGCTTCTATTTTCAATGGAATATAAAAAATTTGCATAGTTTCAATAAAAAATAAGCCTGAAGGCAGAAATGATAGTCCATACATATGAATTTAGAAAGCTTAGGTGAAATTGCTTTAACTACCAGTACCAATAGAGTGTGTTTGATGCTACTATCTGATGAAACTTTATCAGTAGAGAATTGTATTAATTTTTACACTACCTCATTCCCATTTTAGTATTTTTTTTTCAATCTTAAATCTGGTTAGGGAAGTTTTTCCTTTATATTTTGCTAATTTATCTTCAAGTAAGGTGCAATGTCCTGTTCAAGTCATAGATAGTATACTGAAAAAATGCTTGATTTGTATCCAGGAAAACAAAAAGAAATAGATTATCTTTTGTGCTGGCATTAAAAATCATGACTGTTCTTTTTGGTATTACAGTGTCACAATCCACAGACTTTTTCATTCTCTCTTCAGAACAAAAATTTATTTCCCTGTCTGACAGCTAACTTCGGTGAACTGCCAATACATGAGCTTGGCTTCTGAAACGAAATTTGAAGAAATAATGCAATATTCATATAGACTCAGAACCTGCATACCTGAAGACAGCTTTACCCCATGATTTTAGCAAATTGTGGAATTTAAAATCTCTTTTGGCTTTAGAACATGTGTTGGGCTTTGTTGGAACTTCAGCTTGTGCAGACTATGAAAGGTGATTGGAGCAGGAAAGCAAACTTATGTCAGACTGTGGTAGTAACAAGTCTGTATGAAGGTTTTGTTGAATTTTATAAGACTTGTAATTAAGCAGGGCAGTGAACTTATTCCCAAGCCCTCATTATTAAATTTGTTTCAAGCAAGGCATGGTTGTTTGTGTGTATAGTGCTGTGTGCCCCAGCTTGGAATTGCAATTACCAGGGAGGATGTTTCAGCTAGAAATCCATGATGAGTAAAGAGATTTGTCTTTTTGTCAGCTGTGCTCTCTGCAGGAGGCTGCCCTTCTCTTTGCAGCAGCCTTCTTTTTCTCTGTCTGCTTCGAACTTCTTTTCATTGAAATCAATACCAAATGTTGACTTTGTTTGAACAGTACTATTGGCCCAAAGTAAGACCAAAGTTAAATCAGAAAATATTGCTTACAACTTCAAAATTGATAGTAATTTAACAGTAGTTACATTTAATTTACATTTATGGGCCAGATGTTTATTCTTATTTGATCAGCAGTATATAATATTAATGACTTAGTCCTGGAATTAAGCCTTGAAGCCACACTCAAAATTGAGCTTCAAAATATTTTTCATATAAAAATCAGTTTAATTGAGTACATTGATTCATGTGAAAATAAATAGAACAACGATTTCTCCCAGAAAATTTTGCGTATTTCAGATATTTTAGGTCTCACAGTCTGTATTTCAGTCTCAAATTGTCGTTTGTTATAAATGCTGCAATCCAGTGCTTAAAGTCCCACACTGAAGAATCTGACATTAAAAATGAAGCTGTCAAACCCAAGACTGTTATTTCTATAATTAAAATCTCATATGAGATACTTATTTAGCTATAGACATCTGCTTGAACCACTGGCCTCTATCCTGGCACAAAAATTCCCAGTGAGACCCCATTGTACCCAGTGCTGACAGTAGCACTTTTTTTTACAATGGTTAAGTCTTGTGCAAACAGGAAGATACAGACTTGCTCCCTGAAATGTCACAGTCCTGGTCTTCCAAAAAATTGAGTACTACAAAATAAGCATTTTTTTTCCCAAGGAACTATCACTGCAACTGTTGGAAAAGGGACCCCACGTTAAATAAAGGTGGAGCACTGGTGAGTTTTGCTAAGAAGGATCTATGCATTGCTGAGTATCCAGCACCCAGACCAGCTCCAAAACAATGTCATCACTTCATTGTCTTTCCTTTGAAAATAAAAGCTGAAATGCAAATGCAGTGTAATGAGAGTTAAACTTACAGCACTAAATATAGGTCACTGATTTTCAGCACATCCAAACAGAAGTTTTATAAAATAATTCCAAGGTCCTTTAATAGGCAAAGGGGGGTTTAGGCTCTTTTGTATATCTGCTGGTAACTCCTTAACTATTTCACCAGAACAGAGCAATTTGACAGTTTTCCAATCAATAGCTATAGAGAGAAATTAAAATAAGGTGCACCTGGTAGAAACAAGAAACAGACCCTTTAAATAACTTTAAGCCATTACTTTTAGTGTAGAGAAAAGACTGTTACTGCTTTGTTCCAGAAGAGATAAAAAAGTTACAATCTTCCAAGTAGAATCTTTATTTTCATCTCAGCTTTGCTTCATGTTTTTATCAGCAGCATTTGGTCACATAGAAACAAACATTTTCTAGTCTTTCAGGCAGGAGATATTAGTCAAGATTTCTTTGATATACATCGCACTTGTACCTTAAATGAGAATCTAAATTTGTAAAATGAAAAATGCAATATAAAATCAGTTTTTAATTTTTTTTTAATTTTAATTTTTTTTAATGAACCCAAAGAGATAATTTTATTATGGTACATGACTAACAGTTTCCTTGCTAGTGAGGGACTGAAATATGATTGCCTAGGGTCAGAGTTCAGAACTTTGGCACTGTCCTAAATGTACTTGAGTCTTTCCCCAGGGGCTCTTTTGTACAGGCAGGACCCCTGATTGCAATGCCTTTCCATACCAAGACAAAACACAGAGGATTTATTTCATGTGTATATTTCAGAGTGTCTTTGGTTAAATGTCCTGCAGAATAGTATTGAAGTTCTTCCACCCTGGTACACAGACATCTGACCACTGTCAAGTCACTCTTGATCCCATTGTGGGCAGAGAATTTAAGAAGGGAGGCATACCATCCAGTAATAAGAGAGAGCAGCCCACAACATACACACCCATTGACATCAGGTAAAAGACACCAGATGTCATCAGAAGCCACAGCACCTTCTGCCAAATTGTTTGGGGTGTAGATGGCCTGCTGCTGCTGATCTGCTGCTTTCCCTCCAGAAGGTCTGTGGATGCATAGATCAAAAGGGATAGCACTCATAATGTGGACTAGGGGTCACTCACTTCAGAAACCTAACATAGGATACAGCACCCATGTGCTATGCCTGCATCTCTTGAAATATGAACTCTGTAAACCAGGTAAATGCTGTGTATTCCTCTTGAACACAAGAGGCAGTGCCAGGATATAAGTCTATGTTGCATCCTTTTGGCTGAATCGTCAGACTGAGGAGTTGGTTCAGCATCTGTTATCAGACTGAGGAGTGGGTTCAGTATCTGTTAGCAGAAGTCCTGGTAGTAGCTGGGGCCCAGTCTCAAGACCTCCAAGCATCTGTCTTTCTATCATCATCTTGCATGACTTATGCATCTGAATTTCCCTGTGGAAGTCAGTGTGTTGGCTTTAGCCCAGTCCTTTCTGATTAACTAAAAGCAGCTCTTGGCAAGGATTCTACTTTATGTTTGAAGTCCTATCCTGACTTCTGCACTTTGTCAGCCAGAATGAAATAAGTGTTTTGTCCTTCATGCTGCCTTTCATGTCAAAGGTAGTGTTCATAGTTCAGTTCATGCACAGATTATTTTTTCCACATATGTTCTACTTTTCCTGGCAGAACTCATGAAAGTAAAGCCAGATTTGTGCTACTAATGATCAAAGACCAAATTAATGATCTAATTACATGTATCAAAACTTTTGAGTCAAAATCTAGATGTCTCTTAGAAAAGTGATACCAAGAGCAGAAATCAAGATCTGCCCATTAGTTTAAGTGCCATTGGAGTGTTGTAGCAAAAGCTGGTTTTACTGGACATAGATCAGAATCCACAAGAAGGAAATGGTATAAAACCATATTCTGTGAGTCAGGAAATTATTTGATTTTGTCCCGTTATTCTAATTCAAATATCAAGTAAGCAAGTCTGTCTAGTAGAATTATTCAACAGAGATGAGTGGCTGAGCAAGAGTTAATGCAAAAATTCAAGGAGCAGCTGTTGTTGCATCATAGGAGCAGTATGATTTTTCACATCCTTTCCCATTAATATCAGTATGATTACAGGAGATCGATGAAGAAATTATTGTCACAATTAAAACACTTCAAACCAGCAAAATCCATACATTTGGATGTTGTCATTAACCACTCCCCATATTTTGATGACACTGGAGTAAAAGTGGAGTTTCATGCATTTGATACTGCCCAGGAACCACAAAAAAGTGAAAGTTTGTTATTCTATACCAGTTGCAGTAAATTAAAAGATACATAAAGGTGTTCAGCAGCATGTACCCAGTCCCCTGGCCCCAGTCCTGTCTGTCTGTATGGCAATGTGCAATTGCATGTTGGTGATGGGCTGCAGTGGGTGCCCAGATGCAGCTTGCTGGGGGGAGCATTTCTGAAGCTGTGCCTAAGCAAGGCTGACCCAGATGGATGCATGGGTTGAGTCATTCTTTGCTTGGCAGCTGTTTGAACTTTACAGTGTGAATGCATCTAATCCCTCTTATAGTGGTTCTTTCAGAACTCACTTTCCAAAGTAGCTTTTGTGGAGTTGTTAATTTGCTTGTTTGTTTTAGTGTGGTTTGCTTGTTTTGGTTTTGGTTTGGGTTTTTTTTTTTTTTTTGTTTGATTTGTTTTTTGCTGTTGGTATTTTTGCTGTTTCTTTTGAAGTGTTTTCAAAGGGATTGTGGGATTCGTGATTGATTGCAACTGAACCTGGATTACCAACTCTTTTCACTAAGATGAAAAGTAAAGTTGAATGAGTTTGTCATGATGTGATCCCTGGAGCAGAAATACATGACCAGAGCTCCAGAAGCCTATCCTAATTCTGTAACAAAGGGCTGTGGAATTTGCAGACATAATACAGCCAGCTAGGTAGGATGTAAAGCTTTCAGGTAAATTCCATATGAGTGTTTTACTGAAACAATATAGGAAGCAGTTAGCACAATATTCACTGAAAGTAAACAAAATAAATATTACACCATATTTTCCATTCTGTGCTGTGGAACTCTGCCCTGTCATTATAGTATTATGACTGTATTTAAAGAAGATGGAAATAGCATCTTCTAGGAAAAATGCAATGGGAAAAGGAAGTAAAGGATAATGGGAAAATGCTGAATGTAGGGAAGGGAACTATGACTAGAAGGTCTGGAAGAAGTTGTTTTAGGACATATAGGCACAGTAAAGCAAGTTCTGCTATTGTGTCTTTGCTGTGAAGTGTACTATTAAGCTGTAATTTTAGTTTCACAGTGATGTCTTCCTCAATTGAAGAGTTGCTTCTTCTTTTCCTTGTAGATATGTGAAATACCTGCTCAAATGAGATCATTGAATGAGGCTACAAAAGTGGTATTTTCTTGCACATACTAATAAAAAATGAATTTATAAGAACCTCTAATAATTAAAATATGAAAGATATTTTATCTTAATAAAGACAAAATATACAGATGCTGTTTGCAGTCCACAAATAAAATACATAGCTTTTGCATTGCATTTTTGCTTGTGTATGTGCAATGCGTGAGATATGAGATATGTAAAACCAGATTATACTCTAAGAAACCAGAGCTGGGCCTCTCACTTCCTTGGTGAAGCACTAAGTACAGTGCAGAAGATTCAAAATGCAGACATAGCGAAAAACATTTTGATTGTTTAAGAAAAAAAAAATATTCTTTAAGTTCTTTTTAATTTGGTGATGTCTGAAAAACATACTTCATAGAAAGGTCAAGTGCTTCATCAGGATGAATTCTTGGCAAGCTTTAGGCAAAAGCTCCAAGTTACTAACATGCAAATAAAAGCCTGAGATCTTTCCATCACCAGAAGGCCAAATGAACACTAGAGGGGCAAAAGGCCTCAAGACATGATCTCTACAGATCTCATAAGAGCCAGGCTGTGTTAAATTGCCTACGTCTTGAGATTTTATACATCTCTGCAGAAACTTACACACATACCCATAGACACACACAGATTTGGATTTAATGTGACAGTCAGGATGACAAGCAAGGTCAGCTGTAGCTGCTATTCAAAAGACTGTTCTGACTTCTTTCTGGAGCCATCAGAAATCTTTTCTGGATATCAGTACTCATCCAAATATGCTTCCCTTTTGTCCTCTATCTGCTATATTAAGTACTTTCCATATGAAGGCACTTTGTCTGGCAATGTAATTTATGGAAGAGACTGTCTATTATTTTTCCATGTGAAGCTTTAGATCATGGATGGATATTTGAAGTTTTTAACATCACAGAGAGTCTAAAGTTTCAGGTCTTTTAATTTATTTCCAGTGAAATAAATACTAAAGTTGGCAACCTATGGTGTAGCAGGAAAAATCTTGCTGAGAATCACGGACTACTTCCAGGGGTTTATTTTGAAAAGTCTTACAAATCGGCTGCTATGTTGGAGGCTTTTACTTTCTTGTTAAACTTTAGAATTTGTGATCCAGATTACACTTTGCCTCTGCGGCTGAATTTGGTAGGAAGATTTGGGGAGACCCTAAGTCCAGCTGTTACGTAAACATCCAAGTTCCAGCTCTATATGCTAAACTAAGAGCACCCCTCTGGCACCTGCATGGGTCTGGAACATGCTCAGAAAGGAAAATTGATTCTATGTTTTCAGCTGACTTGAAACTTGGAGGCTTGTCCTTAGTGACTTCAGATGTCATCCTGGGGTTGCTTCTGAATTCTTTGGGTACTGGAGCCAGAAATTAATTTCATCTGCCCCAGCAAAATAAAACCCTGCTAAAGACAGGCTTCAGCCAGTGTATATCAAGACTTTACCAAAAGCAAACCTTGGCATGAGGAAGCATTTGGAGTTAGTTTTGGCATCCTTAAGAAATGCATTGTAAGTGATAACAATCAGACTTCAGCTGACTTGCTTGAGAATTGCAGTGGCCCCAGAGGCTTCCAGTCCTAACAGTGGAGCAGGAGGGAGCCAGACCACAGGAGTTTAACCCCAGCCTGTCTTACTGGCCCTGGCTAACAAGATGCTTTCAAGAGGCTCTGCTCCCCACTGGTGCCCTGACCAGCACAAAATTAGGCTATACATTATTTGTCTGACTCCAATGTCATACACAAAATAACACATGAAGAAAGAACAAAATCAGATAAATGAGCTTTAAGATAATAACAGTAATAACAAATGGGACAGTGACATTGCCAAGAGGCCAATAAAAAAAAATTAGTATACTGTTTCATGGCTCTGAAGAGCCAACATAAGTGACAAGAAGTCATTCCCATTTTATGCCATTTTCCTTTTCAAGATGTGTAGGTTAGCTTCCCAGTGCTGTCTCAGAGCATGTGTAATGGAAGAAGAAAAAGTCAGGGCTCACAGAAGGGCAGTTCTGCTGAAGGCAGTGAGAACCTTGACACTTTGGAGGACCTGGCTCTGATCTTACCCCGCTCATGATGGACAGCAAAAGCAAAATAACAGCCTGTAATGTGTAAGAGTCAGCTTAAACTCTCATTGTTGTCCTCAGAATGCAGGATAGGAAGAGATCTTCAATAAGTGCAGCTTAATAAAAGCAGAGCTTCACTATGGACTATCATGATAGTTCATGTTGGCAAAGATGCAAAGACTTACAGATCCAAAGACTCTGCTCTGTTCTTCCTGGCTGGGAAAGCTGTGGTAAAAGAGCTTGTTTCTCCTTTGTACTAGCGCCTTTTTTTTTTTTTTTTTTTTTAAACTGTTGCATCTACTACTGATCTGCCAGAAAATGAAGCTTTTTTCCGTGAACCTGAATACTTGGGTTCCAATGAAATTTCTATCATAAGTGGTTGGAAGGTACCACATGTACCTTCCACAGATATTGCTGAGACTCTGAACCCCACAACTGGTTATGAAAATTCTTCTCTTTATTAATATTTATAAGCAGAGGAAGAGCTTCTGCTTGCATGGCTGGCAGCCAATGTCCCTGAAAGGTCATTGTTAATATTCGTAGTGAGTAATGACCGACCTTTCAGCCCACAAGTCACATTCACATGTTTCAGTCACCATCTTTTAACCTCTGCTGGTCTTGTTTTCCTGCAAATACATTGTGTCTCAGCTGGATTCAGCTGTTCCCCTGGGGCACTTGTATGAACCTGGACTCCAAGCCTGGAATAATGTTTAGGATGAAGAACCAAGGCTTTTTATAAATTTTCGTGGAACATATGAGTGAGTTATACCAGTAATGACTTGTCTCACTGTTCAGGTGATTCCCATTCCCTCATCTGTAGTCCTCACTAACCCCCCTCCAATTTACAGATAAAAAGAGGAACCACGAAGAAAACAGTAACCTTCTCTCTGCAGGTCTTGGTAAAGACCCTTTTCTAATTTTACCCTTTATTTCAACCTAATCACTGTGAACTTCACCTGCCTAGTTATCATTGAAAGTACATCTCCTCATGTGTGTTAGTCTGGAAGCCTTCCGCAGAATTTTTAGTTGCTATTAGCTACCTCTTGGGTAAATGTCAGTTCATAGTACTTTACTGTATGTAAATTGCCCTGTTGAACTTCTGAAATGAATGTATAATGCCTTAGGGAGAAATGTGTAGATTTTGCCTGAATTGAAACTGGAAATTTAGACAGTTACATTCAGTGTAACCTTTTATAGTAATGGTGCCATAATTCCTGATGGAGACAACACAATATCCAAGCACTACAGCCATGATATTCAAATAATCTGTAACAACTGATGCAGATAATCTTGTTTTTACTAATTTACCAGTTTTTCCTTATATCCCTATCAGTCACTCTGTTATTTTATCTTTATTTCATCTTTAGATTAGATGTAAAAATAGTATAAAATACAGTGACAGTTTTGGGTCACTTTTCTACTCATTGTAGGGTAGATATGATACAGAAGTATCAGTGTTTCAGTAGATATAATAATTTAAGAGCATAGGTAATGCAAGATGCATCAGCAGAGGTAAAAATTCTTCAGGTAAACCAAATGGTGCATCTTTAAAAGTTAATTGAGACCTCAGGCACACAAAGCCTTCTCCAGAGACTGTCACAAGAGGGTTTGAGTGTCCCAAAACTTTTCTCCTTCTATTACGGAATTTAAAATATCCTCATGATACCTTAGATACAACCCTTAGAGATCAACAAAGATAAACCCTGACCCCAAATCAAAATCAAGATTTTTAGTCATTAGTAGCAAAACTCCTATAAAATTAGAACCAGACTCAAGGAAAATTATTTCCACACAGGTTCATGTTTCTTGAGGTACAATGAAACCTACATCCAGCTGTAGCATGGGCTATTCTGCCAAGTGGGAACAAAATGCTTTAAATGTATGTCATGTGCATTTGATTTAAAACAATCTATTCACGGGATTTTTCACACTTATATAAAAATATTGACATAATAAGAACTTATAATGCTTTTCTTGGTTTTTTACCCACCCCATAAAATATTCACTTGCTTCAAATAATTTATACGAATGCATGCTTAGAATAATAATAATAAAAAAAAGACCAGTGGGAGTTTGCCTGGGGAAGGATTGAATTGAAAACTGAGAGGGAACTGGCTGAAAATAAATATTAAATAACTATTTTTCTTTGCAGTATGTATGAAAAGAATTTTTTTATCAAAAAACTTAATATATGAAATCAAGAAAGTATTGACCAAAACAAGTATTGATCCAAGAGGGAAGAATGTCATGTATGAGGTTACATTTATCCACTTATTTGAAGATTCTTTCAATTGATACAGAAAGAATTTGGTAAATGGAAAAATTACCTTACATTCACTGCTTATCCTGCAGTTTTTCTTGCTTCTCCTAACTCTTTATGTTTGCTTCCAAAGTCCATCCAGGTCTGCCTTGTCATTATATTCTTGCTCCACTGAACTCAAGTATTTCTTAGAGTATTTTTAAAGACACTGACAGGCATGTTTGGTATGTAAGGTCTAGGCTGTATTTATATACAGCTGGGATGCTGTTCCAGCTAAAGTTATAAAGCAACCATGGATATGGCTTTTTCCTTAACTCAAAAGTTTTGACTGAAACTGTGTAGTGTGTTTCAATTTCTTTAGCAATGCATCTTTAGCTCTACCCTCACAATTCTCCTTTTAAATTATACTAATATTATTAATCTTACCCACAAATGTTATTTTGCAGCTGATAAGGACTGTGAAAGCTTCGTTCCCTGTTAAAATATAATATATAGAGAAAATAATTCTACATTTTTGCTTTAATTTTGCAGGCTATGCAAAAGATTTTAGTTTGACACAAATGTATGCAATTCTTTTGAAACCTTTGTTTTACAGCAGGGTAGTATTCATCCCAAGCTTTTGGCTGTGTCCAAGGTGCACTGTCTCCAAGATTAGATAATTACATGTTTTCTTATTGTACAATCACTACTGCAAAGTCCTCCAAAAATTGCAAGCACTTTTGAAAAGACATTTCACGGCTGGGCCTAAAAGGCTAAAATTATACTGTGCTACTGTGTGACATGCTAAACCAGAGATTCATAACGATGTAGCAAAAAGGCAAGGAAGTGTTCTGCTTTGAGGACTGTTCAGTAATGAACTTGGCATTCCTGCAGTGTGATTGCTTTTATCTGTTGAATGGTGGACCAGTGGCCAAAGCTGCTTCATTTAATCCCACTATTCCAGCACTCAGAATAGCAGGAATGCTCTGCTATAGATTTTATTCCTATGCTTTGTTACACAGCTTTCCGGGTTTTTTTCTGCTTCTTTGTTTCACAGATTGGAAATATTTGACTTTAACATGGTAACATTTCCTGGCACTGAGCAAGTTTTTTAAAATATTGCTGGTTTTATCTTGTTATCCATTACTGAAAGCAGAGATAGTAAAATCCTGAGTGTTGCTTCAGAACTGTAAGGTTTGCATTTAACTTCAGGATTTCAAACTTGATTTTAAAAACTAAAGAAAGCCTTCACCATCAAGTATGAACATTGTGATGTGACTGTTGTATTCTGGGCTGTGTCCAAAGTGGCGTGGCAAGTACATTGGAGGGGTGATTCTGCACCTCTGCTCACTCTGCTGAGACTCCACCTGGAGTGCTGCACCCAGCTCTGGAGCCCCCAGCTTTGGAAGGATGTGGACCTGTTGGAATGAGTCCAGAGGAGGCTATGAAGATGATCAGAGAGCTGGAGCTATCTCCTATGAAGACAAACTGAAAGAGCTGGAGGTCTTCAGCCTGGAGGCGAGAAGGCTCTAGGGAGACCTTATTGCAGCCTTTTGGTGGCTAACAGAGTCTTACCAAAAGAGAGGGACAAAGATTTTTACCAGGGTCTGTAGTCAGAGGAAAAGATCAATGGTTTTAAACTGAAGGACAGTAGATTTTGACTGTATATTAGGAAGAATTTTTTACTGTGAGGGAGATGAAGCCCTGGAACAAGTTGCCCAGATATTTTGGATGCCCCATCCCCCAAAATGTTCAAGACCAGGCTGGATGGGGCCCTGAGCAACTTGGGCTAGTGGGAGATGTCCCTGCCCATGGCAGAGGGGTTTTGAACTAGGTGATATTTAAAGGTCCCCTCCAGCCCAAACCACTCTATGATACTTTGTGGATGCTGAGAGCCTGACATAATTCTTATGTGAGCAATCACTGTTTTGTAACAGTGAGATTATTTCAAGAGTGTATCCTTTGAATAGGGATAGAAGGCAATGAGCTAATTTTCCAGTCACAGTGTGGTCCACTCTCTGTACTGCATTATGGCTGGAGTAAAAGTGTAATTGCATGTGTTGTTTCTTCCTTCACTGCAAAAACATAAAAGTCGATTTTCTTTTAATTTCAATTGCACAAAAGCTTAAATTGATCTATGCAGGGACAGATGTGCTGTTATTACTCACCATCTCTTCCATCTCTAAGCCCCTTCCTTTAACCACTGTTTGTATCAGCAGAGCCAATGGTGCAGAGGCATAAAACCTTGTCCCTGAGGACAATTGTCCCTCAATTTACCTTATTTCTGGGTAAAACAGAATGATATTGCCAAATTCAGAATAATGCAACAAGGTACAGAGGGTCCTCTAGATGCCAAACTCCAGTTGCTTGGTATGCAACTGTCCACATAATGCTGTTAATATTTGGGGCTAAAATGCTTCATAGAAGACATTTGCAAAAGACTAAAACTAGGTTTTTTGAAACTAATTACACAGTCTGGTTTGTGTAGGTATTCCAAACTTTTTCTGCCAACAAATCCACTGAAATACTTTGCTAGTCTCTTCGTGAAACTTTCTTTGCTTTTACTTGCAACCTCATAAAACCCCTTCTCCAACAGCCAAAGGGGTCATTAGCAATGGCTTCCTGAGCTCTGAAGAAGTAGGGGTTTTTTTTGGCTACTGGGGTTATTTTGGCTGCTAATAAGCAGGAGGCATCACCCTCAATTTACCATCAGTAGAGGATGCAGAAGTACTACACCCACCCATTTCTACATGTAAGACAAATGAGATTTGTGTCAGTGCTCAGCCAGATACCTCAGCACTCCCCTCCTAAGTTATGCCCTTGCAGGTGGAAGAAATCAGCTCCTCTAACTCTAACTCCTTTGATGATTTACTATCTATTGTTTCATAAAATGTTCAGCCTTTCCTGAAAATCTTCTGGATAATTTGGCTCGTATATTTTTAAAGTCCTAGAAAAATAATTCTTACTCAAAGCATATTTCTTGGCTCTTGTTGTTGTTGTTGTTGTTCTTTCAAAGTATACTTGTCTCTGTGGTATTACCCAGTCTAAGAAACACCATCTTCAGTTTCCTTGCTGGTGTGTCTGATCACATTCTCTGCTCAGATATGTAATGTGGGGGCTCAGAAAACCTTGTGATTACCTTAAAAATAGACACAGGTTTGTAGCTACTTTCCTCCTATTTCTGTCCAGTTTATTGGAAAGGATTTGGTTAAAGGGAAACCTAAGGTAAAATAAACCCTTTTTGTTGATTGGTTTTAAATAGAAAAATGAAGTACCATGCAGCCCCCATGTAACCCAGATGAATCAATAAAGCAGAATTATTTGTTAATTTGCTCTGTGTAATGCTGAAATTGCCTATTTGCCATGGCTGATAGCTTCAGTTTGTTAACATAGCACACACTCAAGATGCAGCTCACAGTCTCCACCAGGCAAGCTAATGGAAACTGTGATCTGTTACAATAACTGAGTAGTCATCACACAACTTAGCATTTGGGTCTCCAAGACTCCCAAAATGAATAAGATAAGCAGCAAGCCTTCTAGATACCTGCAATTTTAATGTTGCTGTGCCTTTATGTGTCTGGCACCAGAAATAGAGAAGTTGGAATCTTTATTTCTCAGGGGATTCCCATATGAAAAGAAAGGCTAGACAAAACATCGAGGTTCTGTACAAAGGTAAGCCAGAGGGAGTACAGGAGTAGAAGACAGTAGATACATCTGCCTTGCCTCGTCTCCCTGGACAATTGATTAGAGGCTGTAAGGATATCTGTCTCTCTGCCTGGGACTGATGGTCAGCAGTTTTCTGGCATATGAAAAATAACTGAGCAGCAATATCCATTTCTATTGGAAATGCAGGAGATCCTGGTGCCACTTAAACCATTTCAAGACTATTGCGGGCTAATGACTAGAGGATGTGCTGGGGAAATAGGAGGGGCTGGCTCTACTCCCATCTCAGGCATGGGGATTAAACTCCTGGCATTTCCTGTGCCTGATGGGGTTATGACTACAATTCTGGTCTGCACAAGACCTGGGGCTGTAGAAGTGTGAAGTACGTCTCACTCCTGGCCCAAAGCAGTAGCCTAAATTAGGAACCCAGGGGTAAAATGTCCCACTGTGAGTGAGGGAATAATTTTAATACTTTCCTCAAAACTATCTGGATGTTTGGTAATACACACAGACCTGCAACCTCCTCCCTGGATCCAAACACCTTAAACACTCAGCAGCAGGATCTACTGGCTTGCCTGTGCCTTGCTCAGTGGTGTTTGCCCAGTATTTCCCAGTCCAGTGTTAATGCAGGCAGAGCAGGTTGATGCCTTCTGTGCTGAGTGGCAAGGCACTCCCCAGGAGGGTCTGCAAGCCTTATCTAGGTAAGAAAACATAGAGACCTTGTGGTTTGAGGTACCCAGCTAGTCACCCTGAGAAAGCTGCATGGGGTAGAAAGGAAGCTCTCAAAGGAACTTGCAGGCCAGTGGGGAGCTTGCAAGAGAAGTTTCAAAACTTCTGAGTACAACACACTGAGAAAGATTTTTGCATCACACTTCAGTAGTTAGCCACAACTCCTCAAATTCCTATTTTGAAAACCATTTTTGAAACCTTTTCTTTATCCAAAGGTATGTCAGCAGTATTGTGAAAGATGACACTGCAGATTTATCAGAGCAGAATAATTAGAGTAGTCTTTCTTTCCTTCCTTCCTTCCTTCCTTCCTTCCTTCCTTCCTTCCTTCCTTCCTTCCTTCCTTCCTTCCTTCCTTCCTTCCTTCCTTCCTTCCTTCCTTCCTTCCTTCCTTCCTTCCTTCCTTCCTTCCTTCCTTCCTTCCTTCCTTCCTTCCTTCCTTCCTTCCTTCCTTCCTTCCTTCTTCCCAAACTTGGCAGAGAATTGTTGCTCTACTCCCTTCTTTTAAGTCTTCTTCTTACACCCTTCTTTCTGACTAAATTTGACTTCCCTTGTGCAAATGGCTGTGCAGGGAGGATTGTCCCACCTTCTGGATAACCCAATGGCAATTGTAATTGAAGACTTTTTCAGCGCAGTACTACACCTGTAGACATCTGGACAGAGACAAAAGAGATGTCATTGCTGGGTAGGATGCTGTGTTCATCCTCAGATAAGCTTCAGGTATAATCCCAAGGTGTCAGTAGTATTACTATTATAGCTGAAGCAGGAGGAATACCTTAGGCAGCAGCAGCAGCAGCAGGAGCGGTCACTCCTGGGTCATCATCGTCCACTGGTCGGTCGGTTTTGTGTGTGTGCTTCTTTGCTGGAGCAACTGCCAGGGGCTTAGGCTTACTGTCTGGTTTAGCTGCTAACTCAGCTCACATAAAGAGCTACATAAATGCTACATTTGCAAAGAAAGAAAGAATAATATTCCAGTTTAAATAACAGTCAAAGACATCATATGTAACTGTTATAAGCAACAGGGGCTGAAGAATTAATACAATCATCGAAATGTACTGGGATTAAGTGATTAATTTAGATTAATAGACTGATTTAATTAATTGATTAACTGATTAATTTAGAATGGTTCTGGAAAGATTCAGACAGTAATAAGACTACTTCCTATTAGAGACAAATCCTCTGAGCCCACTTTGCCATCTCTTTATGTTTTATGTAATCTCAGTGGCGTGACTGCAACGATCCCACTGGATCACACGTGCTGCATTGAGGTGGAAGTACCACACCTTTATTACATTTTGACATTACATATTTCTGCTTTAGATGAGGACAATATTTCATTTCCCCTCTGAAAATGGGTGCCCTTCCAGACCATTTAAAGATGAGAAACGCTGTTACAGTGCTGTTGCTGAGACAAATGTTACACAAGTCATTGTGTTGTTCACTGCATGTCAACTAGGCTAAGCATCCAAATCCCTGTGCCTTTTTCCCATTAAATTCATAGGTTCTAAATGTGTAGAGTGCTCACAGGATTGTTTGTCAGGGAGAAAACACCTAACTTCTGGTTTTTAAGCTGTCTGAAAAATGGAGGTGTGTGAGTGCTCACTGTGTTACTGTGATTGAAGGTGATCACAGCCACATGTCCTGTGTTGCTCAGCACATACATGAGTGGTCTGTGAGACATCAGAAGGCACAGTGTGTTTTGACAAAAGCTGCATTTCTCACTTTAATGCAGAACTTACATTTTTATAAAACTTAAAATGAAATGTTAATGCAAAGAGCTTTGCTTGCTTGAACTCCCACAACTGTGAAGCAATAAGATTATACCTGGTGTCCCCTGGGTATTTTTTCCAGAGAGGCTGGAAAAGTGTTGATGTAGGAAAAACCCAGAAAACAAGAAAGTTGCTGATCCAGTTCCCTTCAAACCTGTGGAGTCGTGTCCATGCTCTGCCTCCTCAGTACTCTGTGCTGGAGCAGTCATGCTTGATGGCCTGAGGCTTACACTGCTGCATGTCTGTCCACAGCCCAGCCACCCAGCTGCGTTATGGAGCATGTAATCCCACAGCATTGTTCCCAGTTGCTCTTTTCCTGCCACACGTGCTTGTTCACCTAGCTAGAGATTACTCAAGCTCTGGCTTTCTGTAGCCCCATAAACACATCTTTTGAGCTGCTATTACACTTATTTGCAAACTGGATCTTTCTGGGTTTTGCAAGTCAGGCTTAAGTCAGATTGTTCATGGGTCTGCAGCTCTATATTAGGTTAGAAGCAGCTGGAAAAGGACAACGAAGGTGGCCTCAGCTGGCAAAGACACAGAGATTAACCCAAATCTGCTGCTGGTGACCCAGTAACATGGGGCTGTACCCCACATCATCAGTACTCACCACCAAAGATTCACAGAGGAAACTAATTTTAAAGCA